>OX422209.1:272176439-273601939 GCA_949130495.1 Sambucus nigra | reverse complement strand
AGATGCCATATATTTCTAGGTCTATTGATGTTAACCCTATTTACATGTTGTATAATCTTATTGGGATTGGTCATCCACATCGCCTAACTAATTGTAAGAACAATTTTCCAATATAGTCAATTTATATGTATTTTAAATTTATTTCGAATTTGGACAAAACTCTTGAACTGATAAGTTAGGACTTTAGTAAGTTGATATTTTAAGATTATGACGTGATTTGTTGATAACTTAGTAGTCAAGTTAGAAGATCTATATGATCGTGTTGTGCTTCGTCCTCATTTTTATCTTCACATTCAGAGTTTCTCTTAGGTATAGATGCGTACATATTTTGATCCTTGGATATTTTATATTTGGGTGTTGGGATTTTATAAAATTATTTTTAAAATGATTTTATCACTTTTAATATTTTTTAGAGTAAAAATATTTTTTTGAGAGGTCGTTATAACGACAATGGGTATGTCGTTCGAATGAGATATGGTACCTCGTTAGAATAGGCTCCAACGAACTTCAAGCGAACCAACATCAGCCCTCGTTGGAATCTCATTGGATACGTGTTCGGAGGAGGTGTTATACTTCATTCGGACGAGGTTCAAAGTCCTTCGAATGAGCTTACCAAATTTTGATAAATTCGATATTTTCCAAATTGATTTTCATCCTCATCCAAATTTAGACGTAGGAATTGGTCGCGTCGTCATGAGACTTTCGGTTTGAGAATATGATGAAAATTAATAAATATTTAAACTTAGCCTTAAAAAATGTCTCTAGAGGGAGAAACCACAAAAAGACTCCAAATGATCCCATAAAAGGCACGAGCACCTCGCAGGGGAGCGATGTAACTCACAAGAATTGATCGCATAGTCACGAGATTCTCGATTTGATAATATGATGAAAATTTGCAAATATCTAGACTTAGTAACTCGACATAGCTCCAAATGTCCCGTAAGAGGCACGGACACCTCGTAAAGGACCATTGTAACTAGTAGGAACTGACCGCGTAGTCATGTGAGTCCCTATTTGTGAATAGGACAAAAATTTACAAATATCTAGACTTAGTCCTTAATGAAGCTGCTAAAGTGCGAACTTAAAAACAAACCCCAAACGGCTTCGTTAAAGGCATGACCACCTCACATTACACTAATGTAGCACCTAGGAACCGACTGAGTAGTCATGGTACTCCCTGTTTGACAATATGACAAAAATTTGAAAATATATGTACTTAGGCTTAAAAACATGCCGCTAGAGGGCGAAAATCTAAAATAGCCCCCAAATAGTCTGGTAAGAGGCAAGACATCTCGCAAGGGGCCAATGAAACTTGTAAGAACTCATCACGTAATAATGGACTCGAGGTTTAGGAATATGATGAAAAGTTGAAAATATCTAGAGTTAAGTTTAAAATGTCGTTAGAGGGTAAAAACCCAAAACAACCCCCAAATGCCCATGAAGAGGCACTAACACCTCGCACGAGACCAATGTAACTAGTAGGAACTGTCAGCATAGTCGCATAACTCTGGATTTGAGAAAAGATGAAAATTTGCAAAAAATATAGATATAGGCTTAAAAGCATGCCACTAGAAGGCGAAATCCCCAAAACTCCAACAAACGGACCATTACAAGTATAAACACCTCACATCAGATAAATCTAACTAGTAGGAACTCAACGCATAGTCACGCGACTTCCAGTTTGAGAATATGATGAAATTTTGCAAATACTTAAACTTAGGCTTAAAAACTTGCCACTATAATAAGAAAACCAAAAAACTCCCAAATAGTAATGTGAGAGGCACCAACACCTTGCACAGGACTAATGTAACTCATAGAAATTGGTCACACAGTTACAGGACTCCCCATTAGAGAATATGATGAAAATTTAAAAAGGGCATGAACATAAAATAACTCCTAAACGGCCCCGTAAGAGGTAGGAACACCTTGCATGGGACTAATATAACTCATAGGAGCTGACCGTGTAGTCACCAAACGCCCAATTTGAGAATATGATGAAAATATCTAAACCTAGGCGTAAAAACATGTTACTCGTAGTAACTGACCGCGTAGTAACGAGACTCCCTGTTTGAGAATATATCAAAAGTTTACAAATATCTATACTTAAGCTTAAAAAAATACAACTAGAGTGGAAAACCCAAATAAACCCCCAAATGGAATTGTAAGAGGCACGGACAGCTCGCATGAGACTAATGTAACTCCTAAGAAGTGACAGCGTAGTTATAGGATTCCCAATATGATAATATGTTAAAAATTTCCAAATATATAGACATAGTCTTAAAACATGTTGCTAAAGGGCGAAAATCCTTAACATCCCCGTAAGAGGCATGTATGCCTCGCATGGGACCAACGTAACTTGTAGGAACTGACCACGTAGTCACGAGACTCTCAATTGGAGAATATGATAAAAAAAAATCAAAATCTAGACTTAAGCTTAAAAACATGTCGCTTGAAAGGAAAATGCCAAAATAGCATCCAAACGATCCCATAAGATGCACGAACACCTCACACAGTAGTAGAACTTACTGCATAGTCACGAAACTTCCGGTTTGATAATATGACAAAAAATTCACATACTAGACCTAGGCATAAAAGCATTCCACTAGAAGGCAAAAACCCATAAGTACCCCTGAATGACCACGTAAGAGGCATGGACACCTAGCACAGGACAAATGTAACTCATAGGGACTGACCATGTAGTCACTGAACTCCCGATTTGATAATAAGTTAAAAATTAAAAATACCTAGACTTAGGATTAAAAGCATGGCGCAAGAGGGTGAAAACCCAAAAATAACCCCCAAACCCTCCCATACGAGGCTCAAACACCTCGTACGGGGCTAATGTAACTCGTAGAAACTGATCGCGTAGTAATGGAACTTCCAATTTGGAAATATTATGAAAATTTGAAAATATCTATACTTAGTCTTTGAAACATACTACTAGAGTGAAATAAATCCAAAATAGCCCTCAAACGATCCTATAAGAAGTAGAGCATCTCGCACCAGACCAATATAACTTATAGGAACTTATCGTGTAGTCATGGGACTCCTAGTCTGGTAATATTGGAAAAATTTATAAATATGTAGATGTTGACTTTAAAACATACTAGTGGAGTGCAAAACCTAAAACAACACACCAATAGCTCCGTAAAAGTCATGAACACCTCGCACGAGATAATTATAACACATAGGAACTGACTACGTAGTCACAAGATTCTAGATTTGAGAATATGATGAAAATTTGAAAATATATAGACTTAGTCTTAAAAATATGCCGCTAGGGGATAAAAATCCAAAATAACCCCCAAACGTCCCCGTTAGACGCAAGAACACTTTGCACGGGACCAATGTAACTTATAAGAACTGATCTCATAGTCACGTGCACTTATGTTTTATGAATATGATAAAATTTTGAAAATATCTATTCATGGGCTTAAAAACATTCTGCTAGAGGGCGAAAACCCAAATCAAGCTCTAAACGGCACCGTAAGTGGCACCACTACCTTGTATGGGATGAATATAACTCATAACAACTGACCACATAGTCACGGGACCTCCAATTGAAGAATATAATGAAAATTTTCAAATACCTATACTTCAGCTTAAAAACATATGAATAGAGGCCAAAACCTCAAAATAGTAGACAAACGAGCATGCAAGAGGCATGCACACCTCTTACGGGACTAATATAACTCGTGGGAACTCCTGCATAGTCACAGAAGTTCCGATTTGAGAATATTTAAAAAAAAATTGCAAATATCTAAACTTACACTTAAAAGCATGCCGTTATATGGCAAAAACAAAAATGAGCCCTTAAGGGCCTCGTAAGAGGCACAGAGATCTCGCAGCGGAGTAATGTAAACCTGTAGGGACTTACCATGTAGTCACCAAACTCCCGATTTGAGAAAATGACAAAAATTTGAAAATATCTATGCTTAGCTTTAAAAATATTATGCTAAAGGTCGAAAATAAAAAACAACCCCAAACGGCCCCTAACGAGGTAGAAATAGTTGACACGGGACCAGTATAACTCATAAGAACTAACCGAGTAGTTACGGAACTCCTAGATTTAGAATATGATGAAAATTTACAAATATCTAGATTTACAAATATCTAGATTTAGGATTTTAAATATGCCTCCAGAGGGAGAAACCATAAATAATCCACAAATGGCCCCTTAAGAGGTGGGGACACCTCACACGAGACTAATGTACCTCATTGGAACTGGCCGTGTAGTTGAGTATTCTCGATTTTTGAATATGATGAAAATTTGGAAATATTTAGACATAGGCTTAGAAACACGCCTCTAGGGGGAGAAAACCCAAAACAACTTCCAAACGGCAACATTAGATGCACGAACACCTCGCACGGGACCAATGTAACTCTTACGAATGGACCACATAGTCAAGAGACTACCGGATTGAGAGTATGATGAAAATTTTAATATACCTAGAGTTAGGCTTAAAGACTTGCCATTAGAAAAAACAGAAAAGAGACCCCAATTGATCTCGTTAGAGCCCTGAGCACCTTGCATGGGACCAATGAAAATCGTACGAACTTCCCACGTAGTCATAAGACTCCTTGCCTTAAAATATGATTAAAATATTACTAATATCTAGAGTTATTCTTCAAAACATACCAGTAGAGTGCAAAAACCCAAAATCACCCCAAATGGTTCCGCAAGAGTCACGAACACCTTGCAGTGGACCATTGTAACTCGTAAGAACCGACACATAGTCACGAGACTCCCAGTTTGAGAATATGACAAAAATTTGAAATATCTAGACTAAGTCTTAATGAAATATTGATAGAGTGCAAAAACCCCAAACAACCACGAAACGACACTGTAAGAAGCACGAACACCTCATAGGAGACCAATGTAACTTCTAGTTTCTGACTGCATAGTCACGGGACTCCTTATTTGAGAATATGAAGAAATTTTCAATTGTATGGAATTAGGTTTAAAAATATGCTACTAGAGGAAAGAACATCCAAAATATCCCTTAAACGTCCCCATAAGAGGCAAGTATACCTCACACGGGACTAATGTAACTTGTAGGACTACCTTCATAGTCACGTGACTACTAGTTTAAGAATATGAAAAATATTTGCAATTATCTAGTTTTAGGATTAAAAGCATGCTGCTAGAGGGACAAAAGCCAAAACATTCCCTAAACGGACTCGTTAGAGTCACGGACACATCGCATGGGACTGAAATAACTCGTAGGGACTCCCAGTGTAGTCATTAACTCCGAATTTGAGAATATGACAAAAATTGAAAAATATCTAAGCATAGGCTTAAAAACATGCCGCTAGAGGGAGAAAACCAAAAATACCTCCAAACGACCCCTAAGGAGGCACAAACATCTCGCACGTGACCAATGTAAATCGTAGGACCTACCGAATTTAGAATATGAGAAAAATTTATAAATATCCAGACTTAGACTTTAAAATAATACCCCTAGTGGAATAAACCCCCAAACAACCCCCTACCTAGCGGCATCGTACGAGGCACAAACACCTCCTAAAAGACCAATGTAACTCTTAGGACTGACCACAAAGTCACGGGACCCAGAGTATGAGAATATAATGAAAATTTGCAAATATATAGACTTAAGGTTAAAACATGCTGCTAGAGGGTCAAAATAAAAAATATTCACTGAACGTCCTCGTAAGAGGCAAGTATACCTCGCATGGGACCAATGTAACTTGTAGGAACTAACCACATCGTCACGAATTCCTATTTTATAAATATGATGGAAAATTTTATATGTCTAGACTTGGGCTTAAAAATTGGCCCTTAAAGGGTAAAAACCCAAAATAACCCCTAAGCGGCCTCGTGATAGGCATCAACACCTTGGACTGTATCAACGTAACTCGTAGGGATAGATTGCATAGTCACGGGACTCCCTATTAGAAAATATGATGAAAATTTGAAGATTCCTATACTTAAGATTAAAAACCTGCTTCTAGAGGGAAAAAGCCCAAAATAACTGCCAAACGACCCCTTTAAAGGCACTGACACCATGCACGGGACTAATGTGACTCATAAAAATAGACTACGTAGTCAAAGATATCCCAGTTTGAGAATATGGAAAAAATTAAAAATATCTAAACATATGCTTCAAACCATGTCACTAGAGTGCAAAAACCCCACAAACATCCCCTAAACGGTTTGTTTGAGGCATAATGCAACTCGCAGGAACGGACTGCATCGTAACGTAACTCCCGTTTGGAGAATATGATGAAAATTTGAAAATATCTTGACTTAGTCTTAAAAACATGTCGATATAGGGTGAAAATATAAATTAGTCCACAAACCTCTCGGTAAGAAGCACGAACACCTCGTGGAACCAATCTTACACATAAGAATTGGTCGCGTAGTAACGGGACTCCAGGTTTGAAAATATGATGAAATTTATTAAATATATAGATTTAGGCTTAAAAATGCCTCTAGAGGTAGAAAAAAACAAAAATTCCAAATGGATCCATAACAGGCACGAGAACCTAGGAGTGGACCAATGCAACTCTTAAGAACTGACCGCGTAGTTACGGGATTCTCAATTTTAAAATACGATGAAAATTTATAAATATATAGACTTAGTCTGAAAACATGCCGCTAGAGTTAGAAAAACAAAAATAGCTCCAAATGGTCTCGTAAGAGTGTAACCAATAAGAACTGATCGCGTAGTCACATGACTCCCTATTAGAGAATATGCAAAACATTTACACATATCTAGACTTAGTTCCCGACCCCATGTGATCGGATTAAGGCAAGGATGATGATGATGATGATCTAGACTTAGTTCGTATAAATGCCACTATAGTGTGAAAATAAAAAATAACCCCCATACGGCTCCGTTAGAGGCATGAACACCTTTCACTAGACCAATGTAGCTCCTAGGAGCTAACCGAGTAGTCACTGTACTCCCTTTTTGAAAATATTACAAAAACTTGTGGGTATATATACATAGGCTTAAAAACATGCCGCTAAAGGGTGAAAATCCAAAATAGACCCCAAATACCCCCGTGAGAGCAAGACACCTCACATGGACCTAGTGAAACTTATAAGAACTGATCGCATAATGACGGGACTCTCGATTTAAGAATGATGAAAATTTGCAAATATCTAGATTTAGGCTTAACAACATGTCATTAGAGGGTGGAAACCCAAAATAACCACCGAACGAGCCCCCGAAAAGGCACTAACACCTCATATGGGACCATTGTAACTAGTAGGAACTGGTCGCGTAGTTACGAAACTCCTACTTTGATAATATGACAAAAATTTGTAAAAATCTAAATTTATGTTTAAAATCATGCCACTAGAAGGAGAAAACCCAAAAAATCCCTATTAGAGGTACAAACACCTCGCACGGAACCAATCTAACTTGAAGGAAATCATCGCATAATCATGTAACTTTCAATTGAGAATATGATGAAAATTTGGAAATACTTAGAATTAGTCTTAAAAACATGCCGCTAGAAGGAGAAATCCAAAATAGCCCTTAAATAGTAACGTGAGAAGCACTGACACCTTGTACAGGACCAATGTAACTCATAGGAACTTGTCGCATAGTCATGGGACTCCTTATTGGAGAATATGATGAAAATTTAAAACAGGCATGAACACAAAATTACCCCCAAATGGCCCCGCAAAAGACATGAACACCTCAAATGGTACCAATATAGCTCGTAGAAACTGACTGCGTAGTCACGGGACTTTCGGTTTGAGAATATGACAAAGATTTTCACATATATTGACTTAGGATTGAAATCATGCAGCATGAGGAAAAAAACAAAAACTTCCCCAAAATGGCCCCATGAGAGGCACGAACACCTCACATGTTACTAATGTAACTCATAGGAACTGATCGTGTACTCAACAAACTCCCGATTTAAAAATACGATGAAAATTTGAAAATATATAAAGTTAGGTATAAAACATATAACGTGTAGTAATTGACCGTATAGTTACGGGACTCTCAGTTTGAGAATATAACAAAAATTCACAAATATCTAGACTTATGCTAAATAAAATACTGTTAGAGTGAGAAAACCCAAATCAACCCCAAATGGCACTATAAGAGGCACGAACACCTCGCACAAGACCAATGTAACTCCTAGAATGTGACCAGGTAGTTATAGGATTCCCGATTCGAGAATATGATGAAAATTCCAAATATATTGACTTAGGCTTAAAAAATGATACTAGAGGGCAACAATCACTAACATCTCCAAAACATACCCATAAGAGGCGTGTATACCTCGCAAGGGACCAAAGTTACTTCTAGTAACTAGTCGCATAGTCATGGGACTCCAAAATAGAGAATATGGTGAATTTTTTGAAATATAGACTTAAAATAAAACATGCCGCTATATGGTGAAACCCTAAAATAGCTTCCAAATGATCCCACAAGAGGCACATATAACTCGCATGGGACTATGATAATTCTTAGGAACTGACTGCGTAGTCACGGTACTCCCAGTTTGACAATATGACAAAAGATTTCAAATATCTAGAAATAGGCTTAAAACTATTCCTCTAAAGAAAAAAAACCCATAACACCCCCATAAGAGTCATGAACACCTCTCATGGGACCAATGTAACTCATAGGGACTAACCTTGTATTCATCGAATACTCAGTTTGAGAATATGATAAATTTTTTAAATACATAGACTTTGGCTTAAAAACATTCTATTGGAGGGAAAAAACTAAAATAACTCCAAAAATGATCCCGTAAGTGACACGAACACCTCACACGGGACCAATGTATCTTGTAGTAATGGACCACATAGTAATTGGATTTCTAGTTAGAAAATATGAAAATATCTAGACTTAATCTTTAAAACATTTAGCTAGAGTGCGAAAAGTCAAAATTTCCCTCAAACGGTCCTACAAGAGGCACAAACACCTCGCATTGGACCAATAAAACTCATATTAACTGATCGCGTAGTCACGGGACTCCCAGTTTGATAATATTACAAAAAATTACAAATATCTAGATGTTAGCTTTAAAAAATACTAGTAGTTGGTGAAAACCCTAAATAGCACCCCAATATTGCACAAGACCAATGTAACTCTTAGGAATTCACCGCATAGTCATGGGAATCCCAGTTTGAGAATACAATGAAAGTTTACAAATACATAAACTTAGACTTTTAAGATATGTCCCTAGAGGTAAAAAATTCAAAATAGCCCCCAAACGTCCTCGTTAGAAGAAATAACACCTCGCACAAGACCAGTGCGTCTTGTAGGAATTGCCCTTACAGTTACAGGACTCCCAGTTTATGAATATGATAAAAAATTGAAAATATCTAGAGATAGGCTTAAAAATGTTTTGCTAGAGGGAGAAAACCTAAAATAACCTCTAAACAACCGCCATGAGTGACACCAACACCTTGCACGGGATGAATATAATTCATAGGAACTAACTGCATACTCACAAAAACTCCAATTTTAGAATGTAATGAAAGTTTTCAAATACCGATACTTAAGATAAAGAACAAACGACTAGAGGGAGAAAACCCCAAATTACAGCCAAATGGGCCCACAAGAGGCATGCACACCTCTCACAGGACTAATGTAAATTGTAGGAACTTCTGCGTAGTCACAAAACTCCCAATTTGAGAATATTACAAATATTTGAAAATATCTAGATTTAAACTTAAAAGCATGTTTCTAAAGGGAGAAAACCCAAAACAACCTCCAAACAGCCTCTAACGAGGCACAAACACCTGACATGGGACCAATGTAACTCGTAGGAACTGATTGCATAGTCAGAGAACTCCCAGTTTGATAATATTACAAAACTTTATAAATATATAGACTTTGGCTTTTAAAATATTGCTAGAGGGTAAAAACTCAAAACAACACCCCCAACGTCTTCATAAGAGGCACGAACCCCTCGCACAAGATTAATGTAACTCCAAGGAAATAATTATATAGTCACGGGAATCTCTATTTGAGAATATGATAATAATTTGCAAATACATAGGCTTAGTCTTAAAAACATTTCATTAGAGGGCAAAATCCAAAATATAACCCCCCAAACGCCCTCATTAAAGGCAAAAACACTTCGCATAGGACTAATGTAACTTGTAGGAACTAACCTCATATTCACGGGACTCTAGATTTATAAATATGATGAAATTTTAAAATATCTGGACCGAGGCTTAAATATATTCTGCTAGAGGGGAAAACCCAAAACAACCTCAAAATAACCCACGTGAGTGGCACCGACACCTTGCATGGGACAAATGTAACTCGTAGAAACTGACCTCGTAGTCACGGGACCTCTAATTGGAGAATATAGTGAAAATATTCAAATACCGAGACTTAAACTTAAAAACCTATTACTAGAGTGAAAAAACCTAAAATAATATCCAAGCGGCCCCACAAGAGGCATGCACGTCTCTAACGTGACTAATGTAACTCGTAATAATTTTTGTCTAGTCACAGAACTTCCTATTTGAAAATATGACAAACATTTACAAATATCTAGACTTAGACTTAAAGGCATGTCGTTAGAGGGTGAAAACCCAAAAGAGACCCTAAGGTCCCCATAAGAGGCAAAGAGATCTCGCATGGGACTAATGTAACACGTAGGGACTTACCATATAGTCACCGAACTCTCAATTTGAGAACATGACAAAAATTTGAAAATATCTAAGCTTAGGCTTAAAAATTGCCGATAAAGGGAGAAAATAAAAAATAGCCCCTAAATGAGGCCTAACATGGCACATAAACCTGACACGGGACTAATGTACCTCGAAGAAACTAATCGAGTCGTCATGACACTCCCGAATTTATAATATAGTGATACATTACGACTATCTAGATTTAATAATTAAAATATGCGGTAAGTGGGAGAAACCCCAAACAATCCCCAAATGGCCCCATAAGAGGTAGGCCAATAGCATGCGAGACCAATGTAACTCGTGGGAACAGGTTGTGTAGTAACGTACTCCCGATTTCAGAATATAATGAAAATTTGAAAATATCTAGAATTAATCTTAGAAACGTGCCTTTTGAGGAAGAAAACCAAAATCAACTTCCAAGCAGGCACGTAACATGCACGAACACCTCGCACGGGATGGATGTCACTCGTATGAATGAACAGTGTAGTCACGAGATTATCGAATTGAGAATATGATACAAATTTTAAAATACCTAGAGTTAGGCTTAACAACATGTTGCCAAAGGACGAAAACCTAAAAAGGAGCCCAAATGATGTCGTAAGAGGCATGAGCACATTGCATGGGACCAATGAAACTCGTAGGAACTGACCCCATAGTCACGGGACTCCTGGTTTCAGAATATGATGAAAATGTTCAAATATTCAGATTTTTTCTTCAAAACATGTCGCAATAGAGTGAGAAACCCAAAATAGCCCCAAACGGTCCCATAAGACATGTACACCTTGCATGGGACCATTGGAACTCATAGGAACTGACCATATAGTCAAGAGACTCCTTATTTGAGAATATGACAAAAATTTAGAAATATCTGGACTTGGTCTTAATAAAATAATGCTAGAGTGCAGAAAACCAAAACAACCATCAAACGATGCCAGAGAGGCATGAACCTCACATGAGACCAATGTAACTTATAGGAACTGAATGCATAGTAACGGGACTCCTGGTTTTAGAACATGATGAAATTTTCAAACGTATAGACTAAGGCTTAAAAATATGCTACTAGAGGGAAAAAAATTCAAATATCCCCCACACGTCCCCATAAAAGGAAACTACACCTTGCACAGGAAAAATGTAACTTGTAGGAGCTACTGCATAGTCACAGGATTCCCAATTTAAGAATATGACATAATTTGCAAATATCTAGACTTAGGCTTAAAAAAAGCATGCAGCTAGAGGGAGAAAAGTCAAAGTAGCCCCTAAACGGCCTCGTTAGAGGCACGAACACATTGCACGTGACCAATGTGACTCATAGGGACTAACAATGTAGTCACCAAACTCGTGATAGGATAATATGACAAAAAATTGCAAATATCTAAGCTTAGGCTTAAAAACATGCCGCTAGAGGACAAAAATATAAGATACACCTTAACAAGGCACAAAAATCTCACCCGGAACAAATGTAACTTGTAGGAACAAACCAAGTAGTCACACAACTCCAAAATTTAGAATTTGATAAAAATTTGCAAATATCTAGACTTGGACTTTAAAATATGCCCATAGCAGGAAAAAATATAAAATTATTCCCAAACGGTGTCATAAGAGGTAAGAACACCTCACACAAGACCAATGTAACTCCTAGGAATTGACTGCATACTCACAGGACTCCCAGTTTGTGAATACGATGAAATTTTGAAAATATATAAATTTGGGGTTAAAAATTTAGTTCTCTAGGGAGAAAATAAAAAACAACCTCTAAAAGTCCCCGTAAGAGATAAGTATACCTCGCACGACCAATCTAACTTATAAGAACTGACCGCGTAGTCATGGGACTCCCGATTTAAGAATATATAAAAATATTCAAATATGTAGACTTAGGCTTAAAACTTGTTTTAGAGGGAGAAAACCCATAATAACCCCTAAACGGCCCCATGAGGGGTAACCTTGCGCTGGATGAATGTAACTCGTAGGAACTAACTACGTAGTCACGATTCTCCCGATTAGATAATATGATGACAATTTGCAAATTGCTATACTTTAAAGCTTAAAAACATGCCGCTAGAGGGGGAAAGCCCAAAATAGCTAACAAATAGCCCTATTAGATGCACAAACACCTTGAACATGACTAATGTAACTTGTAGAAACTAACTACGTAGTCACGAGACTCCCCATTTGAGAATGTGACAAAATCTTGAAAATATCTAGACCTACACTTAAAATTGTTCCACTAAAGGGAGAAAACCTAAAGCATTCCTTAAACGAGCTCATTAAAATCATAAACACCTCGTATGAGTCCAATGTAACTCCTAAGGACTGATCGTGTAGTTGCCGAACTCTTGATTTGAGAATATAATGAAAATTTGAAAATCTAAATGGTTAGGCTTAAAAACATGGTGCTAGAGGGAGAAAATGCAAAATAACCCCCAAACGGCTCTTTAGAGGCACAAACACTCGTACGGGACCAATGTTACTCATAGGAACTATGTGCAGTCATCGAACTCCTGATTTAAGAATATGATAAAAATTTGAAAATTCCTAGGCTTATGCTTAAAAACATGTCGCGATAAGGTGAAAATATAAAACAACCCACAAACGTCCCGGTAAAAGCACGAACACTTCACGCAAGATCAATGTTCCTCACAGGGGACCAATGTTCGTCGCACAAACGTCCCGATTTGAGAATATGTTGAAATTTACAATTATTTAGACTTAGGATTAAAAATTTCTCTAGAGGGAGAAAATAAAATATAAAACTCTAAATGGCCCTGTAAGAAGCGAGAACACCTCGCAGGGGACCTATGTAACTCATACGAACTAACTACGTAGTCACGGGATTCCTGATTTGAGAATATGTTGAAAATTTGTAAATATCTAGACTTAGTCTGAAAAACATGTCAGTAGAGTTTGAAAATTGAGAATAGCTTCAAGCGGTCCCACAAGAGGCACGAACACCTCGCAAAGGACCAACGTAACTAGTAAGAACTGACCGCGTAGTCAAGAGACTCCAAGCTTGAAAATATGAAAAAATTAATAAGTATGTAGACTTAGTCTTTAAAAAATGATTCTAGAGTGTGAAAGCTCAAAACATTCCGCAAAATGGCTCCGTTACAGGAATGAATACCTCACACTGGGCAAATGTAACTCCTAGGTACTGACTGCATAGTCACAAGACTCCATGTTTGAGAATATGACAAAATTTTGCAAATATATAGACTTAGGCTTAAAAACATGTTGTTGAAGGGAAAAAGTCTAAAATAGTCCCCAAACAACCTCGTAAGAGGCAAGATAACTCGTACAAGCCAAATGCAACTTGTACAAACTGTCTGTGCAGCCACGGGACTCATGGATTCAGAATATAATAAAGATTTATAAATGTTTAGACTCATACATAATAACATATCGTTAGAGGGAAGAAACATAAAACAATCCCAAAACGACCACGAAAGAAAAATAAAAACCTCACAGGAGACCAATGTAACTAGTAAGAATTGGCCGCATAGTCACGAGACTCCCGGTTTAAGAATATGATGAAAATTTCAAAAATCAATATTAAGGCTTAGAAGCATGGCATAAGAAGACAAAAACATAAAATAAATACATAAATGATCCCGTTAGAGGTACAAACACCTCACATATCACCAATCTAACTTGTAGGAACTCATGTGTAGTCATGGAACTTCTAGTTTGAGAATATGATGAAGATTTCAAAAAAAAAAATTACTTAGACATAAAAACTTGCTGCTAGAAGGGGAAATCCAAAATAACCCCCAAATAGCCACGTGAGAGGAACCAAAAACTTTTATAGGATAAATATAACTCATGGGAACTGATCATATAGTCCCAGTACTCCTGATTGGAGAATGTGATAAAAAAAATTTAAGAGAAGTGAATGAAAAATAAAAACCACAAAATGGCCCTGCAAAAGGCGTGAACACGTCAAACATGACCAGCTTAACTCGTAGGAATTAAATGCGTACTCACGGTACTACCGATTCGAGAATATGACAAAGATTTTCACATATATGGACTTAGGCTTAAAAGCATACTGTTGGAGAGAAAAACCAAAAACTGCCCCCAAATAGCCTTGGAAGAGGCCCAAACACCAAACATGTAGTCACAAACTCCCGGGTTGAGAATATGATTATAATTTGAAAATATCTTATCTTAGGCTTAAAAACATGCCACTAGTGTGCTCAAATCCAAAAATGCCCTCAAATAGCCCCGTAAGAAACACAGACACCTCTAAATCTTAGGAACTAGTCGAGTATTCGCGGGACTCCCAAATTTAGAGTGTGATGAAAATTTTCAAATAACTAGACTGAGGGCTTAAAACATTCCACAAGAAAGGGAAAATATAAAATAACCCCAAACTAACACATAAGAGTCAAGAACACCTTGCACGGGACCAATGTAACTTGTAAGAGCTAATAGGGTAGTAAGGAAACTTCCAATTTAAGAATATGCTGAAAATTTTAAAAAAATAGTCTTTAAAACATACCGCTAGTGGGAGAAACCCAAAATAGTCTCCAAATCGGACCGTGCGAGGGACTGACACCTTGTACGGAACTAATGTAACTCATAGACACTAAACACGGAGTCGTGGGACTTCTAATTAAATAATAACTAGATTAAAGTTTAAAAATATATCGTTAGAAAGAAAAAATCCAAAATGACCTCCAAACGGCTCAGCAAGAGGGATGAACACCTCAAATGGGGCCAATGTAACTCGTAAGAACTTAGTGCATATTAACGAACTAATAATTTGAGAATATGACAAAGATTTTCATAGATTGAGACTTAGGCTTGAAAGCATGCTGCTCGAGGGAAAAAATAAAAACAACACTCAAACGGCCCATAAGAGGTAGGAACACCTTACACGGGACCAGTGTAACTCCTAGGAAGTGACCATGTAGTCACAAAACTCTCAATTTGAGTATATGATGAAAATTTGCAAATATATAAACTTAAGTTTCGAAAATATTAGGCTAGAGGGCAAAAACTCAAAACAGCCACCAAATAGCCTCGTAAGAGGGAAGGATACCTCGCACGAAACCAATGTAACTCGTGGGAACTGAATGAGTAGTCACCGAACTCCCGATTTGGAAATATGATGAAAATTAGAAAATATCTAAAATTACGATTAAAAATATGATGCTAGAAGGCAAAAACCCTAAAGAGTTATCAAACAGTTCCGTAAGGGCGCGAACACCTCGCGCGAGACCAATGTAACTCATTGTTACTGTTCGCATCAACACTGAATACCGATTTGAGAATAAGGAAAAAAAATCAAATATATATATTGAAGATTAAAAACATGATACTAGAGGGAGAAAACCCAAAACAACACCCCAACGGCTCAATAAAATGCACAAACCACTCTCACAAGACCAATGTGATTCGTGGGAACTAACCAAGTGGTGAGGGAACTACTGGTGTGAGAATATGATGAAAATTGTGTTCAAAACATTCTTATAGACTTAGGCTCAAAACATTCCGCTAGAGGGATAAAATGCAAAACAACCCTTAAACGGTCACGTTAGAGGCAAGAACACCTCACCTGGGACCCAAGTAACTTGTAGGAACTAACCACGTTGTCATGGGACTACCAGGTTAAGAATATGATGAATGTTTTCAAATATTCAGACTTAGGCATAAAAACATGCTGCTAAAGGGTGAAACTCAACAAAGAGCAGAAATGACCCCATGAGAGGCTCCAACACCTAGCATGGGACAAATGTAACTAATAGGAATTAACCGCATAATCATGTGAATATCAATTGGATAATATGATGAAAATTTGGAAATAACTAGACATAAGCTTGAAAATGTGACTTTAGTGGAAAAAATTCCAAAATAACTCCCACATGGCCCCGTAGGAGGCATGAATACCTCAACGGGACCAATGTAAGTCGTTGTAATTGACTGCATAGTCACAGACTCCAGATTTGAGAATATAAAACATATTTTCACATTCTAGACTTAGGATTAAAAGCATGCCCCTAGAGGGAAAAAGGCAAAAAATAACCCCAAAACGGCCTTGTGAGAGCCTAACCCGGGAATAATGTAAATCGTTGGAATTGAGTGTGTACTCACCGAACTTTATGTTTGAGAATATGATGAAAATTTGCAAATATCTTAACTTAGTCTTAAAAAGTTGCCGCTTAAGGTATGAAACCCAAAACACTACCCAAACGAAAACATAAGAGGTAAGGACACCTCGCACATGACTAATGTAAGTCGTAGTAACTGAATAAGTTGTCATGAAAATCCCAATTTGAGAATATGACAAAAATTAACTAATGGATAAACTTAGGCTAAAAAATATTCTCCTTGAGGTAAAAACCCAAAACATCCCACAAATGGCCCCGTTAGAGGCATGAACACCTTAAGAGAGACCAATGTAACTTGTAGGAACTAGTCGCGTAATAACATAATCTCGATTTGAGAATATTATGGAAATTTAAAAATATCTAGAATTAGGCTTAAAAACATGGCGCTATAGGGAGAAAACCTAAAACTACCCCCAAACGGCCCGGTAAGGTGAACGAAGACCTCGTATCGAACCAGTATAACTCGTAGGAACTGACTGCATATTTACGGGACTCTCAATTTGAGAATGTGATGAAAATTTTCAAATATCTAGACTTAGCTGTAAAAATATTCTTCTAGAGTGAGAAAATATAAAATATCCCCCAAACGGTCCCGCAAGAGGCACGAATACCTCGCGCAAGACTAATGTAATTCGTAAGAACTGAACTCGTAGTCATGACACTTCCAGTTTGAGAATACGAAAAAATTTACAAATATCTAGACTTATACTTAAAAATGATACAAGAGTGTGAAAATCCAAAACAATCCCTAAACGGCTCCATGAGATGCACAAACAACTTGACTCAGACCAATGTAACTCCTAGGAACTTAGCGTGTAGTCATAGGACTGTCGATTTTAGAATATGTAAAAATTTTGTAAATGTATAGACTTAGGATTAAAAACATGTTGCTGGAGAGAAAAAATCCAAAACATGCCCTAAATGGCTCGGTGAGAGGAAAGAACACCTCGCACGGGACCAATGTAACTTTTAGGAACTAATAATGTAGTCATGGAACTCCCAGTTGATAATATGACAAAAAATTGCAAATATTTATACGTAGGCTTAAAAACATGCCACTAGAGGAGGAAACACATAACAACCCTCAAATGGCCCCGTGAGAGGCGCCACCACCTTACACGGGACCATTGTAACTCGTAGAAACTGACGGCACAGTCATAGGACTCATATTGGAGAGTATGATGAAAATTTTCAAATAACTAGACTTAAGCATGAAAATATGTCGTTAGAGGGGGAAAATCCAAAATTCCTAGTAAACGGCCCTGTAAGAGGCAAGAACAGCTAAAATAGAACAAATGTAACTCGTAGAAACTGACTTGTAGTCATGGGACATAATCTTTAAAACATTTCGCTACAATACGAAAACCTAAAATATCCCTCCAAATGGTTCCGTTAGAGGCATGAAGACCTCGCACTGGACCAACGTACCTCTGTAGGTCCCCAAAATATAACTTTCAACAAAACACTTTTTGCTTGAGCGTAATTAAGTTAAGGATGAATGCAAATCAACTTTCTCCTTTTGAAAAACTCTTTTTCAATTTTATCAAACCAAGTTGTGAACAATTTTACTACGCCAATTTTATCTTATTTGAGTCTTAAACATGCATCTAGTTGATAGGCAAGTAAAATAAAATAAAGGTACTCACAACGTCGGATGTATGAGGAAAAACCCAAAAACGAAAAAAACCCTCGGACGGCCCAAGCAAAATAATCACTATGAACAATGGTTTTACAAAGACATATTAGCCTTACTCAACGACTCGATCCCCATGGGTCTTGACGCTCGTTCTGATCTTCTACCATTCTTTAATAGTGCCCACACATATATTATGTATTCCACGATGCTCGTCCACAACACTCGACTCCACGAATGTCTCAGTGTCCACCGATAAGGCTTGAGTAGTCTACGATTTTGAACACGATGTCCGTCGCTTCTCCACCGCAAAACCAGCAATCACAAGGTGTCCAAAGAGGAACAAACAAAACTTGGTGCAACAAGGATCACATAAACATCATGCTAATGAAAAATCAGATCTTTGCAAACTATAAGGATGTGCTTAAGCCTTTGAAACCTTAGAAAAACGTGTGCAGAAAAATGAACTATTTGAAAAGTGAATTCGTTTTGTACGCACACCGAGAAAAGGACTAGGACCTGACTTAAATAAAAAATTCAAGTCGATGCAATCTCGTTTGAGAGAGATGACACGTCATTCGAACGACATCTAAAGTCGTTTGAACGACGTCATCAGATAGAGTTCCAAACTATTCAAACTTTGATAAAAGCATTTTATTTAAAACCAACTCTAATCCAACACAAATTCGTCCTTTATTTGATGTGTAAACATTTAAACATTTTCTTTAAAGAAAATAACATCCTTATTTTTATAAAATGAATTCCCAGTTCCATTAACATTATGCATTCATACTCTTGTGATCTCAGAATGAAATTAAACCTTGTAGATGAGAAATTGAACCAATTAAAACTTCGGCATGATTGAATCTTTGTAGCTTTGTCGCAACGTCTTTAATAAATCTTCAATACGTCATAGACTCATGGGATCAGACAATATAAAATCTATCTATGACACAAACATGTTTTTCCGAGAATAAGTCAAGCCTACATTAAGACTCAATTGTAAATTCGGTCCTTACAACCTCCTAGAAATTGAGTGCCTAACCATGGTACTCTCGGTTTGAGAATGTGATAAAAAATTGTTGATATATAGACTTATGCTTAAAAACATGCCGGTAGAGGGAGGAAATCCAAAATAGACCCCAAACGGCCCTATTAGAGGAAATGACACCTCTCAGGGCACTAATAATACTTGTACGAACAGATTGTGTAGTCACAAAATTTCTAGTTTCAGAATATGATGAAAATTTGCTAATATCTATGTTTAGGCTTACAAGAATGCCATAAAGGGAAAACTCGAAAAGACCTTAAAAAGGCCCCGTTAGAGGCACAAATACCTCACATAGTGAATACACCACATTCTAGGACCCTCCTAAGACTCTCCTTAGGTCCCTAGAATTTCCTAAATCCTAATAAAATCCCAAGTCATACTCCTAGTACTTATCTAGAGGCCACCAGGCACCCTCGAGCCCCGTTTGACTCTGATCAATTTTCGCATTAGAGTGAAAGATCAATGAATATTCTAAGATCTGAAGGCCTTTTCCAACAATCTGCCCCGTTGGAGGCCACTAGGCGCCCTCGGGCCCAATTTTGACCCCAATAAACTTCCTCACTCAAGAGAAATGTGAGGTGTGAAACATATGGATTATATTTCTTAGGCTAATTAAGCCTAAACATTCTAAGTGGTGTGTGAAACATATGGATTTAAGTGATTATATGTATAAGTGTAAGTAATGTGAGGTGTACATTAAAAATATTTTACAAGTGAGTGATAGTGAACAGGGAGTGAAAGTGAAAAGTGAGTGATAGGTGATATAAGCATGAGTTAAATATATACAAGAAATAAATTGAAGAGAAAGTGGAACATACAGGTAGGTGCATACGCACACATGTAGAAAATGATAACACCTATGGAAATAGAGTTTAGCCCATTTATGACAAGTCAGTACCCAATGGAGTCGCCACTATGGCCATCCCTCGATCCTCCTTCCATGTTTTGGGGGAAGGGTTTCGACGCTCACGCATGAAGTTAGAGGGAAAGAAGAAGAAGTTCTATGAGCACTTTGACCATCATCGATGTGGGGTGATGTAACGAGATAGAGTCGTCAACCTATTTTTCACAAAATGGGTAAAAGAAATGTTGTTTCCTCGAGAGAACGACATCAAATACATACTGATGCTTGCGAAATTAATAGTTCAAAGGTTCGAGGGCTAAGTTACGGAATATGAAGGTTTTAGGCACCCATCGTGCCCTTTCGGTCTCTCATGGGAATATATCATTATTCTCTTTAATGAGTCCATGAAGTGTGTATGTCTGTAGATATAAATGGAGAATGTAATTACTCAACTCTCATCATGGAGAAAGATGGATCGAGGTCATCCGTAGGAGTGTTCTTAAAATAGTAATAAAAAACATAATGTGTGCACTCATTGAGACATCGATCGTTATGATGAAATGATTATATGCATTAGATAAAGTGCAAATATGAGTCACAAATATAATAATATATGAATAAAAAACATGAAAAGAGGACTTGAGTCTTAGGTTTTGGCCAGAGACACCTACATTGCCTAAAAAGGCATTAAAGTCCACGTAGTTCGCATGCAACACGAGGGTGGGGTTTTATCCCATAAACCCAGTTGAGGATTTTATTTATATATGTGTGTAGAAAAAAATATGTTTTAACTTTGAGAAAATATGGTGACGAATCCCATTTGGAATTTATGAGTACACCCTATTTTTCTTATTTTAGGGTTTTTTAATATAAAATATGGTATGTGCTGTTTAATAAAAATGGGATTATATACCAAATATGAAATGCAAAAGTAAGCATTAGATAACTAATGTGAAAGTAAGGAAATTAAAAGAGAGAGAATAAAGTTTAGAGCTTCTTTGGAGACTTGAAGGTTGATCTCGATTGTTTAAAAGGCTGCCCTTGCAAGTGGATACGGGTTGTAGAGGAGTGGGGAATAATTTTTGTTAAATTAGGTGTGAAAGGTGTGGAAATGGAATGTGGAGGAAAGATATCAATAGGAAATCGCGCTAACTTTGAGAGAATGTTGATGAAATCATCGCGAAGGATGTTTTTGAGGTTTCTTTTAGTGTGCTCTTTCTCTCTTTATTTAGCATCAAGGGGTTCGATTGGCATTTTACTTGACTTGTCTATCGGCATGCACCCTAGACACATTGCCGATATGATGGGGAATGGGTTTTCCATTCGAAAACCTCATGCAGATTTCTCAAAAAAATGGTTGTAAAACGCAATCCATAAGTCTGAATCGAGCATGGGGCATGCCATCAGAAAGGGTGTTCAGATATTTTTAAGAATCTCTCTTACCTATTTTCAAACCTCTCTTACCTATTTTCAAACCCAATTTTCCCAAGATCGAGTCCTGTCCGACATTTCTTTTTCATTTAGGTAAACCTAATACAAATGAAAACATAAGCATAATAATAATAATAATTCTAAGACTTTTTCCCTTGTTTTTCCTCTTCTTTATCAAAAAACCAAAATAAAAAAAATCCTTTTTTTTATCAAAATAAAAGAAACATTTTCCTCCTTTTCATCAAAATACCGAAACAATTTCCCTCCTTGTTACCAAAAATGTCAAGAACATTTTCCAATTTTTTCAACAAAAATGAATCATTTCTCCCTTTTTCAAAATTAAATTCAAATCATTTTCCTTCTCAGGTAGATCGCATACCTGATTCTTGGCCTGGATCCCTATTGGTTTCGATCTTCCATCAAACTAACCTAAAGCTCAGTCAGTTCGACTCTAACTTCCTTCGAGTTCAAAATCTACCTTCATCAGTCTTGTATGGAAAACACTGATCAAGCACCGAACGTACAACTTGATCTAATGGTCGTCCTGGTTCAACTCAGTGCCAAGACTGACAACCTTTAAATGAGGTTCATGAGATGCATCATAACTAAGTCGAAGTCCCTGAAGAACCCAATGTCCTCTTTTCTCGAGCCATGGGTCCACTCTCTCTCGGGCCTGCTTGGGTCCCAGAATAATATCAGCATGCTTCGTATGCCCCCCACCAATAGGCCGCTGCCATCTCATCTCCCTGTTCCAAACCTTTCCCATCCAGGGGTTAACTTTCCAGTACCTATTGATAGTAAAAAAGAATAACTGAACAAGGTTAAGTAAGATCTCAAGCTATTGTCGAAGAAGTTTGACTAAGTTAAGATATTCGGAAACTACATGGACTACACTGACAGGTCTCCCTAACCCTGGTACAAGATTGTTAGAGAAATTCAAGATGCCACACACCGAGAAGTTCGAGGGAAGTGGTCCCTCAATTATTCACCTTCGTAACTATCACTAAGCCATGACTCTCCTTGGTGCCTCTGAAGAGATAATGGCTCAGATGTTCCAATAGACTTTGAAGGACAACAGTATTCATTGGTTCTTATCCATCGAGAAATATAGAATTCGCATTTGGTAAGGTGTTACCCAGGAATTCATGTCATAGTACAAGTACAACAAAGAACTAGAGGATACACACCACGATCTAAAGCTTTTCAAGTAGAACCCTGGAGAAACTGCTAGAAAATTAATCGCAAGGTGGAGAGAGAAAGATGCCACCATGACCAACCGGCCCTCCGAGGAAAAACAAGTCATCATAGTAAAGAAGAATTTCCTTCCCCATATCTGAGAAATTATGGGAGGCGAGTATTATCCGCACTTTTGATCCCTTCGTGAAGCAGGTTTGGAGATAGAGAAAAGTGTTACCAAGACAAAAGTCAAACCAAAAAAAGTATCCAAATAGTTCACCTTCAGATAGTATGAGAAGCCTACCAATACCACAGTCTTAACCATCAATAATATCTCCCATCCTACTACCTTTTAGGCCGCAGAAAGACGTCTTAATAATTCTAGAAAATAGTACACCGAGCTTCATGCTCCCCTCTATAAAGTCTAAAAAGACTTATTAAGACAAAATCTTATCAAACCGCTGGAGCCTCATCCATTACCGAACCCACTTCTCAAGAACTTCTAGGCCAATACCGATTGTGATTTTCCCTAATTTGTCGACTAGACTACTGATTAGTGATTTCATCTTCGGAATGTTGTCCAAGGTTTAATTGATCGGGGTATCATCTCCCCACCAGCCAACCCTAAACCTAACACCACTCACAACCCACTTCCAACCCATAAAAATGACATCTTCCTAGAAAATGAATCTAAATTTGATCCATCTACCCAAATAGTCCTCATTAAAGAACCCATCATACCTGTATTTTCACCCAAATTGCTCAAAATTTACCCATATTTGCTCCTACACCCTACTTGTTTCACTGACCAGGCTTTATTCCTCCTCACGAAGGCTTGTATTATTATTCGTACATGGTCCAAAGGATGATATATAGAGCTATCGGCTGTTCTTATCCTACGCTTGGAGTTCAGGTTAAAATTACCCTCTAAAATGATCGTTGACTGTCAGAAGTTCAATATCCTCTTCATAGAAGCCCAAAAATGGGCTCGTGGATAGAAAATTGGGTGGTACCCATTGATACAATCGGTTTGGATAATGCATTACAGATTATAGCACACATATTATGACAAATCGGTGAAATTTGTAGTGGTTTTTATCTACTCACCGTCTTCAAGCTTCAAGGGCAGTTGGTCCCTTCACTCTCATACCTCCCAGTTGAGTGGGGAGATTTATAGGGGTGTTCACGGGTCGGTTCGGGTCGGTTTTGGACCCTAGTTCAAACCGAACCGATCGGTTCGGTTTTGGAAAAGGTCAGACCGAAACCGAACCGACTATGAAAAAACCCGTCGGTTTCGGTTCACGTCGGTTTCGGTTCGGTTCGGTTTCGGGTCGGTTTTCGACGGTTTCATGTTTGGGCCGGTTTTTTTAAGGGCGGTTTTCGGTTTGGGTCGGTTTTTAAAGGTGGGTAATGGTTTTTGGATATAAAAATATAAGTTATTTAGTTTTTTTTTAATTTATATATTGGTTCGGGTCGGTTCGGTTTGAGTCGGTTTTTCCCACGTATAAACCGACAACCGAACCGACATGGTCGGTTTTTTATATCCGTAAACCGTAGGCCGAACCGGGCTAAAAAAAACCGGCGGTTTCGGTTCGGTTCGGGCCGGTTCGGTTCGGTTTTCGGGTCGGGCGGTTTTTTTGAACACCCCTAGAGATTTATATGAAGAATCCGTAGAGGTTGTGGAATGCGTTGACTTCCCTTGGTAGGAAGATATCGTCGCCACTGGATAGGGGATGAATTTGACATCTTTGATGATCAAACAAGTTATGAAAAGGTCAGTCTAGCGATCAACATGTGTGGGATGGTCTCTTTCGAGGACCTGTTAGGGGAAATCAATAAAGTAGCCATGCAACCCAAAATCGATGAGGACATGAGGATCTTATTGTTCTCCGCCTTTGTAAACCATATGAACAGATCAGAAAGATACTAACAAGATTCTAATCCTCAACCATCAAGAACAGATAAGTGAAAAGGAGTTTCCAAGGAGATCCCCATGCCAGAGATAACCATCGATTAAATCAAAATCCTAAACAAGCTTAAGAAAACTCAAGCTAATATTTACTTATGGGTAATCTTCATGTCTTTCCAATTACATCTAAATGCTGTGATAAAATTACTCATTCAGCCCATAGTCCCTCCTTCCACCACCCCAGAAGAAGTTGAAAACTTGGTTGGATCTTTAGCTACCACTAGACTCTGTTCCTTCTCCGAAGAAGAAATTTTGAAAGTTAGCCCAAATCACAACTACCCCCTCTACATCTTTGTTGAATTGATGGGAAAGATAGTCTCACTCTTGCTCATAAAAAATGTATCCACCCTCAATGATTTCCCACTAAGAACCTTCAATTGCTTGGGGTTGAAGGTAAGTGACCTAACTCCTATTTTTTTTGCATTATGTGCATACGATAATACTCGCCTAGAGTTGATGGGATCCATAACACTCATAATAGGGGATGTACCTATCAATCCCATTACTAAGTTATAAGTTATTAATATACCCGCATGCTACAACCTCTGCTTGGCTGACCATGGATCCATAAGATTTTAGGGGTATCCTCCTTCCTTCTTCAAAAGTTGAAATTCTTTGCCAAGGGGCAAGGAATAACCATTTTAGGAGACGATGTTAGTAATGAAAATGTTGGCACCATTGATCTGATACGAAAAATACAACATGGGGCGAATAACATGATTCTTTCTGAATTCAGGGTTAATTCATTTCCCCTTATGACAGGGGATGATTTCAACGACCGAGTTTATCCAGATCACAGCCCTCACGAAAATGTCAACGTGATACAAATGTTCAAGAATATGCACATTTTGCCTAAAATGGGGCTAGGGAAACATCAACAAGGGAGACTTGATCCCATAGTCCTGAAAAATTCCTTTTCCCCATGTGGCCTGGGTTATTAGACGTCACTAGACGAACTCATAATGCTTCGCCAACCACGGTTGAAGAGAATTTTAAAGGATGCTAAGAATATCTCAAGGGATTCCTTATATTAGATATATGTCAAAGAGGGTGAAAACTTCCCCTTTTATAGATTTCCTAACCTATGGTATGATCATGTGAATAAGAAGATGAATTTAGGGATGGAAATATTTTTTCAAGACAACTACTCCTGGGCCAAAAATTTGCAGCATTAAGTGCAATGACTCACTTAGAAAGTCGTATCCATTACCGAGGTCTTCGAAGAAAGTGATTCTGAAGACTCATTAAACCTGAAAATAATGGGGATGACTCTCTGAATGATCGATTCATGCACTCCATAATCGAACTAGTCCACTCTGATCAAGGACACTAATGCACCTCTCCTACGTTGGAATACTAAACCAGTCCCACCTGCTGAGATGCAACCAAACCCAACTATTTACCCTATCTCCTCATCTATTATTATTACTCTTTTTTAATAATAATGTAATCAAGATGTCTTTTGATGAGGTTCTCAACGCTGTTTTTCCCAAAAGTGAAATAAATGAAGATTTTGAGTACCTTTTTGTTCTTTACATTAATTGTTTTGATTCTAATAAAACTCTTGATGATGATGATTTTAATAATGAACAATTCTTAACTGATCTTAATAAGGCTAATAATAAAAAACTTAACCGCGTTCAAATTAATGAGATGATACTATTATTATCAATCTCGGTTCTAGTATCCAATAATGCAAGATTAGGATAGGGTCCACCCTTAACGAACATGAGTGCACGAAATTCAAAGAGTTGCTGAAAGAATTTGTGGACGTTATTACATATCCTATGAAGACATGCCCGGCATCGATCCTGAAATATCTCAGCACGAGATTCCAACTCTCCCAAAATGTAAACCGATCAAGCAAAAGCTAAAAAAGCTCTGCAGTGAATGGTCCCTCAAATTCAAGGAAGATCTAATCAAACAGTTGAATGTAGGCTTCATGCGGGTGATCAAATATCCCACATGGCTAGCCAATAATTTACCTATACCAAAATCAGGAGGAAAAGTTTGCATGTGCGTCGACTATCAGGATTGAACAAATCATCTCCAAAGGATGATTATCTATTGCTCAACATCGACATGATTGTGGACAACATAGCTAGTCATGCCCTCAAGTCATTTGTCGATGGGTTTTCCAGTTATAATCAGATCAAGATGCACCCTGATCATCAAGAAAAAACTTCCTTCATAACCCCTTGGGGAACCTTTTGCTACATAGTTATTCTATTTGGTCTCAAGAACGTAGGGGCTTCCTACTAAAGGGATGCCACAACCATCTTTCATGATCTGCTATATAACAAGGTAGAGGTATATGTAGACGACATGATTATTAAGTCTAAGACTCGGGAAGGTCATGTTCCAGCGATCTAAAAGTTCTTTGAAGGACTACGTTAATACCATATGCGGTTAAACCCATAGAAATGCATTTTCGACGTCACCAAAGGAAAGATTTTAGGACTTATAGTTAGAGAAAATGGAATTGAAGCAGACCCTGCTAAGCTGAAAGATATACTCGAAATCCCACCAACCCGAACAAAGAGGGAAGTGTAGGGATTCTTTAAGAAATTACAACATATCGGCTAGTTCATCAGCCAACCAACTTCTCTTTGCAAACCCATATTCAAACTCCTATGAAAGGATTCTACCAATGTTTGGAATGAAGCATGTCAGGAAGACTTTGACATAATCAAGCAATATCTTATCGAACCTCTGGTACTCATTTGGTCTCCCTTTATTCTTGTAATTAACTATAACAGATATCGCGACAGGGGCTTTGCTAGCCAAATATATCTAAGCAACCTACAAAGAAAAATCCATTTACTATTCGAGTCAAAAATTGGTCGGGTATGAAGTTAACTACACGGCCTTAAATAAACCATGTGTTGTTCGAGTTTGGGTCACTCTAAAGTTACGGCACTACCAGCTCACTTTTCCCATCAGACTTTTGTCCTGAATAGACCCCATTAATTACATACTTGAGAAACCCACCCTATCCAGTTGAATGGCCTGATGGTTGATGCTGCTATCTAAGTTTGATATCATGTATGTTATGTAAAAATTCATGAAAGGGACAACTATCTTCGATTACCTTGCTGGCTCTCCCATGTAAGAGGTTGATGTTTGGGTCTCTAAATTCCTGGATGAAGATATTCTTTGCACCTCTCAGGAGGACCTCTGATGGAAAATGTTCTTTGACAAAGCTACCAACAAAAAAGGATATGACATTGGGATACCCTTGGTCTACCCTAATGACTCTCACACTCCCATTCCCATGAAAATGTATTTTTCCTGCATCAACAATATGATCGAATATGAGGCATGCACTATAGGCCTCAAAATTTCCTTCTAAAAAAATCGAATACCTAGATGTATAAGAGGATTCAACCCTCATCATCACTCAAGTCCTTATAAGATGGAAAGTCAAAGACGAAAAGCTCATACCCTTCCATGAACGCACCTTCCACTACTTGCCCTGTGCAAAGAATAATTTAACAAGTTCCCTTGCTACCTTAGCCTCCATGGTCGACATGCCCGTGGGAATAATGATGGCCCCTTTCCTAGTCAAAAAACAAGCTATGACAATCCAATCTACAACATTGATATCGTCATAGAGAATGATTCTGATATGGCTTAATGTCGGTACTATGATACTTGATTCCTCCTCAAGTATGGTAGGTATCCCTAAGATGCCAACAAGAAAGACCATGAGTCCCTTCATAAACTCGCTGCCTAGTTCATCATCTGTGACAAAGCACTGTGCAAAAGAAACTTATATTGAACCCGTTTACACTGCATTACAGGGGATGTCATTAAAGAAATGATGTAGAAGATCCACAGTAGGGAGTGCAAATCCCACATGAATGTTATATGCTTGCTAAGAAGATCATCTATTAAGGGTATTATTGGACCACCATGATTCAAGATTGCATCGCTTACATTTGAAGATACCTCAAATGCCAATAATTTGCTAATCTCCAGCACTTACCCCCTCAAGAATTGTACAACATGACCTCTCCCTAGTTGTTCTCCACATAAGGCATTGACGTAAAAGGGAAAGTTATTCCTAAAGCTTCAAATGGGCATAGTTCATCCTAGTTGCCATTGAGTACTTCAACAAATGGGTCGAAGCTGAGTCATATCTCCTGAATGCAAAGAAGGTAGATAAGTTTATCTAAAAGAACATTATCTTCAGATATAGAGTTCCCTATAAGCTAGTATCAGATAATGGGTTACACTTTGAAGCCGAGGTCATAAAATTAGTTGATGAGTACAGAATTCAGAGACACAAATATTCTCCCTACCGATGCTGCAGTTGAAACCGCTAATAAAAACCTCAAAACCATCATTAGTAAAATGATCGAGAGTTATCGAGATTGGGCCTATCGAATCCCTTATACCCTCTGGGATACTGCACTTCAGTTAAGACATTTACTAGGGCTACCCATACTCTTTAGTATACAACATGGAAGAAGTCCTACCCAATGAGCTGAAAATACCTTCCTTATGTGTTATGCTTGAAATCAGAGTCATCGAGGAAGATTGATATCAGAGATGCCTTGACGAATTATCACCCTTGGATGAAAAGAGACTGAAGGCACTATACAACATAAAAGGGTACCATCGCCAGATAGCTCGATCATTCAACTGAAGAATCAAGGACCGTGGTGTTCGAGAAGTAGACTTGGACCTAAAACAAACCATAAAACCCATCTAGGAACCCAGAGGTAAATTCAAGCCAAACTAGAGTGGCCCCTAAATCATGAACAAGATCATGTCAGGCAACACCACTATGCTCACTAACCTTGACGGAGAAGGGATAGCACATCCAGTCAACCTGGACAATCTCAAAAAGTTTTACCCTTAGTTAGAAATATCGGTGCGCTATAAATCTTGACATCCCCATTCTATTCTAAAATAAATTCTTCATTTCCCTCTAACTAGAACTATAAGGGGCCCGATCCTCTAGACAAAAAAATTCTTTCAAAATAAAACTCATTTTTTTTTCAAAACCCCTAGAGGTACATAGGTAACTCATACACTTTACATGGGCACGATCTCCTTATTTTTCACAAACTTATATTCTTTTCTTACATCCAAGAACGGCAGTTCATTTTATCAATTACATGAACAAATGTATTATGTATGCCTTAGCGATTTATATAGATAATTCAAATGTAAAAACTCATCAAGAGGCACGATAATAATCATAATCTTTCTTATTCCAAATAGTAAAGTTTAGTACAATTACACAAAGTATTAGCGAAGGGAGTCAAAACAACCACCCTTCGCTAACCAAACTATCCTTAAAGCAAGACCAACCAAACTATCCCTAAGACAAGCCTAACCTAATCTTACTAAAATTATTCCCAAGATCCCCCCCCCCAAAAAAAAAAACATACAAAGACATCCCAGTCACCAAAAGCTTTACAAAAAATAACCCCAACTTCACAACAGACCCTATTCACAACTGTCGAATGACCCAGCCCCATGATCGTCCACCACCTAAGTCCCCCAAACCTCCCCTGCCTAGTTGGTATTTCCATGGGCCTCCATAGAACGGTATGCCCTGAGTAGCATGGAGAAAACAACAAATCCCTCCTCCATAGTGTCAAAAAGGGCAAACCACATCTGGCCGGTCTCCTCCGCCAAGATCTTCACCACGATCTGCTTCCATGGCCATTTTAGATGATGTCCAAACACATGAAAGACCCTACCTATGGTTTGAGATGTAAGGGTTGACGACCGATGATTCTCCCATAATGAACCTAACCTCATGTTCATGGATTCAATTTAGTCTTCCACAGAAAAGAAGTCTAGTGCCCGAGGAGGCACTATTTGCTCTCATCTGAATTAGCACAGAAATCACTAGGGGAAATAAAATGAGGTCTACCAAAGGCTAACTAACTAAACGTACTGATTTCTTCCTAATTCCAGAATGGGTTGCAGCTCTTCCCACCATGGCACTGACTGGCGAAGGTATCGGGCTCCATGATTGACGAACCAATTTACACAGTTCTCTATGTATGGGTTAAAACTAATGGAGTAATGATTAAATTTTTTTAGCATAATTGCCAAGTCATATTCAGGGGGAACCGCCAAACGGAATCTCTCAGCTAACCACATGAATAGCATCACCGGGTTCCCTTTTAGAAAATACGAGCGTCCTTCCCACCAAGAATCTAGATCTTTCAGGGGTATCTTCCTGTATCACCACCGTAGGATTACGATGATAAGATATCCACGTTGTAATGGCAGCCAAATTAGGGTCCACCATTAGGTCCCCCGTCACTAGTAGGACCCTTGATGTTAGGCCCAAAACAACAAATCTGACATGGCCCACATCATTAAAGTCCCTCAGATGCTCATAATACATGATATCCAGAAGAGAAATCATCCCCCTGTGAACATTGACCGAGCCTCCGAAGGGGAAATGTGGAGAAACTCCACTAATAACACTCTAGGAGACCGAGAAAATTCAGGGATAAACACCGCTACACGGGTATTAATTCCCAATATCAATGAAAACTCCTCATAGGTCGGACATACATGATTAGGCATAAATTTTTTCCAATTTATCCCTTAATTTAGTTACTTTAGCACCTCGAACAATGTAATCGATTTGACTTTATCTCATAATCTTTCTACTGACTTATCCTAATGAGTACAATGAGTTTCTGGTAATTTGTATTGATTTTACAGGTATTTGATGTCAATTAAAGGAAGAAAGAAACCGAAAGAATTAGAAAGAAAAGATGGAAAGTCAAAAGGGCAAAAGTGTAATTTCCACCTTGAATTTGGATGAGGCACCTAAAGAGAAGTGGAAGATATCAAGTTCATGAGAGCATAGGAAGAAACGACACCTCAATCGGAGTCCCGAAACAAAAGTTACGAGAAGTCAAAGTTGGAGAAAAAGTTAAAGAGGCAGACCGATCCGTAGTAGCCCCGGACCGGTCCGCAGTGCCAAAATCCAGAGGACCCCGGACCGGTCTGGGTAATCCGGATGCTTTAGAATGCAATTTGAGTGTGAATACCGCGATACCAATTTACTCGTCCTCTGATTAAGTATGGTGCGGGCTTGAACCTCATATACGTAATACTTGGGAGTACTAAATTTTGGGTCTAATTAATCATTTAAATTTACGATTAGTATTATATCTGCAATACACTAGGGTTGGGGGATTGTATTTCCGTCCTATTTTTCTCCGCATATAGTTTAAAGTTTCAAATTATTCTTCATCAGTATTTTAGGTAAGTTATTATAGTTGCACTTTTCATAATTTCATAATTGCATTGAGTGTAGTTATTCCACAAACCAAATCATTTTTCTTTTTCCTTTAGAGTCAGAGTTAGGATTTCATTATCTATCCAATGTCGTCACAATTTCATTATCCTATTTCCCTATGGATACGATCCCGACTTACCGGGTTTATTACTAACGCGACAGGCTTGCACTTGAGCCTAGGTTGAACGCACATTAGAGACACTTTCTGAGTCGCATCAAGTTTTTGGCGCCGTTGCCGGGGAATTTGTTAGACTGAGGATTAGATCGAGTCAATCTACAACTTTGACCAAAAAATTTCAAAAATCCAAAAACATATAAAAATTCAAAAAGCACAAAAAGATCCATCATCATCTCTCATAAGCTGTTAATGAAAAATTCTGAACTCACTCCCACACCCCATAATACTCCAACCCGTATTCATGAAAATCCAATTGTTGAGTACGACCCTAATAGCCCTCACACTCCTAGCAATCCACAGTTCTGAATTCCACCTCCCACACTGTCACACTCAATCTCCATAAAGGCTCACATACAAGCGTTCAGATAATCAGAAAATGAGCCATTTCATCAATGTTACGAGCGTTTCAATGAGTTAGTTACTTCGTGCCCCCATCATGGATTTGATACAGCGCAAATCATTTCTTTTCTCTATAATGGGCTAAACCGTAATTCCAAGCAACTCGTTGAAAACATGGGTAGTGGTCCGTTTGTCGAATTAGATGCCCACGATGCTGAGCTGTACCTGAGGTATGTTGTCGAGACTACCCAATCCTGGGATACTTATGATCCTAATCCTCAAAATCGAAATCGTTAAGTGACCACCACCCCATCGACGTTTGGCCTATTTCACGTAGATAATAATTCTATGACGGACAGTTGATTGGATGCACTTGAGAAAGGATTTCGGGACCTATGTGAGGTATATGGAAAAGGACCAACTGGATCCATACCAAACCCCGTAAAAAAGGTGTGTACGATTTGTGTGGCGGGTCATTCAACTGAGGAATGACCGACTATACCCGCCTAAAAATTGATGCTTCAAGAGAAAGTCAGTGGCATAGGAGGATTCAAGGGTGATTTGGGTGCACCCCATGGGAATTTTTACAACCCTTCGTGGAAAAACCATCTTGGTTTTAGCCATGGGCAACAACATGCTGCGATGAATACTAATTCACATGTTCCCCCTCCTCCACGACAACACTTTCAACAAACTCCACACATGCAAGGACATGTGCAAGCACCACCACCTCAAGGATCATATATCCCTCCACCACGAAGAAGTCTCGAGGATACAATAAATCAATTTATCAACAACTAGACTGCAATGAATTCTAGGCATGAGCGCATTATCCACGACATGAATGCGAAGATTTCATAGTTGCAATCATCATTGAGTATCCAAGAGAAGGGCAAGTTTCCTTCCCAGGGACAAAGACCTCCATAAGGTCAAATTAGTGTAAGCTCCACGCCCGATGACCATCCGAAGCAATGTAGCGTAATTACCACTCTACGTAGTGGGAGAGTAGTTGACTTGTCACCTCCCCCACACGATGCAACTAAAGACAAGGAGACTTTGCCCGGCACGAAAGAGGACGAAGATGTCCCCTTGAATGAGAGTGATAAAGAAGGCACTAGTGAGCTCGAGGTAGTAGTGAAACCCCCCACCGCTACCCCATACCCTCAACGGTTGGTCCCGCACTCCAAAGGGACTTCTCGGAACGATTTTTTGGATGTCCTTAAACAAGTAAAGATTAATTTATCTTTTCTCGAGACCATACAGAAAATTCCCGTATACGCTAAGTTCATTAAGGACTTACTCACGGTGAAACGCAAGCTAAAGGTAAATACAAATGTCTTTTTGTCCCAGAATGTCAGTTCAGTTTTATCGAGTGACCTTCCGTTAAAGTATAAAGATCCGGGTGAACCACCATTTCTTGCATCATGGGGAAGAACCGAATCGAAAGACAAATAGATTTGGGAGCGAGTGTTAACCTTCTACCTTATTCCATCTATAAGAAACTCGATTTGGGAGCCCTCAAGCCCACAAATATGACTCTCCAGCTCGCGGATCATTCTGTGAAGATGCCTCGGGAAATTATTGAGGATGTGATCGTCTAAATAGACACTTTCTACTTCTTGATGGACTTTATCATTTGGGATGAGGAGCTCTCCATTATCCCAAGCAATCATGTTCCCATTATCCTTGGTCGCCCATTCTTAGCTACGGCTAATGCACTCATCAATACTCGGAGTGGGCGGATGCAATTAACATTTGGGAACATGACCCTCGATACAAATATTTTTAACAATATCAAGAACGAGGGTGACAAAGGAGAACCACGAGAGACGGATCTTTCAGGAGCAGTACTCGAGCATGGGAGGACTCACACGCGAGAGGCGATAGGGGTATGCCTTGTTACATCAAGTGAGAGAGACAATTTAGAGGCCAGGGGGAGAAGTTTGTATGAGTTCTTAGAGGAGAGCGAATGGAAAGACACGATAGATATTTTTCTCCTCGAGTACTACCCACCCACACCACTTAATAATTTTGAGATGGAGTGATGAAGAAAGAATGTGGAAACAAAGCAAGAGAGAGAGCTAGAGGAGTTGAGCCTAACGGGAGTTGAGAGAGAATTCGGGCAGGTGGATGAGAGATTTCACAACAAAGTCCAACCTCTATTAGACTCATGTAGTCATTTAGGAGAGGGCAAGTGGAAAGATAAAACTGATGAGTTTCTTCGCAATGACCATCCACCCATACCATTTAATGGCCTGAAGGCGATAGAGGAGAAAAGTTGTGTCTCGTCCGACTTAGAGCCCGACCCATGCATTTGAAAAATTGAAAGAAAATTAGGTCCTCTGAGTCGGAGCACGCAAGCTATGCTTTGAGTAAGCATCACAGGGATCCCTTTCCGAGTAGTCATGATGAGTCTCCCGGTCTTTCCGTTATTTATGGGCGAGGTCCCAACTTATTTTGGTTGTTGGTATATGATAGGAAGACGGGAGTGAAAAAGAGAACATCGAACCTCGTGAGTGGGGTTGTGGAGAGATGAGAGGTCGTCGCACCCCCGGCGCGTATGGGGTGATTTTTATTGTATTATTGAGTCATGTGTTAGGGTCATTTAATGTCTTTATGCATTTTAAATATTTGTTTGTTTTATTTTTCCGCACTTTTCATTCGCTTTGAGTTAGATTTTAGTCCTTTGTGCTTGAGGACAATGCAAAAGTCTAAGTTGGGGGGGGGGGGGGGTCACAAGTGCGTATTTCTAAAACTTCACAAATTTTCAAAAATGCCCAAAAATCTCAAAAAAATCATAAAATTCTGAAAAATCCAAAAATATTTATGTTCAAAATAAATAAAAATTGGAATTCAAAATTTTCAAAAATATCATTAAAAGTCGGATTAAAGTCTCAAGTTGTAAAATTCAACATATACAAAGCCGAAATTGACTAAAGATGGAAATTGAGCGAAAATTGACGACTTAACGAATAAGTGTGGAGATTAACAAACCCGGTGAGATTCGAGCCTATCACTTTTTGCGAGTTTTTAAATCAATCCAAGTTAATTGTTAACTCAAAGTTCTTTTCAGCACCTAAAAAGTCGTCGAGGATCTCAATCCTTTTATTTTGATCGGTTATGGAAAACGTGTGTGGTATTGCCTTAAAAAGCGCGCTATAAATCTCTAAACTTAATTAATCTCGAGACCCATATGGTAAATTAATAAGTAATTTGGACAATGAAGTAGGCCATCGTTTGTTACCAAAAAATATTATAAAAAGATGCGAAAAATCAACCCTTTTGTAACCCAAATTGAGCCGAATAAAATTTATCCTTTCATTTGACAACTCGAAAAATCCAAGTAGCCCGGAATTGCGAAAATAAAATATTCATTAAAGTCCGTAAAGTGCAAAAAAAGGGGCAAGAAAAAAATAGATATGCTCAACAAAAATAGCAAGAAAAGAAAAGAAGTGAAAACAGAAAAAATAGAGAAAAAGAAGAAGAAAATTAGCAAAAGCCCGGAAAAGCACTAACGGACATCATAAGAAAAATTTTGCAATTCTAAAATTCTTAGCCTTTTCCAATTATACCCATATACCTTAAAACCCGAAAAAGTCCAAACCGAGTCTAAATTGCTAAAATTGGTTACCGTGTGGAGAGCTAATACACCAAAAGATAATAAAAGAGATTGAATGCGTGAATAAGAGGCAATGTTCCCGTTTTTAAAACCGTATTCCGTTGATGAGATCCTATCACTATGAAATTTCCGTCTTCCTACTTGTGTTCGTTTCTTTGTGTCCATTATATTTACTCTTTATATTATGCATACCGAGAAAATAGCCACATTCCGATTGATTCGTTTGAGAGAGCATTCCGTGAGAATTTGAAATCAACATGAATTTCGGAAAAGTAACCTAATGATCAATCGGTGGAAGTTAGCGGTTCGATTTTTAGCTTCGCACACACGCACTATGATTTGAGACGTGTAAATATGACTTGATGATGACTATATTCTGGGAAAGTTTGAGTTATACCATTTTTAAGTATTTTGATTTTTTCTTTGAGTCGAATTTTGTGGGTATATTCTCTGCAAACCCTCACGAGACACAACTCGTCCTACTAGGGTGACCTAGGGGTTTAAAGGCTTGTTGCAAACGCTAAATGCAATCACTTACCCGCCAAAAAGGTAGTCTATCCCAATAAAATGTTTTTCAAGAGTTGAGTCGTGCAAGGATTCATTTACATTGCTCATTGAAAGACCCCGGAGTTTAATAATCACAATTAAAATATAATTTCCTTTTTATGTAAAACACAATGAAGATGATGCGGAAGCATTATAAAACAGGTGATGGTTCAACTTTCAAAAATAACAACAAGTTTTAATTTCTCAAAACAAATTAAAAACATAATTCAAGTCCTAGAATTTGCCTAAGTCATAATTAGCAATTATCCAAAGTTAGGCGAAACCAAATTAATGCAAGTGACTAGAATTACACAATTTTACCCAATATTAAATTAAAGTCCAATTTTAATATAGTGTGAGAATTAAACCGAATTTTATCTTGAATTAAACCTAAAGCATGCGTTCTAAATTTTGTGCAAGATAAAAATAAACAATGTCACACTACACCGCGATGTACGAGGAAAAACCCACTAACGGGAAAAAACCTCGGGACGGCCCTAGCCTCAAATCCACTAAAAACGGTATTACAAATTACAAGACAAGAGACTTACTTCCTAAACTCAAACCCTCTCAATCCGTGATGCTTCTTCTTGTATCAACCTCCAATTAGCGGATAACCAACGGAGCTCCTCCGTGGTCTCGGAATTCACCGATGGGACTTTATATGGTCACCGTCACCCAAGCATGGAGCCTTTCTCCGTGTGGGTAGAATCTCAACAAAAGTCTTCTTTGTGATGGGGTGTAGAAGCAAACCCGAAACGTCTCTTGAATTCGGTAGAGAAAACCGGTGCCAAAAACTCCAAGTAAAGATATGTATATATAGAACTTGGAATAAACAACAATGGGTGTAAACTAAGTGTTTAAAGATTTTTCTTTAAGTTGAAGAACACTCAAACATGAACATTTTCCTTTTTAAAATGATCTCTCAAACTCTCTCTAGGAGATGTATTAGGATGGAAAAGTTGTCTTGGAAAATGTGTTTCCCGCACATAATAATGTATGAAAAAAGTTAGTTGAAAACCAAGTGGAGTGGGGAAAAACTGCAAAAAACTGCCAAATAACTGTTCCCGCTGGAATCTCGTTCGAACGAACTTGATTCTCGTTCGAACGAGACTTCTAACGAGTGACCAGCCTGGCCTCGTTAGAAGTTCGTTAGATACCTCGTTAGAACGAACATTCGTTCGAACGACATATCGAACGATATATCGAACGACTGACCAGTTAGGGTCGTTGGCAAAACTCGTTCGAACGAAACTGGTTCGAACGACAAAACTCGTTCGAACGACAAAACTCGTTCGAACGAAACTGGTTCGAACGACAAAACTCGTTCGAACGAAATCTGGTTCGAACGAAAAAACTCGTTCGAACGACATTTCTAACGAACGACCAGAAAGTTTGTAAAATTCGTTTTTGGCCCAGAAACTTTTATATACTTATATTAAAGTTCTAATTGATTCTTTCTGAAAATAAAATGCAGTTTTTATTACACCTAACACCCAATACAAATTGTTCCAAGCTCCTATATAAATATAATTACATTCATACCTTGGGAGCATGGAACCTTAGTTGATGACGTAGAAACGAGGCACGCAAACCGACATTTTGATGAAGCTTTAAATTCTTTGCCGCTACGTCTTCAATACATACTTCATAGGCTTGAGAATATTACAAATAAATACTATCCCTATGAATAAATGTTTTTGTCCGGAATTGAGCCAAAACTATATATGGACTCAATTGGAAATTTGTGTCCTTACAAATCTCCCCCTTTGGCTATTCCGGGACAAAAACCAAACAAAAATCCTAAAGGGCCGTCAAGCTCTACTAGACTCAAAACATAACCCGCCCAATCTTGACACAACCCAAGGATCAAACGCTTTGCCATTAAACAATGCTGCTTTAGTAGAATACCTGCACACTTAAGCAAACTCATCAAATGCATAGGGAATATCAAAATATAAAATGCAATTAATTAAATTATTCCCCCTAAATTAATTCTCCCCTTTATCAAATACATGACCTACTTAGAAAGATGTCCCCCCCTAAGATAAATCTCCCCCAAACTAAGATACGATAATAATAGGATTAGATACCATTTCTCCCCCTATCATCATTCTCCCCCTTTTTGTTCGGGAATAGGCAAAGGATAAAGAACTAATAAACAGCATGTGAAAGTTTAAAGTGATAAGACATGACAGCATATGGGCAATAAAAGCAAGGCAAAGACAAACAAATATCATATATACAGATACAAAAAAATACCAATAGAGCACTTGCATATATATATATATATATATATATAGATATAAACACACACACGACACAAAATACAATAAGTTTGCACACTCGTATGGCAAAAATGTGTCATATGGAAACGGAAGTGTAGGGGTGTGTACTAGCAACAATTAAATTTAGACCCAAACACTTAATAAACGTTCACGGAGTTCTCATTTGATTGCAAACTTCATCACATTGAAATATAACCTCATGTGACAATATAGATTGAACTCAATGAACAAACATACACAATGCATACAAGCCTAGCATGATGATGATTCTACAAACCAAATAGAGTCATGACATTAAAGACAACTAGGATAAACGGACATTGTGCAAACCGTTGATATACCATCCAATTCTCCCTCACTGAGCATATATATTCTTTTGTTTTTGAATGAATATATCAAACAAACATAGGCCTTGGCAATTGCTTTCTTTTAAATGCCAAATATTCTGTTTTTAGGCCTTTGGATCACGTATTTCTTTTAGATCCAATCAACGGTGGCTTACTATCGCAAATGATTTAATTCATCCTTTCGGAGCCCTTCCCCGTGCATATATTAATTTATCATGTTTTCATTTTTCACACAAATCTCACATGCAACGGATTTTGACATGCACTAGTCCTCCTAGGTCATAGATATGTAGATGACTAGATTGATAGGAGAACACCTCAAAAAGCTCAAATATAACATGTGACATTAAGATTTCAAAAGAGCTCGTGCATGTGTGAATAGAGGCATATAGAAATAGAATCCATTTAAACAATACAAAATCCAACTACTCCATAAAATATGGTAAAGAACATAATAAGGATTAAAAATCTAAACGTTCTAGCCACGTGGGAGCGTAAATAATGGGATTCAAACACAAGAATATGCCACATAAAGTGTGTCAAACAAAAATACACACCAAACAAAATCTTTTTGAGTTTTTAACATTTGTAGTAAAAAAGAAAGATATATACTCAAAAGACTAAACAAAGATCATTTGTATTTTTCATTAAGCTTAAATGAAATAAATAAAACACAAATGATAAACAAAAATCTTTTTATATTTTTCAATTAATTCAAACACAAAATATAATACAAAAAGATAAACAAGTCATGATTTCTAGCATGGGATATGAAATAAGACTATGACTAGAAAATGACTAAACAAGCAGACATTTAGCATATGAATATAGCATGAGGTACAAACGCTAAAGTATGCAAACACTAACACATTCATCCATTAGATTTAGCAAGGGAGGAAGCATGTGTAAGTAAATGAGAATCAAAATCCCTATTTTGTAAGGCAACCAAGTCGGATTTCCTAACCCAAATTAATGAAGAATTACTATCTTGGGGTGTAGGAACGTTAGCTATCGTGGTTACTTTACTATGGGATTTTCTAGGAATTCGTTTAAGATCTAAACAAAATTTCCTAAGATGACCTTGTCGACCACAATGTGTACAAGTGAGAACATGTCGAAAAGATTTACTTAAGGAGTGATCTTTAAAGGTATTCCTAGTTGATTCTCCTAAAACATTGGTTTGGGCATTATGAGTAAATTCATTACAAGGATTGAAGCCTAAACCACAAGTGTCATTTTTAATTTGGACCGTTCCTAACATTTTATCTAGTTTTTCAGAACGACATTCCAAATCAAATTTGACATTACTAGAATCTTTTAATTTATTTTCTAATTCAGCAATGTTAGATTCTAGTAAAACATTTCGCTCTTCAAAAGCAAGAAGCTCCTTTTTCAAGGATTCCATTAAACCCCTAAGGCTATCTCTTTCGCCTTCTACATAATCAAGCTTCTCTTGAAGAGTCCTCACATGTGTCCTAAGGTCTTCTATTAAGGCACTATCATCAACGACCTTGACACTCTTTCTTAAACAAGCTTCTAACTTCAAATTAGTCCTTTTCAAATTAATAGATTCTTTATATAATTCATGAAAAGCATTTTGAAGTTCACTCACATCAACCTCTTCTTCATTTTCACTCTCTTCTCCACTCTCACTATCATTAAAAACATGGGAATCATGAACAATGACCTTGGAAGTGGCATGTGCTATTGTTTCATCAATCGATGAGTTCTCATTATCATTCACATGACTAGCCATAAAAGCCACAAATTTTTTCTTAGTGGGGGAATCGGGCTTTTCTTCCTTATCACTATCACTAAGGGTTACATTATATGAAATAGGTCGCTTACCATCTTTCCTTAGTTTAGTGGGGCACTCATAAGCCCTATGGCCATAACCTTCACAACCAAAACACTTATTAGACTCGTCCCTATCTAAATGTTCATTACTAGGTTTAGGGATTTTCTCGGCTTTAGAAATCTTCTCGCTTTTATCATGTTTAGAAGTATCAAATTTCTTAAAATCATTTTTAACTTTATCTTTGTTAAATTTAAGAAATTTTCTAAATTTACGAGCAAACAAAGCCATGTCTTCCGAGTCACTATCACTATCGCTCTCTACTACTTGTTTGACCTCTTTACGGGCTTTTAAAGCAACACCCTTTTCAATTTTCTTTTCAGTTTTAGAGGGAAACATATCCAGTTCATAGGTTTGTAAATCACCTACAAGCTCTTCTAATTTCGTAGAGGCTAAAGTGGGTGAAGAATTTAAAACGGTCACTTTAGGAATAAATCTATCAGGTAGGGACCTTAAAATTTTCTTTACAACACGGTCGTCAGGTATTTTCTCTCCCAAGTTAAAGGATGAATTAACAATATCAGAAAGTCTAGCATAAAATTTATCAAAAGTTTCTTTTTCATCCATTTTGATAGTTTCAAATTGAGTGGTGAGGTTTTGGAGTTTTGAAGCTTTAACGACACTAGTTCCTTCATGAGTTAATTATAAAATGTCCCAAGCTTCTTTAGCGGTTTCACACGTCATAATACGTCGGAATTCATCCGGTGCGACAGCGCTAAACAAGGCATTTAAACCACGGGAATTAAAATTAGCAAGTTTAAACTCATTTTCAGTCCATCTATCGGCGGGTTTTATAACACGTTCATTTTCAACTAAGTAAGTTGGTGGGGAGTATCCGGTAACAACAAACATCCAAACTCTCTCGTCGATAGATTTTAGTGCCGATCTCATTCGCGCTTTCCAATACGCGTAGTTGGAACCATCAAAAATAGGAAATTTTGAAAATGGGGAAAAATCCATTTTAGCCAAAGTTTATTTAAAGGATCGTTTAACGAAATAATTTATCGCTTTGGCTCTGATACCAATTTGAAAGACCCCGGATTTTAATAATCACAATTAAAATATAATTTCCTTTTTATGTAAAACACAATGAAGATGATGCTTAAGCGTTGTAAAACAGGTGATGGTTCAACTTTCAAAAATAACAACAAGTTTTAATTTCTCAAAATAAATTAAAAACATAATTCAAGTCCTAGAATTTGCCTAAGTCATAATTAACAATTATCCAAAGTTAGGCGAAACCAAATTAATGCAAGTGACTAGAATTACACAATTTTACCCAATATTAAATTAAAGTCCAATTTTAATATAGTGTGAGAATTAAACCGAATTTTATCTTGAATTAAACCTAAAGCATGCGTTCTAAATTTTGTGCAAGATAAAAATAAACAATGTCACACTACACCGCGATGTACGAGGAAAAACCCACTAACGGGAAAAAACCTCGGGACGGCCCTAGCCTCAAATCCACTAAAAACGGTATTACAAATTACAAGACAAGAGACTTACTTCCTAAACTCGAACCCTCTCAAGCCGTGATGCTTCTTCTTGTATCAACCTCCAATTAGCGGATAACCAACGGAGCTCCACCGTGGTCTCGGAATTCACCGATGGGACTTTATATGGTCACCGTCACCCAAGCATGGAGCCTTTCTCCGTGTGGGTAGAATCTCAACAAAAGTCTTCTTTGTGATGGGGTGTAGAAGTAAACCCGAAACGTCTCTTGAATTCGGTAGAGAAAACTGGTGCCAAAAACTCCAAATAAAGATATGTATATATAGAACTTGGAATAAACAACAATGGGTGTAAACTAAGTGTTTAAAGATTTTTCTTTAAGTTGAAGAACACTCAAACATGAACATTTTCCTTTTTAAAATGATCTCTCAAACTCTCTCTAGGAGATGTATTAAGATGGAAAAGTTGTCTTGGAAAATGTGTTTCCCGCACATAATAATGTATGAAAAAAGTTGGTTGAAAACCAAGTGGAGGAGTGGGGAAAAACTGCAAAAAACTGCCAAATAACTGTTCCCGCTGGAATCTCGTTCGAACGAACTTGATTCTCGTTCGAACGAGACTTCTAACGAGTGACCAGCCTGGCCTCGTTAGAAGTTCGTTAGATACCTCGTTAGAACGAACATTCGTTCGAACGAACATTCGTTCGAACGACATATCGAACGATATATCGAACGACTGACCAGTTAGGGTCGTTGGCAAAACTCGTTCGAACGAAACTGGTTCGAACGACAAAACTCGTTCGAACGACAAAAATCGTTCGAACGAAATCTGGTTCGAACGAAAAAACTCGTTCGAACGACATTTCTAACGAACGACCAGAAAGTTTGTAAAATTCGATTTTGGCCCAGAAACTTTTATATACTTATATTAAAGTTCTAATTGATTCTTTTTGAAAATAAAATACAGTTTTTATTACACCTAACACCCAATACAAATTGTTCCAAGCTCCTATATAAATATAATTACATTCATACCTTGGGAGCATGGAACCTTAGTTGATGACGTAGAAACGAGGCACGCAAACCGGCATTTTGATGAAGCTTTAAATTCTTTGCCGCTACGTCTTCAATACATACTTCATAGGCTTGAGAATTTTACAAATAAATACTATCCCTATGAATAAATGTTTTTGTCCGGAATTGAGCCAAAACTATATATGGACTCAATTGGAAATTTGTGTCCTTACACTCATGACGCACAATGTTCTAAGTTAGGGGGGTTTGATTAGGCATAAATTCTTTCCAATTTATACCTTAATTTAGTTACTTTTTGCACCTCAAATAATGTAATCGATTTGACTTTATCTCATAATCTTGCTACTGACTTATCCTAATGAGTACACCGAGTTTCTGGTAGTTTGTATTGATTTTACAGGTATTTGATGTCAATTACAGGAAGAAAGAAACCGGAAGAATTAGAAAGAAAAGAAGGAAAGTCAAAAAGGCAAAAGTGTAATTTCCACCCGGAATTTGGATGAGGCACCTAAAGAGCAGGGGAAGATATCAAGTTCATGATCACATATAAAGAAACATCACCTCAATCGGAGTCCCGGAACAAAAGTTATGAGCAATCAAAGTTGGAGAAAAAGTCAAAGAGGTAGACCCATCCGTAGTAGCCCCGGATCGGTCCACAGTGCCAAAATCTAGAGGACCCCGGATCGAAAGCAAACCGAAGATGGAAGAAAAATAAAAGAACCGGTCCGCCCTGGACCGGTTTGCCCCAGAAATAAAAGAACCGGTCCGCATTCCAGGCAGATCGATCTGCAGGAGACCCGGACCGATTCGTCTATCGAGTTTTAATTTCTTATCCTTCTCTATTGGGAAGTTCTAGTGTAGCTAAAACTCCTGAAACTTTATGGGGTATATAAACCCAAGTTATTATCATTTTTTAGGATGGAGAATTAGTAGACTTTTCCCATTCTTTCTGTAAAACCCTAGTTTGAAGGTAGATTACAATTTTAATTTCAAGGTTGAAGATTGTTCAGAATTTAGTGGTTACCAGTAAGTGTAGTTCATGCTTTGAGTGTTTTGGTAAGATTAGTGAGTAATTTCTTCTGTTTAATTTCCCGTTTAAATCATTCTACAAATTTTCCTTAGTTTAATCATGGTTTTCTGTAATTCAAAAATTGTTTTCATTAGTTTAATCATGCTAGGCTAGATTTTCTAAGGTCGGGATACATGAACCCAGCCTGATGTGATAGTTGCATGTGTATAACATTAATTCTCGCAATTTAGTGACTTATTATGACCATATTGCATAGGAACACGACAATTGTAGATTTTTGGATCTCGTTTACTTCAGGGTAACCGAGATGCTTTAGAATGCAATTCGAGTGTAACTACCGCTATATTGATTTACTCATCCTCTGATTAAGTATGGTGCTGGCTTGAACATCATATACGTAATACTTGGGAGTACTAAATTCGGGGTCTAATTAATCATTTAAATTTATGATTAGTATTATATCTGCAATACACTAGGATTGGGGGATTGTATTCCCATACTGTTTTTCTCATCATATATTTTAATGTTTCAAATCATTCTTCATCAGTATTTTAGGTAAGTTAGTATAGTTGCACTTTTCATAATTTCATAATTGCATCTAGTGTAGTTATTCCACAAACCAAATCATTTTTATTTTTCCTTTAGAGTCAGAGCTAGGATTTCCTTGTCTATCCAATGTCATCAAAATTTCATTGTCCGATTTTCCCGTGGATACGATCCCGGCTTACCAGGTTTATTAATAACGCGATAGGATTGCACTTGAGCCTAGACGGAACGCACATTAGAGACACTTTCTGAGTCGCGTCAATACTTCATTTAAACCAAAGAGGAAAATGTGGTCTTTAGGGTACCAAAATTGCACTATTGCTGCCAATACGTTCCAGTTAATAGCCCGGTTGCACCACAAGGAGACTCGATACAATTTGAAAGCTTCATAGTCCACGTTATATAGGGACATGGATTCTAGGCTTTCGAGGTAGGAAGTGAATTATGCATGCATTGGAAGGGCCATTTGGGAAATAATGGGGCATAAACAAAGAAATAAGAAGGAAGATAAAATGAGAATGGATGACAAAGTACACCCCCTTTACCTCCTTTTTATACATAAAGGCCTTGGCTAAAGACTTGAAATCTAAAGATCCCAAAATAATGCCCACCCTACCAAGTACTATGGGCTATAAGAAAGTGAAATCAAGGCCTTAGGGTGATTTGACTTGACGCATATGCCAATAAGTAGGACAAGGGTATGTCAATCGGAAACACCCTTATTTTAGAAAATTCTATCTTTCATTTTTTTGTCAAAATCAAAAACTCAGAAAAATAAATCATTATTTTAAGACCCTCGGGTTATTTCTAAAATTATCCATTTTCACACATCATTTCTTATCATAAGTCTTTTAATCTTTTTTTTAAAATAAATATCCCATCATTTTTATCGTCTCAATAGGAAAGTAAAAATTCAATCTAGAATAAGTCATTAAAAAAGAATTAAAAATAAAAAACTTTTTCATATATATATATATTGACATTGTATGATTACATTTTTTTAGGCAGAAGAAGAAATAAAAAATGCAAAACAACCTGACTTAGCCCGAACCCAACCTCTATCTCTCTCTCCAGACCCTCAATCCCTATGGCGGACAGACTTCCCCCGATTATCCGAGGTAGATGGCAGAACTAGATAATAAGGAACAGAGTCCTTGATACAGGCACTCGCAAAGGCTACCCAGTCCTTGATGTCATTCATCCAAGTGGTCAGCACACGAACATGCTGCAAGAAAAGCGACGGAATTAAAAATAAAAAAAAAATCAGTCAGTAAAAAGTAGATAAGGAATTTAAAGGTGAAGATATAAGAAAAGAGAAGAATATACCTCAGGTTGAAGGACGTCATCCGTAAACCCCAGTAACCTTGGATCCACTGCATTAAGGCAGTGCAGAAAGCTGAGTAATCCCCCTCTAGTCAATCGAAAATTATAAGAGGGTCAGAATAACTTGAATGAGTGGAGCCTCCTCTGTCGCTATTGTCGCCATCACCGATGACGTGACACCTATGCTGTGGGATGATCCCATCATACTACTCGTACCCCTACCCGAAGTCGTAGGAAGCATAGGCATGCTCACCACATCATAGATACATGGGGGCATTAGTTAGCTCATCACAAAATATAAGTAGTCGTAAGTCGCCCCTGTGTTTATATAGAGTGAATAAGCCTCTCTAAGCATCGCTGCAATCTTGGCCTTGTTTGACAACTCCCGCACCTGCCTTATGTATATCGAAGGAACCGTCGGTTGAACCTCCATATCATACTATATAATCTATCGCACAACCCTCTCCCTACGTACAAGGAGTACCCGACCTCATGTGCCATCAACCTACGCATCTGTACATGCATGTATGTCAACCCCCGTATTCTATGGAGCCATCCCCTAGGGGTAAAAGGTTACCTGCAAGCCCGAGCAAAAATATAATTATTCGGGCAAATAAAAAGAATTCCAAGAAAGAAAATTCTAAAGAAAAAAGTAAATAACATGATCTCTCTTCAGCGTTGATATGTCCTATATGTACCCAGCAGCTCAGAGACACCAACCTCGTCCAAGGAGATGGCTGAGGTTAGAAGGGACCCAGATTGGCAACCAGCGGTCTCGTCCTAAGCAAGGTCGGCCATGGCCGACGTTACTAGTTGCCTCACAGTCAGACAACAGCTAAGGTCTTCGTGGTCCATGGGGACAGTTATCCATCAGGTCAGCCGGAGCTGACATCGCGCCTACGTCATACAGTAACCTCGACTTGGTGTAAGCCGAGGAAATAAGGACAGCACAATCATCGTAATCAGCCTCAGCTTGGAATCAGCCGACGTTCCAACTACTCCTACATAACCCTGGCCCAGGCCGACGTTATAACTCCACATGTCTCACCTCGGCTTCCTTACTGAGCCGAGACCATCATGAAAAATCTCGAATTAGGCAGGAGCCTGACTTCACCAACCTCGTACCCTTCCAAGCCGAGGTTGGTACCAATCGAATACAACCGAGCCTTTACTCGCATATGCGTGGCTGGGAACATGTGTCCTAAAATCAGTTGTAACAAATCAATACCCTCACGTGGGGGAATATTTCATCATCATTCTCTACATGTGACAGTGACAGATGTCTTCATCAGATTGGCTAGATCAACACACACATGATCATAGCATGCATGGGGGGTGCATTACACCCCCCACAAGCTATATATACTTGCCTTCTCCTACATGAAGGGGGATCCAAAATTACAACCCTAGCTAAAACTCTGTCAATTTACACAGTAGAGAGAGAGAAAGCTTGAGAGATTGTATCCATGGTCGTTAGTGCCTTATTTCAGTAACCTTACTCACTCACTTGCACAGTGGACGTAGGCCTAATTGGCTGAACCACTTATATATTGGTGTTCATCCTCTTCTTCTCATCTCAATCTATTATATTTAGTATACTCTTGTGCTGCCATTGTTATCACTGGTTTGAGCTTATAAACATCTTGACTGGTGGTGCTATTTCCAGCATCATCATTTTGGCGTCGTATGTGGGAACGAGAAGATATCTCTTCCTCATTTTCTGCTTAACCTCATCGGAGAATCTGGTGGTGAACCAGGCCTCACCCCTTGCGTGGAGCTGTTTCACCATTGAAAGAGGTCCATTAAGGTACTAAGCTCAACTACTCCACAATATCTTTAGTGTTAACGTATGGCACCGGAATTACCACCACCTCTTCCACCGCCTAGTGCTGGAGGACCTAGTTCCAGCCAGGCACCACCTCAATCCAAAATGGCGAAGGTGGAAGCAGCCTTGAGGTCTTTGGCTGCAACGTAATAATCAATGAAGGAGCAATTTGCACAACTTAGTCAAAACATGATGAGACCACCTGGGGTCTCACCGGAGATGATTACTCTGGCGGCTACCCAACCCTATCTTGATGCCAGGGGACCACCCCAGGCACCGCAGAAAGACCAACCTATACCTCAGCGGAGGAAGGACGTTATTGACCCTAGGTGTTTGCATATAGGCGAGGCAAGGACACCCTTGCCCTGAGGATAGGTATGATGATTTAGAGGCAGAAGACGCTCCAGAAGATTATTGGGAGCCGTATGAGGTTTCGAATAACACAGTGCATCATATGCAGCAGAGCCGAGGTTGTGGAGGCAGAAGAGGTGAAGGAGACCAACAAAGAGGATCAACTTTTGATCGATTGAGCTGAGGGTCATCCTTTTAAAGGCTCGGCCTGATAAACGACCTAAGACAGAGGTTATCCAGGGCGAGAAGTTTAGCCGGCTAACAAAGGGAAGATGGGGAACGTCGGCCTCATCAAGGATGAGGTTGGGACCAGGAAGAGGTCAACAGCCGACGTTGTGGTGTGGATAGGGAACCCTCAGTCCACCCCTTGGAGGTGGCTGGGGACAACCTCGGACAGGTCGACATTGCAAGACCATGGAATGACTCCATCCAACGCCTTGAGGAAAAGATAGGAGACCTCATCAAAAGCCGAGACCCACTGCAAAGAGGTTTCTCAGAGGGCTCTCTAATCGTGTCTAAGATAGTGAGATTCCCAACCCCTGCCAAGTTCAAGACACCTACGCTGTCTCCCAATTATGATGGTAGCACCAACCCTGCACATCATATTGAGATGTACCAGTCTGCGGCGGATATTTACTCAATACAGGATGAGATTAAGTGTCGGGCCTTCTCTGGGACTTTAACAGGAGCTACACACATCTGGTTTAGCTCTCTTCCGAAGAACTCAATAGAGAACTTTAAGGGCTTAGCTGAATGGTTCATTCACAATTTTTATTTTGGGGTAAGACCTCAAAAGAAGACCACCTATCTGTTGTATGTCAAGCAAGGCAAGAACGAAATTCTAAGAGACTACATTTCTAGATTCAACAAAGAAAAACTGGAGGTGGAAGATTATGAAGATAATATAGCTATGACCTCTCTCATAGTAGGTCTCCAGAAAGGGAAGTTGTTGTGGAAGCTCGCAGAAGACCCTCCCAAGTCCATGGCAGAGTTATTGGCAACTGCAGGTAAGGTCATGAACGCTGAAGAGGTCATGGACGTAAAGTATGAGGATGATAACGTTAGTGGCAGCGGGAAGATCCAAAGAAAGAAGGACGGAAAGAAGAGGTCAGCTAATGACAAGTTTGCACGTTATACCCATCTAACTATGAGTTGCGAACACATCCTCAATGAGATTAAGAATGATCGGTCTCTGAGATGTCCAGAGAAGCTCAAGGCTCCTCCACATAAGAGGAACAAGAACTTGTGGTGCGAGTTCCACCAAAACCATGGCCATGTTACAGACAAGTGCTTCGCCTTAAAAGTTGAGATTGGAAAGATGTTGAAATCCGGAAAGTTGAGGAAGTATGTTGATGGCAAGGCTCCTAAGAGGGGAAGATATAACCCTAAAAAGAAGAGAAATGACAGATGTCGTGACGATACTCCAACAAGAAGAGACGATGACTCAGATGGTGATGATGAAGATGATCCAGACCTCCCACCAAAAGATGACAACGTGAAAGTGTGAGTGGCCCGATATGTGTGTTTCAAACAAAACCAAATTTTCTCCGAAAAAGATCCAACTTTTAATTATGCACCAAACCAAGTTGTGAAAACCCAATTCTTACTTTAAACCAGTTTTATCTTGATTAATCCTTAACATGCATCTATTGATTAAAGAAAGTAAAGTAAGTAAAGAATACTCACAACGCCGAATGTACAAGGAAAAAACCCAAAGCGGGAAAACAACCTCGGACGGCCCAAGCCAGATAATCACTATGAATATGGTTTTACAAAGACATATTAGCCTTACACTAAGACTTTATCCTCATGGGTCTTGACGCTCCTTATGATCTTCAACCGTTCTTTAATAGTGACCAAGAAAAAATTTCATCTTCCACAATACATGTCCATAACACACGTGTCTACGTATGTCTCGGTGTCCACCGAATGGCTTTGATTCGTCTACGATGTCGAACAAGAAGTCATTCTATTTTCTTCACCGCAAAACCCTTTGATGTTAAATGTGTAGACCAAACAACTTTGGTGCAGCAAGATCACATAAACATATAAGAATGATAACTCGGATCTTTGCAAAGTCTAAGGATGTGTTTAAGACTTTTAAACCTTAGAAAACATGTGCAAACAAGGTTCTGGTTCATAAAACTGTTTTCCAGAAAGCACACCTACGAAATTATGATGAAAACACTTTTTAAATAGGATTTAAATGCCGCCTCGAAAAATGTGTCATTTGAACGACATGAGGAACTCGTTCGAGCGACATCCCATCTCGTTCGAACGATATTGGATGTCGTTTGAATGACAGCGCGGAAGTTTGACTTTTTTTGACTTTTTGTTTAAAACGTCTCTTCCAATGAGAGATCCAAAAATGTCAAACTCTTTTACGAGCTTATCATCATAAAACGTAGTTTAAACTTTTAAAACACTTTTAATACATTTAAAAACATTTTTCTTTATAAAAATTACATCCTTATCTTTTATAAAATAATTTCGAGCACCATTAATTATGCACATTCATACCCGAGTGATCTCGGAATGAAATTATCTTTGAAGACGATAAAACTTGCACCAATTAAACTTCGACATGATGTAATTCTTTGAAGCTTTACCGCAACGTCTTCAATTTCTTCAATACGTCATAGACCAAGTGGGATCGTGACAAAATAAAATTCTCCTTATGACATATTACAAACACAATTTTGTTCACGAAATTAAGTCAAAACAATACAGGGACTCAATTGGAAATTTATGTCCTTATAAATCTCCCACTTTGACTATTTCGGGACAAAACTAAACCAGTGAAATGCCTAATCGGACTGTCAAGCCGTATGACGCCTAAATCCCATCCCATAGACCCAGAAATAAAAATACAGGACACGGACTAGAATATGTAGCACCGACAAGCATGAGCTGTCTGAATGTGATGTAGACTTGAAATCTCGAATTGCTGAAAGCATACCTACACACATGAAACAGACAAACAGATACCCAGTGAAGTATGGAGGAACAAATGATATCAATTTATATTTCTAATAAGAAAAAATCATTTAAAACATGTGAGCAATTATTTGATACCAATTTGAAACAAATATAATCAAACAATATGTGAATCCAGATATCAATAGAAGCTCTCAAAATCTCCCCCTACATTACATACATCTCTCCCTCTTTTTGTGTCGAATAGACAATCCAGTGAAAAGATAAACTAATATGAAATATATATCATGAGAATATGAAACCAATTTGAATAAAGTTCATACCAATTTGAAAATTGAAAAACTTTAGATAATCATGAAACAACTAGCTAATTATGATCAAGCATTGACAAACGAGTAGCTAGTAAACCAAGGAATCACACAGAGAGTATACCAATAAAATCATGTGTGATAAATGGACTCATATGCAAAATACCAATTTGGAACATAAAAGAACCTGCATATAAACCAAACAGTACAACAATGCCTCCTAAAGTACCAAAAAATATACCATTTTGAACCTAAAGACTGCAAACCAATCAGAAGCCATTTTTCAGCCTGTCGTTCGAACGAGCCAGGGACTTCGCTCAAACGAGATGAGGAAGTCGCTCGAACGAAGTACAGATGTCGTTCGCGCGAGATGAGGTATCGTTTGAACGACTTCGCGCGACCTGCCAAAATTTCCCAAATTCCTAGAAATAATATAGAGTATTGCCCAGTGAAAAAAATTCCACAAAACTATTCCAGGAAGGTCCTGATAGAATCAAAACAGTGCTAAAATAGTAGGATTCTAAAACAAAATGCAAAAACACATAAAAACTGAAAATATGAGTTACATGCAAACATAGTACCGATGTGCTCAAACACGGACATTGAATGAATGAGCGTGAAATTACAACAAATGAGTCATAATTCCAACACATCGAAATGATCAAGAAGCTCTAATTGATAGCGATAAATCATCAAACTTTATCATAGCTGTATGACAATTAAAGAGTGAGCTTAATGAACTAAACATACTACATGCACACAAATCCAGAATTTTGATGATTCTACAAACAATAGCGTCAAATTGCTATGTTTCAACATTAGGATTAGATGTGCAAACCCGTTTAAATTTTCTCCAACCAAACTCCCACATATATAGATATACTTTTTCAAGCTCTTTTGAGGTTTCAGGAATTCTCAACTTGGAGAAAATCTTATTGGCCCTTTTCTTATCATATTTTATTTTCTTTTGGGCTCTTTTAAACAATGGCTTTCACAATGAGTTAATTTTGAACTCTTGCAGCCCTTTCCCATGAATCACTCATCATTTTTACCAATTTTAAATCCTCACGGTAAACGGTTGTTACATCACTACACCAAAAATAGGAAACTGGCACGGTTTAAAACCGTGCCAGACGCAATCTGGCACGGTTTTAAACCGTGCCAGAATCAGGCGTGCCAGATTTTCTGGCACGGTTTAAAACCGTGCCAGATTTTCCAAACTGGCACGCTTTTAAACTGTGCCAATTTTTTAATCTGGCACTCTTTTGGCACGCTTTTAAACCGTGTCAGATGTTAAATCTGGCACGCTTTTGACACACGCCAAAACCGTGCCAAATTATCTATTTTCTGGCACGCTTTTGGCACGGTTTAAGACCGTGCCAGATTTTTCAGTTGATTAAAAAAAATAATAATAGGAACCAAATCTGGAAAATATGCAAATTCCAAATTCGGTAGGAAAAATATTTATTATTTGCAAAAACAAAATCAAAAAAATTCACAAATTATGAATATCGCAGGTTGTTGATAAACTAATGTGCATACAAACTTCAAAAAATTACAAGAGATAATACCAATATAAAGCAACACATGACGATAAAAGTCGACAATAACTTCAAAAAATTACAAGAGTTAATAGTTCCCATATAAAAAAAAAATTGGGCAGAGTTTCCTCTATTTTTTGAGCATTCCAAAACCTGCTAACATAAAATCTGCCCATATAAAGCCCGCACGGCCATAAAAGTCAACAATAAAACAACTATAGCCAGCACGACCATAAAAATAAACCATAAAACTACTGAAGCCTGATCGGCCATAACACAAAAAATAGAATCCTGAATATTAACGACACTAAATACACAATCCCCCTGTTGTAAACCATTGACTTCTTCGTGCGTTCCAAGTGGATAAAAGCTAACGATTGAATGTCATCCTACAAAAAAAATAAGACACAAAAAAGATACAATATTAGTAATCAAGTCAATTTTAAAAAAAATCATATTCAAGCAAAAAAATTGCATATACAACTAGAAAAATTTCATATACGACTACGCGGTTAGTTCCTACAAGTTACATTGGTCCCGTGCGAGGTGTTCGTGCCTCCTACGGGGTCGTTTGGGGGCTGGTTTGGATTTTCACCCTTTAACGGCCTGTTTTCAAGTCTAAGTGTGATTTTTGCAAATTATCGTCATACTCTCTAATCGGGAGACCCAGGACTACGCGGTCAGTTCCTATAAGTTACATTGAACCCGTGCGAGGTGTTCGTGCCTCCTACGGGGTCGTTTGGGGGCTGGTTTGGGTTTTCATCCTTTAACAACCTGTTTTCAAGTCTAAGTGTGATTTTTGCAAATTATTGTCATACTCTCAAACCGAGATACCCGGGACTACGCGATCATTTCCTACAAGTTACATTGGTCCCGTACGAGGTGTTCGTGCCACCTACGGGGTCGTTTGGGTGCTGGTTTGGGTTTTCACCCTTTAACGGCTTATTTTCAAGTCTAAGTGTGATTTTCGCAAATTATCGACCTACTTTCAAACCGGGAGACCCAGGACTACGCAGTCAGATCCTATAAGTTACATTGGTCCCGTGCGAGGTGTTCGTGCCTCCTACGAGGTCGTTTGGGGGCTGGTTTGGGTTTTCACCCATTAACGGCCTGTTTTCAAGTCTAAGTGTGATTTTCGCAAATTATTGTCATACTCTCAAACCGGGAGACCCGGGACTACGCGGTCAGTTCCTACAAGTTACAATGGTCCTGAGGGAAGTGTTCGTGCCTCCTACGGGGTCGTTTGAGGGCTGGTTTGGGTTTTCACCCTTTAACGGCCTGTTTTCAAGTGTCAGTGTGATTTTTGCAAATTATCGTCATACTCTCAAACCGAGAGACCCGGGACTACGCGTTCAGTTCCTATAAGTTACGTTGGTCCCGTGCGAGGTCTTCGTGCCTCCTATGGAGTCGTTTGGGGGCTGGTTTGGGTTTTCACCCTTTAACGGCCTGTTTTCAAGTGTAAGTGTGATTTTTACAAATTATCGTCATACTCTCAAACCGGGAGACCCGGGACTACGCGGTCAGTTCCTACAAGTTACAATGCTCCCGTGCGAGGTGTTCGTGCCTACCACGGGGTCGTTTGGGGGCTGGTTTGGGTTTTCACCCTTTAACGGCCTGTTTTCAAGTCTAAGTGTGATTTTTGCAAATTATCGTCATACTCTCAAACCGGGAGACCCGGGGACTACGCGGTCAGTTCCTATAAGTTACATTGGTCCCGTGCGAGGTGCTCGTACCTACTATGTGGTCGTTTGGGGGCTGGTTCGGGTTTTCACCCCTTAACGGCCTCTTTTCAAGTCAAAGTGTGATTTTTTCAAATTATCGTCATACTCTCTAACCGGGACTCCCAAGAATACGCGGTCAGTTCCTACAAGTTACATTGGTTCCGTGCGAGGTGTTCGTGCCTCCTACGGGGTCGTTTGGGGGCTGGTTTGGGTTTTCATCCTTTAACGGCCTGTTTTCAAGTCTAAGTGTGATTTTTGCAAATTATCATCATACTCTCAAACAGGGAGACCCGGGACAACGCGGTCAGTTCCTACAAGTTACATTGGTCCCGTGGGAGGTTTTCGTGCCTCCTATGGGGTCGTTTGGGGGCTAGTTTGGGTTTTCACCCTTTAACGGCCTGTTTTCAAGTCTAAGTGTGATTTTTGCAAATTATCGTCATACTCTCAAACGGGGAGACTCGGGACTACGCGATTAGTTCCTATAAGTTACATTGGTCCCGTGCGAGGTGTTCGTGCCTCCTACGGGGTCGTTTGGGGGCTGGTTTGGGTTTTCACCCTTTAACGGCCTGTTTTCAAGTCTACGTGTGATTTTTACAAATTATCGCCATACTCTCAAACCGGGAGACCCGAGACTACGCGGTCAGTTCCTACAAGTTACATTCGTCCCGTGCGAGGTATTCGTGCCTCCTACGGGGTCGTTTGGGGGCTGGTTTGGGTTTTCACCCTTTAACGGCCTGTTTTCAAGTCTAAGTGTGATTTTTGCAAATTATTGTCATATTCTCAAACCGGGAGACCCGGCACTACGCGGTCAGTTCCTACAAGTTACATTGGTTCCGTGCGAGGTGTTCGTGCCTCCTACGGGGTCGTTTGGGGGCTGGTTTGGGTTTTCACCCTTTAACGACTTGTTTTTACGTCTAAGAGTTGATTTTTATTCCCAAACGGGGAGACCCGGGACTATGCGATCAGTTCCTACAAGTTACATTGGTCCCGTGCGAGGTGTTCTTACCTCCTACGGGATCGTTTGGGGGTTGGTTTGGGTTTTCACCCTCAAATGACCTGTTTTCAAGTCTAAGTGTGATTTTTGCAAATTATCGTCATACTCTCAAACCGGGAGACCCGGGACTACGCGGTCAGTTCCTATAAGTTACATTGGTCCCGTGCGAGGTGTTCGTGCCTCCTACGAGGTCGTTTGGGGGCTGGTTTGGGTTTTCACCCTTTAACGGTCTGTTTTCAAGTCTAAGTGTGATTTTTGCAAATTATCGTCATATTCTCAAATCGAGAGACCCGGGACTACGCGGTCAGTTCCTATAAGTTAGATTGGTCCCGTGCGAGGTGTTCGTGCCTCCTACGGGGTCGTTTGGGGGCTGGTTTGGGTTTTCACCCTTTAACGACTTGTTTTTACGTCTAAGAGTTGATTTTTATTCTCAAACGGGGAGACCCGGGACTACGCGGTCAGTTCCTACAAGTTACAATGCTCCCGTGCGAGGTGTTCGTGCCTACCACTGGGTCGTTTGGGGGCTGGTTTGGGTTTTCACCCTTTAACGGCCTGTTTTCAAGTCTAAGTGTGATTTTTGCAAATTATCGTCATACTCTCAAACCGGGAGACCCGGGACTACGCGGTCAGTTCCTACAAGTTACATTGGTCCCGTGCGAGGTGCTCGTACCTACTATGTGGTCGTTTGGGGGCTGGTTCGGGTTTTCACCCCTTAACGACCTCTTTTCAAGTCAAAGTGTGATTTTTTCAAATTATCGTCATACTCTCAAACCGGGACTCCCAAGAATATGCGGTCAGTTCCTACAAGTTACATTGGTTCCGTGCGAGGTGTTCGTGCCTCCTACGGGGTCGTTTGGGGGCTGGTTTGGTTTTTCACCCCTTAACGGCCTATTTTCAAGTCTAAGTGTGATTTTTGCAAATTATCATCATACTCTCAAACCGGGAGTCCCGGGACTACGCGGTCAGTTCCTACAATTTACATTTGTCCCGTGCGAGGTGTTCGTGCCTCCTACGGGGTCGTTTGGGGGCTGGTTTGGGTTTTCATCCCTTAACGGCCTGTTTTCAAGTCTAAGTGTGATTATTGCAAATTATCGTCATACTCTCAAACCGGGAGTCCCGGGACTACGCGGTCAGTTCTTTCAAGTTATATTGGTCCCGTGCGAGGTGTTCGTGCCTCCTACGGGGTCGTTTGGGGGCTGGTTCGGGTTTTCACCCCTTAACAGCCTATTTTCAAGTTTAAGTGTGATTTTTGTAAATTATCGTCATACTCTCAAACCCGAAGCCCCGGGAGTACACGGTCAGTTCCTACAAGTTACATTGGTCCCGTACGAGGTGTTCATGCCTACTACGGGGTCGTTTGGGGGATGGTTCGGGTTTTCACCCCTTAACGGCCTCTTTTCAAGTCTAAGTGTGATTTTTGTAAATTATCGTCATACTCTCAAATCGGGAGTCCCGGGACTACGAGGTCAGTTCCTACAAGTTACATTGGTCCCGTGCGAGGTGTCCGTGCCTCCTACGGGGTTGTTTGGGGGATGGTTTTGTTTTTCACCCCTTAATGGACTGTTTTCAAGTCTAAGTGTGATTTTTGCAAATTATCGTCATACTCTCAAACCGGGAGTTCCGGGACTACACGGTCAGTTCCTACAAGTTACATTGGTCCCGTGCGAGGTGTTCGTGCCTCTTACGAGTCCGTTTGGGGGCTGATTTAGGTTTTCGCCCTTTAACGACCTGTTTTAAGTTTAGGTGTTTATTTTTACAAATTACCGTCGTATTCTCAAATCGGGAGATTCGGGACTACGCGGTCAGTTCATACATGTTTCATTGGTCCCGTGCGAGGTGTTCGTGCCTCCTACGGGGGCGTTTGGTGGCTGGTTTTGGTTTTCACCCTTTAACGGCCTGTTTTTAAGTCAAGTGTGATTTTTTAAAATTATCGTCGTATTCTCAAACCGGGAGACCCGGGACTACGCGAACAGTTCCTACAAGTTACATTGGTCCCGTATGAGGTGTTCGTGCCTCTTATAGGGCCGTTTGGGGGCTGGTTTGGGTTTTCACCTTTTAACGGCTTATTTTTAAGTTTAAACTTGATATTTTCAAATTATCGTCATAATCTTAAACCGAGAGACCTGTGACTACGTTATCAGTCCCTACGAGTTACATTGGTCCCATGCGAGGTGTTCGTGCCTCTTACGGGGCCGTTTATGGGCTGGTTTGGGGTGAAATCACCTATAACAGTGCAATAGCTATACATCTCATGACCACATGAGTAAAAAACTCATGTCCATAATAAACTATACTTCTATGTCAATATGGACTCACTGCGAGGGGTCATTAATTGTTAGTACTAAATCTCAATAGTGTAAGGCATAATTACTAGCAACAGGCATAATTTTGAAAAGCTATCACATGTTATTCAAACTCCATTCATTATAACTCCTATCATTGATGATGTGGGAATGCTCACACAACTAAAGTTTTTTGTTTTCTGACTTCAAGTAATAAGTAAATATTCTTATAGAGTTTCTCATAGTTGAGTTAATTACATCTTGATTAATAGCATAAGATCACGTAACTTTTATTTTACTTCCATAACAAAACTTCAAATATGAAAACACCTAATTTAAAAAAGAGAGTGTTAAACCCCATAACCATATATACACTAAAGGACACGCATATATAAAGTACTGCACATATATAAAACTATATATCTTATTAGAAGTAAAATATAATACTATAGTTTTACCTATCCAGTAGCGGGTTAGTGAGATTCTGCATGTGAAAGTTACATTACTTGTAATTCCTTGACCTTGGCCTTGCTCTGAAGCTACTTTTACATATAAACCACTAACATCCTGACCTACAATACGTTAATGTGATCATAATTAACCAGAGAATAAACTAGAAAGAAGTCAAGTCCAAAGGGTATGAACAATAAGCTTACCTTTGTATCCATGCTAACTAGATCCTTAGCACAGGTGAACAGTCCAAATGGATGACAGCCAACTGCCAAAAGAAAATTTACAAACAGCCTTTCATGCATGTTAGAAGACTTTTCATATGGTGCACTCAATCAAACCACAATAGAGGCGAACCCACCCAAAATATGTCATTGCACTTGTGATGGAACAACATGCCTTCTCTCTGTTTCTGAAACATAATTGTCCAACAAACAAACTGACAGATAAGAAAAAAAAGAAAAAAAAAAGTGAGAGATAAGTATAATCCAGAAGAATCAAGTATCTACATCATTATATATAATTCAATTACAGAAATTTATTGAATGGTTTCTTACTAAACAATAAAAAGAAAAACAAATAAAGAATGGAAAAAATAAAGAAAAATTCCATATAGTGAATACTTACTTACAGTTATTGATATGCCCCCAAGCCCCCGGTGATTGCTCACAACAACGTTCCGGCCACGTTTTGCAACAAATTTTGGCACCATTTCATCTACCAAACATAGAGCTAATAAATTTAAAGTGTATAATTACATGTATATACATACATGTGCAAATATACATATTCATACCAATCAAAACCTGATCTTTAGTGCACTTCTTCCCTTCCACCTTCAAGTACACACTATGTGCACGCACACATATATACATAAACAATCAATTCATTGATGAGACACTAAGGTGTTAAAATGACAATATACAAACATATATACACACACACACATACGAGTTTTGGCAATTAATTCTAATTCTAATTCTAAATTTCTTTATAAACCTTTATTTCTCATTTTTTTTCCCCTAAAGTTTTAGTGAAATAATCTCATTTTTATTTCATTTCCACCCTTCCAGCTCCAAATCTACACACACAGACAATCAACTCATCAACGAGACACAGGGCTGTAAAAAGGAAAACATACAACTATACGAACACACACACACACTGCGTGTGACAATTATTTCTAAATTTGGATTTCTCTATAAGCCTTAATATTCTGATTTTTCCTCAAGCTTCAATGACAAAAATGTTATGGGTCCATTTGGCAATTCAATTCCAAAGCTTGGAATTGGAATTGGAAGGCCAATTTCAATTCCGTGGAATTCAAATTGGCCTTTCAATTCCAATTCCAAGCCTTGAAATTGGGTTGCCAAACGGACCCTATATGTATTTCATTTCTTCCCTACCAACTCCACACAGTGTGTTTGCGCACACATACATGAACAATCAATTCATCAACAAGTCACAAAGGAGTTAAAAAGAAAATCTATAATCACACACACACATATATATATATATATATACAAGTACACAACAATTCAATGAGAAAGTAGGGAAAAAATAAAAAACAACCAAGAGAGCAGCAAAGATAACAAAATCACATATCTACCTCAAACTTTTCAATGTTGCATCTGAGATCAGTTCGAGCTCCATGGTCAATTAATATCTCAGTTATTCCAGGAGTGTGTCTATATTCACAGGGAGCATTCAAATCCACAGTCAGACTTGTCGCTCCTGTGACGAGTGCATGGGCACAAGTATATGACCTATACTCGCAAATCGCCCAAAAAAGTTTAGGTGCACGCACAGGTATACGAACGTGTACGCACAGGTAATCACTGATGATGGAGGCGGCAGTGAGGATGAGGTGTCGGGTAGTGTGGATCGTGGAGTATGGAGGCGGCGGGAGGCTACGATGAAGAGGCGGCGGCGAGAGGCTGTGATGAAGAGGCGACGACAGTTAGGGTTGATCGGGGTCGCCGGGTAGTGTGGATCGGGGAGTCGCTGGGTATAGAGAGAGAGAGAGGGAGATTTAGCCTCTTGAAAAAAATAACGATTTGGTCTCTTGAAATTTTGGTTCCCCTCTCAAATTTTGGGGTGTTATTTTTTTAACGAACTGTACTCATATTTGGCACGGTTTAGAACCGTTCCAGAATCTGACACTGTTTTAAACCGTGCCAGTTTATGATTAAACCGTGCCAAAATTTCCTTCCCTCAGCGTGCCAGATTAGCATTTTTGGTGTAGTGCATGCACACTTCTCCTTAAGTCTATTTACGCATAGATGATAAGATTGAGATAAGAACGCCTCACCAAATTCAAATATGCAAGATAAGTTAAACATCCGTATAAACTCGTGTATGTGTGCAATGTTGGCATATATACAAAGTCGAATCAAAATGCATATCAACTTCGAAACAACCCCATATAAACAATGATTAAGATCATTCTAAGTATCGATAATAATGACCAAATGTCCTAGCCACATGGATAATGAAACGATGAGGGGGGGAGGGGGTCCAAGCACACCAATATGCCACATCAAATATGTAAACTCAAAAACAAAAAATCAAAAATCTTTTTGGCTTTTCAAACATATTTGACTCAAAGAAAAGCAAAATCTCTTTGGATTTTCAAAAGTTTTCTAAAAAAACAAAATGTTTTTGTATTTTTTCAAATAAGACTCAAACAAATGAAAAATAAAATACAAAGAGATAAACATGTCATATCACTAGCAAATAATAAATCATGATGCAAGGGCTAGCGTATGACAAAACATGCAAGCAACTAACCATAAGAAATAGCAAGAGATGAATCATGTGCATGCATGTGAGAATCAACCAACGAAGCATTTAGCATCTCCAAAACGGATTTCCTAACCCAAACAGGTGTATACCTAACAAAATAGGTTTTGGGAACCAATGGGACACTACGTTTAATTTTCCTAGGGTCCTTTCTAAGATCAAAACAAAAACTCCTAAGGTGACCTTTCCTACCACAATGCGAACAAGTGAAAACACGACGAGGAACAGGACCTTTAGGTTAACTTTTTCTAATACCCTCGGATGTGGTTGACGCTCTAAAACAAACTATGGTTTTGGCTTTTACAATCGAACGACTAGAACAAGATAAGGCGCTACCATCACTACTCGAGTCATTTAAAACATTTTTTAACTTCAAAACTTTTGACACAAGCAAACGATTAGACTCCTCAAACTTTTGGGACTCTTTCTTTAAATTTTCAATTACCCCTAGAAGGTTATCTCGCTCCCCCTCAATGTGAGCAAACTTATCCCTAAGACCCTTTTCTCATGCCACAACTTCATTAATCGAATTATTTTGCTCAACGGCACAAACACTAGAATTTATCAAATCCTTTAACTCTTTTTCTAAAATGACGACTCTATCATCCTTTGAAACACTTTTAATACATTTAAAAACATTTTTCTTTATAAAAATTACATCCTTATCTTTTATAAAATAATTCCGAGCACCATTAATTATACACATTCATACCTGAGTGATTTCAGAATGAAATTATCTTTGAAGACGATAAAACTTGTACCAATTAAACTTCGACATGATTTAATTATTTGAAGCTTTGCCGCAATGTCTTCAATTTCTTCAATAAGTCATAGACCAAGTGGGATCGTGACAAAATAAAATTCTCCCTATGACATATTGCAAACACAATTTTGTTCACGGAATTAAGTTAAAACAATACAGGGACTCAATTGGAAATTTATTTCCTTACACAACGCCCCAGTGAAGAGAGTTGGTATGATCTCCTTCGGTGTTAACACCATATGTGGAGGACTAGCAGGGGTGGATCTGAAGTGGTTGACCGAAAAGCTCATGTGGCAGAGGCCAAGTCAGTGGCCAAAGTAGAAATGAGAAATATGGCATCTTCAAAAACCAAGCAGAAGAGAAATAAAGTGGATATGGACACTCTTATAGTCGGGTTCTCCGGACTCGACTTCAAAGGCATATTAGCCCAGCATGATGATCCTTTGGTAATTATAATAAGAGTGCATGGATGCGAGGTATAGAGAATTCTTGTAGATGGAAGAAGTTCAGCAAATGTGATGTTCTGGCCTTGTTTCAAAAGCCTAGGCCTTAGCATAGCGAGGCTGGTACCCTATCATCATCCATTAATGGGCTTCAGCGGCGAAAAAGTCCATCCATTGGGCATGTATGAGATGGACGTGCGAATAGGAGATGAGTGGCCTAAGAGATTGACCCGAAAGATCAATTTTTTCGTTATGGACGAAAATGTCTTTTCGGCCTATAACCTCATCATGGGAAGAGTATTCCGTAAGGAGTTTAAAGTCGTGCCATCGATGATCCACCAGATGCTAAAATTCCTGAACCCCTATGGGGTAAGGGAAGTGCAGGGTGACCAGACCATCTTTGGAGAATGATACTTCAACTCAGCCGAAGAGAGAGAGGCCCATAAGAAAGCAACTACTACCTATAACATTGATATACTTGACCCAAGAGACGAAACGAAGTTGAAGAAAGGAGAGGCCACGGAAGAGGTAGAATCCATTGTCCTCAGTGAGGACGAACCAGAAAAAACCGTCCTGGTCGGTAAAGCCTTAAAAGAGGAGATCAAGGAAGAGCTGATAAAATTCTTTAGAAAGAGGCAGAGTGTCTTCGATTGGAGCCAAACGGATATGCCGGGCATCGACCCTGAGGTTATGTGCCATAAACTCAACGTGACTAAGGATGCTAAGCCAATCAAATAAAGATGAGGAGTTTACTCTAGGGAGAAGTATGGCATCATTCGGGAAGAAGTCAGAAAGTTGGAAGAGGCCGAGTTTATAAGGGAAGTCATATATCCAGAGTGGTTATCAAATGCTGTCATTGTGCCCAAGGTCAATGGAAAATGGAGGATGTGCGTAGATTTTACCGACCTGAACAAGTCTTTCCCAAAAGACAGTTATCCCTTACCTCGGATCGATCAGATGGTAGATGCAACTGCAGGGCATGAGTTCATGAGCTTCATGGATGCGTACTCAGGCTATAACCAGATCTTCATGGATGCTGAAGACTCAGAGAAGATAACCTTCATCACTGACAAGGGGACATACTGTTACAAGGTCATGCCCTTCGGTTTGGAAAATGCAGGGGCAACGTATCAACGTCTTGTGAATAAGATGTTTGAAAATCAAATAAGCAAGACTATGGAGGTGTATGTAGACGATATATTGACGAAGCACTTAAAGGAACGCACTCACGTGGTAGACCATGAAAAGGCCTTCGATACCATGGACTTGTACAGAATGAAACTCAATCCCGCGAAGTGTGTCTTCGGGGTAAGAGCTGGGAAATTTCTTGGATTCATTATCAATCAGAGGGGAATAGAGGCAAACCTTGAGAAAATCAAGGATTTACTCGACATGAAGACACCAAGAAATATTAAAGACGTTCAGAGGTTCACTAGAAGAGTAGATGCACTCAATAGATTTGTTTCCAGAGCAACAGACAAGTGTCTTTCGTTCTCTAAGGTGCTTAGAAAGGCCTTTGATTGGGACAAAGAGTGTGATGAGGCATTTAACCAACTCAAGTCTTACCTCGAATCTCCCTTGCTCTTATCTCGGCCCATAGTGGGAGAAAAGTTGTATGTTTATCTAGCAGTCTCTGACTCAGCTATAAGTGCAGCCATACTACGAGAGGACGTTGGGGTTCAAAGGCCTGTATAATTTAACAGTAAGGCCCTTCAAGGGTCTGAACAGAATTATCCTCGAATGGAAAAGTTAGCCTACGCCTTGATACATGCTTCCAGGAAGATGAAGCCCTACTTTCAAGCCCATTCTATGGTCATCCTCATTGACTCCCCACTAAGACAGGTCCTCCATAAACCTGAGAAGTCGGATAGATTGATGACGTGGGCCATTAAGTTGGGAGAGTATGACCTTACTTACCAACCTAGGGTGGCCATTAAAGGGCAGGCACTTGCAGATTTTGTTGCTGAGTTCACATGGGAAGAGGCCGAGGTTGAGAATAACCTAGAGACTGCAGAGGGTAACATCTTAGTTGATGACCTCAGACCTTGAACATCATTAATTTGGTGAATATTTTATGAGGGTAACATCTTAGTTGATGACCTCAGACCTTAAATATCATAGATTGGTGATAAAGTCTGAGGTGAACATCACACTTGGATGACCTCAAACCTTGAACATCATTAATGTGGTGAATATATTATGAGGGTAACATCTTAGTTAATGACCTCGGACCTTAAACATCATAGATTGGTGATAAGGTCTGAGGTGAACATCACATTTGGATGACCTCGCACCTTGAAAATCATTAATTTGGTGAATATATTATGAGGGTAACATCTTAGTTGATGACCTCAGACCTTAAACATCATAAATTGGTGACAAAGTTTGAGGTGAACATTACACTTGGATGACCTCAGACCTTGAACATCATTAATTTGGTGAATATATTATGAGGGTAACATCTTAGTTGATGACCTCAGACCTTAAACATCATAGATTGGTGACAAGGTCTGAGGTGAACATCACACTTGGATGACCTCAAACCTTGAACATCATTAATTTGGTGAATATATTATGAGGGTAACATCTTAATTCATGACCTCAGACCTTAAACATCATAGATTGGTGACAAGGTCTGAGGTGAACATCACACTTGGGTAACCTCAGACCTTGAACATCATTAATTAGTGAATATTTTATGGGGATAACATCTTAGTTGATGATCTCGGACCTTATAACATCATAATTTGGTGACAAGGTCTGAGGTAAGACATCATACTCAGATGACCTCAGACCTTAGATAATGTTATAAGGCTCACAAAGACACCATTATATTGAGACTTTAGGCCTTAACAAAAACACATTGCATGACATAGAAAACCATTAAAAGAAACATTCAATAACTAAGAAAGAAAACCCTCTTTAGAGGTTGATATAGCATGAAGTTAAGAGTTACAAGCCAAAAGGTAACATAATTTTTCATCAGAAGTTACAGATCAATGTTAAGAATTACAAGGGGTTCACAAAATGGATTTAAGTATCTGCAATCTTAGGGTTAGTATCCATGCCCCCATCTCCCTGGCCGAGGTTGGTCACTTCTATCCTATCATCTTGAGGACCAACGTCTTCAGTCCTGGTATCCTCTTGAGGAGCAGTCTCGGTAGGGGCGGCACCCCCTCCTCCTCGACCTCTTGTAAGGCCTGAGCGAACCGAAGATCGGCGTAACCCAGACCAATGAAGTCAGAGGCTTCCAGGCTCCCTAACTCTTTCTCTTTCATTGCAGCCCATTTACCGGTGGCCTTAACACCCCTTTCGAGGTACTCAAAGCCGAAGCTCATGAACTCATCAGAGACCTTATAGTCCTCCAAAATCTTCTCTAAGGCGTCATTCAATGCCGCCTTCACAGCGACATCGACCTTGTGTTGAAGAGAGTCAGCCTGAGTCTTTAGAGTAGATCTATGATCATTCTTAAGCTTGTCCATGTCCTTCTCCATCCGCTTAACACTAGCCTCAGACTTATCTAAGGAGGCCTTCAGACGCTCCACTTCAGCGTTCAGAGTAGCCTCGATCTTTTGGGCCTCTTTGCCCTTCTCAATCAGAGGAAGCTTCCTCAGAGTTCAATCAATAAACTGGTGCATGGTGAGGAGACCCTGCAGAACATGTGTAGAGATGTCAGTTCAAGATTTTGCATAATTCAAAGACGAGGTTACATTTATTCAGCAAAAGAAAAAAGTCTTACATGGATAGATCAATGGAGGGCGAACTTGTCCAGCAGAGGGGTATCTAGAGAACGGCGAAAGCGTTTGTCAGAGTTGGTCATGACGTTATCGATAGCGTCTAAGGCCTTCAAACTCTGACCGATAAGACTATCGTCAATCTTTAGTTGCTCCAATTGGGCAACTAGCACGTCCTCAGAAGGGATGGGGATAGCGCGATCCCCCTTTGAAGTTTTCTTCTTCTACCTCTGATCCTCAGGGGAAGGTTAAGTAGATCTCCGGACTCAGCCCTTGATGTAGGAGGAGGAGGAGGATTCGCAGTAGGACCTGATTTCTTCACAAGTTTGGTAAGACTGGGGGCTGCCATCTCCCAAAGGTCGTCAGAAATTCCTTTTGGGCGCTCTGCAAACCGAAAGATCTGAGTTAAAAAATCAGAGGCATAACAAAATCGGAGGTATAATTTATTGAAATGATAAAGTAACTTACGGATCTCGGTCAGAGGACTCTCCCCAATTCCAGTTTCAGAGAGGTAGTACGGGGTCATCAAATGATCGTACATGACCAACAGACCATGTTCCCCCTGATTTTGAAGGTCTTTGACCTTTTAAAAATTATTTTGGCTTAACCCAGGGTCGTCCCTAGCAGCCATTGACACCTTTCCCCATTTTAGAGGTGTTCTCGGCTCTAGGGAAGAAGAGGGGGCACATGGGCCAAACTCCCATGACCCTGAGGCAAAGAAATATTGTGGTTTCCAGTTGTGGTTCGAAGTTTGGGTAACCAGCAACATCTTCTTATTGGACTTTCGAGCTATAAAGTGGTAATAACTCGGATGATTCCTAGCAGAGGAGGGGATGTAACACCCTGTGAAGACCTAGATGGGAAGGTTTGAATGATGGACTACCCTCCATAAGACTATAGCTCCAATTATCACCCTACATGCATTGGGGGATAATTAGGAAGGAGCCAAGTTAATATAGGACAGTATAGCCAAAATTATTGGATGAATGGAAAGATGAAATCCCAACTTAAACATCTGCTCGTATAAGAAGATCTCGCCATCTTGGCCGCCAAAGGCCCTCTTATCCCTCAGAGGTCTCCTAAGTTTTATGGATGGACTTATAGAATACAAATGTCTAAAATCTAGGAGGTCGAGTTCGCTGACAGTGCTCTCTATCTCGGATGCCTCTGAGGTGTCAACATCGCTTTCGCTACCATCATCCTCATCATGGCCAACATCGGCTCGAGCAGACGAGGGAGCACCATCAGGGAACCTCTGAGAAAACTCAGTTCCTGTGGCAGCCGATAATGGAATATCATCAAGGATTGGGGGAACAACCATACTAGGTCCTATAATTTTGACATCGGAGGAAGAATGCGAGGTGCTAGAACTCTTATGAGATGAGGCACGGCTGTAAACCTCGACTTGGTCAGGGGCTTCGTCCATCCGTATGAAATAGTCCACGACCTCTTGGAAAGAATCCACAGACTTAGGGTCTGAGGTTGACGAGTCAGACTCAGATATCGGAATAGGTTCTACTAGGACCTCTATAGACATAGATGGCTCAGGGTATATCACTTTCAAAGGGGGTGGGAATATAGGCCTGAGAGGTAATGCATGTGCCCTACGAGCTTCCTCTTGGTCTCGTTCTATTTGTCTAATCTTATCTAAGGTTTTCTCCCTAAGATAAGGGAATTCCTCTAAGAGTTGATAAAGGGGTCTGAGCATATGGGGACGACCTTACACTTGTGGACTCAAGCTAAAAATAAACAGGATGAACAAAATAATGAAAGATCAAACGTGGTTATTTGAAAGATTTTTAACAAGAACAGTCCACTAAGAAACTCATAGGCTTACCGAAAAACCTAAACTACCGCCGAAAAACTCAAGTTGATACCGAAAAATGCAGCAAATAGAGAAACAAGGCTGAAAAAATGGAAAAGAAGAGGTAATAAACAATACCTGATGAAATACGAGGAGAAAAAGGGGAAGATTGGCAAGAAAAGCCCACCAAACGCACTCTTGATCAAGCTCTGGAAGAGAGATAAAGCAAAGAAAGTTCAGGCGGGAGAATGAAAGGAAATGAAGAAGAAAGAGAGAGAAAAGGGTTAAAACCCTCAAAATACACTTTCACGCATCCCAAGGCCCATCATTGCCTTGGGAGCCCAAAAGACCACAATCATTGTACTTACCAAGCACACAATCTACTTCAGAAGCCGACACTTGTCAAGAAAATATTGGCACTTAAATAAATCCAACCCGGGACATACATACCCCTTAGTCACCTGTTCACATAGGTAACTAAGGGCTAGGGGATGATTGATATGCCCTATATATAGCCAACATCTCAGAGACATAACCCTCGGCCAAGGAGATGGTCGAGGTTATAAGGGCCCCAGATTGGCAACCGACGGTCTCGTCCTAAGCAAGGTCGGCCATAGCCGACGTTAATAGTTGCCTCACAGTTAGACAACAGATGAGGTCTTCGTGGTCCATGGGGACAGTTATCCATCAGGTCGGTCGGAGTCAACATCGCGCCTACATCATACAGTAACCTCGGCTTGGTGTAAAACGAGGAAACAGGGACAGCACAATCATCGTAATCAGCCTCGGCTGGGAATCAACCGATATTCCAACTACTCCTACATAATGACGTTATAACTCCACATGTCTCACCTTGTCTTCCTTACTGAGCCGAGACCATCATGAATAATCTCGAATTGGGAAGCATCCTGACTTCACCAACCTCGTACCGTTCTAGGCCGAGGTTGGTACCAATCGAAGACAGCTGAGCCTTTACTTGTATATGCGTGGCTGAGAACACGTGTACTAAAATCAGTTGTAACAAATCAATCCCCTCACATGGGGGAATATTTTATCATAATTCTCTACATGTGACAGTGACAGATGTCTTCATCAGATTGGCTAGATCAACACACACATGCTTATAGCATGCATGGGGGGTGCATTACACCCCCCACACACTATATATACTTGCCTTCTCCTACATGGAGGGGGATCCAAAATTACAACCCTAGCTCAAACTCTGTCAATTTACATAGTAGAGAGAGAAAGCTTGAGAGATTGTATCCATGGCCGTAAGTGCCTTATTTCAGTGACCTTACTCACTTGCACATTGGACATAGGCCTAATTGGCTGAACCACTTATATATTGGTGTTCATCCTCTTCTCCTCATCTCAATCTCTTATATTTAGTATACTCTTGTGATGCCATTATTATCACTGGTTTTAGCTTACAAACATCTTAACCGGTGGTGCTATTTCCAGCATCATCAAGCGTGTTCAAAGCCTATTGCACTGCCGCCATGGACAAGCATTGGTTAGACCATTTATTAGACTTTTACCACCGATACATCAAGCAGAAGTCCTCTAAATCCTCATCTTTGAGGGATATTAACTTGGAATTGAGCCCAATGACCTCATAGAACCACGTCTATCGAAAGGACAAGAATCAGAAGAGAGAGAAAACCAAAAGGAAATGCAAGAAAATATAAGAAAATAAATTATGAGAATTACCTCCAAAAGGTACATGGCCCCCATAAAGGTCTGACATCTGCTGAATGCATCCAGAGAAGAATAAAAGGTCGTCAAGGCCAGGTTCCTCAAACCATACTGTGGGACCTCCAAAAAGCTCCTCAAAAAAGGCATAAAACAAATACAAACGACGTTGTCACTCGTATCCACTAAGAAACCACCCAACATAAGTAAGATAAATAACCGATCTGTCTGCCTCGCCTATCACCCATCATCCTCATCAATGCTCTGACTCAAGAGCACCTCTTTGAGGGAGGAATTGTGGATGGAATCTCCAGAAATTATCCTACCCATATCCCTAGCGCCGTGTAAATCACATCTGGCATCAACCTCGCAATACGATCCACCTCTATCTGCACACCCTTGCAATCTATCCCCAGTAGCTGCTGAATGTCAATGGGAGTCACGGTCTTCTCCCTAAAACCCAAGTGAATGGTTTACGTAGTGTCCCCCCACATCTCTCCTAATGCACATAAAATCGCAGTAGAATGCGGCGTCTCATCCAAAGCCTTTGCAAACAGACAAAGCCAACAAAAGTAACTACCCAGTGACCTGCTACCAGAAGAGTCCCCCACACATACTTCAACCATGTTATCCCATAAAACACTAGCTCGAAGGAACAATGTCAGTTCGACAAATCCAAAGGGAAAGAAAAAACCTTTTCATCAGCACAAGAAAACAAAGAAAACGGAGAAAAGAAAAAATAATGCCAAAGGTCACTATACTTACATAGCCACTAGGGTTCCTCACCCTAGATGAATGGTGGTGTGAGGGCTCGCACAAAAACAAGCGATCCTCAACTATCATCTCAAATAAGTTAAAGGCATTTTCATTGCTTAAAGCAAAATTCACCCTAGCTCGCCACTCCAGGCCAGTCCAATCATCAATGCTTAACCACTCCAAGTTGTATCCTTCGCTAGAATAACCTGCCACCCTAGCTCGCCACTCCATATCCCCTGAAATGTTGTATAAGAAATTCTATAAAATGCTAGAAAAAAAATCTCTGAAAAATTTCTAAAAATTCCAAACAAGTATTATAATATTTCATCAGTAAGAAAACCACTTTATGCTCCACAATCCCCAGCCGAATTAATATTACACTCTTACCCCCAGTACAAACCCTAAACGCATGCTGCAAAATGGTGCATCCTAAGAGTCCATTACAATTCCCCTACGAAACCCAAAAACAAATGCTTCTCCAAACTCCCCGGACTAAACTTACTCCTAATCCATCCACTATAAGAATTTCAACTTCCCCAACCAAGCTATTTCCTCTCAAAAAGTCATGACCACCAGCCAAATGTCTTTCCTCGATAAAATATCAAAACAACATAAGTACAAAAGAATCACTGGAGAGCAATCCTCCCCACAACTCGACTTTAGGTCCTCATAATTGTTCCCCTCGGAATCAGTTTACTCACTTTAAGTCCTCATAATTGACCTTGACCTTCAAAATCGGTCGTCATAACTTTAGGTCCTCAGAATTTACCTCAGCCCTCAGAACCGGTCATCACAACATTAGGTCCTCAAAATTGACCTTAGCCCTTAGAATCGGTGTCCCCAACCTCAGTTCCTCAGAATTTACCTTAGCTCTCAAAATTGTTCATCATAGATTTACGTTCTCAGAATTAATCTCGACCCTCAGAATCAGTCTCCCTAACTTTAGGTCCTCAGAATTGATGTCGAACGTCAGAATAGCCTGTCACAACTATAGGTCCTTAGAGTAGACCTCGACCCGCAGAATAGGTCATCTAAACTTTAGGCCCTTAGAATTAACCTCGGACCTCAGAATAGGTCGTCATAACTTTAGGTCTTCAAAATTGACCTCAACCTTCAGAATCGATCGTCACCGCTTTTGATCATCTCAACTATAGGTCCTTATAATTTACCTCGACCCATAGAATAGGTCATATCAACTTTAGGTCCTTAGAATTGACTTCGACCCTTAGAATCGATCGTCATAACCACGGGTCCTTAGAAATGACCTTGTCCCTCAAAATTGATCATTTCAACTTTAAGTCCTCAAAATTAACCTCGATCCATAAAATTGGTCTCCCCAACATTAGGTCCTCAGAATTGACCTCGATTATCAGAATCGACCGTCACAACTTTAGGTCCTCATAATTAACCTCAGCCCTCAAAATTGGTCGTCATAATTTAGGTCCTTATAATTGACCTCGACCCTCAAAATTGATCGTCACAAGTTTAAGTACTCAGATTTGACCTCGACCCATAAAATTGGTCATTTCAAGCATTACCTTAGGTCCTCAGAATTGACCTCGATCCTCCTAATCGGTCATTCTCATTCCTTTGGTCCATCGAATTGACCTCTTTTCCAAAAATCAACGTAGTGTCTTTTTAACGATTATCACTTGTTCCAAGCTCCCTCGTCGAGGGGATGTTTAGACACCACATTAGAGGACCCTATTAAGACTCTCCTTAAGTCCTTAGCACTTACCCATTTACGATAGAACCCTAGGTCATAGTCTGAGTACCGATCTAGAAACCATCGAGTGACCTAGGGCCCCATTTAACTCCACTCAATTTTCTCATCTGAGCATAAGCTCAATGAATCTTCGAAGGTCCATGAATCCCCTTTCCAATGGTATCAAAAATTGATCTGGAGGCCATCGGGCACCCTTGGGCCCCATTTTTACCCCAATCAACTTCCACGTTCAAGAAAAATCTCAATGAATCTTTGAATGGATCTGAATCCCCTTTACAACGGTCTACATCATACATAAATTGGAATTACAATTCGAACAAATAGTCCCTTTTCACCCAAAAATTGAATCGGAGGCCACCAGGCACTCCTGGACTCCATTTGAATCACGTCAGGTCTTCAGCTAGAGTAAGACTGAATGAATTGTAGAAGGGATCTGAATCCCCTCTTCAACGATCCACCCCGTGTGTGAATTAGCCATACGATATGGATAAATGAACCATTTTACTCCAAAGGCTCACCAGGCGCTTTCGGGCTCTATTGGACTAAGGTCAACTCTCCAAACTGAATGAGATTAAATGAATCATTGAAGGCCTCTGGATACCCTTTCCAATGGTCCATCCCGTATGCAAAATGGACTTACAGTTCGGATGAACTATCCATTTTCCTCCGACAACCTATTGTCCAAAAGACCATCGGGGGCGCTTTCAAATCGCGTTTAACCAAATTCAACCCCCTAAACTGAGAGCGGCCCAATGGATTATTAAAGGTCAATGAATACCCATTTTAGTGGAATGCCCCATGCGCAATTCACTCGTGGATTGCATTTCACGGCCAGTTTTTTAAGAAATCTTCATGAGGTTCTTGGATGGCAAACCTATTTCCCAGCATATTGGTAGTGTGTCTGGGGATTCCTGCTGATATACAGGTGAAGTAAAATTCCGGTTGACACCTCCTTGACCCTATATAAAGATAGCATGAGCTCACTTTGAAAGACACCTCAGAAACATCCCTCTCAGTGATCTCGACAACATTCTCTCAAACTCAGCATGGTTTCCTTATTGAAATCTTTCCTCCACATTCAATTTCCACCCCTTTCACACATAATATAGAAAAAAATCCTTTCCCTCTCCTCCTATAACACCTATCCACTTGTAAGGGTAGCCTTTTCCACAATTAAGATAAACCTTCAAGTCTCTAAAGAAGGTCCAAAGATGATTCTCTCTCATTTAATTTCCTTATTTTCACATTAGCTATCTAATCCTTACTTTAGCATTTCATCTTTAGTCCATACATATTAATAATCCCACTTTTTATTATGTAGAATTGCATATACCATATAATCTATAAAAAAGTTCAAAAATAAGAAAAATAGGGTTTACTCATAAATTCCCAACGGGCTTCTTCACCACATTTTCTCGAAGTTAAAATATCTTTATTTTTATTCACACATATTTAAATAAAATACCTACTTAGATATATGGGATAAAACCCCACCCTCGTGTTGTATGCGAATTATGTGGACTTTGATGCCTTTTTAGGTTATGTTGGCATCTCGGGCCAAAACTCAAGGCTCCAGTCCTATTTTCATGTTTTTATTCATATATTATTATGTTTGGGAGTCTTATTCGCGCTTTATCTAACACATATTTTTATTTTATCATAACGATTGATGTCTCGATGAGTTCACATATTATGTTTTTAATTACTATTTTGGGAACACTCCTACGGATGACCTCGCTCTGTCTTTTTCCATGATTCGATTCAAGTAATTCCATTCTCCATTTATATATACAAGCACACACTTCACGGAGTTATTAAGGAGAATAATGACATATGCCCATGAGAGATCGAAAGGGAGGGATGGGTGCCTAACATGCTCCCATTCCATAACTTAGACCCCAAACCCTTGAACTATCGGTTTTGCAAGAATCATTATATCTTTGAAGCCGTTCTCTCGAGGCAGCAACATTTATTTTACTTATTTAGTGCAAAATAGGCTGGAGACTCTATCTCTTTAGATCCCTCTACATCGACGATGGTCGAAGCGTAACACCTCGCACGAAAAAAGTGTAACTAATAGGTACTGACAATGTAATCACTGAATTACTACTTTGAGAATATGATGAAAATTTTAAAATATCGAAACTTAGTCATAAACGCATGCCCACCCAAAAAAAACCAAACGCCCCCTAAGAGGCACAGACACTTTGCACGGGACCAATGTAACTTGTAGGAACTGATAACATAGTCACGGGACTCACGGTTTGAGAATATGATGAAATTTAAAAAAACTAGGCTTAAGCTTAAAACATGTCGTTGGAGAGAAAAAATCCAAAACAATCCCAAAACGGCACTATAAGAGCTAAGAAGACCTCGCACGGGACCAATATAACTTATAGGAACTAACCGCATAGTCGTGAAACTCCCACTTTGATAATATAATGAAAATTTGCAAATATTTATACATAGGCTTAAATAACATGCCATTAGATGGTGTAAACCAAAATAGCCCCCAAATGGCCCGTGCGAGGCACAAACACCTTGCATGGGACCAACGTAACTCGTAGGAACTAAACGCATAGTTACGCGAATCTCGATTGGACAATATGATGAAAATTCCCAGGTACCTAGACTTAAGCTTGAAACTTTCTCGTTAAAGGGCAAAAATCCAAAATAACCCCCAAATGGCCCCATATGAAGCATGAACACCTCAAATCAGATAATTGTAACTCGTAGGAGATGAGTACGGGCTCCCGATTTGAGAATATGACTTTGTTTTTTACAAATTTAGACCTATAATTAAAAGTATTCCGTAAGAGGGGAAAAACCCAAGACAACCCCCAAATAGTCCCATAAGAGGGAGGAGCACATCGTACGGGAGTAGTGTAACTTGTAAGAACTCGACATGTAGTCATCGAGCTCTATGTTTGACAAGTATGATGAAAACGTTCTAAACTTAGTCTTAAAAACATTATGTTGGAGGGCGAAAACCCAAAAGAGCTTCCAAATAACTCCTCAAGAGGCACGACACCTCGCACGAGACGATGTTTATTTTTGGATTTTTTTTTGGAAGAAAAGAGTGGGAAAAATATTTGGGCTCTTGATTAGACGAACTAACTAAAACCGACTACCGAAAAATGAATTGGACACACACACAAGTTAAGGAGAATTCCTAACTAGCACATAGCCAATTTTTATCTTCAAAATTTAGTGAAAGGGGTAGTCAAATTTTAATTAAGTCCGGGGGCGATAAAAAAATCATGGAAATATCTTTATGATCGCCTTTGCAAAAATGTTCTCCTATTGGGCTACCTAGTTGATTGATTTTAATTTTAATGTTGGCTAGGGTAGCACACAACGGTAAGAGAGTGAGTCGGATGATGAAATCCCTTCTTGTGAATGACCGGGTGTAGGTCTTAGTCAATTAATTCATCACACCATTCGAAAATAAATGTGATAATAAAATCGAATAAGAGCACACAAGCACACACAATAATTTACTCGCTAACAAGAGAGGGGCGAGGGTTTTGAAATGTACCTCCCACGATTTTCAAGCCGTGGGGTGCTGAAAAATTTGAATCGATCGGGGGGAGATCATGCCTATCTCAGTTGGCTCAGGGAGCCCTACCAACCCAAGGTAGAGAGCCTTCTTTTCCTTGCCTTGGACGCCCTCTCTTTACCTTGTTCGGTTTCCCTATCACGCTTATCTTCTTTTTATTACAAATTTAAAATTAAAAAATAAAATAAATGGTGTCTCTATGCACCGCAATACAAGCCAAAAATAAAAATCCTAATATAAGCCTTCAAAAATAAAGAAAAATGGTACTAAAAAACAACAAAGTGCGAAAAATAAATGAACTACAAGATGAAATCCGCTCTGAGTGCTTCACGCTCTCAAGAATGGTAACGACGCCATTTAATGAAAAGCTTTTTGTTGTGTCGTTGTTGTGAAAGCTCTTCAATCAATTCCTTTATCACCTACACAAAAATATAACAAACTAGAATAGAGGTAATAAGGATGTCAATCCATATCATGGGGGTAAAGCGAGGGGAAAACAATTGTAATTCACTTTTATTTTCTTTTGGGGCTTTTTTTATTTTTCTACTTTTTTATGCATTTTTTTAATTTTAAAACAATTTTTAGGAGTGATTGGTGAAATTACACAACTCTAAAATAAGAGATCAAAGCAAGTAACTAAAAAGAGACTAAAACCAATGAACAAAATCTAACACTAAAATAAGAGAATAAGTGAGGAAGTAAATGTGAGAACAATCAAGGAATGGGATTACACCACAAATCTTAGTTATTCGAACTAATTAAAATTAATTATTTGAATTCTCACAAATTAATATCAAAATTGCAAACCAACTCTCGTTGCAAGTGTAATTTTAATAGTAATCTTTTAGAATATTAAGTTTAACCCCCCACAACTCTAGAAAATAGATCTACACTCCTTTTAATAAATCACCCGCTAGGATCGATTCATCAAAATTTATGTACATCTTAGAAAATGAAAATAGAGTTGAAATTCAAGTAATAATACCACACTTAAGAAACCCTTATCTCTAGTTCGAATATAAAATGGGTATTATGACTAGAATTTTGATTTTCTCTCAAAAATCATTTACCCGCTCTCGAGGTGTAAATTTAAGGGTGAGGGATCAAAATTAACGTTCAAAGGGAATTTTCAATTAATAAAACTAATTAAATCAAAATAACATCAAATAAGGGTTCACCCCACCCCTTGAAAGGGGATTTATCCTAACATTATATTAAACATGATAATCAAATAATCAAAGTCTAATAAAATAAAATAGAACAGAACAGAACAATCAAACCCAATCTCTTGAAGTGAAATTGAACTCTTACTTCCTTGAAATCAAGAACCATCCATCCAATGTGATAATCCATCAATAATCAATTCAATATGGATTGTGTGAGGTCATGAGAGTGAGGGATGAGGCGTGAGGGAATTAAAATCAGATTTGGTTAAAAGGGTAATTTGGATATATGGGGTAAAAGATGTTAGTTGGGGGTAATATGGGAAATGGGTTAAGTCTTAAAAGATATGTGGGCATTTAGTTGGTCTTTGTTTTAAATTTTGGCATTTGGTTTGTTAACGGGTGAGAAAAAATCGTGTTTGGCTTTGGAGAATGAAATGGGTTTTGAGTGGTTTTAAATTGGTTTGAAAATTTTAGGTTTTAGATTCTCGGGTTAGGATTGGAGGTCGGTTCGAAGGTGAGGGCTGGGGATGCGACCGAGTTTGGAAGCATTCGGGTCGGGTGCTGCTGGACGTGGGTTGGTCAGAACAGGGGCTCGGATTTGGGCTCACCGGCACTGTCGGTATGTCGCAGGTGGTGGACGGTTCATCGGTGGGTCCGGGGTTAAGCTCCTGTGGTTTTTTTTCGAGCTCGAGTTGCAGTAGGTCGTTGTTGGGCGCCACTGGGTCTGGGGTTAAGCTCCATCGGGTTTTGTTTTCGGGCTCGGGTTATAGTAGGTCACTGTTGGGCGCCACCAGGTTGATTGGGGCGCTGGTGGGTTTTGGCTGCCATGGTCGTGGTCCCCGGAATGGGATAGCGACGGGTTGTCGTTGGTTCGGGTCGGAGTTGGAGTATGGCCATGGTGGTGTGACGTGGGGATGAGAGAGTGGTTAAAGGTGTGTGTCAATGGAGGTAGGAGAGAGAGTGGAAGGTGGGGAAGAAGATGGGTTGGGTTTCCTTTGGTGTGGTGAGAGTGTAGATGATAGTGTGAGGGTGAGTGTATGGTTTGTGTGTATGTTAGGTGTATGGAGTGGTTTGTGTGACTGGGTTTAAAGTGTGTGTGTGTGTTTTGCTGTACCTTGAAAATAAATAACATTAAAAAATTAAAACTAATAAAACTAAAAATCTAAAAATAAAATCATAAAAAATAAAATAAAGACTCAAATAAAAAAAATGAAAATAAAAGGAAATGAAAATAAAAATAAAAATCTATTAAAACTAAAACTAAAATCCTAAAAAGAAAATGTAAAATCTAATAAAACCAAATGAATTCCTAAAAAAAACTAATCCTAATAAAATAAGACTAAGAACTAAAAACTAATAAAAATCAAAATCAAAATAAAATCACACTAATTAAAAAGAAATATATAAATAGAAAATAAAATTAAGAAACTTCTAAATAAATCAAAAATAAATTCTAAAAATAAAATGACTCAAACTAAAAATCTAAGAAAAATTTAAAAAGCACAAACTAAATACACATGAGGTTCGGGCTCGGTTTGGGATAGGCTAGGGTTACATGACAGGGTATTAGCTCCACAAATCGCTCATTTGCCTTGAAATAAGCGTCAAACTTTCGTAAACGGCGATCAAGCCTGCACATAAACATTTAGGCATATAAGACCCAAATTGTCGAGAATTAGCAACTAAAATACGTCTATTCGGGGTATAAAATTTACACTTTTTGGTGCTTATCATAACGCATGGGAACATAATGAGTAGCCAGTGAGAATATGAGAAAAAATGAAAATATCTAGACTTGTGATTAAAAATATGCCATTGGAGGGCAAAAACTTAAAATAACAATCAAACAGGCCCGTAAGAGTCACAAACACCTTGTGCGAGATCAATGTAACTCATAAGAATTGGCCCCGTTGAATAAGACTAAAATTTATAAATATCTAGAGTTAGGTTTAAAAACATGATCCTAGAAGAAGAAAACCCAAATCATTCCCTAAATGGATTAGTACGAGCTAATCGCAGAGGACCAATGTAACTTGTGAGAACTGGACGAATAGTCATGGAATGCCCCATTTTCGAATGTGAGGAAAATTATCAAATACCTAGACTTATACTTAAATATACGCTTCTAGAAAAGCCTCCAAACGTCCCATAAGAGGCACGAACACCTCGCGTGAAACCAATGTAACTTGTAGGTACTGGTGGCATAATTATGAACACCCGATTTGAGAATAAGATGAAAATTTTCAAATATCTAGACTTAGGCTTAAAACATGATGCTAAAGGGAGAAAAGCCCTAATAACACGAAAATGGCTCGATAAGATGCACGAAAACCTCGCACTAGACCAATGTAACTAATGGGAACGAACTGCTTAGTAACGAGACTCCCGATTTGAGAATATGATGAAAATTTGTAAATATGTAGACTTAGTCTTAAAAACATGCTACTAGAGTGCAAAAATACAAAATAACCCCCAGATAGTCCTGCAAGAGGCACGAACACCTGGCACAGACCAAAGTAACTCATAGGAATTGACTGTATAGTTATGAGAATCCCAATTTGATAATCTGGAAAAAAAATAAAAATATCTAAACTTAGGCTTAAAAATGCCAATAGATTGCGAAAACCCAAAACATCCCCGAAACGGCTCCGTAAGATTGTGCGGGACCAATGTTACTCCTAGGAACTGATCGCATAGTCATGGGACTCACGATCTTAGAATATGATGAAAATTTGCAAATGTATAGAATTAGTCTTAAAAACATGCTGCTAGAGGGAGAAAATATAAAATAGCACCCAAATGGTCCCATAGGAGGCAGGACACCTTGCACGGGACGTGTATAACTCGTGGGAACTAACTGAACAGTACGGAACTCTCAGTTTAAAAATATGACAAAAATGATCAAATATCTAGACTTAGGCTTAAAAATATGTTTCCAGAGGACAAGAAACCAAAACAACCCCAAAAAACACTCGTAAGAGACACAAAAACCTCATTCAAGACCAGTGTAAATCGTAGGTACTAACCTTATAGTCACAAACTCCATATTTGAAAATATGATGAAAATTTTCAACTATCTAGACTTATGCTTAAAACACGATGCTAGAGGGAGAAAACCGAAAACAATCCCTAAGTGACCCGGTAAGATGCATGAATACCTTACACGAGATCAATGTAACTCACGGGAGCTGACTGCGTACTCATGGGACACCCGATTTGAGAATATGATGAAAATTTACAAATAAGCTCACTTATTCTTACAACTTTTTGCTAGAGAGCGAAAACACAAAATAGCCCCCAAACGATCCATCAAAATGTACGGCCACCTCGCACAGGACCAAATTAACTCTAAGGAACTGACCACGTAGTTACGGGAGTTCCCGTTTGAGAATATGGAAAAAATTAACTAATATCTAGACTTAGGATTAAAAATGCCAATAGGGTGTGAAAACCCAAAACAATCCTCAAACACTCCGTAAGAGGCACAGACACCTTAGGCTTAAAAACATGTCTCTAGAGGGTGAAAATCCAAAAATAACCCTCAAATGTCCTGATGAGAGGAAAGAACACCTGGCATGAGACCAACATAACTTCTAGGAACTGTTTACGAAGTCATAGAAATCCATATTTTAGAACATGATGAAAATATAAAAATATTTCATCATAGGCTTCGCCGCTGGAGGGCGAAACCCAAAACAAACCTCAAACTACCCAGTGAGAGGCACCAACATCTTCCATGGGATTAGTGTAGCTCGTAGGTACTGATCACATAGTAACATGACTCTCAATTGGAGAATATGATGAAAATTTACAAATAACTAGACATATGCTTGGAAATATGCATTTAGAGGTATAAAATTAAAAATAACCCCTAAATGGCCCCACAAGAGGCACAAACACCTCAAACGAGACCAATGTAACTCGTAGGAATTGACTCAAAATATGGGACTCACGGTTCGAGAATATGACACACATTTGCACATATATAGATGTAGTCTTAAAATCATGTTGTTAAAGGGAAAAATCCAAAATAGTCTGAATATGGGCCCATAGGAGGCACAAACTCCTCACACAATACCAATGTAACTCAGAGGAACTGACCGTGTAGTCACCAAACTCCCACATTGATAATATTATGAAAATTTGAAAATATCTAAACTTAGGATTAATAACATGTCTCTAGATGGCTAAAATAAAAATATGTTCCAAAATGTCCCTGTAAGAGGCACGGACGCCTCTCACGAGAAAATGTATCTCGTGGGAGCTAATCGAGTAGTCACAAAACTCTAGGATTAAGAATATGATTTTTCTTGCAAATATCCAGACTTAGGTTTAATGAAATGTTGTTACAGGGAGAAAGCCCAAAAAAACCATCAAACGGCCCGATAAGACGCATGAACACCTCACACGAGAACAATGTAACTCATAGAAACTGACAACATAGCCATGGAACTCCCTGATTGAGAATTCAATAACAAATTATAAATACCTACACTTAGAATTATCAACATGATGCTAAACAAATGAAACCCAAAATAATCTCCAAACGGTTCCATAAGAAGTACGACTCCTCGCGCGGGATAAATGTAACTAGTTGAAAATGACCACATAGTCAAGGGACTCTCAATTTTAGAATACGATGAAAATTTTAAAAGATCTATATTTAGTCCTAAAAACATGCTAATATAGTGCAAAAATAAAAAAATATCCCCCAAACGGTTCTGCAAAAGGAACGAACACCTCTCATAGGACCAATGCAACTCGTAGGAGCTGACTGCATATTCATCGGACTCCCAGTTTAAGAATATGATAACAATTTACAGATATCTAGACTTAGGCTGAAAAACATGCCATTAGAGTGAAAAAACCCAAAACACCCCCCAAACAGCTTCTTAAGTTGCATGAACAGCTTATACTAAACCAATGTAAGTTCTAGGAACTAACTGCGTAATCATGAGACTTTTTCTTTGAGAATATGAGGAAAATTCGCAAATTTAGAGACTTGGGATTAAAAACATGTCGCCAAGGGAGAAAATAAAAAATAGCCCCAAATGGCCTGGTGAAAGGAAAGAACTCCTCGCACGGACCAATGTAATTTGTAGGAAAAGACTGCATAGTCACGAGACTCTCAATTTAAGAATAATACAAAATTTACAAATATCTAGGCTTAGTATTAAAAACTTTTCCATAGAGGGAAAACCCATAGCAACCCCTAAATGGCCCCGTGACAGGCACCAACACCTTGTACGGAACCATTGTAATTCCTTAAAACTAACCACATAGTCAGGGACTCTCGATTGGAGAATATGATGAAAATTTTCAAATACCTTGGCTTAAATCTTAAAAACATGCCACTAAAGGTTGAAAACCCAAAATATCCCCCAAACGGATCCATAAGAGGAACGAACACCTCGTATGGGACTAATATAACTCATAGGATTTGACTACACACTCACAGAATTCCTAGTCTAAATATATTACAATAATTTGCAAATATACATATTTTATCTTAAATGCAAGGAATTAGAAGGCAAAAACTCAAGGCATACGCAAAACGACCCTTAAAAGGCATGAACAACTCGCACGAAACCAATGTAAGTCATAGGGAATGACCATGTAGTCACTAAACTTCTAGTTTTATAATATGAAGAAAATTTGCAAATATCAAAGTTTGGGCTTAAAAACATGTTGCTACAGGGAGAAGACCCAAAACAACACCCAAACAACCCCTTAAGGGCTACGTCCACCTCGCACTGGACCAATGTAACTCATAGGAACTGACCTCATAGTGGCGAAACTCCCGATTTATGAATATGATTGTAATTTGAAAATATCGAGGATTAGCCTTAAAAGCATGCCGTTATAGTGAGAAAATCCAAAATAGCCGTCAAACGACCCCGTAAGAGGCACGAACACCTCACGCGGGACCAATATAACTTGTAAAAATTTGCCACATAGTCACAAAACTCCTGATTTGAGAATATTACAAAAAATTTAAATATCTACACTTAGGCTTAACAAAATGCCACCAGAGTGTGAAAACCAAAAAAATCTCCAAATAACCCTCGAAAGAGGTATGAACACAATGCATAGGACCAATGCACCTCGGAGGAACTGGTTGCATGGTCATGGGACTCTTGGTTTAAGAATATGATGAAAAATTCTAAATATCAAGATTGAGGCATAGAATCGTGCTGCTAAAAGGAGAAAATCCAAATAAGCGCCCAAACAGTCCTATAAGAGGAACAAACACCTCACACGTGTCTAATGTATATCGTAGGAACTGATAGCGTAGTCACGGGAATTCCAATTTTAGAATATGACAAAAAACTCATATATCTAGACTAAGACTTAGAAACATGCCCCTTAAGGGAGAATACTCAAAATAGCCTCCAAACAGACCTTTAAGAGGCACGAACAACTCACATGAAACCAACGTAACTCATAAGAACAGCCACCTTAGTCACAGACTCCTAGTTTGAGAATATAATGAATGTTTACAAGTAAAGAGACTTAGGCTTAAAAACATGCCGCTAGAGGGAGAAATCCCAAAATACCACCAAACGACCCCATAATACCCATGACGTACTTGTCACATGGGATAAATGTAGCTCGTAGGAACTGACCACGTACTCACAAAATTGCCAGATTAAGAATACGACAAAATTTTGAAACACTTAAACTTAGTCTAAAAAATAAGCCGTTAGAGGGAGAAAATCCCAAACCCCCTGAATGATGCACGAGCACCTCGCACTTGATCAATTAACTGGTAGGAATTTACCGTGTAGTCCTAGAAATCCCAATTTGGTAATATGATGGAAATTTTCAAATATCTAAATGTAGTCTTAAACACATTCTCCTAGAGTGAGAGCACCCAAAAAAAGCCCAAAACGGGCAGCAAGACGCATGAACACCTCGCACGAGGCCAAGTTAACAAGGAATAACTAACTGTATATTCACGGGTCTCTCAATTTGAGATTATGGAGACTCCTTGCAAAAAAATTGACTTAGCTTTAAAACATGCCGCCAGAGTGCAAAAATCTAAAATATCCCCCAACGGCCCAGTAAGAGGCATGAAAACCTCATAGAGAAGAAATGTAACTTATAGGAACTCACCGTATAGTTACGGGATTTCAAATTTGAGAAATGAAAAAAATTTCCAAATATGTAAACGTATGATTAAAAACATGCCACAAAAGGGTGTAAACTAAAAATAATTAACAAATAGTTGGTAAGAGGAAGGGCCACATCGCATGGGACGATTGTAACTCGTAGCAACTGACCATATAATCATGTGAATCCTAGTCTGAAAATATGATATAAATATAAAAAGATCTAAGATTAGGCTTAAAAGCATGACACTAGATAGCAAGAACCTAAAATAGACTCGTAAGAGGCATAGACACCTTGCACGGGACAAATGTAAATCATGGGAACTGACTGAGTAGTCACAGAACTCTCGGTATGAGAATATGATGAAAATGATTAAATATCTAGACATAGCCTTAAAATATGTTGCTAGAGTACAAAAACTCAAAATAGCCCCAAAACGGCCTCGTAGGGGGCACGGATACCTTAGCGGGACCAATATAACTTGTAGGTACTGATCGCATAGTCATGAACTCCCAGTATGAGAATATGATAAAAAAAAGTTTGAAATATCAAGACTTAGGCTTAAATACTGATGATAGATAGAGAAAAAACTAAATAACCACCAAATGGCTCGGTAAGATGCTCGAAAACTTCATACGAGATGAAGGTAACTCAAAGGAACTGACTGCATAGTCACGGGACTCCCGATTTGAGAATATGATGAAAATTTGAAAATATGTAGACTTAGTCTTAAAAACACGTAGTAAAAGTGTAAAACACGAAAAGGCCCCCAAACGGTCCCACAAGAGGCAAGAACATCTTGCACGGGACCAAAGTAACTCGTAGAATGGACCGCGTAGTTACCGGAATCCCATTTTGAGATTATCGTAAAAATTAACAAATATCTAAATATAGGCTAAAACATTCCAATAGACCGCGTAGTCACGGGACTCTCGGTTTGAGAATATGATGAAAGTTTACAAATTTATTAAACTAGGATTAAAAACACATCTTTAAAGGAAAAAAATCCAAAATAACCCCAAATGGCCTGGTGAGAGGAAAGAACACCTTGCACGAGACTAATGAGACTTATAGGAACTGTCTGCAAAGTCATAGAAATCCAAAATTTAGAACATGATGAGAATTAGCAAATAATTATACTTAAGCTTAAAAACTTACTGCTAGGGGGCAAAACCCAAATCAACTCTCAACTGACCAGTGAGAGGCACTAACACCTTTCACGAGACTAATGTAACTCATAGAAAATGATCGCGTAGTCATAGGACTTCAAAATGGAGAATATGATGAAAATTTATAAATAACTAGACATAAGCTTGAAAATATGCCTTTAGAAGGAGAAAATTCAAAGTAATCCCCAAATGGCCCTACAAGATGGACAAACACCTCAAATGCGACAAATGTACCTCTTTGGAACTAACTTATAGTCACGAAATTCCCGATTTGAGAATATGACAAATATTTTCACACATATAGACGTATGATTAAAATCATGTCGCTAGAGGTCAAAAACCAAAAATAATCCCAAAACGAATCCGTAAGAGGCAAGAACACCTCGCACGGTACCAATGTAACTCGTAGGAACTGGCCGTTTGGTCATCAAACTCCCAGTTTGAGAAAATTATAAAAATTTGCAAGTATCTAAAGTTAGAATTATAAACATGTCGCTAGATGTCAAAAATAAAAAAAAAAACATTCCACAAACGGATCCATAACAGGCACGGACACCTCGCACGAAGCAAATGTAAATCGTGGGAGCTCATCAACTAGTCATGGAAGTCTCTAAAACCTAGACTTAGGCTTATAAACATGTCACTAGAGGGTGAAAACATAAAATATCCTCCAAACGATCCCATAAGAGGCAGGAGCACATCGCACGGGACAAATGTAAGCATAGTCACGTGACTCCCCATTTTAGAATATGGTGGAATTTGCAAACATCTAGACTTATTCTTAAACACATGCCACTAGAGTGCGAAAATACAAAGGAACCCTCAAACAATCCCGCAAGACGCACGACCATCTCGCATAAGACCAAAATTCCTCATAGTAACTCACTGTGTAGTCACCTAACTCCCAGTTTCATAATATGAATTTTTTTACAAATATCTAGACTTAGGCATAAAGATACTGATAGAGTGCGAAAATAAAAAACAACCCCTAATAGGCTCCATAAGAGGCACGGACATCTTGTATGGGATAATGTAAGTCCTGGGAAACGAACACATAGCCACGAGACTCCCAGTTTGAGAATATGATGAAAATTCTCAAATATATAGACTTAGGATTAAAAAATGTCGCTAGAGGGAAAAAATTCAAAATAGCCCCCAAACGGGCCAGTGAAAGGAAAGAACACCTCGCTCGGGACCAATGTATCTTGCAGGAACTGACTGCATAGTCACATGACTCTCGATTTAAGAATTTACAAAGTATTTACAAATATATAGAAATAGGATTAAAAACAAATTACTAGAGGGAAAAACCCGAATACAAATCCCAGACGGTCCCATAAGAAGGACCAACACCTTGCACGGGACCAATGTAACTCCTAGGAACTGATCGCATGGTCAGGGACTCCAAATTGGAGAATATGATAAAAATTTACAAATTCCTTTACTTTATCTTAAAAAACATGCCCCTGGAGGGGGAAAAACCAAAATAGCCCCCAAATGGCTCCGCAAGAGGCACGAGAACCTCGTATGGGACTAATGTAACTTGTAGTATTTGACTATATAGTCATTGTATTCCCAGTCTGAAAATATTTCAAAATATTTTAAATAATTTCAAATATATATATACTTTGGATTAAAATCACGGTACTAGACAACGAAAACTCAAAACATGCCCTAAAATGGCCCTTTAAGTGGCATAGACACCTCACAAGGAATCGATGTAACTCGTAGTCACCGAACTCCCAATTTTAGAATCTGAAGAAAATTTGCCAATATCAAAGCTTAGGCTTAAAAATATGTTGTTAGAGGGTGAAAAACCAAAACAGTACCCAAATGGCCCCTGAAGAGGCCTGTACAACTCGCATGGGACCAATGTAACTCGTAATAATTGGCAACATGATCACAAAACTCCCTATTTAAAAATATGATGAAAGGTTTAAAATATCTAGAATTAGGCTTAAAAGCATGTCGATAGGGGAAAAATTCCAAAAAGCCCCCAAATTACACCGTTAGAGGCACGGACACCTCGCGTTGGACCAATGTAACATATAGGATTTAGATGCGTCGTCATGGAAATCCCGATTTGAGAATATGACAATTTTTTCAAATATTTAGACTTAGGCTTAACAATATGCTGCTAGAGGGCAAAAATCCAAAATAACCCTCAAACGGCCCCGGAAGAAGTACGAACAGCTCGTACGGGACTAATGCTACTTGCGGGAACTGGCTACATAGTTATGGGACTCCTCACTTTAGATAATGACAAAAATTTACGAATGTCTAGACTTAAGCTTAAACGCATGCTGTTAGTAGGCAAAAATGGAAAAAAGGCACTACGATAGGCACAAACACCTCGTGTGAGACCAATTTAGCTCGTAGGAACGGACAACATAGTCATGGGATTCTGATTTTTAAATATGACAAAAAAATTCAAATATTTATAATTAGACTTTAAAACATGCCCCTTGTAAGGACACAAATTTCCAATTGAGTTCTTTGTAGTTTTGGCTCAATTCTGGACAAAAATGTTTGAGTCATAGGATAGAGTTATTGATCATCCTTAAAACCTAAGACATACCAAAGTTGAAGACGTAATGACCAAGATATTAAAGCTTCAACAAATGCCAAGTTTATTGTGCCTCGTTTCTACGTCATCAACAATGTTCCGTTTATATATATATATAGGATCTTGGAACATTTTATATTAGCTGTAGTTTATTTAAAACTGTTGTTCATTTTCATAAAGATTTTATTAAAACTTTAAAATAAAGTATATAAAGTTTATGGGCCAAAACTAAAATTTTTAACTTTTTGGAAGTCCGTTCGAATTGTTGTTCGAACGAGTTTGACGTTCGAACAATAATGTCGTTCGAACGAGTTTGCCAACGAGTTCCCCAAAAAGCCACTGGAATGTCGTTCGAACGAGATTTCTAATGAAATTTCTAACGAGTTCACACTGGAACTTCGTTAGAAGCTTCGTTCGAACGGGACTTCGTTCAAACGAAAATGTCATGAATAGTTAATTGGCATTTTTGAGCAGTTTTTCCCCACTTTCCCACTTCTTTTCCCACTAACTTTTTACCTGAATATGTAAGTGCGGGAACGAAGTTTTTTTTAACTTAACTCTTCATACTATTCCAACTCCTAGAGAGAGTTTTTGAGTGTTCATCTTTCCAAAGAAAAGTAATTGTTTAAGTGTATATTTTTCCAACAAAAATTCATAAAACACTTTTGTTTACACCCAAAGTTTATTTATCCAAGTTCCTTTATATATATACATTGCTTGGAGTTTTGGCACCGATTTAGCCTACCTATTGAAGAGTTCGTTTGGGTTTTCTTCTACATCCCACAAAGAAGAAGAAGAGTTTGTTTGCTGCAGCATTCTCATATGGTGAAAGGCACCATATGTGGTTAACGGTTGCTTCCTAGTTCCTCACTGGTGAATTCCAAGGTTCCGGTGGAGTCCGGTATTATCAACTAAATGGAGGTCAGTACAAGAAGGAGCATCGGGTCTTGAAAGGAGTCGAGTCAAGTGTTGTAAGTCTTTCGTATCTTGTACTTGTAAAATACCATACTTAGTGGACTTAAGGCTAGGGCCGCCCGAGTTTTTTTTTCCCGTTGTGGGTTTTTCCTCGTACATCGCAGCGTAGTGATTCATTGTTTATATTATCTTTCTCAAAACTCACCTAGAACGCATGCTTAGGTAAAAAGATAAAATTTGGTTAAATCACTACATGTTTAATTTGGTGCTAAATAAATTTGGGTAATGTGTAGTTAATTCAAGTTGTTAATTTAATTTGTAAAAATTTGTTTGGCCTAATTGTGGTAATATTGAAAATATGACTTAGGCAAAATTTCTAGGACTTGGGTTAATTAATTGTGTTTAAGTGAAATCAAAATTGTGTGTGTGTTCCAGCAAATTTCACTTAGTTTAATTTTAATTTGAGAAGAAATTAAAATTTGTTTATTTGTTTCAATTTGAACCATCTCATGCTTCCGCATCTAAAAAGGAAATTATTACTTTTGAAGTATAAGAATTTTTTAAAATTGGGGGCCTCGCCTTTTTCAAATTGTTATCAGAGCATCTATCGCTTTCAAATTGGTATCAGAGCCAAAACGATAAATTATTTCGTTAAAGATCTTTTAAATTTTTTTGGCTACAATGGAATTTTTCCCATTCTCAAAATTTCCTATTTTCGATGGTTCTAATTATGCGTACTGAAAAGCGCGAATGAAATCGACACTTAAATCTATCAATGATAGGGTTTGGTTGTCTGTAGTTAACAGGTGGACCCCACTAACACATTTAGTAGATAATGAACGTGTTCCCAAACCGGTCGATAGATGGATTGAGAATGAATTTAAACTTTCAAATTTCAATTCCCGTGGTTTAAACGCCTTGTTTAGCGCTGTCACACCGGATGAATTCCGACGCATTATGACGTGTGAGACCGCTAAATAAGCGTGGGATATTTTACAACTCACTCGTGAAGGTACAAGTGTCGTAAAAGCTTCGAAACTCCAAAACCTCACCACTCAATTTGAAACCATCAAAATGAACGACAAAGAAAACTTTTGATGAATTTTATGCTAGACTTTTCGATATTGTTGATTCATCTTTTCACTTGGGAGAGAAAATACCTGACAATTGAGTTGTAAAGAAAATTTTAAGATCCCTACCCGATAGATTTATTCCAAAAGTGACCGTTTTAAATTCTTTACCAACTTTAGCCTCTACGAAATTAGAAGAGCTTGTAGGTGATTTACAAACCTATGAACTGGACATGTTTCCCTCTAAAACTAAAAAGAAAATAGAAAAGGGCGTTTCTTTAAAAGCCCAAAAAGAGGAAAAACAAGTAGTAGAGAGTGAAAGTGATAGTGACTCGAAAAACATGGCTATGTTTGTTAGAAAGTTTCAAAAATTTCTTAAATTTAACAAAGATAAATTTAAAAATGATTTTAAGAAATTTGAAAAATATACGCATGACAAAGCCGAGAGAATCCCTAAACCTATTAATGAATATTTAAATAGTGACGAGTCAAATAGGTTTTGGGTTGTGAAGGGTATGGCCATAGGGCTTCTGAGTGCCCCAATAAACTAAGGAGAGAGGGTAAATATTTGTTTATTTCAGTATTCGGATTGTTGTGAGGAGTATCCCTCCAGATTCAGTTTATTACATCATTATTTATTGTGACTGTGATGTGGTTGTGGTATCAGTAATTCATAGTCTAATTTGGTTATATGTAAATTGAATTCAATTAAAATTGACAACTCACTTTTTAAATATTAGGTGGCTAGTAATCGTTAAAAACATTTTCGACAGTGATGCTACGAACTGAACCAACTTGACATTTTGAATTAATTTGAATAAAGGAGTAGTTACCCGGTATTTAATTAGTCGGGGTGTCACATCTATCTTGTTGCATTCTTTGTTGATATCACCTGCTTAATAGTTTATGTATCCTACTTGTATCAGTTTCCTGCATCCTAGTTGGTATCCGTTATTATTTGTTGGATTAGTTCTGATTTTGTTGCCTATGTGCTTTAATGTTCTAATCATGTTATGCACTAATGCTTGTCTAGCTTGTTCTCCCATTCTATTTATCCCTTTTTTAGTTTAAAGGGTAATATGCTTTATTTGGGGAGATAAGTTAATGTTTGATTCTTTAGCCTTTGTCTATTCCTGAACAAAAAGGGGGAGAATGATAGGGGAAGAAATGGTATCTAATCCAATTATAATCGTATCTTAGTTTGGGAGATTTAACTTAGGGGGAGAGCGCTATCTTCTTAGGTTGATCATAGTTGATAAAGGGGAGAATTAATTTAGGGGAGTATTTATTTTATATGCATTTAATATTCTTGATATTCCTATGTGTTTGATAGTTTGCTTAAGTGTGCAGGAATTCTTCTTAATGGAAACGTTCATCATCGGGCAAAGATATTGATCCTTGGGTTGTTTGAGTCAAGCTATGTATTTTCATTTTGGATGGGACATTTTTGTCAGTCTAGTAGAGCTTGACGGTCCTTTAGGATTTTTGTTGGTTTTTATCCCGGAATAGCCAAAGGGGGAGATTTGTAAGGACACAAATTTCTAATTGAGTCCTTTGTAGTTTTGGCTGAATTCCGGAAAAAAATGTTTGAGTCATAGGATAGAGTTATTGATCATCCTTCAAACCTATGACATACTAAAGTTGAAGACATAACGGCCAAGATATTAAAGCTTCATCAAATGCCGAGTTTATTGTGCCTCGTTTCTACGTCATCAATAATGTTCCGTTTACTCCTAAGGTATGAATGCATTTGAATATATATATAGGAGCTTGGAATATTTTATATTGGGTGTGGTTTATTTAAAACTGTTGTTTATTTTCAGAAAGATTTTATTAAAACTTTAAAATAAAGTATATAAATTTTCTGGGCTAAAATTAATATTTTTAACTTTCTAGAAGTTCGTTCGAATTGTCGTTCAAACGAGTTTGTCGTTCGAACAATAATGTCGTTCGAACGAGTTTGCCAACGAGTTCCCTAAAAGGCCACTGGAATGTCGTTCGAACGAACATGATGTTCGAACGAGATTTCCAATGAGATTTCTAACGAGTTCACACTGGAACTTTGTTAGAAGCCTCGTTCGAATGAGACTTCGTTCGAATGAAAATATCGTCCGAACGAGTTTTGGCGGGAACAGTTAATTGGCAGTTTTGAGCAGTTTTTCCCCACTTTCCCACTTCTTTTCCCACTAACTTTTTACCTGTTTATGTAAGTGCGGGAACCAAGTTTTTTAACTTAACTTTTCATACTATTCCAACTCCTAGAGAGAGTTTTTGAGTGTTCATCTTTCCAAAGAATAGTTCATTGTTTAAGTGTATATTTTTCCAAGAAAAATTCATAAAACACTTTTGTTTACACCCAAAGTTTGTTTATTTAAGTTCCTTTATATATATACATTGCTTGGAGTTTTGGCACCAGTTTAATATACCTATTGAAGAGTTCGTTTGGGTTTTCTTCTACATCCCACAAAGAAAAAGAAGAAGAGTTTGTTTGCTGCGGCATTCTCATATGGTGAAAGGCACCATATGTGGTTGACGGTTGCATCATAGTTCCTCATTGGTGAATTCCAAGGTTTCGCTGGAGTTCGGGATTATCAACTAAATGGAGGTCGGTACAAGAAGGAGCATCGGGGCTTGAAAGGAGTCAAGTGTTGTAAGTCTTTCGTGTCTTGTACTTATAAATACCATACTTAGTGGACTTAACGCTAGGGCCATCCGAGATTTTTTTCCCATTGTGGGATTTTCCTCGTACATCGCAGCGTAGTGATTCATTGTTTATTTTATCTTTCGCAAAACTCACCTAGAACGCATTCTTAGATTAAAAGATAAAATTTGGTTTCATCACTACATGTTTAATTTGGTGCTAAATAAATTTGGGTAATGTGTAGTTAATTCAAGTCGTTAATTTAATTTGCTAAAATTGGTTTGGCCTAATTGTGGTAATATTGAAAATATGACTTAGGCAAAATTTCTAGGACTTGGGTTAATTATTTGTGTTTAAGTGAAATCAAAATTGTGTGTGTGTTCCAGCAAATTTCACTTGGTTTAATTTTAATTTGAGAAGAAATTAAAATTTGTTTATTTGTTTCAATTTGAACCATCTCACGCTTTCGCGTCTAAAAAGGAAATTATTACTTTTGAAGTATAAGAATTTTTTAAAATTGGGGGCCTCGCCTTTTTCACAAAACCCAAAATAGCCCCCAAACGGCCCTGCAAGAGGTAGGAACAGCTCAAAAGGGACCTACGTAACTCGTAGGAACTATCTGCATAGTCACAGACTCCAGATTTGCACATATGATAAAAATTTACGAATATCTAGACTTAAGCTTAACTCATAGGAATTGTACCTATAGACACGGGACTCACGGTTTGAGAATATGACAAAAAATTGAAAATATCTAGACTTTGGCTTAAAAATATTTCGCTAAAGGGAGAAAACCCAAAATAACCCCAAAATGGCTTCGTGACATGCACAAAAACCTTGCACCGGACCAATGAAACTCGTAGGAATTAATTATATAAATATGGGACTACGAATTGGAGAGTTTGATGAAATTTTTTGAATACCTAGACTTAAGCTTAAAAACATATCTCTAGAGGGTAAAACCTATAATATCTACCAAATGGACCCGTAAAAGCAACGAACACCACGCACTGGACGAATGTAGATCGTAGGAACTGATCACATTGTCATGGGACTCCTGGTTTGACAATATAAGTAAAATTTTCAAATACTCAAAACAATCCCCAAACTACCCCGTAAGAGGCACGAACATCTCGTCGAGATCATTGTAACTCATAGGAACTAACTGCATAGTCACGGGACTCCCAATTTTAGAATATGATGAAAATTTCAAAATATCTTATCTTGGGGTTAAAAACATGCTATTATAGGGCAAAAACATAAAACATCCCTTAAACTACCCGTAAAAGGGAAGAACACCTTGCACAAAACCAATATAACTCTTAGTAATTACCCGTGTAGACATGGGACTCTCAGTTTGAGAGTATGACAAATTTTTTAAAATATCTAGACTTTGGCTTAAAAACATGCCACTAGAGGATGAAAACCAAAATAACACCAAAACGACCCCGTAATAGAAACCAACACCTTTCATGAGATCGACGTAATGCATATCAATTGATAGCATGGATACGGGACTCCCGATTAGAGTAAATCACGAAAATTTTCAAATTCCAAATCTTAAGCTTAATAACATGCCTCTAAAGAGAGAAAACCCTAAATAGACACCAAATGGCCCTGCAGAAGCCACAAACACATATCATGGGATGAATGAAACTCGTAGTAACTGTTCGCATAGTCATTGGACTCCCGATTTGACAATATCACTAAAATTTGTAAATATTGATACTTAAGCTTAAAAACATGCCATTAGAGGTAGAAAACCCCAAATAGCACCCAAACTTAGAGGCACGAACACCTCGAATGGGAGAAATGTAACTCGTAAGAACTAACCGCATAATGACAGAACTCCCAATTCTAGAATATGATGAAAACTTGAAAATATCTAGACTTAGGATTAAAACATGTTGCTAAAGAGTGAAAAGCCAAAACAATCCCCAAATGACCCCATAAGAGTCAAAGACACCTCGCACTGGACAAATGTAACTCGTAGGAACTGACTGTGCGGTCATAAGACTCCTATAACTCATGTTATATTGGTCCTTAACAATCCTATTTGTATCTTATTATGATATTGATGCGTTAGATTGATTTTGAAATGTTTAGTTTCATTTATGAATGATTATTTGAACTATAAATGTTTGTTATGATTTAAGAATGCTGATTATTATTTACGAATTAATTAGGATGGCATGATGTTTTACTTTGAATTATCAACCACATGGTTACAATATTGCTTAATTTTATATGAATTCATTGTTGAATACAGGTTTTTTTAGAGGGTTGAATAATAATAAATTTTATTTTTTATTAAATGAATAAGTCCAAATATCCTGACCATTTATTTTTTTTTAAATTAGGAGTCACAGATTTGGGTTGCGACCTAATTTGAACATTATCCCACCCATAGTGATGCCCCCGGTCCATGATTATGGATATGATATTGTCCAACGTGAGAGATCGTGACCCTAATTTAGTATCATAAATGATGTCCATAATGTTGTTATTTGTCACGACCTAAGTCTGTGACTCGTGGCCCTGGTCACGGCCTCGGCCCGTGACCATCTTCGATATATGGTGTTGTTTTTCGAGTATTTATTTGCATGTCAGTTGAATTATTCATCTTGGTCTCTAGTATATTTACTTACCCAAGTAGTAGGCCCACCACTCTTTGGAAGTCCAGTGTAACTAAGGCCCCATGACTTATACCCATTTATATTAGTCTATGCTAGGGTTTTAAGTAAATGATCCATTATGGAGGGTTAGAGAAGGATATCAAAAACACTATTAACTTTTTTGTGAAGGGGTTAAGAGATAGAAATTTATTTCTCTCATATTTCTCCAATATTTTATCTCCAAGAGTTCTCACACAAAAGGCATACTTTGAGTGGATCACATACTAGAAGATTAAAGATGTTAGGAGCAATCTAGAAAGGTTTTTTCATACCTAGGTTGGGGATCAAAATCATAATCTTCATCAACATATTTCTCCTCATATGGGTAAAAAAGATCCACAATGATATTATTTTTACAACAGACCTTCCAACTTCTTCTTTACAAACGCGTTTAATTGTTCTATTATTTAGGGGTTTTAGGGACATCCGAGAGAATTGCGCGAGATAGTGATATAGATTTAACGACTTTTACTTATCTAATGAAAGTATGGAATATTCCTATTGTCATTCTAGATTTAATGATTATCTCATAGAATCCTGTATATAGATGTTCATCCCTTATTAAGGGGTCGTGGCGTTCTTGGTGATGGGACTACCCTTCTCAAGCAATGATCAGGATCATGGGTGTTATATTAATTTCTTTTGAATCATCCAGTCATTTGTATCCTTAATTTATCATTTTTATCAGCATATTGTTGGTCCTCACCATCACATCTACAAGATGCTCTTCATTTAGATTGATAAATCAATAAGTGGGGTCATTATATAGGGGTCTAAATGAACCAAGATGGAAAATAGGATGTTCAATATTGGAATGAAAATATTTACACGATTTAAAATCTATTCAATCTTGCAGGATCTAAACGTCAATGAGATTTTATTTGAATGAACTCAAGATGAACTCCAGTAGCTTAATAATTTATATTATACTAGTATGATTATTTGTAATTGGTGTGAATTCAATTCAAGATTTATAAGGTAAAGAGACTAACAAAATTCAAGATTAGTTTTTTTTAAAATATTTGAGCTTTAACCATATTTTATTCGAACAAACACTATTCAAGTCCAAATAACTTTGTTTGTATTTCATCCCTATGTTTAGTTGGTGGGTCTTATGTAAGAGTAATATGTTTATGGTTGAGTTAGTTGGTCCCAAATCAATCACTTGAATTCCTCATTGGTCTGGCATGACCAAGGGAAGTAAAAGATCTAGAGTACAAACAATCTAACCCCTCAATATGGTTCTGAGACTACATTAAGTATCCTTATTCGTGTGTACTAACAATGGAAGATTTGGAAAATTCAGTGTGGAACCAAAGATTTTCCACATATAACACCAAATTATATGGGATATTAATCTATAATAATTTAATTTCCTAATTTTCCCTATGAAGCTATGCTAAAAACTAACTGTAAATGATAATGTTGAGATTCTAAGGAAGAATTACGAGTGCTCATTATTTGGAGGATTTTCAACATGTTCCCTACTCCTAATGGGGTTTTATTTATAACACAATGAAGTCCAAGGCATCTAAACTCGATGCACATTACCATCTTTTTAGTGATCAACCTCTATTGAATTCTATCATCACTACAATAGACGAGTTATACGGGGACTTCAATAACCGTGGTATCCATTAGATTCTTATTTAATTTAAGGGTCTTGGAGTGATTTACTTTTGGTCAGTCACACTTCTCATATTTTTCATAGAGTCCTAATTAGTGACCAAGTATACATAAGGGTAGTCTGGGAATTCTGTGTCACATGTCGCACTTTATGGCACATGTCAATTACTTCCTCCTACTCTCTCTCTCTCTCTCTCTCTCTCTCTCTATATATATATATATGTGTGTGTGTGTGTGTGTGTGTGTGTGTGTGTGTGTGTATTAGAATTATTTGAAATAATAATTCTTCATAGTGTGACCAATAATCTCTATATACTATAAAATGCAAAACAAGGCATTTATGAGCATCTAAGACTCCTCCTCATTGAGAGTATCCACGTGGCACTCTATATTTTATCTATCTATTAGGCGTAATTTCATTTCTCTCTACTCTCATCTATTATATACTCCCTATGTTTCTCTCTCATCTCTACACGCATCTGCTCCCTTTCTACCAACCTTTTTATCTTCCGTCTTCTCCCTCTCTTGGAAAAAACCACTGGTGGGAGGAGTGCATATGGCATCCTTCCCCGATACGTTGACGACTGTTGTTTCTCCCTCTATTCCTTATTTGGTTTTCTTCCTCACCTCTCCTTATATTTGTCCGCTTTTTTCGCTTGCCGGAACTCTTGACTTTCAACAAAATTCTGGTGTGTTGGGTTGGTGACAGATCTATCTGTGAGTGTGTGTTGGTGGTGATTTATCCATGGGGTGTTAGTGGTGTTTGGATCATGGGTTGTTGTTGGGTTGAATTAGAAGTGGGGATGTTGGTGGTTTGGGGTTGTGTGTGTTAGAGGTGGTTTTGGGTAGAAATGGTTGTGGTGGGAAAGTAAAGAGGCGGTGGCGATGGGTACGAAAACGGTGGCGTAGAAGTCGACGACATTGGAGATGTTAATCGAGCGGGCGTTAAGACAACTCATTAAGGCTTCAAACTCTCTTCTAGCACCTAACTGGGTGATTTCCATTCCACCTCCATTGTTCGATTTGTTACTGCGCGATCGTAAGGCGCCTAAATTATGGTTAGTTTCATTTTCTTGGTTGTGTAATTTTTGGGGGTACATCTTTTGGCAATTTTTTTGTTCTCTCTGTTGCTGTTGACGAAATGGGTGTAGTAGGATGTGTTTTTTAGCCAGTGGTTTTTATGGTAATGGGTTTGTTTGCTTTGTGGCATAACAAGTGTTTTTTATTTGGATTTGGGGAGAGCTTGGCTCTGCCAGATGTTTGCAATATGTTCTTTGTTGAAATTTCACATAGAAGTTTCTTATATAAATGGTTTGCAGTACTTTATATGTTTCCGTACGTTAAGGTAAAGATTTTAATAATTTTTCTTCTCCCATAATATAAAAAAGTTGTTTTATTATACTACCAATCATGTGGTGCCTCAACTGTAGCTTTTAAATTTTGTTTGCTCTTCCACGATGAATATAATTTGTTTATACTGTAATCAAGTGTAGATATAAACACTACTGGTTAAGATCTGTTTTACACTTAGTATTATAAACAAAAGGCCTTAGTCTCTGTTTTTCATTGTCCCTGATCCTTGAGTTGATATTGATTGACTTGATTCGTAAATGTGTGATTACACAAATAATAAAATAAGAGTAGTTCTACATACTGCCTAGCGACGACATTTCTTTTCTTTTTTTTTCTTTTTCTTTTTGGTTAAGTTTCTTATTATTTTGTAATTAACAATTGATATAAAAACAGTTTTTTATATTAAAAAAAAAGTTTTCCTATTAATATAAAAAAACATTTTTTTATCAAAATTAAAATTAAAAAAAATATTTTTTTCATAAATAAAAAATAATTATGTTTATTGACATGATATCGCGATTGATTAGTGTCGCTGGCGCGGACTCCATTCAGACGTGGGTCCAGGAATGTGGGTTGTGCCAGCGGCACTAATTAATCACGATATCATGTCAATAAAATATCGTGATTAATAAGTGATGCTGGCGCGGACCCACATTCAACAAATGATGTGAGTCCGGTAATGTGAGTCCGCGCAAGCGTCACTAATTAATCGCGATATTTAAAAAAATATCGCGATTAATTAGTGCCGCTGGTGCGGACCCACATTTAACAAATGTTGTGGGTCCACGCCAGCCGCACTAATGAATCACGATATCATGTTAACAAAATATTGCGATTGATTAGTGTCGCTGACGCGGTCCTACATTCAACAAATGATGTGAGTCCAGAAATGTGGATCCGCACCAGCGCCACTAACCAATCGCGATAACATGTCAATAAACATATTTTTTTTTATTTATGAATAAAATGTTTTTTTAATTTTAATAAAATACAGTTTACTCTCAATTTTTTTTATATTAATAGAAAAACTGTTTTTTTAATATAAAAACTGTTTTTATATCAATTGTTAAACACAAAAGATTAAGAAACTTAAAAAAATATATAAGAGGTGGATGCGTTCCCAGGCGGTTTGAGTGGCGGGCTATCAAGAATTACTCATAAAATAAAGGAAAATATTATAATATAAGAACTCTCTAAAATACAAAACTGTGATCCTTTATAATAAAATAATGTAATAAAATTTACCCACCAAATTAAATACAGACATGGTAAATACTTTTCTTTTGAACTAAGAATAGAATAAACAATCTCTATTTTGTATAAATTATATCGAAGTTATGATTGTCTTTTAATAATTTTATATATGCTTGAAGTATGTCTATCTTTAAAATAATTTATTTTTTTTATTTGATTTAATATATACGTATATTTAGCATTATATTTATATTTAGTTTGTATATCATAAGATTTATAAGATGCGCGTTTTATTATTATTATATATTTAAAAACAAAAGTTTTAAATTTAGCTTCACCATGCTTCAACAATCAATTCATATTAAGTACACCTAATATATATCACTCTTCCCTCAAAGTCTAAATTTTCGATCCATATTTTTTCTTATTGTTTATGCTCTACATATTGCGTCTCGCTCGCATATCGCGCGGATTTACAATTAGTATTCTATATAATGTAGAATGCTTTACAAAGCATTAATTCTAATTTTCTCTTAGATTGTCCACAAGTAATTTTTATTTTGAAATATAACTCTCCTATCCCACCTCTGTACATGCATCTTCCTCTCCTTTTCTCTTCCATTCTCTCCCGTAGTCTTCTTTTCCCTCATTCCAAGCGTCACATTTTTTTCTATCTTCTTTTATGCAATTACAACAACATAATTTTCACCCGTCTACCTCTAATCGTGTTAGATTATTTTCAGTTTCCTCTCCTCCTTTTCATTTTCTCTCCCGTCATTTCATAAATACATGTGTATGTGGGTTGCCCATATATATATTGGTTGTTTTAGGGAGTGGGTATGTGTGTGTGTGTATAAGGATAAGAAATAGAAGAAAGAGAATTTCTCGGTACGCTTCATATTTAATTGTGTGCGGGCTTTATTAACTTGCACCAAATGACCATGGCTTAATTAATTTGGTACCAAAAGAGATAAACCCAGTTGACAAAACCCATTTCAGCCCTAAATCCCATCAAACCTTCTCCAGCCAGAAAACATTTTCCGACTAAAGCTTTTGGTAGTAAAAACCAATTATTCTGATACTAATTCAAGTAATACTCTGCATTTTTAAGGCATTGAAATGGTTTCTTTTCACAAAACACATTTTTTTTTTCAAATTAGGATTCCAGTATTGATATGTTTTGTTTATTTTTCCTTTTTTTCTTAGTCTCTTGCTGATATATGATCTTATATGGAAATTATATGCTCTACAGATAATTTTTGTTTCACAACAAAAGAGAGTGATTTAATTTTTGTGTATATGTACACCCATTTTGCTTCAGATCACTTCAAAAATATGATGTCTGGAGTTTTTTTAAATATATATGTGTAAAACTATTTTTCTTTGAATGAGAGAAAGAACTTGGTTTGTGTATCGGTATATATGCGATACACGAGTCGGTATGTTCGATGGAGATTCGATTTGCGGTCGTTGCATGGATTATGTGTGGTTAGTTTGTTCTTCCTACACCCATATATATATTGTTCTTGTGCATATCAGTCCGCATTTTAAGATTGCGAACCGGATATGTGTCACCTGGCGGAGACCCAGAAATTATAGGCACTCTCTCTATCTTTTTTGGGCTCACCTCCAAGTGACACATGTTCAGTCCGCACTCTTAAAGAGTAGACGGGTATGCACAAGATCAGTATTGTGTGTATATATATATATATATATATATATATATATATATATATATATATACACACACACACTCACACAGTAGCACAGTGTGTGCATGTGTTTTATTTTCGATTTATAATGTATTATGTATCTCGGTGCGTATAGATTGTGTGTTATATTTTAAGAGGAGAAAATCAGAAGAGAATGAGAGGAGTGAGAAAAAAATATGAAAGGAAAACATGATGAAGTGGTGAAGTCTTTTTTTCTCTTAGGCAAAAGGTCCATGAAAACTTTAAAGATAAAATGTTAAATAAAATTATTAGGATTTTATTTTTGTCTAATTTTAATTTCTTATCCTTAATTGGTAGTTTTTATTAGGCTTTTTATTTTTAAATTGATTAGATTACCTTGCAAAACTATAGGCTTTCTTGATATATAGTGTTAATTTTTTTAAAGTTTTATATTACATTATTCATTTAGAATTACGATTTACATACACATTTACTTTTTCAAAACAAAATATGCAATGTATTACAATTAATTCTTTAAGGCATTCGTGCATCGTGAAGGATTAAAACCCGGTTCTATTAATACTAAGAGTCACTTTTATTATTGAAAAAATACTCCAAATACCAACAGTCAAAAGGACTCTTGGTATTTACCTTGACGGATAGTTGTAATTAAGTGATTGTTGGAGATTTGGGTCTTATCCTTGCCAATAAATAAGTGACTGATTTTTCATCATTTAAACACACTAAAAGACGACATAATAAAATTATAGGATAAGAGCGAGACCTTTAAATTCTTAATGAGAGTTAATTTCAAAATAGTATTTTTTTAACTATAACATAGTCTTGACAAAGATAAAAAGACTTTGTAGTCCGAAGATTAGATCATTCAAACATCGTTAAGGTTGACTGTTCTTCTAATCTTTACTATTGTGACATGACGAAGGCATGTGTTTATAATAATGTTTTAGTTTCCACGTAATGATTAAATGTGATAATCGCATTGATCTATGATCCTAACGTTAAATATATAATACACTACATTTTGTATGAATAAAGAACCAATATCATGTATAATTCGACATTCATATGTTAACTTTATGGAATCCATATGAAATCGTTCAGTACATGTAATTTTGATTATGTTCACATGTGGTATGAGAGATTAGGTTTCTATTCTCATGATTGTCCATTAAGAGTTTTTTCCTCTCAAAGGAATCTGGGTGAAAAATTTATGAATTACTTAATTTTTAGCGACATTTTCTGCAACAAATGATTTTTTCATGCTCAGAATTTCATGAAATTCATATGATGTAAGAGCAAGTTTTATAATTTCTCAATTTATTTTTTAATTTGGCTGATCCTAGTACACATACACTGCACCTTAATGACTATTTATGCATATTCGAAGACAAAGCTGAAGACTTTTAGAAGATTGAAGAATCGTTCATCTCAACAATATTCAGGAGAGTTATGGTATTTTGGTAAAACCTTTACTTTTCCACGGGTTTTACATTTTTTAAAAGTTTTCATTTCAAAATCTTTTTTAAAATTTTTTTGAGAATCTTGTTAACTCGTTAGAACGAGATTGTCTTGTCGTTTGAATGAGTTTCATAATGTCGTTAGAATGAGTTTTATGGTTCGAACGAAATATGGCACAATGCATTTTTGTTAGTTCTGGAATCTCGTTGGAAGCCTTGTTGGAAGTCGTTCAAACAAGAATGGGTATGTTGTTAGAACGAAGGTTCCCGTGATCGAACAAGTTGATTTTTCATTAAGAAACTGAATGTTGTTTGAAATGTTGTTGGAAGCCGGATCGAAAGAAAAAGGGTATGTCATTCAAATGAGGCATCAGTTCATTCGAACGAGGGCGCAAGTTTTTTATGTTTTAATTAAATCTAATCCAAATCTCTTATATTTATTCATTTGCGATGCAGGGTTGGAGTCTCTTATAACACTTTTAGAAGCTTTTCCAAACCCCTTTTAGAGTTCGTTTTGTGATCAAGCTCAGTTGTTTTCATCCAAACCCCTTGGAAATGTAGAAATCACTTTTCCAAATAAAAAAGAACACAATCCATGTTCAAAAACCCTTGTAAATTTCATCTCTGCCACTGATTTGTGGAGAAAATGCTCTACTGCTCAAGAAGAAGGTTGGTCGGTGGATACTACTGCCTGTGGGTGGTGCTAGATTATGTCGTTTCTATAGAATACTTGCATAAATTCGCATTATACTGTGTGAGATAAGTATTTTGTAAGTCATCTAGTGTCTATCAAATCTTGTAAAGTGCTGGAATAAAGGTTTTTCCCGAAAGGAATTTTTCCTTACTTCTTCGCATGGTTGTTTTCTAGGTTTACCATATTTAATTTAGACTACATCACTACATGCACACTAAACTAATTAAAGATAAAATTTGCTAAAATTTGAATTTGTATGTGTTTGGACTATGATACAAATCAATCCATAAACTCAGTATTCTCAAATTTGTATCAGAGTTGATTGCACTAAAATATTGTGTGATACTTTTTACAAAAAAAATTAGATATCAATTTTTTGAAATTGTTGATCTTTAAAAATTTGTATTTTATGGATAATTTGTATAATAGGATGCCTATTTTTTATGGGTCAAATTATGCGTACTGGAAAGCTAAGATGAGGTTTGCCTTAAAATCCATTGATGAAAGAGTTTAGCTTATTTGTGAAAGAATGCGGACACCACCCATAGTGACCAATGATAATGTCATAGGTTCAAAACACGTCTCTGCGTAGACAGAAGATGAGTTTAAATGGAGTAATTTGAACTCATGCAGTTTAGGTTCCATCTCTGGGGCCATAAGCCCTAACGAGTTTTGCATAATCATAAGGTGCACTACATCTAAAAAAGCTTAGGATACCCTCCAGCTCACTCATGAGAGTACCAATGTTGTGAAAGCTTCTAAGTTATAAAATCTTACCATACAGTTTGAGACTATTGCCATGCTATAGTCTAAGTCATTTGATGAATTTTATGCATGATTGTCTGATATCGTTAACTCTAGTTTTAATTTAAGTGAGAAAAGTTATGAGGCACGTGTAGTTAAAGAGATTTTGAGATAACTTTCAGCCCGATTTATTTCGAAGGTTATTGTGCTTAATTAATTGGGGATATTCGATACACTTAGGTTAGAAGAACTAGTAGGAGACCTTCAAACATATGAGATCGACATGTTTTTTAAAATAATTCAACCTAAGGAAAAGGGAATTGCATTAAAAGTTCGATCTAAAAAGAAAGAGGAAGTGTCGTTTGACTCCGAGTTTGATTTTAATCTGAATGATTTAGCATTTTTGCAAAATATTTCAAAACATTCTCAAACTTAGAAAAGAAAATACTTCCAAAGAAAATAAAACTTTTGATAAAGACAAAAAATATAAACTAGGTAAGAAAATTTTTGAGGAAAAAAAAACAAAAGCTTACCGTTAGAAAGTTGAAGAAAGATGTTATGAGTGCAAGGGTAAGGGTCAAAAAGCTCACGAGTGTTCTACGAGATTAAAGAGACAAAGAAAAGATAAAGTCTTAGAGCTTAAATAAATTAATTCTTACAGTTGTTTGCAAGGTTTACCATATTTAATTTGTATAGTGCTGAAATAAAGGTTTTTTCCAAAAGGGATTTTTTCTTACTTCTTCACACGGTTGTTTGCAAGGTGTACCATATTTAATTTGTACTACATCACTGCACGCACACTAAATTAATTCAATAAAATTTGTTAAAATTTGAATTGGTGTGTGTTAGACCTAAAATATGAATCAATCTATAGAATTCACATACTTATATGGTGCTCTGAAAAAATCGAAATAAATCAAACCCATTGTAAACAATGGGCACCACCTTATCTCGACGATTTCATGTTGTTTAGACCCATAAAAATGTCAATGCTAATAAATCACCTTAAAAATTAATTTTACAATTTCGCGAATTGCAAAGTGATCGTGAACAGATTGTTTATGTTACCATAGTGATAACTCAAAGTTTATCATCTTTGAAAAAATAAATTATTTTCTCATATTTTATGGTATAAATCACTACACGTATATTTTTTTTATCATTAAATGGGTGTTCTAATATTCATATTATGTATTATTTGGTATTGACCAATGGTTTGAATATAAAGTTTTGAATGTTAGATGTATGATCATGGGTTTAACAATAACATTTTATATAAATTAGATTCTTGTGTATAATCTATATTTTGTAGCCCAAAGATCCTAATCTAATTAATGTTTTGACAATAAAATTTATATGACGTTCGATTAGCAAGACATCAAAGTACATTAATCTAAAGTTATAAATATGATATTATTGTGTATGCATCTATATTTGGACCCTTGGTTATCCATTAAGTTTTAAGTATAATATTTTACGAGGGCATTGATTTTTACATATATTATGTAATATGTGTGTTTGTGTTCCATGAAAGATTTTTTTTACTATGTGTGTACATTTATATTACATGAAAGTAATTTTTTGTCATTAGAAATTTTGAATTTCCCTATTTTATGTGTTTTAATAACTACATTAATTGTCCAACTTTATTTTGTTGTCATAATATACATATAATGCAATGTTTTTAGTATATGAAAAATATTATTATGACTATTATAATCAGGGTTAAGGCTTTGAAATTAATATTTATATTATGTTAGATTAGGGGTCCATCAAAGTGACCAAGTCTATAATTGTAAATATCAAATTGATGTGAATAAAATCAACTGTCTGTAGGTCCAAATATAATTGTAGATGTTACATTATTGATACAATAATAATGTGACTTATTCTTTTTAAGATTTCCCAAAGGAACCATTACGGTTATTGAAAGAACATTAATGAGTTTTTTTTCATCAATTTATTTTCGAAGGATTTAATTTTTCTTGAAACTAATATTTACTTGAAGTTTAATTTCGTGACCAAAATTGTAAATATTATATGAATGTGTATATCCTTATTATATTCAGTATGAGTAATGAAATACGAATCGCATGCCTTAAAGTTTTCTTCTCAATATTTATATCACGATTAGATTATTACTCCACTGAAATGCTCTACTCTAATAAAATGTAAATATCAAATTTTATGGTAAAATTTAAATAAAATGTTTTGGCATGATTTAGGTTTCCATCTCAGTATTTATATCACAATTAGGTTACGATTCCACCAAAGTGGTCTAATCTAACAAATTGTAAATGCTGAATTTTGTGATAACATTCAAATACCATGTTTTGGTTGTTCCAAAGATTTAGGATTATTAATAATTTCATTATGATCAAGTCTTTGTGATTTGGTTATCCCAAAGTGTACGTTTACAATAGTAAAGTTAATATTAAGGGGCAATATATTTGTTTATTAAGGTTGGAATCGGTTGCTCCCAAGAGTCCACGGCCTTCCTTAATTTATAAGGACACTATCCATTTATACCTTTTGAAAATATCAATCTTTCCTGAAATTATTATTCAATCCATAAAATAATGTAATTATCATATAATGGATAGTCACTAAAGTGACCCAATAGGAATGTTTGTGGATATTAAATTCAAAGATAAACGTGGTGGTAATAACTCCTGATGCTTATATATGTAAAGACATTAATGGGGTATACGTGGTTTATTTCGTCAAGAAAGATACTTTCTCAAAGGAAATTAATTTTGAGTAACTAAAATAAATATTATGAAATTATTGTATTAAGTGGTGAAAGGTTATCCTGGATAACATGTCCATTTAAATTACATAACATTATGCCCATTAAAGTAATATATTAAAGTTCAAAGTTATTATAAAAGAAAGTACACATTTATAAAATGTTATTATTGTACGGGTTGTCCTCTTATAGCATTAATATAGTCAGTTTACTTATCTCGTTAATTGTATGTCATTATATTTCTCTAAAATTCAATGTTTTATCAATTTTAATGTTCTCAAGACTCACTTCTTAAAATGAAATGAAGAAGCTAAGGTTTAATTAAAAATGATAAATCATTATAATTTTATTTTACATGAGAAACCTATTATTAATGATTAGATTAGTCCCTGACACTCTTTTAAAGATTGGAAGAACTTTTAAATGGATTATGCATAACATTACGCAAAATCTCATAATGTTAAAGATTAAAATATGAGTACCTATTAAGTAACATAAATATTTTAATCTATATTGTGTGAATTATAATTTTTCGTTCGATAGGAATGATAATAATTTGTTTTATTTTCAAAATTAGAGTACTACAAAAAATAGTTTTAAATCGATATGGGGATGGTTACCAGACAAAACATAAAACAAACCATAAATTCTTTGATTATTTTTCTTATTTTGAATTCAATTCAGAAATCCTTTTGTGACCTTTATTTTTTTAAATTTGACGATGAATGAATTATCTTGAGTATGCAAAAGATTTTTTAGTTTGAATGGAAATATATTTCTTACTTATCGTATTTTCATTAATGGTTTGTACAATTATTTTTTTTATGAATCTTTTACAAGGAAAATTATTCTGATCCTATATCATAATGTTGAACCTAAAAGTATCTTTATTAAAACTCTTCAATCTTTTAACATAATTAAATATCAAACTCTTTGAAATATAGACTTACTTTGATGATTTAATAGACTATATTGTCTTTCGGTTATCACTTATGAATATTGACATTCATGTTTGATCTCTTAAGGTTTTACAATTTTAGAATGATATATGTGGCCAAAGTGGGAGATTAGTTGACCTACGTATATCATGTCAATATAAAACAACAAGTCAAATGCAATAATGTCGATATCTCTATAAGAGTTATTCACACAAAAATGAATGTATATAGTTAAGAGTGTGTATTGTTTGGTATTGACCAAAGGTTTGAATATAAAATTTTGAATGTTTGATGTAAGATCATGGGTTTGACAATATAGGGGGGATTGAAACCAATCCACGGATTAGAGGGAGCTTCCCTAAATAGCATAAATGACTCAAGATAAGGAACCAACGAGGCAACTCAGCGAAGCAGCTTAGTGAGCAAGCTCAGTTTATTTCCGTTCATATTTAGCAATGTTGTAGATTTTATTTATATTGACTATGAGCTATAACAATTGTAATGATGCAATGATGATAACTATTCAGTGTGAAGTCAAATGGTACTCACGAGAGACTAGGCATGGCTGGGCCTGGGAGAGCTTTCATGCTCTATTGAATGACCTTGCCATGGGAACTTCAGAGGGACTTGGTTTGGAGTATTGATAAGTGAGGCATCGTTGGGGCTTGTCCAGACCATCTTAGATACACCTGGTAAAAAACCAAGAGACCTTTCACCGCGAAAGCTTGTGCGGAGCAACCTTGAGTTCCATCTTATGTTGTGTTTTGAACTAAAGATCCCTCTACCTAATATCATATCTACTGTAGGTGATGTCACTATCCAGCTAAACACTGTTCAATCCATACTCGAGTAAACCACTATGGTATTGGGGATATCAAACTGTTTGGTGAGCAACCTCTATGGTGACAATCCTTTAACGCACAGTGATTAGGAAAAAGGCATGTCTTGGCATTTAATGTTTATGATGTAGAGATGACTAGTCCACCAACCATTTAATGTTTGAGACGTAAAGCATGGTGGGGTCTATTTACAGTTATAAGGGACTAAGGCATCTCAGGAGTGGTGTGGGTGTTATTTATTGGCCTCAACCACCTCTGAGAGGTGGGTTTCTTTTCTAGAGATCATTGGCTAGAGAGAGAATATACTAGAGAGAAGTTATTACAAACCAAAGCTCTTATTTACTCACCAATGTCATTTATTGTGAAGCTTTATAGCTAACTAGAGATCTTTCAGGGGTTGTTGGTGTGTTTGGCTGCCTGCCAAGGTGTATCTAGGCTGCTTACTTCTCTCTCTCTTTGACCGTATTACTTTTAAGTTTCTTTTATTATTGTTTGAGTTATACATGAGTGTCTTGTGAGTTCAATCTGAGTGCTGATCAAATATTATATTTTGTGTTAAATTGTATTTATTGAAGAGTTCTTGGGTTATCATTAATCACCATACCTATAGGGGTTACACCTCAACTAGTATTATCATACTCCCAGGATATAAGGGGATTACCTCTTACATTTGGTGACTCCTCTGGGGAGGTATTATCCTAAAAGTATGGATTAAGATAATGTTAACCGTGTCATTGATTTTGACGCTATTCAGCATAATGAAGAGCAATCCGCGAGGGAGCTTGAGGCTTTTAGGGATAGGGTTCCTCGGGTGGAGGTGCCCCCACTTCAAACAATAGTAGGCGTCCTAGGGGTGACGCAAGCGTCCACTAGTGCTGAGATGGGACAAGACAAGTGGCCCTTCTCATGGGCAACTTCCTTGAGTTTTTACAAACTCCTGTTGCTACAACAGTTTTGGGTGGATTTGCCTCCAGTTATTTCGTAACACCAATGTCGGCTTTGATAGACCCACTGAGCTCAGATCCAATGGGGATTGTCCCCACGAGCACAGTTCCCACTCCTATCCCAACGATGGGAATCCCAGGTGTGATGGGCGTTCCAACTATGGTAGGTACACTAGGTGCAACGAGTATTCCACTGGTGGTCCCTCAGCCTATTGCTCCAATGGTCGAGAAAATACCAGCATCTACCTTGGAAGAAATGAGGAAATATATGTAGAAAGAGATGTTGAATAGCAGCTTCCTCGCAATCATCGATCGAGGTAGCATCGGTGTATGAAAATTTTCATACTTCTTATCCCCAGGAATACAACAAGGAGCCTTACCCAAAGGACTACATTCCTCCCATCTTTGACAAGTACACACGAAAGGGGGGAACCCGAAGGAACATATCAAATGATTTATCAAACATCTGGGGGCTCACTGTAATAATAAGAAGCTTAGGTTGAGGGAGTTTTCCAAATCCCTAACCGATAAGGCTTAAACCTGGTACTCCCACTTGGCACCTAAAAGTGTCTCAACATCGGCCTATTCATTATCATGGTTGATGTCCTCTCTATGATTGTCCATAGATTAGTGCATTATCCTAGCTATATAGGATTTAAAATGCATATTTCATGCCCTAAATTTAACCGTCTTTCTTTTGTAGATAATGTGATTATTTTCTCCTCGGATCTGAAAAGAGAAGTAAAGCAGATCATGAAAGTCGTGTCTTCTTATGAACATGAATACTGCCAACAAATAAATAAATCTAAAAGCTCATTCATATCCTCTCTCAAAATCAAACCTCAGTCTCTATTATCTCTAAAATAGCTAATAGGTATGCAGCAGAAGCAAGGGCCTATCACTAATCTAGAATGTCCATTATATAGTGGAAGGAAGAAAATCATATACTTTGATTATATGGTTCAAAAGGTGAAACAAAGGCTTTTATGGTGGAAGGCCAAGTGTCTAAGCAATGGAGGAAATTTATTTCTAATTAAATATATGCTAACATCTATGCAAATGTACCTACTTGCAGCTATATCTCCTCCTAAAGATGTATTCGATAGAATTAATGGCCTTTTGGCAAATTACTTTTGGAGTTGAAATTATGGGGATCATAGACACCATTAGTGTAAATGGCATGTTGTCACTAGACCAATCAATTAAGTAGGCATTGGTGTTAGAAAATTAGAAGACGCCTCCCAATCTCTAAGTATGAAATTATGGTGGTATTTCAGATCTAATGAATCCATTTGGTCAAATTTTATGAAAGTTACGTACTCTAGAAAATTCCACCCTACTTTAGATCCTATTAAAAAGGGAGCTCATTCTTGTAATAGAATGTGTATGGTTAGGGATTTATCTGAAGATTATATGAAGTTGAATATTGGGGATGGTAAAATCAACATTTATGAGGAAAATTGGGAGATTGTTGGATGCAAGAATGTAGAATTTCAAGAAGATCGGCTAATAAATTATTTTTGGGACTCAACTAATAGTTGGGATAGACCCAGAGTAGAAGAATCCTTCCAACCTGCTACTGCAAATAAAATTTTGAGTTTTGAAGAAATTTGGCATGGTCATCAAGACTTGGTGATATGGAAAGCTTGACCCAATGGTGATTTCTCTCTATATTCTGCTTGGGATATATGAAGGTAAAAAGGAATAAATCACAAGTCTTCTAAGTTCAACTGGAACTCAACTATCCCTTCAAAAATCTCTGTGTTTATGTGGAAATTTCTCCATAATATTCTGTCAACTGATGATAAGTTAAAATCCATTGGCATTAGAGTCCCTTCAAAATGTCATTATTATGTTTCTCCTTCAGAAGAATTCGTAGACCATATTTTCGAAGCTGGTGATATAGATGCTCCAGTGTGGGACAAAGTCGCTCGGAACATGGAATTAAGAGAGTGAGTGGTGGTCTTAAAAACTAGTTATTTTAGTGGTGGCTCTATGGTGTCAATGCATACTATAACACCAATAAAATGATGTATGTTATTTTTTATTAGTGTTTATGGTTGCATAGAAACAAATATTGATATGATGCAAGTACTTCTAATGTTTTTTCTATTTTGTATTAGGTACAGTAATTAAAGGAGCTCTATTCTAAAAGCATACCAGGGCCAAGATTAAATCTAAGGCTGCAAATCAAATGGATGACTCCTTCAAGTGGAATTTTAAATATTAACATAGATGGTATCTCTCTTGGAGATCCAGGCATAGGAGGACAAGGAGGTATTTTAAGGAATCATAAAGGAGAATTAGTATGGGGTTTCTCTGTTCCCCTTGGAGAAGTATCTAACATGGAAGCTGAAACTCTAGCTTTAAAGAGAAGTTTGGATTTTTTTCACGGACCTCAAAGATTATGAGATCATCATTGAAAGTGATTCTCATGTACTAGTTGATATTGTTCAAGGAAAATTAAAAATTCCTCGAAAAATTAAATGGCCAGTTCATCAAATCCAACAACAACTTAATATGTTGCAGTTCTCTTTCACTCACACTTATAGAGAATGTAACCAAGTTGCAAATTTTCTTGCTAAAATGGTAAGTAAATAAGCTACAGAGGTGTTCTCTTATCTTGTTCAAGAGTTTCCAAAAAATTTGAAGGGGTTGATTCAAGTTGACAAGTGGGGTATGCCTGATTTTAAGAAAGAAGAAGAATAAATAGTGTCCCATTAAATCTATAGGATTTCTAAAGTCAACTCATATTTGTTCATATTCTTTTTTCTCATCTGTTAAGGTCTTATCCTATATAGATTTTTCTCAAAGCCTATTTTGATCTAGTTTAAGTCTTGAAGTTATGTAAGTAAGCCATTTAGAAGAGAGATTTATTCTACTCATATATGAATAAAACTTCCTTGGTTAAAGGGAAAAAAAAAGAACCAAGGTTTCACTACTGAAGAAGGAAGAAGATTGAATCGATGGATACTGAGGGTAAATCGATATTCGTGAACAACTCTAGAGATGGGTCGTATATGTTGGAGTTTTAAAGACTCTGCATGTTTGACTTAGTGTAGATAAGTGTTTTATAAGCCAATTTTATTCAAAACTATCAATGCTGAAGAATAAAAGGTTTTTCCTTGCAAAGGGATTTTTCCTCATCTTGATGGTATTGTTGCGTCTTTGGACTGAAATTGAAAATTAGTATTTTGGACATAATTCGCATCCACGCCATAATTAATTAAAGATTAAAAGTTGATTAAAAGTTGGGTTTATGTGTTGGGACATTTAATTAAATAAATTGATCCATTCGTTTGTGCGCACTCATTGTAACTTTGACTTCAAATCAAGTTTTGATTTCTTCACCCATAACTCAAATCTATTCCTAATGTCCAAGCACCCTTGACTCAAAAAATTTCCTAGAATTCTAAGAATTTTTTCCTTAATTATAGGATCTAAATATAAAGAGTTTTCTAAAACCTTATAGGAAAATTGAGGTCCAATGACCCTTCATGATATGCCCAAGTGTACTCCCACCACTGCCATGGAATAACTCATCCCCGAACGACCTTTTAAAGCCAACCTCTCGTAAGAGATCCAGTAAGAAAAAGTCTCGGTCTCGTCCATATGGCAGGTCGAAACCATGGACCACCGCCGTAAACTTATATGTATAGTCTTTGATTACTAATCAGTAGCTGAGACCTCCTAACTTTAGTCATATGATTATCTTGGCATGATGAACGTCAGATGAGACCCCATTCGACCAGCAGGCCCTTGGGGGTATCTTACTCAGCCAGGACGACACCTCCAACACCACAGGACACATTTGACACCTGGAAGGGCATGTGGAATGGATCATGGGTAGGAGAGCGCGCGTGGGCTACGAGCCCCACGTGGACTAAACCATTGCAATAACATCTCCCTCATTTGTGAAGAATATCTCTCAATCCTATTTTACATTCACTAATGATAGGTGACTATAATACATTAGCCACTTGATGTTGTACATTACTATTGTATGTCTAGGGTGCACATTGCACCACCCAGCCATATAAATATTCATCTTCTATTACCTTTGGGAGGACCTATAATTCAAAACCCTAATAAAAATCTGATGAAATTATAGCATAGAGACAGAAAGATTGAGTGTTTTGTATCCCAAGTCCACTAGAGCACTTTCTTAGTGGATTTCACTTACACACACACACTGGAGTAGGCCTAGATAGGCTGAACCACTTATATTTTGTCTTATATCCAGTTTGCCTCACCTCCTTCTACATTTACATATCTGTTTACACTCTATTGTTATACTGGATTGAGCTTGAATATTTACATTGATTTGGTGATATCGTTTCTGGTATTATCAATCTGGATCCATCTGTGGGAAGAGAGATTATCATCTTCTTCCACTCATTTGTCTCTACTTCATACCGGATTCTCGGGTGGTGGATCAACCTCACACTTGGTTGAGCTTAAACTACTATTAAAAGAGATCTGGTTTGAGTTTAAGCTTTCTTACAAATCATCTAGGTCACTTCCAGTACATATCATGATCTTTTTTACCACCGAGAATCAATGGCATCAGACTTTCCACCAGGAGGAGGTCCCAGTTCCTGTCAAACACCACCATAATCTGAGATGGTGGACATCGCAGTAGTGCTGTGCTCATTAGCATCCAGTCAGGCTTTTTAGGAGAAGTTGGTTGCCTTCAATCAGAATGCCATACCCATGTGCACTGGCACAATGGTAGAGATAATAACTCTGATCGTTAGGTAAGGTGCACAATAGGTGACAGGGGGGTCACCCCTGACCCCACAGAAGGATGTGTCGCCATAGCATTGGCGAAGAGATGTTACTAACCCCAGGCATCTATGCCTGCGAAGACAGGGCCAAGAATGTGAAGGTAAGGAGTTTGAGGATGACGAGGATGAAAGTTAAGAACCATATGAAATTTTTAGGAATATTGTGCGCCCTATCCAAGTAAGTAGAGGAAACACTATAAGGTCGAGCCGAGGGGGACGACCTCATCCATCAGCATTTGATAGGCTTAGCATGGGGTCTATATTTGAGATATTCGACCCTAAAGGTGACCTTCGAGATCGATTTTCCATATCTCGCAACAGGGCAGGATCCTGAAGGAATGCAGGGTGTACGGACAGACGACCCTCCCATGGACGATACGAGGAGTAGCGCGAAGTCAATAGTCATCAGAGGATGGTAGGATGAGAGCCCGTCTAGTTCCAAATAGAGAGGGAAATGGACGACAAGAATATTTCTCAAGTCGAGGGAGATAATTTCGTAGTGGTCGCTACCCACAAACCCTAGAATATCTCTATTGGGAAATTGGAGGACAAAATCGGAGACTTACTGGAGATCTGAGACCCTCTATAGAGGGGTGATAATGAAGGATCACCATTTGTAGCTATGATTGTGAACTATCCTACCCCGCCTAAGTTCAAGCCACCGATGGTGACATCGAGGTATGATGGGATTACCAATCCAGTTCATCATGTTAAGATGTATCAATCTGCTATAGGTATCTTCTCGGTCTCATACAAGATGAAATGTAAAGTGTTCTCAATCACTTTAAGTGGTATTGCACATGTCTTGTCCACTTTCCTTTCGAGAAACTCAATTAAAAACTTTAAGCAGCTTGCTGAGAGATTCATACATAACTTCTACTTTGGGGTTAAGCCAAGAAATAAGACCACTCACTTGCTATATTTAAAGCATGTAAAGAACGAATCTCTACAGGATTACAAGGCCCGCTTCAATAAGGACAAATAGGAAGCAAAGGATTATGATGAGAATATAGCGATGACTGCCTGTATGGGTAGTCTGCAGAAAGGAAAGCTTTTGTGGAAATTGGCCGAATACCCTCCAAAGTCCATTGCATAACTCCTAGTTATGGTCGGGAGAGGCTAAAGAGGCCATGGAGGCTACGTATAAGGATGACATGGGAGCCATTGGGAGTAAGTCCCAAAAGTCTAAGGGTAAAGGAGATAAGAAGAGGTTGGCAAATGACAAGTTCGCTGACCACACGTCTTTGACAATCATCCCTGAAATGATATTGATTGAGATTAAGAATGATCGATCCTTGAGTGGCCAAAAAATCTCAAAACCCCTCCTCACAAGAGGGACAGAAGAAAATTGTGTGAATTTGACCAAGACCATGACTATACCACTAATAGATATTGCACTCTGAAGGACGAGATTGGAAAAATATTAAAGCAAGTAAATTTGAGAAAGTATATAGATAAGAATATCTCGAAGGGTGGACGAGATGACACCCGAAAGAAGAGGAATGATAAATGAAGACCAGACACCCCAGCAAACATAGATGACGATGCTTCGAATGATGATGACGAAGCCGACCTAGATTTGCCTCCACCCATTATTGATCCTAAAGGTCGACTACAAACAATCTCTCTTGGGGTAAAAATTATCTACAGAGTACTTACAGGTGGTGGAAAGGAAATTGCTGACAAGAAGGATCAAGTGGTAGAAGCCAAAGCTCTGCCTCCAAAGCCCAAAGTGATACTCTCAACACTTGTTGAGCCAAAGAAGGTTAAGAGAACAAAAGTTGATATGAATACTCTAATAGTGGGATTTTTGAGGTTAGACTTCAAGGTATCCTAACCCCACATCATGACCCTATGGTGATCACCACCTTAGCACATGGTAATGAAATCACTAGGATATTGCTCGATGGTGGCAGCTCAGCCGATGTGATGTTCTAGGATTGTTACAAGGGCCTAGGATTGAGTGAGAAAAGACCTATCCCGTATCATCAACCTCTAATTTTTTTTAGTGGAGAGAAGGTACATCCTCTTAGAATTTATGAAATGGATGTCAGAATGGTAAACAGTTGTCCGAAATGTCTCACAAGGAAGATTAGTTTCTTTGTTATGGATAAGAATGTCTACTTGGCCTACAACATAATTATGGGATGAGTATCCCTCAAAGAGTTTGAGTCCATTCCCATAATTGTTCACCAAATGATAAATTTCTCGACTCCTTATGAAGTAGGGGAAGTTCAGGGTGACCAGGTTAAGGAACCGAAATGCTACTTGACTTGGCACAGATATTGTATTTATTCACCCTTATACTTATGCATTTTAGCCCCCTTGGGAACCTTAATTCCTATATTTATGCTCGTTAACAAGACAACCTCTATTTTATACGTTTACATGGTATATGAGGTATAATTGAGATTTTCCAGGTATTAAAGTGCTTAGCATAAGTTTGGTCACTTTTCGAAAAAGTTCGGTTGAATATTGCAGCTTCGCGGGAATTTTAGTAATGTTAGGATTCGAGTTTTAATCCCTAACTCTTCATGTAAGTTGAAGCCCTTTTATTTCTCTTTGTGTGTCCCCACCGATGGTGCATGAATCCGAGTTGTATCAAAGGAGTTATGGCATTTTTAGGATGGTTTTCACTTCAAAAGCACACTCAAGGGCACATTCAAGGCCATTTTAGTCATTTCATAATTTTGGTTTTTGGCCTAATTTCTTCTTATATGTTTTATCCCTTTGAGTTATCTTCGCGTAGCCTCTGACCGTGCCTAATTTTGTGTTATAACGAAGAAGTTACGATATTTTTCGTAAAGTTGGACAAAGCTACAGAATTGCAAACCTAACATGGACAAATCGATTCAGACTTCTCCAAATCGATTCGGAATGACACAAAATCCAAAAATCTCTACTTTTAAGTTGTTTTTTTATGGGGTATATGTATATAACATTGTATTAAGTTAGAGAATTCATTTTTACATTAGTTAGGTTAGATTTTTGGGGATTTTTTTGTGGTGCTCCCCTCTCCTCTCTCTTGGGGTTTATACCCACTTTGTAAGTAAACTGCATTTTCATTCATGTCTTTTCGTTAATGTAGTTCCATTTTCTTTGTTTAATCTGTGTTATCTAGTTTAGTTTCTTTTCTAAGTAGTTGTATTCATCACTTAATTAGTTATATTTATTGTTCCAGCCATGTTTAATACCTACTTTAAGGGTTGGGGTCACTTCTCCGCCATTAATGGATGTCGAGCTCTGAAAGGTAGGTTTTGGGGAAATTTTCATTTAATCAAAACCTCGTGTATTAAAATTATTTTATTATGCGTTTAACTTTCTTTGTCACGCAACATTAGTGTTTAAAGTGATAATTCGATTTTAAGATGCGTGTGACCATTTTTGATTAAATGTTTTATCTTGCATTTTTGGGTTAAAATTCCTTCATGTGTGATGTTTATGATTAACTAAAAATGCTCGGTTAAATATTTTCAAACCAAAATTTTATTTACATGTGTTTAGCCCATGGTGGGGATATGATTCCATCTCTCGTTTTATTAATTCCTATTTAGATTTAACTTCTTAATTTCTCCATTTTTCCCATTTACAACCCATCACCTTTTGAATTTTTATTCCTGAAGTAATAAATCAATTAAAATATATATGACACTCCCTATGGATTTCTTACGATACCCGACTTACCGATATACTTGTATCGCAAGTGTAGTTGTAGTTTAGGTTTTTTTTGTATTGAGCTAGAGAATAAAAAATAATGATTAGCGTTCCTATGCGATACTAATTTTCACCCTCGATCACTACTTTGATTCAGCCGAGGAGAGAGAGGCGCGTAAGAGGGCAACCGCAACTTACAATATAGGCACTCTCGACCTCAGAGAGGAGATAAAGCTGAAAAAGGGTGAACCTACAGAGGAGGTAGAATCCATCGTCCTCAATGAGGACGAGCCGAAAAAAACCATCCAAGTCGATAAATCCCGAAAGAAAGAGATCAAGGAAGGCCTAATAAAACTCCTAAGGGAGAGGAAAAGTATATTTGCGTGGAGTCATAATAATATGCCAAGAATTGATCTGAAGGTCCTCTGCCACAAACTGAATGTGGTCGAGGGGGAAAGTCAGTCAGACAAAGGCAAAAAGTCTAATCCAAGGAGAAGTACGAGTTTATCATAGATGAGGAGAAGAAGTTGGAGAAAGATGACTTCCTCAGGAAGTTATTTACCCATAGTGGTTAGCCAATGTTGTCGTTTTTCCAAAGAACAATGGTGAGTGGAGAATGTGTGTTGATTTCACAGACTTGAATAAGGCATACCCAAAGATAGCCTTCCTCTGTCGAGAATAGACCAAATGGTTGATGCCACGGCCGGGCATGAACTAATGAGTATTTTGGATGCCTATTTAGGGTATAATAATATATTCATGGACCAAGCCAACATCGTGAAGACCTCGTTCATCATAAACAAAGGCATATATTGCTACAAGGTAATGCCCTTCGACCTTAAGAATGCTAGGGTAACATACCAGAGGCTAGTAAATAAAATGTTTGAGGATCAAATAGGTGATTCCATGGAGGTGTACGTTGATGACATGCTCACCAAGAGCCATAGTGCTGAGACGCATGTGGACGACTTGGAGCTCACTTCAACACATTTGATAAATATTATATGAACCTGAATCCTTCAAGGTGTGACTTAAGAATTAGAGCAGGTTTTTGGGTTTATTGTCAATCAATAGTAGATAGAAGATAACCCAAAAAAATTAAAGCTTTGATGGAGATGAATAATCCTAAGACCATAAAAGATATTTCAAGGTTAACAAAATGAGTGGTAGAACATAATAGGTTCATATTCAGGGAAACAGATAAGTGTCTGCCATTTTTCAAGGTGCTGAGGAAAGACTTCGAGTGGAACAAAGAGTGTGGGAAGGCCTTTCAGGAGTTAAAGGTCTACCTCGGCTCCCCACTCTTGTTGTCAAGACTTGTTTAAGGAGAAAAGTTGTACTTATACCTGGTCGTATTAGAATCGGCCATCAGCGCAGTGATTGTAAGGGATGATGAGGGTGTTCAGAAGTCGATTAATTTCAATAGCAAGGCTCTCTAAGGGGCTGAGTAGAGATATCCATAAATGGAGAAATTGGATAACGCTCTCATTCATGCATCCATGAAGATGAATCACTACTTTCAAGCGCATAACATGGTAGTCTTAACAGACTCAACTCTTAGGTAGGCTATCCACAACCTCGATAAATTGGGTAGGTTAATGGCCTGCTCTATAGAGATGGGAGAATTTGACATCGTCTATCAGCTGAGAACGAACATTAAGGGGAATGCCTAGATGATTTTGTAGCCAAGTTCACATGGGATGAGGCCGATGTAGAAGAGATTGTGAATCCATATTGTGAGCCATAAAAAAGAACATGCTTCCCCCCAACAAAAGTCGAGACGAGTAAGGCCAAGCAAGTACACTATAACAAATCCTGCGAATGGTCACGCCCAGTTGGTCACCGCCCAAGTCCGCGACCAGCTGGTCGTGAACTTGGGTCGTGACCATCTCATTTTTTGGCGTGACCATATTCATTACCACACTCAGTCATGGATGCTCTGGAAGTGGTCACGGCCCAAATCCCTGACCACTATGGGTCACGGACTTGGGCCGTGACCAGGGCCTTACCATTTTGGCGCCAAATTCATGCCAAAATTCCCTCCAAGCTTGGTCGTGGATGGGTCACGGACTTTGACCGTGATCATAGTCATGATGAAGCACAAAACGCACACATTTGGGGGTGCGGCTGGGAGACGTGACCATTTCTTAGTTTGGGTCACGGATATGGGTCGTGACCATCCCTCATTCGAGCAGTGATCGTGGTGAAGAAATGGTCGTGCATGGTGGGTCACAGCTCTAGGCCGCGACCAGGACCATAACTTTAAAAAAAGACTTGTTGCTTCTCATTTATGTCGAACCATTTAAGTGTCAAAGGTAAACCCATTTTTGGCTATTTATGGCATTTCATTCTGATTTGTATAAAGGTAAACCCATTTCGTTTTGTATGTATAGATTTCATTTCATTTTGTATGTGCGATTTCGTCATTTTTATCTAAAGCCCTAATTTATGTGTGTGTATGTATAGATTTATGTTTGTATATGTGTATATGTGTGTGTGTGTATGTGTGTGTATATATGTGTATGTGTGTGTATCTGTGCCTGTATGCATAGATTTATGTTTATATGTGTGTGTATGCGTAGATTTATGTTTATATGTGTTTGTATGCATAGATTTATGTTTTTTTATGCCAATAAACCAGTGATTGTATGTGTGTGTATGTATAGATTTATGTCAAAAAAATATTAGGGTTTAGTAAACCCAAGATTTTACGTATGTGTATGTATATATTATCTCAATAAACCCTCGATTGTATGTGTGTGTCTGTATAGATTATGTCAATAAACCCTAGATTGTTTGTGTGTGTATGTATAGATTATGTCAATAAACCATAGATTGTATGTGTGTGAATTTTTATTGACAAAATATTATTTAAAACCCTAGACATTGTATTTTTTTGACAAAATATAATTAAACCCTATATTGTATAGATTTTGTCTGTCATTGATTACCATTTTTTGTTGTTATGGTCATTTTGTCTTGTGAACTTTGATATTTGGATATGTTTATTTGACAAAAAATCTCGTGTTATGCATACTAGACGGACAGTAAAAAACATTCCCAAGTATACTCCAGCACAGTTCTACATTGACATTGTGCTGCCTAGGATCAAGGAGAAGAACATTCCCTATTGTTATTGTTGTAGGTCAGATTTGCTACGTTGGACAATTGGCTTCCAGATCAGGTTGCATTTATTCAATGTGAGCATCACACTTTAATTTCTTACTTTCACTAATTCATGTTAGACATCATTTTATGAACGAACAACTTGTTGGTTAAAAGGCTCTTTGATTGGTGTTTGCTTCCAGCCATGGGAAATGAGAAATCAAATGGCGACTAGGAAGCTAAGCTACCTCATAACTATGACAGAGTTGTGATTGAGAATTTCATTCGAGCAAAATATGAGTTTGTTAATTAAAATACCTTTTTAATTAACATTATTTATCCTTCAATATATTCTTGGTATTAAGCTTAAGAGCACTGTATTGTTTGTACTAATTAATTATAATCTATTTGGTATGAAGAAACGAGATGGATTTCTAGAACCATAAAATCACAATCACCTTTAAATACGAGAGAAGAGAAGGTTCCAATTCATAGTCACTGCAATGAAAATTTCCTACTTGACAGGTAGTCACACAAACATATCTTTTGCCTTCTCTTCTTTGTTTTCGTCTCCGTTCTCCTTTTGGTGTTTGCCACATCATAAATATATATAGATCCACTTATTTGCATGTACTTAGACAAGTTGGATATATAAATTTCACCTACACAGATCTGAGTTGAATTTACTAATTCTTTCATTTAGGCTTAAAAACATGGCGTTAGAGGGCAAAAACCCAAAACAGACCCCGAATGGCCCCGTGAGAGGAACTGCCACCTCACATGGCACAATGTAACTCGTAGTAACTGAGCGCGTGACTCTCGATTTGAGAATACGATGATAATTTGAAAATAACTAGACTTAGGTTAAAAACATAGCGTTAGAGGGGGATACCCTGAAACAGCCCCCGAATGACCTCGTGAGAGGCACCAACACCTCGCACGAGACCAATGTAACTCGTACGAACTGATCCCATGATCACGAGACTTTCGATTTGAGAATACAATGATAATTTGAAAATATCAAGACTTTAGCTTAAAAACACAGTATTAGTGGGCGAAAACTCGAAACAGCCCCAAAATCACCTCGTGAGAGGCACCGACACCTCGCACGGGACCAACGTAATTCGTAGTAACTGATCACGGGATTCTCAGTTTAATAATACGATCATAATTTGAAAATTTCTCGACTTAGGCTTAAAAACATGGCGTTAAAGGGGGAAACCCCAAAACATCCCCCAAACGGCATCGTAAGAGGAACCAGCACCTCGCACGGGACCAATGTAACTCGTAGGAACTGACCGCGTAGTCATGGGACTCTCGGTTTGATAATACAATGCTAATTTGAAAATATCTATACTTAGGCTTAAAAACATGGCGTTAGAGGTGGAAACCCCAAAATAGCCCCTAAACGACCATGTGAGAGGCACCAACACCTCGCACGGGACCAATGTAACTCGAGGAACTCGTCGCGTGGCCAAGGGACTCCCAGTTTGAGCATACAACAATAACTTGAAAATACCTAGACTTAGGCTTAAAAACATGGCGTTAGAGGGGGTAAACTCAAAATATTCCCCAAACGGCCACGTGAGAGGCACCAACACCTCGCACGGGACTAATATAACTCGTAGGAACTAACTGTGTGGTCAAAAGACTCCCGATTTGAGAATGCGATGATAATTTGAAAATATCTAGACTTAGGCTTAAAACATGGCGTTAGAGGGCGAAAACTCGAAATAGCTCCCAAACGGCCCCGTGAGAGGTACCAACAGCTCGCACGGGACCAATGTAACTCATAGGAACTGACCGTGCGATCACGGGACTCCCAATTTGAGAATATGAGGATAATTTCAAAATATCAGGACTTAGGCATAAAAACATGGCGTTAGAGGATGAAAACATGAAATAACCCCCGAACGGCCCCGGGAGAGGCACCAACACCTCGCACGGGACCAATGTAACTTATAGGATCAGACCACCAGATCATGAGAATCCCGATTTGATAATACGATAATAATTTTCAAATATATAGACTTAGGATTGAAAACATGGCATTAGAGGGCCAAAACGTGAGACAGCCCCCGAACTGCCCCATGAGAGGCACTAACACCTCGAACGGGACCAATGTAACTCGTAGGATTTGACCTCGCAATCATGGGACTCCCGATTTTAGAGTAAACAATAATTTGCAAATATCTAGACTTCGACTTAAAAAATTGCATTAGAGGGCGAAATCCCGAAATTGCCCCCGAATGGCCCTATGAGAGGCACCAACACCTCACGCGGGACCAATGTAGCTCATAGGAACTGACCGTGCGATCACTGGACAACCAGTTTGATAATAATATACTCATAATATACATCGGATACAGTAGCTATATATAGTAACAACTGTATATGGCTATATATGGTAACTATATATAGCAGCAGCTATATATAGCAACTTTTCAATTTCTATCCTAAACCTAATTTACTCTTTTTCGAACGCAATTACAAGAACCCTAGTTCAGGTACAGTTGTTTGAACATATCTAATCCCCCAAATGATCCTCTTTTTGGAAGTAGAAACAACAAGTGTATCTATTCTACATGAACTCCAGATAATATGGGATGAGGTTGGGGAGTGTGATGGTAAAAGAGACAAAATGTTGTATAAGCTAGAACAAGAATGTCTAGAGGTATATAGAAGAAAGTTTGACCTGGAAAACGGGTGTAGAGCTTAGCTCGGACAGGCAATTGTTGATTCTGAAGCAGACCTTGCTTCCATCTGTTCAACAATGGGGGAGAGACCAGTACATATAAGGCAGTCTGATTATAATACTGGAAGTTTGAAGGCAGAACTCAGAGCCATTCTTCCTAAAATAGAGGAGATGAGGAAGAGGAAATGTGATAGGGGGAATCAATTCATTGAGGTTCTTGAGAAAATAAAGAATATAAGGAATAAGATTTATAGGAGTACAGGGTATCCTGCTCCAAACATGGTCGTCGATGAAACTGATTTGTCTTTAAGAAAACTTAAAGAAATGCACAAAGAGTTGCAGTCACTCCAGAAAGAAAAGAATGAGCGCCTGAACTAGGTTTTGGACCACCTGAACACTTTGAATACACTGTGCTTAGTGTTTGGTATTTATTATAAGCAAATAGTTAATGAGGTTCATTTGAGTTTAGGCGAGTCTGAAGGAACAAAGATCATCAGTAATGATACTATTGTGGGTTTAGACACTGCAATACAAAGACTCAGAGACGTTAAACTATAGAGAATGCAACAGCTCCAAGATCTGGTGACTTCCATATTAGAGCTATGGAACTTTATGGACACACCAATCGAAGAGAAACAAATGTTTCAGAATGTTACTTGTAACATAGCTGCTTCAGAATACGAGATAACAGAGACAAATACACTCTCTGTGGAATTCATTAACTATGTTGAGGCAGAAGTCTCATGGTTGGAGGAATTGAAATCAAGTAAAATGAAAGAGTTGGTTTCAAAGAAGAGGTCAGAACTAGAGGAAATTTGTAGGAAGATCCATATGATTCCAGAGTCAGATAGTGCATTGGAAATAGCTATTGAAGCTATTGAATCTGGAGCTATGGACCCTGCTTGTGTCCTTGAAGAAATTGAGCTTCAAATTAATAAAGCTAAAGAGGAATCTTTTAGCAAGAAATAAATACTTGAAAGGGTTGAGAAGTGGATGGTCGCATGTGAGGAGGAGTGATGGCTGGAGGAGTATAATAGGGATGATAATCGATATAATGCCTAATGAGGTGCTCACCTTACTCTTAAGCGTGTTGAGAAAGCTCGCGCTTTGGTTTCTAAACATCCAGGAATGGTGGAGACATTATATAAGAAAGTCACGGCATGGGAACATGAAAGAGTCATTGAGTTCACTTATGATGGAATTCAACTTCTTTCCATGCTTGAAGAGTATATTATTTTATGGCAAGAAAAAGAGAAGGAACGAAAAAGGCAGGGGGACCAAAAGAAACTTCAGGGATAGTTAATTGCAGAACATGAAACACTTTTTGGATCAAAACTAAGCCCTATGAAGCCCCATAGTGGAAAAAAGGGTCCAAGATTATCATGTAGTGGTGCAATGTTACAAACTCCTAAAACCAACACAAGACTTTCACTTGGAGGGGCAATGTTACAAACTCCTATACCCAATTCATTTCACTCCACAAAAGTTACCCCCAATTCTTGCCAAACTAAAAAGAACAATATTCTTAGCCAAAAAAATAACAGGGATGATGGGTTTGAATCTTTATCAACAGGAAGGAGAGGCTTGGATGTTGCTGGTCTTCTCGTGAAAAATCACTCTTTTGGCTCAGTAAATGCTCCTCATGATGTAGTAGACTAACCCATGTTGAGCAAGCCCTTCTTTCCCATATCTTCCATCGAATCATCAAAGCCCAACATAATAAACTTATTAGAAGGTGCAAACAAAAAACACAACGAGATGTTACAGAAAACTACACCAGTAACTACTCCTTCCAAGATAGTTTCTTTTGGAGAGAATGAAAACATGATGACTCCTAAAATGATGACAATAATTCCATTTGTTCCCTTTACACCAATGGTATCGATCCCAATGCAGACGGCTATGACCCGAGCTCCTCCTTCAGTTCTTTGTGGCGCTACTCCAATTAAAGATATTTCTGAAGAGATTGAATACTCGTTTAAGGAAAGAATAGCTGGTTTTGTGCTCCCACAAACACATCTCAAGCAAGTTATACAAGTTTGATATCTTATATAGATGTTACTATAAGCTTTTTCTGTAATTTTCAAAGTACTGGCATTTAGGAGATATAACAAGTTAATTCTATTAGCTTCTCTAATTTTTGCATAGTCTACGAGTGTTGGGCATGAACTTGGATGTTGCAGTTATTCTTTCTTGACCATTGTTTGCAATTTTTCTTTCGTAATAAGATTTTTGGTTGGTTTTGTATGGAAAAAAGCTGTATATGGAAGCTATATATAGCAGCAGCTATATATAACTGCTATATATAGTTGTTGTATATAGTACTAGCTATATATGGCAACATCTATTTGGTATGAGGTTAGCTTTGAAGCATGGTATGTACTATATTGACATTGAATCAGATTCTCAAATATTAGTTAATATCATTCAATTAGTAACACTTGCTAATGAATTCTTTTTTGCAGTAGTTGTGAAAAAATAGAGTAATGTGATTTTATCAAGAATATTAAGTTTTCCCCATTTTGTTTTCTTCACTGATTTACTATCCTGTTATTTATTTATCTAACTTTCAGTATTTAGTTTCATGTTAAAATCGAGGCTAACATTATTTGAATTCAAGATTATTTGAATGTGAATACTTTTAAAGTTGTGATTGATTTTCAGAATTGGAATATAATTATTTTTACAAATGTTTATATGTTTAGTAATCTTCATTTCAATTACCCCCATATCTCATTGGTACGCATATTCATCTCCCATTCATTCCCCCAATACATAAATTGTTTCTATTCATCTCGGTGGTACGCACACACACACATATATGTATTAGAAATCAAAAAAATTTATAATACATATATGTTGATTTGGAACTAATTTTGTGGTGATAGTCTGCAGGTTTGAAGGTTTTAGGTGATAGTTTGGAGGAGTCCTAGTGGTAGGCATATTCAGTGGTGATAGTTTGAAGGTTTCCATTGGCCAAAGAACTGATTTCGTGGTATATTGGTACGAAATAATTTTGACCCACATAAAAAAAAGTTCATTGGATGTGTTTTTAGGAACCGATTTTGTGGCATATTGGTGGTGATTACGCGTCTTCATTTGTTAATATAAGATCTTTATTAGGACATTACGTATCAGGTATTATATATTTCTATATAACTGATTTGTATACTCATGTAAGCATTCAGGATGAAATGGCCGAGTCTAGTAAAATTGAGTCTGGTAATGCGGAGGAATTGGTCTCCCAACACCCAAGTATATCTAGTGTGGGAGCGTTTGCTGCTCCGGATGCAGAAGCTAATTCTAGTCCTGGTTTAAAAGTTGTAGTTCATGAAGTAATAGTGGTTGTGAGCACTGATATTGGTTAGTTTAAAAAGCATACTGATTTGATATGGGATGAACTAACTAGAAGCTCAAAATTTAATACTATAAATGTTTTGGAGGGGAATATATGAACTAACTGGAAGCTCAAATAATAGAGGGGAATGATCTGAAGCAAGGTTCTAAATGGAGGGAGGAGTAGAGGTCAAGCCTTAGGAGAAACCGACACCTCGGTTGATCATGTGGTTCCTTTACACATTAAAATTGCTCTATATATAGCAGCAACTATATATAGCTGCTATATACAGCTTCTTTATATAGCAACAGCTATATATAGCAGCTATATATATCTGTTATAGGCATGACGTGCTATATATAAATTGATTTGGTCCAATTTCATTCCTTCCAAAAATTCTTTTTTTCTTTTTGGGAACTTTATATTCAGCCATTTCTCTTGATGTTAACATTCTAAATTAGGGAATTAAATTAGCTTGTAGATGTTATTTCTACTATAATGATGTAGAGACCATTAATCATGTCTTCCTTCATTGTCCAGCTATTTGTCATGCTTCATAGGTTTTCTCTAACATGCTTAGTCTCAAAATTGATTTGTATTCTATTAATTATATGATTAGGTCCTGGATTCTAAAATAAGTTCCTCATATGGCATTAGAGGGCAAAAATAAAAAATAACCCCCAAACGGCCCTGTGAGAGGCACTAAGACCTCGCACGGGACTAATGTAACACGTAGGAATTAATCGAACGATCGGGAATCCCAGTTTGAGAATATGACAATAATTTGAAAATATATAGACTTAGGCGTAAAAACATGGTGTTAGTAGGTAAAAACCCAAAATAGCCTCCGAACGGCCCTGTGAGTGGCATCAACACCTCGCACGGGACCAATGTAACTCGTACAAACTGACCACGCGATCACGGGACCCCCGGTTTGAGAATACGATGATAATTTGAAAATATATAGACTTAGGCATAAAAACATGGTGTTAGTGTGTGAAAACTCAAAATAGCCCCAGAACGGCCCCGTGAGTGGCACCAACACCTCGCACGGGACCCATGTAACTCGTACGAATTGACCGTGCAATCACGGGACTCCCAGTTTGAGAATACAATGATAATTTTCATATTTCTAGACTTAGGCATTAAAACATGGTGTTAGTGGGTGAAAACTCGAAACAGCCCCCGAACGGCACCGTGAGTGGCACCAACACCTCACAGGGGACCAATGCAACTCTTAGTAACTGACCGCGCGATCACGGGACTCCCGATTTGAGAATACGACGATAATTTGCATATTTCTAAACTTAGGCATTAAAACATGGCGTTAGTGGGTGAAAACCCGAAACAACCCCCGAACGGCCCCGTTAGTGGCACCAAACCTTGCATGGGACCAATGTAACTCGTAGGAACTGACCGCGTGATCACGGGACTCCCGATTTGAGAATATGATGATAATTTTCGTAATACTAGACTTTGGCATTAAAAAATGGCGTTAGTGGGTGAAAAACCAAAACATCCCCGAACAGCCCTTTGAGTGGCATCAACACCTCGCACGGGACCAATGTAACTCGTACAAACTGACCGTGCGATCACGGGATTCTCGGTATGGAAATATGATGATAATTTGTGTATTTCTAGACTTAGGCATTAAAACATGGTGTTAGTGTGTAAAAACTCGAAACAACCCTCGAACAGCCCCGTGAGTGGCACCAACACCTCGCACGGGACCAATGTAACTTGTATGAACTGACTGCGTGATCAAGGGATTCCCGATTTAAGAATACAACAATAATTTGAAAATATATAGACTTAGGCTTAAAAAATGGCGTTAGAGGGCGAAAACTTGAAATATCCCCTAAACGGCCTCGTGAGAGGCACCAACACCTCGGACGGAACCAATATAACTCGTAGAAACTGACCGCACGATCAAGGTACCCCCGGTTTGAGAATACAACGATAATTTGAAAATGTATAGACTTTGGCATTAAAACATGTCATTAGTGGGTGAAAATCCAAAATAGTCCCCGAACGACCCCGATCGTAGCACCAACACCTCGCACAGGACCAATGTAACTCGTAGGAACTGACCATGCAATCACGGGACTCCTGGTTTGAGAATACGATGATAATTTTCATATTTCTAGTCTTAAGCATTAAAACATGGCGTTAAAGGGCGAAAATCCAAAACAGCCCCCGAACAGCTCCGTGAGAGGCACCAACACCTCGCACGGCACCAATGTAACTCGTACAAACTGACCGCGCAATCACGGGACCCCCGATTTGAGAATATAATGATAGTTTGAAAATATATAGACTTAGGCATAAAAACATGTCATTAGTGGGTGAAAACCCGAAATAGCCCCTGAACGGCCCTGTGAGGGGCACCAACACCTCGCAGAGGACCAATGTAACTCGTACGAACTAACTGCGCCACCACGGGACCCCCGATTTGAGAATACAACGATAATTTGAAAATATATAGACTTTGGCATTAAAACATGGCATTAGTGGGTGAAAGCACCAACACCTCGCACATGACCAATGTAACTCGTAGGAACTGACCGCATAATCACGGGACTCCTGGTTTGAGAATACGATGATAATTTCCATATTTCTAGACTTAGGCATTAAAACATGGCGTTAGAGGGGGAAAACCCGAAATAACCCCCAAATGGCCCCGTGAGAGGCACCAACACCTCGCCCGGGACCAATGTAACTCGTACAAACTGACCGCACGATCACGGAACCCCCGGTTTGAGAATAAAACAATAATTTGAAAATATATAGACTTTGGCATAAAAATATCTCATTAGTGGGTGAAAATCCGAAACATCCCCCGAACGACCCCGTGAGTGGCACCAACACCTCGCTCTGGACCAATGTAATTCGTACGAACTAACCGCGCGATCACGGGGCCTTCGGTTTGAGAATACAATAATAATTTGAAAATATATAGACTTAGGCATAAAAACATGTCGTTAGTCGGTGAAAATTCGAAACAAACCCCAAACGGCCCTATGAGTGGTACCAACACCTCGCATGGGACTAATGTAACTTGTACGAACTGACTGCGTGATCATGGGACTCCCGGTTTGAGAATACAATGATAATTTGCATATTTCTATACATAGGCATTAAAACATGGCGTTAGTAGGTGAAAACCCGCAATAGCCCCTGAACGGCCTCGTGAGTGGCACCAACACCTCGCGGGGGACCAATGTATATGAACTGACCGCATGATCACGGGATTCTCGATTTGAGAATATGATGACAATTTTCATATTTCTAGACTTAGACATTCAAACATGGCGTTAGTGGGTGAAAACCCAAAATAGCCCCGTGAGTGGCACCAACACCTCGAATGGGACCAATGCAACTCATACGAACTAACTGCGCGATCATGGGATTCCCGATTTGAGAATATGATGATAATTTGAAAATATATAGACTTAGGCATAAAAAATGGCGTAAGAGGGCAAAAACCCGAAACAGCACTCGAACGGCCCTATGAGAGGAACCAACACCCCGTACTGGACCAATGTTAACTCGTACAAACTGACCGTACGATCACGGGATTCCCAGTTTGAGAATACGATGATAATTTGAAAATATATATACTTAGGCTTAAAAAATGGCATTAGAGGGCGAAAACCCGAAACACCCCCCGAACGGCCACGTGAGAGGCACCATAACCTCGCACGAGACAAATGTAACTCGTACGAACTGATCGCGTGATCACGGGACTCGCGGTTTGAGAATACGACGATAATTTTCATATTACTAGACTTTGGCATTAAAAATGGCGTTAGTGGGTGAAAACCCGAAACAGCCTCCGAACGGCCCTGTGAGTGGCACCAACACCTCGCACGGGACCAATGTAACTCGTACAAACTGACTGCGCGATCACGGGATTCCCGATTTGAGAATATAATGATAATTTGTATATTTCTAGACTTAGGCATTAAAACATTGTGTTAGTGGGTGAAAACCCGAAACAACCCTCGAACGGCCCCGTGAGTGGCACCAACACCTCACACTGGAACAATGTAACTCGTACGAACTGACCGCGCGATCAAGGGACTCTAATTTTTATAATACAACGATAATTTTCATATTTCTAGACTTAGGCATAAAAACATGGCGTTAGTGGGTGAAAATCTAAAATAGCCCCCTGAACGGCCCCGTTTGTGGCACTAACACCTCTCACGGGACCAATGTAACTCATAGGAACTGACCGCGTGATTGAAGGATTCTCGGTTTGAGAATACGACGATAATTTGAAAATATATAGACTTAGGCATTAAAACATGGCGTTAGTGGGTGAAAACCGGAAACAATCCCCGAACGGCCCCGTTAGTGGCACCAACACCTCGCACGAAATCAATGTAACTTGTACAAACTGACTGCGCGATCACGGGACTCCCAGTTTGAGAATACAATGATAATTTGCATATTTCTAGACTTAGGCATAAAAACATGGCGTTAGTGGGTGAAAACCCGAAACATCCTCGGAACGGCCCCATGAGTGGCACCAACACCTCGAACGGGACCAACGTAACTTGTAGGAACTAACCACGCGATCACAGGACTCCCGATTTGAGAACATGACGAGAATTTGCATATTTCTAGATTTAGGCATAAAAACATTGATATGTTGATAATTATAACTCATATATGCAATTTTTCAGCTTGAATAAAATTTTGCAAAACTTCTTGGTTACTGATATGATTTTTTTTGTATCCTATCATTTGTAGGATTTTGGCACGTGGAACAATTGAAGAAGGTAATGGTTTACAACATGAAGATTGTTTATATAATGTTGTGGACATTCAGGATTATCTTTTTTATGTGTTACAGCCGTGCGGGATTTTATTATTTAGTTTTATAGTCGTGCGGTCTTTTATAATTTGATTGTTAAATTTTATGGCCGTGCGGGCTTTATAATAAGTAGGTTTTATATTTACAAGGTTTGGAATGTCAAGAAAACAGAGGAAACTCTGCCCAATTTTTTTGGGTGTGTGAATTATAAGACGCGTAATATTTTTAAGTTTGTATATATATTTTTAATTAACAACGTTTTCGATTCGCAGTTTGTGATTTTTTTTATTGTTTTGCCAATAATAAATATTTGTAGCACCTCGTATGTGTCAAACGTTACATGTAGCAACCGACCGTGCAGTCACATGACCACAATTTTAGGATTGGACCAAAAAAGGACATTTTTTAAAAAATTATAGTTAAATATGGTCATGGACTATCCATGACCATTTTTATTTTTTCCGTTGCGCATAAAAATGGTCGCGGCCAAAGTCCATGACCCCCAACCATGATGAAAAATGGCCGGGACCGAAGTCCGCGACCATTTTTTTCCTTTTTTTTCGTCATTGTGTGGGTCACGTACTTTGGCCGCGACCAATTTTTATCACGATTGTTGGTCACGGACTTGGGTCGCGACCATTTTTTCCTTTTTTTTCTTCGCGGTGTGGGTCACAGACTTGGGCCGCGACCATTTTTTTCCCTTTTTTTCCATCACGGTGTGGGTCACGAACTTTGGCCACGACCAATTTTGTCATGGTTGTGGGTCACGGACTTGGGTCGCAACCATTTTTTCTCCATCGCGGTATGGGTCACGACCAAAGTCCGCGACCATCTACCGTGACCCCTGCCGGCCATGACCATTTTTTTGTCACAAACTTGGGTCGTGACCCACGAAATTGGTCGCTCCCAAAATGGTCACGGCTCAAGTCCACGACCCACAGTCTTGGTCAGGGATTTTGGTCGTGACCATTTGTAGGATTTGGTGTAGTGGTAGTGGCCGAGAATGAAGAAGAAAGATATGTGTTCAAGATTAGACCATTGGAAAAGGGAAGCTTTTTCGAAAAAGGTAATGTGTGGAGTCTATTTATTGATGGTTCTTCTTATGAGGCAGGGAGTGGAGTTGGTTTGATAGTGTCGGCTCCAGATGGAACCGATATAGAGTACGCTTTGAGATTCAAGTTAAAGGAAATAAATAATGAATCTGAGTATAAGGCTCTTCTTGACGATCTATCCCTCTCCAGAGCACTGAATGTAAGTCAGTTATTAGTGCATAGTGATTCCATACTAGTAATAAACCAAATCCTAGGAGTGTACGAGGTTAAGGATGAAAGGATGGACAAGTACCTATCTAGGGTAAATGCATTGCTGAAGCACTTCAATGAGATAGAGATCGAAAGGATCCCTTGGCTGGACAACGTCCAAGTTTATGCCTTGGCTAGACTGGCATCAGCAACTAAAACTGAAATAAGAAGGTCGGTGCCTGTTAAGATTCTACATCGGCCGACAATCAAAGAAGAAGAAAACACGATTGAGTTCTTCTTGAGCCTTGAAGTAGGAAAATCTTAGATGGATCCTCTCATCCAATATATAAAAGATGGTGAACTACCAGACTCAAAGTTGGAAAGAAAAAAGCTTAGATATAAAGCTATTAAATTCTTAGTCATTGGGAATGTTTTCTACAAGAAAGGTTTCATCCTCCCTCTACTCCGATGTGTCCATCTGACAGAGGTGGAATACATTTTAAAAGATATACATAAAGGTTTATGTTCCAGCCATATAGGAGGGAAATCTTTGGCAAAAATTGTTGTCACCCAGGGGTATTGGTGGCCGACCTTGCTTGGGATGCGAACAATTTTGTTAAGAGATATGACAAGTGTTAGAGGTTTGCTAGCATCCCTCACCAGCCTCATTAGCCTCTATCTTCCATTACCTCTCCCTATTCATTTATTGTTTGGGAAATTGATTTGGTAGGAACCTTGCCCAGGGTAACTCGCAACTACAAATACCTCATAGTGGAAATTGACTAGTTTTCGAAATGGGTTAAAGCAGAGGCCATAATCACCATCACTCATATGAAGACCTTCAACTTTATTTGGAGGAATATCATTTGTAGATATGGTCTACCTCATACCCTCATCTCAAAAAATGGAAAGCAGTTCAAGAGTGATTCGTTAGAAGCCTACTGTAAGAGGGATGGCATCAAGCACTTTTTCTTAGCTCCAGGTCAACCTCAAGAAATTGGTCAAACAGAGGAAACCAATAGAACCATATTAGATGGGGTAAAGAAGAAATTAGAAGATTCCAATGGTATTTGGACCGATGAAGTGCATGATGTCGTGTGGGACTATATGACAATAGAGAGAACTCCAATAGGAGAAACCCCTTTCAGTCTTGCCTATGGCTCAAAGACAGTTATTCCTACAGACATTGGTTTTGCCAACCCACAGGGTGCAGACCTACGACCCAGAAGCAAATTTTGAAGAGAGGAGATTGGATCTAAACCTCATTGAGGAGAGAAAAGAAGATGTAGAAATTAGGCAAGTAGCCTATCAGCAGAGAACTGCGAGGTTTTACAACAAGAGGGTGAAGGCGAGACCATTAGCGGTAGGAGACTTAGTTTTAAAGAAGGCCTGGAAGAAGATAAATAAACTCCATCCTAATTGGCATGGACCCTACAGGGTAATAGAAGAGGTAGTTCCTAGCACGTACCAGCTTGAGAATTTGGAAGGAGCACCATTATCCAATCCTTGTAATGTCGACCATCTAAATAAGTATTATCAGTAGGACATGGTATCAGTTTCCTTTATCATTGTGTCATTGTATGAGAAGAAAAGTTATAAATGAAATATTTCACGTGTTCTCTCCTATTCTTATTGTATCAGTAGTTCATATTGTATGTTCTAGTTCATCCTAAGATATGGAACATCACTTATGTTGTGAAGTATATTTACCTTGCTCTCGGTGACATGACAGTTCATACGCGACTAATCTCGTCCATGGACTCCCAATAACACTGATAGGGGGAACAATATCGTAGCATCATTAACTTGGTGAAAAACTCTCTCGACCGACACGCCAGCATGGGACGAAGTAGCTCTCGTCCATACACTCTCAAAACAACGAGAGGGGTCTTGTGACTTAACACCATAATTTGGTGAATTCAAATTCAAAAATCATTTTATTATGGTTTATCTTAACATAATTAACTTGGTGAAAACCTCTCTCGATCGAGACGACAGTGTAGGACGAGTTAACTCTCATCTATACACTCTCAAAACGATGAAGGGGGACTTGTGATATAACACCATAATTTGGTGAATTCAAATTCAAAAATCATTTTATTATGGTTTATCTTAACATCATTAACTTGGTAAAAAACTCTCTCGACCGAGACGATAGTGTAGGACAAGGTAGCTCTCGTCCATACACTCTCAAAATGATGAGTGGAGAATTATGATACGAGATGATGTGCGAGATGACAAATGGTTAAGTAGTGAACTCAATTTATAAGCCATTCAATTATGGTTACTTATTAAACATCATTAGAATTTTCCAAACAAATGATGCAAACCTAAAGTAGACAGTATGCAATAACAAGAAGAGAAAATAAAAATAATCAACACAAGCATTATCATTCGCTATGAAATTGTATAGACAAAAGTGTTAGAAAACCATCTCAGAAGTACAAAATTACAAAACCAAAATTGTTTTAAATATTACGTTAGAAAGGGCTAACAAGGCCACAAACGTCCACCCATAACAAGAGTCAAGATTTTATCCCTTCAATGGGAACTTCAAAGGAAGAAACGTCGACATTTTGTGCAGGGATCTGGGTTTCATCCCCATCATCGTTGATACCACCCTCAGTCGCATCATCAACATTTTCAGTATGCTTCGTAGGATTGGCCTCAAGATTCTTGGCTAGATTCTCCACCTCAGATAAGACAATCCTAAGAAGGGGGGTCATTAAAGTCGAGACCTTCAAAGTCTTTAAGGGTAAGAGTCCCTGAGGCAACATGCTTTAGGGAGGCCCATCGATCGGTATTTTTTATACCTCTTTCAAGGTACTAAAATGTGTAGCCCCCAAACTCATTAGACCCTTCAAAATCGGCTCCAGCATGTGCCCTAGCCTCGTCCAAAATAGCCTTGACTTCAACATCTATCTTAGCGTGCTTGCTGCCAGCCAACATTTTTAAGGTCTTCTCATCATCGGCCTTTAAGTTTTCTAACTCTTAATCTTTCTCCTGCAGAGCTGATATTGCATTTTGAATCTCCTCCCTAAGTCCCTCCATCGTCTTCTCTGCATCTCTTCCCTTATGGATTATGGGAAGCTTCTTCTCAATCCAGTATCCTAGTAAGTAGAAATCAAGTAGAGACTGTAAAAGTAGTAAATAATCAAGTTAGTATGAGATAACACTTGGAAAATTGAAATTGTCAAAGTTTGAGCAATAACCTAGACGGTCGTGTGAAGGTTAAATTTAGTAAAGAAAGAAGAGTTCATGGAGCACATGAAATTCTTATCGGCATCAGATATTAAGGAGGCGACAGAGTCAATATATTTCTTGGCACTCTCAATCAGGTTCTCATCATTAACTTTTAACTGGGGAAGATGAGCAGCAAGGGCGTTGTCGGTTGAGATAGGGATCGCCCTGTCTGTCCCTTTGTCCTGTTGACCCTATTTTTATTGGCAGTGGTTGAGAGTTTCCTCCACCCTCTATTTCTTCTTCCTGGTCTCATCAGCTTAGTTAGGGCCGCCCACAATTGACTTCTTTTTTTGGACACTGGGGGTTTCTTATTTCTTTCTAAACTTACTAACCATATTTGCAAGATTGGGGGGAACCATTTTCCAAAGTGCTTCAGGGACATCGGTTGGATGACCTGCAAAAATTCAAAGTTAAACATTAGAAAGGTCAAAGCCAACACTACAATTAAAGATAAGGTTATAATCAAAAATGAAAAATAAACTTACATATTTCTGTAAGAGGACTAATATCAAATCCCATCTCGACCAAGATGTCAGGGGTTATAAGGTCTTCATATTTAACAAGACCACCCCGCTCACCTTGGACTCTGATCGTCTTGATCTTCTCTTAGTCATCCAGACTCAAGACAGGGTCAAGATTTATAGCCATGGACACCTTACCCCATTTCATGTGGACCCTCGACTCGGAGGAAGAACATACGTGATTTGTGGGAAACTCCCACACGTCAGATACGAAGAAATATCTTGGCTTTCAATCATGGTTGGATGTTTGATCAATGAATATAACTTTTTTGGTTGGCTTCCTGGCCATAAAGTTGTAGTATCCAGGCTGAACCCTCATATAGGAAACGTTGTATCATGCCTTAAACACACTAACTGGAAGCTCGATGCCATGGAAGAACTTATAGAGAAAGATAAAATTGAGAAAGATTCTCCAAGCATTCGAAGAAAGTTGAGCAGGGGATAATTCTAGTTAGAAAGGATGGCATGCACAACAGGATGTATAGGAAGATGAAAGCCTAGCTTAAACATCTGCTCGTATAGTGAAACCTCGCCTGGTGGGCCATTAAAAGCTCTTACGGACTCGTTGGGAACACTCATAGTGATATCAAAGTTAATTCAGTATAGATGCCTCCAGTATAAAAGGTCAACATCACTAATGGAGCTCTGAAATGTCTGAGCGTAGTTGGTATCCAGTGGTTCTCGGCCTCATCTCCTGAGTTGATGACATTAGTGGCCGGTATCCCATATAACAATATATTCTAAAATTCCCCCTTGGTCATGGCCAATATGGGGATAGTTGTTTGAATGGTGGGATGTGTAATGGTGACTCTCGGCTCCTCGGGGATTGATTCATTAGCAGACAGGTCTGCCTCATTAGACTGAGATCTTGTACTATCCGTCGAATGAGAGGCGTCAAAAAGAACCTCAACCTCTTCAGAGTTTGTGGCTCCCATCTCGACGATAGGAGAGGCAGGCATTCTCATGGTACGGGAAAAGAATCAGCTTCAGCCGAGACCCTAGTCGAAACTCTGGGCCATAAAGGACTGTAACCATCAAAAGATGAGAATTCGATAGCTTCATCATTCGCAGATGAGTTTGCACTCATTATATCTCCACTTATGAAAATTATTGAGGGATGACTTATGCAAGGAGCCTCTCGTCTCGCAACTATAGGAGGATGAGATGGGAGAGGATCGTCTCTACTCCCAGTTATAGGAGTACTTATAACAACAAGAGGAATCGGGTAGATTGGGCAGAAAGCAAATGCCTCAGCCTGGCGTCTAGCCTCGACTTCGGCCTTGTACTAACAGATCTCACTAAGGATCTTCTCCCTAAGGTCTGGGAATTGGTGAGTCATCTCATATAGTTTCCTTAACATTCAAAGGATGAGTTTCCACTTAGATCTAAAATGACCAAATAGCTTGCAAGGTTGACTGTGTTGACTAAATAATCAAATAGAAAATGAAATGTTTTTTGGAATAAGAACTCAAGAACATCAAATAACAGTCGCCGAAGAAGATGGCCAGTGTTAGACCGACGATGTCATAAGGGCTGAAAAAGCTAAGGAAAGGCAGGGGAAAACCTTAGAACCACCTCCAATTAATAAAACCACCACAAGATGAGAATCATCGACAAATTGTAAAAAGCCTACAAAAGTATAAAAAAAAGCTTAAACTTTTCAAGGATGGAAATAGGGGGTATCTTGAGGATCTTGATGGACAGAGAACCACAAGAAACACTAAAGCTTGCCTGGAATAGCTTAGACAAGAATATAGAGAGAGAAGCAAATATTTAGAGAGAGAAAGAGAGCGTGCATGCGAGTAAACAAGGGAAGAAGAAAGAGAAAAGTTTAAAACCCTTTTAAATATCGACAATGATGGGGCTCTATTCCCAAAGTGCCATTATTGGGGCGCAGTTACCAAAATTGCACACACTACTGCTTGAGCAGTACGCTAAGCCCATTACTAGATGGAAAGTTTCATCTATTAATAACTATCAACCAGTTTGCATTCGACATAGCAGAGACGTCCCATCAATCTCAGAACTCGTACACTTATCCCTCAGCGTCCACGTATTAAAGGCTAAGGTCTAGGTGTGATTTATATGCCCAAGAGTACCATGTACTAGCTCGGTCCCGACCAACCATACATAGACAACCTCTCACAAGAGATCCAGTAAGAAGCAGTATCGGCCTCATCCATGTGTCAGGCCAAAACCATAGACCATTGCCATAAACTTACATGTATAGTCTCAGCTTACTTTTGAGCACTCAAGAATTCATAAGTCTACTCATATGATCATATCGTTGGCGTATGTTAGCCGAAACCCCATTCAGTAATCATCAGCAGGCAACCAACAGTCCATTGGGAGTCTCTTACTCAGCCAGGATGACACCTCCAAATAGTAGGACACATTTGACACTTGTCATGGCGTGTGGAATTGAGCACACGTGAGAAAGTGAGTGTGGGTTGCGAGCCCCGTGTGGACAAAACCGTTGCAACAACATCTCCCTCACGTTTGAATAATATCTCTCAATCATGATTTTCATTCACTTATGACAGGTGGCTACAATACATTTGCCACTCGATGGTGCACAAGCCTATTGCATGTCTGGGGTGCACATTGCACCACCCCAGCCATATAAATATTCACCCTATCCTACCTTGGGGAGGACCTCTAATTCAAAACCCTAGTGAAACCCTTATGAAATTATAGTATAGAGAGAGAAAGATCGAGTGTTTTGTATCCCAAGGTCATTAGATCCCTTTCTTAGTGGATTTCACTCATACACACATATAGTGGAGTAGGCCTAGATAGGATGAACCACTTATATTCTATCTTATCTCCTCTTTACCTCACCCTCTTCAAAATTTACATATCTTTTTACACTCCATTGTTATATAGGATTGAGCTTGCATATTTATATTGATTTGGTGATACCATTTCGGGTATCATCACTTCATGTTGAAAATGATCAAGGAATGATAACACTTGACCACTAAATTGTTTAAAAAGTTATAGATTTGAAATTCACAAAATTTTAGCTACAAAAATTTACAAAATATTTATCGATTCAATCCTAACATTAATAATTCCTAAGGTCTTGTGACTTTCTATTTTATAAATTTTTTTACACCAATGACATCAACCTTGGTCTGGGTTCTATCTTTTGAGGTAAGGCGACCCTTAACCTACTATTTCCTAGTTTGAAAAGGAATTAATGCTTTTACAATGAATGTGGGGATTTATCTCACTTATATCATTCAGATTCATGTTGAATATACTAAAGAGAAAAACTATAAGGAAAATTTTCCAATTGAGCCAATTTGTGTGCAATTGGCTTAATTTCAGAAAAAACATTTGAGTCATAGGTTAGGCTTTATATTTTCAATATCGTAAGCCTATGACATGTTTGATAAAGATGTAGCGGTGAAAATCAAAAAATTATTACACTTCGTGTTGTGTTTTTGTGTCAAGTTTGTCTTCGTGTTTTTTAGGATCTCGCAAGTATGGGTGCATTTGATTATGAGCCTTGGAAAATTATTTTGGGTGATTTGTTTTTTAACAAAATGTTTGGAACTATTTTTAAAATATTTTTAGAGAAAAATATTTTTTTTACTTCGTTAAAATGAATGTTGAACTTTATTAGAACGAAAAGGGAATTTCATTATAATGAGGTTTGTACTTATTAGGACAGACTTTGGGACTTCGTTAGAGTGAACATCTAATGAACTTCAGACAGTCACTCTCTATCAAACAGAAAGCCACCCATTAGAAGCTCATGGGAAGGTCATTGGAACTATAATTCCCATTCATTCAAAGGAGACTGGTCTTCATTTGAATGAAGCAAGCATTTTATTCGAACGAAACCTATGTTCTTGTTCGAACGAACCCGTCGCCTCGAAATTTTTGTTTTTCTATATATAGGTGTACTATACTCAGATTTTATAAGAACTTTTGGTAAAAAAATATTTTCCTATCCCTATACAAAAGTTCCCAAACCCTAGTTTCACCCAAAGAGTTTAAAGATCCAAGTTGCATAGTTCTTATGCTTTGAGATCTTTCATTTTTAGGAACCAACGTTTATTTCTCTCGTCATATGGATAGAGAAAATGTTTTGTGAGGTGGAATCCATATAGTGTTTATTGTGTTGCGATGAAAAAGTGGTGATTTCATGTTTTAATTTCGTAGACGATGGTTGCACTTCATTGGTGGATACCGAGGAGTGTGTGGACAGACGCATTGTGGCAGCTTTCGTGAGTGTACACTTGCATTGCACTATGGAGGACAGTTCAAATATAGAAGAGCGTCAAGGCTTGCAAGGGTGACAAGTAGTTGTGTAAGTCTACTATTTATCTTGTAAATCCTTATCATATTAATCTGTTTGGCTGGGTCATCCGAGGTTTTTTTCATTGTGAATTTTTCTTGTACATCGTTACATTCTGCAATTGCTTTACTTATTATATATGTTAATCACATAAATGCATGTTTTAGGTTAAAAAGATATATTAAGTAAATTGGTTTTTCAAATAAACGGTTTAAAATTGATGAACAAGTGTTTAGTTGGGTTAATCTATTTAAAGTTTTATTCATTAAATTTGAAAGATTTAAAAATAGGCATTTTGTTCTCCGGACCATCCCCTGCCTAAGTCACCCGACGTTTTCAAATTATTATCAGAGCTAGAACACTAAATAATCGTGTTTACATCCGGTGTTTTTAAGAATAAATTTTGGTTATTTTGATTGTCATAGGGCTATGATGTTTGATGGGCCTAACTACGCATACATGAAAATATGTATGAAATCATCACTTACAGCTATAGATGAGCAGTTATAGCAAGCGGTACTTAATGGTTAGTCCCCACCAACAACCCTAGTTAGAGAAAATAGGATACCGATACTTGTATAATTATGGAGTGAGGCTAAGCATAGGTTAGCAAATTATAACTCGCGTGATTTAAATTCTCTATTTATTTTGTCACCCCGAAGGAGTTCCACCATATTATGACTTTTGAGAAGTATAAAGAGTCTTGGAACATACTCCCACTCACCCATGAAGGAACTAGCGTTGTTAAGGCTTCAAAACTCAAAGGCCTCACCTCTCAGTTTGAAACCATTAAGATGTGGAGAGCGAGACCTACAATATGTTTTGATCTAGGTTTTCCAATATAGTGAACTTTTCTTTTAACTTAGGAGAAAGAATACCCAAAAATAGAGTAATAAAGAAAATATTAAGGTCTTTGCCTGAAAAATTTAATTCAAAAGTGATGAATTTGAATCCCTTGGGTACTTTAGATTCTACGAAGCTTGAAGAACTTTTAGGTGACCTACAAACTTATGAGCTTGACATATTTTCCTCCAAAATGATGAAGAAGGATAAGGGCATTGCTTTGAAAGTTTGGAAAGAGAAAACACCAATTTTTAATGATGATTCTGACATCGAGTCCAACGATATGGCCATTTTATCAAAGATAATCAAGAAATTTCTCAAGTCTTAAAATCAATCGAAAGATGAAAAAAACATTGAGGAAAACATGTATAGTAAGGTTGATCACTTCCCTAAAAATCGTAATGATAACTTTAAGAAAGATGTGTTAAAATTTTGTTTTAGTTGTGAGGGTTATGGCCATAGGGTAGCTAAGTGGCCCACTAAACTAAGGAAGGAAGGAAAGAAATATGAAGGTATACAATGCCACACTTAGTGATAGTGATTCGAAAGAGTGACCCGATTCCCCCATTGAGCGCAAATTCATCGCGTTCATGGCTAGTCATGCGATCCTTGATGAAAAATCTTCCCATAAATATAATTTTGTGAATGATATGTTTAAGGCCATTGTTTGTGATGTGAGTAGATAAGAAGATGAGGATGAAAATGATGAGGATGATGATGAGGAGGAGGAGGAGAGTGAACTCCAAGTTGCCTTTCATGAGTTGTATGTGAAAATATTGAGAGTTAATTAGGATAACTTGAAGTGGGAAGCTAAGTTGAAAGAACATTCTAGAGGAAATAATCAGAGTATATTAATTAAGGATCTTTGGGTACGGGAAAGGACTCTTCAAGATAAGTTAGATCATGTTGAGGGTGAGAGAGATAGCCTTCAAGGATTGATGGAGGTTATGAAGAAAGATATTCTTAGGTTTGAAGAGTATAGGCATTTACTCGAGTCTAGGATAGTTGAGTTAGAGGAGAGATTGAGACACTAGAGTCATGTAAAAGTTAATTTGGAATCTAGGTCGAAGAAGTTGGACACAATGTTAGGCACCTTCCTAATAAAAGATGACAAGTGTGATATTGACTTCGGTGATCAAAAGGCTTTCACTATACAAGACATGACCATGCATTTAAGAGGGGTAACAATTGATAACAATGTGAGAAAAGGTCAACCCCACTTAGGTAACACCTATAACCGTTTCTTCACATTCACACATTGCAGTAGGAAAGATCACCTTCAGCTCTTTTGATTTGATCTTAAAAATGGTCCTAGAAAGTATATGTCTAAAGTCACCAGGGTTCCCAAAACCCTAGAGCATCATGTTACACTTATGTGGGTTAGGAGATTCTATGTGTAGGATTTACATGTTAGATTTTTTTATTCTCGTTTTCTTGCACATGTACCTCCCATGCTAAATCTAATGTTTGATTATGTTGGCATTTTTCCATAAACTAGTTTTTGTACTTCATGATATATGTGTTTTCTATTTGTATCTAGTTTGAGTCTTTTGTATTTTTTTCATCTATTATGTCATATTCAAAAGTAAAAAAAGATTTTGTTTGTCTTTTGAGTCTATTTTTTTAAATAGGTATTTTTTTAAATGTTTGAAAAACTCAAAAAGATTTTCGGTTTATGTGTACTTTAGTGTTACACATTTTGTGTGGCATATTGGTGTTTTTGAATCCACTTAATTCCATGTTTTCATGTGGCTAGGATATTTGATTATGATTGTCAATGCTTAGATTGTTCTTAATCACACTAGCATGGAGTTGTTCGACTTTGATTAGCTCAATGGATTCACTTTGTATATGCCTCCGTACACACATGCATGAGATGTTCTTAATTTTTAACTTCACATGTTATATTTGAGCTTTGTGAGATGTTCTCCCTTCATTCTTATCATCTACATATTTCATGACTATGGCGGATTTGTGCATAGAAGAACTTTTGCCCGTGAGATTATTTATTTTTTAATTCATATATGAGGGTGCACAGAAAAGGGATACGAAATGAGAAAATTTCCTTTACGTAAAATCCATCATTGGCAAGAGCCTAATATAAAAAAATTCGAAGCAATAAAAAATAAAATTTTCCAAGGCCAACGAGTTTTTTTTGTTTGTTTGATATTCAAATTAGTGTCTTCAAAAGAATTGAGTGAAAAGAAAATATGATATATGTTTAGATATTGAGGGTATTATAGCTTAAGATTAATGGGTTTGTACAATGAAATGTCTTTATGCTTATCATGTCATGGCGTTATTGATTAGTAGAATCATTCAATAATCTAGGCTTATGTGTATTATGCTTCTTTGCTCATAGAGCTCACTTTATCTTTTCACTTAAGGATAAATCATAGTTTGATAAAGGTTTGTGATCAAATAGAACTTCTTGAACATATTTGAGTGTTTGGGTTATTTTTCATTTCTATCTACTTCTCGCCCATTCATTCAAACCGACATTTTTAGACATATCGATACTATGCTAGTGTATAAATCTTGTGTTTTGTGGTTGTTTATATATATTGGCTCTCCAACATACCCAACTAAACATACCTAGCAACATACCTCACTAAAAGAGTTGTCTTATAACGAATTTCGGGAAAAAATGCATCTCTAGGTTGGAAGGGTCGATTTTAAGTTCCTCTCTCTTCATTTCTACAGCCGGCAAAACCCAACTCCGGGTTGTAAGGGTCAATTTTTTGCTGGGTTTAGGTCTTTGAAGATGGGTCCTGGGTTGCTGCTCGGGTGGCAGTTTATTGTAGGGTCAGAATCAAGTTTTGATCAGGGTTTGGGTTTGGTTGAATCGGGTTTGTAGCCGGAGTTAGGTGGTTTTAAGTGGTCAAAAATGGGTTTTGGCAGGTGAGAGGGAGGTAGGCTACGGTCTCCTAAATCATTTTCCGGCAGCAGGGCATAAGGGGGTTGGAGCACTCCGGTTGTAAAGCTGTTGAATTTATGGTGTAAGTGGAGTTGGGTTTGAGGTATGGCTCCGATTTTTGGAACAGCGGGTCGTCGATGGAGGTATAAGGCCGGATTTGAGTTAGGTCCGATGGGTGTCACGTTTGGTTGAGTATAGGTATACAAATCTATCTATTAATGTGTTGAAGTATTTGGGTCCGCGCCAGTGGTACTATTGCATTTTTTCCCCAAAATTCCTTATAACCCAACTCCTTTAATGAGGTATGTTGCTAGGTATGTTTAGTTGGGTATGTTGGAGAGCCTAACTATATATATATATATATATATATATAATAAAGTAAGAAACTTATGTATGTCATAAGCTTGGCTGATGAAGTCATCTAGATAAGTTTTTCTTGTACTACCAATTTTATCCTTCAAATCATTGATTTCTCCCTCTTTTTCACGTATCAAATTTTCATTTCAATTCAAAATTGAGGGTAATTTGGTCAAAATCCCTTCGTAACTTTGTTGACACTCTCTCTCATTTCTCACACCAACCTCTCATTCTCCCATCCTCTCATCAACGAGCCCAAAAAAACCCTACCTCATTCGCCTCCCTCTCTCACTCATCGTCTCCCCCACACTAACCTCGAGCCATGTGCTCTTCAAACCCTCTCCCCCGCTGCCGCCCCCTCTCCCCACCGCCACTCCTCATCACGGTTCCCCTGTGACCTGCGACCAATCAAGCTCTCCTCCAACATTTTCTCTCCTCAGTCAATAGGTACAAATTAGAGTTTCAACCATTTTGGGTGGTTTTGAGTTATTTATTCTCTTTCAATTGGAATTTTTTTTGTTATTTACTTTTGTAGATGTGAATCGAACGTTTTTCCCTCATTTTATTGTTCATCTCTTCTTTATTTGGTTTTTATGGTCATATATATACACTAATGATTTGAGATTTGGTTTGCCATGATTTCAGATTTACGATTACTATTTGGGATTTCAGATTTGCGATTTTTTGGTAAACACCCAAAAGTTAGATCTCTCTTCTTCAGATTTACAATTTTTCCCCACAATTTTAGATTTATGATTTGGCTATTGATATGTATATTTGTTCTAACTTTGAATTGATTTGAAAAAGGGTATTTTTTATTCTCTTATATACTTTGTTTTTTGTATTTTTGAGATTTAATGAATGTATTGTGGGATTCAAAATGGATTGAAGAGTTAGTATACATATTTTAGCATAGTGGATTGAAGGTATACATATTTAACTGCGTGCATAAAGTTCTTTCCCCTTTGTTTATTAGGTTAAAAAATTAAATAATGGACATAGAGTCAAATTTCTCAATTTTGTTACTTTTAACTCTATTTTTTATTGCCAAAATTTCTATTTTTGGTGAATGGTGGAGTTTCTGCAATACTCTTTAATAGTTATACTTTGAGAAAGGAGAAATCATATTGATTCGAATTTGTAGATGTTAGAAATATACTTGGCACTAATTTAATTTTTACTTTTGTTTTTAGAAGTTTTATGCTCTATTTTGCAGATCAACCCGCAACTCCCAGTAAAATTTGAAAATCAGATATACTCTTGGAAAATTCAAAAATCAGGTATATGTGAATTTGAAATTTTTTATGCTTTGTTTGATTGGTGGTTCTTCTATTTTCACATTACGATATTTAGGTTTAAAATTTTAGCATTTTTTTGTTATGATTTGCTTGAAGCGAATTCAAAGGATGCTTCCCAAGTAGAAAAATTATCCTAAATAATTAGAGATTTGTGTATAATTTGAATGTCTTCAAACAGTTTATCCCACAGAGCGTTCGGCACCTATTGACCACTGCGTAAAGTTTAATATATTTCGTTTCCATATTTTTGTTCATGTTCGAATACTAAGTCATTTTCATATATGTATATTTGAACTTCTTAGCTTCCAACATATACACATATCAGAAGATAATCTTATCATTTTATTTGTTGTTTTAGTCTTGGATTCTGTTTATAATTTCATTGATTACTCATTGTTCTTTATGTTTGATGATGTTGAAATAGGTGTTTATGAACATGCATCGTGGGAGCTCTAAATTGTAAAAGGACTCATCTTTATGTTTGATTTGATCTACAACCTCATATGAATGGAAGATTTGATTGGAAGGGTACCTATTATAGACAAGTATAGTTAAATGTATAAAGGTATTTATTGTTTCTACGTCTTTCACCTGGCATAATTTATACACAAGTTGTCTATCACTTGAACTGATACTTCAATATATGTAAGCTAATCATATTTAAAAATGGTATCAGGTATGCCGGGGTTGTAAAACTGATGCAAGAAGACAATTTTTTAGTGAAAATGGACGACATGTCCCCAATCAACAAGCGAAAGAGGTTGGTATCCACCCTCTGGAGGAGGTTTTAAGGATGTAGGTAGATTTCCAAGTGAAACTGCCAAACTATTTTTGACCATGTCACCTACTGTCATAAAAAGTGAATGAGCATTTGAACAAAAGTAAATAGGATCATTCCATCCTCAATGATTGGCCTAATGTCAAGAGGATCATAACATCCTCAAGTTGTCAAGGGCCATCGGTAGACTCGAAACAACCAACCCTTTTGTTATTAGTTGGAATTTGGTAGTTTATTTTTTCATTCTGTATGATTGATTTAATTTGTTGTGTTTACATAATTTTCTTTGAATTGTTAGGTGGAAGATGTATCTCGAGAGACACAGATCTTCTCAAGGCCAGAGTGGTGACAGTTGGGTTCATAGAGAGAGGCGAAGCATTTAATGTAAATCTAGAGACTGCTCAATTTGTGGGTACTAATAGAAGCTTATCTTCTCGAGGTATATCCTACACCGAGGAAAGAATTAAAGAGGTAATAGAGATCCAAGAAGAGGTACATCAATGTAATGTCATGGTTGATGATGCAATATATGATCACGTAAAGAGGGCCGGGGAGATGATTGGGGAACCCATTATGCAAATACTACCTGTGACTATACACATAATAACTGTTATTTTAACAGGTACGTATTACCGAAACTTAGCCTTGAACTTTTATTTCTCATTTTTTGGTGTTAATCATTCAATATATCTACTCAATGTTTTTGGGTTGGTTATATATTTTTTATCTTTGAATAGTTGTTTATTATTCAAAATTACTACTATAATTTCTCTCCACTACTAAAATTAAACTACTCAGATTAGAAGAATTCCAGGAGAAATAGAAAAATACTTCACAACATTTTTGTATCCATGTAACATAGTGGAATTTTTACTTTTAATTCAGTAGAAATAATTGTTTTGTACTCGAGGTCTTCTAGATTACGGATGTTAGGTTTGTATATTTTTGTTGATCACGAATGCTTCTGTCTTTCAGGTATTGGTTCTTAGAATTATGTTTGTCCAAATTCCTATGTGAATGTTTTAATGTTGTCCGACTGTTTGACCTATATTGGTTTTGCAAGTGAGTTAATGGGAGAAAGGGGAGGCACCTCCACCGAAAGCATTGGAAGTCAATTTTTGGACCACCTGAAGTTGCCAACTTTGTGAGCAAAATAAGAATCATAATGTGTTTATGTGAGTATTACCAAACTACTTGGTTGAGTTAAGATGCTTTGTTTTGTTTCTTCTCCATGATTCTATGTTTCTTAAACTATTCACATAACATGCTCGAGTAAATTCCCAATAAAAATTTTGTTGTTTTTTGCGAGTAAAAGTATTCTGAGTATTGTTAGTTGGTCTTCAAAGGTGAGAGATGCGTGGTATATTGGCAAATTTTTAAATGGAGCCCTGGTTTCAGAGTTGATATTGAAAGAAACATTACCCCTATGTGGATTTCATTTACTCAATTACCGGTACATTTCTTTGCTAAGCAATCTCTTCAATAGATTGATCAATTGGTTGGTTCTCCTCTCAATCTTGATGCCTTAATTGTGGATATTTCCCGTACAAGCATGGCAAGGGTTTGTATTGAGGTAAATTTATTAAATGAGAGAATCAAGCCTGTGGGGAAGGATGCTTCTAGAAGGAAATTATATACCAAGAGATTCCCTTATACTGTAAGTTCTGTTGTAGAAAATGTCATGTGGACTACAATTATTTGGTGAAATTCCCCAAGCAATGTGAACACTACCACTCAATGTTGTGAATTTGGATCTGCTGAAAATTCGGACCTGCACTCAATCCTTTTTTTTCCAAGATGTTTATCATCCTACAAATCATGGCCTATTATAAGAATTGTCTCAATGAATGAAAAATGATAGAACATAAATTCTACAAAAAATTTAAGACAATGTTCATGTTATAAATTAAAAAAATGAATAAACTCCACAAGTGTGATACATATCCCTAAGAAATTGTTCTCCTATTCAATTTATAGTATTTTAAATTGATTGTTCCTCTAATGATTAAAGCAGAAAAATTCTTTACGTATAGTATGTTTAAAATAAGGTGATCTATCTAATTGCTAACCCAAATGTTCTTACTTAATAGAATTCCTTATAACTATGAAAATGTCAGTTAATATTATTAACAAATTTTTGCAACATAGGGTGTATATGAGATATTTCCTAATAGCAAAGTCATTATTATATTTTGCAACACTCACTCTTTTTCTTATTCTCTTTCCTTTCCTTGTTGCGACTGTTTTTATGAGCATATTCAGCATCAACATAGTGCCTCCTACGCAAAAAGAAGTGTGGTAATTTTGATTGTGACACTAAAGCATGATCTGGTGGATTGAGAGCATTATCTTAAACTGCTAAAGCATGAAGGTGTTAATGGTTTTTAATGTTTTTTAGAAGTTTAGGACACTAAAGCATGAAGGTTTTAATGGTTTTTAGAAGTTTAGGATTCCAATATCTTCAAATTTATTGAACTACTAGTGAACTTATTTCTGCATTGATTGTGTTCTCATGCTTATATTGTGCTTACGTACATATGATGTATAGGGGAATCATGGCCATTGACTAAAAACGATGGCGTTAAGAGCTTTGAGTGAATGCCAAAGTGTTCTTAGAACAGAAATTGCCTTGCATCTCATTTCCAGCAGAACAGAAGCCTCTTGAGAATCTCCAACCATTTCCTGACTTGAAAAAATCTCCTCTACTTCTTCAGAAACCACATTGTCTTTGAACATAAATGTTTCCAAAGAATCTAGCAAGTGAATTATAGTTACCATTAGTTGGAAATTATTTTCCTGAATATAACTTCGCGATAAATGAGTATAGAATATATTTATACATCTTCTAAGAGTTGATGCAACAGATTTGAACCGCGCTCTTACAAATCTGGTCATTCCCAGAGAATGTTTAGAATAAGTTATCTTGACAAATAAACCCATTCTTTGATTGATTAAGATGGACTTCCATAGGTTGGGTAGCTTGGCCTTATATTTTGTAGGTCATTTTTTATTTTTGTATCATGACTGCTTTCTATGATTCTAATTAATCCTCTAACTATTAAATTTTAGACTATCAAACCAAATAAGCAATATTGTACCATCGATGATGAGATAACAAATACGACAACAAGTACCAAGTTAAAGGGTTAGGAACCTATAACTATTGATTATGTTGTCGTTGATGTGAAGAACAAAAATAATCTACAAAAGGTTAATGAGATTTTGTCATTGTAATTATTATATCTGGATATTGTTTTTTGCGTTCTTCCCTACTGTGGCGCAAACTTTGATAGTTGTTTCTCATTGATAGGTTTGTCCACTGCATGTGTTACGTATACAATATTATTTTATAGTTGTTTCTCATGAATTCGATCTTTTTACAGCCTTGAACAGATAAGCCTTGAACAGGTAATCCCATATTTTTTTATATGGAAGAGGGATTAAGCCCCAGACATACATTTATTAATGGAGAAAGAGCCTCTCCAAGGTCTTACAAGCAAAGGAGAACTACAAGAAGCCATTAAAGATTAAATATGGGAATTTATAAATATCCCCTTTACAAATTGGAGAAAAGACTATCGAGAAAATTGGAAGGAATATCTAATGTAGCTACATCCCATCTTATCAAGCCTATAGGCACCTCTAACAGTAGAAGGAAGATCACGAGCATAGTAAAAAATCTTCAAAGAATCATCACCAGGACCATGATTGGCCAAAGCATCTGCAACCGTATTAGATTCCCTGTAGCAATGAGATAGAGTATAATTTAACATCAATAATTTTGACCTGATTTCCTCAGTTAAAGGGATCAAATGCCATATTTTTTAAGCTTTTGTGTTTATAATGTTTATAAGCTTTTGTGCTTTTGGGCCATATAGCCTTGAACGGGTAGTGGCCTGACAATCGTTCTACGTACCTGCCTTTGGGAGAATATCATCTTTCAATGTCATGTGTCAAATATCAAAAGATTAAATTGTGCAAGTTTAGGAAGCCTATTAAACTTAATTGTGCATATGCTAGAGCTCAAAGAGATCAAACATTAGGTATATGATTCTTATTTGGATTTATAGGTCATTTTTCACAAATTGATTATGTGTAGCCTACTTGCTCAATTATATTATTTATGATTTAGAAACTTAATTATTTTATGCATTATGTCATCTCTAACTAACTTGGTTTTATAAATATTTAGAACACAGTTTATATTTGTCAATAATTTATGTAACTCATTTGTCTTTTTTGTTTGTTTCATTTTTTTTTAGTTGAGATGGATGATTGTAAACAGATGATTGAGTAGATTGCAATCCACCAATGGTTTTGAAGAGATTTTGGAGTCATCAGCTGAGTGGCGACACTTGGTGGATTTCAACTCGAGTCAATGGAGTTCTTCACACCAACCTCAGGTGTTGCAATTGCTCGATCAAGTGATTTTTAGCGTCCTCCCTCATCCCGGTCTCTGATTTCGCATGAGAAGGGGTTGGTTACATTGCAGCTTACGCCTAACGCTGATCAATTTAGAGGTTTTATGTCTTCTTAAATGTTTAATGGATTTCTGTTTGCCGTTTATCGCTCGACTGGTGACAAAATCGGAAGATGAGTGGGTTCTAGGTACATTTTTTAATCTTTGTAAGATTTCAAAAGATATATTGAATAAGCGATACCACCTGGAAGCACTTTCTAAAATCATCAAGTTTCTTGTTGTGCAAGACGATTGTTCAAATTCCAATAAAGTTTGAAATTTATCGTTTGTGATATTGTTGGTTGTTTCAATTGCTTGGGATATTAGTGTTTTATCTCCCTACAATTAATAGTCAGGTAATTTGAAACAAGTAATTTATTTGCAATGTGAGTTTTGTAAGGTCAAAATTCATGTGCTCAATACATGTGAACGATAAAACTAGACATTTGTTCACTTTTATGTGTAGGTGTGGGTTGTTAAATTGGGCGTTTTTGGTAGTTAGTGGCGTGCCGCAAGCATGATTATTACCCGAGATTTGTGTGTTTTGATATGGTGTGTCCCTTATTTTTGCTTATTTGACCTTTGGTCCCCATTCACGTTGTTATTTATGGATATTGAGTTCACGTTGCTTATTTGACCTGTGTATACTGTATTTAAAAAATAATTGTCCATTTTTTTGGTTTTGTAGGACTTGGTTCTCAAGATGATGTGACGGAGCACTGATGATTTAGTGGTATCAGGAGCATCGACATATGTCGACGGATAAATTGTCTCTTTGAATATTGCTGTTGGGTTATTTTTTATTTCTTAAACAGGATGGTTAGTCCTATAAATAGAGGAAACTCTAGCCATTTTTTTTTTAAATTGTTTACGATTATTTATATTATATAATAAATATTCTCGACTAAAGTATTGGTATTATTTTCATGAATTAAGTTGAATTGATGATTTTGTTTATACGATGTTTAAATTATATACGACCTAACACTTTATTTTGTTGGGGGAACGAAATTGTTTCCATTTCGTAATTACGCACTTTGAAATTTTTTGTCGTTTTGTGATTACATGCACGGAAAATTCTACCCATTTTTTTTAAATTTATCTTATTTGTATTGAATTAAATAAGGTTGGCCGTGATTTTGTTGTTATTATGTTAGTTTTCCCCGAATATCGTCGTGACTTTTTTAGAGAAGTTTTTTTCGTTCAAGTATTTGTTTAATGAATTTGGACCTTTAGAATATTGTAAGATTGGTAGTTACCCCTTAACTAGGGTGGATATTCCAATATACGATGGAGATTATGGCCATTTTTTTTAGAATAACATTTTGTTTTCTTGGCAAATTAAATTTTTGCCTTCTTGCAACTACGTACTTTAAAAAAATTTATCGTTTTATGATTATCAGCGTGCCTTCAGGCACGGGTATACCCTCGTGTATATATATATATATATATATATTGCATATTTAGTATATTTTGCATATTTATATATACGGTATCACTTTGTTTTGAGTCTTTGCGTTTGCATTTAATCCGTGCTTGCCATATGTTCTATCTTTGGATTATATTTGATATGCTATGTGATCATATTGGTAACTCTTATTGATTGTTTGCATTGATATCTCAAACTTCATTTCTTATTCAAGTTGTTATCATGTATGCATCGATACTGGTATTAATCGATCATGGTGTGGATTATTTATGTTTGTATTGGTATGTTGTGTTTTGTGGCACTTTACACCATTGTATAATATTATTACTTCTTTTTTTTTTATAGTATTGTAATACCCCGTATTTTTATGCTATATTAATTTGGGGATTTATACCCCGTATTTTTATGCTATATTAATTTGGAGATTTATTAAATTTAATGTGAATTAATTATTTAATAAAAATCTGGAAATTAATTATGTTATAATTATTAACGTGATGAGAGCTAGTAATTATGGGAAACTTGTTGAATATTACTAATGAGCAAAGTAATATATAATATTGGTTATATTGAATGTCACGAGTGAATAAAATGACAATTTTGAAAATTTGAGTCGGGACGCACCCGTGTCGCGTCGGGACTAAATATTGATGAATAAAAGTAAATATATTATAAGTCGCTCGTATGGTCGTTTTGAGTGCGCTAATATGTCCGGAAGGGTCGAGATAGTCAGAAAAGTGTACCCGGGGGTTTAGTTTGGGTCTCGGGGAGTTTTTAGGCTTAATTAGTACCCCGAGAGGGCATTTTGGACATTTTACATTTTTGGGTAATTGAACCCACGAAAATTCAAGGGATATATCAGATGTCTAAGGTTGTCTTCTAGGGTTAAAACAACCAAAGACAAGTGACGGCCATAGGATAGGGGAGGATAGGCTTTTCCAAGCAATCCAAGGCCAACGATTCACCCGGTTGCACCGCCACCACCACCAACGCGTAGATCGTGCGACGGGAAACGCAACCACACCAAATTCGTCATCAAACCAGAATGTCAAAAATCCCAGGCAAGTGTTTATCTTTCTTATTTCGTTAATGCATCACTCATGTTAGTCTAGGGATGATTAGGATGAGTTTTATGGAAGAAAACCCCAAATTTGAGATAGGAAATCGCATGTAGTAATGGTTTAAATGTTATTCTGGAAACCCCTTCACATGTAGAGGATTAAACCACGAAATTTTGATGTTTTAGAAGAAGAAAATTCTGGAAAAATACTGATTAGAACCATGTCAAAGAGATTTCTAGGGTTCTTGAGATTTACATGAATTTTGGCCTATTAATCCATGATTATTAATAGAAATTTGCATGCTTTACGTAAAAGATGTATGGAATGGATTTATATTATTAGTAGTATAAATTTTTGGACGTTTGGGGATGAAAAGTTTGGACTTGGATGGAGTTATGTGAGAAAACCCGTAACTAGTAACTGCAGAATTCGCCATGCTTGCTTGATCGATCGATCGAGCCAAGAACTTCGATCGATCGAAGGTTAGATCGATCGAGCCCCAGACCTCGATCGATCGACCCCTCATGGCAGACTCATATTCCCCTTTTTAAATTAGTTGAATTCAATTCAATGAGAAATAATCCTTGGACACCCTTACTAAAATGTTTTGGGAGATAAAGATGACCAGTAGGATTTATTAATGATTAAGAGACCTTTAATGTAAGGCAAAATTTTTATTTTTGGAGTGTTTATACCTAATGGATGATGGAATTTTGTATTAAAGGGAGAGATTACGTAAAATGGTTACGATAGAAAATAGATGAATACCTACTGAATTTTTACATTTGAGAGGATAGAGTCCATGAGTGTTACGTAGTGAGTTGGAATAATCCCTCGAATTAAAGTTAGAGACGAACGATTATACGTGAGAACTAAATAATGAGATATGAGGACAAATGTTGTAAATATGGGATTTGAAATGTACCTAAATTGATATGGTAATATTAGCATAAGTTATATGACTGTGTTTATGCATATACTATCTATGTGTGAAAATCGTGCCCACGCTACTTGCTATCCCTGAGGTTACCGCGCTGGGACAGTCTTATCTCGATGGGACCTTTATGGGGGATATTGACTCATACCCTAGAAGATAGAAATCCTTGGTACAGGCTATCGAATTGATAGTTCAGACGGTCCTAAGAGACGCGAGCATGTGCTTTCCTCTTAGAGACTTGGAATCTATGATTCGCCTCAATATTGTTTGTGTATGTGTTAATACAATTCGAGAGTGATTCCGAATTTGTATTTCCCTTAGTACGAGTGATACGGGGATTGGATAGTAGAGTATGCCCGCACCATAGTTTTTATGTGGGGTGTTGTTAGAATATATATATTATACGAGTATTTAATATATATATGAAATTCTGAAATTTGGAACTGTCTGCTGTGATATGGTAAGTAAGACATGTATGATGACTCAAATTGGAAATACTTGTTTTGAAAAAGTATAATATGACACTGGGAAACTTTATTAATAAATAAAGTTAAAATGAGAGCTTCGTTACTAAATGAAATCTTCCTTTTAAACAAGTATATTGTTCAGTTTTAAATCTTACGAGTAACCTAAGATAAGTTAAACCATTGGGAAGTTTAGTGAAAAATAAGATAAGAAAATCCATTTGGAAGGTTAGTGCGATAGGCGTGCACATTATAAGAGAGGTGAGAATTTCTCAAGAGAGTGTCGCACTAGTATGTTGTTGCATTGGCTTGTAAACATTTTAAATACTTGCTAAATGAATTTTAAATCATATACAGTATCAGGCTCTGACCTGTTTCTATTTCTCTTTCTCTCTTATATATATATGTATATATTACAGGTGCCCAGCCACAGGGGCATCTTGCTTAGGATCCCTTGGAAGGAATGTCCTGCAGCTTAGGTGGGAGTTGCAGGCCTCTTGCTTAGACGACTTCATTTATTTGACTCCACTCTAAGCACATTCATTTAGTGGGGCATGTGTCGCCCTTTCCATTATTCAGTTGTTTATTTGGACATTGTAATTCAGTTATTTCTAGTATTGTCACTTTGGGATTTATTACTATGTGAATGTTTTACTTTAAGTTTTAATGTTGGGATTTAGTTGTTGAATGTTTAAATTATTTGGATTATATGTTCCAGAATTATTGTGGTGTGATTCTTTAATTTTGAATTGTTGTAAATAATTAAATCTTTGTTTTCAAAATAAAATTTGGAAAGTAATGTTTAAAAATGGTTTTGACACTTAGCTTAATTAATTAGGGTGTTTAAATTGGAAAAGTTATTTTTACGACAGTGATGCTAAGAATGAACCAACTGTTCACCTTGATTTTAATTTAATAAAGGAGTGATCGCCTGATATTTAATTAGGCGGGGTGTCACAAGTATATGTTGACATATTTAGGGGAGATTTGGTTTATAGGGTAAAAATAGTTTTATGCATTCTTACTTTGTCTATTCCTAAACAAAAAGGGGGAGAAATGGTATCTTTCCTTTCATGATTAGGATATCTTTATATTAGGGAGAGACGTCTTACCTAGGTTAAGATTTTTAGACATTGGAAGAATTTTATTCTTATGCAGATTTTATACTTGTTATATTCTCTTTGAATTTAAAGGTGTGTTTAAGTATGCATGTTTACAATATGCTGCAATGTTTTTCAAGTGTGTAAAGCTACTCTGTGTATGTGTTAGTCAAACGTCTATCCTTTTTTTTCCATTTGGGATTGGGGATTGAGTATTTTAGAGAGCTTAACATCCCATAGGTGTTTTTATTTAGGTTTTGTTCAGGACTTGCCGAAGGGATTTGTAAGGACAAATTTTCAATTGAGTCTTCTGGACAAAACATTGGAGTCATAGGTTAGGATTTATATTGTCGATCTCATAAACCTATGACGTGTTTGATGAAGGCATTGAGGCAAAGATTCAAAGATTGTTACACTTTGTGTCATGTTTTCATGCCAAGTTTATCTTAGTGTTTTCGAGGATCCTACATGTATGGATCAATTTGATTATGAGCCTCGGAAATTTATTTTGGGTGATTTGTTTTTGAACATAATGTTTGTAACTATTTATAAAATATATTTTTGAGAAAAATAATTTAGAAAAAATGTTTAACTTTGGTAGAATGAAAAGGGAATTTTGTTAGGATAAGGTTTGGACATCGTTCATATGAACTTTCAGACTTAGTTAGATCGAACTTCAAATGAGCAATCTCAGTGAAACAATAAGCCACCCATTAGAAGCTCGTGGGAAGGTCGCTAGAACGATAATGCATGTTCGTTCAAATGAAATTGGTCTTCATTTGAACGAAACAAGCATTTTGTTTGAACGAAACCTATGTTCGCATTTGAACGAACCCGCTACCTCGAAATTCATGTTTTTCAATTTATAAGTGTTTTGGACTCAAATTTTACAAGAACTTTAGGCGAAAAATATTTTCCATCGTCATATAAAAGTTTCCAAACCCTAGTTTTACCCAAAGAGTTTAAAGATCCAAGTTTCATAGTTCTTATGATTTGAAATATTTAGTTTGTGGGAACCACAGTTTATTTCTCTCATCATCTAGATAGAGAAAAGTTTTCGTGCGATGGACTCCGTATTGTCTTTGTTGTGTTGCGATAAAAAAGCGGTGATTTCGTGTTCTGACTTCGTAGACAGTTATTGAACCTCATCAGTGGATATCGAGGCATATGTCCTGTCACACTTTGTGCAAGCATGAATGGGTGGGCTCCTATGTTGCACTGTGGAGGAGAGGTCAAATATATAAGTCAATTGGGTGAGGTGAGGTAAAATAACACTAAACTAAAATGAAAGATCAAATTACAAACTAAAAAAAGTAACTAAAATGGAAAATAAAGTCTAACACTAAAATATGAGATAATGAGATAAATAAATGTGAGAACAATCAAGAAGTGGGATTACACCACAAATTTTAGCTATTCTAATTAATTAATCCAATTAATTGGATTATCCCAAATTAATATCAAAATTACAAATCAACTCTCGTTGCAAATGTAATTTTAATAGTAACCTTTTAGAAAATTAAGTTTAATACCTCACAACTCCAGAAAATAGATCTACACTCCTTTTAATTAATCACCTGCTAGGATCAATCAATTAAAATTTATGTAAATCTTAGAACATAAATTTAGAGTTGAAATTCAAGTAATAATACCCCACGTAAGAAATCCCTATCTGTAGTTCGAATCTAAAATGAGTATTATGACTAGAATTTCGATTTTCTCTTGAAAATCATTTACCCTCTCTCGGGGCGTAAATTTAAGGGTGAGAGATCAAACTTAACATTCAAAAGGAATTTTCAAGTAATCAAACTAATTAAACTAAAATAATAAGGATTTTCCCCCACCCCTTGAAAGGGGATTTAGCCTAACATAATATAAAGCATGATAATCAAATAATCAATAGGCATTTAATATAAAAGAGAAAAGAGAAGAATAATCAAACCAACCTATTGAATTTAATTGACTCCAATCCTCCAATTTGAAATTTACATCCCTCCAATTGAGCATCCAAGTGATTTGCAATTAAATAATCATTCAATTAAATCTCTTACAAAATTTAATCTCACAAATATCTAACAAAAATAAAAATAATAAAACTATTTACAAAATGGTGTTTATCCTAATTTATTTTCTACACTAATCTATCTCTAACTCTCTCTAGAATTCTCTTCTCTATTTCATGATCTCCCTCAAATGGGGTCTTCCATCCTTTAAATAGTAGGCATGGAGCATGGGGGTAAAAATGGAAGGACAAGGGTGTATGGGATATGGAAGGTATTTGGGTGAGGGTATATAAGGAATTATGCACACATGTGCATGGGTAAGAGGTGAGGTCATGTGGGAAGTGTGGTGGTGAGATAAAATCAGATTTGGTTTGAGGGGTATTTTGGGTATATGGGTTAAAGAGTTAGCTGGGGTTAGTTTGGGAAAAAGGGATAAAGTGGTTTAAATGGGTTTAAAACATGTGGGGACTTTTTTTTGGTTTAGCTTTTTGGTTTTTAACAGATATGGCAGATACGATTTTGGTCTTTTGGATCCTAGATTGAAAATGGGTAAGGAATTGGAGAAGGCAAATGTCGAATTTGCAAGCCAGGTTGCGGGGTTGAAATCGGGTATGGGTTGGACGGGGAACAGCGCCGGAGTTGGGTCGATGAAGGGGGGCGCAGGTGGCTGGACGACGAGTTCTGCAGGTCGGGACGCCACCGGATCTAGGTGAGTTCGTCAGCCCCGGGTAGGGGCAGGATTAGTGAGTTCTCGGATGCGGGTTGCAGGGGATAAGGGATGGGGGTCGTCGGGTTGGGGCTTTGAGTTGGTTGAGAGATGGGAGATGGTGGTTGTGGGTTAATGGAGGAGAGAGAAAGTGAGGGTGTGTGATGGGGAAGATGAAGTGGAAGGGGTTTGTGTGTGGGGCGGTGGGGGTGGGGGGGGGGGGATGTATGGGAAGGTAGGTGTGGGTGAGGAAGAGTTTGGGTGTATGGGAATGTAGGTTATTTGTGTGTGTGTGTTTAATTTGGACACCTAATATAATAAAGACTCAACTAAAATTAATAAAAAATAAAATCTAACTAAAAAATAAAACAAACTAAAAATAATAAAAATAAAAATATTAAAACTAAAAAATAAAATCCTAAGCTTATATAAAAACTAAAATAAAACAAAAGAAATAAAAGCTTAAAATCTAAATGAAAATTAAAGTCCTAAAAAATATAAAATCTAATAAACTAAAAATAAACTCCTAAAAACTAATCCTAATAAAACTAAAAACTAATAAAAATCAAAATAAAATAAAATTACACTAATAAAATAAAAATAGAAAATAAAACCTAGAAATCCTAAATAAATCAAAAATAAATCCTAAAAATAAAAATGACTCAAACTAAACATCTAAAAAAATATAAAAAGACACAAACTAAACACACACAGGCTTTGGGTAGGTTTAGGGTAGGTTAGGGTTACGGGATAAGGTATTTAGCTTCATTCAACGCGCATTTGCCTCGATATATAGTTTTTGACACCGCAAACGGACATTTGAACTACAAGATAAACATAAGACCCATATTGCTGAGAATTGACAACTAAAATACGTCTATTCGGGGTATAAAATGTACAGTTTTGGGTCCTTATTAGATACCGAGGCATATGTCCCCTCACACTTTGTGCAAGCATGAATAGGTGGGCTCCTATGTTGCACTGTGGAGGAGAGGTCAAAGATATAAGAATATCAAGCCTTGCAAGGGCGATGAGTCGTTGCATAAGTCAACTATCTAACTTTTTTAATACCTTGTCATAGTGATCAATTTGGTCGAGTCGTCAAAGGCTTTTCTCGTTGTGGGTTTTTCTCATACATGGGAACTTTGTGCGATTGATTTACTTGTTATATCTCCTACCTAGATGCATGTTTTAGGTTAAAAAGATAAAATTGGGTAAATAGATTTTTCATAACAAAGGTTTAAAATTGGTGCACACATTTTTTGTTCGGTTAATATGTTTAAAGTTTTATTCATTAAATTTGAAAATTTTAAAAATAGATTTTTGTTATCTGAACTATCCCCTGCCTAAAGTTATTGGGAGTTTTCAAAAACCATATCAGTGGACATAAGTACCTCAGTCGGGGTACTGAACCATTATACATTATTGTGTTGTTGTTATTTCTAACCAAAGAATATCGTATCCTTCTCTAAGGAGGCATATTTGGTGAGGCTGAGGTCCAAACAAATCTCAACCCATATTACACGTGTTTCTCAACCCCAGAATTTGGTTAAACAAAGACTTAGAGTGGCAAGACTTTTACTAAAAAAATCTTTTGCAACAGAATCCTTGTCACACTGACAAGGACTAGTTTTCGTAAAAGTAGCCATATACCCCTAATTTGAATAAATAATTTATCAGTCACTCAAATCAATTAATGTATTAGTTTCTAACTATCTCATCCTTTTATAATTGGATTTTGTATCCCAAATCTCAAAGGGTGTTAGCCACCATAGTAACTTCACTCTCGAGGAAGATATTTTAATATGTTGATTTAGTTGAAACTTCTAAAGACACTATAAATGGGATAAATCAAAAGCAACAACTAGTTTTGGAGATTTTTGTTATGTCCCTTAATAAGACAGATGCAATTTTGTGATTTTAAAGGTCATTTTTCTATTCCTTCGATGAGCGTCAATACATAAAGTTGGCACCAAATCCATGTTTTTCCTTAAACAAATATTCATATATTTTGTTCTCGAAATATTTTTTATTTTTAATATCTAAAAAATACTTATGAGTTTATTTTAAGTAAGCAAAACATATTACACACTCCCATCAATTCTTAGCAATCTCACATCCTAAGAAGTATAAATACACATTTGTGGATTCTTTTGGTACCAATCTCATTAGAATGAAAAGTTCGGATCTCAACTTAAAAGAAGAAGCTTGGTTTTGGCACTAGAAATGTGTTATTTTATCACTAGATATGTACTTTTAGAAATATTCATAAATAAAGCCTAAAGTTTTGGGTAAATACAAAATAATTCCTAAACTTGGGGAAATTTCAAAATAATTCCTGGAATTTGAGTAATTACAAATTAACCCGTGAACTTTTAAATATTGTGAAACAACCTCAGATTTTTTAAGTTAATGAAAGTTCCCTTAAACTTGATATTTTTTGGATTTAAATCCTAATGTTTAATTGTTTTTAAACTTGGTTTTGTAAAGAAATTACAAAGTAACCCTGGCACTTTATAAATTATGAAATGAACCTTAAATTTTATGTTAAATGAATTTAGCTCTATAGAGTTTCAAAAGAGAAAAATGCGAGTTTAAACACATAAATAGGTTCAAAAGTTTAAATTATGCGTACAGTATTTTACAAGTTTGGTCGATAGGCCGAATATAAAATGTTAAACTGTAAAGGTAACACAAAAGGGTGTTCATGCAAGTAATAAATGTGGTGGTAAGCTGAGCATTTTTCTAAAAACGGTGATTAAATCATAAAGGAATGAACTTAATGAAAAGTGAAAGAGTTTTCACAAAAAAGTTACCGTGCTAAATTTAAGAAGGGCTCCAAGCGTTGAGGTGCAGTTTTGACTTAGACCCGAAACAACTAGTTGGTAAAGAAATTGGTGACTGCATTGATAGCAGGATATACAAGTCCGTGAACATAAAAGGGATTCGGTGAAATACGGGATGTAGGGTAATTATGAAAAGAATGGATTTGGTAAATTTAAAGAAAATGGATAATTAGTTAAAAAAATGATTACGAAATTTGTATTTCAGATTTTAAATAACATGGTCCCAAATCTTGGGTAAATAAAAAAAATAAAGGAAATTGGTGAACCCTAGTATCTGTAAATTGAATGAATATAACCATTGGATGGATAACTAACCCCATAGTGGGGCACAAACCTAGGTTTGACACTGGTATGTGTGAGTTATTTAATATGTTCCAAAAAGGCAGGGACAAAGAGTTAACAACTAGGTGTTTGAACGACCATAATGGGTCATAATCTTGGGTTTGACATGTATATGTATGGGTAATTTGATATAAATGAAATAATTGAATGTGTGAACAACCCCATAGTAGGGCACAAATCCTAGACTAGACACTTTTATGTAAAAATAATCTTCTTCAAACACCAGTTGTGTGTGTGTTGAATGTTATTTAAGAAACACTGGTTGTATGTTAATTAAAGCATAAATTGATATTTTACAAGGGGAAATATGATGATTTAAATAGTCCAAAAGTGTGGTTTTTCTATATATAATTGTGTGAGTTAATTGATTAAAGGACTATTTTTGAAATAAAATGGCAACATTGAGAAGACCAAAGTTAATGATATTTAACCTAATTTAAAGATAATGTTTTGGATGTAAAATAAGATTTATGCATATATTGTATCGTAGTTTCATGTAGAGTGGGTTATAATTATACTGATTATAGTATTGCATTCGTTTTTTTTTGTCCGTCACTTCTATATTGCATTTTTATAGGGAACCCTAATTCAGAATCTACTCACCGCGTGCCCTTCGTTACAGCAGGTTAGTCAACATTTTATTTTTAATAAGCGCTTCACAAGTATATAATTTTTTATTCTAACGGTAGTAGCTCTGATTACTTGAACCCTAATGGGTTCCACACTTATTATTATGCTTAAATGTCTTAAAATGGAATTTCATGCTTATTTTGTAATTTTAATCAACTAAAAGAGACTAAAAACTCTATTTAGGTTATTTCATATCACTTCACACTTAATACAACTGAACAGGATCGGGTTGACCTATGAGTAACCCCAAATTTTGGGTCGGACATTACATACTTATTAATAGAAATTTATAACATCTTTCATGAACTTCTACCAGTGAAGTCATCTAAGGACAATAGAGACAAGTCAAAATAATATCAGCTCCACAGGAACCATAACCATAGTACAAATGATTTCTTTTACCTTAAGGTGGTCATAAAAAAGGTCATTAACATGATCTATTTGAAGAAGTTTATAGCCAGACCATGTGAGAACACGAAAAATGGTAAAAAAAAATAATTTATGTAAATACTATCTTAGGAGGATTTGCATCATGGGAATCCTACCCTCAGCTTACATTGTCATCTTGGGAAAACCTTTGCTTAATGAATTGAATATGATCATTTTTAATATAAGAATGTTGATGCATTTTCCCACTTCCAATGGGGTTGGATATGATAAGAAGGCTCGCGAGTACTATAACATTATTATGAGAGACTAGACAATGTCCCTAGAAATATTACATACATAATTTGTAGTCCTAACGAGCTCGATTAAGACCTCGGACGAAGCAGTAAACAAGACTGAGGTCTCTGCAAATAGTTCTTGAGATAATCTCAAAATTTGAAAGGAAAATGTTCCCAAATAACTTAGGGAAAAGATTAGTGACCATGTATATGGCCAATTATTTTGCTAACACTCTATGTAATGAAATGAAAGGAAGACTACTTTTTTCTATACTATTGAGTAAAAATTTCACTATAAAACCTGTACATATAGTCTTAATGAGGTATAAGGACCCTTCACTACAAATTTAGCCATGAGGTTAAATAACCCTCGATTAGGGGTCAGTATGGAGATAAAAAAAACTGAAGTGAAAATCAATATTGGGGACAAAGTACCTTTAACTTTAAATCGAGTTCTTAGGTCTTCAACCTCACTTAAATCTAGTTGTTGCAACACCCCGTAGATTTTTAAACCTCCCAACCTGATCCAGACCAAATCGATTCGCCCTCGAGGGCCAATCGATTCAGAATGATCATAGCTGGCACTGTTTTAGTTTTAATAGAATTCTAATCACAATTGAACTCCAAATTCTTTTCCACATTAAAATAACTCGGGGTTAGACTTTTCTAAAAAAAATCACCAACTTTTCAACCAAAAGACTTCTACATCTCTATCATCTTTCATCTATAAACCCTAGCCCTAAATTTTATCAAGATTCAACTAAAGTTTTGAAGGCTTAATTGGTGTTTCCTCAAGATTGTTCAAGAACGAGTCTTTCTTAATTTTTTGAGAGGGACGCAACCATCCAATCAATATTTTAAACCGACTTTTCAGCAGGCATGAATACTTTTATTCTCACTTTTCAGTATTATGCGTTTTAAATATCGCCTAAACATTAATTTACCTTTTTTTCTTAAAATAAATTAGCAACTTTAATTAGGGAAAGTGAAATCTAAATTGGGACTGTTTTATGAAAAAGTTTAATATGAATTAAGACTTATAACCCTTGTGTGTTTAGTGTAGAGGTTGGATTTTAGTTAATATGAATGTAGATTTGTATGTTGAAATCGTAGTAGCTTTATTTAACTAAAAGGGACTTGTAAACTCACATAAAATTACGTTAGTGTAATAAAAGGGAAACTTTATTGTGTGCAGCATAAACTTACATGATTAGGGCTATAAATCGAGCTGGGTGAGTCGGGCTTGGACTTGCTCAGGCTCCACTCGAACTCACTTAGCCATGCTCAAGCCCGAGCTCGGCCCGAACAAATTTTTCCTACCTAAGCCCGAACTCGTCTCATAAATGTTATATGCTTCGGGGCCGATTTCGGGCTAGCCCGAATTCAATTTTTTGGTTAAAAAAGTTTGAATTAGTATTTTTTTTTCTCGTATTTTCATCATGGACAAAATATATACACTAAAATCTAATTGATATTTCATAAAATAAAATATATGTTTATGAAATATATTAAATTAAAACATGGTAAATAAGAGTGAAAACCTACAAATACCTATTAAATTTCATACATTTAGCATTATTTAATCACTAACAAGGGCCTATTGTGACTTGAGCAATTAATAAATAAAATACCCATAATGAGATTAACAATAAAATCACAATAATGAAAATCTCATGTAATTTAATGGATTATGAAAAATGAAACTTAAAAAAAAGTAGTAAATGAAATAAAAGAACGAAACCTAATTAATCAATGTTAATATAAATATGTTATATTATATAAATTATTTATTTATAAATTCGAAGTTCGGGCTTCGGGCCCAATTCGGGCTTGGCAAAGTTCGGCTCAAGATCAGCCCAAAATTCATCGGGGATTAAAATTTTGGCTCAAGCTTGACTCGGCTCAAACTCAAATAAAGCTCGGCTCGAAAATAGCGGGCCGAACGTGCGGGCTTCGAGCCTCGACGGCTCAATTTACATGCCTATACATGATGTTGAAATTATTTTAGTTGCTTAAAATAAGTTGTTTAATTATGAAAATTGATTGAATGGATGAAATTAGATTTACTTGTTATCTTATAAGAAATCGGTAGAATTGTTGATAAAATATCTCACGCAATTTATTGATTTAATTATATTTGACACCGCTGGAACGACGGGGCTTTTGGGTAGTTATGCTCTCACCTTAATTTTAGGAGAACTTGCTAGGTATGAGACTAGTAAGTATGTATTAGTTGAGGTTAACACTTTCTAGTTTTGGGACAAATTAGTGTAGATTTTTACGGATGAGATATTCCAGGGTGGGGCTGATCTTTGGGTCGTTTAATTGATTTGATAGTCTAGGCGCGAAACTAAAAGGAATTAATGGTAGAAATTCATCCTATATGATTGGGTAGGACGTACTTATATTTTACAGACCTCTAGGTATGGGACTAGGGGTAAATTTGAAGATGGCTAAGATTTGGGGCTAAGGGTAGATTCGAGGACTGGGCGTAATTTCTTATGAGAACTTGAGAAATTGGAGAATTAATGCCTAAGATAATAAATGGGTATTAAAATGAATTAGCATCGCTAATAAGTGCATGACTGACAGAATATGGGTTGGATGGCTATTGCGATATGTGGGTGTGTTGGCGTCATCAATAAGTGCAGGATTGATAGAATACAGGTTGGCTGGCAATTATGACGTGTCGTGCGTGGAACCACATCAATAAGTTCAGGGATGATAGAATACGGGTCGACTGCTGTAGACACCACATTCTAGGACCCCTTGAGTCTCCCCTTAGGTCCCTAGCACATCCCCATCTCACTGTAAACCCTAGGTCGCACTCCGAGTCTCGATCTAGAGGCCATCGAGCGCCCCTGGGCCCCATTTGACTCCGATCATCTCTATTATCAGAGAAAAAGTTTTTTAAATATTTGAAGGGATCTAAATACAATTTTCAATGATTTGCCCCGTGCACGAATCGTCATAACGGTTCAGACGAACGAACCATTTTACTACTAAAAATTGATTCAGAGGCCACCGGGCACTCCCAAGCCCCGAATTGACCCTAATTAACTTCACCGTCAGAGCTAAAGATCTTTGAATATTTGGAAGTAACTAAAACACATTTCCAATGGTCCATCCCATTTATGAAACAGCATAATCGTTCGGACGAACGATTAGTTTTCCCTCGAAAAATGATTCGAAGGCCACCAGGCGCTTCTGGGCTCCATTTGACCAAAGTCAAATCTTCAACTCGAATGACACTGAATGAATCTCCGAAGGGAACTGAATACCCTTTCCAACATTCCGCACATGCATGATTCTGACTTACGGTATCGACGAACGATATGTTTTACTCCAAGAAGTCCCTGGGTATTTTTGAGCCCTAGTTGACTAAGGTAAGCCTTCCAAACTGAGCAAAACTCTTTGGAATGTCGAAATAAATCTCCTAATATTTCCATCAAGACACCCCATGAGTGATTCTAACTTACCATGCGGACGAACGATTTATTTTTGCCCGATGATCTCCCGTCCGAAAGATCGACCTGCACTTTCGAGCCATATTTGACCTAAAGTCAACTCTCAAACCTCGAAGCAGTACCAAGGAATCATGAAGGTATCTGAAGTACCTTTCTAACGGTATGCTCCATACATAATTCGGATTAATGGTTTGCGTTCTATAACCATTTTTCTAGAAGAATCTTCATGAGACTGCCAATTGACATGTCCAGATCCTTGGTTATCGGCACGGTGTCAAGGATCACCTGCCGATAGGCACTCCCTGGGGTATAATGATCGGCACCCCCTGTCCCAATAAAAGGAGGCCATGACCTCACTCCCAAAAATACCAAGACAACAGATCCATCAGCATCAATGATCTCAGCAACATTCCCTTGAAATCAGCGTAGTTTCTCATGTGAAGTTCCATTCAAGCTTACATTCCCATCCTTTTCATACCCAATTTTTCAAAATATCCTTCTCTTTCATCAACATTCATAAACAGTCAAGGGAGTTCATCCAATATCAAAGATCAAGCTTCAAAGAAGGTCCAATTCCTTCCCTCTCTCTCTAAATTCCTTGTTTTTGCATAATATACATTAGATTCGTAATCTAGTTCTTACTTTGGTTCATACACAAGAATATCTACACTTTCATTAGTACATTTCACGTACTTTATTTTTTACAAAAATCCCAAAAACAAATAAAAGAGGATTATACCCGTAAATTTCGAACGGAATTATCTATCACACTTTTCCAAAACCAAAAAACATATTTTTTACACATACACATATAGTAAAATTCCGTTCGAATCTATGGGATAAACCCCACTCCTATGGTACATTCGAACTATGTGGACTTTGATGCCTTTAAAGGCTACGTAGGCGTCTCGTATTAAAATTCGGGACTCGAGTCCAACTTTTCAAGTTTCTCAATCTCCCAAATTCCCTAATCTCTCATTTTCATATATATATATATATATATATATATATATCATGCTTGTTTACGTTTCATCCAACACATATTGTCGTTTCCTAATAACGCTCAATAGCGTGATAAACGTACAAATCATATTTTCTATATATGTCATTTTGGGAACATTCCTATGGATGACCTCACTCTACCTTATCCATGGTATGAGTTGAATGATTCTGATCTTCATTGTATAAACATGCACACACACTTCACGGGGATATAAAGGAAAATAATAATATTAGACCAAAAGAGATCGAAAGGACGGGATGGGTGCCTAACACCTTCCCATTTCATAACTTAATGTTCTTTTTCCTATTTTGTGCAAAATAGGTTGGCGACTCCATCTCTACACATTTTTCTCCACACCGACGATGGCCTAAGTACCTTTCAAAGAGGGGTGCGAGATTGTAGCGCAGTCTTCTCGAGGGATCCTTCCCCCCAAAGCCACCTGGGATGGCCACAGTGGCGACTCCTCAGGGGACTATTTTTATGAGGGCTAGAATCTATTTGCATGGGTGTTTTATTTTCTTATATATCCCCATATTTTCATGTTCCTCTTATTATTCCCTGTACATATGTACCTCATGCTTATGCCACTATTCACACACTTGTAGAAATTTTCCATGTACACTTCACACCAAGTGCACCTAGGATCATGTATATCCATATGTTGCACACACCACATAGAAATCCATGATTAGGTGTCACTAACACACACATCTACTTATGCTCATCACACATTTACTTGTAGATAACCACTCTCACTTGTTATCCCTGCTTAGTATTAGATCTACTATTTATACTTGTACCTTATTCTCGGCTAGGCATGATCAAGAAAGATACACTCTCCATAAGAAATTAATCAAAGAATCTTGCATGATACACACAACATCACGAAAGATCATGGCTATTGACCAAATTTTGTCCCGTAACTGGGGAGTCACTTCGTGATGGGTGCAAGTCTGACAAGTCGCAGTTAGCCTAAGTAATATAACTCTCACCTTCCATTGGAAAAGTACGTTCAGTGTATATTGAATGATTCCCTCGCATCGTACCCCTTGACCGAAGTCATGATGGGAGGTATATCATAAGGAACTAGTTCACATACGTCGAGTATATCAAATTTTCTCTCACACATACCGTCCTCATGAGGTATATAGTGAGGCAATTCATGTATACTCGGGTATATCAAATGGCTTGTCCACACATACCGATTGCCCTTAAAAGCAAGATGTATTTCATGGAAGTCACGCCAAATGGGGGAACACCTTCTAATTAACCCAACAACTGCATACCCGCATATAGGTGTCAAGTCTAGGACACACATATTAGATTGCCATTTTCGATCCGAAACTCTGTCGACATTCTGGGTCAGCATGCCGCCCAAATTTTCTCGTAATTTCTAAAACAGGACCCTCCCCGTGAGCCTGGTAACAAGTCTAACCCTAGTTTTTACATGTGTTTCAAACCCAATTTTTTCAGGCTCGGGTCCCGTCTGGCATTTATTTTTTGCATCTAGGCAAACTTCATACAAGTGAGAACCTAATAAACAAAATAATCATGTTGAGACCCGTCCTTCGTCTTTTCCTCTCTCTTTCCAAAAGTGTCCCAAAATAATTTTCCTCTTTTATCAAAAATGCCAAAACATTTTCTTTTCATCCAAAAAAAAAACATTTTTTCCCTCACATTTTCCAAGAATGTCAAAAACACTCCTCATTTTCTAAAAAGTAACCAACTTCCCTTTTTTTCAAAAATAAATCTCATTTTTTCTCCTTATCAGGTCAATCGTATACCCTTGGCTATTGGCTTCGGTCTTCAGTCAAATCGCCCCAAAGTTCTGTCAATCCCCTTACTTCTTCTTATTCTGAGATTCACCCGCCTTCCATGGAGAACACGGATCAAGTGCCGAATGTAAATCCGGATTTGTTGACAGTTCTAACTCAGCTCACTGCTAAAATTGACAACCTTCAAACCGAGGTTCATGAGATGCAAAGAAATCAGGTCCTTGTCATCGAAGAGCCCGAGGTCCTCTTCCCTCGCACTATGGGTCTTCTTTCACCCGAGCCTATTTGGGTTCCCGAGGAATACCATCATGCTCCCTGTGCTCCTCCTGTTAATGGTCCGTCACTAGCCCAGCTTCCTATGTCAAACCTCACTACAAAAAAAATTGCCTTTCACGACATATGTTGATGACACTTTATAAAAATGTGTCGTAAAAAGTAGATGAAGACAACATTTTATAAAAATGTGTCATGGAAAATAGATAAACAGGACATAATTTCAAAATGTGTTATAAATAATTCATTTATAATATATTTCTCGACATATAGAATAAATATGTCCTATTTTTTAAAGACGACACATTATTAGGTGTCATAAAAAATTTCCACGACTTTTCGAGAGACGTGTCATTTTTTTAGGCAAAAAAAATAGCGCTTCTTTTGGAGCTAGAATTTTTAGTCGTGTATCAAAATCTCCATGATACCACAAAAATCTCCCATATCTATTTTTAGAACCAGATACTCCAGCCGTATAATATCTATCGCCGAAGCAGTGCCTCCAGCCGGATAGAAAAGTTTAATTAAGAAATTTTCGTTAAAGCAGAGCCGCGTGGCTTCACCACCATTAATGTAAGGTACTTTTCTTTTTCTCTTTCCCGATCAAACTTTTTTGTTTTATGAGACAACTTTTTCTCTTTCAGCCATTGGTATAAATCTGCTTCACCGTAGAGGTTTTTTTCTGATCGGGTAACATCTGCTTCACCGCAGAGCTCGGTTACTGGCCTACATGGGGACGAAGATTCTGGACATTTTCCTATGTGTATTATAAGACAAGTGCGAGTCTAACTGCCCAAAATTTCAAAGGATTAAAATTAATTGATAAAACATATTTTATTGCATCCCAACCTCCTCTGATGAGTCTTCACGCCATTTACTTTGTGTGGTTCACACGCTTAGTGAATGTAATCCACTAAATGAGGTTCCAACTCCAAGAAATATCTCTCTTTACCTATTTTTATATTTTACTTTCCTTTTCATCTATTTTCAAAGATTGTTTCTCAACTTAGTTATTTATTGTATTATATTATAAATCTACATCTATTTTTATATTAGTTTGAGTTTTTTCTTTCAATGGATCCATGGTTATTGATTGTATTATATTAATTTGTAAATTTTTTATTTTAAAATTTAATTTGTAGATTTATAACTTGGAGATGCATCTACATTTGAAAGGTTTACTCTTAGGGGTATTTATAATGTTGATTATTGTAAAACCACACTTGTTTTAAGAGTCACGATAATAAAAATAAATTATATTTTTATAATCAACTTAGTTTTAGGTTTGTAAACCTAAATTTTCTAGGTCATCATAATAAATAATTTATTTATTTATAAACCATATATGATATTACATAATTGTTTGAGGACATACATTAATTTATGAATATTTTTTTCAAATCAACTAAAGCAATAAAAAAATTTAGTATAAATAAGGGCCCATTTGATACTACATATTTTCCATGGAAAATGGTATTTACCCACAAATTTGCCATGTTTTGTAGTGTTTGATAAGAAAATTTGCCATATGAAAATTTTGCCCAAAGTTGATCACGAGACCCTTATTTGCCGAAAAAAGTGAAGAAATTTTGCTTTGGTCATTGGGAGGGAAATCTTTGCCGGGTGAATTGCTTCTCCAAATTTTGGGTACGGTTTGAGAGTTACCGACATGTCAGCCCCAAGCCCTTAGCCTTACAAGACCTCCATTCCTCAAAACACACTTCAATCTGAAGCAAGTAGCTATGAGAAGGTATTTTCCCTATTTTTGATTTGTGTATTTTACGGAGCTGTGAGTTTTATAAATTTGTGTATTGTCAACATCTAAATTTGTGTATTTTCAGTTTTGTAAATTTGTGTATCTAGGGTTGTATTCAACATTTTGGGTTTTGAGTTTTCTAGGTTTAGTTGTATTTATGTTGATTTAATTTCTAGGGTGGAATTCAACATCTAAAATTATGTTTTTTAATATATGTTTGATATGATTGAAAGATGGGGTTTAATGTAAAAAAGCTATTTAGGGTTGTGAGTTTTCTAGGTTTAGTTTGTATTTATGTTGCTTTAATTTTTAGGGTTGTATTCAACATCTAAAATTGTGTTTTTTAATATATGTTTGATATACTTGAAAGATTGGGTTTAGTGTAAAAATGCCATTTAGGGTTGTGAGTTTTCTAGGTTTACTTTGTATTTATGTTGATTTAATTTTTAGGGTTGTATTCAACATCTAAAATTCTGTTTTTTAATATATGTTTGATATACTTGAAAGAAGGGGTTTAATGTAAGAAAGCCATTTAGGGTTGTGAGTTTTCTAGGTTTACTTTGTATTTATGTTGATTTAATTTCTAGGGTTGTATTCAACATCTAAAATTGTGTTTTTTAATATATGTTTGATATACTTGAAAGATGGGGTTTAATGTAAAAAAGGGAAAATTACACATCCCATATTTCCAATTTAGGATTGTGAGTTTTCTAGGTTTAGTTTGTATTTATGTTGGTTTAATTTCTAGAGTTGAATTCAAGATCTATATTTGTGTTGAAATAAATAGATGAGGCATAATAAATGAGAAGTTAATAAATAATGTTGTATTTATAAATCATAACATTGTATTTTTTTATGTGCATTCTTTTGTGTAGCACGCATTTTGTGTATATATTTCAGGAACCGTCTTCTCCTAATTATTCGTTTAAATCAGTTTGTTCCGGTTAGTTTATACTTTTTTTCCATTTATTAGTTGCTTATTTGATAACGATTATTATCATATCCATGTTTTGTTATTTTATACAATATATTTGAAATAACGAACTTGTGAATTAAATATTTGTAGGAAAAAATGCCTAAATATAATTCTAAGTTACAGCGTAAACGGATTGGTGTCGTTTGTTCGATAGTGATACGGGCAATAGTAATTTATCAACATATAAGGTCTTTAACGGACATTCCTAAGGCACCTCATTATAATTGGGATGAGCATCGTAAGCAATCCTTGTTCCGAATGTACGGGATGAGTGATCGGTTATGCCACGACTCATTATGAATGAACATTGGTTCATTTAATAGGTTATGTGACCGTCTTAGTGCGTTTTGGACTAACCGACAGTCGTTCAGTTGATGTTGCGGAACAAGTTACAATTTTCTTGAATATTGTTGGCCATGATGAGCGTTGCCGCTCCGAGAGTAAAAAAAATTTGTAGGTCAAGTCAAACCATTAGTTTCTACTTTCATAATATGCTCGGGATGTGCCTAATGTTGTATAAGGAAATGGTAACAAATCCAACCACTGATAACTCTCCAGTTGATAGTCCTGGCAACAGAAGTTGGTATCATTATTATTCGGTAAGAAAATTCATTCTTAATAGAGTAAATAGTTAAAAAAATCAAATAGATTTAATTAAATAACAAATATAGTATCTCAACAAGATGTCGTAGGAGCGATAGACGGTACACACATACATGCGAATGTCCCCCTTGTTGATCAAGCTAGGTATCGTAATCGAAAACATGTCATCTCTCATAATGTTCTAGTTACATGCGCATTCAATATGAAATTTACAAATGTATTGTCCGGATGGGAGGGGTCTGCCCATGATGGACGTTTACTTAGGGCGGCTATACAATGTGCAGGCCAAAAATTGACCATTCCAGCTGGTATGTCGGTCTATTTCGTGTACTTAACTTGAAAACCCTTGTATAAACCATATACGATCGACATATTTTTTTTTTATTAAAAAAACACTATATTTATTGTTTTTAGGAAAATATTATCTTGCAGACGTCGGATTCCCCCTGGTTCCAAGTTTTTTATCACCGTATCGCAAGACACGTTAACATCGTAGAGACGTGGAGGGGTAACGTCCCGAAACTAGTAAAGAATTATTCAATTTTCTCCATTCATCTTTGCGCAATGTAGTCGAGCGCACTATGGAATTATTGAAAAAAGAGATTTGCTTATCTACGACATCAACCATTTCATGAGATTGACATGCAGGCTAAGATTGTGTTTGCTTATTGTCCCCTGCATAACGTTTTACGTGCCGATGATAGGGATGACTTGTGCAATGACGATAGTGATAGTGACGATGATGTGAACCCTACACCCCTTAATATACCTGATGATATGCTTAATGAGAATATTACGTTCGCAACACAGGCATCTTGGACGGAGAAGTGTGATGCAATGGCTACCCAAATGTGGGCAGAAAGTGGAACAGCTCAGCTTGAGCCTTTTGATTTTGTTGAAAATTTGATAATTTGAACCATGTTGTATTTGTTAATGTGATAAGGATGAATTGATAATTTGAACCATTCTGTATTTCATATTGATTTGCTAACTGATTCAATTTAGTTGGACTGCTGTGATATATAGGTTATTCATTGTATATTCACTTGGATAACTGATTCAACCCACATTGGATATTCACTATATATTCACTTGGATATTCACTTGATAACTGATTATGTTGAATTTTGGATATTTATGATATGCTTGATAGAGGAACCATTTTGTATTTCATATTAATTTTGCTAATGTGAATGGGACATCAGACTTGCTTGCTAACTGATTCACTATATATTCACTTGGATATAGACTTGCTTTGGTAATTGATAAAAGTTCCATGATATGCTTGAAAGAGGAACCATATGCTTTGGTAATGTGATAGATTCAATTTAGTTGGACTACTGTGATACATAACAAATGAACTTGATAATTTACAGTAGACTTCAATTTAGGTTCTCAGTAAACTTCAATTTTGCATAGCAGACTTCACACCTTATTGCAGACTTCACACCTTAAAAACAATTCACAAACTTGGAATCATAGACTTCACAGATGTTGTATAACTGATATGATATCCTTGGTATGCTTCATAGATGTTATATAACTTCACAAAATTGATTCATAGACTTCAATTTTCATGTTATAATTGGATTCATTAATTCACTGACTTGGATAACTGATATGATAACTAGATATAAAATATTATATTTTGGTATTTTGTTGGATAGTATCAAATATTAGATATTTAATTTTTATTGTATAACTGATATGAAATTATTGTTGGACAGCATCTGATATCAAATATCAGATATTGATATTGAAATTATGTTGATTCACAAATGTTGTATAACTTTACAGACTTGATTCATAGACTTCAATTTTCATGTTATGCTTGGATTCATTGATTCACAGTATTAGATAACTGATATGATAACCAGATATCAAATATTATATTTTGGTATTTTGTTGGACAGTATCATATATCAGATATTTAAATTTTTTTTGTATAACTGATATGAAATTATTGTTGGACAGTATCTAATATCAAATATCAGATATCAGATATTGATATTGAAATTATGTTGATTCATAGATGTTGTATTTAGTGGTAATCACAGATGTTGAACCATATTTTACAAAGATAACTGATTGTGTTATATCAATTTAGTTGTATTCACATATCTTGATTCAGATATCAATTTGTTTCACAGATGTATTCAGATATCAATTTAGTTATATTCAGATATCTTGTATTCACTAATAACTTAATTCACAAATGTTGTATTTAGTTGTATTCACAGATGTTGAACAATATTGTATTTGATAACTGATTGTGTCATATGAATTTAGTTGTATTCAGTTATCAGAGTTGTATAACTGATCAATTTTGATTCACTTGATTTATTGGTTCATTGATTCACTTGATTCACAAAACAGGGTTGTATAACTTATTTATCGATTCACTTGATTCAATCTTGATTTATTGATTCACTTGATTCAATTTAATAGAGTTGTATAACTGCTCAATTTTGATGTTTCTTAGAGATGGCCCAAAACAGAGTTAACATTCCATTTCGCGCTCTAAAACATATTACTCCGGTCAACATCAGGACACATTTTGCTCACGTTGATGCACCGATCAAGAGGACCCAAGTTCGTTGGACATAGGCTATGGGTGGATAACTGATTTCTGCTTTGATGAATGAGGTTCTTGCAGGCACCAAAAGGGTGGATAATGGATTCACATCCACCCATATGAAAATTGTGATTGATGCTGTTAGAAATGGTTGTCATGTTACCGTGGGTATTGCACATGTCCGCTCGCATTTTAAGACGCTCAAAAAAGGGTACATGAAAGTCCATGAGCTACTTCAAGTTAGAGAATTTGGGTTCGACCATAACACGTCCTCCGTAACAGCAAAGCCAAGCATCTGGGCCGAGTCTGTAAAGGTACAAATTTTGCAGCATTTACATTGCATACCATCTAATATATCGGCTAATGTGTGCAGAATAAGTCGGATGCTTCCAAGTTGAAAGGAAAAAGTTGCCTTTATTATGAAGAGGTATCCACTATTTATGGGAATGACACCGCAAACGGATCCAACTCGCAGTCTCGTGGTGATTACTTCCCATCAATGGAAGGTAAATATGATATTCTTTGTAATTACCAAAATTATTTCACAAGGCAAATTGCTAAACAAATATATATGCTCTTTTCAGGACTAGCTGACATAGATATGGAGGAAGACTTTGTTGACTTAAATGAAAATGACTCTCCTAAAACTGAATCGTTTAACACGTCACCTCAATTGGGGAAATGTAAAGCTAGTGGAGGAATACCAAGACCTACTGTGGAGATGAAGCCGAAGCCAAGACGTAAGTGAGGTAATGTCTTAGAGGAGAGTTCACGTTCACTGGCCTCAATTTCCGAATCTTCTTGGGTTATAGCGGCGTCTATGGCTTCTGATGCTAACTTGAATGACCTAGAGCATGTGAAGTGGCAAGCGATTCTTGATCGTTTGAAGTCAATGGAGTTAAAAAAAACTGATAGGCTGCGACTATTTTCAATGTTTGAGGTTGATCATGGACTAGAACATATCTTCATGGGTATTACGGAGGATGCATTTGCAAAGGCATGGTCTTACAACAAGCTCTATGCGAACTAAGCCACCATTATCTATGCTCTTTTTGAAACATTGATCATGAAACTTTTATCGCATTTGACAATGAAACTTTTGTAATATTTTATTACGTTACGTTTCTTTATTATGTTCAATCATATTAAACTTTTGGAATTTATGTCATAATTCATAGTATACAGCAAAAATAGCAATATGTAATCCGACTTTAACTTTAGTGGGAACAACTTTAACATAGACATAGACTTAACAGTTACACGTAAACATAGACTTATTTGTTACATATAAAGTTACACTTAGACTTATAAGTTACACATAAATAGACTTTAACAGATATAGACTTAAACATACCCATAATGTTACACACAAACAACTTCCTAATGCAAGAGTTGCACACAAACCAGAAAACATAAACTTAGTGGGAACATCTTCCTATACTCATATCAGCATCATCATCATTGAAGCATAGAGGTTTCGGATCATCTCTGTAGACACTGTTTCGGCAAAGATCAAATATGTAGTAATCCTCATCCCTGATGGTTTGGCCGCGGGGATGTTTCGTACAAAAGCACTCCCATTTATCTTCGTCATCAATAATCAGTTCGTAGTTTTCACTGTCCCACCCAAAGCCGTAAGTTTTTGTAGCTTCGTAGAATAAATCGAACTTCATTTTTAAGGTATACCACCTTAGGTGACACTCATTTGAAGTTTGTCTCTGTGGCGAATATGGGGAAATACCCCAATGGTGTGATACTAGATCGAAAGTAGAATTTTAACCCTCAAACGTGGATTGTAGTTCACTCCTGGGATGAAATAATCTTCACTAATGATCCACTCTCTTGAATCCATTCAGTTTATTGATGACAATAAATATTCTGTGTTTTCCATACAAGTTGTTTCTCTCTTACGATACTAGTATTTATAGGATGGAGTGCAACTACTTCCAACCATTCAGTTTATCGATGAAAATTTAAGGCTTGCATGTGGCTGAACAGTGCCCATGTGCTTGCCAGGTTAAAATTTCAAAGTCTTGTGCATAATAACAAAACCCATGTGCTTGGAAAGATAAAAGCCTCGAATAATGCAGTCCAACATTGGGAATCGTAATAATGCATAATAATGGCTCCCGCGTGCTTGAACAGTTATGACACACTACATTGAACTCGATGCGTGTCATAATGCACAATAATGGCACCCCGCGTGCTTGAAGAGTTATGATACACTACATTGAACTCGATGTGTGTCATGATGCACAATAATGGCACCCGCGTCTAACACCCCGTAATTTTGAGGATTTAATATTAATTTATTTTTGGGGAGAAATAAAATTATTTAAATTGGATAAACTTAAATTTATAATTTGGAGAATTTATTTGAGTCGGAAGAATTATTTATATTTGGCGAATTTAAGTTAAATTGTTCGAATTAATGTGTGTCGCATTTTTTAGGCCAAAATTGGAGGATGTTATAAAGTATTTCGAATGAAAATTCTGAGTGCGCGGTTGAGTCCGGATGGGTCGAGATAGTCAGAAAAGAGTAATCGGGGGTAGTAATCGGGTCTCGAGGTATTTTTGGGCATAGTCGGGCCCACACGGGGTGATTCGGGCCATTTTAATTAGGCCCATGTGGCAAAAAACGGGATTAGGGGTTTTTAACCTAAATTAGAAAGTGTTGAACGACAGTTAACACAACTCTAAACCTAGGGCTTGAGAGGGAAATTGGGGAACGCAAATCAAGAGTCAATTAGGAGTCTTTTGGAGCCAAATTAAGGGACAAAAGTGAGTGTTCGTCATCAATACCTTAACTACACCAACGGATCAGACTCTATGAACCATTCCAGGTAAGTGGTTAACTGTTGTGATTCTTAAATTAATGATAATCAATTCATATTATGGTGGGTGTAAAACGAAATCCGTTTTTGGGTGGGTTATGGCATGAAATTGAACATGTTGTGTGATTTAATAGTTCAATAGATATTATAGAAGCATTTATTGTTAATTGGAATTAGAAATATAATAGAATACCAGTATTAGAGACGAATTGATTGGGACTGTTAAATCAACTTTTGGGTTAATGAATTTGATGATAAGGTAAAAAAAACGTTTTTGGAATTGATGATATTTCCTAGAAATTAATTATGTTAATAGGGTTAGAGGATGATCATGATCTATTTTAGATGTGAATATATGATGCACTGATAAATTAAGACTAGAAAATTAGAGACTTAAAAGCTTGGAAATTCGTTAATGGAAGAAAACAAAACCTCGGAGAAGAATACCACCTGCTCGATCGATCGACCCTTCAGGGATTTCGGCAGTTTGGCTTGGAAAATTTATATAGGTTAGAATTTTGGATTAGATTTTCTTCCATATATTTAATAAATGAAAATTAAGTATGGAACCTTACCCCTAACAATTACAAGGGAAATATAATTGGGTTTAGGAGGATGAAAATTGTATACCACAAAATGGATGAATTTTGGAAAATAGATTTTAGTAGTAAATTCGGGCCGAGGGAAAAATGTTCGGGTATTGTAGTTGAGTGGTACTACATTATTAAATGAATTGATGTGTAAATTAATTAAATTAGAGTCGGACCATAGACTCGGATTGGTAATTAATTATGTGTAAATTAATTTAATTAGAGTCGGACCATAAACTCGGATTAGTATTAATTAATATGTAAATTAATTAAATTAGATTCGGACCATAGACTCGGATTGGTAATTAATTAATGTGTAAATTAATTTAATTAGAGTCGGACATAGACTCGTATTAGTATTAATTAATTAATGTGTAAATTAATTAAATTAGAGTCGAATCAGAGACTCGGGTAAATATTATATAAATCAATGTGCGAAGTTTTTATATAAGAGTCGGACCATAGACTCGGGGAAATATTATATTAATTGACATGTGAATTAATAAGTGAGAAAATTAATTAAGTTGAGTCGAGCCACATACTCAGGATATTACACGCTAATGTTATAGGATTTTGAGTACACGGTAAAGCCGGGGTTTATATTATATATATACGGCGTAGTGATAGTATATATATACGTGTATATATTGTGTGTGCTACTAAATATCAGTGACTACATATTTATTTAATTTATATACTCTAGTGCTATCAAGGGAGGTTGCACGATGTGGGTGAATCCCCTAGCTTGAGGAGTAGGGTGAGTATATCCCCAGGTCATAGCGTCCGGTATATGGGTGAGGGATTTATCTCACTTTCAGGGAAGGAATATGACTGCCACTATTACGTTTATATTTTGGGCTAAGTTGGTGAACGATTCCAACTCGGGTATCTAGGTTATGTGAGCACACCTAGTAAGATAGCACTTTAGAGGGAATCATACGGAGAGGGTACACTCGAAGGGATGGGTATACATATGATATATGTGTGGATGTTGTGGTTAAAGTACGTATATAATGGTAGTAAATATTATATGCGGGTAATAATACAGTGTGTGATGTAATTATTTTATATAACTTGTGTCATAGTTATATGATATTATTTAAAGGAAATTAATTAAGTTAATTCGTGAGATAACTTATAACCCATGGATAATAATACTCGAATTAGAGTGGAAAGGCAATGGAGGATTACAAGGACTACTTGGACGGGGTAGTACAACTAGGTGGGGTTAAGGTAATCTTTAGGCATGTACTTTAGTGGAAGGGTGAGTATGTCCTCAAGAGAGTGCGACACTAACTTAAATATAGAGCGCATTCATATATGTTAAATTACTGCAGTTAATTCACTTGCTAAATATTTTCAAAATGTTTTGGGTTTTAACCCTTGTTATATAAAACTATTTTCAAAACCTTTTAGGTGTCCAGCCACAGGGACGCCAGGATTGATATACTATTCCAGAAACACGGAGTTGTGGCATATGTGAATGCTAGTAGGAGCTTGGATTAGACGCATCGTCCTTTCATTCCTAGAGTAGGAATCATTTATCAGTTTCAATTTTATTTAGGGCATGTCGCCCAGAATTTCAGTTCAGTTTTCAGATTTTTATTCAGGTGTCGAATATTTGTATTGGACTATTTATTTTGGTGGCCGATGGTTTATTCAGCGTGTCGTTTTATTATTTGTTCAGTTCATTTAATTCAGTTGTGTGAATGGTTTATATTTATTTTCACATGTATTGTTTTGTTTAATTAAAAAGATAAAATTTGGCAACATCTTTTTTGGAATACTAGGTGGTTAGTAAGTTTTAAAAAGGTTTTCACAGTGATGCTAAGGATGAATCAACTGGGATTACTGTTTTAAATTGGTATAGGATTGATCACCGATTTTTTATTAGGCGGGGTGTCACACTGCATGCTTGAACAATAAAGACACCCGCGTGCTTGAACAATTATGACACACTACATTGAACTCGATGAGTGACATAATGCACAATAATGGCACTCGTTTGCTTGAATAGTAAAATAAAGCCTATGATTTTACCACACATCGCCTTTGTAATTATTACTTTACAGCTAGCTGGTATTTTGATGGCACCCTTTCCGATAATATTTTGGTATTATTTGGGTATTCCTCTATATTTTTCCATATAAATATATGGTTTAACTTGGGTATTCCTCCACAACACTAGGTATACTTCCTTATATCATAGACTTCATAATGAATAACCAATCCAACATGCCTGATGAAGATTCACACTTCTTAACACATGTTCCTAGGAAAACTCTGTTCGGGGAAAAACTTCCATATTATAATTGGTCATCGCCTAAAAGAGCAGTGCAATGTGATTACCTCTTAGCTAGGCGAAAGAAGGACGCAACAGGTCACGAAGACAAGATGTAAGTCTAAAGCATCAACATCATTTGGAGTTAAACATGTTGAGGAAACAACTACAAATGTTGAATGAGTGTTGACTAATCCAGGGATCTACCAAGATCCTCATGGAGGTAGTTGGTTTGGTGAGAAAAGGGTTTTTAAAAACATCCTTATTTGCACACTACATTATTTAGGTGACGTTAATCATGTGATGAAATGGTTAACACCGATAAAAGGAGATATTTCATGGGATGATCATTTGAAATGGCCTAGGTTATTTGATAGACATTGCGATTTGGAGTACTACTGTCATTGGCACTGTATACCCGTGCCACAAAATCGGCAAGATATTTCAAAGATCGAAACAAAGATAATGAAAAATGTATACATTTATTGAAATGCGAAATTGCACAGATGGAGAAAAGGCTAGAGCGGTGGCATGCTAAATATTTGATAAGTACTGAACTTGACGATCCAATGTATGCATCGGATTCAGACCTGTCGAATTACAAAGGGGTCGAGTCAGACATGGATTTAGTACATCATCTACCAACCATGTTGATAGGGGATGGGCATGCCTTATGTTGTGTTCCGTGGTTGCCTAGGAAATAATTTAATTAACTAGTCATTAAAATATAACTTTCGTTTCTATGGGTCTTTTTAAAATAATTCCACAACATTGTTTAAATTTCACAACATTATCAATGGGTCTTTTTATAATAATTTTGTCCCTAATGTTTTATCAACAAGTCATTTTAATTTCAATAGATTTTGTCCAAATAAATGTGCTCTCATCCAAAACAAATTTTGTCCAAATAAATGCTCTTTTCAGAAGTTTAAAATAAATACAAGCATACATGACAATATCTATGCCCAGCTAAATTTTTTTTGGGTTCATCCATATTCAAAGGAGGCATACAACTTGAATCACCGCCTAAATTACATTGTCAATCCTAAAAATGAAAATAAAAACGTAAGTAAGTTGAATTGGTTATAACGCAAATGTGAAAAATGGCATGAATTTGCTAATATTATGTTGACAAAGTTTGTATTTGCCAGGATAAATTTGGACTATCAAACACCATGAGTAGGCAAATAAGTGTCTTTCAGCGTGCAAATAAAGTCTATCAAACACAAAAAGTTGGCAAATACAGTTTTTCCCAGCATGCAAATAAAGCCTATTAAACAGCACAAAGTCATCTTTGCCACAACAAATTTTTCCCAGACAAATTTTTCCAGGGAAAAATTTGCCATGCCAATACTTTTGCCCAATGTGTATCAAACGGACCCTAATAGATGTATTTATACTAGAAATTTTTATTGCTTTAGGGTCCGTTTGATAGCCTTCCAATTCCAAGTCAAATTTAGAAAAGTTGAAAAATTCTGGTATTTTTCGTCTTTTGAGTTGTTTGATGGTCTTAATTTATCTTGGAATTTGTTTTCTATGTACAATACCCCTTAAGCACAATTTGCCACCCTAGGGTGGAATTCAATTTTTTAGGGGAGGGTAGGTTTTTGTTTGCCACCTTTGGGTGGCAAATTACTCAAAATCAATTTTTTTTTATAACTCTATATATTTCATAAATATATATATATATATATATATATATATATATATATATATATATATATATATATATATATATATATATATATATATATATATATATATATATATATATTTCGTACATTTATATAAATTATATAATTCGTATATTTTAATATATATTTATATTTTGTATATATAATAAATATATACAATATATGTATATATTCAATATATAATATATATTCATATATTCCATAAATAATATATTATATTTTCATAGATTTTTTACATTTAATAATATATATTTAGTATATATATATTTTCATAAATAATATAATTATAATAAATAATTATTATTATATATACTAAAAAATAATATAATTATAATAAATAATTATTATATATACTAAATATGTTTTTGTGTATATTTAATAATATATATATATATCCGAATATATATTATTATATATATTATTAAATATATATTATTCAGATATATATATTATTAAATATACACAAAAACATATTTAGTATATATAATAATAATAATAATAATTATTATACTAAATATATACACAATATATGAATATATCCGAATATATATATATATATATATATTCCATAAATAAATTTTCCACATTTATATCTATTTTTCAATTTTTACGTTTGATAGAAAATGTGAAAAATTGATGATTTTCCAACTTGTATCAAACACACACAAGTTGGAAAATATTCATTTGCCTTGGAATTGTTTGCCCTGGAATCAAATGTCCTGGAATCATTTGCATTTTCCCTTTTTTCTATCAAACGGATCCTTAGTTGATTTTAAAAAATTAGTCATAAGTTTTACTTTCAAATTTTGCCCCTCCTAAGCTAAATTTCTGGGTCTGTCATTGGTCTGGCTAGTGTTACAGTTGTGTTATTATTAAAGCGAGTTAGGCTTGTAGTAGAGGTCAGAGAGTTGTTGAGTGTAGCTGGCTCAAACGTAGCTTTAGGTATAGCACTTTATGTAATGGAATTAGACAACACATTGATATTTTGAACCCATTTTTGAAAGAAACCTCCACTGCGCCCAGCTTTCTAAACATCCCATTTAATATATATTCATCATTTTAGACCATCAGATATAGATTGTAACTTTTAATCTTAGACGTCAATTGGAAGGGACAATAAACCAATCCTCATTTATTATACAGACTAGGGTAAGCTCGTGCCTGAAGGCATGAAGATAATTTTACCTCCTAATATTCGTACTTGTGCTTACGACATGACACCGCCACCAATTGCCACAAACACCCAATCCAACAAACCACACATAAACATTAGAGTGAACCAAGATATAATACTATAGTTCTCGAGTACATGAAATTTTGACCTTACAAAACTCACATTATCAAATAAATTACTTATTGCAAATTACGTGACTATTCATTATGGAGAGCTGAAACATTAACACCCCAAACAATCAAAACAACCAACTATCTCCCTCCAATAAACTGCCACTAAAGAAAACATTCAACCGATATAACTCTGATGAACAAATTAGTAGTGGTACACATTATTTGGAAGTATAGCTAAATAGAATAGACCTCATATGACTTCGATTGCAATATTGAAACTGAAATGGAGGTATTCTACCCGACCCATGAGAGTTAGTATTTTAAATGGATTAAGATGATAACATATAAAAACTTGGAAGTTAAATTTTTTTTAAAATAAACACTTCTAATAAAGTGAGAAAATTTATATTTAAACACATTAAAAAACACCATTTTTTCTCACTTGAATATTAAAGTTTGATATTTGAGCACATTAAAAAACCATTCAAGTCGAGAATTGATCTTTTACCGTAATGGAAAAAACAAAAATCTTATATTTAATCTTGCAAAGATCACAAAAAATGATAGAATCATTTCAGATTCTAGTCGATAAATGAAGGCTAAAATAACATAACTACCACAAACTATACGAATAAGAGAATCATTAAGATGAACTAAAACAGTAAACAAAGATGTACCATAATATCCCTAAAGGATCTAGTCGATTAAAACTTGCAAAAAAAACACATAAGATGGATCCAAGAAACTTGATATAAGCATACATGAAGAAAACGTTATGTTCATTAATTTTTAAATATAAAAGTCTCCACTCCCCTTCCCTCTTTTCAAAAATAAGAAATAAAAGTATATAACCCATGTATTCTTCCAAACAGTCTTTGAAAGTGGTGATGAAAGTTTTAAATAAAAGTTTAAAGATGTCGAGACTCCTTTATATCCCGGGTGTACAAAGTATACAAAGATGTCGGCAATTAAAACTTTATATAACCAGAAGGCAACACATGGACTATATGATAAAGGATTTAATGAAATTCTTGAGTCTATGCATGAAATGTTGCGTGGGGATAATGTTTTTCCTAAGTCTTTGTATGCAACAGAAAAGTTTCTAAAAGAATTTGATCTTGGCTGAGTGTGTAAATAAAGCAGTTGGTAGAATTTCTTATTTCTTCTCATCATCCCTCTAGGTATTTCTTTTTAAGGCTAATTTAATTTTTTTTTGGTTTATTTCATTCTAACCAACCTATTATATATTTTATCGTCTAGTATATGCTTGATTTCATGTATGTTTTCGTTTTATTTCATTTCCAATCCAAATTGTGTCCCTCCAGGTATATGTTTGGTCCCCTGTTAGTGGACTTCTGATATTATTCAATCATGGTAAATAATCTTTTAGTCGGGTACTTTTTCAAATTTTGTTCGCATATACAGTTTCTGGTAATGTTCCATAACAGTACCTAGTAATATGTGAATTAAACAATTTAGTTTGGATCTAGATGAATTTTAGGAGTCTGGTTTGGATTAAATACACATTACACCGTATAGTTGCACCATATAGTTTGGATGCTGATTTTATGAATATGTAGTGTTTGTCTTGATTAATTTTTGCAACTAAATTAACTTAATCAACTTGATGATGTTAATTTTCGCACCGCATAGTTTGGATATTGATTATTGAGTTGTTTTTAGTTTAAAACAGAGGTTCAAATATCTGAGATTGTTATTGGAAATTTTGAGGATGTTGATTATTGATTATTGAATTGTTTTTAGACAGATAAATAACTATCTAACCTACATCCTTATGTGCCTCGAAAGATGTAAAGAGAAACATAATATAAATAAGAGATCTTAGTTTTTTTAAAATTATGTGTATATTAATGACATATATCGTGGTTGGCAAAATCATTGAGAGCTAGGAAACTTATCGAGAAGATTTTAAAGCTTTTCATTGCGACTGGCGAAGAAGTCATCTCTTTCATCCGCACGCTTAATATTCAACATGTCATCACTTTTGTCCTACCCACAAGTAAGTTTTTTTTTTAATTTTTGAAAGACGGCTAAATACCAAGCTCGGCAAAATAATGACTCAAAACATATAATGATAATATTTTTAAATTTTGTCTTGAATACAATATTTGTTTACTTTACGTCCCTTTTTTCGGATATTACAAGGGCCCCATTTCAAAACTTTACCTTAGTCCCCCAAAACCCTAGGGTCAGGCTTGCAAAGACCCCCCTAAAGTGTGAAAATTTTGTTGCGAAAAAGGCGCTTCAATTTGAACTTTCTAATAAATATTATTGAAGTCCATATAGTTTACACTACATTCCATGCATATTGTGTGTATTCAAAATAGGTTGCCAGGGGTAAGATATCGAGACGGAATACATGCAAGGATAATGAGGGTGCAAGATTATCATGTGAAGACTCTAACTCACGTGCGGCGGAAGAAATTAATGCGGATGAAGTACCCAACATTGATTTTGTTGATAAGGGCATAAAAAAGAAGCGGGGGCCATCAAAATTGAATGTAATTGAAACTAGGATAAAAGACCGTGAAAAGGTAGAATTCAATGAATTTGGGCAACCAATTAGAATCAATTCCATCCAGCTTAGTTCTATGATAGGGATTTTAGCACGAGAATGCGTATCATTAACACATAAAAGTTGGGATAAGGTGACAAGTGACATCAAGGATCAAATATGGGAGTTTGTTACTGTGAGTATTTTATTTCTCTTCTCTTTGCACTACTGTGTAATATTTTGAAAGTAACTTTGTACATATTGAATTGAAGTAATATAATGTATTTGTCCCTATAATGCAACAAAAATATAATCTTGAAGAATACCGGAAGGCCATTGTTTTGGGTCTGACGGGCAAAGCTTGGAAATATTACAAGTCAATATTATCAACATAGATACGAGAAGAAGCTAAAGGACCAAATTCCACTCTCCATCTTACATGGCTCAAGCCCCCTGGAATGAAGTCAAATGAATGGGATCATTTTGTTAAATATCATTTGTCACCTGAATTTGATGCAAGTGAATTTGATTTTTTTTATCAATAGACTAAAGTCCTCTTTTAGTATTCTCGTATTTCTTGCAATTATACATGTTTTCATATATTTTAATAGGAAACAAGTGAAAAGCATAAGCAGTCCAGAGTAAAGCAAATCCATCCGCACATAACTAGTCGTAGAGGTTGTGTAAGACTTAAGAAAAACATGTTATGTTTCCCATTTTAAAGTTGTATACTTCATAAATATCTTACATTATTTGGTAATTCTATATATTAATATTTTGTATATAGCTGAAGACCCAAATAAAACTATACGCCGTGTTGATGTTTGGATAAGTGGACATAGGAGAGAAAATGGAAATCCAGCTAATCAAGTTGTTGGTGAAGCAATAGTAACGATTTAAACACTTACAGAACACTTTACAATTTATTTTTTGAAGCTATAATGTGCTTATTATATTTTTTAATATGTTGAATTCTTATATTTATTTTAGGAAAAGATGGAAAAAATTCCATCTCATGACTCAACATCATTGAGAGATGATTCAGTTGCAAATGTGCTTGGTCCAGAACGTCCGGGTCATGTTCAGGGTCTTGGATTTGGGGTGATGCCTACGAAGGTAGATGCATCATTATATAGCAATGCAAGGGTAACGTCTCTTGAAAATCAAATTCAAGAAATTTTGGAATGGAAGATCCACATGGAAAGTCGAATGACACAAGGAAATGAGTCAAATGTGGTATTTTTTTAAATTGAACATAATTAAATACGTATATTTTCCTTTATTTTGTTTTTATTTACTTCACTTGCAATTTCTATAGGGTCAACATGAGGGTGGTGGGGATGTCATGCATAATCACGCACATGCTCCATAGGTTATTGGTAATGAATAAGTGTAAATGTTTTTACTAGTTGCACAAATAATTATTTTTTAATTGTTTTCTTTGTACTATTTTTTTGTGCAATCAAGAAATTGCATGAGCAAAAAGTGCTCCACAAAGAAATTCTCCCTGTAAATTTTTACATTGGTTGGGGACTGGAGAAGAAGTGGCAAGCACAAAACTTGAATCTACAGATCCGAAGGCACTAGTGCACCACCAAATTCTCGGGCCTGATTGCTATAAAGTATAGGTTGTTGAAATTTTAGTGCCCAAAGTGTCAGTTTTTCGATACTCAGATGCATTTTCCATACTTGATGCTGCAAAAGGAAGTACCATAGCATGGCCACATCGATACATTCATTTTGACTAATTATGTGAGTGGAATAGTTATAGTTCTTGGATTTTATTCTAAGAATTTTTCTTTGACATTCTCTCATATCGATTTTAGAAAAACACAGGAATCAAGTCGGTATGATGTTTCTTCGTTAATTTTTTGGATTGAAGGTATACTTTGATTTTTTATTTTTTTATTACAAGAGTGTTGTTAATTTACATTTTTTATTTTTTTATTACAAGCGTGTTGTTAATTTATGAGAGTATTTACTAAAATTATTTTCTGAACAGGTACTTATTTTTGGAAGATGTTGAAGACATTTTGGGAGGAATGTTTTTGAAGAATGCTATTAGTTATTTTTTTAAGGAATATTGCATTTTAACTTGTTAGGCTATGCTCGTTTCATTATAATCCCATGCTTTTATGTGACTTGTAACACCCCAAGTATTTATTCCCTCAACTGTTTTGGTCACCACCTTGATATTATGGTTATGAGTACATATTATGAGTTCCTCTTAATTTTATAAGTTTGTTTTAAATTTCAAGAATTGTGGAATGACTAATTGTGATACAATCATATATGCGGATATGCTAATGTTAGTATAAGCAACAGGCATTTGAGAAGCTAATTTTTATAAATAAATAAAAATTATACACCTTTAATGACATATTTTATACATCGTAAAATGATAATAACGACGCTTATATTTAGTCGTGTACAATATTAACGACACGTTGGTTCAATCGTAAAATAACATCACGACACATAATAAGTGGTCGTGGAAGGTTTTTTTGGGTAATGGCTTTTACGACTAGTAACTACGTGTCGTGGATATTATGAGTACATGTTATGAGTTCCTCTTAATTTTATAAGTTTGTTTTAAATTTCAAGAATTGTGGAATGACTAATTGTGATACAATCATATATGTGGATATGCTAATGTTAGTATAATCAATAGGCATTTGAGAAGCTAATTTTTATAAATAAAAAAATTATGCACCTTTAATGACATATTTTATACATCGTAAAATGATAATAACGACGCTTATATTTAGTCGTGTACAATATTAATGACACGTAGGTTTAGTCGTAAAATAACATCACGACACATAATAAGTTGTCGTGTAAGGTTTTTTTGGGTAATGACTTTTACGGCTAGTAACTACGTGTCGTAGATATTTGTTTCAATGACACTTGAAAGTTGTCGTGAAATAGTTTTACGACACCACAAAGGTGTCGGGGATATTTACGACTAGCAACTAGGTGTCGTAGATATTTGTTTAAACGACACTTGGTAGGTGTGGTGAAATAGTTTTACGACACCACAAAGGTGTCAATATAAAAGGTAACTTTCTACGACGCCCCCCTTCAACGAATACATAAAATGTGTCATGGAAACAATTTCATGACACATATCAGGAGTCGTGGAAAGGACTTTTTATTGTAGTGCCTTGCTCATCTAGGGGCTAAATTACCCGTGATTATTGACCGGAAAGAGGAATAATTGATCAAGCTTAAGGAAGAGCTCAAGATGTTGACCAAGAAGTTCGATCAAGTCAGACTCTCTATGAAATACATGGACTACACCCACATATCTCCCTATTCTAAATCCAGGTTACCGAAAAAATTCAAGATGCCCAATATCAAGAAGTTCGGAGGCAGTGGACCCCCGATCGTTCATTTTCATAGCTATCACTAAACCATGACTCTCCTAGGGGATTCTGAAGAAATAATGGCCCAAATGTTCCAAAAGACTTTAAAAGATAACGCTATCCATTGGTTCTTATCCCTTGAGGAATCCAGAATCCGTATTTAGGAAGATGTTACCCACGAGGTCATGTCATAGTACAAGTATAACGAACATCTAGAAGTTACCCACTGTGACTTAGATCTACTTAAGCCGAACCCTGGGGAATCAGTCAGCAGCAACTTCATAGCAAGGTGGAGAGAGAAAGCAGCTACCATGACCAATCGGCCTTCCAAAGAAGAATAGGTCAGTATCATAAAAAAGAACTTCCTACCCCATGTTCGAGAAACATTGGGAGGACAGTATTACCCTTACTTCTGAGCCCTCTAAGAAACAGGAGTGGAGTTCGAAGAAAGTCTTGCCAAGATAGAAGTTGAACCGAAGATAACCTCTGGAAAGTTTGCTCCTAGAAAATTTGAAAAAGCTAATAATACCACGATCTCTACCATCAACAATATCTCTCATCCTACCGCTTCATGGGCACCAAAAAGTTTCCCAAAGCCAATCCGAAAGGAATACACCGAGCTTCACGCTCCTCTCTCTAAAGTCTACTAGGCCCTCTTGAGATGAAATTTAATCAAACCATTGAACCCCCATCCTTTACCAAATCCACTTCTAAAAAGCATTAAACCTGATGCCCATTGTGACTTTCATCAAACTTTAAACCTCACTCTAACCTTTGTTGTCGTACATGCCTACGACAAAACCCGCCGAGAAGTAATGGGATCAATCAAACTTGCAATAGGGGTTGGTCTTATAAATCCTATTATTGAATTCCAAGTCATTAACATCCCAGCCTATTTTAATCTGCTTCTCTAATGACCATGGCTCCATATCATTAAAGGGGTATCTTCTTCCCTTCATCATAAATTAAAGTTCTTTACCAACGGATAAGTTATCACTATCTTGGGAAATAACGACAACACCGAGAATGCAAGCACCAGTAATTCGGTACTTTAGATACAATATGGGGTGAATGATATGCTGCTATTAGGATTCCAAGTTGAACCACTCCTACTCCCAGCAAGGGATGACTTCAAAGACATGTTTTGTCCAGAATATGACCCTCATGGAAACGTCAATGTAATCCATATGTTCAATAATGTGCACTTCATGCTTGTACTAGGGTTAGGGAGAAGACAGTAAGGGATAATTAAACCCATTATGTTGAAGGAGGAATTTCCTCCCTGTGGCTTGGGGTATCAGTCATCAGAAGAAGAACTCAAAATTATCCATCAGCCTTAACTGAAGAGAAGCTTAAAATGTGCCAGAACTATCCCGGGAGATTCCCTAAATGGAAGATTTATTAGAGAGGGTGAAGATCTCCCCTTCTGTGACTTCCATAAACCTTGGTATGTCCATATAGACAAGAGGATGAAACTAAGAATGGAAATCTTCTTTTAAGACATCTACCTATGGGTCAAGAGTTCCCAAAACCATGTATAACCAATCACTGAAGAGACCATAGATGATACCGAGGATTCTGAGGGCAGTGACTTAGAAGATTCATTCAATTTACAAACACTGGGGCTAACACTGTGCATGATCCACTTAGGGGATACATCGTCAAATCCATCCTACCTCATCAAAGATGCTGATGCACCCCTTCTTAACTGGCATGCTACACATGTTCCATATGCTAATGTTCAACTTAACTCTAATGTTTACCCCCTTTCCCATTTAGTTATTTCCCATTACTTTGATGTAATCGAGACCTCCTTTGATGAGGTTCTTAATGTTGTTTTTCCTATCAATGAAATATACGAAGATTTTGAGTATCTTGTTGTGCCTTATATTAATTATCTTTATTCTAATCAGACTCTTAATGATGATGATTTTCCAAATGAATAATTCTTAACTGATTTAAATAAGGTTAATAATAAATAACCTAATCGCATTCAAGTTAATGAAGATGAAACTGTTGTTATTAATCTCGGTTCTAGTAGCCAAATGTGTGAGATTAGAATAGGGTCCACCCTTAATGAGCATGAGCACATGGAACTCGAAGAACTACTAAAGGAATTCGTGGATGTCTTTGCATGGTCCTACTATGATATGTCCGACATTGACCCTGAGATAGCACAACATGAGATTCCAACTCTCCCGAAAAGAAAATCGGTCAAATAAAAACTGTGAATGCTTCGCACCGAATGGTCACTCAAAGTCAAAGAAAAAGTAATCAGGCAACTAATGTGAGCTTCATTCGTGTGATCGAATATCCCATATGGCTAGCCAATATCGTACCCATACTGAAATCAGGAGGGAAGGTTCACATGTGTGTCGACTATCGAGACTTGAGCAAGGCCTATCCGAAGGATGATTACCCACTACCCAACATCGACATGATTGGGGACAGTATGGCCAGTCATGCTCTCAAGTCAATCATTGATGGGTTTGTCGAATATAATCAGATTAAGATGCACCCAGATCACCAAGAGAAAATCACATTCATCACAACTTGGGAAACCTTTTGCTACACTGTCATGCCATTTGGTCTCAAAAATGTAGGGGCTACCTACCAGAGGGATGCAACAACCATTCTGCATGATCTAATACACAAGGAAGTCGAGGTTCTTCAAATAACTATGAAAGTACCATATAACCCATCTTCAAACTCCTCCAAAAAGACTCAACCAAGGTTTGGAATGAAACTTTCCAAGAAGACTTCGATCAAATCAAGCAATATATAACCCAACCTCCGGTGCTCATGCCGCCGCAACCTGATCTTCCCTTACTCCTATAACTAACCATAATAGATACTACAGTCGGGGCTTTGCTACCCAATACCTAGAAGAAACCAATAAAGAGAGAACCATCTACTATGCCAGTCGAATGTTGGCCAGTTATGAAATAACTACGTTACCTGGGAAAACTCATGTGTCGCTCCTGTCTGGGTTACCCAAAAGTTATGGCACAACATGCTCGCCTTCCCCATCAATCTTATATCCCAAATAGATCCCATAAAGTACCTAATCAAGAATCTCGCCCTATCCAGCTAAATGGCTCGTTGGTTGATGCTTCTAGCCGAATTTGATGTTATTTATGTCACACAGAAAGCCGTGAAATGAAGATCCATCTCTGACTACCTTACTGACTCCCCTATGCAAGAGGTCGATGTGTGGATTTCCAAGTTACCTGATGAGAATATCCTTTGTGCCTCCCAAAAAGACCTTCGGTGGAAAATGTTTTTTGACGGTGTTGTCAACAAAAAAGGGCATGGCATTGAGATACTCCTAATTGCACCTGATGACTATTACACTCCCATTGCCATCAAGCTGGATTTTCCCTACACGAATAACATGAATGAATACGAGGCGTGCACGGTAGGCCTCAGATTTTCCCTCAAGAAAGTAATTTAATACCTCGATGTCTACGGGGATTCAGACGTTATCATCGATTAAGTACTTAGAGAATGGAAAGTCAAGGATGAGAAACTATTACCCTTCCAAGCCCACCTAAAAGAGCTATCTTCCCAATTCTAAGAAATCACCTTCCAAAACCTTCCCCGATCAAAGAATAACCTAGTTGATGCCCTTACTACCTTAGCCTCCATGATTGACATGCCCGAAGGAAAAAACATGGCCCCTTTCCTTATCTAAAAATAAGACAAACCAACCCACAGCTACCGCATTAAGCTTGGCATGGAGGAAGACCTTGAGATAGCCGACTACCGGTATTATGATATTTGGCACCTCCCCAAATATGGTAGGCATCCCTAAGGATCTGACAAGAAAGACCGAGCAACTCTTCACAGACTGGCTACCCAGTACATTGTCTTTGATAAAGCACTCTTTAAGAGAAACTTCAATAGAAGCCATTTGCATTGCATCGCAGGGGCTGACATTAAAAAAGCGATGTAAAAAATCCATAACGGGGAATGCATACCTCGCATGAACGACCATATGCTCGCCTAAAAGATCATCCAACAGGTTTACTACTGGAAGAACATGGTTCAAGATTGCACATCTTACGTTAGAAGATGGCTAAAACTCCAACAATTTTCCAACCTACAATAATGGCCTCCGCAAGAATTATACAACATAACTTTCCCTGGTCGTTCTGCACATGGGTCATTAACATCATAGGTAAAGTTACATCGATCCTAGTCACCATTGACTACGTCACCAAATGGTTTAAGCTTAGTTATACATAGTTCTGAATGCCAAGAAAGTGGCTAAGTTCATCAAGAAAAACATCATTTGATGATATGAGGGTCCCACACGAGCTAATATTAGAAATGGCCTACACTTCGAGGCAGAAGTTACAGAAGTGGTCGAGGATTATGGAATTCAGAGACACAAATCTTCTCCATACCGACCTCAAATCAACGGAGTAGTCAAAGAAACCAATAAGAACCTTAAAACCATTATCAGTAAGATGACCAAAAGCTGTCGAGATTGGGACGACATGATCCCTTACGCCCTCTAGGGCTACCACATTTTAGTTCGAACCTCTACTAGGGATACCCTTTACTCTATACTCTATGGAATGGAAGAAGTCCTACCCGTGGAGATATAAATCCTTTCGCTACATGTCATGCTTAAAATTAAAGTCGGTGAGGAAGACTGACACCAAAGTTGTCGTGACGAGTTATCCCTCTTGGACGAAAGAAGGTTGAAAGCTTAATATCACATACAAGGGTACCATCATCGTATAGCGCAATCATTAAATAAGCGAGTCAAGGATTGCGATGTCTAAGAAGGGGACTTATGCCTCAAAGAAATAGTAGAGCCCATCTGGGACTCCAAAGGGAAATTCAATCCTAATTGGAGCGGCCCATACATCGTGAAGAAGATCATGTCAGGCGGCGCCGCTATGCTCATCAACCTTTATAGAGAATAAATGGCGCGTCCAATCAACCTGAAACATCTCAAAAAATTCTACCCCTAGTCCAAAATCTCGGCGTGCTACGACTCTTCTCATCTCCCTTCTATTCTTAAAAAAAACTCTTCATTTCCCCCTAATCAGAACTACTTGGGACCTGATCCTCTAAAAATATTTTTCAAAACCCTCTAAGGCACGTAGGTAGCTCATCCATTTACATGAGCATGGCCCCCTTCATGGTGTCAGATATGGTAAACCACCTTTGTCCAGTCTCCACAGTCAGCATCGTGGAAACTACCTTCTTCCACAAACACTTCATGTAGTCCTCGAAGACGTGGCAGACTCTATCCATAGACTGGGAGGGATGGGTAGAAAGATGATGATTCTTCCATAGAAAACTAAGTCACATGCGCATACGCTTCGTCAGGTCCTCCACATAAAAGAAGTTCAGTGTCCGCAATGGCATAATTTGCTCCCAACCAAATTGGCGCAGCAACCGCCAAAGAAAGTAGAAAGAGGTCTGTCTTAGGCCAACTAATCGGATATATTGATACTCCCCGAGTTACAAAATGGGTAGTATCTACCCCCACCAAGGCATGGACTAGTGCAATATTAGAGCCCTGTGCTCTACAAACTAGTTCCCCCAACTCTCAATGTCCAGGCCTACACTAAAGAAATAGCATGAGAAGAAGTTTGGAACAGTCGACAAAGGATACTCGGGTGGGACCACCATTCAAAATCTCTCTGACAGCCACATGAACAACATTACATGGATACCCCTCAGAAAGTCAGAATGACCTTCCTGCGAGGCATCCAGCCCATTCAAAGTCTTCGCCAGTATCACCATCGCAGGATTGCGATGGTACGACATCCAAGAAATAATAGTTACAAGTTGGGGATCCACCAGTACTTCCTCAGTTACCAACAACAGTTTTAAAGCTAGGCCCGGGATGACTGCCCCAGCATGACCAGCATCACTGAAATCATGTAGAAGAAAAATCATTCCTCTCGTTACCAACGGCCTGATTGTCAAAAGTGGGATATGGAGAAGTCCAGCAAAAATTTCTTAGGAGAACGAGAAAACTCAAGCAAAGCCGCGGCAATGCCGGGATTTATCCCTAGCATGGCAAAACATTCCTCGTAGGTAGGACAAATTTCATCCAACCCAAAGCGAAAGACGTGGTCTTTGGGGTACCAGAATTCCATGGCTTCCATCAGTATATTCTGCTCTATGAGCCTATTACACCACAAAGAGGCTCGCCGCATGTTGAAAGCGTCGTAGCCAACGTTGTAGGAACACATTACTTCCAAGGTTTCGAGGTAGTTCGCAAACTCAACACTACTAGGGAGAGCCATATCACAAAGGAAGAAGAAAGAGAGCAAAGAAGGATGTAAAGGGAAAAGAATGTGGAGGTGTGAAGAAAATCTCCATCCACACCCCTATTTATACTTGAAAACTCTCAAGCAAAGATAAGAAACCCTGCAGAAATCGAAGGAAAACTTACCCCATCAAGTACCAAGAAATTGTGGAGAAAGTGCAATTAAAGCCTTCGGTTGATTGGACTGGACTGATATGCCGATAGGCAGGACAGGGGTCATGTCGATCGGTAACCACCTATTTTGGGGAAATCCTATTTTTCCTCTTTTGTCAAAATAAAAAAACCCAATAAAAATAATTTTTATCTTAAGGGATTTTAGAATTTCCTTATACTTTACTTATCCTATTTTAAAATAAAATCCTTCTCAAATCAATTTTCAAATTCTTTTTATGGTATCAGCAGCAAAGTAAAAAGAGCATATGCATTAATGACTGAAGCAGAAATTGATAAAAACTTCATTTTTATTTTTCATATATTATTTTATGTATTACATTGATATCTTGCAGGAAAAATAGAAATACAATAAGATAGAGCCCGAACCCAACTTTCTCTCTCTCTCTCGCAACCACATTTTCTCTCTCTCTCTCTCTCTCTCTCTCTCTCTGTCTCTTCTTTATCTCTCTTCTCTCTCTCTAGGAGCCTCCCTCCCTACAGCGCGCCCTCTTCCCTCTGCGGTGAGATGATGTGCCACCACTCCTAGAGCCCAACCCTTCCTCAAATGAGGCAGACGGCACAGGACAAGAAGGAATCGGGATCACATCCTTAATGTGGGTAGTCACCAAAGATATCCAATCCCTCATCCAAATGGTGGATACCTAAATGTGATGGAAAAAAAATAGAAAGGGCAAATCAGTTAGTCTGAGGCAAAAGAACAAATTAGGAAATCAAAAGACAAAGAGGTAAAAAGTATACCTCGGGTCGAAGGAACTCCTCTGTCAAGCCCAACTCCTCCGGTTCCATTGCATTAGGGTGATGCAGTATACGCACTGACCCTTCATCTGTTCATCAGATGTTGTAACCGGGCGAGTGCAACCGCACAAAGTGAGCCTCCGAAGTCGTCGCCGCTGTTGATGTCGTCGCATTGCCTGCACTGTAAGAGGACCCCACCTTCCGACTCGAGCCCACACGAGGAAGACTCATCACGTTATATATATTGGGTGGCATCATCCAGCTTAAAATAAAATACATGTAGTCGTACATCATCATTGTGTCAGTATACGATGAATACGGCTCTCCCATCATCACCGCCACCCGGGCATCCTCGGACATCTCCCGTACTTGCCTTATGAACATACGGGGCTTCATTGGTGGCAGCGCAACCTCATCCTCCATGATATGTCGCACTACTCTCTCCCCTAGGTACGAAGAGTAGCCAAACTCATGCACCAACAAATGTCGTATCTGCACATGTATCCCAGTCGATCCAGTGTGCTCAATGGTCGTCCTCTAAGGATAAAAGGTCACCTGCAAATCCCCAACAAAAGAAAAATATCAATATCAATAAAAACCATCAAAGGAAAGGATAGTCTCAAGATAAAATAAGGCTTACCCTCTCGTTCATCAGGCCATTGAAGACCTGACGCACCATCTCTAGAGAGAGAGACTTCTTCGACTATCGGTTGGACTTTCGTCATTGGTACATCAGGAAGAAGTCCCCAACAGAGTCATCCTTCAAAGATATCATATATGTGTTTAATCCAATCACCTCATAAAAGCACATCTGCAAAGGACAACATTTAGGAAATCAAGAATAAAGCGTATGAAGGAAAATGCGAATGCATAAAGGGAAAATGCAAAAAAATAAAGAATACCTTCATAAGATACGTGACTCAAGTAAAGGTCTGTCGGTAGCACCTACTGTACGCATCAAGGGAATAATAAAGGGTCACCAAAGTCAGGCTCCCCCAATCATAAAGACGGATGTTCAAAAACACCCCCAAAAATGGCCAAAACCACAAGTGGACTACGTCGCCACTCGTCGTCACCAGAAAACCTCCCAACACCAACAGAATAAATAAGAAGGACATCTGACGCACTTGCTTCCCATCGCTCTCATCGATCCTCCTCCTCAACAACATCTCCCTAAACAAAGGCAAACGAAGATAGTCCCCAGAAACCACCCTCTCCACATCACCTAATATCGCTGTCACCACCTCCGGCATCATCCTCAGTGTCCTATCCACCTCAATCTGTGTACCCTTACAATACAGCCCAAGTAGCTACTTCACATAAATGGGAATCACCATCATCTCCCTAAATCCAAAATGGAAGGTATGGGTAGTGTCCCACCACCCTCGCCCAGAGCACAAAGAAACGTCGTAGAATGGGGCATCTCATCCAGAACAGACGCCAGCCTCCTAGAGCCGGATGATGAAACCATCTAGAACACCATAGGTGAAAGGTTCTCCCAAACATCCTTATGCCCCGTTGTCCCTCAAGCACGTACATTCGGCATGGATACATCGAACGTTCGAAGAAACAAAGAAAACATTATCAAATTCAAGAAATAAAGCAATCTTGTCAAGAAAAAGGGAAAAGAATACCAAAGTTCATTCAATACTTACATAGACGCCAGGTTTCACCACCCTAGAAGAATGATGATGCGAAGGCTCACACAGAAGAATCCGATCATCTACCACTAGCTCGAACGAGTCGAATGAGTTCTCACTGCCCAGTGCAAGGGGAAGCCTAGCCCTCCACTCCAATCCTGCCCAATTGTCAGCATTAAGCCATGACATATGAGTAGCGCTGCTTGAGAAATCGGCCATTTAGGACGTTAGAATGATTTGCAAAAGTGAATTACAGAAGAAGGGAAGTCAGAAAGTTATGAAAATGAAGAGAACCCGCCCTTTTTTTATAGAAGGCTAAGGGGCATGTCGATCGGCATCTACCTGCCACCCACTGATCGTCACTGACCCTCCACCTGCTCGAGGTACCCCATAAGACCGTACCACTACTATTTGGCACCCCTCCATCTATGCCGGTCGGCACCCCTTTAAAGTTTCGTACAAAAAGTCCAAAAAAATACTAGAAAATTCCCCAAAAATTCCTAAAATTACAAAATTAATTTTAGAAACTTTTTCACCAAGAAAAACAATATTTTTACATCCCTAGAGGAATTCCATAAAATAATTCTCCCCAGTAATGTCTCTAGAGGACACTCTAAAATTTCAAAAATTCCCCAGCTAAAAAAATCCTCAGATCATTCCCTCTTCCCCAATGGAACCTAAAATAAAATGCTTTCCCAAATCCCTAGAGAAAGATTACACATCCCCAGTGGAGTCCCCAAACTTACCAAAGGAAACTTAAGCCCCTAGAATTGGCTTTGACCTGCAGAATTTGTCATATCTACCTAAAGCTCACAGAATTACCCACATAATTGGTCATCTCTACCTTAAACCCTCATAATTGGCTCGACCCTCAGAATCGGTTGCTTCTACTTAAGGACTCATAATTTCCTTCAACCCTCAAAATTGGTTGCTTCTACTTAAGCCCATAGAATTGTTTGACCCACAGAATTGGTCATCTCTACCTTAAGCCCTCGAAATTGGCTTTGACCCACAGAATTGGTCCTCTCTACCTTAAGCCCACAAAATTGGCTTTAACTCACAGAATTGGTCACCCCAAAGAAGCCCTCAAAATTGGCTTCGACCCTTAGAATTGGTAGTTTCTACTTAAGCCCTTATAATTGGCTTCAACTGGTAGAATTGGTCATCTCTACCTTAAGCCCACAGAATTGGCTTTGACTCTCATAATTGGTCGCTTCTACTTAAGCCCTCCAAATTAGCTTTAACCCGAAGAATTGGTCTCTTCTACTTAAGCCTTCATAATTGGCTTTGACCTGCAGAATTGGTCATCTCTACCTTAAGCCCATAGAATTGGCTTCAACCCTTAGAATTTGTTGCTTTTATCTTAAGACCGTAGAATTCGCTTTGACCCACAAAATTGGTCACCCAAAATAATCCCTCAGAATTAGCTTCGACACTTAGAATTGGTCACCCCAAATAAGCCCTCAGAATTGGCTTTGACCCTTAGAATTGGTCGCTCCTACCTTAAGCCCTCATAATTGTCTTCGGCCCTCAAAATCGGTCGCTTCTATCTTAATCCCTAGGAATTTCCTTCCACCCTCAAAAGTGGTTACTTCTATCTTAATCCCTCATAATTGGATTTGACCCGTAGAATTGGTCATATCTACCTTAAGCCCATAGAATTGGCTTTGACCCGCAGAATTGGTCATTTCTACCTTAAGCCCGCGGAATTGGCTTTGACCTGCAGAATTGGTCATCTCTACCTTAAGCCCGAAGAATTGCTCACTTTTACCTAATACCTCAAAATCATCTTTGAAATGTGGATTTGTCCATCTCTACCTTAAGCCTACAGAATTGGTCGCTTATTCTTAAGCCCGCAGAATTGGCTTTAACCTGCAGAATCGATTTCTTCCACTGAAGCCGTAGAATTGAATTTGACCTATAGAATTGTTCACCTACCTACTCATCACCTCCTTTAGTTCCTCAGAATTGACCACCCTAACATCACCTTAGGTCCTCATCATCGACCTTGACCCTCTGAATCGATCATCCTCATCCCTAAGGTCCACAAAACCAACCTTTATCATATGGTGTCTATTCTATGGCTATCACTTGTTCCAAGATCACTCATAGAGGGGATATATAGACATCACATTCTGGGACCCCCTGAGTCTCCCCTTAGGTTCCTAGAACCTCCCTGTCTCACTACAAACCCTAGGTCGCACTTTGAGTCCCAATCTAGAGGCCATCGGGTGCTCTAAGGCCCCGTTTAACTCTGGTCAGCACTTTGTCATAGCAAAAGATCTTTGAATATTATAAGGGATCTTAATAACCTTTCTAATTCTCCACCCCGTATACGAATCGGCATAACGGTTCAAATGAACGGACCATTTTACTATCAAAAATCAATTCGGAGGCCATCGAGCACTCTCGGGCCTCAAATTGACCCCAATCAACTTCATCGTCAAAGTGAATTCTCTTTGAATATTTAAAGGGCACTGAAAACCCTTTCCAATGGTCCCCCATGTGCAAAACAACAAAACTGTTCGGACGAACGATTAATTTTCCCTCAAAAATTGATTCGGAGGCCACCAGACGCTCTCGAGCTCCATTTGACCAAAGTCAACTCTTCAGCCCAAATGATATTGAATAAATCTCTAAAGGGAACTGTATACCCTTTCCAACAGTTTTTCCTATGCACGATTCTAACCTACTATATGAACGAACGATATGTTTTAGTCCAAGAGGTCCCCTGTCGCTTTTGAGCCCCAATTGACCAAGGTCAACCTTCCAAACCGAGTGAAACTCTTTGGAATGTCTAAGTATATGTCCTAAAATTTCCAATGGTCCACCCCATTCACGATCCTGACTTACCATGCGGACAAACGATCCATTTTCCTCCGAAAATCTCCTGTCCGAAAGATCGACGTGCGCTTCCGAGCCACATCCCAAAGTTAACTCCCCGACCCGGGAGCGGTTCAAAGAATTCTTGAAGGTCTCTAAAGTACCTTTCTAAGGGTATTCCCATGCATAATTCGAATCAATGGTTTGCGTTCTATGACCATTTTTCAAGAAGAATCTTCACGAGATTGCCAATTGGCAGGTCCAGATCCATACCTATCAGCCCGATGTCAAGGATCACTTGCCGATAGGTACTCCATGGGGTAGGTCGATCGACACCTCCCTGGACCTATAAAAGGAGGCCATGACCTCACTCCCAAAAAGACCAAAGACAACGGATCCATCGGCATCTTTGATCTCAGCAACATTCCCTCGAAATCAACGTAGTTCCTCGTGTGAAGTTCCATTCAAGCTTAAATTCCCATCCTTTTTATACCCAATTTCGAAAACTATCATTCTCTTTCATCAACATTCATCAACACTTAAGGGAGTTCATCCAAGATCAAGATTCAAAGAAGGTCCAATTCCTTACCTCTCTCTAAATTCCTTATTTTTGGATAATATACATTAGATTCATAATCTAGTTCTTACTTTGGTTCATACACATTAATATCTACACTTTTATTAGTATATTGCACATACTTTATTTTCTACAAAAATCCCAAAAACAAATAAAATAGGGTGATACCCGTAAATTCCAAACGGAATTATCCATCACACTTTTCCAAAACTAAAAAAACACATTTTCTACATATACACATCTAATAAAACTCCATTCGAATCTATGGGATAAACCCCACCCCTATGCTACATTCAGACTACGTGGACTTAGATGCCTTTATAGGCTACGTAGGCGTCTCGGATTAAAATTCGAGACTCGAGTCCAACTTTCCAATTTTCTCAATCTCCCAAATTCCCTAATCACCCATTTTCATATTTATATATATATCATGCTTGTTTGCATTTCATCTAACACATATTGTCGTTTCCTAATAACGATCAATAACGTGATAAACGTACAATCATATTTTCTATATATGTCATTTTGGGAACATTCCTATGGATGACCTCACTCTTTCTTGTCCATGGTATGAGTTGAATGATTCCGATCTCCATTATATAAACACGAACACACACTTCAGGGGGATATGAAGCAAAATAATAACACTAGCTCATGAGAGACCGAAAGGGTGGGATGGGTGCCTAACACCTTTCCATTTTGTAACTTAGCCCCCGAACCTTCAAACTATTGGTTTCGTATGCATAATTTTGTTCTTGATGTCACTCTCTCGAAGTGGCAATGTTCTTTTGCCTATTTTGTGCAAAATAGGTTGGCGTCTACATCTCTTCACATTTACCCCCACACCGAAACACCTTTCAAAGAGGGATACGAGACCGCGGTGTAGTCTTCCCGAGGGATCCTTCCCCCCGACATCGCTCGGGATGTCCACAACTGTCTATAGCAAGGGGAATGTGTGTGGTTTAAAACTTTAGATGGGTCCGAATAAGTGCAGGACATACAGTAGGGTCAGCTGGCTTTGACGGCACCATTATAAAAATAATAATAATGTGATAGATCAATTTAAATAAAAATAGTGACTTTATAAGTCATTATCATATTGTGATAATATAAGATGGACTTAAACTCATGGGATGGAATAATTACGTGATTAGACGATAGATGTTTATTTTTACATGTAATTTAATAATTATCACTTTTAATTTAAAATACTCTATTGTGGTGTATAGTATGTATAATGCTACTGTATGGGTTCATGGATCCTAATTGGGGAGAGTAGCTTGTATTCATGCGATAGGCTCTGACCCATTGCATTGCCTAACATTTTAGGTATAGCATCGAGTAGCTGCATAGGAGTAAATTGAGATATTTTGGAGGTGCAGTTGGAGACTTATTTACTTTAGATGCTTTAGTTATTTAGGGTTTACTTTCTATTCCATCGCATTATTATGAGACTTTATTTATGGATTTTATGGGCCACTCGGTTCCATAGTTGTTTGCAGTTTTATTCAGATATTTATAGTTGGATCATTTTATTTGAGATTTTATTTATTTGGAGTTGGATTTAATTTAGAGATTAGCATGGTGATGGATTTTAATATTTCATGAATGCTTATTATTATCCGATCAATGTAATTATTACATTGTGGAATGAAATTTTATATGTCTCATTTATGTCACATGCTAAGAATGATTACTTATTTAGCGATTCCCGGTGTAGTTTGGCAGCGGCGGCTAGCCACTTCACTTACCATATTGCACGTGGTGTTACAGTCCTCGAATTTAAAAACCCTTAATTAATGGTTAGTATGGAGGTAAAAAAACTAATCTAAAAATCAATCTTGGGAACAAATTACCTTTGACTTTAAACCAACTTTTGAGGTCTTCAACCATAACTTAAATCTATACCTGAGGTCCAAGGACCCTTAACTCAAAAAAAAATCATATAAGTCCAAATATTTTTCCTTTTAGGGTCCAAATACCATGAGTTTTCTAAAAATTCTAGGAAAATTGAGGTCCAAGTACCCTATATGTGGAAAATGATTAAGGAATGATAACTCGAGACCATTACATTAACCCTTTTCCCTGAATAGCTTTGAAATTCACATAATTTTAGCTACAAAATATCTAAGGAGTCCATCCTAACATTTATAATTCTTAAGGTCTACTGACTTTTTATTTTACAAAATTTTGAACATCAAGGACATCAACCTTGGTCTGGGTTCTGCCTTTTGAGGTAAGGCGACCCTTAACCTATTAATGCCTAGTTTGAAAAAGATTCAAAGTTTTGACAAAATGGGGGAGGGTTGGTCCCACTTATATCTTTCAGATTCATATTGAATATACTAAAAAGAAAAACCTTATGATTTGACGTAGGTACCTCATTGGAGGTACTGAGCCACTATACACCATTGTGCCTTTGTTATTTATAACCTAAGAACATTGTATCATTCTCTAAGGAGGCATATTTGGTGAGATTGAGGTCCAAACTAGTTTAAACCCCCATCAACCCATATTATAAGTGGTGCCAAACCCAAGATTTGGTTAAACAAAGACTTCGAGTGGCAAGGCTTTTTTCGCCAAAAATCTTTGGTGACAGAATTCTTGTCACCCCTACAATGACTAGTTTTGTAAAACTACTTTTAGGCCCCTATAAATAATTTACCACACACTAAATCAATTGATGTGTTAGTTTCTAACTATCTCATCCTATTAAAAATGGATTTGGTATCCCAAATCTCAAAGGGTGTTAGTCACCATCGTTACATCACTCTTAAGGAAGACATTTTAATATGTTCGCTTTGTTGAAAACTTTTAAAGACACCACATAATTGGGATAAATCATAATCAAAAACTAGTTATGGAGATTTTTGGTACATCCCTTAACAAGACAAGTGTAAATGTTGTGATTTAAAAGGTCAATTTCTATTCCGTCGATGAACATTAATACCTAAGGTTGACACCAAATTCTTATTTTTCCTTGAACAAAGATTCATATACTTTTTAATTGAAAGACTTTTTATTTTAGATATCTCAAAAATACTTGTGAGATAATTTTTAGGAAGATAAACACTACACACTCCCATCAATCCTTAGGAATCTCACATCTTAAGAAGTAGAAATACGTATTTGTGGATTCTCTTGGTTCCAATCTAATTCAAATGAAAATTTTGGATCTTAACTATAAAGAAGAAGTTTGCTTTGTGCTACAAATAATTTTTTTGTGGAGAAAAATCAATCAACATTGTGAAACGCTCTCTAGTGCTTGGTTCCTTCTCATTGCAGTATGGTACACAAGAGTGTATATTGAGAGTAGTGTTTGGTGTGATTTTAACTTGTATTTTCCTTTTGTGAATCTCATTGATAGTTTATTTGCCATTTGTTTGGATCTAGGTGTTTTCCATTGTTGGTTTTTTCTCATATATATTTGTGTTGCATGACTGGTGATCTTTTTCACATTTTAATTCGTCAATTTAAATAAAATAGATAAAGTTGGATTTGATTCATTCTGGTAAACTTTAACATAGTCATAAGATATTTTATTTTCTCCTAAAATTAATCAAAGAAACTATTACCTCAATCTTTGTAATAGATTATAATTTGGATAGTTGTTATAAGTTGGTGCTTTTCTTTAACTTTTTCTTAGTTCTATACGCTATGCACACACTCGCCTCTAGTATCAAACATTCTCCTCATTGGTAGTAGTTTTAATCACCTAGAGGAAGATCTGTGTGTGTATAAAAAGATTTGTTTTTTAAAAAAATTTAAGATTAGCGTATTAAAGGACATCAATCTTATACTGAACTTAATACTCCGTCTGATTTTGTGTGTCTTTATTCTTTTAAAGATTTGTATTTAGTGTGAAAGAATGTGATGAAAGTGATTTTGAGACTTTTTAAACTAAATTTTATGAAGAATATTTGAAATTCATTAAAGAAAATATTATTTTGACCTTTGAATTACAACAGGTTTCACAATTTTATTTTGATTCAACAAATTTTTTAATGAAGAAAATAAAACCCTTTTTGAAAATCTAAATTATTAAAAAAGATAATTTTGAATTTTTAAATGAGCTAGAACTTTTGAATATGCAAAATAAATTTTCGCATGCAATTAATGCTCAAGGACCTATCCTTTTTAAAAAACTAAAATTTATTGAGGTCTTGCTTTCAGATCTTTTTAAATTTATTAATGAATTAAAAAATAAGTGCATTATTTCAAAAGAAGAAGTTGAAAGTTTAGTCAATTTCCAAGAATAAAGAAAATATTTATTTATCTCTTAAATATTGGAAATGGATCTTCATTTGTATGAAAAGTCAAAACCCATTTTTGGAAATGTAATAACCCTCGCTTATGGGACCGTACTTTATAGTAATTACTTAGTATAGTAATTAGAGACCAGTGTTGGGTTATGATTTGAATGTTAATTCAATGTAGAAAGTTGATATTTATTGTGAGTTTGCATACATATCATAATTATGGGAAATATTGCTATGTCATGCTTATTTATATCATTTGAATTTAAAATGATATTTGGCTTAATAATGAGACCGGAATCTAAATTGAATTTTAAAATGTCCAAATGATAATTTGGAGGTTGCAGTTGATTCCGGAATGTGCGAAATAGTCAAATAATGTACCATACTGTATTTTGTGGTTTGGGGCATTTTTGACTGGTTGTACCTTAATTATGCTATTGCGTATTATTTTATTGCACTTTTGGTTAATTAAGTGGGGCATTTACCTTAAGTCGCGACTTAAGCCTATTAAGTCTTCTAATTTCCCCAAAATCCCTTCCTAAACCTAAGAGAGTAAGAGAAGAGTAAAGAGAAATCTTTGGAGATTGAGAGAGAGCTTGCTACTACACCAAGGAATCTGCATATTTGCTGAATCAAGGAAAGTTTTTACTTGTTATTTGTGTCTTGAGATAGATGATTTGTTGTGATAATGGTGTATTGATTTTAGTTTAGCAAACTTAGGGTTTTCTTATGTATTTTTGGGTTTTGATCCACTCAAAGATGATTCATGAGGTTTTAGATGATCAATAGTATCATTGATGTTCTTATAGTGTTGGTATATGAGTTTGGTTTGGAGAAATTTGAGTTGGGGTAGAAAATGGAGTCCAAGACTCCATAGCCATTTCTTGTCAAAATCGCAGGACCGAATCGATTCGGCCCCCTGGGCGAATCGATTCGGTTAGTTCCAGTGCCCAGGTCTTGTGAACCGAATCGATTCGGAATTGATCCGAATCGATTCGGAATTGATCCGAATCGATTCGGCAATTATGCAGAAACCCAAACTTTCTGACCGAATCGATTCGGTTTCCCATCCGAATCGATTCAGCTACTTTGCAGAATCTCAAACTTTCTGGCCGAATCGATTCGGTAGCCCTGCACTTTTTGAAATTTTTCTTTTTCATTTTAACCCCTTTTATTTAGGACTAGTGATTAGGGACCTTCTTAAATGAAGTAAACATAGGGTTTAGAGTATTAGTTGAGTTGGGTCGACATCCTAGACTCGAAAGGGTTCATCTAGGGTTCGTTTAAGGGGAAATTTAAAGTGATGTTTAGGCATTACTTTCGTTGTGTAGTTTTATAAGGGTCTAGATTATATTAAGGTCACTTTGGAGACTTTAGAATTCAACTCGAGTTAGATTTGACTTGATGGTTTATATTAAAGCCTAAAAGAGGCCTTGGGGATAACTTTGGAGTCTGAATTCCTTTTGAGGATGCTATGTCGGTACGAATTACATATAGTCCCGATTTAACTTATACATTTATTTAAAATGGGAATATCGATAAGGTATATGATAATTTACTAAATCATGTAATGGAAATTAATAAAATGGATGTTACACACCTCTCTAAATACCATCTTAAGGGAAGTCCGTGCGAGAGGTGAAGCCCCCTGGCTAATGAATGCAGGGTGGATATAGTCCTAGGCCATATGAGCGCTTGTTTTATTTTTCTGCGATGGGTAGGAGATTCTGGGTGTGGTCTTGACTACCCCGCAGGCATATGGCCGCTTCCCGACGTTTTCGATAGGATCCCAGGTTGTCTTATGTTAGGCCCTGGAAGATGATGGTTATTTAGGGACGCGCACAGTGGGGAAACCCGGACAGGCGGTCTTAGAAACGTTATATTTATATTTATGACTATTCTAATTATCGAGTTGGACTCGATGGAACATTAATGCCATAAAGAGCATATTTATGCCACAAAGAGCATGCTATTGATATTAGTGCCATATAGAGCACATGATGATAATTATATTCCTGATAAGGAATGGAAAAGAAGAATGAAATTGAAATATGATGAAAGATGTTAAAGGCTCATAAGCACTTTTAATTCTTCTTTATTATGAATCTCATTCTATGTACTCCTTCATCAGTTTTAGTTCCTTATATGATGTTACCATGCTAGACTATCCTCTATGCTTATTGTGCATCACTGTCATACCTGTCATTTATCTATGGATCACATATACCCGACCCTGACCGGTTTTCCTTTCTTGTTGTCTATGTATATATATATATAATCCGTTCAGGTGTTCCGCCGCACGGTCGCCCGTAATGACCTTTCCTTCCGTATGTTTTGAGGAGCCGTGACATTGTGCGGGTTTCATGGGAGTTTTGTGTAGACGCCTCCATTTATGTTTCTAGTTATGCTCAGTTTATTCGGGCTTGTTGCCCAAACCGTTGTAATTGTATAATGAATCTATTATGTAACCCTTGGTACTAAATGTATGTTGTATGGTTGTTATTGACCGACCTTTCGTTCGTTCCTTTTGTATCTTTTGGGTTCTTATATACGCTTGTGGGGGTTTCCACCCTCTATTTCTATTATGGGTTGTTGAAAATGTTTTCTTTTTATTTCAAATCAAAGTTTTTGATAACCCGTTTTCTGGAATATAGAGTGGTTATTCCTTATACTTTGCATATTGTTGTGATGCTGAGAATGATATTTATCAATGATTTCCTATTTTATCGGGGTATAGGGCTGGCCACCCTTTATTCCGGATAGCGGGTTGTCAAAGATGGTATCAGAGCATCAGGTTCTAGAGTCTTTAGGATCTATGTGGACTTGTCACGTTCTACCGTAGCGTTCTTTGATATAGAACTTAATGTTAGGATTGTTTGGCTGCCTATGTATGCGATCTTATGCTAAATAGATTGTCTTATACTATGTTTTAACTCTATCTCGTCTTTATCTCAGATGCCGCCGAAGAGAGGACGTCCCGCTAGACGTAATAGGGTTGTTGAGGATGAGTTTGGTCCTCCACCGCAGCAGGGGAATATCAGTGCCGCTTAAGTGGCAAATATTGTGGCCCAAGCTGTCAACGTCGCGATGACTGCAGTGGCCCAACAAATGCCACAAGCTCAAGTGAGGGGACAAAAAGCACTATTTCCTACGGGACCTTCTCAATGGGAACGGGTGAGGGAGTCTTTCCTTAAGGGACATCACCCGGAATTCGAGGGAGGTTCGGATGTTATCAAGGCGAACCAGTGGAAGAGGGATATGCAGCGCCATCTTAGAATGGTGGAATGTAGTGAGGAGAAAAAGCAAATTCTCGTTACTTTCAAGCTTGTCGGACCGGCCTTGCACTGGTGGGAGTCAATGATGACACCCGAACAAAGGGATACTATGTCCATCACAAATTTTTGGTCTTTGTTTGATGGAAAGTATTTCCCTCCTGCAGTTCAGAGGGAAATGCAGAGGAAGCTTCAGGATTTGGTACAAGGGGAGAGGTCGGTTGCTGAGTACGAGGAAGAGTTTACCCGGTTAGCCAGTTTCATACCGGATGAGGTAACTCCAGAAGCGAAGAGGATCTCCAAGTTTGTGGGAGGTTTACATTGGCGAATAAAACAACATTTGCTGGGAAATCCATCTTTGGTGACTTTTGGTGATGTGATGAATGCTGCTCTACTTCACTGTCAAGAGCATAGATTGTTTGTGCAAAGCAAGAGGAAGGTTGTAGTTGCGGGGCAAACTGTGAGACAGGGAGGAGTTGGGAGCGGAGGGGGAACATCTTCTTCGTCCCAATCCTCGGGGAACAAGCAGGTTGAGAGGGATCCTCAGCAGGGGGATTCGTCCAAGCGTCAACGGTTCGGTGGGTTTAATGCCGGTGGCAACAACAATGCTAACAGGCAGGGTCAAGGTGGTCAGCAATCACAGGGTGGTAGAGGTGGAAATGGTGGTAGGGGCCAACAGGGCCGAGGTGCGGGTCAATTCCGAAATAACCAAGGCAGGAATCAGGATAACACGACAAATAAATGTTTCCAGTGTGGGGAGCTGGGTCACTTTAAAAGGGCATGTCCTCAGTTGGTTGGAGGGCATCTTCCTAGGGCCCCACAGCAGCCGTATGTGCAGTTCCCGCCTCAGGCGCCTAATCCGGTTGCTCCTCCTCAACAGGGGAAATTGCAGTACGAAAGGGTTTACCATATTCAGGAGGCTTTGCTTCCTCCAGCTCCTCCTGCACCGCCAGCGATCGAGGGTGAGTTTTTCATTCATGGGCATATGGGTCGAATCCTATTTGATACGGGTGCTACACACTCCTTTATTTCTAGAAGTTTTGCCCAGACTACAGGTTTGATAAAATCTGCTGAAAGTACTTTCACTAGCGTCGAATCCTCTATGGGCGATGGCTCATTGATTTTCTTTGTATGTAAAAACGTAGGAATTAATCTTGGTGACTTATGTTTTGATGCCGATTTGCTCGTCCTTGATATGGTCGGGTACGATGTAATTTTGGGTATGGATTGGCTAGTGAAGTACCGTGCTATAGTAAATTGTTTCGGGAAGAGTATAGTTTTTGCGATTCCAGGACAAGAGATGTTCCTGGTATTTATGCCTTGTATGGAAGGGAGCGCTAGTGCTTATTTATATTGTATTGCGGAAGATGCATCTAGAGATGTCGTGGTTCCCCTAAATTCTCTTCCAATCGTTCGGGACTTTGAAGATATTTTTCGGGAGATACCCGGATTACCTCCAAGTAGGGAAATAGAGTTTGTGATTGACTTAATGCCGGGAACTCGACCGATCGCCAAAGCTCCTTATCGAATGGCTCCTGTGGAGACGAGGGAGCTGAGGGATCAGATTCAGAAGCTACTGGAGCAGGGCTTTATTAGGCGTAGTACCTCGTCGTGGGGCGCTCCGGTATTGTTTGTGAAGAAAAGAGACGGTTCTCTCCGGTTATGTGTGGACTATAGAGAGTTGAATAAAGTCACCATCCGGAATAAATACCCTTTACCTCACATCGACGACTTGTTTGATCAACTTAGGGGAGCTTCCTACTTCTCCAAGATCGACTTGCGGACAGGGTATCACCAATTAAGGATACGAGAGCAAGATGTATCTAAGATGGCTTTTTTGACCCGTTATGGATCTTATGAGTTCTTGGTTATGCCCTTTGGGCTAACCAATGCCCCTGCAGTGTTTATGGACCTTATGAATAGGGTATTCTGGGATTTCCTTGACCAGTTTGTCATTGTCTTTATCGATGACATCCTAGTCTATTCTCAGACAGAGTCGGATCACGCTACTCACTTGCGGCTGGTCCTGCAGAGATTGAGGGATCATCAATTGTATGCAAAGTTTGAGAAGTGTGGCTTCTGGTTGAAGGAAGTTCAATTTTTGGGACATGTGGTGTCATCCCAAGGCGTGTCTGTGGATCCGAGTAAGGTGATCGCGGTGAAGGAGTGGGGCCAGCCCACGACGCCCACTGAAGTTCGTAGTTTTCTGGGCTTGGCGGGTTATTACCGCCGATTCATTAAGGGCTTTTCTAAGGTTGCTAGCCCGTTGACGAATTTAACTCGGAAAGGAGTAAGATTTGTATGGGACAGTTCATGTCAAGCAGCTTTTGATGAGCTCAAGGATAAACTAACTTCGGCTCCAGTCCTGGCATTGCCAAAGCCGGGATTGGAATATCTTGTCTTCACTGATGCATCTCTTCAGGGATTAGGAGGTGTTCTTCAACAAGAGAGACAACCCATTGCGTACGCTTCTCGTAAGTTAAAGCCTCACGAGAGGAACTATCTAGTGCATGATTTGGAATTCACCGTCGTTGTATTTGCCTTGAAGATATGGAGGCATTACCTCTTGGGGGAAAAGTTTAGTCTTTTCACCGACCACAAATCGCTGCAATACTTATTCTCCCAAAAGGATTTGAACATGCGCCAGCGTCGTTGGTTGGAATTTGTGAAAGACTACCAATTTGATATTCATTATCACCCCGGAAAGGCGAATGTGGTAGCAGACGCCTTGAGTAGAAAGCCTGATGGAGACTTAGCTGAGGTGTGGAAAGCTAAGTGGAAAGAACTTAGCCTAGAGGATGCGAGAGTGAGAGCATTCCTTTTCTTGATGACGGTTACTCCCACGATTATAGCAAAGATTGTGGAAGCTCAGAAAAGAGATACGGTTTGTCAAGACCATACACGCCAGCTATTGTCTGAGGGAGCGGAGTCGTACTCAATTGGTTCTGAGGGTGGACTACGCTTCCATGGAAGACTTGTGGTTCCCGATGATGGGGATTTGAGACGTACGGTGATGACGGAATCCCACGGGTCGAAGTTCGCGGTACATCCAGGCGGGGACAAGATGTACCAAGATATGCGTCGTTTGTATTGGTGGGCGGGTATGAAGAGGGATATCTCAGAGTTTGTGTCTCAATGCACTACGTGTCAGTTGGTTAAGATTGATCACCAGCGACCGACAGGTTTGCTACAACCGCTCGAGATTCCCGTGTGGAAATGGGAGAGCATTTTGATGGACTTTGTTACGGGCTTGCCTAGATCGCAAAAGGGTCATGACTCAATTTGGGTGATTGTCGACCGTTTGACTAAGTCGGCACACTTCTTGCCTGTGCGCACCGATTATGATACCGCTCGTTATGCCCAGTTGTTCATTGAGGAGATCGTCAGACTCCACGGGGTACCTTTGAATATTGTCTCCGACCGAGATAAAATATTTGTGTCCCACTTTTGGAAGAGTTTCCAGGGAGCTATGGGGACCGAGTTGAGGTTAAGCTCTTCCTATCATCCTCAAACAGACGGTCAGACCGAAAGGGTAAACCAGATGTTGGAGGATATGCTTCGTATGTGCATACTCGACTTTAAAGGCAGTTGGGAACAATACCTTCCGTTGGTTGAGTTTGCTTACAACAACTCATACCAATTCACTATTGGAATGGCACCCTATGAAGCTCTGTATGGCAGGCCCTGTAGATCGCCCGCTTGTTGGTTGGAAGTGGGTGATAATAAGTTCCTTGGACCTGAAATGATCCAAGATACTTCTTCGAGGATTGAGCTTATTCGGAATCGGTTACGGATAGCCCAAGATCATCAAAAGAGTTATGCCGATGCGGGTAGGAGACATATGGAATTAGAGGTTGGAGACCAAGTGTTGGTGCGAGTGTCCCCGATGAAGGGCATTAAACGTTTTGGGAAGAAAGGAAAGCTTGCACCCCGCTTTGTTGGACCCTTCCCGGTGATTGCAAAGGTTGGTCCTGTGGCATACCAACTTGCCTTGCCGGAACCTTTACAACAAATTCATGATGTATTTCACGTCTCCTCTTTGAAGAAGTATAGAAGGTGTGAAGGTGCCCTTTGGCACATTCCTTTCGAAGATATCGATTTGCAGCCCGATGTTTCTTACAAAGAACAACCGGTTGCTATCCTTGAGTTTGGGGAACGAAAGTTAAGATCTCGTGTGGTGCCCCTAGTGAGAGTCCATTGGAGTCATCATCATGCAAGCGAATCAACTTGGGAACGCGAGGATGAGATGCGGGAGAAATATCCACATCTTTTCTTGTGAGGTACACCTGAATTTTGGGGGCAAAATTCCCTCATAAGGGGGGGAGTATGTAATAACCCTCGCTTATGGGACCGTACTTTATAGTAATTACTTAGTATAGTAATTAGAGACCAGTGTTGGGTTATGATTTGAATGTTAATTAAATGTAGAAAGTTGATATTTATTGTGAGTTTGCATACATATCATAATTATGGGAAATATTGCTATGTCATGCTTATTTATATCATTTGAATTTAAAATGATATTTGGCTTAATAATGAGACCGGAATCTAAATTGAATTTTAAAATGTCCAAATGATAATTTGGAGGTTGCAGTTGATTCCGGAATGTGTGAAATAGTCAAATAATGTACCATATTGTATTTTGTGGTTTTGGGCATTTTTGACTGGTTGTGCCTTAATTATGATATTGCGTATTATTTTATCGCACTTTTGGTTAATTAAGTGGGGCATTTACCTTAAGTCACGACTTAAGCCTATTAAGTCTTCTAATTTCCCCAAAATACCTTCCTAAACCTAAGAGAGTAAGAGAAGAGTAAAGAGAAAGCTTTGGAGATTGAGAGAGAGCTTGCTACTACACCAAGGAATCTACATATTTGCTGAATCAAGGCAAGTTTTTACTTGCTATTTGTGTCTTAAGATAGATGATTTGTTGTGATAATGGTGTATTGATTTTAGTTTAGCAAACTTAGGGTTTTCTTATGTATTTTTGGGTTTTGATCCACTCAAAGATGATTCATGAGGTTTTAGATGATCAATAGTATCATTGATGTTCTTATAGTGTTGGTATATGAGTTTGGTTTGGAGAAATTTGAGTTGGGGTAGAAAATGGAGTCCAAGACTCCATAGCCATTTCTTGGCAAAATCGCAGGACCGAATCGATTCGGCCCCCTGGGCGAATCGATTCGGTTAGTTCCAGTGCCCAGGTCTTGTGAACCGAATCGATTCGGAATTGATCCGAATCGATTCGGCAATTATGCAGAAACCCAAACTTTCTGACCGAATCGATTCGGTTTCCCATCCGAATCGATTCGGCCAAGGGGTCGAATCGATTCAGTAGCCCTGCACTTTTTGAAATTTTTCTTTTTCATTTTAACCCCTTTTATTTAGGACTAATGATTAGGGACCTTCTTAAATGAAGTAAACATAGGGTTTAGAGTATTAGTTGAGTTGGGTCGACATCCTAGACTCGAAAGGGTTCATCTAGGGTTCGTTTAAGGGGAAATTTAAAGTGATGTTTAGGCGTTACTTTCGTTGTGTAGTTTTATAAGGGTCTAGATTATATTAAGGTCACTTTGGAGACTTTAGAATTCAACTCGAGTTAGATTTGACTTGATGGTTTATATTAAAGCCTAAAAGAGGCCTTGGGGATAACTTTGGAGTCTGAATTCCTTTTGAGGATGCTATGTCGGTACGAATTACATATAGTCCCGATTTAACTTATACATTTATTTAAAATGGGAATATCGATAAGGTAAATGATAATTTACTAAATCATGTAATGGAAATTAATAAAATGGATGTTACACACCTCTCTAAATACCATCTTAAGGGAAGTCCGTGCGAGAGGTTAAGCCCCCTGGCTAATGAATGCAGGGTGGATATAGTCCTAGGCCATATGAGCGCTTGTTTTATTTTTCTGCGATGGGTAGGAGATTCTGGGTGTGGTCTTGACTACCCCGCAGGCATATGGCCGCTTCCCGACGTTTTCGATAGGATCCCAGGTTGTCTTATGTTAGGCCCTGGAAGATGATGGTTATTTAGGGACGCGCACAGTGGGGAAACCCGGACAGGCGGTCTTAGAAACGTTATATTTATATTTATGACTATTCTAATTATCGAGTTGGACTCGATGGAACATTAATGCCATAAAGAGCATATTTATGCCACAAAGAGCATGCTATTGATATTAGTGCCATATAGAGCACATGATGATAATTATATTCCTGATAAGGAATGGAAAAGAAGAATGAAATTGAAATATGATGAAAGATGTTAAAGGCTCATAAGCACTTTTAATTCTGCTTTATTATGAATCTCATTCTATGTACTCCTTCATCAGTTTTAGTTCCTTATATGATGTTACCATGCTAGACTATCCTCCATGCTTATTGTGCATCACTGTCATACCTGTCATTTATCTATGGATCACATATACCCGTCCCTGACCGGTTTTCCTTTCTTGTTGTCTATGTATATATATATATATATATAATCTGTTCAGGTGTTCCGCCGCACGGTCGCCCGTAATGACCTTTCCTTCTGTATGTTTTGAGGAACCGTGACATTGTGCGGGTTTCACGGGAGTTTTGTGTAGACGCCTCCATTTATGTTTCTAGTTATGCTCAGTTTATTCGGGCTTGTTGCCCAAACCGTTGTAATTGTATAATGAATCTATAATGTAACCCTTGGTACTAAATGTATGTTGTATGGTTGTTATTGACCGACCTTTCGTTCGTTACTTTTGTATCTTTTGGGTTCTTATATACGCTTGTGGGGGTTTCCACCCTCTATTTCTATTATGGGTTGTTGAAAATGTTTTCTTTTTATTTCAAATCAAGGTTTTTGATAACCCGTTTTCTGGAATATAGAGTGGTTATTCCTTATACTTTGCATATTGTTGTGATGCTGAGAATGATATTTATCAATGATTTCCTATTTTATCGGGGTATAGGGCTGGCCACCCTTTATTCCGGATAGCGGGTTGTCACAGGAAAGAAAGGTAAAAAGTATTCAAAATGATTTGATCTTGGTAAAAAAAATGCTACAGGTAGTTTACATGCGAGATAGCAAAAATTTGAAAATGTTCTTTTAATACTAGCTTGAAAAGGAAATGATAAAAAAATGGACGTGTTTCAACCAATTTGATGTTTCCGATTCAAAAGTTGAAAAAAATATATAAAATATTCTTATCAAAATGACGCAAAAATAAATTATAAAGTTCCTTTGTACTTTCATTTGAAAAGGTAAAATGTTATAAAAAATTAAGAAAAAAATTGTGCATCCCAAGTTTGGTGAAAATAATCATAAGAGATCGATAAAGGACTTTGTTTATTCTTATTGATACAAAAAAGGTCAACTTGAAGATTTTTTTTGCAAGTCAAATAAACCCAAAACCCAAATGACTAGGCCTAAAATCTTAAAAGTGATCATTGTCACAAATTTGATCATTTGCGAGAGTTTTGCTTTCTATTTAGACCAAACTTGACTTTGAATCGTGACAAGAGTGGTAAGAATTTTGGGAGGAATAAAAATAGTCAAAAAATTGATTCAAAGATTTTTTTGCCTAACCTCGTGGAAAAAAAATTGTATTAAAAAGAATAAAAGAAATTTTGAGAAAAAAGATAATTAAAAGAATTACAAAATGAATGAAATTTTCCCCATATCTAAACAAAATCAAGGCTCCTCGTGTGAGTAAGTAATGGATAATATTGAAATTGAAATATAAAATAATCCCAATTTGGTCACATCAATATCAAAATGTAAGAGTTGGGTTACTCTTGCAATAGCCTTGAGTAGAATTTAATTTTGTATGTCATGTGCTATGCTATGTGATTTTAATTCTTATATGAGATTTATTTATCATTTTTATTATATTTGATATATCATATATGAATTATTTATCTTCTTTGTTTATTATAGTATCATATCTGAAATGATTCAAAAAAAAATTATTTTTTTCATAATCTTATTTTGTTCGTTTGATCTAACGTGCTTTTAGGATTATCGCATCTAGTTAATCGTTTTGTTGATACCTATATATTGTATTTTCCTTGCATATTAGAGTATTTTCATGTTTACCTTGGAGGGATAATCATTACATATGGTTATTATCATTTGTTGTGCCTATTTTATATTTAGGCAATGTATGATCCTTTAGTTTATCATTATTTATTTATATTTGATTATCTTTGGACTTCATTAGTTATTTGTATAATTGATTGAGTTTTAAAAATATGTTTTGAATTATTTTATTGATGTATATCTTTTAATCCTATCACATGATGTTTTATGGTTGTGCATATCTTTGATTAAAATAGTTAAAAAATGGTACAGTAATATTTATGCCAGTAGATGATATACTCCGTGACATATATATGTATACTAAAATGACTTCATTGATCACTTTCCTTTATATGGGAATATGGCATATGCTTAATGATATGGATTCTATTTTCTTCAAATCTATTAAACATTGGGTAAAAATTTCTTGAGAATATATGCTCATATCTTGTTGCTATTTATACTACACTACACATTGTTATAATGTCACTATATGAGGAATAAAAAAGTTTCGTAGTCTATTATAAAATATTCAAAGCTTCAAAATAAATGTGAAATGGTGTATAATACCTTATTGTATTTGTGTGATATTTTTTGGTCCATGATTTGAAGAAGTTGCATAAATTAATTTTATATAAAAAAAAGTATGAGAAATGATGCTGTTAGGATAACAGCTTTGAGATGTCGAGGCCACTTTTATTGAAAATATTTCCCCGCCTTTTTTAGAGTGAAAGTCGCCATATGCAAAAAAAAATATTAACAATAGCGGTGTTTCAAAGATTTATATTTATTAAAAATTGAGTAACATCGATTATATGAGACAAGATTTCAACCAAAAATCATTCATGAATGGGGGAAAGTGACTATTAAAAATTCTTTGAAAAGGGTGATGGAGATTTCACAAGAGTAAAAGATTTGAGTCTTTTGTTTTATGATTCATAACTCTTAATTGAGCTTGAGCTTGTATATTTTTCTGAATGGTGTTCATTTATTTTTGTTTTTCCCAAACGCGTTGTGATCTTATGTTCTTTATTATTGATCATATCATGTTATCTTTATATATATACATATATCTTTTACTGATTATGATCATTGGACATTAATTTGAGTTTGGAAAGTGTGATAATATTCTCTATATTTTTACTTATCAAAATGATTTTTGGAGTTGTTCTTTTATTTCAAAAATATTTTTGTATATTATTGTAAAACCTTTTATAGAGATAGGATGCTAGATATTTATGACACCATGCCTATTTTCACAATGAGTGATCAGTCCTTTTGTTAAAATAAACAAGAATCTCATTTGGTTCATTCTTAGCATCACTGTTGAAACTTTTTTAAGTTACTAACCACCTATCTTAAAATAAGTCGGTGACAAATTTTATCTTTCATTAACATATAACATCATGCAAAAATTTAAATAATATAACTCAACCATTCAAACAATTAATAAGAGTCTAAATCATCACGAGATAAATAGATAGAAATAATTATCGAATAAATCATCGGTTCCAAAGTAATATCCAAACCATAAGTCTGCAGAAATAAAACTGAATCCCGATACATAGTTTGATAAATAAAACAAAAAGAATGTATCAATTGAAGGGGCAACATGCCCAACTAAAAAACTTAATCATAAATCATAATTTAGGAATGAATAACTGAAGTGTCTAAGCAACTGCTGCAAGCCTCCATAAATGTTATAGCTATGCATCCCTGGAATGAGTCATCAAGCTTGGCATCCCTATGGATGGACACCTAAAATATTTTGAAAAATAGATTTGACATGAGTAAGAGCCTAAAAACTTTGAAAAGTATTTAGCAAATATTTAAATTGCAGTTATAAAAGAAGTTATTAGATACAGATGTGAGTCCAATGTACACTCCCTTCAGTTCCTCACCTCTCCTCTATAGTGCACATCTAACGTCTCCTATTTTACCCAACGAGCCATGCTACCCAGTTTAACTAGGACTAAGTATCTAACTAAACACACTAGGTTTAGCTCCCCCATACTGCCCATACAATACGCTATCATTGAGTCAATAATTAATTTTAATCTAATTTATATTATCGCATTATCTATTTTAAGTTTCCTCACACTCAAGTTTCTTTTTTATATACACTAACTATCTTTTCTACCATCACACATAAGTAATATATTCACTTGTATATACGTGTCACACTATAATATATATATACAACTACATCATCTCCCGGAATGACTACCGCGATGAAGGCATACTCTTTTATCGAGTCCATGTACCTCTCGTACCAAATCAGGGAATACCAATTAGGAACGTCTCCTCGAATAATAAATCAAATAACACATAATGGAGGGGAATATAGTTTCAAGCCTTTGGGATACGCACATACCTAACGTACCCAAATGACCTGTCAACCCCACTAATACACAACACATAGTGGGACACCCTAAGTTCTATGTTCTGGGACACTCATCTAGACCTCACTGGAATTGCCAAGCTGGGATCACCCTCTACACGAAACCTCTCGTGATAATAGGCAGCGTAGGTATGTTAACACACATAATAAATCACATAATAGGTACTCACACAACCTATATATATATAACATCAGCATAGGTATACACACAACCTATAATATATCTCGTACGTAGTATTTATATCTCTCGAATACTTGACGTACTAATAATTTACACATATTATTATTCTCGTATTTTTTTAGTATCACTCACTACCCGAAGGGTCCCAATTATCCCTTAAGTTTTTTCAGTAGTTAACACATCACTATACTTGACGTAGTATTTATATCTCTCAAATACTTGACGTACTAATAATTTACACATATTATTATTCTCGTATTTTTTTAGTATCACTCACTACCCGAAGGGTCCCAATTATCCCTTAAGTTTTTTCAATAGTTAACACATAAATATACTACTGGTACTTACCTTAGGTCATGGTTTACTCTTCCCGTTATCAAATTCATAAATTCTCAATACGCATCTCAATCGATTGACTATCATCGGTCCTAATCCCAAGATTTCCCTCATTAAGATTAACCAAGCCTTTATTATAGGTCTATTGACCTTATCTATGTCTTTGTACAATTTCCAAACTATCACCAAAGTTTCTCATAATTTATCTCATGAGGAAATTTAACATAAAAGTCAAAACTCATCAAAACTGGGCAGCCGAATCGATTTGGTAGGGATTTCAAATTGATTTGGTTTTCAAATCTTCGCACCTGAATGTATCGTCTTCTTCGTTTTTACACCATTAAAACTTTATCAAAACTCCATAATACTTCCTCAAACTCCCATCCAATATACCCAAACAATAAATATACATAAAGGGATAGTTTTTCATGTAAATAACACATCAAGACTATATAATATCTACCAAAGAATAGATCAAAATCCATATTTCATCAAAACCCTATTTTATGTGTTATTCATGTATATACATCAATTTTCCCAGATTTCTTTCATGTTAATCATCCCATATCCACTTATTTTGTGTTATTTATATACATGGATTTGTTTTACATGAATTCCTACTCCAATTATGAATTCTACCCCCCCAAATCCCAAGCATCATCATTTAAATCATAAAATTTTAACCCCACATTACATAGGTGTTATAACATGCTTAAAGTAATGCAAGATAAACATTTGACTTGATCAAGTAGGTCTTATTTACGTTCTTAGATGGTGATAATGTCCTTTCCTTGCTTTCATCTCAAATTCGGCAACGTTCGTGGTGTGAAACGAGGTGGAATGGCCTAAGTCTCTTCTCTTTTTCCTCTCCTATGACCTCCTCTCTATCTCAAGTGTTGTAACCCTAGCCCATGACTCAAAGGGGATGATATAACACTCTAATTTTCAGATTTCCTTCTACCCTAGACTCCTAAATGATTGGAACGCCCTTCCGTGGTGCCGGACTGGTCTAAATCGCCCCGGGACCCAAACAGTACACTCGAGTATACTATTATGACTATTTAGACCCATTTGGAATCAACCGTGACCTCGAAATCACCATCCAAGTCACTCTACATAAATTTCCTATTTCGACTTCAATATAGTCTACACGGGACTCCCGATTGATATATAATACAGTCACGTCGATATTACTCGCTACAATGTATAATAATTATCACATGTTATTTACTATTCCCTTAGTAACTTTATTCCGTAAATATTAATCATTATCTCTCCCGATTAATATTTTAATAAACACATAATAGTTAATTCAATTAAATTACGTTACACGTGTAATTTAAAATAACTAAAATAATTAATTTTTAAATACTTAAAAACACGAGGTGTTATAATATTTAATTGGTATCACTTTATTTGTATCTTGTTTTCATTTTTCCCATGTGGTATATCTTGAACATTTCCTTATTGTCTTAATTATTCATATATTTTTATTCTCTTTGTTCACCTTGGTGTATCATATACTTATAGTTTAATACCTTAAAGGTAATATTGGTCATGATTGAGGATATAACATATTTATGAGTGATAATTTTATTTGCCGTGTCATTGTTTTGTTTTAAAGTATGTGGTATTACTTTTGACTTTGATATTGATATATAATTTCTATATATATTGATACCAGTGTTTTTACATTTTGGATAATATACAAGTGGTCTTTGATTTTTTGGGTACTTTTGTTGCAAGTTTTCAAAAGTTATTCTTATGTTATTTAACCATCTTTATCTTGATGATTTCATTTTAGGATTCTGAGATGACTTATCGCATATCATATTTTAAATTATTATATATTATTGGTGGTTGCTATTTATTTATACCATGATTCACCTTTGGATGATTTAATACCTTTGACTTGATCATAGGTTTCGTAGACATATTTCTTATATACTTGCCTAGTCACGATGTATGATCTAGCATCTAGTTTGTATGTTTTGTGAATTAGGATTTGAAATATCAATCTCAACTAGTCATCAATCAACTAGTGTATGTTATAATTATAAACTTTTTGTTATAATTTTTTGGTGTTTAATACATTTTAGATTTTATTGTTAAAATCTTGATAATATTTTTTTATATATTTGTCTTATTATACTATTATTTATTATTTGTGCATTTTTATATTATGAAATGCGATTCATACCCCATATTATCATCATCTCCTTGTGCTTATTATAATGTATAGAATTATTTTATACTCTAAGATTGTATTGTTTATTTATTTCTTGTAGTTATGTTTATTGTGTCTTTGTTGGTTCATTTTCTTAATATTTCATCTTTCCTAAAAGTGGGAGAAGATTCTTAAAGGAAAATAAGATTTGATCATGGGGGGAATCACCTTCTGACAAAAGGGAGATAACTATAAAATAGAGGGAGAAAAAATTTTGTTCTTAGGTTGTACTTTATATATTGCACTTCTTTGGAGAATGTAACGACATAATTTTATAAATGTCTGTTATCGAATGAGTATATCATATACTGCTACAACCGTCGAAGAATTGTTCAAGATCATATGCAATAAGATGGATCCAAATATCAAGTTTTCTTCAACATTCAAACCTCCGCAAGTTTAACTTTGGTAAGGTTGTGTTTTAAGTCCTTAATAATTCACTTAGAGTGTTGGGATTTTTTCATCAAATATTTTCTAAGCGTTGGAGCAGAGTTTTATGTTTTTCGTCAAAAATATTTTTCTAAATGCTAAGGCAAATTGTCAGAAATAAAAAAAATTATTTTTTAATTTTCTCGTTCAAGCGACAGAAGACTTCGTTCGAGTGATATACTTGTCACACCCCGCAAAATTCGACAGACGGGGTGGCCATCCACCACCGCCAAACTATGTCAGGCGTAAACTAAATAAATACCATTCTTAGCATGAGACAGATATGAGACATAAATAATCACTCCACAAGATAAAAGTTTGAATCAATCCCAACTGATCATAACAATTGAACGATAAAGATCCATCACATGCTAAACTCCGAATAAATCCAATCTCCAATAATGATTAAATAATTTCTGAATAATAAAGATCTGAATAATCCAACTGAAAACCTCTAACAACTTTGGAATCGAACGGCCCAATAAAAACCCAAATGAAGTCTCATAATGTAATATGATTGAAAAGGAAAGTCTAACTAAAAACAAATCAATAAAACGAATAAACTCCAGCTGCACCTCCAAACGATAACTCCGATAATCCTATACAGCTTTTCCAAAACTTATCCTGAAAAAATTAGTCAACGCACGAGGTCAGAGCCCCGAGCATGAATACACACTACTCCCCTCAAATAGGATCCTTGAATCCAGACAGTATCATTATATGCAATAAATATCACAATAGAATATTTTAAATTAAGAGAGATAATTAAACGTGATAAATATAAATCACTAACTACCCGTAGAGAACCCCATTTAAAAAGACACACCAATATTATTTTAAATTACCAAGTCCCACGATGTTAATTTTATTAAATTAACCAAATTTTATTATTGTTCTCAATTTTTATTATGACGGTCCTCCCGTCCCGGGTGGTAATCCACCAAAGTGTCACACTTCCCCTTGTCCAATGGCCTCTGATCCGTTTAAACTATCGACCCCGCTCCATGACAAGGTTCCACACACGACACGACATAAATCGTCCTCTGACCCATTTAAAATGTCGGTCCCAACACATTATGTCACCACAAATTTTAATACCCGTTTTTATCTTAGGTAATTCTCAATTTTCTCAATTTCACCATTTATAAATTACCCCACCCTTTTAATCGATGAGAGATCCTAAAAATACCCCTTAGTCCCATACCTAAGGGCCCCCAAGTTATCAATACGTCCTACCCTATGTATAGGATGAATTTCTAACAGAAACCTCGACCTGATCTCATGCCTATACTAGCGTAACAATGACAAAGTATCAAAAATAAGCCCACCCCCTACATAATAAATTCGTAATAATCTACCCTCACTAGTCCCATACCTAAAAGGAGTAAATCATCAAAAGGCCTACTCACTAGTCCCATACCTAGAAGGCATCCTAAAATATCGGGAGAGAAAAAATACCCAACAATCCATCGTCACAAAGGCAATATAATAATACCAGCAAGTCATACAAATATACATAATAAATTAACGTACAAAACTACGCATGATAGTCAATTCAATTAAATCTTAATTTAACTATCACATCGTCAAAATACCCAATTAATCCTATTTAATTATTTTAAATTAAATACACCGAGATTTCATCATTAATACAACAAAATTCTAATTTCATCGTCTCTACACAAATTCCGTGAGTTATACGCTCCCAAATTCATTTATTTCAAAACTAGGGTTTATCTACATGCAACCTACACCAATAAAACCCAAAATCCACTCACAAATCCTACATACCCAAGGGTTGTGAATATTAATCATATTAAAGGATTTCATAAAAACAGCCCTAAGTTTTATGTGTCCACTTTCTCTAATTAGATTGCTAATTGATTTTAAGAAAATATTAATTTAAGGTTTAGGCAACACTTAAAACGCATAATACTAAAGGAAATGAATAGAGTATTCATGTTTGAGATTAACTTGAATCAAAATCTGAATAGATGGTTGAACTCCTCTTGAGAAAACACCAATTGAATCTCCCAAACTTGTGAAAAATAGGGGCTAGGGGTTGAAGATGAGAGAAATATGTTTTGGGAAAACTTTATGGAGAAAGTTTGAGAGAAAAGTTATTTTCGAAGTCCCATCCCCATATCAGTTTAGTATATAAAGGGTTTAAGAGTTGGAAAACAATTAGGAGTATCAACCAAGCCACCACCTCGGCATCGTTCGAATGACATGCGACGCCGTTCGAACGACATGCCCTATTGTTTGAACGAGCCCCAAAATCCCAAAATGAAATCTTTTAAAAAATCCAACTTAATTATCTGATAAAAATACATTAGCTGAACAAATACGCACCTGCCAGTTAAATGTTCAAATAAAAACCTTATAACATTTTTATAAAAGACTCGAATTAATCCCCATTGAAAATTTTAATAATAAAACCCAATCAAATACTTAAAGACCATTAAATCCAAAATTTTATTTTTCTCCAATTTAATAAAAATCAATGATTAAAACACGGGGTGTTACAATACTGATATCGCGCGAAGTCGTTTGAACGACACGTGTCATCGTTCGAGCGACACTGCTATCTAGTTCGAGCGATGCAACACCTTATGCTTTTTGTAAATAAAGTTTTACAACTTCATTTTTTATCAGAAGGCCTACGATTTTAAACCGAGATGAAACTGCTTTTGCAGAATTCTTTGTCTTCTCACTTTTAGGGTTTTAAACCTTTTTGTTTTCAATTCACAAGAACCCAATAGTTTATGTGAATTATTTTGGAACCCAAGAACACATCGTTTTTCAAGTTTCTCTTGTAGAGAAGATCTATACTTCTGATCTAGGTTCTCTTGAGGGGAGTAGTGGGCTGAAGACGACTGCGTGTCATAGGGAGTGCTTGTGGGTATTCCTGGGCTGAATTGCAATTCTTATTGACTCTAGGTTGCGTGTCTATGTACGTTTGCTGAGGTAAACTTATTGCAGATTTCATTGTGATTATAAATTATGATTTAATTCATAGTGAAATAAAAGGTTTTACCCGAAAGGCAATTCTTCCTTAAATTGACCGTGTCGCATTTGCATGGTTTAAGTTATCTGTTTTATCACATAGTTGCATGTTTAGGATAAACAAGATAAAATCGATTTGAAAACTCGTTTCTGCATAATTAAAATCTGTGTCATAATTTTTATTTGAAATCACCCTTTGCGAGTAACGGGCACCCTACAAATTGGTATCAGAGCAGGTTATTAAAATTTATCGAGTAATCCTATTTTCCATAAAATTACGTGATATTGATTTTTTTAAATCATATTTCTTAAAAAAGTTTGTTGTAAGCTTTCCAAGTGAAAACTTATACAATCGGTTGTCAATTTTTGACGAGTTTAATTACGCTTACTGGAAAGCCCGCATGAGATCTCATTTAAAACCAATCGATGAGAGAGTTTGGTTTATTTGTGAAAGAGGATGGACACCTCCCACTGTCATCGTGAATAATGTCATAAATTTAAAACATGTACCAGACTAGACTGAGGAAGAGTTTAGGTAGAGCACTTCTAATTCACGTGGGCTCCGTGCAATTTTTGGACACATCACTCCGGACAAGTTCCGATGTATAATGACGTGCACCATGTCTAAATAAGCGTGGGATGTATTAAAACTCACCCACGAAGGCACTAACGTGGTCAAAGAGTCTAAAATTCAAAATTTAACTACTCAATTTGAAACGATAATCATGCTTGAGACTGAGTGTTTTGATGACTTTTATGCACATTTGTCTGACATTGTCAACACTAATTTCAATCTTGATGAGCCTATACCTAATGCAAGAGTGGTTAAAAAAATTTAAGATCGCTGCCAAAACGTTTTATCCCTAAAGTGTCAGTTTTGAATACCTTACGTAATTTGAGTCGTTTGAAATTAGAAGAGCTGGTAGGAGATCTCCAAACATATGAGATTGACATGTTTCCTGACACTGTCAAGCCTAAGGATATTGGGATAGCACTTAAAGCCCAGTCTAAGAAGAAAAAGAAAGTGAGTTTCGTGAGTCCGAGTCTGATGACGAGTCCTATTTTTATATGGCCATGCTTGCGAAATTTTTTAAAAAGTTCCTCAAATTTTCAAAATAAAATTCTTCCAATAAAAGATTTTTTGAGGGAAAAAAATGAGGCCAAAGAGAGCGGCAATAAAGAAGGTGAGAAAGAGGAAGAAGATAAGTGTTTTTGAGTGTGAGGGGAGAGGCCATTGAGTTTTTAAGTGTCCCACTAGGCTAAAGAGAAAGGAAAAAAAGATTTTCATGTCAGCCACCCTTAGCGATAGTGAAGAATAGGTGAAAAATTCCGAGAATGAGTCGTCTCATGGGAAGTTTGTTTCTTTTTCTGCTAGTCACATGAGCACACCCAGTTTGTCCCACGATGATTGGGATATTTTTTGCATGTGAGACCCCCGAGGATGATTTGAGTGTTTCTAGCAAGTCTGAGAGTGAGTGCGCTAGTAAGGGTGATAGTGAGCTCTAGATCACCTTTAGAGATTTGTACATCAAGACTTTAAAGACTAAAAAATTGAATAAGGAGTTAAGTCTTAGGTTGCGAGATTTGGAGACAGATTTAGAGAGTTTTAGGGAGTTTGAGACGAAAGCAAGTCAACTCGAGAAGGTGAAAGTTTCTTTGAGTGAACAGTTGATAGCTTTAGGTCGAGAAAAGAGTAAACCTATAACCCGCATGTCACAATTAAAGATAAATCTTAAGCATTCCCTAGAGGTTAAAGTCACTTTAGAGAACACATCTCATAAGGAAGGAAATATGGTTCTCAATCCCATTTTGGGTAGTGGAGAGAATTTAGGAATAGGCCATGACGGTGTGTCCACTCCACATGTTGCACCCGAGTTGGTTCCAACTTTAGTATTAGATTCACATATCTCTTAATCCAACCCACCTAGGCATCCCGTACCTGATAGGAGAGGGCATAGGATATATTTTGAGATAGGTTTACCTAGGCCTGTGTATGTTTGCACGCACTGCAAGAAGAGAGGAAATCTTAGAGAGTTTTGTTTTGAGTTGGGTCATGTGTCACGCTTTACTACTACACATGTTCACACATACGTACCCACACCTGATGCTCCGGATGATTACACGAGAGAGTTTGCACATATTAGGGAGCAGGCAAAATTTTTTGTCAAGACTTTCCATGATTTTTTAGAGGTTTTTCATAGGATGTACCTTTGGAAAACTCCACCACACCTAACGGTTGAGGTTTAGACTTGTTTGCTAGCATGGGTTGATTTGCCTATTGATATATTTTTCCGATTGCTAGTATGTAGTTTTTGTATTAGATTTTTTTTGTTTTTGAAAAATTTGATAAAATACAAAAAGATTTTATTTCGATAAAGTTTTTTGAAAAAGACAAAAAGAGTTTTGTATATTTTTTTACACCGTTTATGGATAGACAATTAGGATGATCGAGTCACAATTTCTTTCCATATCCCATGACGATTTGATAGTATTTTGATATGCGTCATCATTTCATTTTTGTGTTTTACAATGTTTGGAGTCATTGAGATGTGATTAGCTGTTACTACCTACATGTTTGACTCATGAGTTCCTTTAATGCACACTTGCACGGATTTATTTGATTATTATACTTGTTAATCACTTATTGGTCGGAGTGTTGTCATCTCAATTCTATCTTTAAAACGATCCATATGTGATAAAACTTGACAATGGAAGTAGTGCATGTAAAAACCATTTACCGTGAGGAATTGAATTGTAACAAAATATGATGAGTGATTCACGGAAAAGGGCTGCGATAGTTCAAAATTAAATCATCGTGAAAGGCACCATTTAAAAGAGCCTGGAAAAATTTAAAGGCAATATAAGGATAAATACGCCAAAAAGGTTCCACCTCAAAAGAAAAATATAATGATTATTATTTATGAGAGAGTTTGGATGGAAAGAAATGAAAAATGGGTTTGCACGTCCTGACAGCGTCTTGAAAAAGCATTCACATGTTTAGATGTTATTGGTGTGAAAATCCTTCTTGACTTTGATGTGTTGATGGATTGAGTCGATGTCATTTAAATTCAACACTTGAAACACCTAAGGACGATTTTGAGATTCATTCGTTAGGAGTACACATATGCATCGTGCACATATGTTATGTTTGATTGCATTGATTGGCCTATTGAATATGTTCACGCCTATTCATTCCATTTCCATGATTTGTTTGTCTTAGTGAAAATTCATGGTATGTGATTTTTGAAAATTATTGTTGCATTTCTATATGAAAAATTAAAAAAATCAAAAATCATTTTTGGTATGTGTTTGAGTTACACCTTTGCATGATCGTAGTTTGTTTGCCTTATTTATCGTGAATACTCCATGTGTATTTTGTTTATTCGTTTCCTTGTCTATTTCGGACAAATAAAAAGGGGGGAACGAATTATGGGAGAGTTTTTGCATTATGGGGGAGATTTGATTATATTGATTGATTTATTCTTATATCATTTCAAACTCGATGTGTCACGAGGAATTTGCTTTGTTGCATGTATGTAAGTACAAAATTGAAGATCATTATGCTGCACACCCTCATGAGAAAAGATTTGAGATTTGAAGTTTTGAAGTTGAAGATTTTGAAGAAAAGTTTTTGGACTTACATGTTTAGTACCTTTTCAGTTTTGGGTTCATGGGGGGGTATTAGATTTGTATAGGCTTTATCTTTTGATAATTCGGATATTTTTATTTTGTACCGGCATAGACATGGAGGGAGATTTATAAGGACATAATTTTATAAATGTCTTTTATCAATTGAGTATGTTGTATACCGCTACAACCGTCGAAGAATTGTTCAAGATCGTATGCAACAAGACGGATCCTAATATCAAGTTTTCTTCAACATTAAAATCTCCACAAGTTTAAATTTGGTTAGGTGGTGTTTTAAGTCCTTAATAATTCAAATAGAGCATTGGGATATTTTTCATCAAATATTTTCTAAGTGTTGGAGCGGAGTTTTTAAGTTTTTCGTCAAAAATATTTTTTTACATGCTAAGGAGAATTTTCAGAAATAAAAAAAAAATTAATTTTCTCATTCGAGCGACAGAAGACTTCGTTTGAGCGACATACTGATGTCGCGCAAAGTCATTTGAACGACATGTGTCATTGTTCGAATGATGCGCCACCTTAGATTTTTTATAAATAGAGTTTTCCAACTTCGTTTTTATTAGAAGACCAGCGATTTTAAACAGAGACAAAACGGCTTTTGCAGAATTCTTTGTCTTCTCACTTTTAGGGTCTTAAACCTTTTTGTTTTCAATTCATAAGATCCCAATAGTTTGTGTGAATTGTTTTTTAATCCAAGAACACATCTTCTGTCAAGTTTCTCTTGTAGAGAGGATCTCCACTGCTGATCTAGGTGCTCTTGAGGGGAGTACTGGGCTGAAGACAACTGCGTGTCATAGGGAGTGCTTGTGGGTATTCTTGGGCTCAATTGGAGCTGCGGTTTTTGTTGACTCTAGGCTGCATGTCTATGTAAATTTGTTGAGGTAAACTTATTGCAGATTTCATTGTGATTGTAAATTGCGATTTAATTCATAGTGAAATAAAAGATTTTACCCGAAAGGGTTTTTTCCTGAAAATGACCGTGTCGTATTTGCGTGGTTTAATTTATGTGTTTTATCACATAGTTGCATGTTTAGTATAAACAAGATAAAATTGATTGAAAAAGTCGTTTCAGCATAATTAAAATTGGTGTCGCAATTTTTATTTGAAATCGCCCTTTGCGAGTAGCGGGCACCTTACAGAAAAGATAGTTAATGTTATAACATGTTAAGGAGTGTTTAGTAAAGGGGAGTAGGTTTTAACATTTGGTGATGTATATTTAGTCAATACTTATGTCATAATTATCTTTGATGCCTTATATATTATTACCCTTGGTTCACCTTTTATTTTAACATGAATTTGAATAATAAATTGTGGTATGTTGATTTCAATCCTTTGGACTATCTTTTTCAAGTCCACTTCTTGCATGTTTCATTATGTTCCTAATGATTTTATTTCCTGATTAATCACTTTTTACTTTGTCGATTTCATGACAAAAAAAGGGGCAAGTATTTCGTCTTCAAAAGGTGGATATAAATTTCCTTCTAGGGAGACATATTTCTCCTACAAAGGATTGAAGGTTTAATTAAGAGAGGGTATGATTATGTAATATTGTGGAATAATTTATATGAAAATGAAGTAGTGAAAGAATAAAAGTAAGTTTATATATCATATTTTAAGAGATGTTAATTAAACTTGGTGTATACTCTTTAGTGATTGGATGAACAATGTTTACATTGTTATATCTTGTATTCATATTATTACTTATGTTTCACTAACATTTGATTACACATTGGTATCTTGATGTAGTTTCCAGTGCTTGATAGGATACGAGTTTTAAGAGTTTTAAATAGTTGGGTAATCTATTGTTATTCATCCAAGTGTATCTTTTAATCTTGTAAGCCTTTGGTCAGGCAATGCCGTGTTACGGTTGATAGATTTAATAAATTTGTTTATAATATTTTTATTTGCATCTTTTATCACTGAATAGACAAAGGAAAATATTTTAATAGTATAAGTATGCTTTATACCCCAAACTAATCTGATTGTGTCTATTTTTGTTGATCGAAACAAAGTTTGAGTCATAGTCTGGGTTGATACCCAAAGTTTTATGTTTAATATTTCAAGACCAAACATATTTATCTTCATCCAAAAGCTATCGCATGCCATTACCAATGAGAATTCCTCTTTAGGGTAAAGGTTAAAAGATTTAGATGACTTATAACTCTTATAGTTTAACATAACTAACATTAGACTTTCTTAAATTGAAAAATGTATTAACCTTGTGTCTTTGTGATCTTTGACTATTGGCTATATACATATGTCATATTTTTTCTTATATAGACAGATTTCGAAAATGATCATGATGTGTATTTAGGGATTTATTACCTTTGCAAAACGAGTAAATTTTGCTATTGTTGGCTTTGCTCTAACAAATAGTTATTTTCTTTTCGACCTAGCTAAGTGTTTTGATCCAGAAAAGAGATTCTCCTCTCTAATGAATCGTCCGTGCCCTATTCCAAGTCATCGTGCATTTTTGTTTTGGATACTCGCAACGTGGTAGCTCTAATGAAACATTACTTCGTTGTAGCGATCTGTCTAACGAATTTGCCCATAATTAAGAAATTGAAGATCGTTTTTGGAAAGATTTCCGTGTAAAGCTAGTAGTTTCGTTTTAGACTACTTTTTCTCCCATATCATTTTAATAGATATGTTTTTTAGTGTTTTTTGTGGACTCGAATCACCTAGTGATTTAAGAGTTTGTGTCCATAATTTTGAAATAACAACTTGTGCTTCTTATCTCGACATATAAGTTATGGATTTTGATTTTTGTAAATTGATTATATCAAGAAAAATACATATTTCTTGAGAAGGAGAAACCTAATTCGAGTATATTTGAGATGTTTGAGTTTTAAACTTTAATCCACAGTGTTAACGTTTGACTACTTTATCTTTTTTCTCCTCGGATAGATTTTCTAATAGTGTGTTCTTGATAATTTTTTTTATTTTTGTAGGTCAAACACTTCTATCAACCGAAAGTAATCTCACATCCTAAAAAGTAAATATACACATTTGTGGCTTCTCTTATATCCAGTCTCATGGGAAACAAAAGTTTGGATCTTCAACTATAAAGTAACCATTTGATTTGGGTTATCAAGACAGTGGTTGCGAACAGAAATCGTTCACGGTAGAAAGCATTATCCACTTATTGGCGCATTCCCGTTATGCGAAAGAGTAAATTGTGAAAGACGTGCATCGTGTAAGTTGATGTTTCCTTTTGTAAATCTCTATCATCGTTCATTCATTCGATCGAAGTTTTTCTCATTGTAGATTTTTTTCTTATATATCTTTGATAAGCACCTAAAACTGTACATTTTATACCCCGAATAGATGTATTTTAGTTGCTAATTCTCGGCAATTTGGGTCTTGTGCGCTTAATTGTTCAATATGCAAGCTTAATTGCAGTTACGGTGTCAAAATCTATATTTCCAAGCAATTTGCAGTTAAAATGGAGTTAATTCCCTTAACTCGTAACCCTAGCCTACCCTAAACCTACCCCAAACCATGTGTGTGTTTTGTTTGTCCCTTTTTTATATTTTTTATATTTTTAGTTTGAGTCATTTTTATTTTTAGGATCAATTTTAGATTTATTTAGTATTTTCTAAAGTTTATTTTCTATTTTTCTATTTTATCTTCATTATTATAATTTTATTTTATTTTGATTTTTATTAGTTTCTAGTTTCATTAGGATTAGTCTTTAGAAGTTTATTTTTAGTTTTTTTTATATTTTTTAGGACATAAATTTTTATTTAGGTTTTTAGTTTTTATTTCTTTTGTTTTATTTTAGTTTTTATATAAGCTTATGATTTTATTTTTTTTAGATTTAATATTTTTATTTTTATTATTTTAAATTTATTTTATTTTTAGTTAGATTTTATTTTTTTATTTTAGTTGAGTCTTTTTATTATTTTAGTTGGGTACAAATTAAACACACGCACACATAAACTCACCCTCACCCACATTCCCATACACCCACCTACACATTATCACCCCCAAGCCATCTTCTTCCCTAACATTTTTTCTCTCTCCTAAAACCCCCATAACCAAAACACACAATATCTATCTCTCAACACCACCTGTAACCCCTTAACCCGGAGCAAAAATTCGATCTGACCCCGTGACCACCGGCGACCCCATCGCCGTCCACCGTGAACCTCCGGTGGTCGAAGCCTCCGACCTGCTCAACCCCAGACCCGTCGGTACCCATTACAGTCCAAAATCGGACCTGCTCGACTCCAGAACCAAGAACCCAGCTCCAAACCCACGCCCCATCACCGGTGGCTCAAACCCGCTCAACCCGAGGTCGTCGGAACCCGTCCCCTACCCCGTTAACCTGATCCAGCCACCTCCAGCGCGCTTACGGCCAACCCAACCAAAGAAAACCGTCGTCAATTGCAACCCCAGCTCCACCCCTGCTTCGGCCATGTCAATCCCGTGGCAAACCAACCTGATTCCAACCATGTTCAAACCTATTCAACCCAAACCCATTTCTTCCAAAAAAACGATTTCTTCAATCTGCCAAAACCAAAACCAAATAAACCAAATGCCAACAAAACCCACATGGGCCACTTAAACCCTCTTTTATCCTTTTACCCCCCAACCACCTTTTTTACCCAATACCCAAAAATACCCTTGTAACAAATAAGAATTTTTCCCTCTACCATTTATCCTCATACCTCACTAATCCTATGCACCCTCAAGTCCATTCCCAAAAATACTCCTATGCACCATGTGTCTACTATAAATGAAGATGAAGATCCCATATGAAAGAACGCTAGATAAATAGGAATTTTTAGAGAGAGAAAGTTTAGGGTTAGAAATAAATTAGGATAAACACCATTTTGTAAATAGTTTTTCTTTTTCTTCTTTGAGATTATTGAGTGATAAATGTGTGAGGATTAATTTGAGTGAAATTTTTATGTAATATCATTTGGATCACTCAAGTTGATGGATTATGAATTTCAACTCATGGATTGAAGATCAATTAAGCATCAAGAGATTGAGGTTTGATTGTTCTTTTCTCATCTCATTTATTTTATGACTTTGATTATTAATTTGTCATATTTCATATCATGTTAGGCTAAATGTCCTTTCAAGGGGTGGGGAAAAACCCTTATTTGATGTTATTTTAGTTTAATTAGTTTGATTACTTGAAAATTCTCTTTGAATGTTATTTTTGATCTCTCACCCTTAAATTTACGCCTCGAGAGAGGGTAAATGATTTTCGAGAGAAAACCGAAATTCTAGTTATAATACTCATTTTAGATTCGAACTAGAGATAGGGGTTTCTTAAGTGGGGTATTATAACTTGAATTTCAACTCTAAATTTATTTTCTAAGATTTACATAAATTTTAATTGATCGATCCTAGCGGGTGATTAATTAAAAGGAGTGTAGATCTATTTTTCTAGAGTTGTGGGGTGCTAAACTTAATTTTCTAAAAGATTACTATTATAATTACACTTGCAACGAGATTTGATTTGTAATTTTGATATTAATTTGGGAGAATTCAATTAATTAAATTAATTAGTTAGAATAGCTAAAATTTGTGGTGTAGTCTCATTCCTTGATTGTTCTCACAATTATTTACCTCACTTTATCTCTTATTTTAGTTTAGACTTTATTTTTCATTTTATTAACTTTCTAGTTAGTTGTTATCATATCACATTTAGTTTAGTTTAGTTTAGTTTAAGTCATCACCTCACTCTATTGTTTTAATATTGCAAAAGTTAAAAAAATTAGAAAAGTGAAAAAGCACAAAAAGAAAATAAAAAGTGAATTACAATTGAATTTGTTTCTAGCTTACTACCTTGAAAGTGGATTGATACCCTTATTTACCGCCACACTTGAGTTTGTTTTATTTTGTAGGTATTTGAGGTTTTGATTAGAAAGACTTTTCAAGCAACGACAAAACAAAATATATACGAAAAGTTCTTTCTATCAATTTTTGTGATGTGTAATTGTTTATATTTTCAGTTATTTGATTCGTCATTTTATTTTAATAAGATAAAATTAGGTTTGAATAATTTTGGTAAACTTTATCGCATATACATAAAATTGTTTATATGCTTATAAATTAATTAAAGAAAAATTTACCTCAAAGTTGGTAATAAATTTTAATTTGAGTAGTTTCTCTTAGTCATCACTTTTCTCATGCTTTTCTTTAATCCCATACGGTAAAACCACTTTTAGAGTGTACCCCCCAAAGCCCTTCTCTATCCAATCTCAATGTTCTCGGAAGACTTTTTTTAATTAATCTCCTCACAAGGCTTTTATTAATCGCACATGATATAGGCATCTATGATCAATCAGTAGAAATGTTAAGAGGAAAACAACCAACAAAATTGTACTCTTGCATCGACTCGCATCTTAAAAGGATGTACATTTAGTATTATGTCTATCGACAAATAAAGTAAATTGAGTTTCTACAAGAAAAAATGGATTGGCTTGCCGCCGCACATGTGAGCATAAAAAATTTACTAACTAAATGTATTAGTTAACTTGATCAAATTAATATATATCTATATAATAAGGAGTAGAATGTTAGTTACTATTCCATAAGCTGATAACTTAATTAGAGGTGAGGATGAAGCCACCTAGGTAACGATCCAATGGTTGACATTAAAATACCCATGTTACCATCTTTGCCCCTTAAATATTTAGTTTTCCACTCTTTTTTAACCCTTCGTTTCCTTTTCCTCTCTTACCCAGAATACAAATACATGGATAAAATAGGAAATTACTACTTTGAAACCTTTTTACAATAACAGAGTACACTACTCTCTCTCTCTCTCTTTATCAATCGAACAACTCTCCCTCTCTCCCACCTAGCGTCAGTTCCTTACCAAACCCACCACGCAGAAGGTCTCACTCTTGATCTTCACCCCAACAGTTTTTTTATGATCTTAGTACCAGGTATACCATCTGTTTTTCTCTTTGTTTAGTTTGCACTTAATTAGATCTCTCAACTTTTTTTCTATGGTTTGAAATTCTTTTTGTGTTCGTCATTTAGCCAAAAATGATTTTGGGGGATCAAATGGTTTCCTGGGATAATTTGATTTCTAGGTACTAATCTGGGATAATTTTGTAGGTACTAATTTCTTAAGCAGGTGTTCTGTATTTTGGATTTGGATCATTTTCAGGTAATATCTCTCTTAACCTTTTTTCTAGGGTTTGAAATTCTTTTCGCTTTCATCATTTGGTAAAAAATTATTTTAGGGGATCAAATGGTTTTATGGGATAATTTGATTTGTAGGTACTAATCTGGGATTTGGTATTCATATTTTGGATTTTTTTTATTATAAGGGTATTTTGTAACATCATGTACTCATGGTTAGATCTCATTCTATTTGATTTTTTTCTCTTTTTGTGGTATAAATCATAGCTTTTTTGTGATAAATCTCTTCTCTATTCCTTTTTAGGGTTTGTTTTGTTGCTTTTAATTGGTTGGTTTGTGGTTTTTGTGTCCAGTTTGGGGTTTTTCTTTAAGAATGGTTTTGTTTGATTGGTTTTGGGTTTGTATTGGTTTAAAAATGGTTCTGTAGAAAATGTATGAGTTGTATATGTTGTTTTGTATTGACATTTCTGAATATGTTGGTTTTGTATATGCTCTGTGTGGGTAGGATTTGGTTTTTTTTCCTGAAAATGTCCGAAAATAGTTCTGTATATGGTTTGTAAAATGTATGATATGGGTTTTTGTTTTCTTTGTTCCTCAGTGGAAATCTATTTGTTGCTAAATGGTTCTAATTACATCTTTGTTTTTACAGATCTATGAAAATTGGATGTTGTTTGGTGTCCTTCAACATACTCTCTTTTATTCATTATATCATATAAGAGTGATGTTGTATTCATGTTTCTCAGATGCAACATAAACCCAACTTCCTTTTACCTCATTGTTCTGTGGGTATGATATTTGGATTTGTAAAGTAGTTGACAATTATGATTTACGGGTCTTATGTTCGATAGGTATTATCTTTGTCTTTGTAAGGAATTTGATTTTTCAACTAAGATTTTTCTTCCATTAACAATTTGTAAGTTGACCTAACTTTGTTGATATTTCAATTTGGTCTATCTAATTTTCATTTTTTTTTTGTTTCTTCAAGGATTCTATTTATTATTTATGTAATGTTAATTATAGTACATGATTTTAGTGGTATAGAGTTCACATTATAGTGTCAAATCATTTCTCCATATTCTATATTAGCCTTGCTATTACTTATTTTCTCTGTTAACTATGTACTTATATCATCCGACCTCTGGTGATTACATAATATATGGTTATGCATATATTACTGACTTAAGATCTATGGTTAGTACTGGTAGATTCCTTTCCCAAGTTTATTAATTTTGTGTTGTTTGAACATAATTTCCTCATAGGCACCTCTTTCTTAATTTTGTAGCTAACATAAAGAGATAAATGTCAAAATTCTTTGGCATTAGGAGGTACAAATCCTTTGGCATCTAATCATGGGATTGTCTAAGCATGGGAAGAAATGGTCTCAGCCAATCATCAAATCCTTTGGCATTAGGAGGTCCAAATCTCTCCCATGTCTATAGATTCCTAAGTTTTTTTTTCAACTTTGAGGGTAAACTCTTTCAGAAAATAATCATTTGTGGGCAATATCTAATTAGTTGCATTTATCTATTTGAATTCGATTGCTTAGATAACTCTCTATTATTTGTTTGGATATTGGTGTTTATACATCTTAGACGTGATACCTCTATTACACACCTTTTTCTCAATGTTACCAAATATCATAGTTAGTAAAACTTAATTCCCTTTTCCCCTTTCATTAGCATATAATTTAAGTTTTAGGGAAAATTGGAAGATTGTATAGATTTATAACTCCCTAAACCAAATGATGAATCACTCTACCTCTCTTAACAGAGTCAATACAATTTAAAGGTACTTAGTATTTTGTGTTGTATTCCGTGTTAATATTGGTTATTGGAGGTTAGGTATCGAGTTGAGTTTCATTTTTTATTTGAGGCACAATTGAAATTGATGTGAGTTTATTTTCATAGATCCATGGGCGTTTTATTGTGTCAATGTGTGAGTACATTTGGGGTTGGGGTTTTTGTCAAATGTCAGTACAAAAGTTAGTTCTACATTATTTTAAGTTTGGATTAATTTAATGTATGTTTGTGGTTCAAAACTTGAATATGATTTAATATTTTTTGCATATTTGTTATGAATTTAATGTATGTTTGAATATGACTTGAAATGGGTAATACAATATTTGTTATGATTTAGGGCAGTGGGGCTGAGTCGATTTCATTCATTTTTTGTCTACATTAAGCAAATTATGTTCACTCATTTCATAATGAATTCTCATATGTTGACATGCTTGATTAATATTTGCAGGGGGAGTTCAGTAGTGATAACTAAAGATGTGAGGGTTAAACAATTAGGGGACATTGCTCAATTTTTTATACTTCAGAGATTTGAATTTTGGTACTCTGATGATTAATTCATCCTTTTGCACCTTCAATTTTCTCTCCATCCATTCAAGTATGCATGAAAGGTAAAAATAATACTCGAAAATAGTTTTCATATTGTTTTCATTTGTACAATATAGCAATCTGCCCTTGGAAATGATGTATGAGTGGTCAATTTTGTTTGTACAGAAGTTACTCATCTAACGATCTGAAGCAGATCTCTAGCACTTAATGGTCCTATGGCTTGACTGATCACGGATCTGAAGACAATATAAAAGTATCCAAATCTCTAATAATGAATTCATTTGGATTTTTTCGGTGTTAATTTTTTTGGGGGGTTTTGTGTTTTCTTAAATGGTAAGGGGTTAAACATATTTTTTGGAATTCTGTTTTTCATTTCATCTGATGTAAGCTCTAATAGATACTTCATTTCATCTAATTAACGTTTTTTTTGTGCATTTCATCATTAACGGGTTTTTGTGGTTTTGATTGTAGTCGAGAATTTACACGATTAAAGATATAGATATGGATTTGTTTTATTTGTGATTTTCCATGATTAACGGTTTATCTCTCTCCCCTTTCTGTTGCAGACAACTCTCTATTTATCTCAATAGATCCTGCAAGGTAAATCCATTTTTTAGATGCTACAAATATGAACTATTTTCAAATTTTTGATATTTAACTTCTTCACACTCGCTTTGTTTTAAAACTTTTAGCAGTTTTCATGCTCCTTTTGTGAAATGTTTTTTTGTTGCAGTCTCTTCTCACGCACAGGCAACATCTCACATTTTTCTAGGCTTTTTAGTTATGTGCTCGGGTTTGGATAGGTTCCCACTGCTATGTTTTTTGTGTATCTGTTCTGATTGGGATCTCTATATTTCTGATATCTCGATCTAACACAAAAAGGTCCTTTGTTTTTGTTTTAGTTTTGTTTTAGGCTAGGCTATTAATGAAGTTTCAGCATGGTATCTTTCTCCTTTAAAAACTTGACATTGCAAGACAATATTGTTGATTTATATGTTATAGTTTTATGACATCCTATATTAAGTTTGTACACTGTATCTGGATGTCCAGAGAATGTACAAATTTCTTTTGATTACATCTTTGACCCTACTTCAATACTATTTCAAATCTCTCCATCTTCGTCGTCATATCTCTAATGAAAGCGATATGTAGATATGTAACTGTAATACCCCGTACTTTTATGGATATTTATTTATGGGATTAATTAAATTAAATGTGAATTAATTAAGAATTAATCCGGATAAAATACTAAATAGATGTGAGTTGGTATTTGATTATAATGTGTATATATGGCAATATATGAATATTGAAACTATTGAAATTGTCGCGAGATGGAAATACGGCAATTTGGAAAATTTTGTTGGGACGCGCGTGACAGTCGCGTCAGGAATATAATTTTTAATTAAAAAGTGAATTTTATTTTTATCAACCATATGGTCATTTTGAGTGCGCCAACGTGTCCGGAAGGGTCGAAATAGTCAGAAAACACTAGCGGGGGGTTTAGTTTGGGTCCCGGGGCATTTTCGGGCCATACCGGCAACTTAAAAGGGTATTTTGGTAATTTTGAAATTTTGGGAATAATAACCAACGAATTTTGGGACTTAATATTAGGCTATTTTGTAACCCACTAAACCATCACCAGCACTTAACCAACTAAAGGGCTACGGGAGTTATAGGAAGAAGTGGGAGAGAAGTTAGAAGAGGTTCCCAAAGAGAAAACCACCATCTTCAACCTTGGGAGAGAAAGAGAAAGCCCAACCTTCATCAATTCAACAACAAATTCAGAGAACAATCCGAGGCAAGTGGTTTAATTACGTTAATTTCAAGCGAATGTTTCTTCCATGCTTAGGAAATTGATAAATTTGCATTGTATTGGGAGATTTATAAAAACCTATGAAATCGGAGTTATAAATTCAGATTTTGATGTAGGTTTGCATGTAGAGTTGTTATTGGGTGATTTGACTAAAATAATTACTACTTTTTATGTTACAAAAACGGATTTATATATAGAAATTGACGACTTTAAATTTTTAGCGTTCATACTCATAAGGTTTGGGAAAAACTTTGGGAGATTTAAATAATTAGGTGTTGTATAGGAGGATTTGATCCCATGAATGTGCTAGATTACGACCTAAAAATGTTTAGGAATCTTGAGGAACCTTAAAATATTGTTGGAATAATTTTTGGAGGAGTTTTGAGGTGAGAAAATTGGTGAAAAACGTAATATGAAATTTCTGGGCTTGAAACGGTCACCTCGTTAGAAGACCTGCCCAGGTCGTTCGAACGAGCTCGTTCGAACGAGCTTCTAAGGAGTTGACAGTTTGACTTCTAACGAGTGGGATGTTCATTCGATGCCTTTCGTTCGAACGAGATCTCATTAGATGGCCATTTCGTTCGAACGAACTCTCGTTCGAACGAGACTTCTAACGAGTTGACAGATTGGCCTTTTTGGCTTGGTTTGATTTCTAGTGTCCCGTAACCTTGTTTAATTGTAGAGATAACATTATCTTGTTGACTAATTGAGATAGTTGGGGTATTCGGGATACATTGGGGAGTAAAATATGGAAGAATAATTTGAACCAAATGGTAATTGTGGGTTAGGACGCGAATAACTAATTACGACGTGAGGATAATGGATGATGTGTATATATAAATTGGGGACACGTGTATTGGTATAAGAATGAGAAGTATACCACTAATAAAATATGATAAGTACTAAGATGTGTGCATGCTTAGTATATGTATATGATTTTATGTGTATGACATACCTACCATACTTGCTATCACGGGAGGTTTACGTTCGCTTAGGGCCATCTAATCCTTGTGTGTCCGGATTTAGATTGGTGCCTAGAGAACATAATGCTAGAATGACTTATTTGTGAGTTAATAAGTCAGCTGACTATGGAGCGTAGGTATGTACGTGACCTATGGATATGTTGAAATATGTTCGCCTCCATTTTCGTGTGTTGTGCTTATTCTAACAATTCCTGAGAGATTCGGAATTTGTGATCCTTATGTACATGATGTACCGAGATGGATAAAAGAGTATGAATGCACCACATCTTAGCCTCGGGGTGCTTATATTGTATATTTATGATGTGAATAATATACGGTTAAATGAAAAGAATTGTTATGTTTAAATGTGAGAATCATTATAGTAACGCATTGAGAATATAAAATGGGAGATAAACTTTTGTAAATTGTACTACTAATACTTTGAAATTTGAGAATTTAAGTAAAGCTCTCTATTAAATTGATAACGTTGGGACTTATAGTACGAATCGAGTAGAAAGGACAGTATTTGTTTTGGTCTAGTTAGATATGAGAAACACTTGTATGGGTACGGTACGTTAGGAGTGCACAAATAGCCGAGAGGTGAGTATTTCATGTGAGAGCACGTCCTAACATGTACTTTGCATTCATTATTTTAATGTTATTAAAACACTTGCTGTTTTTAAAATACTCTCCACTATCGGGCTTTGACCCGTTTGCTTTTAAATCTATTATTTTGTAAAAACCTTTTAGGTGCCTAGCCACAAGGACACCATGCATAGAATTCCAATTCAGGTGACGAGCTGTAGCTGTTGTGGAAGTTACAGGGCCTTGCTAGTAGACGCTTCTTTTGTCTTGACTCCATATTCAGTTTTAATATTTGTCGGGCATGTCGCCCATTTCCTTTAGAGACATTTTATATTTCAGTTATTCAGACTTGGGTTTGTAATAATTCAGGATGCAGACTTGTTTCATTTATTTCCATTTTGGGATTGTTGTGAGGAGTATTTCCTCCAGACTCATCATTAATTGTTGGTTACTCTATTAAGACTTTATCGTGAATGGTTGTGTTACATTTCTATATTTCATTTATTGCATGTTAATTAGATTTTATTTAAAATTTGGCAACTCACTTTTTAAATACTAGGTGGTTAGTAATCATTAAAAATATTTTCGACAGTGATGCTATTAACTGGACCAACTTGGCATTTTGTATTGATTTAATAAAGGAGTAGCTACCCGGTATTTAATTAGTCGGGGTGTCACAGGTGGTATCAGAGCGTCAGGTTCTAGTGTCCTTTAGGATCTGTACGGCTTATTGTGCTTCCAGCGTAATGCTCTGTGATGTAGAGCCCTATGCTTAGGATTGTTGATATCTTTGGTGAGATTCCATTCTCCTGCTTCGATATATATGATAGTGAATCTTATTTGCAATCAGGTGTGTTCGTGTGCCAAACGATGTAGTACGTCAGGTGAAGACAGTTGGACGAACAGCAGGAGGCAAGGATCAGTTGAGATTAATAAATTAATTAAGAGAAGACCATATTCGAGGTCACCCATATCAGGGTACGGAAGTTTTGGACGGTCCAGACGGCCAAGGCGCGACTTGTGACTTCCAAGCATAACAATAGTTGAAGGTAGGGTCAATTGAGACTCACCCAACCAGGTTAGATTGATGTTGGAATTTGAGGGTCCCCGGATTTTAAAATTCTTCTCAATTAAAATCAAACTTGTAATTTCTTTTTAAAAATATGCGGAAGCGTAAACGTTGAATGATGTGATGGTTCAACACAAATACAAAAATTCCAATTTTAACATAAACAAAAATAAAGTGAGAATTAACTTAAACAAACTAAGTAATTAATTTACACTTTAAACAGTTAAGTCCAATTAAATCCAAGTCCTAGAATTTTCCTAAATGATGATTATTCATATTTCCAAGTTAGGCCAAACCAAATTAATGCAAGAGACTTGAATTACACAATTTTACACAAAATTAAATTAAAGTCCAATTTTAATATAGTGTGAGAATAAAACCGAATTTTATCTTGAATTAAACCTAAAGCATGCGTTCTAAGTTTTTGTGCAAGATAAAATAAACACTGTCACACTACGCCGCGATGTACGAGGAAAAACCCAAGACGGGAAAAAACCTCGGACCTCCCTAGACACAAGTCCACTAGATACCGAATTATACAAATACAAGACAAAAGACTTACATCCTCGACTCGAACCCTCTCAAGCCTTGTCGCTCCTTCTTGTAGAAACCTCTTCCTAGCGGACAACCACGGAGCTCCACCGCGATCTCGGAATCTACCGATAGGACTTTGTATGGTCACCGTCACCCAAGCTTGGAGCCTTTCTCCAAGTGAGTAATACCGCAACAAACTTATTCTTCTTTGTGATGGGATGTAGAAGGAAACCCGAAACGTCTCTTTTTTAATTCGGTAGAGAAAACCGGTGCCAAAACTCCAAGCAATTGATATAAATATAGAAACTTGGATAAACAACTATTGGATGTAAACACTAGAGTGTGTAGGATTTTTCATTAAAGAATAACACTTCAAAACATGATCTTTTTCCTTAAAAAAATTTTCTATCAAAACACTCTCTAGGATTTTGTATGGTATGAAAAAGATACCCCTTCAAAAATGATTCTCGTACTTAATAAAGCCTTAAAAAATCAGTTAAGAAACAAGTGGGGAAATGGGGTGAAAACTGCCAAAAACTACCTGTTCCCGCCTGGCATCTCGTTCGAACGAACTTAACTCTCGTTCGAACGAGACTTCTAACGAGCGACCAGACTGGGCTCGTTAGAAACTCGTTAGATACCTCGTTAGAACGAACAAACTCGTTCGAACGACTGACCACTTTAGGGTCGTTGGCAAACTCGTTCGAACGAAACCTGGTTCGAACGAAAACCTGGTTCGAACGAAAAACTCGTTAGAACGAAAACCTGGTTCGAACGAAAAAAACTCGTTTGAACGAAAACCTGGTTCGAACGAAAAAACTCGTTCGAACGAGACTTCGAACGACTTCCAGAAATTTTTGATAAATTCAATTTTTGGCCCAGAAACTTTATGTACTTTATTTTAAAGTTCCAATTAAATTATTCTGAAAGTAAAACATGGTTTTTTATTAAACCTAACACCCAATAAATATTGTTCCAAGCTCCTATATAAATATAATTACATTCATACCTTGGGAGCATGGAACCTTAGATGATGACGTAGAAACGAGGCACGCAAACCGGCATTTTAATGAAGCTTTATATTCTTTGCCGCTACGTCTTCAACACACACTTCATAGGCTTGAGAGTATTACAATAAATCACTAACCTATGAATAAATGTTTTTGTCCGGAATTGAGCCAAAACTATATATGGACTCAATTGTAAATTTGTGTCCTTACAAATCTCCCCCTTTGGCTATTCCGGGACAAAAACCAAAACAAAAATCCTAAAGGGCCGTCAAGCTCACTAGACTCAAAACATAACCCGCCCAAACTTGACTCAACCCAAGGATTAAACTCTTTGCCTTTTAAAGTTTCCACTTTAGTAGAATACATGCACACTTAAGCAAACTCATCAAATGCATAGGAATTATCAAAATATATTAATCGCAATTAAATTACTCCCCCTAAAATAATTCTCTCCCTTATCAAACAATGACATTTACTTAGAAAGACGTCTCCCCCTAAGATAAATCTCCCCCAAACTAAGATGCGATAATAATAGGATTAGATACCATTTCTTCCCCTATCATCATTCTCCCCCTTTTTGTTCGGGAATAGGCAAAGGATAAAGAACTAATAAACAGCATGTGGAAGCTTAAAGTGAAAAGACATGAAAGCATATGGGCAATAAAATCAAGGCAAAGACAAAAAAATATCATATATATAGATACTAAAAATATACCAATAGAGCACTTGCATATATATATAGATATAAACACACACATGACACAAAATACAATAAGTTTGCACACTCGTATGGCAAAAATGTGTCATATGGAAACGGAAGTGTAGGGGTGTGTACTAGCAACAATTAAATTTAGACCCAAACACTTAAGAAACGTTCACGGAGTTCTCATTTGAATGCAAACTTCATCACAGTTAAATATAACCTCATGTGACAATATAAAGATTGAACTCAATGAACAAACATACGCAATGCATACAAGCCTAGCATGGTGATGATTCTACAAACCAAATAGAGTCATGACATTAAAGACAACTAGGATAAACGGACATTGTGCAAACCGTTGATATACCATCCAATTCTCCCTCAATGAGCATATATATTCTTTTGTTTTTGAATGAATATATCAAACAAACATAGGCCTTGGCAATTTCTTTCTGTTTAATGCCAAATATTCTATTTTTAGGCCTTTGGATCACGTATTTCTTTTAGATCCAATCAACGGTGGCTTGCTATCGCAAAGGATTTAATTCATCCTTTTGGAGCCCTTCCCCGTGCATATATTAATTTATCATGTTTTCATTTTTCACACAAATCTCACATGCAACGAATTTTGACATGCACTAGTCCTCCTAGGTCATAGATATGTAGATGACTAGATTGATAGGAGAACACCTCAAAAAGCTCAAATATAACATGTGACATTAAGATTTCAAAAGAGCTCGTGCATGTGTGAAAGAGGCGTATATAAATAGAATTCATTTAAACAATACATAATCCAACTACTCCATATAAAACATGGTAAAGAACATTTTAAGGATTGAAAATCTAAACCAAAAGTTCTAGCCACGTGGGAGCGTAAAAGATGGGATTCAAACACAACTATATGCCACATAAAGTGTGTCAAAAAAATACACACAAAACAAAATCTTTTTGAGTTTTTAACATTTTTATCCAAAAATTAAATATATATATACTCAAAAGGACAAACAAAAATCATTTGATTCTTTCATTAAGCTCAAATTATCAAGAGATAAAGTCCAAATGATAAACACAAATCTTTTTGTATTTTTCATTTAAAGCAAACAAAATGAAAGAAATATAATACAAAAGATAAACAAAAATCATAATTCTAGCATGGGATAAGCATGGGTCAAAGACTAGAAAATGATTAAACAAGCATACATTTAGCATGTGAATATAGCATGAAGTACAAAAGCTAAAGTATGCAAACACTAACACATTCAACCTTTAAATTTAGCAAGGGAGGAAGGATGTGATAGTAAATGAGAATCAAAATCCATATTTTGTAAGGCAACCAAATCGGATTTTCTAACCCAAATTAATGAAGAGTGACAATCTTGGGGTGTAGGAACATTAGCTACCGTGGTTACTTTACAATGGGATTTTCTAGGAGTTCGTTTAAGATCAAAACAAAATTTCCTAAGATGACCTTTTTTACCACAATTTGAACAAGTGAAAACATGTCGAAAATATTTACCTAAGGAGTGATCTTTAAATGCATTCCTAGTAGATTCTCCTAAAATGTTGGTTTTGACTTTAGGGTTGAATTCATTACAAGTATTGAAGCCTAAACCAAATGTGTCATTATTAATTTGTACCGTTCCTAACATTTTATCAAGTTTTTCGGAACGGCACTCCAAATCAAATTTGACATTACTAGAATCTTTTAATTTATTTTCCAATTCTAAAATGTTAGATTCTAGTAAAAAATTACGCTCTTCAAAAACGAGAAGCTCCTTTTTCAAGGATTCCATTAAACCCCTAAGGCTATCTCTCTCGCCTTCTACGTATTCTAGCTTCTCTCGAAGAGTCCTCTCTCGTGTCCTAAGGTCTTCTATTAAGGCACTATCATCAACGACCTTGACACTTTCTCTTAAACAAGATTCTAACTTCAAATTAGCTCTTTTCAATTTAATAGATTCTTTATATAATTCATGAAAAGCATTTTGAAGTTCACTCTCATAAACCTCTTCTTCATTTTCACTCTCTTTTTCTTCTCCACTCTCACTATCATCAAAAACAAGGGAATCATGAACAATGACCTTGGAAGTGGCATGTGCTATCGTGTCATCAATAGATGAGTTCTCACTATCACTCACATGACTTGCCATAAAAGCCACAAAATTTTTCTTTGTGGGGGAATCGGGATTTTCTTCCGTATCACTATCACTAAGGGTTGCATTATATGAAATGGGCCGCTTACCCTCTTTCCTTAGTTTAGTGGGGCACTCATAAGCCATATGGCCATAACCTTCACAACCAAAACATTTATTGGACTCGTCCCTATCAATATTTTCATTACTTGGTTTAGGGATCTTATCGGCTTTAGAAATCTTCTCGTTTTTATCATGTTTAGAAGATTCAAATTTCTTAAATCATTTTTAAATTTATCTTTGTTGAATTTAAGAAATTTTCTAAATTTTCGAGCAAATAAAGCCATATCTTCCGAGTCACTATCACTCTCGCTCTCTACTACTTGTTTAACCTATTTTCGGGCTTTTAAAGCAACGCCCTTTTCGATTTTCTTTTCATTTTTAGAGGGAAACATATCCAGTTCATAGGTTTGTAAATCACCTACAAGCTCTTCTAATTTCGTAGAGGCTAAAGTGGGTAAAGAATTTAAAACGGTCACCTTTGGAATAAATCTATCGGGTAGGGACCTTAAAATTTTCTTTACTACACGGTCGTCAGGTATTTTCTCTCCCAAGTTAAAAGATGAATTAACAATATCTGAAAGTCTAGCATAAAATTTATCAAAAGTTTCTTTTTCATCCATTTTGATAGTTTCAAATTGAGTGGTGAGGTTTTGGAGTTTAGAAGCTTTAACGACACTCGTTCCTTCATGAGTTAATTGTAAAATATCCCAAGCTTCTTTAGCGGTCTCACACGTCATAATGCGTCGGAATTCATCTGGTGTGACAGCGCTAAATAAAGTATTTAAACCACGGGAATTAAAATTTGCTAGCTTAAACTCATTTTCAGTCCATCTATCGACGGGTTTGGGAACATGTTCATTTTCAATTAAATGTGTTGGTGGGGTCCAACCATTAACAACAGACATCCAAACACGTTCATCGATAGATTTAAGTGCCGATTTCATTCGCGCTTTCCAATACGCGTAGTTTGAACCATCAAAAATAGGAAATTTTGAAAATGGAGAAAAATACATTTTAGCCAAAAATTAAAGGATCTTAACGAAATAATTTATCGTTTTTGGCTCTGATACCAATTTGTTGGAATTTGAGGGTCCCCGGATTTTAAAATTCTTCTCAATTAAAATCAAACTTGTAATTTCCTTTTAAAAATATGCGGAAGCGTAAACGTTGAATGATGTGATGGTTCAACACAAATACAAAAATTCCAATTTTAACATAAACAAAAATAAAGTGAGAATTAACTTAAACAAACTAAGTAATTAATTTACACTTTAAACAGTTAAGTCCAATTAAATCCAAGTCCTAGAATTTTCCTAAATGATGATTGTTCATATTTCCAAGTTAGGCCAAACCAAATTAATGCAAGAGACTTGAATTACACAATTTTACACAAAATTAAATTAAAGTCCAATTTTAATATAGTGTGAGAATAAAACCGAATTTTATCTTGAATTAAACCTAAAGCATGCGTTCTAAGTTTTTGTGCAAGATAAAATAAACACTGTCACACTACGCCGCGATGTACGAGGAAAAACCCAAGACGGGAAAAAACCTCGGACCTCCCTAGCCACAAGTCCACTAGATACGGAATTATACAAATACAAGACAAAAGACTTACATCCTCGACTCGAACCCTCTTAAGCCTTGTCGCTCCTTCTTGTAGAAACCTCTTCCTAGCAGACAACCACGGAGCTCCACCGTGATCTCGGAATACACCGATAGGACTTTGTATGGTCACCGTCACCCAAGCTTGGAGCCTTTCTCCAAGTGAGTAATACCGCAACAAACTTATTCTTCTTTGTGATGGGATGTAGAAGGAAACCCGAAACGTCTCTTTTTTAATTCGGTAGAGAAAACCGGTGCCAAAACTCCAAGCAATTGATATAAATATAGAAACTTGGATAAACAACTATTGGGTGTAAACACTAGAGTGTGTAGGATTTTTCATTAAAGAATAACACTTCAAAACATGATCTTTTTCCTTAAACAAATTTTCTATCAAAACACTCTCTAGGAGTTTGTATGGTATGAAAAAGATACCCCTTCAAAAATGATTCCCGTCCTTAATAAAGCCTTAAAAAATCAGTTAAGAAACAAGTGGGGAAATGGGGTGAAAACTGCCAAAAACTGCTCAAAACTGTTCCCGCCTGGCATCTCGTTCCAACGAACTTGACTCTCGTTCGAACGAGACTTCTAACGAGCGACCAGACTGGGCTCGTTAGAAACTCGTTAGATACCTCGTTAGAACGAACAAACTCGTTCGAACGACATATCGAACGACTGACCAGTTTAGGTTCGTTGGCAAAGTCGTTCAAATGAAACCTGGTTCGAACGAAAAACTCGTTCGAACAAAAACCTGGTTCGAACGGAAAAAACTCGTTCGAACGAAAACCTGGTTCGAACGAAAAAACTCGTTCGAACGAGACTTCGAACGACTTCCAGAAATTTTTGATAAATTCAATTTTTGGCCCAGAAACTTTATGTACTTTATTTTAAAGTTCCAATTAAACTATTCTGAAAGTAAAACATGGTTTTTTATTAAACCCAACACCCAATAAATATTGTTCCAAGCTCCTATATAAATATAATTACATTCATACCTTGGGAGCATGGAACCTTAGACGATGACGTAGAAACGAGGCACGCAAACCGGCATTTTGATGAAGCTTTATATTCTTTGCCGCTACGTCTTCAACACACACTTCATAGGCTTGAGAGTATTACAATAAATCACTAACCTATAAATAAATGTTTTTGTCCGGAATTGAGCCAAAACTATATATGGACTAAATTGGAAATTTGTGTCCTTACAATTGAGAGAGAAAGAGCTGGGCAGGACATCGAGAAAACCAGCGGTGGAAATACTTGAAAGGCGGAGATGGCGTGTGCTAGCCAAACAAACATAATACACCCGAAGACTTGGACTTGTGTCGGAGTATGGCTAATCGAGAGTGAAAATTTGAGGAAAATTTTTCTTGTCTCGTGAGAGCGGAGTTTCGATGGGGAGAAACAATCACCACACTTATAAGTGGAATGTGACGTCGAGAGAAGGCGTACACGAATGGTTTGACCATAAGTTCCTTGATCAGATGTTTAGGATGAAAACCGAATGTCGTTCTGAACTCACACGAGAGATCCGGACAGAGGTCACCTTGTGAGAAGAAATAAAATGATTTAGGGAGCTCTACACCGGGTGAAGTAGGTGGAACGGAGAAGGGGATATTAAAGGGAGAATCTACATACAAGAAAAATTGTTAGCTCTTATGGGTAATTCTGCTTGGATGATAAATACAGATAGTAATTATATCGCGTGGTGTAAATTTGGAGGTAAATGTTCCCTTGGGTAGGGAGATACAAGAATCGAAGGCTTTATATAAAGTAAGATGGGGGAAAACAGTGTTGGTGAAGCACCACAATGGGAAGACCCAACGGAGGACCAGTTAAAATAATTCGATAGCGAAAGTACTACCAAGCGATGGTAATTTCAGTAAGAGAGGTGGAAAAACTAGTGCCGTGTTCCTTAGGTACATCAAGCTAAGGGAACAATGGAGATAGTATTCAGAGCTGAGACTACCAATGTCCGAGGAAAGGACCACTTTAACATGGTCAGGGTGACCGGAAATAAGTGAAGTATGTGTAGAGGTACTTTATGGGAGTGAAAACCCGTACATTATAAAATTTTTCCGATACAAAGTAGGGATCAAGGTATTGTGCCTGGCGAGGACGACAGTTATTGAAATATTTGGTGTGGTACGGACAAGTGTTAAGACCAGAAACCATTAGAGCAGCCAGGACGATTATCAGGATGGAAGTAGGAGTTATATTCTCAGATGATGTTGCATGTTGGTTGTGATATAAATAGGTTACTAAAATGGTTATTTTTGTTATTGTCACTTTTGCTTGAGAGTAAAGTTTAGTGAGTATCGGCAATTTTGTTTATGTGAACATTTTTTCGCTGATAGTGTGGGGGTTACTTTTATTGTCTTCCGCGGAGGATGAATGGGTATATTAATAGTGGTTTATACTTTATCGAAATTACTCGTTTTAGTGCTGTGTTATATGAGTATGATATGATCTTAATTATTGTTTTATATATATGATTGTACCGATAGTGTGCTGGTGTTACAAGTTTATCGAAGTTACTACCTTGGGGTAGAATGTTTTGGTTCTGGAGAGGCCCCATGTGTGAGAGGGTCGGGCTCAAAGTTGTACTATTGTAGATATGTATATATATATATGTTGTGATTTCAAAGTATAATAGTCTCGGACATTTAATCCCAGTATGCGTAGGGATTTCATTATTATGAGTCGTATGTAATTGATTTACTAGTCAACAAAGAGTTAGTTGGTTTTTATAATTAACGATAGAGAGGTCGTAACAAAAAGAGTGCATTGTTTTATCACCCGTTAGAAATTTGGAAGTTTATACTCATAGTTGTGTGTTGGGGGACGGGAATTTGAGGGTCTCAAAATGTCTCGCATGTTGTATATGAAATGTGATTTCCATCACTGTAAAGAGAAAAGTGTCTTTCAGAAGGAGTTCCTTGTTTATGTATAATTGCGATCGGGGATGTAAATTTGTTGTTAAGAGACGGGAGTATAGGGGTACATATTATGGACAGGGCTTAACGGATTCCGATGACCAACAATGTTAGGTAGTAGTGTATCGGGGGGGTTCCTTGTTTGGATTTCGCTTTGCGAGACACCCCACGCATGAAACTTAGCGTAAGGTTGGTAGTAAGGAGATGTGTGGCCATTCGTTCATGATTTGGATACCTCAATCGTTATGGAAGTAAGTAGTTATAACGGGAAGTTACAAGGAGTAAATTATTATGTACGGCCATTAGAGCCAGTTGTTGGTAAATTACGATATAAGTACTAATAATGTTGGTTTTGTCACGACGTGTTGAATGACGCATTGAGGATAAGGAGGATTTAGGATTTCTAATTCAGAAGCGATTGAGAACGCCCAGGTGGTATCTCACCGTTGTATTTACAGTGACAATAAAGAGTTTGGGATTTGTATGAAGCGTATATAATGTTTAAAAACCGTATGGTTGGATTATAAGGAACGTAGACATCTTGATTTGCTAAAGTGTAAATCATAGAAAGAGGGAACATAGACTGGTGAGATTATTACTTATGAGATTAAACGTCATAAGAAAAGGTGTAAATGAATATCATGTGTAGTAAGTGTAGCACGTTCAAACTTGGAAAAAGGGCAGTAGAAAGCCATTTAATAAAGGGATATCTCTTGAGAAGGCGAATAAATTATTATGAGAAATTTGGAGTAGAGTTCCGATCAATCGAATGTTGAGGGTGACTCAAGAGTAAATAGAATGAGGAAGTCAATCAGGTATAAGGAGTCCGGATTTTCACAAAGTGGTGAAAAGTGTAAAGGTCCAAACTTTTGGTATTCGTCGGGAGAATAAGATCATTGGGTATCATTTAACGGGGAAAATTTTATGTGAATATCGACATTGAAAGAGGTATAATAAGTAGTAGAACAGTTGGGGTTAGATGATCAACCAAATAATTTTGTATCAAGACGACGATTCCAAGAATGGGAGGGTCAAGTTGGAGAATTTTCTTGAGAGGTAGCCAACTTATTGATAAGTAATGAGTTCCTTCGATTATGTGGGACATGTTGTCAAGAAGGAGAGAAATTGTTAAATACTTGGGGTGATTTACACTATTAGATAGTGAACACGCCGGTACGTGGTTCGACGTAGTATTATTTAGAACTGGGATGAAATCCCCGAAATCCACATTCAGGTGGGGTGGCAATAAGTAGTGGGAAATAACGATTAAAACTGAGGGTTGTATAACCTATAACCAGAGGTGCAGGCGTAAGGTGACTAACGACTGATGGATTGTATGAAAGAAATTGTGAATTCATTGCGATATTTTCAATTCCAAATCGGGTATAACTACTGAGGTATATTGTAGTCATGAGGAGAAGATATTACCTAATGGTAGAGTTGGGGGAAGATCACCCGTATCTATTTATGGTGGACAAGGTACTTATAAAGGTTTGTGTGACACCAACAGGCTGAAGTGGTTTTCCCTTGTGTAAAAGTCACAACGTCGGGATATTTCAGGGAATGGACAAGCGTAGTCAGATGTGTTATTGATTTATCCCAAGATGGGAGTTTGGTGTTTTGATAAAAACGGGAGTTAGTAGTGAGGTGCGGACTCACAATACTAATAAAAATAATACGGCTAATGATGTAAAGGTTATTTTTATTCGAATGTTGTTTAATAAGAGCACAACGTGAGGTGCATTTATCGAAGATTATTCTGATAAGGTATAAAGTATGTTAAACAAGCTTATTGTGAAGCGAGGGTTTTACTGATTTGGGCTTTTCTTTATAATTGTTTTGAATACTGGAGCATACCAATTTTTTCCAGGTGTGCCTTACTTTTCCGAATTTCGGGACGAAATTCTGTTATAAGGGGGGAAGTATGTAATACCCCGTACTTTTATGGATATTTATTTATGGGATTAATTAAATTAAATGTGAATTAATTGAGAATTAATCCGGATAAAATACATACGAGATGTGAGTTGGTATTTGATTATAATGTGTATATATGGCAATATATGTATATTGAAACTATTGAAATTGTCGCGAGATGGAAATACGGCAATTTGGGAAATTTTGTTGGGACGTGCGTGACAGTCACGTCAGGAATATAATTTTTAATTAAAAAGTAAATTTTATTTTTATCAACCGTATGGTCATTTTGAGTGTGCCAACGTGTCCGGAAGGGTCTAAATAGTCAGAAAACACTAGCGGGGGGTTTAGTTTGGGTCTCGGGGCATTTTCGGGCCATACCGGCAACTTAAAAGGGTATTTTGGTAATTTTGAAATTTTGGGAATAATAACCAACGAATTTTGGGACTTAATATTAGGCTATTTTGTAACCCACTAAACCATCACCAGCACTTAACCAACTAAAGGGCTACGGGAGTTATAGGAAGAAGTGGGAGAGAAGTTAGAAGAGGTTCCCAAAGAGAAAACCACCATCTTCAACCTTGGGAGAGAAAGAGAAAGACCAACCTTCATCAATTCAACAACAAATTCAGAGAACAATCCGAGGCAAGTGGTTTAATTACGTTAATTTCAAGCGAATGTTTCTTCCATGCTTAGGAAATTGATAAATTTGCATTGTATTGGGAGATTTATAAAAACCCATGAAATCGGAGTTATAAATTCAGATTTTGATGTAGGTTTGCATATAGAGTTATTATTGGGTGATTTGACTAAAATAATTACTACTTTTTATGTTACAAAAATGGATTTATATATAGAAATTTATGACTTTAAGTTCTAGGGTTCATACTCATAAGGTTTGGGGAAAACTTTGGGAGATTTAAATAATTAGGTGTTGTATAGGAGGATTTGATCCCATGAATGTGCTAGATTACGACCTAAAAATGTTTAGGAATGTTGAGGAACCTTAAAATATTGTTGGAATAATTTTTGGAGGAGTTTTGAGGTGAGAAAATTGGTGAAAAACGTAATAGGAAATTTCTGGGCTTGAAACTGTCACCTCGTTAGAAGACCTGCCTAGGTCGTTCGAACGAGCTTCTAATGAGTTGACAGTTTAACGTCTAACGAGTGGGATGTTCGTTCGATGCCTTTCGTTCGAACGAGATCTCGTTAGATGGCCATTTCGTTCGAACGAACTCTCGTTCGAACGACCTCGTTCGAACGAGACTTCTAACGAGTTGACAAATTGGTCTTTTTGGCCTGGTTTGATTTCTAGTGTCCCGTAACCTTGTTTAATTGTAGAGATAATATTATCTTGATGACTAATTGAGATAGTTGGGGTATTCGGGATATATTGGGGAGTAAAATATAGAAGAATAATTTGAACCAAATGGTAATTGTGGGTTAGGACACGAATAACTAATTACGACGTGAGGATAATGGATGATGTGTATATATAAACCGGGGACACATGTATTGGTATAAGAATGAGAAGTATACCACTAATAAAATATGATAAGTACTAAGATGTGTGCATGCGTAGTATATGTATATGATTTTATGTGTATGACATACCTACCATACTTGCTATCACGAGAGGTTTACGTTCGCTTAGGGCCATCTAATCCTTGTGTGCTCGGATTTAGATTGGTGCCTAGAGAACATAATGCTAGAATGACTTATTTGTGAGTTAATAAGTCAGCTGACTATGGAGCGTAGGTATGTACATGACCCATGGATATGTTGAATTATGTTCGCCTCCATTTTCGTGTGTTGTTCTTATTCTAATAATTCCCGAGAGATTCGGAATTTGTGATCCTTATGTACGTGACGTACCGGGATGGATAGCAAAGTATGAGTGCACCATAGCTTAGCCTCAGGGTGCTTATATTGTATATTTATGATGTGAATAATATACGGTTAAATGAAAAGAATTGTTATGTTTGAATGTGAGAATCATTATAGTAATGCATTGAGAATATAAAATGGGAGATAAACTTTTGTAAATTGTACTACTAATACTTTGAAATTTGAGAATTTAAGTAAAACTCTCTATTAAATTGATAACGTTGGGACTTATAGTATGAATCGAGTAGAAAGGACAGTATTTGTTTTGGTCTAGTTAGATATGAGAAACACTTGTATGGGTACAGTACGTTAGGAGTGCAGAAATAGCTGAGAGGTGAGTATTTCATGTGAGAGCACGTCCTAACATGTACTTTGCATTCATTGTTTTAATGTTATAAAAACACTTGTTGTTTTTAAAATACTCTCCACTATCGGGCTCTGACCCGTTTGCTTTCAAATCTATTTTTTTGTAAAAACCTTTTAGGTGCCCAACCACAAGGACACCATGCATAGAATTCTAATTCAGATGACGAGTTGTAGCTGTTGTGGAAGTTACAGGGCCTTGCTAGTAGACGCTTCTTTTGTCTTGACTCCATATTCAGTTTTAATATTTGTAGGGCATGTCGCCCATTTCCTTTAGAGATATTTTATATTTCAGTTATTCAGACTTGGGTTTGTAATTAATTCAGGATGCAGACTTGTTTCATTTATTTCCATTTTGGGATTGTTGTGAGGAGTATTTCCTCCAGACTCATCATTAATTGTTGGTTACTCTATTGAGACTTTATCGTGAATGGTTTTGTTACATTTCTATATTTCATTTATTGCATGTTAATTAGATTTAATTTAAAATTTTGCAACTCACTTTTTAAATACTAGGTGGTTAGTAATCATTAAAAATGTTTTCGACAGTGATTTTATTAACTGGACCTACTTGGCATTTTGTATTGATTTAATAAAGGAGTAGCTACCCGGTATTTAATTAGTCGGGGTGTCACAATAACCTTGCCATTATCCATCTATTATTTTGCTTTGTAGGTACTAATTTGATGCTTATATTTGTTTGTTTTGTAGGTACTAATTTTTGGTTCTCTGTTATTGCCATTTTCATCTGCGATTCTTCTAGTTCTAGCTTTCTGAATACATGATAGGGTGTACTGCACATCACTTGGCTACTTCAGGTTCTGATGTTGGTGATCATCTTGGCTCTTTGTCCCTCAACAAATAAGTCTACCTTAATATCTATTGGTAAATACATGTGTGCCAATGTGAGCCCATTTTTCTAAAGTGATGTCGCGAGGTTGCTGAGAAATACCCCAAGATACAATATGAGGAAGGCGTCATTAACAACTGTTGTATGATGATTGTGAAGAATCCAACACTTTGTGATGTTTTAGTGATGCTTAACGTTTATACTTACCTCGGTGGCTCTTCATCAACAACCGATTTTAGAAAGGCGACCTACGATCATCTTTGAACAATATTTCTGCATATAATTCAATTTTTTATTTGCTTTAACAATAAACTCTTTGAAAGCAATGGGTACCAGAGCATGCAATATTTTTTGTCGAGGAAAGTCATTTAGACGTTTATGGTGGAACGAAACAGTGCAACTGTGTTTTGTTGTCCAGGTGCCCATTTCACGATGCTGCATTGTGGCAAATGCGCTCTGTTCTGATATGTTATTAGTTGATTCCTCATTGTGGCTGATTCTCGGATTCTCAGTGAGACCAACATACTGTAACACCCTGCATTTTCATGCATTAAATATTTAATTAATTCGTGAATTAAAAATTACTTGTGAGTCGTAATTTAATTGAATTAATTAAGGAAAATTTTATTTAAATATTAATCGAGGAGTAAAGGGTTAATATTTACGGGAATTTATTTACTAATTGAATAGTAATTATTTATTTAAGTCATTTCGAGTATTAATGACAGAGTATGCACTTATCTCAACCGGGAGTCGGTATAGACTAAAGGGGTGGGGAATAAACATTTTTATAAATTAATTCGGATGCCAATTCTGAGTGTACGGTTTAGTCCGGATGGGCCGAGATAGTTGAAAAAGTGTACCCGGAGGTAGTAAACGGGTCACGGGACGTTTTTAGACATAGTCGTGCCCACACGGGGGCATTTAGGTCACTTGGGCTTGGCCCATTAGGCAAAAAAAATGGGATTAGGTAAATTAAGAAATTTGGAGGAATGATAAAACGGCTGATAGAGTTTTAGAAAAAGGGTAAGTGGATTAAGGAACCCTAATAGCAGTTAAAGGCAATTTTGGGATCACTAGAGAGCCAACAAGGATCATCTTCAACCTTGGAATTCATCTCCCAATCGGACACTACGAAACCTAAGGCAAGTGGATAACTGGCAATAGTATTAAATCTGTTTTTTTTTTAAATTCATATTCATGTGATGTGTTTGATAAAAAATTCATTTTGGGTGTTCATGGCATAAACATGAGGTTTTCAAAAAATAATAATCTGACTTACGAATTTAAATGAAAATTCTTGTAGAAATCTGATATTATAAATTGATACACATCTGGTAGGATGATATCTGGATAAATAGAAACGAATTTGGTGTAGGGATTTGGGATGTAAATGTGTAAGGAATTAAAGATGGATATTTCCCCAAATCCAGAAATCGTAGTTAATGGACGAATTAATGATGTTGGTGGACATTCTGGAGGTCCCTCATAAGGTTTTTAACATGTATTAATGCTAAGAGGGCTTGAGGTTACTGGTAGAAGGAATTAGGGTTTGAGAATTTTCGTCCATGGCTGATTCTGTTTTCGTGAAGAAGACGAAGACCTGCTCGATCGATCGATCGAAGGTCTGGGGTCGATCGATCAAAGGTCGGCAGATTTCGGCAATTCTGTCCAGTTATGTATATAAAAGAAAATTTATATAATAAATCTTTATGTAATTAATTATGGGGAAATTATTACAAGAGTTTAAACCTAATTAATCATGAGTAAAGTTAATTAGGATTTGAGGAATTTTTGGTGTCACGTAATGAAGAAAATTCGGGAGTCAGGAATTTAGACTCGGGTGAGGTTATTTCGGACTACGAGAGTAAGTTTAATTTTACGGTGGGAGCGACACCAAAGGTGACTTAATTAATTAATGTGCGAATTAATTAATAATTAGAGTTGGGCCATAAAACTCTTAATGAATTAAATGGACTTATGTTACGGGTTTTGTACATAGGGTAGCCGGGACATTTTATATGTATATATACGGAGTGTGGTAGTATATATATATAGTGTATGTGCATTAATATTAGTGATTGAATATTATTAATATGTACTCTAGTGCTATAGGGGGAGGTTGCGCGCAGTGGATGAATCCCCTAGCTTGAGGAGTAGGGCGAGTATAAATCCCAGGTCATAGTGTCCGTTGTATGGGTGAGGGGTATCTCACTTTCAGGGAAGGAATATGACCGCCTCCAATTCATACGTTAAACTAAGTTAGTGAGCAAATCTAACTTGGATAACTAGGTTACGTGAATACACCTAGTGGGATAGCACTTGGGAAAATTTATACTTTGTGAGTATTCTTACTCGGTCGAAAGTTTGTATTAAATGTTATTTCAGTATGTTTGTGAATACTGTAATATGATTAAATATATAATTAGGTAAATAATTATATAGGGGATAATTAATACATAGTGAAAAAGATGTATTATGTGCATAACAAGTGTGAATGTTATAAGAAATTAAGAAGAGTAATGATTCAATTAAGTTGACGTTTATAATAACTTAAAAATCATGAATTACGGCATACTCGGTTAGAGTAGGTAAAATTCAAGGGTTAAAAAATAAGCATTGGGTCAGGAGCGTAGGACCTAGTAAATTAATTGGAAGAGTTAGTAGTGCACATTAGAGGAGGGGTGAGGAAGTCCTCAAGAGAGTGAGGCACTAACTAAAATATGAAGAGCATGCATATTTATTTATTACTGCAAGTTAATCATTTGTTAAATATTTTCAAATGTTTTTGGGTACTAACCCTTGCTATAAAATTCTTTTAAAAACCTTTTAGGTGTCCAACCACAAGGGCGCCAAGCTTGACTCTATTCCAGGTATCCTTGCTGCAGCACATGGGGATGTTGCGGGGTTTTGCTAGACGCCTCTTACTTCCATTCTTGTAGAGACTCTCTAGTAGTTATCTGAGCTTGTCGCTCACAGTTCATTTATCAGTAGTAGACTTGTTGAGATGTCTTCTGATATTTACTTGTATTGGATATTTGGACCGATTTTTTATTCGGTTAAGTGTTTTAATTGTGGATGGTTATTTTAATTAACTGTGATTGTGTATTGTTGTATGTTCCGCACGAGTTTTATTTAATTAATTGAAAGATAAAAATTGGCACCAGTCTACTTTTCTCACTTAGGTGATTAGTAATTTAAAAAGACGACAGTGATGCTAAGAATGGACCAACTGAGAAACCTTTTCTAACTTGATTTAGGACTGATCACCCGGGATTAATTAGTCGGGGTGTCACAGATGGTATCAGAGCATCAGGTTCTAGTGTCCTTAGGATCTGTGCGGCTTTCTACGTTTCAGTGTAGCACTTATTGTTATAGAGCCCTATTATTAGGACTGTTGATTCATTTTCCGCTTGTGAGATATCGTATTTCTGCTGTGTATTTTTGTTAAATTGTGTAATTATACAATTCAATCTATTTCAGATGCCACCGAAGAGACTGAGAGCGGAGAGGGCTGAGGCTAGGGATGAAATCAGGGAGACTCATCAGGAGCCACAGGTACCGCTACCACCACCCCCACCCGAGTTGATTTCCACTACTCAGGTGGCAGTGATAGTGGCCCAGGCGGTCGAAACAGCAATGAGAGCTATGGCAGCTCACTTTCCATAGCCCCAGGCACCGCCTCCAGTGGCACCAGCAGTTCAGGCTCCAGTGGGGCCACCGTCTTGGCAGAGAGTTAGGGAGACCATTCAGAAGGGTCACCCACCTGAGTTACGGAGTAGCACAGACGTGATAGAGGCTAGTGACTGGGAGAGGAATGTTCAGCGCTATATGCGCATGCGGGAGTGTGCCGATGTGCAGAGGCAGATGCTTGCTTCCTTTCGTCTGTCGGAGGCAGCCTTATAATGGTGGGAGTTAGTGACCACTGCTGAGGAGCGAAATTTTATGACGACATTTGAATCCGGGGTGCGGTCCGATCGCAAATACTTTCCACCAATAGTAGAGGCTGAGATGAGAAAGAAATTCAGTGATTTAGTTCAGGGTGACCGATCAGTGGCAGACTACGAAGAAGAGTTCACCCATTTGGCGAACTTTGTGCCAAATGAGGTGAGCGACGAGGAGTGGAAGAAGTCAAGATTCATGAATGGATTAGCTTAGAGGATCAGGCAGCATTTGATTGGAATTTCGACATTAATGACTTATACAGATGTCGTTAATGTCGCCCTCGCACATTGCCAGGATCATCATTTCCATGCGAAGGGGAGTGAGAAAGCAGGTGAGCCAAGCCAGCAGGGCAAGGCAGTTACTGGTAGTGACACTAGTCGTACTCATCAACTGATTATTATCCAGCAGGAGAGTCAGGCCAAGAGATTTAGACCTGGTGGGTCCCGGCCGGGAGGTCAGGGATGCAGGCAAGGGCAGTCGGGCCCAAATCAGCAACAACAGGTTCCTTAGGGCTGCCAGGGCCAAGGGAACAATGGGGAAGGCCAGCAGGGCCAACCACAGGGGAACGGTCAGAAACGTTGTTTTGTCTGTGGCCAGCTAGGGCATTTCAAGAGGGAGTGCCCACAGAGGGGCAGAGGTCAACAGCAAGAGGCCCAACAGGGGCAACGGGGATAGATGTCGCCAGCAGCAGCAGCACCTGCCCCACCGCAGCAGGGGCAGATGCACTACGGGCGTGTGTATAACGTCCGGGATGTTCCCAATCCTCCAGCACAGCAAGCACTGCCAGCAGTTAAGGGTATGTTTCTCATTCATGGTTATGATGGTAATATTCTTTTTGATACGGGAACATCACATGCATTCATTAAATTAAATTTTGCTAAACGGGCCGGACTACTAGAGACCGCAGGAGGTTTTAGGATGTGTGTAGAGTCGTAGTTGGCAGCGGGGCTACGATTCACTCGATATGTCGGGGTGTAGACATTTTGATCGGGAGACTTAGTTTAGCAGCGGACCTACTAGTGTTAGATATGGAGGGGTACGATGTCATCTTGGGTATGGTTTGGTTGGCAGATTATTGGGCGACGGTAGATTGCCACGAAAGGACTATCGTGTTCTCCATTCCAGGGCAGGAAATGTTCTTAATAGCAATGCCACTACCCGAGGGAGGGTTACGCATTTGTATTACATTGAGGAGAAAACCTCACAGGAGGTGGCTATTCCATTGGATTCAATCCCAGTGGTAAGAGACTTTGAGGATGTGTTTCAGGAGATACCAGGGTTGCCACCTAGTAGGGAAATCGAATTTGTGATCGATTTAGCACCGGGGATGAGGCCAATTGCTCGGGCCCCATACCGTATGGCCCCTTCAGAGATGCGTGAACTGAGGGAGCAGATTCAGCAGCTTCTGGGTCAGGGTTTCATACGACGGAGTACTTCGTCGTGGGGTGCACCGGTGTTATTTGTGAAAAAGCGAGATGGCTCACTACGGTTTTGCGTGGACTATAGAGAGCTGAATAAGGCCACGATACGGAATAAGTATCCTAGGATTGACGACCTATTTTACCAGTTGAGAGGGGCGTCTTATTTCTCTAAGGTCGACTTAAGGTCAGGATATCATCAACTACGTATCCGAGAGGAAGATGTTCCGAAGACCGCTTTCATGTCGCGGTATGGATCTTACGAGTTCAGGGTGATGCCATTCGGACTCACCAATGCACCAGCAGTGTTCATGGACCTCATGAACAGAGTATTCAGGGAGTTTCTCGATCAGTTTGTTATCGTGTTCATTGATGACATTCTGATCTACTCGCGTACTGAGGAGGAGCACGCAGAGAACCTACATATAGTGTTACAGACATTACGGGATCACCAACTCTATGACAAATTCAGTAAGTGTGGATTTTGGCTAAGGGAGGTTCAGTTCCTTGGCCACGTGGTGTCATACCAGGGTATTGCGGTGGATCCAAGTAAAGTATCGGCGGTGAGGGAGTGGGGACAGCCCACGACACCGACAGAAGTGCGCAGTTTTATGGGGTTAGCCGGTTATTACAGACGGTTCATCAAAGGATTCTCGAAGATTGCGGGTCCTTTGACGAATCTTACCCGGAAGGGGGTACCTTTCACTTGGAATGATCACTGTTAATTAGCCTTCGACGAGTTAAAGGACAAACATCTGCACCCGTGCTTGCATTACCGAAAGGAGGATTAGAGTATCGGGTTTACACTGATGCATCCTTACAGGGACTCGGGGGTGTGCTTCAGCAGGAGGAAAGGGCTATAGCTTATGCGTCCAGGAAGCTAAAGCCCCATGAGAAGAATTACCCCACTCACGACCTGGAGTTAGCAGCAGTCGTTTTTGCTTTGAGGATATGGAGACATTATCTCCTGGGGGAGCAGTTCACGTTATTCACGGATCACAAATCACTTCAGTATCTCTTCACTCAGAAGGATTTGAATATGAGACAGAGGCGATGGCTAGAATTCGTGAAAGACTATCGGTTTGATATTCAGTATCATCCTGGTAAGGCTAATGTGGTGGCAGATGCATTGAGTCGGAGATCGACTGGGGAAATATCAGAAGTCTGGAAAGCGAAGTGGAGAGAACTTCGATACGAGGATGATGTAGCCAGGGCTTGCATGTCAGCATTATCCATCACACCCGAGATCATTATGCGGGTTGTGAGGGCTCAGGCAGAGGATCAGACCTGCCGGGATAGGGTGAGCCAGTTACTAGCTGAGGGAGCAGAGGGTTACTCGATCATCTCGGAGGGAGGCTTACGCCATAATGGGAGGTTGATTGTGCCAGAGGATGCGGAGTTGAGGAACGCGGTTATGATGGAGTCTCATGGGTCGAAATTCGCGGTACATCCTGGTGGGGATAAAATGTATCAAGATATGAGGAGGCAGTATTGGTGGGCAGGGATGAAACGGGACATAGCAAAGTTTGTTTCGAAATGTGCAACGTGTCAGCTTGTGAAAGTTGACCATCAGAGACCATCAGGGATGCTACAGCCACTTGAAATTCCTGTGTGGAAGTGGGAGAGCATCTCTATGGACTTCATTACAGGATTACCGACATCATAGAAGGGTCACAATTCCATATGGGTTATTGTGGATCGGTTGACCAAGGTAGCCCACTTCCTACCAGTTCGCACAGACTTTGAGACGATGCGTTATGCACAGCTATTCATAGCGAAAATTGTTAAACTACATGGGGTACCGATTAATATTGTGTCGGATAGGGACAAGATCTTTGTGGCCCACTTTTGGCAGAGTTTTCAGGAGGCCATGGGCACGGAGTTACGTTTGAGTACAGCCTATCACCCACAGACTGACGGGCAGACCGAGAGAGTCAATCAGATGTTGGAAGATATGCTCAGAATGTGTATACTAGACTTTGGGGGAGGTTGGGAGAAATATCTTCCTCTGGTAGAGTTTGCGTATAATAACTCTTACCAATTCACGATTGGCATGGCACAATTCGAGGCATTATACGGGAGACCTTGTCGTTCACCCGCTTGTTGGTTAGAAGTGGGGGACAACAAACTGTTGGGGCCGGAGATTGTTCAGGAGACATCTTCCAAGATAGAGATGATCCGAGGGAGGATTAGGATAGCTCAGGATAGGCAGAAAAGTTACGCCGATGCTTCACGGAGACACGTGGAGCTAGAGATTGGGGATCAGGTATTGGTCAGGGTGTCTCCTATGAAAGGGGTGATGAGGTTCGGCAAGAAGGGTAAGCTAGCACCGAGGTACGTGGGACCTTTCCCTATTATCGAGAGGGTGGGGCCTGTAGCCTACAGGCTGGGATTACCGGAGCATCTTCAGCGGATACACGACGTGTCCCATGTAGCATCGTTGAAGATATATCGCAGGAGTGAGAGGTCCTTCTAGCACATTCCACTCGAAGAAATTGATTTGCAGCCAGACATCTCATATGAGGAGAGGCCGGTGGCTATCCTAGACCGTAGCGAGCGAAAATTACGATCCAAGGTTGTTCCATTAGTTAGAGTACAGTGGGGTCATCACAACATTGATGAGTCTACCTGGGAGCGGGAGGAAAATATGAGGGAGCAATATCCTGAACTTTTCATCACAGGTATGACCTAATTTCGGGGACGAAATTCCTTTGTAAGGGGGGGAGTATGTAACACCCCGCATTTTCATGCATTAAATATTTAATTAATTTGGGAATTGAAAATTACTTGTGAGCCGTAATTTAATTTAATTAATTAAGGAAAATTTTATTTAAATATTAATCGAGGAGTAAAGGGTTAATATTTACGAGAAGTTATTTACTAAGTGAATACTAATTATTTATTTAAGTCATTTCGAGTATTAATGACAGGGTATGCACTTATCTCAACCGGGAGTCGGTATAGACTAAAGGGGTGCGGTATAAACATTTTTATAAATTAATTCGGATGCCAATTCTGAGTGTACGGTTGAGTCCGGATGGGCCGAGATAGTCGGAAAAGTGTACCCAGGGGTAGTAAACGGGTCACGGGACGTTTTTAGACATAGCCGGGCCCACACGGGGGTATTTGGGTCACTTAGGCTTGGCCCATTAGGCAAAAAAAGGGGATTAGGTAAATTAAGGAATTTGGAGGAATGATAAAACGGTTGATAGAGTTTTAGAAAAACGGTAAGTGGATTAAGGAACCCTAATAGCAGTTAAAGGCAATTTTGGGATCACTAGAGAGCCAACAAGGATCATCTTCAACCTTGGAATTCATCTCCGAATCAGACATTACGAAACCTAAGGCAAGTGGATAACTTGCAATAGTATTAAATCTGTTTTTTTTTAAATTCATATTCATGTGATGTGTTTGATAAAAAATTCGTTTTGGGTGTTCATGGCATAAACATGAGGTTTTGCAAAAATAATAATCTGACTTACGAATTTAAATGAAAATTCTTGTAGAAATCTCATATTATAAATTGATACACATCTGGAAGGATGATATCTGGATAAATAGAAACGAATTTGGTGTAGGGATTTGGGATGTAAATGTGTAAGGAATTAAAGATGTATATTTCCCCAAATCCAGAAATCGTAGTTAATGGACGAATTAATGATGTTGGTGGACATTCTGGAGGTCCCTAATAAGGTTTCTAACATGTATTAATGCTAAGAGGGCTTGAGGTTACTGGTAGAAGGAATTAGGGTTTGAGAATTTTCGTCCATGGCTGATTCTGTTTTCGCGAAGAAGACGAAGACCTGCTCGATCGATCGATCGAAGGTCTGGGGTCGATCGATCAAAGGTCGGCAGATTTCAGCAATTCTGCCCAGTTATGTATATAAAAGAAAATTTATATAATAAATCTTTATGTAATTAATTATGGGGAAATTATTACATGAGTTTAAACCTAATTAATCATGAGTAAAGTTAATTAGGATTTGAGGAATTTTTGGTGTCACGTAATGAAGAAAATTCGGGAGTCAGGAGTTTAGACTCGGGTGAGGTTATTTCGGACTACGAGAGTAAGTTTAATTTTACGGTGGGAGCGACACCAAAGGTGGCTTAATTAATTAATGTGCGAATTAATTAATAATTAGAGTTGGGCCATAAAACTCTTAATGAATTAAATGGACTTATGTTACGGGTTTTGTACATAGGGTAGCCGGGACATTTTATATGTATATATACGAAGTGTGGTAGTATATATATATAGTGTATGTGCATTAATATTAGTGATTGAATATTATTAATATGTACTCTAGTGCTATAGGGGGAGGTTGCGCGCAGTGGATGAATCCCCTAGCTTGAGGAGTAGGGCGAGTATAAATCCCAGGTCATAGCGTCCGTTGTATGGGTGAGGGGTATCTCACTTTCAGGGAAGGAATATGACCGCCTCCAATTCGTATGTTAAACTAAGTTAGTGAGCGAATCTAACTTGGATAACTAGGTTACGTGAATACACCTAGTGGGATAGCACTTGGGAAAATTTATACTTTGTGAGTATTCTTACTCGGTTGAAAGTTTGTATTAAATGTTATTTCAGTATGTTTGTGAATACTGTAATATGATTAAATATATAATTAGGTAAATAATTATATAGGGGATAATTAATACATAGTGAAAAAGATGTATTATGTGCATAACAGGTGTGAATGTTATATGAAATTAATAGGAGTAATGATTTAATTAAGTTGACGTTTATAATAACTTAAAAATCATGAATTAAGGCATACTCGGTTAGAGTAGGTAAAATTCAAGGGTTAAAAAAATAAGCATTGGGTCAGGAGCGTAGGACCTAGTAAATTAATTGGAAGCGTTAGTAGTACACATTAGAGGAGGCGTGAGGAAGTCCTCAAGAGAGTGCGGCACTAACTAAAATATGAAGAGCATGCATATTTATTTATCACTGCAAGTTAATCATTTGTTAAATGTTTTCAAATGTTTTTGGGTACTAACCCTTGCTATAAAATTCTTTTAAAAACCTTTTAGGTGTCCAACCACAAGGGCGCCAAGCTTGACTCTATTCCAGGTATCCTTACTGCAGCACATGTGGATGTTGCGGGGTTTTGCTAGACGCCTCTTTCTTCCATTCTTGTAGAGACTCTCTAGTAGTTATCTGAGCTTGTCGCTCACAGTTCATTTATCAGTAGTAGACTTGTTGAGATGTTTTATGATATTTACTTGTATTGGATATTTGGACCGATGGTTTATTCGGTTAAGTGTTTTAATTGTGGATGGTTATTTTAATTAACTGTGATTGTGTATTGTTGTATGTTCCGCACGAGTTTTATTTAATTAATTGAAAGATAAAAATTGGCACCAGTCTACTTTTCTCACTTAGGTGATTAGTAATTTAAAAAGACGACAGTGATGCTAAGAATGGACCAACTGAGAAACCTTTTCTAACTTTATTTAGGACTGATCACCCGGGATTAATTAGTCGGGGTGTCACGCATACTACCTATCATCCAACCTCTTCTATGCAACTTTAAGCACACATTTTCCAAGAGTCTGATACTTCACTACATAATGGTTTAGTGATTAGATGTGGATGTAGCAGTGAGTAGATGTAGCAGCAACAGCAGATGTAGATATTGAAACAATAACAGTAGATTACAATGTTGCCATTCATATTATCAATTTCTAATTTTTTTTCTTTTTCCTAATAATGCTTTTACAACTTCTACTTGGCTTGGTTCATTGGCTTACTCCATCCACTTTTCTGGCCTGCAGTACATGTTGCAGAAGTTGATCATGCCTTTATATGCATCCCAATGTTCTTTTGTGTTTTGAAATTCACACTTGCATACATAAACTATTGAGAACACCAGATATCAAATTTATTTTTACAATATCTGTGTTACTCTTTGTGGTATCAACTTTGTAGTTTCTATTATGTTCACTTATTTTATAACAGATGTAGGTTGCTATCGTAGGAATGCGGTCAATGTAGTACATGTAGTAGGAATATGGCATGGAGATACAAGAATAGGTGCGTACTGCCATATAGCAGGAATGTGGTACGACGGGAAAAAATTAGAGCGCGACACATGCACATTTCTATTTTTGTATATTTTATTTTATGATTTGGTAGTAATATGCCCAGTAGAATCTTTTTGGACAATGGATATGTAATTTATTATTGAATTGTGGCTTTCGGGAATATGTAATGGGTTCATTAATGTATTTTTTTTCATATTGAGGAATATATGGGATATGTATTGACATCACTAAATGTAGTTCTTTTGTTTATGATTCAACTATTGTGTAATTGATGTTTGTATTCTTAAACATGGCGAATTGTTATATAAATATAAGAAAGTCTTGCCCAAATTTTTTATATGATCAGATTTACCATTAATAATAGTATAGTTAGTATTTTTGTTCTTAAATTTGGTGGTTTATCTCATAAACAAATGAAACATTGCCCAATTTTTTAAACTAAAAGGTTTTTACTATAAATTATTTAAAAAAATACTTATCTACTGCGAACTAAATGCAATGTGTGGTCTGATCAACGATGTATCCTTTTGAAATTTTGCGTTGTGCCTTGAATGTTGAACTAAATATGACGTATGCCCTATAAACGACGTATACTTTTGAATATTGTTAGACTATTTGTTATTTGTTAAGCATGGTGAATATTTCTATAAACATAAGAGATTATGACAATTGTTTTTTTAAATTACACTGTTTTGTTGGGGAAAGAAATTTTTTTCGTTTTGTAATTACACACTTTGGAGATTTTTATCGTTTTACGATTATGCACTTTGAAAATTTTTACCCTTTTACATTTACGTACTTTTAAAAAACTTCTCCACATTCCGCTAGTTATTATATAAATTATAAAATTTATTTCATTAGCAATTTTTAAGTGAACTATTTTGAAAGGTTAGTTTCACTTCGGCCGAGCAAAAACCCATTTCGCCTACATACTAACCCAATATTGGAAATGTAAAACTAAACTTACACAATTAATGACACCAAAACACAATACAAATTTTAATAAATACCACTCTATCAAGTGTTGCTTTGCAGATAATAGTGAAAACCCACAATATTTAAACATTGTCACAAAACACACTCAGGTACACAAGGTTAATATTAGTGTTATCCCTTTTTGTTATCTATTTTGTTACTCTCAATTTTAAAATATTATACTTTATTTTGTCTTTACTTATATGGATCCCAAAGTATAAAAAAACAAATCAATTACCCGGTAGACAATCCCTCGTTGAGTATAAGGAGTGCGTGGCAGCATCAAGTGGCCATGGCATAATAGTCGAAAGAATTGGAATACAGCTAGCTTAGAAAGTACCATTGTCTAGATAGGACACCTTTTTAGGGCCTCAAGTTGGGAGATATCCTCGCTTCTCCAAACAGACCATAAAATAATGCATATACATAATAGCAGTACCATAAGAATGGCCCCCATCTCCGGCACACAACTACCGAACGCTTGAGGTCAAATCAACCCCACACTATCACTAGTGCTACCACTAAGTAGCAGTCTCAACCCTCTGTAGCAGCATACAATACATAATTTCAATTGTGTCATAGGCTTGGTTATAACGAAACAAGAGTTCATACCAAACATGTGGAATCTAAGCATCTGTAGTTATCAAGTAAATATTCTGATTGAAAATACGACTGCATAGTGCATAACGTGATATAACATTAACAGAACAGCATTTAGGAGAACAAAATATATTATTACTTCATGGGGGCACAACACAAAATTCCATACCATAGAACCAGACAGAGTTGAAAAACCTTTGGACGGCCTTACAGCCACAGGAAAACCCCAAGGAAACTCTCTCCCTCTCTCATTACTTGCTCTTCTTAACAGGCAAACAAAACACACTCACAAAACCGTTCCCTTTAACTTAAAATTCCTCGTTACTTGCTCTTCTTGACAGGCAAACAAAACATACTCACAAAACCGTTCCCTGTAACTTAAAATTCTCAAGAAACTCTCCCCAATACTACAAAATTTAAATAGATATTATTACTAGAACTAATTAATTCCTAGTAGCTGCAAAACCTCATAGGCAGGCAATATCGAAGGGTTCTTTCATCAGGGGCTCATCCATTCGCATTTCATTCATCCAATCAAAATCATCGCTCCCCAGTTCACCAAAATCCCAGTTGGGCAAATCGCTAGGCTCATCATCACCAAATCCAGTAATTTGAAAATCATTAAAATTGCAAAAATCATCCAGAACCTGCGGTAAATTCTCCATGAGTACTAGCGAATCAAGGTCCAACCCAAAATCAATATTTTCCCCAATCTCAGCCAATGTTGAAGTCTCATCTATTGGAGCCGATTTTGGCACTGTGACATTAATATCAGCACTAACGTCTTCAACTGTCTTGTTGACTTTTCCATTTCTTTGTGAGACAGAAGAGGAAGACTCCATTTCGAGAACAGACAAGGGGGATGTGTGTGACAACACACTCTCCGAGCCCTCAGAAACTGAAGGGCGGTTGTGAAGTTGAGGTCGAGGTTGGGAGACCCCAACTGAGGAAGAGTTGTTAATGCTCTTCTCAGAGGCTGCTATAGAGTCGAACTCTAGTTTCTTCTTTTTGTAAGCCTCGGCTGCTTCTTCAGCAGTGTTGTAGGTACCCAACCAAACCCTTCTCTGTTTAAAGGGGTCACGTATTTCAGCCGCCCATTTCCCCCATTTCCTCTGACGAACGCCTCTGTATTTCGACGAGGGACGCTGTTGTTGCGCTAAATCTCTTTTCATAACTGGCTTTTTATCACCATTGTTGCTGTCTTGACAAGAGGCCTCCATTTCCAGGGCTTTTGCACAGATTGGAAGTTTGATCTCTTGTACGATATGCTTTGGTCCGTAGGGGTTTTTGTTGGTCATCTCGTCGTCTGATGAATCGGTCAAATCAGGATCGTAGCAGATAACACGGACTTTTCTCATTGGCTTGGGGATGTTTTCAACTCTGCTCTTTGGTTTTCGGGAGGGATTCTTTTCTTGATTGAAACGGATTCGTCTCCGGACCGCTGGCATTTTGTTCATGACTCTTCAAACCCCCTCAAAATATTTGTAGAAAATTAATAAAAAATCAAAAAACGGACAGAAAATAGTAATCAAAAATGATTTTCACTCTCAAAATCTCAGTAAGATCAAGTCAACGTCCCTCTGAGGAACAAAAAGAGATAGAAAAATCGTTGTATGTGAAAACCCCCAAAGTAATCTACTCCAGAACAATTCCTGCACCCAAAAAAAACATAAACCCATTTCAGATCAGAACCTATCAGGCATACAAATTTATTTAAAAATAGAAAGTAAGGGTTTAGGAGGGATTTGTACCTTTTGGGCCTCAAACGCATCGAAACAGTAGGAACACACGGGTTGGGGCTCTGCTGTTGAAGACAGCAGAGTTGTTGCATGCAAAGAGCGAAGAACACAGATGTGAAAGAAATCCAGAGCTTCAACGGAGCCCCAATCACAGCCAAATCAAACCTTGCCGACATAAATCTACTCTCCACAACGCTTTAGCAAAACCCTCTTTGGTCTAAAGACAGTATAGAAAAAGAGATAGAAAAACGGATCAGCTATATGGAAGGCTATATATAGATACCCAAACAACCTAGAACCTAAAACCCTTGTGTGAAGGATTAGAAATCTAAGGCTACGATTTCTCAATAGAATAAGACGAATACGCTATCAACAAGTTTCTAACAAGGATTTAACAACGCAAATCTCTATAAAAGACGACACAACCTGACAGAAGATGGGATTATTAATATATATCATATATATCATCGAAAACTGTAAAATAAACATACTCACTTCGTTTGTTTGTCTCTCACCGCCTGATTATTTCTTGGGGTGTCTCTGGACCTCACGTCTTTATCCCTTTGCCTCTACTCTTTCACTTTTTTCCAAGCAGTCAAAATGCACTAAAGGGTGGGTTAATATATAAAGTAAATAAATTGAATTAGTCAGAATTTAATGCTGATGAGTTGGCATGCGCAAAGTGAAGAGGGGAGAGAATGCGCATCCATGAGGCATGACCATACCATCTCGTTTCATGCATATCATGTCTAGTAGCATTCGTTAGCAGCCATAAAGAGGCTGACGTTTGGTTCTCGCGCGTGAATAGCATTCGACTGTAGAAAGCAATTGTGCGATAGTTTCGAGGAGAAATTACAAATACGCGCGGATACGAGAGTGGGGTTAGAATCCCAACTGATACGGTTTGTTTCTATTGTTGGACTGATTCAGTAATGCAGCGAATCGGCAACGTATCCGAGAGCCGTTTCTTCGCAGGATTACAGCTATTTTTTATTGGACCTTTTTAGGTATATGGCTTTACATATTTACATTAATGTCACTGGCGTTTCCTTTTCTGTAGCTGCACTCGGACTTTCCTTTTTATTTATTTATTTTAAACAAAATCATTTTTACCAATTTATTTTTAACAATAGTATTATATTCAATGTATAGTACATCCCCGGATGAATCATTTTTTTATGCCATTTCGGAAAAGCTGTCTTATTTGGGAAATTATTTTAACAAAAAAATTAATTTTAAAAATATCTCTGGACATAAAATATTTTGTAAAATAAAATACTATTTTGGTTACATGCAGAGTTAAATACCAGAGAGTACAACAAGTGTAATTAATGTGCCCCTCATGATGCTCCCACCACCGTAACTGTAAAAGACTAAAAAAATCTAGATTGTGTAATATTTTAATATTTCTGATTAGACTTTTAGGCGTCCCTTGCTCATGTGACCAAATTCCGTCCCCTTCACACGTATGTCCCACCACAAATCTCCTCTTAAAAAATAATCTGAAAAGTCCTTACCGTCGATGTGCGTTTATAATATTTTATAATATTTAGTCAATCGTCAAAACTTTTCTTTATTTTGAAATTTTTGCAAGTTACCCTGATATTTGTTATTAGTTTTTTTGGTTTCGATTCCAAATGACAAGTCTTTGTAGGGAGAGATCCTATTATTTTTGGTCTTAGTAAAGAGTCCCGTCATAATTGTAGTTACAGCTTCACTATAAACGTGTTTAGATGTTTATACCTAGGATCGAAGGCTGAAAAAAATTCGGAAAGGGGACTAAATACCAAACCTCCCATTTCTAATTTGGTGAATTAGAGCATCTCTTATATGTATATTTTAAAAAAAATATTAAACATAACAAATAGAGCACCTCTTATGGGTATGCCTGTAAATTGAGCGCCCGAAGCCCGAAGTCCGCCCGTTCGGCCCGCTATTTTCGGGCCGAGCTTTATTTGAGTTTGAGTTTGAGCCGAGCCGAGCCTGAGCCAAAATTTGAAGCCCGAATGAATTTCGGGCCGAGCTTGAGCCGAACCTTGCCAAGCCCGAATTGGGCCCGAAGCCCGAACTTCATATTTTCAAATAAATAAATAAATAATTTATATAATTGCTCAAGTCACAATAGGCCTTTGTTAGTGATCAAATTTTGCTAAATGTATGAAATTTAATAGGCATTTGTAAGTTTTCACTCTTATTTCCCTTCTTTTAATTTGATACATTTCATAATTATATATTTTACTTCATGAAATATCAATTAGATTTTAATGTGTAATTTTTTCCATGATGGAAATACAAGAAAAAAAAATTAATTCGAACTTTTTTAGCAAAAAAATTGAAATCGGGCCTGCCCGAAATCGGGCCCGAAGCCCGTAATATATATGAGCCGAGTTCGGGCCTAGGTGGGAAGAAATAATTCGGGCCGAGCTCGGGCTTGAGCATAGGTAAGTGAGTTCGGGCCGAGCCTGAGCAATCCCAAGCCCGGCTCACCCAGCCCGATTTACAGCCCTACTTATGGGTTAGATAAATGATGTCATATTTCTACCAAAATAAAGTAGGCTTGCAAGATGAATATTTATATGGATAATCATATTTCATGTGATTGTGGTGAGACCACCTCTAGGAGGAATAAATTTGTCATGTATTTTTCTTAATTTTTTCATGTGGAGCAAGATGATCCGCTCTATATGGGGCCCGCAAAGTGTATGGTTGCCCGCTCTTTTTTTTTAGATTCAAGTCTTGGGGAGGGAGTGAGACTTGAACCCCGACCTCTTGCAAAGCAAGGGTTGGTGGTAATCATTGGAACAAGTCCCTTTATTTTTCTAATATTTGAAGGATATTTACACTTGCAACGACTTTATATGGATATTTGTGGTGCCCATAACATTCGATTTTAGGGGTCAAATAGATATATAAAGTACCCATAAGGGTTACTCATATAATTAATTGTAAAAAATGATGGGTTGAGTTGCATATTTTTTTTAAATAGGGGTGCAATGCATAATATATTAATACATTTAATAATACAATAATTTAGTGTTTTCTTTAGAATAGAACAAGATTCCCCATATTTATTAGAATAATTGGTAGAATAACCCTACCAAGGTGGAGAGAAAACTTGAGACAATATTAAAGGAATCATAAAAATTTAAGCTACTTAAAAAATTTGACTAATTGAATGCCTTAAAGGTCCATTTAATTTACTATTTACATACAACTTTACGCTATAACTAGTTGTAAACCCGCGCGATGCACTTGCTAGGCGATTGCATACACATGATTAAAAATAAACGTGTTTCTTGAAAAAATGTTACTGCTGCATAAGCAAGATAGCTTAGTACTAATACATAAAAAAAATTATATATGTAAGAGGGTAGTCCCCTTGTAGCGTGAGAGTATGGTAGTACTAGTTGAGGTGTAACCCCTATAGGTATTGTGATAAATGAGAACCCGAAAACTCTTTAATGAACATAAGTAAATGCACAACATTATATTTGATCAACACTCAAATTGTAATCACAATGCACTCATGTATAGCTCAAACAATAATAGAGGGAACTCTCAAAAGTAACTCAGTCAAAGGGAGAGAGGAATAAGCACCATAAATACACCTTGGCAGGGAGCCAAATACACCAACAATCTCTGAAAGATCTCTGGTTAGCTATTAAAAGCTTCACAACAAATGACAATGGTGGGTGAGTAAGAACTCTGATTTGCAACAACTTCTTTCTCTTTGATGATAATCTCTCTAGAGAAGGACTCTAAAAGAACATCCCCTCCTCAGAAGTGGTTGAGGCCCATAAAAAGCCCCCCACACCACTCCCGAGGTGCCTCAGTCTTTCACAGCTGTGAAAGACATTCCTTATACTTTATGTCACACAAATTAAATACCTGATGGACTAGTCATCTCCTTGTCATAAACATTAAATGCCAAGACATGCCTTTTGCCTAACCACTGTGCGTCATGGGGTTGTCATTACAGAGGTGGTTCACCAACTGTCTGACAGCCCCAAATACCACGGTGGTTTACTCAAGTGCAGATTTGACATTGTTTAGCTGGCTAGTGACATCACCTAAAGTAGATGTGACATTAAATAGAAGGTTGTTTGGTTCACAACTCAATGCACAATGGAACTCAAGGCTGCTCCGCCTAAGATTCTGCGATCAAAGGTCTTTCGGTGTTTTACTAGGTGTATCTAAGATGGTCAGGACAAGCCCCAATGCTGCCTCACTTCTCAATCCTCCAAACCAAATCCCTCTTAATTTTCCACGACAAGGTCTCCCGATAGAGCATGAAAGCTCTCCTAGGCCTGCCAGGACTGATCTCTCGCGAGTACTATTTGACCTCACACTGAATAGCGTTATAATCATTATAGCTTATGGCCAGTATAAAAGGATACAACATGACTAAGTAAGACAACAAAGCTAAAGGATGAGCCCTCTCGGCCAGTTACTTTGCTCAAAGATCTCCCTGGACTACCACGCTGAACTGCCTCACTTGTGCTACCATGCTGAGCTACCTCGCTTGAGCCTGTTGTATTAGCTGGGGGGATTATCTCTAATTTTGAGATTATCTTCAAGCCCCCTATATTTTCTCCTTCCTGGAGAGATTTGTTATGGTAACAAGAAATGTCTTCACGAAAAACTTCTCAATCCGATGAACCCCCTACTTGTGAAAAAAATTTCTTGCATCTCTGTCTTCATTACAACTTCTACCATTCTCTCTGCCAGAAAAAAGTTAAATTCTCGCCGATGTACTTAAACCAAAGCACTTCAAGGTGTCAGTTAATGGTGAGGGGACATTGCGACTTTTCTACCGTTGTGCCTCAGCATTTTCGTCTTCTTCACTGGCTATTGGAATTATTTGAAACATAAAGGAAGTTATTGATTATCCGATCTGACTGTTCAAAAGTTAAACTCTCCTCTGCCTGCACTATTCTGTGCCACCATGCAGTGTAGTTGTAATAAGATGGTATTTGTGTTAAGACTGCCCCTAGTGGTATGAAATCTCCCTATTGAACATTCCTAGCATTTATACTTATGAAATTCTCCCAAAGTAACTGTTGAACTATAAAATTCTTCCAAGTTTCGTCATGCCGCTATTCTTCTTAGTTTTGTGTTGTTTTAAAAGTAAAATTCTCCCCAGTGTACCAAAGCCAGAAATAACTCCGAACGGGCTTGTGGCGAGGGGACATCGTGAACTTTTTGTACTGCGCTGTGTGGAGCCTTTTCTCTAATGTTGGAATTCTCCTGCGTAAATTCTCCCAATGAAATTCCCCCAAATTGAAGGTACTTTCTCGTTTGGACTATGTTGCATCATCATTTCATCTTATTCGAAAAGTAAAATTCTCCTCGATGTGCTTGAGTCAAAGCTAAACCCATTTGGACTTGTGGCGAAGGGATATTGTAGCTTTTTGAACCGTGGTAATAGCCTCTGAGTTGTGGGACATCCGATGTGCCAAATAAAAACTTCTGGCGCCAAAATCATAACTTGCTTTGAAAGAAACCCTTTCTAAACCCCATGCGTCACTTCATTAATGACGTGGTGCCATCTTTTCAACTATTAGGACACTCCCCGAAGTGTCACGTGTCCATTTAAAATGATTGTGGGCGGCTTTGCCTGTGTGGTAGTGGGAAACTGAAAAGCCAATTTGAGAAAATTCAAATGGCTATTATCACTACACCAAAAACAGCATTTTGGCACACCCTGATATTAAAAATCTGGCATAGTTTAAAACTGTGCCAGATTTTGGCACGGTTTAATGACAATTTATCACACTTTAAAACAATGCCAAATTTTGGCACTGTTTTAAAGTGCGCCAAAATTAAGAACACTTGATTAGAATATAAAATGCCTTAAAATTTTGACACACTTTAGTTTCCCTCTTCTCTCTCCTCCCTCGTCTTCTCCCCCGCTCCCCCCTCTCTCTCTCGACCAAAAGCCCTACCCTCTCTCTCCGGGATCAGCTCACCGACAAGGACGCTCTAATCGCCGACCTTCAATCCCAGCTTCACTCCTCCGACTCATCTCTCTCCGGCATCGCTGATAAGCTCGTTCAAGTCGATCGCGAAAAGGTTCATCCCAATCCCCTCCCTCTCTCTCTCACACACTAACAGACATAATATTGGTTGTTGTTTTTTGAGCCCAGGAGAGGTTGTTGAAAGAGAACGAATTGCTCTTCAACACTGTAAAGAAGCTCAATCGCGATGTTGCTAAGGTACCATATGTGCTGCTTTTCAGAATGTCACCTCATTTTTTCGTTTTAAAACTCTATCGTCCAACTCACTTGATAAAGAGTTACTTCATATTTTACCCACCTCCACTGGGACTGTACATGATGCTACTTAAATTTTACTAGTTTTTGTTACAAAAATAATGTGCACAGATTCTGAAAATACAGAAATTCAAAATGCACAAGAAAATTCAATCAACATATTTGTAGGCTACTAAACATTTAAACTTGTCGAACTCTCTAAAAAAACATTCCTCCTCTCATTTAAACTTGTCGCAACTCTCCAAAAAATTTTGACACATCTTTGTTTTGACATTCCTCCTCTCATTCTTCAAAGTCGCACGTGGTCGACGATCACATCGGCATCGCCATCGTCGGTCTCACCGCCGACGGCCGCGCCCCCTCCCTGTCGACCGACTCGTTGTTCAGAGTGGTGATTCACAGAGCACTCAGCTGCTGAGTTGATGGTGAGTTTTGATTTAGGGTTTTGGTTTAGTTGGTTTTGAATTTTTGTTGTGGTGTTTAGACCATACATGTTTATTACTCTCTTAGTCCCAAATTAAGAGTCAGACCACTATTCTCTTTTGGTTTGTACTCCACTTTTCCTTTTTGGACATAATTAACGTACCAAATTTCATCGTAGTGAACGAATGTTGACCTTGGCAATTGATTTAGAGTATCCTTAATCTATGCGAAAAAAGGATAAGGACTCTTAATTTGGGACGGAGGGAGTACTTAGGGTGTGTTTGGGAAACCCAATACCGTGCTTTGGAATTGGAATCGGAATTGGTAAATTTTTAAACTTGGACTGAATATTTTTCATCCATGGCATGGAATTTAAATTATGATCATGGTTGATTTTTGTGGATTCTTGTGTATATGATGATAAAGCTTCTTTGCTTAATTTGTCTTGTTTTGGAGGGTACGAGGTGTTAGCGTCTATGTGTTAGGTAATGGTAATATACACACAAGCCCTACCCTCTATTGACGCAACCTCTCCGTTTCCTCTAACCTCAAGCGCAGTAGCGCCAAGGTCCACCTTAAGGGTGTTGGTCAGGCCTTAGCTCCGGCAGGTAAAGCTCATCATTACATCATCCTCTGGCTCACACAGGTTTCTCCATCTCGTGTAGGACCACTTCCGAGGGTTTGAGGAGCGTGGGGGAGTATAGCGGCGGTGTCGACTTTTCTTCTTCTGTACACAAAAACCATATTCCAGTATATTTATTTATATAATCATTTCAGTTTAACTACTAGAGTACATTTATTCTTATTCTTGAGTAACATTGACCATATGTGTTTTTGCAGCCATAGGGAATGGCTATATTTAATTACCTGATTCAGTATGCCCTTTCAATTGTAAGTAATTAATTCTATGAATATCATTAATTTATTTAGGTTTGATTATACATTTACCCCTCATCTTTTAATCTACTTTAGATTGCAGCTGAAAGTGTTAAAATGTATGTAGCAATTACTGACGGAACTCTCAATTTGGTTCACAAGGTAACATTTGATTTTATCTATTTAACACAATCAAATTGATCTCATTCGTATCATCTTTTAAAAATAGCATTCACTTTGTGTTCTGTAACAGTTTTTGAGATTCAGCGCCATGATGCCGTTAGAGCACTTGAAATTTATAAGAAATCAGGAGATCGGGTATATATATCATATGTGTGTTATTTGTGTCTTGTTAGAGCATTCATAATGGTTTTCCAAACAGAAGGAAGCAGATAGCTTAAATGTGTCATATCCCTGTCGCAGCAGCATAATGGTGGAGGATAGGATAGATAATAAATGACCCCAGAATACGCACAATCGTCCTGATATTAAGATGTTCAAGCAGATGACTGTTAACCATTCCAGGTTGGATAGTTCAAACTAGTGACAGTCAACCGTCCCAACTTTTATCCACCACTCACCCATCCCACTTTGTTGTTTTACTCACCAAGTTAACCGTCCAAACTTTTAATACTGCAGCTGATTATTACTTGTTCATGCGATAATCCAATACCTAATCCCCCTAAACGGAAAAAAAATCTTGTCATTGATATCCACTTTTGAGTTCCCCCCCCCCCCCCCGGTATAACAATCTATGGTGCCTCTCTTATACTGAATTGTTTGCATAAGGCTTGTCTACCCTGTTACGATGTTATATTGTTATGTATTTAAAAGCATAGTACTGCTGAACATTATGGATTTGCATGGAGTATCAATGACATGCAAGTTGTATCCTTGTTTTGTTACAAGTCATGATATTTGTCAACTCCTTATCTCATTCAAAGAAGGCATTTATAAATTTATAAATGAAGACACAACATGTATAATTTTCTGGTCGTAATTACATATTTTTTTTTATCTTTATTGTATTTTCCTTGTCAGCGAAAGATTTCAGAATTTGTAGACATTGTTGGACCAAATGGGATACTTTCGAGAAGTTATGGCGCGAAGAGTTCATCGGGTGGCTATCAAAATACAAATGAAATCTGGTTAGTCTCAAATTCTCTTTGAATGTTGCAGCATTAAATAAAAAAAATAGCCTGAAATAGCGGTGACAAGTAGCCAAACGTAAAATGGCTTACTTCATGAGCTTATTTAGTTAAATTGGTGGAAGGGATTTGCTGGTGGTTTGGTTTTGGAATTTGCTGCTGCTGTTGAGTTTTTTTAAATGTTAAAACATGTAGGATTTAACGAATAAACAAATGAAACTATGTCAAAATTTTCTAAAATCAATAAACGTTGTAAATTGATTAAAAACATATCGTTATAGGGTAAAAACCCAATGTAACTTGTAGGAACTGACCGCATAGTCCCGGGCCTCCCGATTTGAGAGTATGACGATAATTTGCAAAAATCACACTTAGACTTAAAAATAAGCCGTTAAAGGGTGAAAACCCAAACCAACATCCAAACGACCCAGTAAGAGGCACGAACACCTCGCACGGGACCAATGCAAGTTGTAGAAACTGACCGCGTAGTCTCGAGTCTCCCGGTTTGAGAGTATGACGATAATTTACAAATCTAACACTTAGACTTAAAAACAAGCCATTAAAGGGTGAAAACCCAAACTAACCACCAAACGGCCCCGTAGGAGGCACGAACACCTCGCACGGGACCAATGCAACTTGTAGGAACTGACCGCGTAGTCCCGGGTCTCCTGGTTTGAGAGTATGACGATAATTTGCAAAAATCACCACTTAGACTTAAAAACAAGGCGTTAAAGGGTGAAAATCCAAACCAACCCCCAAACGACCCCGTAGGAGGCACGAACACCTCGCACGGGACCAATGCAACTCGTACGAACTGACCACGTAGTCCCTGGTCTCCCGGTTTGAAAGTATGAAGATAATTTGAAAAATAACACTTAGACTTAAAAATAAGCCGTTAAAGGGTGAAAACCCAAACCAGCCCCCAAACGACCCCGTAAGAGGCACGAACACCTCGCCCGGGACCAAAGCAACTTGTAGGAACTGACCGCGTAGTCCCGGATCTCCCGGTTTGAGAGTATGACGATAATTTGCGAAAATCACGTTTAGACTTAAAAACAAGCCGTTAAAGGGTGAAAACCCAAACCTGCCCCAAACGACTCCATACGAGGCACGAACACCTCGTATGGGACCAATGCAACTTGTAGGAATTAACGGCGTAGTCCCGGATCTCCCGGTTTGAGAGTATGATAATAATTTATAAGAATAACACTTAAGACTTAAAAATAAGCCGTTAAAGGGTGAAAACCCAAACCAGCCCCCAAACGGCCCCGTAGGAGGCACGAACACCTCGCACGGGACCAATGCAACTTGTAGGAACTGATCGCGTAGTCCTGAGTCTCCCGGTTTGAGAGTATGAGGATAATTTGTAAAAATCACATTTAGACTTAAAAATAAGCCGTTAAAGGGTGAAAACCCAAACCAGGCCCCAAACGACCCCCTAAGAGGCACGAACACCTCGCACAGGACCAATGCAACTTGTAGGAACTGACCGCGTAGTCCCGGGTCTCCTGGTTTGAGAGTATGACGATAATTTGCAAAAATCACCACTTAGACTTAAAAACAAGGCGTTAAAGGGTGAAAATCCAAACCAGCCCCCAAACGACCCCGTAGGAGGCACGAACACCTCGCACAGGACCAATACAACTTGTAGGAACTGACTGCGTAGTCCCGAGTCTCCCGGTTTGAGAGTATAGTGATAATATTCAAAAATCACACTTAGACTAAAATACAAGCCGTTAAAGGGTGAAAACCCAAACCAGGCCCCAAATGACCCCGTAAGAGGCACGAACACCTCTCACGGGACCAATGCAACTTGTAGGAACTGACCGCGTAGTCCCGGGTCTCCCGATTTAAGAGTATGATGATCATTTGCAAAAATCACACTTAGACTTAAAAACAAACCGTTAATGGGTGAAAACCCAAACCAACCCCCAAACGACCCCTTAGGAGGCACGAACACCTCGTACGGGATCAATGCAACTTGTAGGAACTGACCGCGTAGTCTCGGGTCTCCCTGCTTGAGAGTATGATGATAATTTTCAAAAATTACACTTAGACTTAAAAATAAGCCGTTAAAGGGTGAAAACCTAAACCAACCCCCAAACGACCCCGTAGGAGGCACGAACACCTCGCACGGGACCAATGCAAGTTGTAGGAACTAACCGCGTAGTCTCGGGTCTCCCAGTTCGAGAGTATGATGATAATTTGCAAAAATCACACTTAGACTTAAAAACAAGCCGTTAAAGGGTGAAAACCCAAACCAGCCCCCAAACGGCCCCGTAGGAGGCACGAACACCTCGCACGGGACCAATGCAACTTGTAGGAACTGACCATGTAGTCCCGGGTCTCCCGGTTTGAGAGTATGACGATAATTTGAAAAAATCACACTTGGACTTAAAAACAAGCCGTTAACTGGTGAAAACCCAAACTAGCCCCCAAACATCCCCGTAGGAGGCACGAACACCTCGCACGGGACCAATGCAACTAATAGGAACTGACCACGTAGTCCCGGGTCTCCCGATTTGAGAGTATGACGATAATTTACAAAAATCACACTTAAACTTAAAAACAAGCCGTTAAAGGGTGAGAACCCAAACCAGCCCCCAAACGACCCCGTAGGAGGTACGAACACCTCGCACGGGACCAATGCAACTTGTAAGAACTGACCGCGTATTTTCGTGTCTCCCAGTTTGAGAGTATGACAGTAATTTGCAAAAATCACACTTAGACTTAAAAACAGGCCGTTAAAGGGTGAAAACCCAAACCAACCCCCAAACGGCCCCGTAGGAGGCACGAGCACCTCGCACGGGACCAATGCAACTTGTAGGAACTGACCGCGTAGTCTCGGGTCTCCCGATTTGAGAGTATGATAATAATTTGCAAAATCCACACTTACTTAAAAACAAGCCGTTAAAGGGTGAAAACCCAAACCAGTCCCCAAACGACCCCGTACGAGGCACGAACACCTCGCACGGGACCAATGAAACTTATAGGAACTAACCGCGTAGTCCCGGGTCTCCCGATTTGAGAGTATGACGATAATTTATAAAAATAACACTTAGACTTAAAAACAAGCCGTTAAAAGGTGAAAACCCAAACCAGCCCCCAAACATCCCCGTAGGAGGCACTAACACCTCGCACGGGACCAATGCAACTTGTAGGAACTGATCGCGTCGTCCCGGGTCTCGCGGTTTGAGAGTATGACTATAATTTGCAAAAATCACACTTAGACTTAAAAACAAGCTGTTAAAGGGTGAAAACCCAAACCTGCCCCAAATGACCCCGTAGGAGGCACGGACACCTCGTACGGAACCAATGTAACTTGTAGGAACTGACTGCGTAGTCCCGGGTCTCCCTGCTTGAGAATATGACTATAATTTCCACTCATATATGTAATTTTTTAGTTTGAGTAATTTTTTTTTAAAATTATTGGGTTACTAATATTGTATATTTTTTATATCCTGTTTTTTTTGGAGGATAACAGTTTATCGTTGGCATTTATTCATGTGGAACACACAGAGAACTCAATGGTTTACAACAAGGGATTTATTCATGATTCCATTTTTTTGTGTCATGGTCGTGCGATCTTTTGTTGTTTTATTGTTGACTTTTATGGCCGTGCGGGCTTTTGTAAGTTAATTGTTATATTTTGTGGCCGTGCGGGCTTTATGTTAGGGAGATTTTGTATTAACAAGTTTTGGAATGTCCGAAAAATAGAGGAAACTCTGCCCAATTTTTTTGGGCCTGTGAACTGTTAAAGACTTGTAATATTTTCAAGTTTGTATGTGTAAGGACATTTTTGTCCATTAACAATTTATTATGTCGCACGCCGTTACACCGTTGAAGAAATTCAAGATTCATAAATTCATCAAAGGATCTGAATATCAAAAGAAAAAGAGGAATCAAAGATTGGCTAAACCGGATCGGTCCGCCTAAGACCCGGACCGATCCGACTGCTGAAGGCCAGTATACCCCGGACCGCAAGCGAACCGATGAAGCCTGGAAAAGAACCGATCCGGTCACAACCGGACCGATCCGCCTCATAATAAAAGAACCGATCCGATCAATCGGACCGATCCTCCCCCAAGCCGGACCGGTCCGCCTGGGATAAACTCGAGCAGTTCCGTGAATTGTTTTACCACTAATTTGTTTTTCCTATATATATACCTATTTCGGTGGTGTATTTTTTAAGACTTTTCAAGACGAATTTCAGAGTCCTAAATACTCTAAGTCTTCACCTATTGAGCCCAAGACTCTAGGTTTTTTATTCACACAATTGCCAATCCTTTGTGAATCTTTTTGGTAACCCAAGAACACAACTTTTTAGTTTGTTCAAACCTTTGTGGAGAGATCTTTGCAACCGAGGGCTGCGTGTCATTACTGAGGGAGTCTCTACAAAGTTTTATGGCTGCGTGTCATTGAGGAGTGCTGCGGTTCTTCCTTTGTTGATTGGACTGAGGTTCATGTGGGTTCGCTGCGTGTGGATTCATTGCTGACGACACCGACCGACGCCTGCGAGTATTCGTGTGTCACTGTATTTCATTGTAATCCGTGTAAGATGCGATTTACTTATTATAGTGAAATAAAAGGTTTTGCCCTGCGGGGATTTTTCCTTAAACTTGTTTCGCATATTTGTTTATGGGATTGACACACGCACCGTAGATGGATGTTTAGGGGCTGAATTTATTTGATTTAAAAGTAGACTCTAATTAAATAAGGGTTACTTGGAAACTTGTGAATTTAATTTAAATCGATATTACACGCGTTCTCAAATTGGTATCAGAGCGGGTTACGCTAATTTATCGCGTGATCCTGATTTTTCGAGGATTTATTTTTTCTGATACAATTTGTCTACTCATGTTTTTAAATTGGTATCAGAGCAGGTTACGCTAATTTATTGCGTATTCCTTTTTCCACAAAATTGTGTGATATTTATTTTTTTTTAAAAATTAGTTTTGTGAAAAATCGCAATTTTTCAATGGAACGCCCATTTAATGAGGAGCCTTTTTTTGAAAAAATTCACGACCGTGCTGAAAAATTAAAAAGTTTGAATTTGAAACTTTGCAAAAGAATTAAAGTTTTGGAAAAAGAAAATTATGTCTTTAAAAGTAAGATTGAATATTTGCAAGCGTTTCAAACTCAAAGTAATATTTGTCGTGAGCACTTTGGCAATTTGTGTACTGATTTTGATTCTTTAAAAATTGCCAAAAAGAAGAGTGATGAGAGAGTCCTAGTTTTAGAGAAGGAATTAAAGGACTTAAAAAATTCTAGGGTTCCTGTTTGTGTCGTCGAGGATAAAAAATTAATCGATGATTTTACGGCACGTGAAAAGACTCTTAGGGATAAGTTTGTTTTAATTGAGGGGGAGCGTGATAAACTGTTAAGTTTAATTGATAATTTGAAAAAGAAATCCCTCAGATTGGAAGAGTCTACTTCTTTGCTTGAGTCAAAAATTTTGAAGTTAAAAAATGATTTGACGGACTCAAGTACGTTTGATAGTGATGGTAATGGCTCATCTTGTTCTCATGCTTCTAGTGCTAAAGCCAAAACCATTATTTGTTTTAGAGGGACAACTAAGTCCAAGGATGTTAGAAAAGGTCAAGCCATAGTTGTCATTCCACCCGTTTACACATGTTCATATTGTGGTAGGAAAGGTCACCTTAGGCGTTTTTGTTTTGATCTTGGAGAATGTCCTAGAAAGTTTATGTCTAGTGTTCCCATGGTTCCCAAATCCCCTACACGACGTTTCACATCTATTTGGGTTAGGAAATCACTTTTAGAGGCACTAGATTTTAGACAAGTTGATTCCCGTTTGCTTGCACATGATTCTTCTCTTGCCATATCATATAGATGATTGTGTTTGCATGTTTGTCATACGCTAGTTATGATTTTTGTTATATGTTAGCTAGCGCTGTGACATGTACTTTTTGTATAAATTTTTATTTTTGAAAAATACAAAAAGATTTTATTTTTATAAAATTTTGAGAAAATTCAAAAACATTTTTGTATTTTGTTTGCACCGTTTATGGATGGACACTTAGGATGATCGAGTCACAACATTATTCCATTATTTTCATGTGACTATTTGATAGTGTTTTGAGACAATAGGTCAATTCATCCATGTGCTTTATAATGTTTGGAGTCATTAAGATGTAATTAAGTGTTACTTCCTACATGTTTGACTCATGTTTCCTTTATTGCACACATGCACGGATTTGTTTGATTATTGTGCTTGTCTTATCACATGTTGGTTGGGTGTTTTCACTTCAATCCTGTCCTTAAAACGAACCAAGCGCGATAAATTTTGATAAGGAAATTGTGCATATAAAAATCGTTTTGTGAGTTTGTGTGTTTTGTTTGATAACGGGGAGGGGCTGCGAAATTTAATCATCTATCCTTTGCGCAAAAGCCACCGTTAAAAAGGACCTAAAAAATTGAGGAATTTTATTATCCGAGGTCCAAAGAGGTTAAAAGAGCCCGAAAAAATTGAAAGGCAATAAAAAGATATTCATGCCAACTTATGGGCCATTTAAGTTTTTGCACCAATTCTCCAAAGTTTGAGAATTTAGTTTATACACCTATAAAAGAATATATATATGAGGGAGTTTGGTTGGAGAATTTAAAACGGGTTTGCACGTCCTTGAAATTCTTGAAAATGCGCTATATAGTTTTGGATGTTATTAGTGTGGAAATCATTTGACTTTGATTTGTTGATTTGCATAAGACGATGTCATTTAAATTCAACAAATTTTTACACCTAAGGATACCTTTGATGTTCATTCGTTAGGAGTACACGTATGCATCGTGCACATATGATTGATTGAGTTGATTTACCTATCTAATGTGTTCACACCCATTCATTCCATTTCCATGACTTGGTTGTTTGAGTCTAAATCCATGGTGTGATTTTTGTATCATATTTGTTCATATTGGTATCCTATCTTTGTATGAAAAATTTGAAAAATAAAAAATAGTTTGTGTATTTTTTGTATACCGTGACACCCCGATTTTGCTTGATTGATTCATTCTTCTTATTTGTCTATTTGAAGACATCATAAAAAGGGGGAGAACGAATTATCATATTTTGGGGGAGTTTGAATTTTGAGGGAGTTTTTGAGATATAGCTTATGTTTTTATCATATATTGGTATCCATGTTTATCTCATTTCAAACTCGATATGTCACTTGTTATTTTGCTTTGTCTCATGTGTGTAGGTACTACATGGATTATCATTGGATTGCACACCCTGATGACAGAAGTGTTAAGATTCCTGAAGAATTGAAGAGCAAACGCTGTAGTCTTTTACAATTGTATCTTTCCAGTTTTGGGTTCATGGAAGGGTAGATTTGTATAGGCATTTTTAGTTATTTTGATAATTCGGATGTTTTGTTTTTATGTATGTACCGGCATAGACATAGGGGGAGATTTGTAAGGACATTTTTGTCCATTAACAATTTATTATGTCGCACGCCGTTACACCGTTGAAGAAATTCAAGATTCATGCATTCATCAATGGATCCGAATATCAAAAGAAGAAGAGGAATCAAAGATTGGCTAAACCGGACCGGTCCGCCTAAGACCCGAACCGATCCGAGTGCTGAAGGCCAGTATACCCCGGACCGCAAGCGAACCGATGAAGCCTGGAAAAGAACCGATCCGGTCACAACCGGACCGATCCGCCTCATAATAAAAGAACCGATCCGATCAATCGGACCGATCCGCCCCCAAGCCGGACCGGTCCGCCTGGGATAAACTCGAGCAATTCTGTAAATTGTTTTACCACTAATTTGTTTTTCCTATATATATACCTATTTCGGTGGTGTATTTTTTAAGACTTTTCAAGACGAATTTCAGAGTCCTAAATACTCTAAGTCTTCACCTATTGAGCCCAAGACTCTAGGTTTTTTATTCACACAATTGCCAATCCTTTGTGAATATTTTTGGTAACCCAAGAACACAACTTTTTAGTTTGTTCAAACCTTTGTGGAGAGATCTTTGCAACCGAGGGCTGCGTGCCATTGCTGAGGGAGTCTCTACAAAGTTTTATGGTTGCGTGTCATTGAGGAGTGATGCGGTTCTTCCTTTGTTGATTGGACTGAGGTTCATGTGGGTTCGCTGCGTGTGGATTCATTGCTGACGACACCGACCGACGCCTGCGGGTATTCGTGTGTCACTGTTTTTCATTGTAATCCGTGTAAGTTGCGATTTACTTATTATAGTGAAATAAAAGGTTTTGCCCTGCGGGGATTTTTCCTTAAACTTGTTTCGCATATTTGTTTAAGGGATTGACACACGCACCGTAGATGGATGTTTAGGGGATGAATTTATTTGATTTAAAAGTAGATTCTAATTAAATAAGGGTTACTTGGAAACTTGCGAATTTAATTTAAATCGATATTACACGCGTTCTCAGTATGTACATTAGTTTATTAACAACGTGCAATATTATTAATTTGTGAATTTTGTGATTTCAAATAATTATTTTTTTTTTATATAAAAAATTTGGCGCAGTTCAAAACCGTGCCAAAAATATCAAATTCTCGCACGATTTAAAAGTGTGCCAGAAGTGTTCCTGTTTGGCTGAATCTGGCACAGTTAAAAACTGTGCCAAAAGTGTGCCAGGAATATCAAATTCTGGCACGGTTTAAAAGTGTGCCAGAAGTATTCCTGTTTGGCCAAATCTGACACAGTTAAAAACTGTGCCAAAAGTGTGCCAGAAATATCAAATTCTGGCATGGTTTAAAAGTGTGCCAAAAGTGTTCCTATTTAGCCAAATCTGGCACACTTTTGAGCCGTGCCAGAAAAAAAATGTCATTTTGGAACACCTGATTCTGGCACAGTTCAAAACCGTGTCAGATTTGATCTGGCACAGTTTTGAACCATGCCAGATTCCTATTTTTGGTGTAGTGTATTCAAACACTTAGTCATTTTTTCATTTTCCTTACCTTTGTCTTCTTCAACTCCCAGAGCATTTAGAGAGAGAAAACCCTCAGCCCGCTATTGTTACTAAACTTTTTTCCGGGTTTTTTTCTCCATCAACTTTTTCACCGCTTTCTGTGGCCATAGTCCACCATCTTCGTTTCTATCTTTTCCTTGTTGAGCTTTCTTCTTTCCTAGTCACCTGGTATGGCTTCTTCCAGTGCCACCATTGTTCCCACCCCCTTGAGCGCTTCATCTGCAACCATCACCACGCATGTTACTGCCACCCAATCGAGTACCACCGCCTTGGTGGAAGCACGCCAAGAGCAGCTACGTTTCCACCGTCGTTCTCCCATTTTTGGTAGGAACAACAATTTTCTGATGCATGAAAGACTTGTAATTTTTCAACCAAGTATGGCCCGTTGTTGTTGGGTGATGAAGATAAGGAGTCATCTAAATGGGGTTTTCTCCCTCTAGAGGGGACTCTGCGCTTTAGATTGGATTGTGGTGACTTTCCTTGCTCCCAGATTGATTTCGAAGCACCTAGGGTCTCTTCATCTCATTTCAACGCCTGACACACACATATGCAGAGCTCCCACGCTATAGCTCTTGCCAAAGTTGGTCTTCACTGAGCCCACTGGTTTGGAGAGTTCACCCTTTCCAAGCACAACGCTGCCCTCCAAGTGTTGGTCTCCAGATGGAACATCACAACTCACACCTTCTTTGCCACTTGGGGGGAGTTCACCATTACCTTAGAGGATGTCTGTGAGCTACTTGGGTTTTAACTCATGGTGAGTTTGCTTATAATAATGAGGCCTTGGATGCTAAAGAAGCTAATGATCGGGCTGAGTTGGATCAGATTTGTAATAGTTGCACCGGTTCTTCCAACAAAGCTACTTTTACTCCCTTAATCAATTATTTCTTCGAGGCTCATACTGTGAAAGCTGCCCCTTCTGTCATGGGCAAGGGTAAAGGTACATACCTTGAATTACCAACCTACATACTTATTTTTCTCTCACATTCCCTCTTGACTGGGAAGCCCAATGACCAACCCAAAAGGGACCTCATAAACATTTTCATTCGTTCGACCAGAGGTTATAACCTTTCTCTGGTAGATATTGCTCTGGGGAATCTTTACATATGATTGAATCGGACCCATATCGACATGGAACAGTCCCTTGGTCATTATAACCTTGCCAATTTCGCTAACACTATTCTTTTCACGGGTTTTCTTTACACCCTTTTTCCTGCTGTTACTGCCAAAACCGTTCCTTATCCTTCTGGCCATGCCATCAATCCCCCTTGCCTCATGTGTTACCATAAGAAGCAGAGCCGAAAGGAGATAATGCGCATTTTTGAAAAATTGGACTCTTTTGTGATGAGGCTTATGTGGAGTCAGACGATGTCCATACTTGTGGATTTTTTACTTCTACGACCCGAGTGGTCAAGTATGTTCTTGTTATAGAAGATCCTTCGCGAGACGTGGTTCTTCTATTCACCCCCGAATTCCTTCCTTCCTATACTGAGTGGGGGTATACTTCTGAGCCTTACAACCCCGATCGATGCTGCAGGCAGTTTAGTTTTAACCAATGGGCTCCTCGACCTGTATTTTAGTTGACCAATAAGATGGCTATGTTTCTTGAGTCTTGCACTCTCTATATTTTTGTAGTTGTACTTGGCATAACTTCTACTATGGATGGTCGTGTCACCATCACCGCCACAAGGAAAGGGGATGTATACACTTCATTTTCCACCAAATTTTGGTTGATGCAAATGGCCTTAATCCGTTAGTTTGTACAAAGTCCTCCTCAGTCCTCCTCAGTTCTCTCTTTCCCTGCTTTGGAGTTAGGCCTCAAAGGTAATTATGTTCTTGGTATTGAGTTCCCTCTGAGCAAGACCCCTAAGGACCCTCCAAGCCCCTTATTTCCCCATGGTCCCAACTGCCACCCACAAACCCAAGAACATTCACCCCCCAAATCAGTCTGCCCCTTCTCAAGGTGTTCCAATCGATGTGGCTCCTAGCGAGGGCCTTTCAAGCCACCGGCCAAGAGGAGTAAGAAATCCAAGAGTGGGACTTCTTCAGAGCCCAAGTACCAAACTCAAGCACCTTAGATGTATTTTCTATAGCCTTCGTTCCTCATCATGTTTCCGTCGAAGTAAGTGAGGGGTTGAGAATGAAAGCTCAAGCTGAGTTAGAACGAATACATGTGAGTTGTTATTAAAAAAATGTCAATGGACCTTTTGATTAAAAAATATCCATTTCATTATATTATTAGGAGATATAAACCATATGTGACTATCCAATTACTCTGTATAGAACTCTCAAATACAATATAATTTATTTACAACTTGTTATACACATTTTACTTAAAAAGTTGTTAAATTAATGTAAAGGAAACATGCATGATAACGATATTTTTTCCTACTTCTTTGGACCATGTTTTTACCACATTGTACAACATTTCTTATTATTTATATATCCCACATATAATTGCATATCTTGTCATTATAACCCCAATTCATGAAAATAGTGCCCTTATATAAATATTGAACTTTCAATTTTATTGCCTTTATACATATCCTTTTTTCAAATTGAAAATTAGTGTTATCATATATTGCAATTATATTATAGGACATTAGAATTATGTTATATGAAATTATAAGATAATGAAATGTTTATTACCCAATTAAGAAGTCAAAGTATTAATGTTACTATTATAAAAATGGGAAATTAGCATATTATGACGTCAATATGAAAAAACACATTCACGAATAATTAGATAAAACATATTTAGTGGCCTCACAAAAGGATTGATAAGATAAGAAAATAAAAAAATTTGAGCAGTGGCCTCATTTGTGAAACATCACATGTCTAGTGTTCCGACTTGTCAAGAACAACACTTGACATAACAATTAATAACTCTCAACATTTTTATCAAAACATAGTCACTTTCGAAGTCAATTTAAACAGGTCTATCTCTCAAGTCCAAAAGTATAGATCATGTAATATTCATTTTTCTACAAAATTAAACCTCAATATCTTATAAATAATAAATTTTTATCAAAAGAAGTATGAAATTGTAGGTACCTAATGAATCAAACTGCTTGAAATCTAAGTACGTAGCGTTATAAGGTACCCATTAAACAGTTAATGTAAGAGAAGGTCCTTATAAAAAGGCTAAACTTTATTCCATGTTCCTCTTCTCCCCTTCTCATACCCAACAAATTTAATCACACATAAAAACAAACCATATATATATATATATATCACCAAGTAAAATATGCAAGAAGTTTGGTAAGCAGATGTGTCGATGGAAAAAACAACAACCAACCACTAAACTTCTTTGGTTAATATAGTTACAACCAATTTGGCAATTAAAGATCTTGGAACTCAAAGATCATTTATCTGATCTATTGCCCTTTTCTTGGTACATGCATCTTTTTTTATCATAACAATATAATATCAAAATTTTCATTAGTAGAATACAAAGCAAAAAGATGGTAGCGATCGAGTGAAATCATGTTGCCTATTCATACCAGCTAATTATATAGACTTGGGGGAGTGAGGTTGGCCCATCTTAATATTCTTAAATAATTTTTGCCCTGTTTAAACGGATTTTGAGGAAGATGGAATGTCCATTTGTAGAGAGGGAACCGTTTTAAAGAATATAGATAAATGTCTTGTATTGAATTTGTGAGATACGTATTACACTAGGGTGATTTTGTGGGGTTTAAAAGTTAAGGTGACACGTGGACTACTTGAAACAATAGGAGGATTTAATGCTTGTAAAGCATTTTAGAGTATATAAAGATTATGGGAGTTGCTAAGGGTTCCCGAGAAAGTACTCTATGTTTATTAATTATTAAAACGCCATGGTCATATATCTTGCATTGGGAGATTGTTTAAAAGTTAAGCTCATTTTCCTTAGTTTGTCGTTTTATGTTGAAAGTCTAAAATCAATTACCTCTCAAAATATAAATCAAATTTACACATTTTTACTTATTTAAAGAGCCCATGGTAAGATCAATTAAAAACGATCCATGAAGTGTAGGTAATTTTAAAATTAGCAAACCTTCAATTTTCACCCCCAACGGTTAGTATTTACAACTTTGAGATTAAATTTCTCTCAGATGACAAGTTCAAACTGCATGATTGTGGAATAGGCATCTCTCAACTCTTTGTTTCTCATACGTCTTTATGAAAGCCTCTCGCCTTTCGAGATCCGATCCATCATCAACTTAGTCAGATATTTTTGTATGTCCGCTTTAATTAGTATTTCTTTAATATATCGGATTTGTAAGGACAAAATTTCCAATTGAGTCTTAATGTAGTTTTGACTTATCACCGAAACAAAACATGTTTGTGTCATAGGTCTATTTTTATTTGTCACGATCCCACACAGACTATAACATGTCGAAGTTTAATTGAAGACGTTGCAGTAAAGCTTCAAGGAATTAATTATGCCAAAGTTTAATTGGTGCAAGTTTATTAGTCTTCAAAGTTTAATTTCATTCCGAAATGACTCCGGTATGAATACATAATATTAATGGAACTCAGAATTAATTTTCATAAAGATAAGGATGTTATTTTTATTAAATAAATACTTTCTAAAATGTTTTAAGTGTTTAAAACTGTTTAGAGTTCGTTTTAATCTGAGAAGGGCGAATTAGAGTTGGTTTAAATTTGGACTCTAATCTCGTGCATCGTTCAAATGACAGACTATGTCGTTCAAGCGAGATACCACGTCGTTCAAATGCCAGGTCATCTCGTTCGTGCAACAAGTCTAGTCGTTCTAACGAACCACCGCCCTAAGAAAAATATATATAAGCGTGTTTCCTTTAGATTTCGTAGAGTTTACATTCTACAAAAACAGTATACTAACCATAGAGTTTCTGTACACATGTTTATAAAGGTTTTTCATGTTTAAAACATCCTTTGAGTTTCAAAAGATCCGAGTATCATTGGTATATGTTTAGTGATCTTGTTTGCACTAAGAAGAAGCTTCAACTGAAGAACAATTGCTGGTTTTGCGGTGGAGTCCGATTTCAACATTGTAGACGTTACAAGCCATATCGGTGGACACCGAGACATACGTGGATGCGTGTGTTATGGACAGGCATCATGGAGAAGGTTACTTTCTGTGTGGGAACTATGAGAGGAGTGGTTGAAGATCAGAGGAGCGTCAAGTTTTGTGGTGGATCGAGTTGTTGAGTAAGACTACCGTCTGTCTTTGTAAAACCATATTCATAGTGATTGTCTGGCTTGGGCCATCCGAGATTTTTTCTGTTTCTGGTTTTTCTCATACATTCGGCGTTGTGAGTATTCTTTACTTTATTTTACTTGCTTTAATTACTAGATGGATGTTTAGGATTAATCAAGATAAAATTTGGTTAAGCCAGAATTTATTCACAACTTGGTGCAAAATAAAAAAGTGGAAAAAGTTTTTTCACAAAAATAGTATTTATTTTTGTTATCCTGAAAACACTTTCTGCATTAGAAATTAAAAGGGACCATCAGGATTTTATTGATATTTCGTGTATGTTATCTTCCTGAATTAGACATTTTCTCAAGTGGTTGGGTAGCGTAATAAGGTTAGAGGTTCGGCTATAAGATTTTTTTGCATATTTTGAATTTTTCTCAATTCGATTACACTTTCTGAAGTCATTCATGATCGATGGTCCCCCTTATATTAGTGAAAATTAGCATTCACTTTCTTTCTGTCCCACAAATCTCTCGTTGAGATTTATAGTAAAAAAATATATGAAGCATATGTGAGGAATCCATTTTAATAATCATCACGTATGGGCCCCTAGCTAAGCAAGTCTATGTAATATTCCCAATTTTAAAATTTATTTATTGGCCTTAAATTATATTTATGCCTGTGGAAATTGGATAGAAATGTTATATTATTGTAATTTATATAATTATTGAGTATTTGGACTAATATAGCCAATGTTGGACTTAGATTGAAAGTTGTGTTTGATGTTGGGTTGGACTTGAGATGTTTTATGTTGGGTTGAACTTGATATGATTGAAGTGTCCAAATGGTCTAAATTACATGAGAAATTGAATCAGGGTACTTGATAACCCATTGTGTTAAGTTTGTAGTTGATTGAAGTGTGTTTTGGGGTCTTTTAGTTGGGTTTTAACCCCAATCTATAGAGAATGGGGGTTTATCATTATTTTTTTATGGAAGGGCTTTGGCATTATAAATCGCATTAGTTAGCCAAATATTATAACCTCTTAATAAACCCTAGCCTATTAAGAACTTTAATAGATTGGAGAGACTTGGAGAAGAAGATTAAAGATTGAGAGGGGAACTCTTAGAGAATACCTAAAGGAATAAGACAATCTCCATAACCAATAAAGGAAATGAATTTTTTCCCCACTTTTCTCTTTTGATGAACTGATTATGTTTAAATTTATGTTATTAGTTAAAACTAAGTTTTAAGATGTATATTAATTGGGATCCTAAATTTAATTTATGAGATCAAATAATTGAATTATTGGTGAAATACAGTTTGAAGTTATGAACTTGAACCCAGGTTTCTTGTGTACTATTATAAAAATTAGGTTGTAAAATTGGAAGTCGAACCACATAGTTTAAAGGATTAGGAACCTCATTATAAAATTTGATAATGTGACTAAAATTGTGGTGACAATTAAGTTCAGCACAAATTATCAAGAAAAGACAATCACCAGAACAAATAAAGAAAGTATGGAATGGCAATCACACAACACAATATTTTACGTGGTTCATCAAGAATGCCTATGTCCACGATGGTGCTCTCAATATTATTTCTCTATACTCCGGGGAGTGTTTTACAGGAAAAATAATACATGCCTTTTTCCCCAGGCTTAGGGTTTGTTTATGCATGTTTGTTCTCTGGGAGTGGGGGTGTTGGACTCCCCCACGTCAATCCATAACCCCTAGGATATTACTGCATACGAGATTTTAGGAACTTGACTGAGTCGTAACTGAATTGATTGGGATGCGAGGCTCCCAGACTTTGGGCCGTTTTTATTGGGCTACTCGTCTTGGGCCAGAATGAGAAATCGAGGTACCCACAATTGCCCCTAAAGTTGTTGGACCACAATTCGGGCTCAATAATTTATAATGATTTATCATAATGGCATTTTTGTAAATTGTGCAACACTTTCCAAGATTGAAGCGCCTCTTCTGAACTGAATTAGGCGGCAGCCCGCTTTGTTTCCTGTGCGCTATGATTAGAAAGGTTTAAAAATCCTTCGGAGAAGTTTTTTCTTGTTGTCGCTTCAGGTTTTCCCATATTTCTAACCTTATCCAAGCTCCCGATGTTGCGCCTTTCATTCTCAGGTCTTCGTCTTCTAATTTCACTATTCTTCATCGTCTTCGCTTGTGACTTTGCATCGTCCCAAGCTAAGTTTTCACTTCGTAAGTTCCTCTTGCTCTTTCTCTTTGCTTTTTCTGTTGACATTTCTTCGTATCTGTAATTAGGGTTTGTGAATGGCGAAAATAGGCAATAGAGCAGTACCCTAATTTAGGAAGTTTTATAACATCTCAGATTGGATAGATATTAAGTGTGCCTCGGTCCCTCGTAATGTTAGAGAGATTGAGGATGCTCACTGGATTCATGTTCTCTTATTGTCCCAAGGGGGTCTTACTTTCCCCCCAAGAAATTTAATTTAACATTTCTTTGGTCATTTCAATATTGTCCCTGCACAGTGTTCACCAAACGTCTGGAAGATTGTTAATGGTGTCCATAGAATAAATCAGCTCTATGGCACCAATCAAGGGCTTGCTGAGATCTTTTTTTGTTATTCTTTCTCGCGAACAAGTTTTGATCTTCTTTACCTCAAGGCCAGGAGTCCTGATAGGGTATTGGTAGTAAATCTACCTGATTCCCACAATGATTACTAGCAAGAGGGTTTTCTTGCTAGAAATTGGCAGTTTCCTCCCCATACTGAGGGGTCGAGGTCTGACAGGTTCATGGTCCCTTTTTATGGGGAGGAGTTCATAGGTAGGCTTAGTTTTTGCTCTGCACATCGATCCTCTTATTAATGTATGATTTCTAAGATATTCTTCTTTTTTTCTTTTTAGCGAAAACAAAGAACTTGGAACTTGCTCTCAGTGAGGTTCGAGCTACTGAGTTGGTCAAAGTCTGGAATATCAGGGAAGTCTTGGCTGATGGTGAACATCCTCGATCAGCAGCTTTTCTCTTAGAGTACAAGAACGTTGGGTCCAGCTTTATCGCGCGACCTGTGGACAACATCCCTGAGCTAGACATTTCTGAAGAGGTTGCTATTGACCCTATCCAATTAGATAAGGAAGAAAGCAGCTCTGGTGAGGAGAGCAAGGGCTATGACAGGGGCGGTGCTGAGGTTGGTTCTGGTGAGGATAACTCTAGTGGTGAGGAATTTTCCAGCTCAGAAGAAGTTTCAGAAGCTCAAGCGTCTTTGAGTGAATTGAGTAGCTCCAGCGAGGAAGATATGGATCCTCCCAGGAAGAATCTGATTTGTGATGATGATGATGATGATGATGATGATGATGTGCTTCTCTCCCGTCGGTTGAAGAAGCAGAAATCTAGCGGCGGAGAGATTACAACTGGTTCTCAGTCGGCTGCTCGTGAGTAGGAGAAAAAGAAGAGAGAGGAAGAGCAGTTGAGAGAGAGGGAGAGAAAGGAGGAAGAGAGGAAGAAGGTAGAGGAGAGGAAGAAAGTGGAGGAGAGGAGAAGAGATGAGAAGGAGAGGAAGGAGAAGGAAGAAGAAAGGAGAAGAGAGGATGTTAGGACAAAGGCAGGGCAGGCTCTGGTGCCTGTGTCTGCCTTGCCCGAAGGGGACTCTATGGCCTTTCTCCTCAGTTGGCTCCTGCATTGCTCGAAAGAGCAGTTCTATCGACTGATCATCAAAAGGCGATGGGGTCCGACCAGTTAGCTATGAAAGCGAGTCAGATGCTAGCCTGGGTAAGTTTACTTTCACTTATATATTCTCGTAATACTTTGATCTATGCATCCCTTGCTAATATTTTTCTTCTTTGCAGTTCGTTACCGACTTCGCCGTCCTCTGTCGCACCCGCGATGAGCTGGTGAAGAGAAATGCTGATTTGGAGAAGCAAAATGTTGAGCTGAAGGGGAAGAGTGTTGAGCTGGAAGCCAGTCTGAAGACTGCCAATGATGATCAGTGGTCTTCCAATCTCACCCTCACTGAAGCCAATTGGGTGAAGGAGGCGGCGGTCAAAGAGCTCAACGAGCTACAACAGTCCTATGACTTGGTCTGCACGAGCAAGTTAGTTGTGGTGGAGGAGAACAGGGTGCTGGTAGAGAAGGTGGAAGAGAGCTCGTACAATGTAGAGTGGGCTGTGACGTACGAGGATGCTGAGGTTCAGATAGGCTACATCAATCGACTGAACTTCAAAAAAGGCTGGAACAAGGCTCTTTTGGCTGCTGGAGTGGACATCAATTCTCCACTATTTATCGAGCATGATCCAGGCCCAAAACCTGTTATGGATGAGGCTCTTGCCTCGGCTATTGACCGTGGCGTCTCTACTTATTAGACCGTTCCTACTGGTGCTCCTTCTACCTAGGGAACAACAGTTATTCCATCTGAGGGAGGTGTTCCTGCTGCTGCAGATAAGGGAAAGTAACCAATGACCTCAGAGTCAACTGAGGTTGCCAGCTAGCCTGTTTTGAGGACTTCTTTTGTATTTTTGCTTTGTTTGTATTGTCCTTCTGATTACTGATGTACTTGGAATGTTCCATTTTAATGAAATGAAAACACTTTCCTTTCTTGATAATGATTCTTCTGCTCTTTAATTCTTTTTATGGCTTGTAGTTGATTGATGTGGATAAGTATATACCTGCTACCTCTCAAATGGGAAGGATCCTCGGTCCTAATGCGAGCAATTAAGTTCGCCAAGCCTTTGTAAGGATTTGTAAGTCCCTTAGGTCGAGGAACAAGAGCTTTAAAGATAAATCCGAGCTCGTCGCCAAACTGAAGGATAGGCTTGAGGAGATGGAAAAGGTTAGTGCTTCTGTTCAAGAAGAAGTGAACCTTCTGAGGGCTAAACTTCTGGATGCCTCCAAGATCAATCAAGTCCAAAAATTTCTTCAACATGAGAATGAAATTCTAAGGAGGGAGGTGTCGAGACTCAGGGAGCATGCACTGAGCACTGCACCTCAAGTTTTGCGAGGTTCCTCCTCATCGACTGGTCCGCGAGTTGGTACAGCGTCAGGCACCAGTCAAGTTTTACGGGGTTCCTCCTCGTCGGTTGGTCCACGAGCTAGTACAGCATCGAGCGCCATTCCTCAAGTTTTGCGAGGTTCCACTTCATCGGCCATTTCGCGAGCTGGTACAAATGTCGGAAGTCCAGCTAGGGAGATGGATGACCTTCGAGAAGATGTTCATCGAGCATACGTGATAGCTGCTGGGCTCTAAAGAGATGTCACACGACTAAGGCATCTCTTCAAGAAAGGTCCTCGGGGAGTGTGGGTTGACGATTATGATCAGGGTTGGGTAAATGCTCCAACGAGGTTGGTAGAATTTAAAGAGCTATCCTTTATTAGGGGATGGTTGAATGCTCTCAGGGAGATGAAAGTCCCCAGAAAATCAGTCCTCTGGTATCGTCATGAGATCTTCCCTTCGACTCTGATGCCTAACCCTTTTCGGAGGAATGACTAGTGGGTCCCCACAGATGCTATTCCCAGGCAACTACTGGAGCCGGATGCAAATGAAGTAGATTTGGAGTTAGCTCCCCATTTAGATGACGAACGAAGAGCGCCAGTAGCTGATTACCTTGCTCGGAGACCTAATCCCCAATAGGGTTTACTTAATTCATTCAATGTAACTCTTGTTGTAAATGCAGTGAAGTAATAAAATATATATGTTTTGGGCGATTCGCCGACTAAATATGCGTTTTATATTTTCTACTTCATTGATTTTTATTTGATTATCTTGGGCTCTTCATAGCTGACTAGATTTGATGCGGGTAGAGTTATTTTATTGCGTGAGTATCCTCCCAATCCAGTATGCTTATGAGATACCATTATGCCCTACTTTACCTTTTAGGTCGTGTCGTCACACTCCCTTAGGCCTAAGTATGGCAATGACGAGGATACACCTGGTGTTGGATGTTCTATCTGATCAGGTTTTCTGAGCCAAACATTATTTGGCGACCAATTCAATTTGGCCGAGGTGCCTAAGAGTTCCCTGTAGGGCTTCATATATTGCTAGGGGCAATACTAAGAGGTTGTTTGTGTTTCATAACAAAAATTGGAGGAGGGAGGCTCCCTTCTTTTATATATTGAGTTATGTGCCTGTCGCATGGAAAAGATGTGCAAGTTATAAAGTTCATAATACACAATTAACACTCTATGGAATGGTACTGCCAAACAATCTTTTATTAATCAAACACAATAAAAATGAGTTTTGCAATTCTAGTAATGTGATAAAATATCAATGAAGAGAAACTAGAAATAGAATTTCTTTAGGTTGGTTGCGTTCCAAGGTCGGGGTATCTCTCTGCCCTCCAGCGTTTCTAAGTGATAGGCTCCTTATAGGTCGTCTCTTGTCACCTTGAATGGTCCCTCCCAGTTTGGACCCAGCTTGCCATCAGATGGTTTGACTACACTGCCAAGAACTTTTCTTAGGACGTAGTCCCCAACCTGGAATGTTCTTGCATTGACCCACTTGTTATAGTGCTTTACTAGCTGTTGCTGATAGCTTGCTAGTTTCACTAGAGCTAATTCTCTGCATTCGTCAACTAGGTCAAGTTATATGAGTAATGCTGCATCATTCTGGCCTTGGTCGACCAAGGTGGACCTCATGGTTGGGAGGCCAACTTCTAAAGGGATGATTGCCTCCATTCCATATGTTAGTGCGAATGGGGTTTTTCCAGTTGCTCGCCGTGGGTTAGTGCGGTAAGCCCATAAAATATGGGGCAGCTCGCTTGCCCATGCCCCTTTGGCTTGCTCTAATCGCTTCTTCAGTCCATCGATCACTATTTTATTATAAGCTTTTGCTTGGCCGTTGCTCTGAGGGTACGCTACTGAGCTGAATGGTGCCTGATTCCATGGTCGTTGCAGAAACTCTGGAAGAGGCCGCTCTCGAACTGCGTTCCGTTGTCAGTGATGATGGTTCTGGGAATTCCAAAGAGAGTAATTATGTTCTTTCATACGAATCTCATCATGTCAGTGTCTCTGATGTTTGCCAACGGCTCTACCTCAATCCATTTGGTGAAGTAGTCTATCGCGACTAACAGATACTTGTGATTATCGACAGCGGTAGGAAGAGGGCCCACGATGTCCTTTTCCCATTGGGTGAAAGGCTAAGGGCTGGTAAGTGATCTTAGGTCGCTGGCAGGTTAGTGGACCATAAGATCATATAGTTGACATTTTTTGCACTTGCGGGCATATATCCCAGAGTCTTTCTATATGTAAGGCCACCAGTAACCTTCCTTCATTGCTCGGAAGGCTAGCGATTTGCCCCTAATATGGCTCCCACAGATTCTTTCATGAAGCTCGTGCAGGACTTTCTCAATGTCCTTCGGGTGAACACATTGGAGGTAGGGGCCGGTGAAAGATTTTTTGTATAGTTTGCCCTCAGGAGATAAGTGAAAGTGTGTAACTTTGACTCTTATCTGATGAGCGACTTTCTTATTGTCTGGTAGTGCACCATCCTTCAAATAGTCTCTTAGGGGATTCATCCAACTAGGTGCTGATTCAATCTGAATAATATGGCCCATGTCCGGCAACTCATCGCTCTGGTTGATGCTTGGTTAAGCGAGGAAGTCGATAGAGATTGTTCTCTTTAAGTCAGCATTGATTGCTGAACTCAAGGCTGCTAGGGCGTTAGCATGACTGTTTTGTCTTCTGGAAATTAATGGACACTGACTTCTATAAAGTTGGACATTAATTTCTTTGCTAAGGCGAGGTAGGCTTCCATTCTCTCATCCCTCATCTTGAAGTCTCCACTTATCTGATTGGAGACCAATTGTGAGTCGCCGAACACCTATAGTTGTTTTGCACCCAATGCCTGCGCCTTTTACAGGCCTGCTATTAATGCTTCATATTCTGCTTCGTTGTTGGAGGCTTTAAATCCAAGTCTGATTTCTTGATTGAGGATTGTATCTTCTGGAGTAACAAGCACAATGCATACTCCTGCCCCCTTGGAGTTGGAGGCTCCATCAACAAACAGTCACCAAATACCTTTTGTCGAGTGATCTTCCCTCTTACCCACGATTTGTAGTTGGTTGTAAGGCTATTCGCGTGTGAACTCCACGATGAAGTCAGCAAGGACCTGCCCCTTAATTTCATTCCTTGGTTGAAATTGGATGTCAAATCGTTCGAGCTCGACTGACCACTTTGATAGACTTCCAAACAGATCTGCTTTCTGCAGGACTGATTTAAGGGGGTGTGACGTAAGGATGATGGTAGAGTGTGCTTCTAAGTAGTGCTTCAGTTTCCTCGAGGCTACCACTAGTGCAAAGGCGAGCTTCTCCAGAGGTAGGTATCACTGCTCGGCATCCAAAAGGGTCTTGCTCGCGTAGTAGATCGGGTGCTGGATTTCAGTTATTTCGCATACCAGTACAGAACTGATAGCATAGCTGGAAACAACAAGGTATAGGTACAGGGAATCGTTCTCTTGAGGTATCACGAGCAAGGGTGGTGTGTTGAGATAAGCTTTGAGCTCTTCTAATGCTTTCAAACAATCTTAACTCCACTCCACTATTTTGCTCTTCTTCAATAGCTGAAAGAATGGTTGGCACTTTTTGGATGACTTCGAGATGAATCGATTTAAGGAGGTGAGCATGCCCGTGAGTTTCTGTACGTCTCTTATTGTGTGGGGAGGCTGTACCTTATTGATTGTATCAATCTGGTTCGAGTTGGCTTCAATGCCTCTCTCGGTAACCAAGTACCTGAGAAATTTTCTTGGCTGGACACCGAAGGAACATATGCTCGCATTGAGCTTCATTCTGTATTTCCTGAGGATTTCGAAGGTCCTTGACAGGTCTGAGAGGTGGTCTTCTTTGTGCCTGCTCATGACGAGCATGTCGTTGATGTAGACTTCCATGGTATTCCACATTTGGTCTTTAAATATCTTCGTGACCATTCGTTGGTAAGTTGCTCCGGCATTTTTGATCCCAAAGGGCATAACTTTGTAACAGTATAATCTGACGGTGGTGATGAACGTTGTCTTGTCTTGGTCTGGTGCATACAGAGGAATCTGATGATACCCCGAGTACGCGTCCAGGAAACTTATTCTTTCATGAGCTGCTATGGCATCCACCAACTGGTCAATTTTTGAGAGAGAGAAACTGTCCTTAGGGCACGCCCTATTAAGGTCAGTGAAGTCAATGCAAACTATCCATTTCCCGTTGCTTTTCGAAACCACTACTGGGTTGGACAACCATTTAAGGAATTAAACTTCCCGTATGGATCCTGCATCCAGCACCTTCTCTACTTCTTTCTCCACAGCCTTGGGCTTCTCGAGCACAGTTCGTTGAGCCTTTGACGCATAAACCACACTGAAATTCCAGGCAGCTCGTAACGTCCCCATGCGAAAATGTCCACATTGTTCCTCAAAAGTACCATCAATTCCTTTTTTTCTTGATCTGTGAGAGAGGCTCCAATTAAGAACATTTTGTCTTTTTTGCTTCCATTGGCTACGACCTCTTCCAGGTCTTTAATGACCCGTTCAGAGGGGAAGAGCCTGGTCTCCTCCACTCCGGTTCTTCCATACTTTAACTGCTACTTTGATGGTGTCAAACCTTCTTGTTCCTTAACCTTCTTTTTGGCCTTCTCGACCTTGTTTTCTAGTTTTGGATGGATGGCCGCTATGAAGCACCTTCTTGCCATCGCTTGATCTCCGTGGATCTCCATTACTCCTCATTCAGTCATGTACTTGAGTTTCTGATGGTAGGTCGAGGGGACGACCTTCATTGCATGTATCCATCCTCTGCCGAGGATAGCTTGGTAGGGAGAGTCAACGTCGACTACCAGAAACTCGATCATCTTGGAAATGCTTCCTGCCCTCACTGGCAGTACGATCTTTCCCAAAGGGATAGCTACTTTCCTAGCGAGGCCAACTAGAGGGACAATGGCTTCCTTTAAGTCAGTAACACTTAACTTCAATTTCCTGAACAGGTCGAGATACATTACCTCGGATGAGCTTCCCTGGTCGATGAGTAACTTAGCGACGTCATAGTTTGCTATCCGAAGTGTAATGATCAAGGCATCATGATGTGGGGTTCTTACTCCCACTAATTCCTCATCCATGAATACGATGTGTTTACTGTAGTCGACGTCATCTGCTCGTCGATGCTTTCCTCACTGTGTTTTCGCTAGATCAATTTGAAAAGCTTGCATTACTGCTGTAAGCTTTTTACTTCCATCCGGGATGAATTCCCTTGAATCTGATTGAGATCAGATGCCCCATGAATCATTGTGAACTCATGGACAGCATCATCTTTGAACACATTATCGGGCCTTGCGTCTCCGTTGGCAGTGACCTTCTCTGCCTTTTTTTCCACAAACTCATTTAGGTCCCCAGTCTGGGCCAACTCTTCAAGGTGAGACTTAAAAGCCTTGCAGTGCTCAGTTTTGTGTCCTCCTTCCTTGTGAAAAGCGCATCTCAGCTCATTATTTCTCTTTGAGGGATCTCCTCCCATCTTTCTGGGCCACTTAACAAATGGCTCGTCCTTGATCTTTGCTAGGATCTTGTAGATTGGTTATGATATGCCCAAAGTGTACCTGACAGCTCGGAGGCACTAACCTCGACCAGTAGGACGACCGAGGTAACAAGGGCTCAAGACTATGACCAACGATCTAGTCCAACATAAGGTCGGCTAAGGCCGATATTACTGGTTACACACCATCAAGCATCAACCGAGGCCCTCATAACTCATGAGGTCGGCTATTCATCAGGTCGTCCACAGCCGACCTCCCATCTACCTCTTATATCAACCTCGGCTGGGGATAAGCCGAGGCCAGAAAGAACTCATTTGTTTAACCACTCTTCATCATCATCATCGGCCCAGGCCGACATTCCAACTATACTTGCCTAACCCCGGCCCAGGCTGACATTCCAACTCCTCCTGTCTTACCTCGACTGGCCTACCTGGACGATATCATCATGAATAACCTCGGATAAAGAAACAGTCAGACTTCTCCAACCTCGTACTCTTTCAGGCCGAGGTTGCACCAGTCATGAATAAGGCGGGGTATTTATAAGCATATGTAAGGATAGGAAAACGTGGATAAAATCAATTATAACCGAATCAATCCCCTCATGTGGGGGAATATTTCATCATCATTCTCGACATGTGACAGTGACAAATGTCTTCATTATATTGGCTAGATGCATGGGGGGTACATTACACCCCCCAAACACTATATATATTTGTCTTCTCCTACCTTGAGGGGGATCCAAAAATTACAACCCTAGCTAAACTTTGTCAAATTATACAGTAAAGAGAGAAAGCTTGAGAGATTGTATCCATAGCCGTTAGTGCCTTATTTTAGTGACCTTTCTCACTCACTTGTACAGTGGACGTAGGCTTAATTGGTTGAACCACTTATATATTGGTGTTCATCCTCTTCTCCTCATCTCAATCTCTTATATTTAGTATATACTTGGGTTGCCATTGTTATCACCGATTTGAGCTTATAAACACCTTGAAGGGTGGTGTTAATTTCAGCATCATCATTTTGGCGCTGTCTGTTGGAACGAGAAGCTATCTCTTCCTCTTTTTCTGCTTAACCTCACCGGAGACTCTAGTGGTGAACCAATCCTCACCCCTTGCACGGAGCTGTTTCACCATTGAAAGAGGTCCCTTAAGGTATTAAGCTCATTTTCTTCATAAGCTCTTCAGTTTTGACACATGGCACCGGAGTTTCCACCACCTCCTCCGCTATCTGGCGTTGGATGACCTAGTTCCAGTCAGGCGCCACCCCAGTCCGAAATAGTTGAGGTGTCGGCGGCATTAAAGTCCTTGGCTGCAACGTAGCAAGTGATGAAAGAGAAATTTTCCCAACTCAGTCAAAATATGATGAGGCTACCTGGGGTCTCACCGGAGATGATTACTTCGGCAACTACTTAACCCCGTCCTGAAACCAAGGGACCACCCCAGGCATCGCTAAAAGACTAACCTACTCCTCATCGGAGGAGGGACGTTGCTGACCCTAGGCATTTACGCCTGGGGAGGCAAGGACACCCTTGCCCATAGGAGAGTGATGATGCTTGGATTCAACATCACCAGATAAGTGATGATGATCTCAAATAGTAATAACAATGACAACCATAGAGATGTATGCGTATAAGTGCGTAGAAGGGTATGAGTATAAGAGGAATACGATAATGATGTATAGTGGTTCAGCCAATTAGGCCTACATCGACTAAGAGTATGTAATCCACTAAATATAGTCACTAATGGCCTTGGATACAATGCACATAAGCTCACTCACTCACTCTCTCTACTGTGTGTACAAGCAGAGTTTTAGCTAGGGTTACCAATTATCTATCCTTTTGCAGGGTTGTAGGTGACAAGTATATATAGGTCTTGGGGGGAGTAGTGTACCCCCTAAGCATGCATGGTGCATGTGAGTTGTGATCTAGCCAATCCCCTACTGACACCTGGAGGTGCCACCTGTGATTAATGATGACACAATATTCCCTCACGTGAGGGGTTGATATTATTATAACGGTCTTCCACGTGCCATATGAGTCCCACGCGCACTGTTCCACGCGTCTCCCAAATCACGCGCTGTGATGATGTCACCCTCGGCCTATGATGCGAGGCCGAGGGTAAAGTTTCTACTGGCAGTGAGTCAGGCCTAGTCTGGGCCTCGAACTGTCGTACCCTCATAGGTTCGTCCAGACCATTATGTAGGGTTTTCCCTTTAGAGGGTCGTCTGGACCTAATGAGGGGTCGGCTCCTTGAAGGGTCGTCTGAGCCACGATGAGGGGTCAGCCCCTTGAAGGGTCTTCTGGGCCTGATGAGGGGTCGGCCCTTTAAAGGGTCATCTGATTCATGATGAGGGGTCAGCCCCTTAAAGGGTCATCTGAGACATGATGAGGGGTCGGCCCCTTGAAGGGTCGTCTGAGACATAATGAGGGGTCGTCTGGTCCTGATAAGGGGTCGACCTATTGAAGGGTTGTCTGATATTGGCTGAGATATCATCCTGGCCTTGTCCGGGTAGAGGACACCCTCGACCTGGCCAAGGGTATATATGGGTATATTAATCACCCCCTAGCCCTTAACCGTCGATGTTGTTGAGATGGTTGGGGGATAGTGATGCTTTTTAGATAAATGTATGATCATTTTGATGAGTGACACATGTCAAGCTGATTTGACACCTCGACAGATATCCATCATCGCTCTCGTTTCTCAGATGTGGCGGCTGCACACTTAGCTTGGGACTTTGTTCCCTTATGATACCCTCCTCGTGGGATGTGTCTTGCCTTGGTTAATGGGACCACTCATTAGCAATATATTTAAATGATTTTTTAAAGTCATTCCTTTCTTCTTCTTCGCGCCCTAACTCTCTCTCTAGCTTCTCAACGGCTCTATAGCCATTTCTGCGATTTCTTCTGCATCAAGCCTCGCTGTCTTCACCTTCATTCTCAGGTAACCTTTCTTTGCTTTAGATTCCTACTTGAGCAGCTTTTTTCGACGTTCTTCTCTGGCGGGCTGTTCTTCTTGTTCTTGAGTGTTCTTGATCGAAACCCTTTATTTCTTTGGTTTTAATCCAAAAGTCCAACTTAGTCAATTACAAACTTGTTTGTAGTTAGGTTAGCCAAATTACTTTAAGTGGGGGTCTTCCCCTTAATGCTTAAGAGGCTTTATGGTTTAGCCGAGAAATTCCCATCCGTGAGAGAGAAGTTCTTCGTAGAGATTAAGCGAATAGAGGAAGAGGAAGAGAGAAGACGAGGGGCCGACCTTAATTGGGTACGACCCATTTTCCCCATTCCATTAGCCACAATAATACCCCTTGAGTCCTACGGGTCATCTTGTCATCCATCCAAGAGTTAATCGTACAAGGGGGAAATGGATCAGAGAGTATCATCGCCGATGGGTGCTGGTCCTTCCGGGAGGAGAGAGACGTCCACTCTTAGCCCAAGTCGACAGGCCGAGGGCACAGCACCTTCTGAGGCTGTCCCTGTAACAGCCATGTCCCCTCTTGTATTTCAAGTAGCCTTTCTAGATGGTCCCCCAATAGGTGATGAGGCTGGGGGATCTAGGGACGAGATAGATAAGGATGACAATGAGGGTTCTTCCGATGATGACGATGGTCGTAAGGCTACTTGAAGTGCGGTAACAATCCATGGCCTCCGCTACGCTGCACGCCCCGCCGCCACTGCCGTGCAGCGTAGCGGAGGCCATGGATTGTTACCGCACCTTGGTGCGAGAGGGCGTAGCAGGACCTCCCCACCTAAAAGGAGAGACCCCCACTGCAGCTGACAAGGCCAATCCGAAGTACTGCGAATTGCACCAACGAGTGCAGCACTCTACCAAGGATTGTTACTACTTGAGAAGGATCATTGGTGAGCAGATGGCCAGCGGTACCTTGCAGATACCCCCTGTGGACGTTAACGAGAACCCACTTCCTACGCATCACTTTGGAACCGCCAACATGGTAGTTGCCTACGACGAAGAAGCTACGAGAAGTCTTGTGAAGCGGGAGAGTGGCGAGCAGTTATGCGAGGAGTTAGAAAATCTGTCACTGAGCAGACTTCAGCTAGAAAGAAAGCAAGAGGAGTGGTTCTTCACTCCGGAGCATGAAAGTGGGAGTGTGGAAGTTGAGGAAGTCACTCTCTCAGAAGGCGAGGTAGACGTCATCCTCGCTCTAGACGAGGGAGGGACCTCTGAAGCGGAGTATGTTTGCAGTGCCCAGACGTACGAGGTAGACTTAGATTCTGAATGTGAAGCCATAGCGAGGAGCCCCAAGTTCAAGTGGTTTTTCGACCAGATAGGGGTGAAGTACGACACGAGGGTGTCCATCACGAGGAAAGTCTTGGAGGCGGTGCAGCAGCAGGGAGACCCTTCACTAAATTGGCAGGGGTCAATCGGAAGGATGATCAAGAAATATACCTCTGAAGTGGTGTTTTCAGAAGCGGATAGGGTAGTGCCCTACTTCCACAACCGTCCGTTGTACGTCACAGCCATAATTAATGGAGTCTCATTTCCTAGGGCGTTGATGGATGGAGGAGCATCCATTAACATCATGCCCATCAGTACATTATATGAAACGGGAATTGACCAGGAGAAGGTGGTCCCGGTACCGCTAGTAATTTTCGAATTCGACAACGCCGGAATGCAGTCAATTGGATATGTGAATGTGGGAATTAAGTTGGGAAATTTCACCTCCAACATCAAATTTCATGTTATTAACGCTGACACCAGCTACCAATTACTCATTGGAAGGGTATGGATGCACACTCATGGCGTAGTGCCTTCCACCTACCATCAGTGCGCGAAGGCAAATATTAGAGGTACAGAGATAGTGATCAAGGCCACGTAGAGACCCTTCGCCGTTGAGGAGGCCCACCTGGTAGATGCTGCCTTTTACACCGAGTTGGACGAGGAAAGAAAGGTCTCTACAAGAAAGCTAGCAGGAAGCAAGGTAGCTGAGGGAAGGGTCCCGCAGAAAAAATCCGTTCATGACCGTCTAGGGGAAAGGATAATTCCCCACATAGAAAAAGGCAAGAGGAAGGTAGAGGAGGTAGCTAGACCTCCTCGAACTTGCAAGAAAGTGGTTTTGCCCAATGGAAAAGTCATCTACCGTTTATAACGGTCTGCGCGGGCGGTGTTCTGGGACGAGAGCATCGACCCAACACCCGAGTGTTTTATTGTTGATGAATCCCATATTGTTGAGCATGTTGAAGAACCAGAAGAGGCGCCGGAGTGCATGCAAGACGGACCCAGAGAGCAGCTGTAGGAGTTAGAGGAAATCAAGTTGGGGTCAGAAGAGGGCGAGAGTAGACCCATTCTAATTTCCAAGTGCCTGGAACCGAAGCAGAAGGAAGAGCTCATTGAGCTACTTAAGGAGTTCACTGATGTATTTGCTTGGAAGTACACGGAGATGCCAAGAATAGACGCATAAGTGAGCTCTCATATATTGAACATCCTTCCCAACGCCCTTCCGGTAAGGCAAGCCACACGCACATATAAAGCAGACCTTGATTTAAAAATAAAGGCTGAGGTGGAGAAGTTGTTAGCGGTAGGGTTCATCAAGCCTATTCAGCACCCCATATGGCTGTCCAACATAGTGCCAGTGGCAAAGAAAGACAAGACCCAAATCAGAATCTGTGTAGACTTTCACGACTTGAACAGGGCGTGTCCTAAGGATGAATTCCCACTACCCAGCATAGACAACTTAATGGATTCCACCGCGGGACATGAGATGTATAGCTTCATGGACGGGTATGTTGGATATAACCAGATTAAAATGGACCCCGCCGACGCAGAGAAGACTGCCTTTCGCACACCGTTAGGGAACTTTCACTATACAGTCATGCCCTTCGGATTGAAGAACGCTGGAGCCACATACCAGCGGACCATGATGGCAATTTTTCACGACTTATTTCATGATATACTAGAATTCTATGTGGATGATTTGGTGGTGAAGTCTAGGGAAGAAAACAAGCACATTCAGGATCTCAGGAGAGTATTCGAGAGGTGTCGTCGGTATAAAATGAGAATAAACCCCTCAAAGTGTGCCTTTGGGGTTACTGCAGGGAAATTCTTAGGTTTTGTGGTAAATAGACAAGGAGTGCAAGTGGATGCAGAGAAGATGAAAGCCATTGTGATGATGCCACCGCCCAAGAGTCAGAGACAACTTAAGAGCTTCCTGGGAAAGGTGTCCTACCTAAGGAGGTTCATACCTGCGTTGGCAGAAGTAACTCATCCGTTCGCACCTCTACTAAAAGACAAAGCCAAGTGGGTTTGGGGAGAGAGGCAAGAAAGTGCGTTCAAGAAGATTAAAGAAATCCTAGCCTCTCCGTCCACGATGATTCCCCCCGAAGCCGGAGCGCTGCTGCTGCTCTACCTCACTTCCACAGAGAGGTCGATAGGGGCCCTCTTGGCGCAAGAGAAGGAAGGAATGGAAAAGCCGGTCTACTACCTGTCAAGAGTAATATCCGGAACAGAATCGAGATACACCAGCGTTGAGAGGCACTGCCTGGCGCTGGTATTTGTATCCCAGAAGTTGAGACACTACCTTCTAGCCTTCACCGTTCACCTAGTCACCAAGTGTGATCCCATCAAGTACCTCCTTGTGCGGACTATACTCGTGGGACGAGCAGCAAGGTGGTTTTTGATCTTGTCAGAATATGATCTAAAATGCGTAGTGCCTAAAGCCATTAAGAGTCAGGCGGTAGCAGATCTGCTGGCCCACTTCCCGAGTGAGGTTTTCGAACCACCTAATGAAGAGCTACCCGGAGAAAGTTTCCAAGCGTGCATGGCGGAGGAGGTGAAGAAGTGGTTTATGGAGTTTGATGGTTCTAGTGCCCAAGGAACAGGTGGGGCCGGCGTCATACTGTCAGATGGGAAGGAGAAGATTACCCTCTCTTTCAAGTTAGATTTTAAATGCTCAAATAATGAAGCTGAGTACGAAGCCCTCATTCTAGGGATGTTGAAAGCACTCAGAAGAGGGATCAGGGTACTGTGTATACGAGGAGACTCCAATCTGGTAGTAAGGTAGGTCAATGGAAAGTTTTCCCTTAAATATGCCAACTTAGCACCGTACAGACACATCATCCAACGACTGCTGGGACAGTTCTTGGAAGTAATTGTGGAGAGGCAGGCGCGAATGATGAACAGGCACCCTGACGCGCTCGCCACCATAGCACAAAAGTTGGACATGGAGGAGTCAGAAGAAACCATCACAGTGAGGCGGAGAACGGTGCCTACTACCGTAAAGTCCTTATTCCCAAGTGACGAGCCGGAAGATTGGAGGCGTCTGGTGGAGAGGCAACTTGAAACCAGGGAAATGACAATGAAAATATTAGAGTTAACCAACTATCATGTGCTGCAGGGAACTCTCTATTTCAAGAGTCCCGGAGGGTTTCTGGCACGGTGCGTAGGGGAGCAAGAAGCCAAAGAGAGGTTAATAGAAATGCACCAGAGGCACTATGGAGATACGGATATCCCCCTTTACAGAAGATTACAGCGAAGCAGGTATTTTTGGCCCTCCATGAGCGTAGAAGCGGCCCGCTTGCAACAAAGTTGTTTAAAGTGCCAAGCTAATTTTGACCAGCCGACGGAGGCTAACTTCGTGGAAGCCTTCGAAGATCGGAGACAGCCGTACCTAGCATATCTAAAAGATGGGGAGCTGCCCGCCGAGAGAGCGGATGAAATTTACCTTAGAAAAAGGGTAGCACGTTTCTACTTGGTCAAAGGAGAGTTGTATAGGAAAGGGTACAATGAGAAGGCGCTAAGGTGCATAGCCAAAGAGGAAGTGGAAAGGGTGCTAAAAGAAGCTCATGAGCACTCCCACATGGGAGGCGCCAAGCTGTATGATCAACTGATGACGTTGGGATACTACTGGCCGACCATGGAGGCTGACTCCATTGGATATGTGAAAAAGTGTAGAGCATGCCAAGTGCATGGAAACATGGTGCACGCTCCCTCCGTCAGCCTACAAAGCTTGGCAACCCCCTATCCCTTCCACACATGGGCGTTCGACCTGGTGGGTAAGATCGCCCCAGCATCTCATGGCAAGGCTTTTATCATTGTGGCTACAGAATTGTATACCAAATGGGCGGAGGCCATTCCTTTAAGGAGAGTCACTGCCCAAGTGGTAACCCAGTTTATAAAGGAGTATATCATATGTAGGTTTGGTATACCCAAAGTGATCCTAACGGATAATGGGAAGCAATTTGTATGCAAAGAGATGGCCCTCCTTACGGACAAGTATAAGATTGTACATAATAGCTCAACCATATCCTACCCCAAGGGCAATGGCCAAGCGGAAGCTACTAATAAGACCCTGATAAATATTTTGAAAAAAATGCTAGAAGACATGCCCGGAGCATGGGATGAGAAGTTGCCTATGGTGTTATGGGCCTATCGTACTTCGAAAAGAAAGCCAACGGGGTTCACTCCCTTATCTCTAGTATATGGGACTGAAGCTGTCCTACCAGTGGAACTGGCGGTACCTTCAGCCAGAATTTCTCTTAGCAATGGGCTCATCCCAGACCCAAGGCATGTGCAACTGGAGGCGCTGGATGAGCACAGGGACAAGGCGAGAGAGAATTTCAAAGTCTACACTCAGCAACTGTCCAGGGCCTACGAAAATTTGGTTAAGCCTAGGGAATTCCAGGTGGGAGATCTAGTCCTGCGAGCATCAACTCACCATCTCCGTAGCATGTCGGCGTCAAAATTCAAACCTAACTGGGAAGGCCCTTTTGTTGTCAGAGGAGTGGGGAAGTCGGGCTACTGCCAGATATCAGAACCAGAAAGTGATTGCCTCCAGTCCATCAACTGCAAGTGGCTGAAGAGATACTATGCTTAGTAACAACTAACAAGTTTTGTTTGTGTTTTGCATGTCTGTAATGGATGTCAAGGATTGCTTCTATACCAGAAAAGTTTTTTTGTAATTTTTTTTTTGAAGCAATACTACACTGTAAACAGCAGACAAAGGTAAAAAAAATGAAATAGCAACACTTTTGATCATTTTGACGTTTACTTTGCTTGCTCATTTATACATACATATACGCTCCCTATTAAGTTAGAAGAGAGTAAAAAAAAAAAGATCGGGAACTTTGCTCACTACACTTGGGAGGTAAGTCCATCCTAAGAGAAAGTATACTGAGCAAAGTCCCCCCAGACATAAATTAATACAGTTTTATAATAAAATCAGGATTCCGGAAAGGGGCGGGGGGTCACCCTCCTCTCCAACCCAGCCTCTACGACTATAAGTAGTAATATGTAGGAATACCCCCACAGACAGGAGGGGCAACCCAAGAAAGTCACATGCCAACACCTTACAGCTACAAGAGGTGCATTTTCAAAAAATGTGTACAATATGATAATACATAACTTTTCATATCAATGGAAATACCCCGCAGTATATGGGGTAGCCACCAGTAGACTAAAGGCTCACAGAAATTAGAGCAAGTCATGTAAAACAAACACCCACAGCATAAAGGGAGAACAAAAGAAAAAGAAAGTACAGAAGAAACAAAGTGTCTCATACAGGAATGATAAGTGATGTACACATAGAATTATGAGCATTACAAAGCAAGAGGTAGCCTATCGGCTAGAAACCACAAAAAATAAATCATCGCGCGCAATGGCGCCAGCATATGACGGACCAGCCTCCCGCAGAAACTCTTCCTCCAACCTGACGAATTTAGCCTCATCCTCCTCATCGCCAGACTCGAGTCTGGCAAGCTTCACCTGCAGCAGGGCGATCTGATTCCGGATCCTCGTTGCTTCAGCATGTCGTTGCTCAACCCTGGACTGCCAGAAAGTGTGAAACCTCACTATCTTTCGGAAAGGAACACTCAGAAAGGGGCGAACCTCTGCGTCAAGCCAATCCAAATGAAAACGATATAACCGCTGTAAGTCGCGGAGAGCATCCAAGAATAGCAAGATAGAAGAGCTAGTCAGCTTAGCAGGGGAGGTAGCCAAGAACTCATGAACATGGCTGGCAAGAGCCCTCAGGTTGAAGGCCGTAAGACTGTCAACCTGGAGTATACTCTGAGAAGTAAACGTCTCGGGATGGTGCTCCAAGATGAGATCCAAAAGCTGACGCTCATGTACCCTGAAGCGGCCTGGTAACTCCTCACGCCATAGCCTACTAGAAATAGTCGCAGCGTCCTCGGCTTCATCATCGCCCTCGGAGTGGCGAGACCCCGCCTCAGAAGGAAGAAAAGAAGACTCCCCACCAGAATCAGCATCACCGACTAAAGGAGTGAACTCAGAACTGTGATCTCCCTCCACAGTTGCCCCACTACCAGACTCCACAGTCACCGGAGTACTCTCATGCACCTGGAAACAATGACACAAGGGTGAAATGGGAATGCTTGCACAGTATACGCAAGAATAAAAAAGGGGAATAGTAAAAAGAGGGGGTATGCCAGTCTAATACCTCTCTCACAGCTGCCCCACTGCCAGACTCCACAGTCACCGGAGTACTCTCACGCACCTGGAAACAATGAGACAAAGGTGAAATGGGAATGCTTGCACAGTATACGCAAGAAGAAAAAAGGGGAATAGTAAAAAGAGGGGGTATGCCAGTCTAATACCTCTCTCACAGCTGTCCCACTGCCAGACTCCACAGCCATTGGAGTACTCTCATGCACCTGGAAACAATGAGACAAGGGTAAAATGAGAATTCTTGCACAGTATATGCAAGAAGAAAATAGGGGAATAGTAAAAGGAGGAGGTATGCCAGTCTAATACCTCTCTCACAGTTGCCCCACTGCCAGACTCCACAGTCACCGGAGTACTCTCATGCACCTGGAAACAATGAGACAAGGGTGAAATGGGAATGCTTGCACAGTATACGCAAGAAGAAAAAAGGGGAATAGTAAAAAGAGGGGGTATGCCAGTCTAATACCTCTCTCACAGCTGCCCCACTGCCAGACTCCACAGTCATCGGAGTACTCTCATGCACCTGGAAACAATGATACAAGGGTAAAATGAGAATGCTTGCACAGTATATGCAAGAAGAAAATAGGGGAATAGTAAAATGAGGAGGTATGCCAGTCTAATACCTCTCTCGCAGCGGCCCCATTGCTAGACTCCATAGTCATCGGAGTACTCTCATGCACCTGGAAACAATGAGACAAGGGTGAAATGAGAATGCTTGCACAGTATACGCAAGAAGGAGGAAAGTAGATACTCTTATACACGGCACCTGAACAACACCCTCCGTAACGGTCATAGAAGGAGGAGCAGGGGCTCCCGTAGGGGAAACAACACTGATCGATGCTCCAGAAGGGTTCCGAAGAAGCTAACTCAACCTCAGGCACCTCCGGAAGACAAATCTCAGCGACAGAGGCCGCGAGAGGTAGGTGAGGCTGCGAGGGACAAGAAAGGGCGACAGGTAACAAATCAGTCATTCCATGAACGATAAATACCTCAATTAAAAAGAGGGTGAGGGAAGCTCCTCAAAAGGGCACCGTAGAGATAGCTACCTGAAGAGGCGCAACAACAGGACAAACCAGCCCATGTATAGGGGCTGCTGAAACGGCAGTGGCAGGAGCCGCACTCGAGACAGCGCCAAGGGATAACTGCGACAAAGTAAAAGAGGGCTACGATAAGTACAGGCTGGACAGATAAGAAAATAGAACTAAGAAAATAAAAGAATACCTGAACCCCATCCAAGGGGGAAGCGCGAAAAAAGACGGTCGGCGCAGTAGGGGCCGTACTGATAGCCTGCAAAGAATGAAAAAACGTTGTTTATTGCATGTTCAAGGAAAAGGAGATCCCATTGCTTCAACAGAAAGGACTGACCTGAAGTGTGGGCTCACTGGTTGAGGCCACGGTAAATATTGGGCCACGAGAAATCGCCTGAACCAAAGGTCTACCGTCCATAGATACGCGGACCCTAGGGATAGAAATTCTCCCCAAAGAGGATAAACCCGGGGCGATAACGCCAGCTAAGGGAGGAACCCCTCCCTGAGAAGAAAGCCCAAGAGCCATTAGGACTCCTGTTAAGAGGAAACAAATATTCAAAGGTAAAGAAAAAAAATATATATACGTACCTCAGATGAAGAGGAGCCTAGGGGCTCAACTGCAGAAGTGCCCACCGCTTAGACAAGAGAAGATGGTGTGGCAACGCCCGAAGACACAACTCTCTACACATGATAAATGGGTAAATAAAAGGAAGAAGTAAAAAAGAAAATGGCGCAATTAAAGTTTTGAAAAAAGCAAAGCATACCTGAGGAGAAGGGGAAGCCACAGGGGTGGTCCTGGTGACAGTAAAGTGCACGGACGAAAGCTGCGAGGAAATGACAGTGTACGCAACCAAAAGGCAGTTAGAAGACGAATAAATTACAACAGATGTTAAATGAATTAAGGAGACAGAAAACCTCTCTAAACAGGCCTCGGGAGGAAATGAGCATGGAGTTCCTCTCCCGCTGAAAGGGCGTCGGTCGTAGTGGGGGAAGAGGAGAACTACTTGCCTCTACGGAAATGGCCTGCACAAATATAACAGAATGCTTTGAATGAAATATATATATATATATATATATATATATATATATATATATATATATATATATATATATAATGAGGGGAAGAAAGAAAATCATATGCAAAAAAATATATAGACAAGTAAAGGGAGAACGCTTACAGTAACAGGGCGCGTAGTCTGGCTATAAGGAAGATGGGTGGGGCTGACCCCCCAGGAGAATGGGAGGCCTCACCATCGCTAGAAGACTCTCTGGAGACTGATAACAAAGCATAAGTGTCAGTAGTGCTTTCACTATGGAAACCCAGGCCGCCCATATCACCCGAAGAAGAACTATGGTCGTCATAAGAAGGGGTGCTTCCATAATCAACTAGTTCCTCTTCCAATGAAGTGGAGGGAGATGAAGGAACTCCGTGAGAACTGGTTCCACTAAGTAAAGGATGTTGTGATATAGTACCTTCTGCAATAGGAATAGACGCGACCCGCGTCTCCTGGTAAGTAAGGCTCGGTGAGGAGTAACCTTTCCCTTTCACTACTTGGGAAGTTCCCCCTGCACCAAAGTCGCCAGTATTGGACTCTTGATCCACCGTAGAGGAAGCAGCTAGGCCAACGCCATCTCCTTTCTTTTTCTTCGCAGCCCGGGTCCTCACAGGAGAAGAAGGAGGAAAAGCAGTAGTAGCAGGAACAAAATTGGAGACATCGGCGTCAGGGTGTTTCCTTTTGCTGGTAGTAGAGGTGCCCGCCTTCCCTTTGCTTTTTGGTTGGCTTTTAGACTTCACAGGGGGAAGCCCGGTCGACGGGGGCGGAAGTGACTCCTCAATGAGAGGTTTCACTAAAATAGGGATGGCCTGCTCCAAGGGTGGCATAGAGGTGGTGCTGAGAAACCAAGGATCTTTCTGCGTCCACCTGACCAAAAACTGAGCTCTGGTATATTTAATGGGGTTAGTCTCATGAGGAGGGCCAACTACACATTCTCGAATAAGACGAACCTGCTGCTGCCAAAGAAGGAACCAGGATGAAGTGAATGAAGGGTGATAATCGCTGGGAGGCACATAGAGACCACCCAAACCACTGACTCTGCGGAATAACCCCTGAAGAGTAAAGCTAGCACACGCCTCAGAGAATGCCTCAGAATGACTGCCGTAGGTAGGAAGAGGAGGAGTGTGAACGCCCTGATCATAACCAAACTGTTGTCTTGCCCTCTCGGAATGATAAGATTCAGCACGGGGACCTAACTCGGTCCAAGAAGGAAGGTGACACGGTAAGAGCATCGTCACCACATTAATATGAGGACACGTGGAAACTGACCCCACTACTGAAGGGCAATAGAAGGTTCCGCCGTCGTCGGGGAAAAAAAGCCAGCTGAAATTACCCCCAGGGCGCCTGGTGTAAGGCCGAAACTGAAACTCCTTGATATCATCAATCAACATTCCCAGAGACTGCTTGGGAGTTTTCTTATGCCACCGAAGAAGTCTCGCAGCGTCGCTATGACAAGCGTGAGCCCCTGAAGTAAAATGGAGGAAATGCTCGAATAAAAAGGCCATCAAGAGAGGGGCGTTGACATGATTAGCAACATCATACCGACCGCAGGACCTCTATACGTCTATGTGTGCTCGGTCTATCCAGGTGTAAAGAGAACCCAAGGTCAGGGCAGCCATGGGTACCGATCTACTGCGAGACAATCGTACAGCCAACCTAAAAAGAAGTTCGCGAGGACAATCTTCAGGCTTACCTGGAAGAAGGAACCGAGTCAGGAACGTAACGAGGAAAGCGGCTAAATATGCAGGAGAGTGAAGCTTAGGACCATCCTGAGATCTGGGGGCTGCACGAGAAGTCTCCCCCTTTTGCAACTACTCAAAGTCTCTGAACCAGTATCTTTTCCATTTGGCAAAGGAATGCTTAGAATGACCCGTTATATTTATGGCCACATACCTCGAGCACTCTCCGAGAGCTGACCGTAACTCTCCCACCAGCTCCTGCTCTAGGGAATCCTCGCAGTCATCGGAAAAGACCTGCTGCCCAAAGAAAGGAAGGGCGTACAACTCACATATATCTTCTAGGGTAACGGTAAATTCCCCCCAGCCCGTGACAAAGGTGTGAGACTCCATACTCCACCGAGACAATAAGAGATTGAGCGAAGAACCGTGTTTAAAAATGGTGCAGGACTTCAGACTGCTGACGGCGGTGAAGAGTCCCACCTCCCTAAGAATAGCCACATAATCAGGAACGCTCAGAACATAATCAACCCAATTGTCCCACTCCTCTGTAGGACCACCGGGGGTTTTAACTTCAACGTTGGAATAAGGAAAGTCACCACGGTCAACTCGGACTCGGAGAATGGAATCCGGAGAAATAGTAGGAAGATCAACAGACTCAGTTAACCCAGCATGAGAACGTTCAAGAACAGCACCAGAATTTTTTTTCCCCAAAATCGGAAAGTGAAATCATGAAACTGTCAGCAGGACCAAAAAAAGGAGCACGACGATAAATACCAAAGTCTCGCCCTTGGTGAATGTGCATATAGTCCTTCCATGCCTGAGAAGAGCTTGGCGTAGCTGATGAACCACCCAGAGCCATTGGCTCAAGAAAAGAACTCACCCTAGTGGGGACTCCGAGCGAGGGACCCTCGGGGTCCCCTGTCGCAAAAAAAGAAGTAGAGGCAGAAACCCCAGCAAAATCATGTGAAGAACCCCTGGTCAGTAGCATGCTCTCCGTAACACCAATAGTCGGCGAGACACCCTGGGTCACGGAACCCCCGAGGTGATGAAATGTCGAGACACCCCCTTCCACGAACGAGAGACCCGTGGACGCGAGACCAAGTCTTGAGGCCCCCGACTGCTGACGAGAGGTCACCATGCTGCCATAAGCTGAAATACCCATTTCAGAAACAGTCAAAGGCATCGAGACACCAGAGGGCGAAATGCGAGCGTCAGCACTAAAACCCGTCGAGACCCCCTTCCTCCAAACTCATCTTCAACAGACAAAGAACTCCCCGCGCCTAGCTCAACGCGCGAGGAACCACTGACGGCGCCAGAAAAATCCGAGATACCCTTATCCAAACCAAATGGATAAATTTTGCGAACTGAGGTCGAGATTCCCCTCCCAACGCAACTGATTTGCTTATCAGAGCCCAAGTCAACAGGCGCGAGACCCGCGGATGAGAGGACTGTTCGCCCCGGGCCCTCGTCATCAGCGCTGCGCGAGATACCCTTATCCAAATGTAAGGGATAAATTTCATGAACCGTGATGTCTCCCCCAACGCGACCGATTAGCTTATCGGAGCCCAAGTCAACAGGCGCGAGACCCGCGGACGAGAGGACTGTTCGCCCCGGGCCCTCGTCATCAGCGCTGCACGAGATACCCTTGTCCAAATGTAAGGGATAAATTTCGTGAACCGAGATATCTCCCCCAACGCGACCGATTTTCTTATCAGAGCCCAACTCAACAGGCGAGAGACCCACGGACGAGAGAACCGTCTGCCCCGGGCCCTCATCGACAATGCTGCTCGCGATACCCATTTCTAAACCAAATTGATAAAATTCGCGAACCGAGGTTGAAACGTCTCCCCCAACGCGACTGACTTGCTCATCGGAACCCAGGACAATGGGCGAGAGGTCTCCGGACGAGAGATCCGTTCACGATACCCACTCGTCAACAGCAATATCAAAAGGGGCGGACGAGATACCTGCCAAAGGGGGCGGTCGCGATACCCACTCGTCAACAGCAATCTCCAATTGAACCCTGCTGCTTGAGATACCCGAGATCTGACTATGGTCCACAGAAAGAAATTGTGAGGAACCCATGAAGGTTCTCGAACCTCCGACCGACGGAAAGAGGGCGGGTAGCACGGAGGCGCCCATGGCGGTAATAGGGACGGCCGGAAATGTTGAAATGGGTAAGGAAAAAGGTATAGAACTTAAAACCATGGAGGTTTTGGAGGGGTTTACATTTGAGGAAGTATGGCTTGGATTAGGATCCATGAATGAGAAGCTATGGGGGTTGGAAAAGTTAGAGCAAAAATAAGGAGATGGGTGGCTATGGTGTCTTAAAAATCCCTTCCTCACTTTCTCTCACTACAAACCCAAAGATGCTTATGTTTTTTATTGAAGAAGATGAAGGACCCCAAGATAAGGGGCTTATGTTTTTTGCACCAAAATGGGAAAACGTGCAGGAAGGCAAAAAGGCGATGACCTTTTTTTCCCAAATGATGAGATGACAGTTCCCACACTGACGCGTGGGTTCTAAAAAAAAAACTTTTGAAAATCTCGGATAAAAGAACACAGAAGTTAATGATCCTAGGATCCCTAAAAAAAAAAAAAATATATATATATATATATAATTGTTGAAACCAGATTTATAGCGTACAAAGTTTTTTTAGTCTACCCAACCAAAAAATCTTTGCACGAGGGGCTAATGTAGAAGGGTGTTATCAACAGAAAGAAGCAAACGAAATAAAAAATACTTTCTCTTATTAATGACACCCGAGAGGTACCCGCGAGGGTCACCAAGAAGCCCAAAAGCCATTGTGAAGTATCAGCGCTACCTCAGGCGTCAGTGCCACTTCAAGCGTCGGCGCCACTCCGAGCGTCGGCGCCACTCCGAGTGTCGGCGCCACGACAAGGGTCGGCGCCAATTCGAGCATCGGCGCCACTTTGAGCGTCGGCGCATTGACAAGGATCGGCGCCGCCTCACATGTCAGCGCCGATTCAAGCATCAGCGCTACCTCAGGCGTCAGCGCCACTTCAAGCGTCAGCGCCACTTCGAGCGTCGGCGCCATGACAAAGGTCGGCGCCGCCTCACATGTCAGCGCCGATTCAAGCATCAGCGCTACCTCAAGCGTCAGCGCCACTTAGAGCGTCGGCGCCACGACAAAGGTCGGCGCCACTTCGAGCGACGGCGCCACGACAAAGGTCGGTGCCGCCTCACATGTCAGCGCCGATTCAAGCATCAGCGCTACCTCAGGCGTCAGCGCCACTTCAAGCGTCGGCGCCACTCCGAGCATCGGCGCCGCGACAAGGGTCGGCGCAGATTCAAGCAACAGCGCCACTTTGAGCGTCGGCGCCACTTCGAGCGTCGGCGCCGCCTCACATGTCAGCGCCGATTCAAGCATCAGCGCTACCTCAGGCGTCAGTGCCACTTCAAGCGTCAGCGCCACTTCGAGCGTCGGCGCCACGACAAAGGTCGGCGCCACTTCGAGCGTCGGCGCCACGACAAAGGTCGGCGCCGCCTCACATGTCAGCATCGATTCAAGCAACAGCGCCACTTCGAGCGTCGCCGCCACTTCGAGCGTCGGCGCCGCGACAAGGGTCGGCGCTGCCTCACATGTCAGCGCCGATTCAAGCATTTGCGCTACCTCATGCGTCAGCGCCACTTCGAGCGTCGGTGCCACTTCGAGCGTCGGCGCCACGACGAGGGTCGGCGCCGCCTCACATGACAGCGCCAATTCAAGCATCAGCGGCCACTTCAAGCATCAGCGCTACCTCAGGTATCAATGCTTCTTCGAACGTCAACGCCACTTCAAGTGTCGACGCCGCTCCAAGCATCGGAACCGCGTCACGTGTCGACGCCACTGCAAGTGTCGGCGCCACTTCAAATACCAGCGCCGATGCAAGGGTCCGTGCCGCCGCAAAGGTCGGCGCCGTTTCAAGAGTCAGCACCACTGCAAGGGTCACTGTAGAAATGTTTTTCGAGAAGTGCTTCTACAGGAGTTTTCATCATGAAACAGCAGTCTCTAAATGAACAACAACACTAACACTTTACTTTCTTGTACAGGTAGCCTAGTCGAGCAAGTAGGGCTCGAACAGGCGCGTTGGGACCTCCTAGGAGTTTTGGCTTGGCGACTGAGGGACAAGGTATGTTGAGCAAGCTCAACCACTTAGCACTATAGGATTGAGAGAATACTAGTAGGAAGACCCAGAAGTCACTCGAGACTACGCACACTGCACACTTGGTCACAAGTGAAGTGAGCAGCCAAAGAGCTGGCTACTCACAATAAAAATAAACTCTTTACAAGAAAATGACTTTTCCAGAAGAGGGGGTCCTCGAGGTCCCTCTCAAGAAAAATAACACTTTTAGAGGGGAGGAGGCCTTAAGGTCTCCTCTCTCAAAGATTTGCGAAATTGCACCACAAGTTACCATTTCAAAAGATAACTACCAAAATCTGCTATTTTGTCTCCATTAGGGGACATATGTGCTTTTTGAGTTTTGGTCGGCGCCAGGTGGCGCCTGCGGAGGGGACAGGCAGGCTGCCTACAGGTAGGGACAAATGGTACACTTTAGACATTGTTCCCCACCAACTCTCTTAATTTTGGCGCCCAAAATCGCCAGCTCACCCCTAACGCCCATGTATAAATAGACCTCTGGGCAAGGTCAAAAGAGAGACAATAGAAATTGCACTATTACTCTGCCAAAATATCACCAGACCTACCTAGTATTCTCTCCCTGCTCATTCTCTTAGTGCTGAGTGCCTTGTTCCTTCACTCCCCACTGACAGCCATCACTCTCAGGTGTTTCCCTTGAGAAAAATTACTATTTTTGTTGTGAAAGTTCATCTTCTTGCAGAGAGTGAGTTGAATCTTGAGTTCCATTATTACCAGAAGGAGAAGTTTTCTTCAGAAGTTGCACCGGGAGACCTTAAAACCTTGCAGGCAGCGTCCATTAGAGTGGGTCACGCCTCACCCTTTTCAGTTATTCATAGACCCCAGTCTCACTACCCTCCTACAAAGTTGATACTTCAAGCACCTCAACTTATGTATTGTTAGTTAAGGACCGTGATCTCTTAGTATGGAGGCATCTCTTTGGCATACAACCCAATATAAGTATGAGGGTCCCAACTGAATCTGATAGAGTCTTCGAGGGGGACGAGGGAGATATTACTGTTTACGAGCAAATGCTAAGGGTAGGTGTTAGGTTCCCTCTACACCCTGCTATAGTTAACATCTTGTCTTCCCTTGGGGTTGCCCCTTCTCAACTTCCTCCCAACTCGTGGAGGACTATCCTCAGCTACATCTCGCTTTGGAAGAATTTATTTACCGATGAGCCCTCGATCGATGTATTCCTTGCCTGCTACAACATCACCTCATCGTCTAAACAGCCTGGGTATTTCCATTTGGGGGCTAGGAAGTCTGACAAGAAGCTTCTCCACGTGTCTCAGACTTCCAACCATGACTGGAAGAAAAGGTTTTTCTTTATCTCTGGGGATTGGGAATTCCCCACCGAGGGTACCAAGGGTATGCTCCAACCCTTCAATGAAAGCGAGATCACACCCCGGACTCAGCTTGGAGGAGAGGGTCATTGTTGACTACCTGAGGGAGCGGGGGAGAGAGGGTGAACTTGCCAAGTTTGAAGATTTGATGGCCCCTCGTTTCCTCAAAGAAGCTGGTCTGAGGGTCGGCCCCCTGACAGAACTATGTGAGTGGTTTTTGCTCAATTTTTGATTTTTTCCAAGTGTTTCATCTTTTTATCTTCATCTTTCTGATATATCTCCTTTTCAGGTCGTCCTGTGAATATCTCTGACCAACTTTGGGAGATGACTGCCCTAAGATTCCTGTCTGGCCTGGGAAAGAAAAAGGGAAAAGAGACTCAGTAATCTCTGAGGAAGACAAAGGCCGTGGGGCCAACACATGTTGAACCGACTGTTGACAGTCATGAAAGAAAAGAGCCAGAAGTTTCTGTTGATCCTCGATCGAATTCTAGGTTGAGGACGAGAGTGGAGACGTCTGAGGGGACCGGCTCCTCTTCCAGTATGGGGGCTTATTGGTCTCAAAATTTGACATTTTTGAAGGCTGAACCATCTTCCCTCATATCTAACCTGAGGGCGGCTAAGGCTTCCATGTTCTCTGCTCCTTCGGCCGCTGATTATGACTTTTTATCAAAGATGCCCCCTGCCAAGGTGTATGATTACGGTCTGCATACTCTGGCCCATGTACTTGTTTTTGTTCAATCAACTTTTCACTAACTGTTCCCTCGGCCCCTTACTATTTGCCTACTTTTATGCAAACTATTTGTGCCTTCACCACCAAATGGATGGCAGAGAATCAACAAAAAATTCATAAAGCCGAAAGAGTTATCCAGCATGAGGCTGAGCTACAGACCGAGCTCGAGACTGCCAGGGCAACATTGGAGAGTGGTAGGACTGAGCACGCTAGGGTCTTGGATGAGCTTATGAGGCAGCACGATGCAGAACTGAAGGCGAAGGATGACCTCTTCAAGGCAAAGGAAGAAGCCCTGAACGCTCAGTTCAAGAGCAAACTAGATGAGGCAGTGAAGAAGGCCGAGGTTCATGCAGTGGAAGCTTATAAACTCTCAAACGAGTTTCAAGACTTCGGTCTTGAATACTTGGAGAGGGGGATCAGGACAGCCTATCGGTGGGTCGTCCTGAAGTTCGCTGATGCTGTATCGTCTGTCCGCCCCTCTCTAGAAGTGATGGAGTTGAAAGACCCCCTGATTGCTGAAGCGCTGGCCCATGTAGAGTCACAGGTGAACGTTGAAGGCATCGACACCTCTGAGGATCAACCTATTTTGGTCGTCGAAGAGACTCTTGTTGTTAATCTTGAAGCCCTGCCCTCTGATGTTGCTCAATAGGGTGGCCGTATGTGGCCCATACCCTCTACACGTAAAGCTTTTGTACTTGACTTCCTTTTGGACAAATATTGTAGCACTTTGTCATGAAATTTGCTTTTATAATGGAATTTCTCTCTTCCTGTCTTCTATGCTTGTCTCTTCTATGATTTGACTTAGCTATTGTGTTTACCGAGGGTGGTTTTCACCAACTAAATGATGTTTTAAATAAAGTCCCCCCTGTTCTTTTTTGATGGTGAATGGGGGTTCGTCCCCACCATTGACCATCATTATAACCGAGGGTGGTTACCACCAATATAATGATGTTTTCAATTAAGTCCCCCCTCATCTTTCTTGAGGGTGAATGGGGGGTCATCCCCACCATTGGCCATCATTATAACCGAGGGTGGTTACCACCAATATAATGATTTTTTCAATTAAGTCCCCCCTCGCCTTTCTTGAGGGTGAATGGGGGGTCGTCCCCACCATTGACCCTCATTATAGCCGAGGGTGGTTTCCACCAATATAATGATGTTTTAAATTTTAAGTCCCCCCTCGTCTTTCTTGAGGGTTAATGGGGGGTCGTCCCCACCATTGACCCTCATTACAGCCGAGGGTGGTTACCACCAACTTTAATTAAGTCCCTCCTCATCTTTTTTGAGGGTGAATGGGGGGTCGTCCCCACCATTGACCCTCATTATAGCCGAGGGTGGATACCACCAACTTAATGATGTTTTCAATTAAGTCACCCCTCGTCTTTTTTTAGGGTGAATGGGAGGTCGTCCCCACCATTGACCCTCATTATAGCCGAGGGTGGTTTCCACCAATATAATGATGTTTTAAATTTATTCCCCCCTCGTCTTTATTGAGGGTGAATGGGGGGTCGTCCCCACCATTGACCATTATTATAGCCGAGGGTGGTTACCACCAATATAATGATGTTTTCAATTAAGTCCCACCTCGTCTTTCTTGAGGGTGAATGGGGGGTCGTCCCCACCATTGACCCTCATTATAGCCGAGGGTGGTTTCCACCAATATAATGATGTTTTAAATTTTAAGTCCCCCTCATCTTTCTTGAGGGTGTATGGGGGGGTCGTCCCCACCATTGACCCTCATTACAGTCGAGGGTGGTTACCACCAACTTCAATTAAGTCCCCCCTCGTCTTTCTTGAGGGTGAATGGGGGGTCGTCCCCACCATTGACCCTCATTACATCCGAGGGGAGTTGCTACCAAGGATAACCCCAATTATACTAAGATTAACAAACACAAGATGAGGGACCAATATGACATTCTCATTAATATTCCAAGTGTTCTGTTGGAGCAACACATTCTGAGAACGTATGTGCTTGCGTTCAAATGAGCAAATTATATATTAAACACCTTTTAACCCAAACAAACCCTAAACATGCAACAATATGTGATTGAATAAGATGATAATCTAAGCAAGAACATTCAAACACATGCTTGTGAGGAAAAATCCCCCAAAGGGGCAAAACCATTTATTTTCATTATAATATTGTAGGCTGTACAATTTTGGATTACAATGAAAATACAAGTGACTAAGAATTACCCTTAGGTATCGAATTCTGTAGTCGGCGGCTGGAAATATCCCTTTCCAGGAGGGCTGCAATGGGGAAGAGAAACGGCTTCTCCACAAGGGTTGAACAACAGCAAAGCTTCGTTCCTGGGTTGCAACGTGATTCACAAATGTTTGGAAATTTGTGTGAATCAAAAACCTAGAGTCTAGATGCTCAATAGGTGAAGACTTAGGGCTTTCTGTACTCTGAAAATCGTGTGTATAAGTCTTAGAAAACCACTTCCCGTAGTGGGATTAAATAAGAAGTCTCGGGCCTTAAAAATCTGAACACGATCTGTTGAAGTTTATCCCAGGCGGACCGGTCCGGGTCTGAGGCGGATCGGTCCGATTGACCGAATCGGTTCTTTTATTCTGAGGCAGATCGGTCCGTTGATGATAGGATCAGTTCGCTTCCAGGCTTCATCGGTTCGCTTGCGGTCTGGGGTATACTGGCCTTCAGCAGTCGGATCGATCCGGGTCTTAGGTGGACCGGTCCGGTTGACCGGATCGGTTCTTTTATTCCAGGCGGACCGGTCCGGTTCTGTCAGACTTTGATTCCTCTTCTTCTTTTGATATTCGGATCCGTTGATGAATGTATGAATCTTGAATTTCTTCAACAGTGTAACGGCGTGCGACATAATAAATTGATAATGGACAAAAATGTCCTTACAAATCTCCCCCTATGTCTATGCCGGTACATACATAAAAACAAACATCCGAATTATCAAAACAACTAAAAATGCCTATACAAATCTACCCTTCCATGAACCCAAAACTGGAAAGATACAATTGAATAAGACTACAGCGTTTGCTCTTCAATTCTTTCAGGAATCTTAACACTTTTCTCATCAGTGTGTGCAATCCAATGATAATCCATGTAGTACCTACACACATGAGACAAAGCAAAATACCCAGTGACATATCGAGTTTGAAATGAGATAAACATATATACCAATTTATGAGCAAACTCAAACTTTCAAATCTCCCCCATAATAAGATAATTCATTCTCCCCCTTTTTATGATGTCCCAAAATAGACAAATGAGAGAAATAAATCAAATAAGCAAGTGCGGGGTGTCACTAGTATAAAATCACACCATGAATGAACACAAACCAACCAAGTCGATGATAGCGTAAATGAGGTGGTGTGATTAAATTCGATAGGAAAATCAATGCATACAAACATGACATATGTGCACGATGAATATTGGATATTCCTAGCGAATGAACTCAAATGCTTCCTTTGGTGTAAAATAATGACAATATAAGATATTGACTCAATCAAATCAACAAATCAAAGCTCAAAGTGATTTTCACACCAATAACGTCCAAAACGATTTTATGCTTTTTCAGGACTTTCAAGGAAGTGCAAACCCGTTTAAAGATTCTCCATCCAAACTCCCTCAGAGATAATATTGGAATAGAGGCATTCTAAATTCTCAAACTTTGGAGAATTGATGGTGAAACCTAAGTGGCCCATATTTGGCATGAATTACTTTTTATTGCCTTTAAATTTTTTCGGGCTCTTTTAACCTCTTTGGACCTCGGATATTAAAATTCCTCCATTTTTTAGGTCCTTTTTAACGGTGGCTTTTGCGCAAAGGATAGATGATTACCTTTCGCAGCCCCTCCCCGTTATATAAAAACACACAGTCTCACCAAAACGGTTTTTACATGCATTCCAATCTTGTCAAGTTTTATCGCATATTGTACATTATATAGACATAATTGAGATGGAAACACTCAAGCCAATATGAGATAGACAAGTGCAATAATCAAATATAGCCGTGCATGTGTGCAATAAAAGATATAGGAGTCAAACATGTAGGAAGATATCACTAATTACATCTCAAAGACTCCATACTAAGTAAAGCACATGGATGAAATGATGTAGCGTCTCAAATCTCTATCAAACAGTCACATGGATAAATGGAATGAAGTTGTGACTTGGCTAACTTAAATGCTCATCCATAAAAGAAGCAAAAACAGAAATCTTTTTGGATTTTTTTTCAAAAATTTTATCAAAATAAAATCTTTTTGTGCTTTTCTTAAAAAAAAATTTCAAAGGAAAATCTTTTTATATTTTTTCAAAAGCAATATAAACAGCAAAAAGAATAAATAAAAGCTGTACAACTAAGCAATGGTACATATAAAACAGACTAGCAATAGGAAGCATATGATATGAACATGAAGAAGCAACCTATTCTAGACATAGACCAACCCCTCAGTCAACTGTGCAAATCCCCAAAGACTTCCTAAGACTCTCAAATCTAAGGGCATCTAAAGGTTTCGTGAAAATGTCTGCTAACTGACGGTCGGTGGGAACAAAACTCAGGGATACAGTGTTTTCCTCAACTAACTGTCGAATAAAGTGCTCACGTATCCTGATGTGTTTTATGCGCGAATGCTGGACGAGATTACGGGATATGTGTATCGCGCTCGTGTTATCACAAGAAATGATCATGGTGTTTTGTGAAATCCCATAATCCTCCAACATTTGCTTCATCCACAAGAGTTGTGTACAACAACTCCCGGTGGCTATGTACTCAGCCTCCGCAGTGGACAAAGAGATGGAATTTTGCTTCTTGCTCAGCCAGGAGACAAGAGCAGAACCAAAATAGAAACACCCACCAGAAGTGCTCCTACAACCATCTACATCCCCAGCCCAGTCGGCATCCGAATAGGCGGACAAACGGTCATTGGTATCAAAGGAATACCAAATACCGTATGAGAGAGTCCCACTTACGTATTTAATAATACGTTTTAGAGCAAGTAAGTGTGACTCTTTAGGGGACGCCTGATATCGCGCACATACTCCAACACTAAAGGCGATGTCGGGACGACTGGCAGTCAAGTAGAGAAGACGACCTATCATACTCCAATATAAGGTTTGCTCTACGTCCTTGCCTGAAGTGTCCTTACTAAGCTTGGTAGTGGTACTCATAGGTGTACGTGCATGCTTAGCGAAGTCTAAACCAAATTTCTTCACTAGGTCTCTAGCATACTTGGATTTGGAAATGAACATCCCATCCTCTAGATGACGAACCTGGAGACCAAGGAAGAATGTAAGCTCACCAACCATGCTCATCTCAAACTCACTTTTCATCTCCTCCTCAAAGTGGTGAGCATGCTGGGAGCATGTGGATCCAAAGACTATGTCATCCACATAGACCTGGGCAACCAAAATAGCACCGTCATCTCTCCTGACGAACAACGTCATATCTACTCCCCCTCTCTTGAAGCCACGAGCTAAGAGATAGGAAGTAAGCCTCTCATACCAAGCACGGGGTGCTTACTTCAAACCATACAAGGCTTTTCTAAGATAGTGGACGTGCTCTGGGTGCTGAGGGTCTTCAAACCCTTTTGGTTGTTCCACATAAACCTCCTCCTGTAGAATGCCATTCAGAAAGGCACTCTTGACATCCATCTGATATACCTTAAAGCGCAGATGACATGCGATGGCGAGCAGAAGACGGACGGACTCAAGCCTCGCAATAGGAGCAAATGTCTCCCCAAAGTCTACACCCTCTATCTGTGTGTAGCCTTAAGCGACCAACCTAGCCTTATTTCTGATTATGGTACCATTTTCATCCATTTTGTTCTTGAAAATCCACCGGGTACCTATCACATTAGTCTCACTAGGCCGGGGGACAAGTTCCCAGGCATTATTCTTTTTAAACTGAAGCAACTCATCCTGCATAGCAGATATCCAGTGTTCATCCTTGAGTACTTTATGATTCTTGGGCTCGACTTTGGACGTGTAGCAAAGATGGCTAACAACGTTCTCTAGCTGAGCATGAGTCTTGACCCCTAGAGTGGAATCGCTAACAATGGCAGACGGGTCATGACTCTTGCAAACCCAAGCAGGTGTGTCCCCTAGAGCAGGAGTAGGGTCCACAGAGTGTGAGAGAGGAACAGGTAAATCACTGTCAGAACAATTCTCATCCTCACACTAAAGGTTATGATCAATAACCGTCGGAGGTTCGTCATCTTGCACGGTGACGTTTATTGATTCCATAACCTTAGAGCTCTTCAGTTAAAAACCCGGTACGCTCTGCTATTCGATGAATATCCTAGAAATATTCCCTCGTCATTCCGGGAGTCGAACTTTCCTAACTGCTCTCTATCCCGTAGGATGTAGCATTTACTCCCAAAAACATGGAAATATGCCAGGTTGGGCTTCTTGCCAGTCCATAACTCATAAGGAGTCTGAATTGTGTGTGGACGCAAATAAACCCTATTCACCGTGTGGCATGCAGTAGGCACTGCCTCTGCCCAAAATCTCCTAGAAACTTTATGACCTAGAAGCATAGATCTAGCCATCTCTTGGATCGTTCTATTCTTTCTCTCAACAATCCCATTTTGCTGAGGAGTCCTCACAGCAGAAAACTCATGTTTGATCCCGAGGCTATCACAGTAAAGGTCTACCTTTGCTTCTGTGAATTCAGTGCCATTGTCACTACGCATCCTATTAATAGTGACACCGTGTTGATTTTGCAGGACACGGCACTTGGTCGTTAAAAAGTCTACAACATCGGATTTCTCTCTCAGAAAACCTACAATGGAGTATCTGGAGAAATCATTTACCATCACGAGGATGTACCTCTTACCACCTAGACTCTCAGTACAAGTGGGACCAATAAGATCCATGTGTATCAACTCAAGAACACGAGAGGTGGTAATGGAGTGCAACTTCCTATAAGGACTACAAATTTGTTTTCCCAACTGACAGGGTCCACAAATGGTCGAAGTTGACTTTCCAAGAGATGGTAAGCCACATACTAGGTCCTTTTTAGCTAAGCGATTGAGATCTCTAATGTTCATGTGACGTAGACGTTGATGCCACAGATCCATAGGAGTGATCGTGGCGTTGTTGCAGACAAGTGAGGACGTGGGCTCAGTCCCATAGCAATTATCCTCGGTCCTCACCCCTTGCATCAAAAGTTTACCGGCTTGGTTGTAGACTTTACATGTGTCCCGGTCAAACTTTACTGCAAAGTCAGTGTCGCATAGCTGGCTAATGCTGAGAAGGTTTGCTTTCAAACCTTTGACGTACAAAACATTTTCTAGCTTAGGAAATCCAGGTAACTCGATAGTACCACATCCTATAATGCTAGACTTGCTCCCATCTCCAAAGGTGACTCTGCCATCCTGATAATCCTCAAGAGTCATAAAAAATGAGGCATCACCTGTCATATGTCTGGAGCATCCACTATCAAAATACCACTGTGAGGTATTGTGTGCTTTGAGAGCAACATGAACAACGAAGGCCTTTTTATCTTTCTTAGGTACCCAAGCAGAGATGACCTTTTGTTTGCCTTTGTTGTTGTTGGTTTTAGCTGGAATGTGAGAAGCATTCACTAATGGCAAAGACATCCGTCGGAATTCTTCCATTAAACTCTGGGTCGTGGCAGCTAAGAACTCAACTCACCCTCTCAGACTAGAAAACTCATCAGTATGACGAGGTGGAGCAGTAGTATGTCGTGTTCGACCCATGCTATAGCAAGACTCCCTAAGGTGGCCTTTTCTTTGGCAATAAGTACAAAAGAGCACAGTCAAAGGCGGACCTTGGTTTGCTTTTCTTGGTCGAACTCTCCTTCGAGGTTTTTGACGACGGCCATAAGGATTCGTAGTAAACTCAGGAACTGGTCCAGGTGAAATTTGGGACATGGAGGCACCATCATATCCAATTCCTTGCCGATCACCAAAACCTAAAGCGGGGCCGAGGAGCATCTTTCCCATCTTCCCAGATCTGTCCTCGATTTGTACCTTGACTTCCCATGCTTTCTCAAGATCATGAGTCAGCTGGGCAACAAGGGCTTCAAGTTTCTTCCGAGTCTCCATGGAGGAATGGAGCTGACTCGTAAGACTAGCCATTTGTTTAGACAAGTCCCCTCTCTCTTTCTCTAAAACACACTCTCTCTCTCTAAACAGAATCTCTTTCTCGACACAGGCAGATTCTCTATCTCTCAGGGCGGTGACGGTGGAGGACTCTCTTTCTCTCGCCTTTCTTAAATCTTCCTCTAAGCCGGTGATCTTAAGAACTAGCGCTTTGTTATGTTTTTTAGTTTTAAATGACTCAGAATATAACTCAGCGTAGGCGCGTTGAATATCACTCTCGCTCTCACTTGAGTCATCCTCCCCCTCACTCACATCGATCTCACTGTCGAGGTGTCCCTGTGAAGCATCATCTTCATCGTCGTGAAGAGAACTAGGAGTGCTCACTTGACTGGCCATGAATGCGGTGAAGTTACACTCATGCGGTGACTCATCTCCTGAATCCACCGTCTCGACCTCACTGTCGTCACTAAGGGTAGCATTAAGGACAACTTTCCCTTTCTCTCTATTCAGACGATTGGCACAATCAAATGCTCTATGACCCCTACCATCGCACTCAAAACATCTCTCACTTTCTTTCTTAGGAGGATTTTTGGAGTCTTTTTCATTTTTCTTTTCAAACTTATTTTTCTCAAATTTCTTTAAAATTGCCATTTTTCTTAAATTTGAGAATCCTCTTGAAATTTTTTGTAAAAAGAGCCAAATCATCTAGGTCAAAATCACACTCAGAATCTGACATGTCAGTCTCTCTCTTTCTAGACGACTCTACCCTTTTTCTAGCCGACCCCTCACTCCTTCTCTCTTGGGCTTTAAGTGCAATTCCCTTATCTTTAGATTTAGCAGTTTTAGGGAACATATCAATTTCATAAGTTTTTAAATCTCCTACAAGTTCTTCTAATTTTAGCGTATTTAAATTACCCATAGAATTTAGCACAGTGACTTTAGGGATAAAACGCTTAGGTAAAGAACGAAGAATCTTTTTAACAACTCTAGCATTAGGAATATGTTCACCAAGATTAAAGCTAGTATTCACAATGTCAGAAAGTCTAGCATAAAATTCATCAAAGCATTCAGATTCATGCATGGTGATGGTTTCAAATTGAGTTGTCAAATTTTGCAACTTAGATTCTTTCACAGCATTAGTTCCTTCATGGGTGAGTTGTAAAACATCCCATGCCTCTTTTGACGTGGTGCACGTCATTATGCGTTTGAACTCATCAGGTGTGACAGACCCAGAAATAGCACTTAGACCCTTAGAATTAAAAGATGACCATTTAAATTCTTCATCAGTCCAAGAAGTGTCAGGTTTCAAGTTGATCACATTATCAACAGTCACGGAGGGAGGAGTCCACCCTCTTTCAACTAAGATCCAGACACGTTCATCAATGGCTTTTAAAGCCGACCTCATTCGGGCTTTCCAATAAGCATAATTTGTACCGTCAAAAACAGGCATTTTATTATATAACTTCTCCATTTGAATACGCACTTTTTCAAAAATCAATTTTTTTAGAAAATTGATATCTTAGAAAAATTTTGCGGAAAATAGGAATACGCGATAGATTAGCGTAACCTGCTCTGATACCAATTTGAGAACGTATGTGCTTGCGTTGAAATGAGAAAATTATATATTAAACACCTTTTAACCCAAACAAACCCTAAACATGCAACAATATGTGATTGAATAAGATGATAAAGCAAGAACATTCAAACACATGCTTGTGAGGAAAAATCCCCCAAAGGGGCAAAAACCATTTATTTTCATTATAATATTGTAGGCTGTACAATTTCGGATTACAATGAAAATACAAGTGACTAAGAATTACTCTCAGGTATCGGATTCTATAGTCGGCGGCTGGAAATATCCCTTTCCAGGAGGGCTGCAATGGAGAAGAGAAACGACTTCTCCACAAGGGTTGAACAACAGCAAAGCTTCGTTCCTGGGTTGCAACGTGATTCACAAATGTTTGGAAATTTGTGTGAATCAAAAACCTAGAGTCTAGATGCTCAATAGGTGAATACTTAAGGCTTTCTGTACTCTGAAAATCGTGTGTATAAGTCTTAGAAAACCACTTCCCGTAGTGGGATTAAATAAGAAGTCTTGGGCCTTAAAAATCTGAACACGATCTGAACACGATCTGTTGAAGTTTATCCCAGGCGGACTGGTCCGGGTCTGAGGCGAATCGGTCTGATTGACCGGATCGGTTCTTTTATTCTGAGGCGGATCGGTCCATTGATGATCGGATCGGTTCACTTTCAGGCTTCATCGATTCGCTTGCGGTCCGGGGTATACTGGCCTTCAGCAGTCGGATCGGTCCGGGTCTTAGGCGGACCGATCCGGTTGACCGAATCGATTCTTTTATTCCAGGCGGACCAGTCCAGTTATGTCAGACTTTGATTCCTCTTCTTCTTTTGATATTCGGATCCGTTGATGAATGTATGAATCTTGAATTTCTTCAACAGTGTAACGGCGAGCGACATAATAAATTGATAATGGACAAAAATGTCCTTACACATTCATTACAATTGTGGTCCGATAGGACATTACGACATTATTAATAGTATTTGTTCAGATGATCTGCATTCCAGGGGTTCGAAAAGGGTTCCCCTTCAAGGTTTTCTAGCCTATAGGTTCCAGGGACAACTTCATCAATGACCCTGTATGGGCCATTCCAATTTGGGTGGAGATTGTTAGGTTTTGGCCAAGTCTTTTTGAGGACTAGGTCCCCCATAACGATTGGCCTTTACTTCACCCTTTAGTTGTAAGTCTTGGCGGTCCTTTGCTGATAGGCTGCCTGCCTTATCTCAGCGTCTTCCCTCCTTTACTCGATCAAGTCTAGGTCAAGTCTCCTTTCTTCCATATTTCTCCGGGGGTCATACATTTGGACCCTGTGAGTAGGAAACCCAATCTCGGTGGGGATGATAACCTCTGAACCATACGCCAGCGTGAACGTGGTTTCTCTGGTAGGAGTCTTTTTTATAGTCCTGTAGGGCCACAGTACAGCGTACAGCTCCTCAACCCATCTTCCTTTTGCCTCCTCGAGTTTTTTCTTGATCCCATCTAGGATTGTTCTATTTGTAACTTCCATTTTCCCGTTGGCTTGAGGTCGGCCTGGGGATGAAAAGAACTGTTGGACACCGACCCTCTCGCAGTATTTCTCCAGAGACGTATTCTTAAATTGAGTCCCGTTATCCGAGATGAGGATGTTGGGGAGACCATATCTGCATATAATGTTTTTCCAGATAAACTGGAAGGTCTTCTGCTCGGTGATCGTTATCATCGGCTCTGCCTCCACCCATTTTGAAAAATAGTCAATTACCACGATCAGGTATCGATAGTTATTGACGGCCCTGGGCAAAGCCCCTACTAGATCGATTCCCCACACTGCGAATGGCCATGGGGATGTGATGGAGGTAAGAGGCTGATGAGGCTGGTGGGGATGGTGGCAAACCTTTGACATTTATCGCACTTTTTTACGTATGCCGTGGCGTCTTTCCCCAGGGTCGGTCACCAGTACCCCTGGGTTACTATCCTCTTTGCTAATAACCTACCCCCAATATGCCTTGAACATATCCCCTCGTGCACATCTTGTAGGATGTTAGGGACTTCAGACGGGTGCACACATTTGAGCAAGGGGAGCAAAAACCCCTTTTTGTACAAGGTGTCCCCAACGACAGTGAATTTTGCAGCTCTATATCTCAACTTCTTTCTTTCCTATTTGGTCTATGGAATCTACCCCTCTTTAATGTACCTAACAATAGGGTCAATCCATGAAGGTTCCTCATTAACATTTAAGTAAGAGCCAAGTGTTCCCTCTTCTTCTTCAATCGTTGGTCGAAGAAAAATTTCTATTGGGACTATCCTCCTGACTTTTGTCCTAGTTGTTGAGGTCAGCCTAGCAAGTGCACCGGCTCAACCATTGTCATGCCTAGGTATCCTCTTCAACTTTATCTCTCTAAATCTCTTTAGTAGTGCCCTTACCCTTTCAATATATTTAGCCATTCTCTCATCCTTAGCCTCGTAGGCTCCTAGTATCTGATTCACCATTAGTCTTGAATCACTATGGACCATAATATGGTCGACACTAAGAGACTTAGCCAAGGAGAGGCCTGCTATCAGGGCCTCATATTCAGACTCATTGTTGGAGTCTTTGAAGTTAAACCTTAGGGCGTACTCAATGTATGTACCATCTGGTGCTGATACTATTAATCAAGCCCTACATCCGCTTTCACAAGAGGACTCATCAACGAAGAGGTTCCACACGGTCTTTTCCTCTAAGAAATTTCCCTCGATGAGGGACCCCTGTTTAAAGAGATATCTTCCCTCTTTGTTTTCAGCCACTTTTTCTCTAGCTGTGCTTGTCTCAGCCTTGTCTGTGAATGGATCAATAATTCTGCCTTACCGAGTATCTGTCTTCTCGAGGCTTTCCTCTTCAGCCTCATCATCTTCCCGAGTAAATTCAGCCACGAAATCAGCTAACGCTTGCCCCTTAATGTCCATCCTTATTTGATATACAATGTCAAACTCCCCCAACTCTATAGCCCAGGCCATTAGCCTCCCTGATTTTTTTGGCTTGTGTAAGACCTGTCTGAGAGGAGAGTCGGTGAGGATGACCATTGTATGGGACTGAAAGTACGGCTTCATCTTTCTTGATGCATGGATCAAGGCATAGGCTAACTTCTCCATCCTTGGGTATCTTTTCTCTTCCCCCTGAAGTGCCTTACTATTGAAATACACAGGCTTCTGTATTTAGTCTTCTTCAATCACAATGGTTGCACTAATGGCTGATTCTGAGATGACTAGATACACATGTAGGCGTTCGCCTTGCACTGGTCGTGATAAAAGCAAGGGAGACCCGAACTATGACTTTAGCTCCTTGAAAGCATGATCACACTCTTCGCTCCATTCAAAGGCCTTTCTGAGAAATTTGAAGAATGGTAAACACTTGTCTGTGGCTCTGGACACGAACCTATTCAAAGCAGCCACTTGCCCTGTGAGTCTCTGAACGTCTTTGATGGTCTTGGGGGTCTTCATTTCTGTGAGGGCCTTTATCTTCTCAGGATTGTCCTCAATGCCTCTTTGGTTGACAATGAACCCCAAGAACTTCCCTGCTCCGACCCCGAAGACACATTTGGCCGGGTTGAGCTTCATCTAGTACTTGTCCATCGTGTTAAAGGTCCTCTCGAGGTCGGCCACACTATCCTCTACCTTCAAACTCTTGGTCAGAATGTCATCTAAATAGACCTCTATGGACTTCCCGATTTGGTTTCAAACATTTTATTCATAAGGCGTTGATACGTTGCCCTCGCATTTTTTAGGCCAAAGGGCATGACTCTATAACAGTATGTCCCCTTGTCGGTAATGAAAGCCGTTTTTTAGTCCTCAGGGTTCATGAAGATCTGGTTGTACCCTGAATAGGCATCCATATATCTCATTAGCTCATGGCCTGCGGTAGCGTCTACCATCTGATCAATACGGGGGATAGGGAAGCTATCTTTGGGACAATATTTATTGAGGTCTGTGAAGTCTACACATATCCTCCACTTCCCGTTGGTTTTTGGGACTATGACTGCGTTGGACATCCATTCAGGATAGATGACCTCTCTGATAAACTCAGCATCTTCCAGCTTATTGACCTCTTTGTAATACCCCATATTTGTATGACTTTTAATTTTGGGGATTTATTAAATTTAATTAGAGATATTAATTTAATATTAATCTGGAAAATCATTTAAATACATACTAGCGTGACGAGAGTTAATAATTATTAGAATTTTGTTGTAAGTTACTTTATGAGTAAAGTAAGAGGTGTATTTAAATTTAGTAAAATTATTACGAGAAGTTAAATTGATAATTTTGGAAATTTGTCGAGACGCGCTTGTGTCGTGTCGGGATTAAATTCGGACTATTAAAAGTGAATAAATTATAAGTCACTTGTATGGTCATTTTGAGTGCGTCAATGTGTCCGGAAGGGTCGAGATAGTCAAAATAATGTACCCGGGGGTTTAGTTTGGGTCTCGGGGAATTTTTAGGCCTAATTAACATCCCGGGAGGGCGTTTTGGACATTTTACATTTTTGGGCATGAAAACCCACGAAATTTCTAAGAGTATATCAGATGATAGGAGTCATCTTCTAGGGTTAGAACATCCATAAACTAAAGACGGCCATTGGAGAGGAAGAGGAGAAGCTTTCCAAGGAGTTCTAGGCCAAGAACTCTACCGTTTGAACCGCCGTCGCCACCAAACTTTAGATCGCGCAACGAGGATCAAAACCACACCAATCTCTCCACAAATCTGAACCAAGAATTCCCAGGCAAGTATCTATCTTGCTCTATTTCAGTTAATATTAGCCTGGGATTGTTTAGGATTAGTTTTTGTGAAAGAAAAATCTATTTTGGAGACTTGAATTGCATGATATATGGGTAATAGATGTATTCTGGAAATCAAACTCACATATAGAGATTGAACCACGAAAATTACAGTAAATTAGGAGTACGAAATCTGGTAAAAGAATAGGTAGAAGCTAAACAAAGAAAATATTAGGGTTCTTGATATTTCTATGGATTATTACCCATTTAATTCGTTATTCATGATGAAAATTCGCATGTCTTACGTATAATACCATTTCTTTGAGAATATAACACTAATAGTATAAATTGTTGGGAGTTTGGAAGTCAAATATATTGTTTTGGATGATTTTGGAAGAGGAAACCCGTAACTGGAAATTCTGCAGATTTGCCATACCTGCTTGATCCATCGATCGAACCAGGAGTATCGATCGATCGACGCATCGATTGATCGAGCACATGCCATCGATCGATCGACCCCTCATGGAAAACTCAAATTTCCCTTTTTTAAATAGGTGGTCTCAACTTAAATGAATGGAAATTCTTGGACATTATTGTTAAAATATATTGGGAGGTAAAGAAGACCAGTAGGACTTTATAAAAATGAAAACCTTAATCTAAGACTAGATTTAATCCTTAACAAGGGTATTTTACACTTAAGAAACAATGGGAACGTGCGTTAAAGGGTGAGACTCGTGAGGAAGTTTCGTTGTAAAATAAATGAGTAACTACTGAAATTACACTTGGGGAGATAGGAATTCACGAATGTTACGTAGTGAGTTGGAATAATCCCATAAATAAGAATAAAAGAGACAAACCGTTATACGGGATAATCTAGTAATGTGCAATGAGAATAATTGTCATAAGTATGGGTTGTGGGTGTACCTAAATTTGAAATGGGAATAGTGGTATACATATATGATTGTGTTTGTGTATATACTATATACGTTTAAAAATCATGCCCGCGCTACTTGCTATCCCTGAGGTTACCGCGCTGGGACAGTCGTATCTCGATGGGACCTTTATGGGGGATATTGACTCGTACCCTAAAACATAGGAATCCTTGGTACAGGCTATCGGGTCGATAGTCAGACGGTCCTACGAGACGTGAGGGTATGTGCTGACCTCTTAGTGACTTGGAACTATGCTTCGCCTCAATTTGTATGTGTTTTGTGTTAATACAGTTCGAGAGTGATTTCGAACTAGTATTTCCCTTAGTACGATTGATATGGGGACTGGATAGTAGAGTATGCCCACACTATAAATTTTATGTGGGGTGCCGTAGAATATATATATTATATGAGTATTTGATATATATATTTAAACTTGGAATTTGGGAACTATCTACTGTGACTATGGTAAGTAAGAAATGAATAATTATTTCAACTTGTGAATAAGTGTTTGAAAAGTATGATACGTTACTGGGAAACTTTATAATCAAACGAGGGTTATGTGAGAACTTTGCTTTTAAATAAAATTAACTTTCTTAACATTAGAAATTGTCGGCATGAAATCTTATGAGTAACTTAAGATAAGTTAAACTGTTTGGAGTATTAGTGCGATAGGCGTGCACGTTAGAAGAGAGGTGAGAATTTCTCAAGGGATTGCCACACTAATATGATTGTTGCATTAGCCGGTAAGCATTTTAAATACTTGCTAAACTGAATTTTAAACTGTTTTACAATCGGGCTTTGACCCGTTTCCTATTTTCTCTTCTCTCTTGTATATATATGTATATATTACAGGTGCCCAGCCACAGGGACGTCTTGCATAGGGTCCTTTGGATGGAACGTGCTGCAGCTTAGGTGGGAGTTGCAGGCCTCTTATTTAGATGACCTCATTATTGATTCCACTTCTAGCTCTATTTTATCCAGTTGGGCATGTGTCGCCCTTTTCCATTATTCAGTTGTTGTTTTTTTATCAGAGATTGTTATTTGTTTAGTTCTAGTATTTACATTTTGGAATGGTTATTGTGAGGATGTTTTTCCTTTAAGTTTTAATGTTGGACTTATTTAGTTGAATATTTAAATTGCTTGGATTATATTTTCCAGTCAGATTGTTGTGTGATTTTTAAACCATGGATTATGTATGGTTTTAAATACTGGTTTTAAATTAAATTTGGAAATTGAAGTCTAAAAAAATGGTTTTGTCACTTAGCTTAATTATTTAGGATGTTTAATTGGAAAAGTTATTTTTGCGACAGTGATGCTAAGAATGAACCAACCGTTCACCTTGGTTATAATTTAATAAAGGACTGATCACCCGGTATTTAATTAGGTGGGGTGTCAAAGGTGGTACCAGAGCATCAGGTTCTAGTTTCCTTTAGGATCTGTACGGCTTATTTCGCTTTCAGCTTAGCGTTCTTGCTATAGAGCCCTATTTTAGGATTGTCGTATTCTTGATTTTACGATTACGTCTTCAGCTATTTGAGATTTGATAATAACTGTAGACTAATAAATGTGTTTACGTTTCAGATGCCTCCGAGATGCGTACCTAAGGATAGGCGTGCCCAAGCCGAGCAGCCAGTAGCTCCGGCTCAGGGAACGATGAACACAACCGAGGTAGCCACTATCGTTGCTCAGGCGGTGAATGCCGCGCTAGCGGTAGTGCAGCAGGCTCCACCCCAGGTTTAGGCAGTGGCGCCAGTACCAGCACAGCTTCCATCTGCATGGGAGCGAGTTAGGGATGCCTTCCAGAAGGCGCATCCCCTAGAGTTTGCGGGCAGTTCGGATATTACAGTAGCCAGCCAATGGAAGAAAGATATCCAGAGGCATCTGCGCATGTACGAGTGCACGGACGTGCAGAAACAGCTGTTGGCTTCCTTTAAGCTGGTGGGGGACGCTTTGCATTAGTGGGAATCCACTACCACCTTGGAGGAAAGGGATATTATCACTATTCAGTCATTTTGGACGCGGTTTGACAGCAAATACTTCCCATCCGCTGTGCAGATTGAGATGAGGAGGAAGTTACTGAGTCTAAAATAGGAGAATTCGACTGTTGCCGAGTATGAAGAGGAATTCACTAGACTTCTCACTATAGTGCCAGATGAGGCACCCACTGAGGGGAAGAAGATACTGTTGTTTGTAGACGGGTTGGCTTGGAGGATCCGTTAGCATGTCATAGGTCATCTATCACTGAGTACCTACACAGACGTACTCAATGCTGCTTTACTACACTGTCAGGATCACTGCTTCCATCTGTAGGGAAGCAAGCGAGCAGGAGAGTCCAGCCAGCAGGGAAGGATAGGGGGTATAGTGCTAGTGGAGCACCGACATCTCAGGGGCAGACTCGTCAGCATGAGTAGAGTTCCCATCAGGGGGACCTTGCCAAGCGATTCCGATAAGGTGACTCCAGGCAGTGATTTTGGGGATTTAGGCAGGGTCAGAAGGGCCAACCTAATCAGTAGGGCCAGCAAGGCCAACATCGTCAGCCGCAGGGACAGCAGTAGGGCCAATAGGGCTGTAATCAGCAGGGACAGAGGGGAGGAAATTTCAGGGGCCGATGCTTCGGGTGTGGTAAAAATGGCCACAGGCGCCAGGATTATCCAGAGGGAGATAGGGCCCTACAGCAGCAGGGTGCCCGTAATGAGCCACAGAGGCCACTTTTCCAACCACCCTCCCAGCACCAGCTCAGGCACCAGCCCTACCAGCCATTCCAGCAGCTCTAGTGCAGCAGGGGCAGTTACAGTACGGACCTGTCTATAACGTCCACTAGGCAACAGCTCCACAGGCGCCACTCGCGATTGAGGGTACATTTTCTATCCATGGTACTATGGGTCGGGTTTTATTTGATACTGGGGAGACACACTATTTTATAGCTACTCAGTTTGCGAAGGCCTTAGGGTTATTAGCCACAGCAGAGAGCACTGTGACATGTGTAGACTCACCACTGGGAAATGGATCGTTAATCTTATTTATATGCCGGGGTGTGGGAGTAGATATTTGTAGCTTCATCTTACCTACAGACATGTTAGTCTTAGATATGCATGAGCACGACATCATTATTGGTATGGATTGGCTCGCAGCATACAGAGCCATGATAGACTATTGCGGTGGGAGTATTGTCTTTGCCATCCCAGGGTAAGAGATGTTTGTAGTGGCGATGCCTCGCCCAGAAGGAGGCTCTACCGCTCATTTGTATTACATAGAGGAGGATACCTCTAAGGAGGTCGTGAGATACCAGGCCTACCCCCCAGTCGATAGATAGATTTTGTCATAGATTTATTACCGAACACTCGACCGATAGCACGTGCTCCATACCGTATGGCTCCGGCGGAGATACGGAAGTTAAGAGATCAGATAGAGAAACTGTTAGGTTAGGGATTCATTCGTAGGAGTACCTCACCTTAGGGCGCTCCAGTGTTGTTTGTGAAAAAGAGAGATGGTTCACTGAGACTATGTGTGGACTACCGGGAGCTGAACAAGGTCACGATACGAAACAAATATCCATTTCTTAGAATCGATGATTTGTTCGACCAGCTGAGGGGAGCAACTTTCTTTTCGAAGATAGATTTGAGGTCAGGATACCATCAACTACGTATTAGGGAGCCGGATGTTTCAAAGTCTACTTTCTTGACGAGATATGTGTCCTATGAGTTCAGAGTGATGCCATTTGGACTCACAAATGCTCCAGCCGTATTCATGGACTTGATGAACCGAGTGTTCAGAGAGTTCTTGGATCAGTTTGTCATCGTCTTCATAGATGACATCCTGATATATTCACACACTGAGGAAGAGCATGCTGAGCACTTGTGGCAAGTTCTTCAGACTCTACGAGAGCATCAGCTGTATGCTAAGTACGAGAAGTGAGTATTCTGGCTACGGGAAGTGCAATTCTTGGGACATGTTTCTGAAATGGGGATAACGGTGGACTCGAGTAAAGTGTCACCAGTGAGGGAGTGGGGACAGCCCACGACACCGACGGAAGTGCATAGTTTCTTGGGGTTAGCCGGGTACTACAGTAGATTCATTCGAGGGTTCTCCAAGATAGCGGGTCCATTGACGAACCTGACTCGCAAGGGGGTACCATATGTCTGGGACGATACTTATCAATTGGCTTTCGATGAGATGAAAGATAAGCTGACTTCGGCACCAGTCCTTGCTTTACCCAAACCGAGAGTGGAATATCTGGTTTACACCGACGCCTCCTTACAGGGACTTGGAGGAGTACTTCAGCAGGAAGAGAAGGCTATAGCTTTTTCCTCTCGCAAGCTTAAACCGCACGAAAAGAACTACCCCACACATGACCTAGAGTTAGCAACGATCATCTTTGCATTGAGGATATGGAGACACTACTTATTGGGGGAGAAATTCCGTTTGTTCACAGACCACAAGTCACTGCAGTATCTGTTCACTCAGCGAGAGCTGAATATGCATCAGCGCAGGTGGTTAGAGTTTGTGAAAGACTATCAATTCGACATACAGTACCATCCGGAGAAGGCCAACGTAGTTGTTGATGCGTTGAGCCATAGACCGATAGACTATGTAGCGGACGTCTGGAAAGCAAAGTGGAAAGAGTTGGGTCACTAGGACGCGTTAGCCCATTCCTTCATATCTGCCATGACAGTGACACCCGATATTGTTACAAGGGTAATACAGGCACGGACAGCAGACCCATTTTGCCTGGAGCAGATTGTACGACTTTTAGCTGAGGGTGCTGAGTCCTATTCTGTTATTTTAGATGGGGGTTTGAGGTTTAATGGGAGATTGGTGGTTTCCGAAGGAGTAGACTTACATCATGTAGTAATGACCCAGTCTCACGAGTCTCGATTTGCAGTGCATCCTGGGGGAGATAAGATGTACCAGGATATGAGGCGATAATACTGGTGGGGTGAGATAAAAAAGGACATTGCTGAGTTCGTGTCCAAATGTTTTACTTGCCAGCTAGTAAAGGTGGACCACCAGAAATCGGTGGGGTTGCTTCAGCCGTTGGAAATACCCGCGTGGAAGTGGGAGAGTCTTTCCATGGATTTTATTACTAAGTTTCCTACATCACAGCGGGGCCACGACTCCATCTGGGTGATTGTCGACCGTTTGACCAAGGTGGATCATTTTTTGCCAGTACGGACATACTATACCACGGGCCAGTATGCTCAGTTGTTCATTGCTGAGATTGTTAGATTACATGGGGTGCCCCTGGATGTGTGTCAGATAGAGACAAAATTTTTGTGTCGCGTTTCTGGGAGAGTTTTCAGGAGACCATGGGTACGGAGTTGAGGTTGAGTTCACCTTATCACCCACAGACAGATGGACAGACATAGCGTACCAATCAGATGTTGGAGGATATGCTACGCATGTGTGTCCTTGATTTTGGGGGAGGTTGGGAGCCACACCTCCCACTGGTAGAGTTTGCTTATAATAACTCTTATCAGTTCACGATTGGCATGGCTCCGTTTGAGGCATTGTATGGCAGGCCTTGTCGTTCCCCAACTTGTTGGATAGAGGTGGGGGATAACAAGTTACTCGGACCAGAGGTGATTCAGGAAACCTCCACTAGGATTGAGATTATCAGGAGTCGCATTCGGGTAGCCCAGGACAGGCAGAAAAGCTACGCCGATGGAAAATGGTTCTTTCGAGAATTTAATGTGGGGGACCAAGTATTACTACGTGTATCTCCTATGAAAGGAGTGATGAGGTTCGGGAAGAAAGGGAAATTGGTCCCGAGGTACGTGGGACCATTTCCCATTATCGAGAGGATTGGGCCGGTAGCATACATATTGGGACTGCCAGAGCACTTACATCACATTCACGATGTATTCCACATCTCGTCATTGAGACGATACCTTCGGGATGACATGGCCCTCAATCGTGATGTAAGAATCCACTTGGGAGCGTGAGGCAGACATGCGTGAGAAGTACCCAGAGCTATTCTTGCCAGGTACACCTTATTTTTTTTCGAATTTTGGGACAAAATTCCGTTATTTGGGGGGAAGTATGTAATACCCTGCATTTTTATGACTTTTAATTTTGGAGATTTATTAAATTTAATTAGAGATATTAATTTAATATTAATCCGAAAAATCATTTAAATACTTACTAGCGTGACGAGAGTTAGTAATTATTGGAATTTTGTTGTAAGTTACTTTATGAGTAAAGTAAGAGGTGTATTTAAATTTAGTAAAATTATCACGAAAATTTAAATTGATAATTTTGGAAATTTATCGGGACGCGCTTGTGTCGTGTTGGGATTAAATTCGGACTATTAAAAGTGAATAAATTATAAGTCACCCGTATGGTCATTTTGAGTGCTTCAATATTTCCGGAAGGTTCGAGATAGTCAAAATAATGTACCCGGGGATTTAGTTTGGGTCTCAGAGCGTTTTTAGGCCTAATTAACATCCCGAGAGGGCGTTTTAGACATTTCACATTTTTGGGCATGAAAACCCAAGAAATTTCTAAGAGTATATCAGATGATAGGAGTCATCTTCTAGGTTTAGAACATCCATAAACTAAAGACAACCATTGGAGAGGAAGAGGAGAATCTTTCCAGGGAGTTCTAGGCCAAGAACTCCGCCGTTTGCACTGCCGTCGCCGCCAAACTTTAGATCGCACAACGAGGATCAAACCCACACCAATCTCTCCACAAATCTGAACCAAGAATTCCCAGGCAAGTATCTATCTTGCTCTATTTCAGTTAATGCTTCAATAATATTAGCCTAGAATTGTTTAGGACTAGTTTTTGTGAAAGAAAAACCTATTTTAGAGACTTGAATTGCATGATATATGGGTAATAGATGTATTTTGGAAATCAAACTCACATGTAGAGATTGAACCACGAAAATTACAGTAAATTAGGAGTACGAAATCTGGTAAAAGAATAGGAAGAAACTGAACAAAGAAAATATTAGGGTTCTTGATATTTCTATGGATTATTCCCCATTTAATTCGTTATTCATGATGAAAATTCGCATGTCTTACGTAGAATACCATTTATTTGAGAATATAACACTGGTAGTATAAATTGTTGGGAGTTTGGAAGTCAAATATATTATTTTGGATGATTTTGGAAGAGGAAACCCGTAACTGGAAATTTTGCAGATTCGCCATACCTTCTTAATCGATCGATCGACGCATCAATCGATCGAGCACATGCCATCGATCGATCGACCCCTCCTGGAAAACTCAAATTTCCCTTTTTTAAATAGGTGGTCTCAACTTAAATGAATGGAAATTCTTGGACATTATTGTTAGAATATTTTGGTAGGTAAAGAAGACCAGTAGGACTTTATAAAAATGGAACCCTTAATCTAAGACGAGATTTAATCCTTAACAAGGATATTTTAAACTTAAGAAATAATGGGAACGTGTGTTTAAAGGGTGAGACTCGTGAGAAAGTTACGTTGTAAAATAAATGAGTACCTACTGAAATTATACTTGGGGAGATAGGAATTCACGAATGTTATGTAGTAAGTTGGAATAATTCCATAAATAAGAATAAAAGAGACAAACCGTTATACGGGATAATTTAGTAATGTGGAATGAGAATAATTGTCATAAGTATGGGTTGTGGGTGTACCTAAATTTGAAATGGTAATAGTAGTATACATATATGATTGTGTTTGTGTATATACTATATACGTTTAAAAATCATGCCCGCGTTACTTGCTATCCCTGAGGTTATCGCGCTGGGACAATCTTATCTCGATGGGACCTTTATGGGGGATATTGACTCATACCCTAGAACATAGGAATCCTTGGTACAGGCTATCGGATCGATAGTCAGACGGTCCTAAGAGACATGAGGGTATGTGCTGACCTCTTAGTGACTTGGAACTATGCTTCGCCTCAATTTTTATGTGTTTTGTGTTAATACAGTTCGAGAGTGATTCCGAACTAGTATTTTCCTTAGTACGATTGCTATGGGGACTGGATAGCATAAATTTTATGTGGGGTGCCGTAGAATATATATATTATATGAGTATTTGATATATATATATTTAAACTTGGAATTTGGGAACTATCTACTGTGACTATGGTAAGTAAGAAATGAATAATTATTTCAACTTGTAAATAAGTGTTTGAAAAGTATGATACGTTACTAGGAAACTTTATAATCAAATGAGGGTTACGTGAGAACTTTTCTTTTAAATAAAATTAACTTTCTTAACACTAGAAATTGTCGGCATGAAATCTTATGAGTAACTTTAGATAAGTTATATTGTTTGGAGTATTAGTGCGATAGGTGTGCACGTTAGAAGAGAGGTGAGAATTTCTCAAGGGAGTGCCACACTTATATGATTGTTGCATTCGCCGGTAAGCATTTTAAATACTTGCTAAACTGAATTTTAAACTGTTTTACAATCGGGCTCTGACCTGTTTCCTATTTTCTCCTCTCTCTTGTATATATATATATTACAGGTGCCCAGCCACAGGGACGTCTTGCATAGGGTCCTTTGGATGGAACGTGCTGCAGTTTAGGGGGAGTTGCATGCCTCTTATTTAGACGACCTCATTATTGATTCCACTTCTAGCTCTATTTTATCCAGTTGGGCATGTGTCGCCCTTTTTCATTATTCAGTTTTTTTTATCAGAGATTGTTATTTGTTTAGTTCCAGTATTTACATTTTGGAATGGTTATTGTCAGGATGTTTTTCCTTTAAGTTTTAATGTTGGACTTATTTAGTTGAATGTTTAAATTGCTTGGATTATATTTTCCAGTCAGATTGTTGTGTGATTTTTAAACCATGGATTATGTATGGTTTTAAATATTGGTTTTAAATTAAATTTGGAAATTGAAGTCTAAAAAAATGGTTTTGTCACTTAGCTTAATTATTTAGGGTGTTTAATTGGAAAAGTTATTTTTGCGACAGTGATGCTAAGAATGAACCAACCATTCACCTTGGTTATAATTTAATAAAAGACTGATCACCCGGTATTTAATTAGGCGGGGTGTCACACTCTTCCCTTATAACCTCATATTTTTCTCGAGAATAAATTCTCCTCTTCTGCTTGACTGGCTTTGCACCCTCTACCACGTTGAGCTTGTGGCACATGGTTTCAGGGTCGATCCCCGGCATATCTGCATGACTCCATGCAAAGACGTCCTGTATTTTGCTTAACAGCTTGATGAGGTCTTCTTTGATGTCTTTATTTAGAGCTTTGCCTACTTGGACGGTTTTTTTTGGCTCATCCTCATTGAGGATGATGGATTCTACCTCTTTTGCGGATTCTCCTTTCTTCAGTTTTTTCTCATCCCTGGGGTCAAGGGTATCAATATTATAAGTATCTGTTGCCTTCTTTTTCGCCTCTCTTTCTTCGGTGGAGTTGAAGCAACATACTTGTGCCGTCATCTGGTCTCCCTAAACTTCCCCTACCCCGTAAGGAGTCAGGAATTTTATCATCTGGTGAACAGTGGATGGCACGGCCTTAAATTCCTTGAGGGCCACTCTCCCCAGTATAATGTTGTAGGCTGAGAAGACTTGTTCATCCATCACGAAAAATTTGACCTTCTTGGTTAGCCATCTCCGCCACTCGTCCTCCATTCTAACATCAGCCTTATACAATCCTAAGGGATGAACCTTTTCCCACTAAAACCAATCAAGAGGTGATGGTATGGGATGAGCCTTGCACGGCTAAGGCCCAAGGCTTTAAAGCATGTCCAAAACATCGCATCTACAGAACTACCCCCATCTACCAGGATCCTCGGCACCTCACACCCATGTACCTTGGTAGTGATGACGAGGGGGTCATCATGTGGGGCTAAGAGGCATTTAAAGTCCATTCTTGAGAACCCCACTATTAAAGTATCCATATCAACCTTCTTCCTCTTGTCTGACTTTGCTTCTGTAGAGGTTGAATGCACAACTTTTATCACGGCCTTGGCTTCGGCCACATGGGACTTCCTGTCTGCGACCTCTGACCCTCCTCCTGCTAATCCCCCAAAGATCATCCCTACACCGAGTGAGATCATATTAAGTCTCTTTATAGGGCCGTGGTCGTCTCTCGGTGGGAGGTCAGGGTCGTCCTCATCCTCCAAAGGGTGGTCCCTTCGGTTTGGAGGATCTTCTCTGTATGCATCACCTCTCTTCTTTTTGGGGTCATCCCCCCGGCCTCTCTTGAAGGAACTCTTGTCAACGTATTTCCTTAACTTCCCTTCTTTTAGCATTTTTTCAATTTCATCTTTCAGGGCAAAATATTTGTCGGTCACATGGCCATGGTCTTGGTGAAACTCACACCACATGTTTTTATTCCTCTTGTGAGGGGCTGCCCTCAACTTCTCAGTCCACTTCAAGGATCGATCACTCTTTATCTCATTCAGAATGTGCTCGCAACTGACCGTCAGAGGGGTATAGTCGGTAAATTTGTCATCTGCCAGCCTCTTCTTCCCCTTTTTGTTCCTTTTCTGGTACTTATCCTCACTAATACCTCCTTTTTCATCTTCGTATTTTGCGACCATCGCCTCTTTGGCATATATCACCTTTCCTGCTGTCTACAACAATTTAGCCATTGTCCTCGGAGGGTCTTTAGCAATCTTCCATGGCAGCTTCCCCTTCTAGAGTCCTCCAATGAGGGTTGTCATGGCTATACTCTCCTCGTAATCTTTGACCTCTAACTTTTCTTTGTTGAATCTGTCTATGTAGTCTCTTAGGCTCTCGTTCTTCCCCTTCTTAACATAGAGAAGGTGTGTGGTCTTCTTTTGTGGCCTCACTCCAAAGCAAAAGTTATGGATAAACCCTTCTGCTAATTTCTTAAAGTTTTCAATAGAGTTCTTTGGAAGAGACATATACCAGACATGTTCAGCTCCAGTCAGAGTGCCAGAAAAGGCACGACACCTCATCTCATCTGAGATAGAGTATATGTTTGCCTTTGATTAGTACATTTCAATATGGTGCACAAGGTTGGTACTCCCATCATACCGAGGGGTGACCACTGGTGGATTGAACTTGGATGGCGTGGGGAAGTTAACTATCTTCGCCACAAAGGGTGAGCCTATGGAGTATCCTCTCTGAAGAGGGTCCCGTCTCTTCAGAATATTATTTATCTTATCCTCCAACCTTTGAATCGAGTCGTTCCAGGGCCTCGTAGGGTCGGCTTGGCCGATTGTTATCCCATGCTGCCTCTTTGAGGTGAACGGAGGGTTCTGCTGCGGCAGGTCTGTGTCGACTATTTACTTCTCCCTGACCGTCATCCCATCCGTGGGGTCATCCCCCATGGGGTCGGCCATCTGCTGCCTCCCTTCTGTACCTCGCGACACTTCTCGACCTGGATAATTTTTCTCGCAAGTCATTTACAGGACCTAGCCTCTCAAAGGCTGACCTTCTGCTCAGACGATCTAAAGCAGAGCCCCTCGGGTGATCGTCAGGATTTTTCCTTCCACACTTCCCTCTGCTCTCCTGAAGAGGTCGCACAGTGTTGTTGGAGACTTCATACCTCTCCCAGCACTCTATGGGGGCTTCCTCCCCCTCCAGATCATCAAACCTGTCTTCAGGGCAAGGGTTTCCTTGCCTCCCCAGGCATAGACGCCGGGGGTCAGCAACATCCCTCCACCGCTGTGGAGGTGGCAAGTCTTTGGGTGGCGCCTGGGGTGGGCCCCTGGCCTGATGATTTCCTGGAGCTGCTGCCGAAGTAATCATCTCCGGTGAGACTCCTAGAGGTCTTAGTATGTTTTGGATAAGAGATGTAAACTGCTCTTGCATAATCCGCTGGCTTGCTGCTAAAGACTTCATGGCGGTTGCCACATCAGCCAACTCAGTATGAGGTGGTGGTTGGCTAGAACTGGGTCCTACTCCACTATCTGGTGGAGGAAGAGGTGGTGGTGTCATCTCTGGTGCCATATGCTTGAGCTATGGAGAGCTGAATGATTAAAGGACTAATGAGCTTGAGAACCTCAATCGGTCTCTTTCAATGGTGAATCAGCTCCACAAAGGGGGAGAACTGGTTCACCACCAGAGTGCCTGGTGAGTTCAAGTTGTATATAGGAAGATATGTCTTCTAGTTCCCACAAACGGCGCTAAACTGATGATGCTGGGATTCAGCATCACCAGATAAATGATGATGAGCTCAAACAGTAATAACAATGGCAGCCACAGAGATGTATGTGTATAAGTGCGTAGAAGGGGATGAGTATAAGAGGAATAAGATAATGATGTCTAGTGGTTCAGCCAATTAGGCTTACATCCACTGTAAGTGTGTTATCCACTAAATATGGGCACTAATGGCCTTGGATACAATGCAAATAAACTCTCTCTCTCTCTCTCTCTCTCTCTCTCTCTCTCTCTCTACTGTGTGTACAAGCAGAGTTTTAGCTAGGGTTACCATTTATCGATCCTTTTACAGGGTTGTAAGTGACAAGTATATATAGGTCTTGGGGGAAGTAGTGTTGTCACACCCCAAACCCAATATCCATACCAATCATTTCTTATTAGAGTAATTAGATCATAATCTTGAGCCTATTGGAAATATAATTCATTTATCAATATTTTCCTACATAATGTGCACAATGAACATAATATTATTCTTATTCCATACCAAAATCAATATCAGAGTCGTAATTAAGCAGGCATACAATAATTTGATTAACTATGATCAACTCAATCCATGTTAACTCAATATATATAATATGTGAGTGTACTAAAACCTCAGTGTGACAATGACAAAACCCCCATGTCTAATCCCCAGCTCTTTTCTAACGGTGCAACTCTCAAATCACTGATCATATGACATCCTAGGTGGCAGCTTACAACCCTAAAAATGTCAAAATATAAACCATAAGCATTAAGCTTAGTGAGGTACTCCTTCCCTGAAATGAAATAACAATTCTATATCAAATCTGTGGATATTAACCCAACCAATGCTGCCATACAATGAATTAATAGTTATATGTCAAATATGTGGATATTAGTCCAACCAATCCTTCCATATAATGAATTAACAGTTATATACCAAATCTGTGGATATTAATCCAACCAATCCTTCCATAAAATGAATTAACAGTTATATATCAAATATGTGGATATTAAATCCAACGAATCATGCCATACAATGAATTAACAGTTATATATCAAATCTGTGGATATTAAATCCAATAAATCCTGCTTGTTGGCACTAACAAATCCTGGACCATAAGGCCCAAATAATTCTGCCCATTGGCAATGATAATTCAGCCCATCGGCAATAGTATGTCTGCCCATTGGCAATAGTAATTCTTCCCATTGGCAATAATAAGTTTGCCCATTGGCAATAGTAATTCTTCCCATTTGCAATAATAAGTCTGCCCACTGGCAATAATAAGTCTGCCCATTGGCAATAACAAATCATGGAACATAAGTTCCAACAAATCATTGGATCTTTGTCCAATTCCAATCCTGGATCATAAGACCCAAACAAATCCTGGATATTTTAATATCCAAACAAATCCTGAATATCGAAGTATTCAAACCAATCCTGGATCATGAGACCCAAACAAATCCTGGATATTTTAATATCGAAATAATTCCTGAATACCTAAGTATTCAAAAAAATCCTCTCTTAGAGCTATATTCATATTGTTATATGAAACAAATCATAAGTACACTCACCTTGACAGTTTAACTGGATTTTCCCTTGACTTTATCCGGCACTTGTTCAATCAGATATTCTTCCCTTCCTATCATTCTTAAAATATTAGTATCATCATAAGAATATCAATAATCCAAAGAATGATTAAAACATAATTCAATCCATAAGCATCACATGATTCTATTCAAATCATTTGTCACAAATGAAGTTTCATCCAAATTCTTGTTAATATAATTGTCATATCCAAATCATAGACCAAAAATATATTCATTTATTCTTGGTAATTCAATCCTTATCATATTAGTATTCCAATACAAAAGACGGTACATCGTTTCAAGTCTCCTAGAGCAAGATATGCCCAGTTCTTTACCACATAGCAAATTTGCCCTATAGGCTCTTTTATCGTTCATTCAACTTCCAGGAATTTTCATAATTTTTCTACATCATAAATTTATATGATATTTTACCCAACATCAGTAAACATATTTAACAATACAACATTAAAAGTTCATAATTTTCAGAGTTCATTTGCTATGTCAAGTAAGACATCAAACATATGGTATGCATACTTTCACCCTTGGGGCAGATTTCATACCCGAACTTCAAACTCTCACCAAAGACTCATTTATTGGTATTTTCACATGATTTTCTGATATGTCATACATATATGAGTGCAGGTTAATCTCAAATTGGAATAAATCAATTTCATTAAGTATACAAAAAAATATGATAGTTTGAATACACAAGGTTTCTAAACAAGGAAATTTCAAGGGTTTACACATTCAAGTTTGCTTAAAGATGCATCTATCCATGAGTACACATCAAGACATCGAATTTCAGTAAAAAATGATCATTTATATCATTTAAATCAGCAATACAAAAAAAATCAAACAGGATTTAGGATGGAATTACCTTAGGGGCATTTATGTAATTTTCTATGAATTTTTCTTCAATTTCTCCTCACACTTTCTTCCTAGACTTCAAAACTCTCTTTCCTTAAGTTAAAAATATTCCATGGCTGAAATATGCTGAAGGGAGAGATCTATTCAAGGTTTTTAAGTCGGCATAAGGCCACCCCCTCTTGGTCCAATCAAAATATAACATGTGGTGCCATATAAGACAACATACCATTTAAGGCTAAATGACTACTTTACCCCCTGTTCGTAAAAAGATGATATATTCTCACTCGAATGTCCGTTTGATTCCCCGTTTATTGTGTTACAAACCTAACTCATATGTATACAACTATCTAGTTTATACCTCAAGTCAATTGTTATGTCATAAAGGTCAAAACTGGTCTTAAACATGAACATTCCTACCGAAAACTTCAAAATTTCACATTTGTAACTAATTCGATATTTCATGTTTTGTGAAGGTAGGATTAGACTAAACACAATGAATTAAAATTATATATACTAATAAAATATTATCCATATCACACAAGCTAATCATGATTTAAATATAATTTATCATAATTATATTCGGGTTGTCATAAGTGTACCCCCAAGCATGCATGGTACGTGTGAGTTATGATATAGCCAATCCCCTCCTGACACCTAGAGGTGCCACCTGTGATTAATGATGACACAATATTCCCTCACATGAGGGGTTGATATTGTTATAATGGTCTTCCACGTGTCATATGAGTCCCACGCGCACTGTTCCACTCATCTCCCAAATCACGCACTGTGTTGATGTCACCCTCGACCTATGATGCGAGGTCGAGGGCAAAGTTCCTGCTGGCAGAGAGCCAGGCCTAGTTTGGGCCTCTAACTATCATACCCTCATAGGGTCATCCAGACCATGATATAGGGTTTTCCCTTTAAAGGGTCGTCTGGACCTGATGAGGGGTCGGCCCCTTGAAGGGTCGTCTGAGCCACGATGAGGGGTGAGCCCCTTGAAGGGTCGTCTGGGCCTGATGAGGGGTCGACCCCTTAAAGGGTCATCTTAGTCATGATAAGGGGTCAGCCTCTTGAAGGTTCTTCTGAGACATGATGAGGGGTCATCCCCTTGAAGGGTCGTCTGAGACATAATGAGGGGTCGGCCCCTTAAAGGGTCGTCTGAGACATGATGAGGGGTCGGCCCCTTTGATGGGTCATCTGGGCCTGATGAGGCATCGTCCTACTGAAGGGTTGTCTGATATTGGCTGAGAGATAATCCTGGCCTCGTCTGGGTGGAGGACGCCCTCGGCCTGGATGAGGGTATATATGGGTTTATCAGATAGGTATGATAACATGGAGGCAGAAGATGCTCCGAAAGACTATTGGGAGCCGTATGAGGTTTCGAATAACATGGTACGTCCTATCCAACAGAGTAGAGGTTGTGGGGGAAAAAGGAGATGAGGGTGGCCAAAAAAGGGGATCAACTTTTGATCGCTTGAGCAGAGGGCTGACCTTTAAAAGGTAGGCCTAGTAAATGACCTAAGGTAGAGGTTATCAAGATCAAGAAGGATAGCAGAGTCATAAAGGGAAGATGGGGAACCTAGGCCTCATCATGGCCGACCCCAGCATGGCTGACACCAGCAAGGCCGAGATAGGGATTAGGAGGAGGTCAACAGCTGATGTCGTGCAGCGGCTGCGGAACCCTCAGTCCACCCCTTAGAGGTGGCTGGGGACAACCGCGGCCAAGCTGACGTTGCAAGGCCATGGAATGACTCCATTCAATGCCTTGAAGAGAAGATAAGGAACCTCATCAAAAGTCAAGACCCGCTACAAAAAGGGTTTTCAGAGGGCTCCCCATTCGTGACAAAGATAGTGAACTTCCCAACCCCTGCCAAATTCAAGCTACATACGGTGTCTCCCAAGTATGATGGTAGTACCAACCCAGTGCATTATATTGAGATGTACCAGTCTGCGGCGGACATTTATTCAATCCCAGATGAGATAAATTGTTGGGCCTTCTCCGGGACTTTGACAGGAGCTGCACACATCTGGTTTACCTCTCTTCCGAAGAACTCAATTGAGAACTTTAAAGGGTTGGCTGAATGTTTTATTCATAATTTCTGTTTTGGGGAAAGACCTTAAAAAAATACCAATCATCTGCTATATGTCAAGCAAGGCAAAAATAGAGCCTAAGAGACTACATTGCTAGATTCAACAAAGAAAAATTGGAGGTTGAAGATTACAAAGAGAATATAGCCACGACAGCCCTTATTGGTGGACTCCAGAAGGGAAAGTTGTTGTGGAAGCTTGCTCAAGACCCTCCCAAGTCCATGGCAGGGCTATTGGCAACTACTGGGAAGGTTATGAACGCTGAAGAGGCTATGGACGCAAAGTATGAGGATGAGAACGGAAGTGGTAGCGGGAAGTTCTAAAAAAAAAGATGGAAAAAAGAGGTCTGCAGATGACAAGTTTTCACATTATACTCCTCTAACTGTGAGCTGTGAACACGTCCTCTAGGAAGAATGATCGGTCTGTGAGATGGCCGGAGAAGTTGAAAGCCCCTCCTCACAAGAGGAACAAGAACCTATGGTGCGAGTTACACCAAGACCACAACCATGTGACAGACAAGTGCTTCGCTTTGAGAAATGAAATCAAGAAGATGTTGAAGTTCAGAAAGCTGAGGAAGTATGTCGATGGTAAGGCTCCCAAGAGGGGAAGAGATGACCCTAAAAAGAAGAGAAGCGACAGATGTTGAGATGACACCTCAGCGAGAAGAGATGAGGACTCCGATGGTGATTATGAGGATGATCCAGACCTCCCACCAAAGGATGATAATGCCCTTGTGAAGAGGGTTGGAATGATCTCCTTCGGTGTTAACACCATATGTGGAGGACTAGCAGGGGTGGTTCTAAAGTAGCTGACCGTAAAGCTCATGTGGCAGAGGCTAAGGCAGTGACCAAAGTGGAGGTTGTGAATCTGGCGTCTTTAGAGACCAAGCAAAAGAGGAAGAAGGTAGATATGGATACTCTTATAGTTGGATTCTCCCGACTCGACTTCAAAGGCATCCTACCTCCGCATGATGACCCTTTGGTAATTACAACAAGAGTTTATGGATGTGAGGTACAGAGAATCCTCAAAGATGGAGGAAGTTCAGCGGACGTAATGTTTTGGCCATATTTTAAGAGCCTAGGCCTCAGCAGAGAAAGACTGGTACCCTATCATCACCCATTGATGGACTTCAGCGGCAAAAAGGTCCATCCATTGGGCATGTATGAGAAGGATGTACGTATGGGAGACAAATGGCCTAAGAGATTGACCAGGAAGATCAATTTTTTCATTATGGATGAAAACGTCTTCTCGGCCTATAACCTCATCATAGGACGAGTAGCCCTTAAGGAGTTTGAGGACGTTCCATTGACGGTACCCCAAATGCTAAAATTCTTGACCCCTTATGGGTTAGGGGAAGTGCAGGGTGACCAGACCTTGGCATGAGAATGCTACTTCAACTCGACCGAAGAGAGAGAGGACCATAAGAGGGCGACTGCCACATATAGCATTGATACACTTGATCCCAAGGATGAAACAAAATTGAAGAAATGAGAGGCCACGGAAGAGGTAGAATCCATTGTCCTCAATGAGGATGAACCGGAAAAAATCGTCCAAATAGGCAAAGCCTTAAAATCAAGGATCAAGGAGGAGCTGATAAGATTTTTGAAGAAGAGGAAGAGTGTCTTCGCTTGGACCCATGCAGACATTCCAGGCATCGACCCAGAGGTTATGTGCTACAAACTCAAGGTGGCAGAGGATGGTAAGCCAATCAAACAAAGACGAAGAGTTTACTCCAGGGAAAAGTATGATGTCATCAGGGAAGAGGTCAGAAATTTAGAAGAGGAAGAATTCATCAGGGAGGTCATATACCCAGAGTGGTTATCAAACGTCGTCATTGTGCCCAAAGTCAATGGAAAATAGAGGATGTGCGTAGACTTCACTGACCTAAACAAGTCCTACCCTAAAGATAACTATCCCTTACCTCAGATCGATAAGATGGTAGATGCCACGGTGGGGCACGAACTTATGAGCTTCATGGATGCGTATTCAAGCTACAATCAAATCTTCATGGATGTTGAAGACTCGAAAAAGACAGCATTCATCACAGACAAGGGGACCTATTGCTATAAGGTCATGCCCTTCAGCTTGAAAAATACACGGGCCACGTATCAACGTCTTGTAAATAAGATGTTTGAAGATCAAATTGGCAAGACCATGGAGGTATATGTAGATGACATGTTGACGAAGAGCTTGAAGGCCTGCACTCATGTAGCCGACCTGGAGAGAACTTTTGACACTATGGACTTATACATGATGAAGCTTAATCCTGCCAAGTGTGTCTTCAGAGTAGGAGCTGGAAAGTTTCTTGGATTCATAGTCAATCAGAGGGGAATAGAGGCTAACCCCGAGAAAATTAAGGCTTTGCTTGATATGAAGACATCGAGAAGTATAAAAGACGCTCAGAGGCTCACCGGAAGAGTTGCAGCACTCAAAAGATTTATTTCCAGAGCTACGGACAAGTGTCTTCCATTTTTTAAGGTTATCAGAAAGTCCTTCGAGTGGGATGAAGATTGTGATAAGGCCTTTAAACAGCTCAAGTCCTACCTCGAATCCCCACTACTCTTATCTCGGCCCATTCCATGGGAGAAGTTGTATTTTTACCTAAAAATCTCAGAGTCAGCTATAAGTGCAGCCATAGTACTGGAAGACGTTGGGGGTACAAAGGCCTGTATACTTTAATTGTAAGTCCCTTCAGGGGCTATCCTCAGATGGAGAAGTTGGCATACGCTTTGATACACGCTTCCAGGAAGATGAAACCTTATTTCCAAGCCCACTCTATGGTCGTCCTCACTGACTCCCCACTAAGGCAAGTCCTCCACAAGCCCGAGAAGTCAGGCAGATTGATGACCTAGGCCATCAAGTTAGGAGAGTATGACCTTGTTTATCAACCTAGGGTGTCCATTAAAGGGCAAGGACTCGCAGACTTCGTTGCTTAATTCACATGGGAAGAGGCCGAGGTTGATAATAATCTAGAGATCATAGAGAAATTAAACAATAACGTCTTCCGGGACCCGAAAGAGGTTGTGTCCGACAGAGCCATAAGAGGAGTGGCTGAGAATGAGGAGGACAGGTAACTTTTCAAGCAAGGAACCCTGTCAAAGGGTCTCTTCTTTTCAGATGAAGATGTGTGTAACCTCTTCGTTGATGGGTCTTCTTATGAAAGTGGAAGCGGTACAGGGCTAATAGTGACAACTCCGGATTGTACCAACGTTGAATATGCATTAAGGTTCAACTTCAAAGCATCGAACAATGAGTTAGAATATGAGGCCTTGATTGCAGGCCTCTCCTTAGTAAAAGCCTTTAGAGTTGGTCGACTCCTACTTCACAGAGACTCGAGGTTGGTTGTCAACCAGATACTTGGAGTATATGAGGCCAAGGACGATAGGATGGAAAAATACCTGAAGAGGGTAAGAATAATGCTAGGAGGCTTCAAAGAGATAAAGATGAAGATGGTCCCTCGATAAGACAACAGTCATGCAGATGCATTAGCAAGGTTGGCTTCGGCAATAAGGATAGGAATCAGAAGGATAGTACCAGTTAAAATCCTACTCAAACCGACCATTGAGGATGAAGTGGTTGCTAGATCTTTCCTCAACTTGAACCTAGGAGACTCATGGATGGACCCCCTCATCAGATATATCAGAGAGGGAAAGTTGTTGGAATCGAAGCTGGAAAGGAGGAAATTGAGGTACAGTGCTGCAAAGTTCTCAATAATAGGAGATGTCTTATAGAAGAAAGGATTTCTACTGCCTCTTCTCAGATGTGTCCATCCCACAGAGGTCCCTCGCGTCCTACAGGATATACACGAGGGTTCTTGATCTAGTCACATAGGAGGAAGACCTTTAGCTAAGAGGATAATTATGCAGGGATACTGGTGGCCGACCTTGGCTAAAAACGCTGCAACCTATGTAAAGAGGTGTGACAAGTGCCAAAGATTCTCCACTATATCTCATCAACCTCACCAACCTATGACATCGATCAGCTCCTCTTGGCCATTTGTGGTATGGGGGATTGACTTGGTAGGACCATTACTAAGGGCTGTGAACAATTATCGATTTCTGATAATAACGATTGATTACTTCTCCAAGTGGGTAGAGGCTGAGCCGATGATCACGATTACAGAGCAGAAGACCTTCCAGTTTATCTGGAAGAGCATCATATGCAAACATGGTCTTTCGAACACCCTCATCTCAAATAACGGAACCCAGTTCAAGAATTCTTCCTTGGAGAAATACTGTGAGAGAGTCGGGATCAAGCAATTTTTCTCTTCTCCGGGCCGACCCCAGGCAAATGGGCAGACCGAAGTCACGAATCAGACAATCCTTAACGGGATTAAGAAGAGGTTGGAAGAGGCCAAGGGGAGATGGACATAAGAGGTTTATGAAGTATTATGGGCCTACAAAACAACGGGAAGGACACCAATGGGGGAGACCCCATTTATGTTAGCACATGGCTTAGAAGCCGTTATACCTGCAGAAGTAGGACTCCCCACTCACAGAGTTCAGGCCTACGATCCTGAGAAGAAAGGGGAAGAGAGAAGCCTTAACCTACATTTGATCGAGGAGAGAAGTGAAGACGCTTAGATCAGACATGCAACATACCAGTAGAGAACAATAAAGTTCTACAATCAAAAGGTGAAATCAAGTCCTATAGCTGTAGGCGACCTGGTGCTGAAGAAGACGTTGAAGAAGACAAATAAGCTTCACCCAAATTGGCATAGTCCCCACAAAGTTATTGATGAGGTTGTACCCAGTAACTACCGGCTAGAAAATCTCGAGGGGGAACCTTTCTCCAATCCATAGAATGCTGATCACCTGAAGAAGTACTACATATGATGATTGCAATTATTTTTATGTGAATGTATCATGCTATGAAGAGAATATTAATATGAAGAGCAGTTCCTGTGTCAATGCCTTGTTTGAATTTCTTTTATGATAAATTTATGAGGGTAACATCTTAGTTTGATGACCTCAGACCTTAAAACATCATAATTTGGTGATAGGGTCTGAGGTGAAACATTATATTTGGGTGACCTCAGACCTTAAACATCATAATTTGGTGACAGGGTCTGAGGTGAAACATCATATTTGGGTGACCACAGACCTTAAACATCATTAATTTGGTGAAGTTTATGAGGGTACCATCTTAATTTGATGACTTCAGACCTTAAAACATCATAATTTGGTGACAGGGTCTGAGGTGAAACATCATATTTGGGTGACCTCAGACCTTAAACAACATTAATTTGGTAAAATTTATGAGGGTAACATCTTAGTTTGATGACCTCAAACCTTAAAACATCATAATTTGGTGATAGGGTCTGAGGTGAAACATCATATTTGGATGACCTCAGACCTTAAACATCATTAATTTGGTGAAATTTATGAGGGTAACATCTTAGTTTGATGACCTCAGACCTTTAAACATCACAATTTCGTGATACGTTCTGAGGTGAAACATCATATTTGGGTGATCGCAGACCTTAAACATCATTAATTTGGTGAAATTTATGAGGGTAACATCTTAGTTTGATGACCTTAGACCTTAAAACATCATAATTTGGTGACAGGGTTTGAGGTGAAACATCATATTTGGGTAACCTCAGACCTTAAACATTATTAATTTGGTCAAATTTATGAGGGTAACCTTTTAGTTTGATGACCTCAGACCCTAAAACATTATAATTTGGTGACAGGGTCTGAGGTGAAGCATCATATTTGGGTGACCTCAAACCTTAAACATCATTAATTTGATGAAATTTATGAGGGCAACATCTTAGTTTGATGACCTCAGACCTTTAAACATCATAATTTGGTGACAGGGTCTGAGGTGAAACATTATATTTGGGTGACCTCAGACCTTAAACATCATTAATTTGGTGAAATTTATGAGGGTAACATCCTAGTTTGATGACGCCAGACCTTAAAACATCATAATTTGGTGGCAGGGTCTGAGGTGAAACATCATATTTGGATGACCTCAGACCTTAAACATCATTAATTTGGTGAAATTTATGAGAGTAACATCTTAGTTTGATGACCTCAAACCCTAAAACATCATAATTTGGTGACAGGGTTTGAGCTGAAACACATCATATTTGGGTGACCTCAGACCTTAAACATTATTAATTTGGTGAAATTTAGGAGGGTAACATCTTAGTTTGATAACCTCAGACCTTTAAACATCATAATTTGGTGACAGGGTCTGAGGTGAAACATCATATTTGGATGACCTCAGACCTTAAACATCATTAATTTGGTGAAATTTATAAGGGTAACATCTTAGTTGATGACCTCAGACCTTAAAACATCTCTAATTTGGTGGAATTGATGAGGGTAACATCTTATTTTGATGACCTCAGACCTTAAAACATCATAATTTGATAACAGGGCCTGAGATGAAACATCATGTTTGGATGACCACATACCTTAAACATCATTAATTTGATGGAATTTATGAGGGTAACATCTTATTTTGATGACCTCAGACCCAAAAATATCATAATTTGGTGATAGGGTCTAAGGTGAAACATCATATTTGGGTGACCTCAGACCTTAAACATCATTAATTTGATGAAAATTATGAGGGTAGCATCTTAGTTTGGTGACCTCAGACCTCAAACATCATTAATTTAGCAAAATTCATGAGGATAACATCTTAGTTAGATTACCTCAGACCTTAAACATCATAATTTGGTGACAAATTACAAGGGTAACATCATAGTTTAGTGATGAAGACACCATTGTATTGAGACTTCAAACCTTAATACAAGCACCATTGTATGACATATAAAACTATTCAAGGGAGCATTCATCAACATAAGCAAAATCCTCTGAAGAGGATGATATAACATGAAGAAGTTAGAATTATAATTCAAATTGTGCAAGAGAATGTTATCAGAGGTTACAACCAATTACAGATGAGAAATAAAAATTACAAGTATAAAGCTTCACAAATTATGGTCTAGGTATCTGCAACCGCAGGGTTGGTAACCTCGGCCCCATCATTTTGGACGACGTTGGTAACCTCGACCCCATCATCTTGAGGGTTGACATCCCCAGTCTCTGTAGCTTATGGTTGGGAAGTCTCTAGCTTCCTCCTCGACCTCTTGTAAGGCCTGAGCAAACTAAGGGTTGGCAAAACTGAGACCAATGAAGTCCGAGGCTGTCAAACTCCCTAACTCCTTTTTTTTCATGGCCGCCCATTTACCAGTAGATTTAACACCTCTCTCAAGGTATTCAAAGCCAAAGCTTATAAATTAGTCAGAGACCTGGTAGTCGGCCAAGATCTTCTCAGAGACATCTTCAAGGGCAACTTTCACTACAGCATCAACTTTTTGTTGAAGAATGTCGTCCTTGGCCTTCAGGGCAGAGGTATGGTCCTTCTGGAGTTTGGAAATGTCCCTGTCTCTTTGCTTCACTTTGTTCTCAGATTCAGCCAAAGCTGCCTTCAGACACTCAACCTGAGCATTTAGAGAGGCCTCCACCTTCTGGGCCTCTTTCCCCTTTTCAATAAGGGGAAGTTTCCTCAGGGTCCAATCAACAAACTGGTGCATGGATAGGATACCCTGCAACACAAAGTCAGATGTATGAGATCAAGACAACCAAAATTAAGGACGAGGTTACACATGGTACTAAAAAAGATAAAATCTCTATCTGGATGGACTTATAAAGGCAAAACTCGGCCAACAGAGGGGTATCCATAGAGCGTAAAAAGTGTTTGTCATCATCAATCATCGCAGAGCCAATGGCATCCATCGCCTTCAGACCATGACCAATCAGGTTGTCACTGATTTTCAACTACTCCAGATGAGCAGCCAATGCGTCATCAGATGATTTGGGGATGTCACGATCACCCTTTTTGGCTTTGTTTTGCCTTTGATCCTCTGGGCCAGTGGTGGAGGATTTCCTCTTTTTGGTAGCGTCGGCCTTAGAAGTGCCGACGTTCTGCTTAGGCGGGGGAGGATGATCATTGAGCCCAGCTTTCTTCACCAACTTGATCAGGCTTGGTGTAGACATCTCCCACAGGTCATTTGATATACCTTCTGGACATTCTGCAAAAAATATGTCTAAGTTAGTAAATCAAAGACATTAATATCAGAGGTACAACTTACAAAATAAGCATTTACGAAGCTCGGTTAAATAACTTCCCCCAGGCCAGTCTCAGAGAGGTAGTAGGGGGTCATCAGATGATCATACTTGACTAGATAACCAATCTCCCCCTGATTTTGAAGGTCTTTGACCTTTTGTAGGTTATCCTGGCTTAACCCAGGGTCGGCTTTGGCAGCCAATGATAATTTTCCCCACCTCAGAGGGGTCCTCGGCTCTAGTGATGAAGAGGGGGCACAAGTATCAAATTCCCATGCCCTAGAAACGAAGAAGTATGATTTGAGGTTTCCAATTATGATTTGAGGTTTGGGTAACCAACAACATCTTCTTATCAGACTTCCTAGCTAGGAAGTGGTAGTAGCTCGGATGATTTCTGGTAGAGGAGGGCACGTAGCACCCTGTGAAGACCCTGACAGGAAGGTCTGAGTGATGGACCGCCCTTCATAGGACAATGGCTCCAATCATCACCCTCCAAGCATTGGGGGATAATTGGGAAGGGTCCAGGTTAATATGAGATAATATGGATCTAATTATTGGATGGAGGGGGAGACAAAATTCTAGCTTAAACATCTGCTCATATACGCAGATTTCCCCATCTCGGCCACCAAAGGCCCTCTCATCCCTCAGAGGTCTCCTAAGCTTAATAGAGGGACTTATAGCATAAATGTGCCTAAAGGCTAACAAATCAAACTCAGTGATAGCACTCTCTATCTCGACTTCCTTTGAGGTATCAACATCACTTTCATGACCATCATCCTCGTACCTGTCAATATCGGCTTGGGCAGGTGTAGGAACACCTTCAGGGAACCTCTGAGTGAACTCAACCCCTGTGGCAGCTGACAGGGGAATAGCATCAATGATTGTGGGAACATCCACACTCTCCCCCACAACTTCAACATCAGAAGAAGTCCCTGAAGTGCTGGAGCTGTTATGGAATGAGGTACGACTTTCGATCTCAGCCTGACCAGCGACCTGATCTTGCCTAATGGAGAATCCATTGCCTCCTGGAATGAATCTATAGACATGGGGTCTTAGGTGGACGACTCAGACTCAGACATGGGAGAAGGATCAATTCGATCCCCTAATGGCTCAATAGTCTCGGCTGGTTCAGGATACACCACCTTCAGAGGTGGGGGAAAGATAGGTCTGAGGGGAAAGGCCTCAGCCCTACGAGCTACCTCTTGGGCTATCTCTATCTGCTTAATTTTCATAAAATTTGTCTCTCTAAGAGAAGGGAAATCCTCAATAAGCTTATACAAAGGTTTGAGCATAGGAGGACGAGACTACACTTAGACTCTAAACCACAAACAAACAACTTGGCACAACCTAAGCTAAGATCAAACGTGGTTATTTGAATTCTTACAAATCAAGAATAGTCAAGAATAATCCACCGAAAAACTCATGAACTCACTAGAAAACCTAAGCTATCACTGGAAAATACATAAAATGGAAAAGTAAGGCTGAAAGTGATGAAATAAAGTGAAGGCGATACACGTCTGAAGGAGAAATGAAGGAGAGGAAGATCAGAAACCATGAAAATTCCCAAAACTCAACAGCGATGGAGTTCTTGAAGAGAGAGAGAGCACAGGAAACTCAGGCGGGAAAATGAGAAAAAATGAGGAGGAAAGAGAGGGGAAAAGGGTTTAAATACCCAAACCATGCTGGCACAAGTCCCAAGGCCCATCACTGCCTTGGGAGCCCCAAAGGCAATCATCATTGCACTTGTCAGGCATGCTATCCACTTCAGTAGTTGACACTTGTCAAATTAATATTGGCATGAAAGGAAGAATAACCTCGAAGTTTCATACCCCTTAGTCACCTATTTCATATAGCTAACTAGGGGCTAGGGGTGATTGATATGCCCAAAGTGTACCTGACAGCTCGGAGGCACCAACCTCGGCCAGCAGGACGACCGAGGTAACAGGGGCTCAAGACTGGCGACCAGCGATCTCGTCCAACATAAGGTCAGCTAAGGCTGATGTTACTGGTTACAAACCATCAAGCATCAGTCGAGGCCTTCATAACTCATGGGGTCGGCTATTCATCAGGTCATCCACAACCGACCTCACATCTACCTCTTAAATCAACCTTGGTTAGGGATAAGCTGAGGCCAGAAAGAACTCATTTATTTAACCTCTCTTCATCGTCATCATCATCCTAGGCCGACGTTCCAACTATACTTGCCTAACCCCGACCTAGTTCGATGTTCTAACTCCCCCTGTCTTACCTTGGCTGGCCTACCTGGTCGATATCATCATGAATAACCTCGAATAAAGCAACAATCAGACTTCACCAACCTCATACTCTTCTAGGCCGAGATTACACCAATCAGGAACAGGGCCGAGCATTTATACGCATATGCAAGGATAGGAACACATGGATAAAATTAGTTGTAACCGAATCAATCCCCTCATGTAGAGAATATTTCATCATTATTCTCTACATGTGACAGTGACAAATGTCTTCATTAGATTGGCTAGATCAACACACACATGCTCATTGCATGCATAGGGGTACATTACACCCCAAAACACTATATATATTTGTCTTCTCCTACCTTGATGGGGATTCGAAAATTACAACCCTAGCTAAACTCTGTCAAATTATACAGTAGAGAGAGAAAGCTTGAGAGATTGTATCCATGGCCATTAGTGGCTTATTTTAGTGACCTTTCTCACTTACTTACACAGTGGACGTAGGCCTAATTGGCTGAACCACTTATGTATTGGTGTTTATCCTCTTCTCCTCATCTCAATCTCTTATATTTAGTATATACTTGGATTTCCATTGTTATCACCGATTTGAGATTACAAACACCTTGAAGGGGGGTGCTATTTTCAGCATCATCAGGTTCTTTGAAGACAATGTTTACTGCCTGAAATGCTTTCGAAACATCGTTCTTATTTCCATTCTTGGAGCCACCCTTTCCCCCATTCTTGCCTCATTTCTTCTGGTTTTCAGCTTTGTCGTTCCTTTGGCAGCGAGCTTAGCTAGACCATCCTTCCCTGCACTAAGGCGGGTCACATCCTCAACTTTGTCATACTTCTCAATACGAGCCATCAAGTCATCGATGGTTATGGCCTCCTTCTTAGTCAGGGATTAGAGATGGGTAGGCCAATCTTGAAAGAGGCCACTGCTACCTACTTTGAGCAGTCCTCGACCTTGTTAAATAACTCCTAGTACCTTTTTGTATTGTCCCGAAGGCTTTCCTGGGGCATCTTCTTCATTGTTAGCAAGGAATCCATCCTCTTTAAATGGGAGCTGCTACTAATAAATCAAGCCGTGAAGAGCCCTGCCAGGGACTCGAAGCTCCTGATGGATCTGTGAGGGAGCCTATCGAACCACTTTTGGGCCACATCATGCAAACTCGAGGGAAATATCCAACACATTAGTGCGTCCCTATGGTTTCAGAGAGTCATGGCCTTCTTGTACTGCCTAACGTGATCGATAGGGCCAGTCTTTTCGTCATAGATCTTGAATCTCAGAATTACGAACTTCTTGGGGGCTTCTTCTTCTATCTCCCTTGAGAAAGGGGTTTTTATTTGGGCCCTGAGAGCTCGCCGGGCTAGCTCTCTGGTCAATCTGGCACCTCGATGTGCTGGGTGCTGGTCCATCTCTCTTCGAACTAAATTTCGTATGTCATTATTTCCTCAAGCTGGGCTCCTACAATGGCGAGTTGGCCGCTGTTGCTTGAGCAAGTCATCATCTGACAAGCGTTTCTCAATCCTTTGGGATCTGCGTCTAGGGCTCCTTCCTCTGCTGCGAGACTTGCTCGCATGAGGGATATGAGGGCGATATTGATGTCACCTGGTGCTACGATGGAGCTTTTTTTCCATCCTTTCTAATCTCATTTTGAGGTGAGCATTCTTAACTTCTTGCTTGCGAGCGACCTCTCCTTACTCCTGGAGCCTTGCCTCATAAGCATCATTAGACCTGACAGGTCCCTAACTTTCCTTTGAGGCTTGCCGCTCTGGGTGAGCCCTTTGATCTGAACGTTAAACTTCAGATTTGATCCTGTGAGGGGCAGGCTGCTCTTGGATATCCCCTGCTTGAGGGGCATTGCTACTGTGACTAGACATTCCAAACTATTTATTGGTGAAGGCTTTTTATAAGGAAGACAAACATTCCTACAAACGGCGCCAATTATGGTGACAATTAAGTTCAACACAAATTATTAAGAAAAGAAAATCACCAGAACAAATAAAGAAAGTATGGAATGACAATCACACAACACAATATTTTATGTGGTTCAGCAAGAATGCCTATGCCCACGGTGGTGCTCTCAATATTATTTCTCCATACTCCGGGGAGTGTTTTACAGGAAAACTAATACATGCCTTTTTCCCCAGGCTTAGGGTTTGTTATATACATATTTGTTCTCAGGGAGTGGGGGTGTTGGACTCCCCCACGTCAATCCATAACCCCTAGGATATCTGCATACGAGATTTTAGGAACTTGACTGAGTCGTAACTGAATTGATTGGGATGCGAGACTCCTAGACTTTGGGCCATTTTTATTGGGCTACTCGTCTTGGGCCAGAATGAGAAATCAAGGTACCCACAAAAACTATGAAGTTTGTAAGTCTGGATCCCAAGCCTAAAATACCTTCTAAGGCTAGAACAAACTGATTACTAAGCCTCATGTTCCCATTTTTAAATGTATTTGGATTAAGAAATATGATTTAGTTTCATAATTGGTTGGTAGACTTGATGTTTCTCACTCTGTTCCTTTTTATACACATTGCTCTGGACCTCTAGTTGGTAAAGAGTTTTTTCCACGGAGATGAGTTATTTGCATTGTTCCATCGGTGCTCTTTTAATTGATTAGTTTCTTAGTCTTTGTGCGAGTTGCATTCAAGTCTTGGATTATTTTTAATAAATGATGAATTATATATGTGATTAGATTTATGTCATTTTATTTTTCATATGCTTTTTGAAACATAAGAAAAATAAAAAATAAAAAGATTTTTATTTAAGCCTTTTGAAGTTTTGTTTTGGTTTTACAAATGGAAAATATAAAAAAATTATTTTCTTTTGAGTCATTTAAGAAAAGATAGAAAGATTTTGTGATTTGATTTTTATGGATAACTAGTATTGATATGATTAAAAATTTGTGGAACACAACATCTTATCTATATCCATATTCTTGAATTAGAAACTTAGGAAGGTAGTACAAACCTATGAATGATTTTGCTTAATTATTCCCATGAAGTTCTCTGAAAAAAATTCATATTGACTATGTTGCAGTCTTTAACATATCGCACACATGTACATGAGTTAAAGTAGGTGCATTTTTAATTTTGATTCAAGAAATTTTCTTATAAATTGTTTTTCCTTTATTGGATCATATTTTCTTTGCTAGTTTTTTAGGATGCTTATGTAAAAAACATTGCATGTGAGGTTAATTATAAATGAGAAGAGAATTTTGGGTTAAGTGTTACCAAAAGGGATTTTAGCAACCATTGACAAGAAGCTTAATTTTATGTTCTAGTGAGTAAAAGAAAATAAATTATCTATGAAAATTAATAATCTTGAAAAAGAGCACATGCTTGATGGAGTTAGAAGTTGAAGATGGTTTGCATATTTTCGTCTAGTATTTGATTTTCTTTATACCTTATTGGACTGTTAACATAAGTAGTTTATTTTAGGTCTCAGCCGGCATGAACTTATGAACACTCGATATTTTCAATATTGTTGACTTGTAATTATTTTCAGTTATGTGTTGAATCAAAGGGTTTATAAATAACATAAGTGGAGTCTATCTAACATTTTTAGGTTTTGGGTTTATTTATTTTGGTTATATTGAGATATGAATAGTATTAACTATATTATTGTTATACATATTTCCATATTTATTGTCTCTTATTTCATTGAGAACATGTTATCACCATATGATTATATTGTTTGCTTAATTTTAATGATTTGTTATATATTGTTGGGTTCTTTTGATTGTCTATTACAAACGAAAAGGGGGAGAGATTTTGGATCCAGGGGGATTATATGACAAGGGGGAGTAGTTTAGTTAATGCACTGCCTTTCTTTATTCATGTCATTTTTTCATTACTCTCTTGTATCCGCTGTACGTTCACATGGTATTTGTTTAAATGTCCAATACTTACAAGGTCTATGTTGTTGATTTACCATAGACCAGAAAATCGTATATCTTAATTGAGTATATCTCTCAGGGCTTGGGGACATGTTTGATTGATTTATAGGTATTCGATCTAGTTTTTTTTTATCTTTTCCACTTTTAGTTTTGTCCTGTAATATCCAAAAGGGGGGATTTATAAGGGCATTTTTTACACTCCCTATATATATTTTGTAATGGATTTATTATAGAATAAACTTTTTGGGTCATAGTAACTTTTTATCATGCCTATTGAGCTATAATTGGATATTATTGAAGACAAAAAGTTAAAGCACTATGACAAGACTACTGTATCAGACCAGACTTTTAAAACAAAATGATATTTGAGGTTAAGTAAGTTTTTTAAGTCTTTAATTTCATTTAGTTTATTAATTAAAGTGAGGAATTGATGACACAATTTTTTTTGAAAAAGAATGGAAAACTTTTTTAAGACGTGTCTTTTATTTTACAAGAGCCATGTAAAATGAGGATCTCATTAAAAAAATATTAACTCGATCAAAAGATGTTAGTGAAGTTCGAACGAGGGAACCTTTTATTTATCTTATGATACTTAAACCCCTTCCCTAAACACACACACACACACATGCGCGCGCGCGCACACGTGTGTGTGTGTGTGTGTGTGTGTGTGTGTGTGTGTGTGTGTGTGTGTGTGTTTGTACATGAAGTGGGTTGGGGTAATTATGGTTTCCATGGTATTTTAGGCTTGTTGCTTGGACATTTATGGTTTCTAGAGTATTCTAGAATTTGGATTATGTCAACGATAAAGAAGATGTATGGTTGTGTACACATCATAATATAAATGAGGATACCACAACTGAAACATAAGGTATATTCCTCAACCTATCTATTTTATCAGGTATCATAAAAAATTAATCCTTTGATAAAGGGATGACATTCCTGAAAGGAAGAAATATTTTCTTGGAATCTTTCATACTAATTTTTGTGAGAACATCACTAATATAAGTGGCTTGGGAGAAGTCCGACATCCTTTTTCTAATCATGCAAAATATTAGTACCATAGATGTGATTAGATTCTCTAGATCCCTTCAGAGCGAGCTAAATTGAAAAATTCTCTTATAGTGGATAACACACCCATATCATTCCTGGCTAGGAAAATATCATACTAAAAATACCACCATGTTTACGTCATGCTTTGTATACACACAAGTTTTATCTGAACATTGCTAAAAGATTATATATTTAATTGTCTAATTGAATCAGATGGTCCAAGACCTTGAAGCTTGATTAAGTTCATAAATGGACCTTTTAAGCTTTCTCACTTTTCTTTCCTAGCTACTTTCTATAAATCTTTTGGGTTGCACAATATAGATTCACTTAGCAAGACTACATTCAAGAAGGTAGTCTAATGTACAATTAACAATCTCATAATCGAGATGAGACCCAATATATTAAAGAAACTGGATAGACTTTAGCATGGATACTGGTGAAAAAGTTTTCTCATAGTCAATCCCTTATTTTTTAGTAAACCCTTTCCCAACAATACCTGCCTTGAATATCTCCACCTTCCCACGTACCCCTATTTCCTATGGGTTCCATCCAATCCATTAACTCTACAAGATACTAAAATGAATCAATCTCAGTATTCATTACCTCAAACCAAAGCTCGGAGTCCTTATCTCAGAGTGCCTAATTGTAGTTCCTAGGATTTGATTCGTGCTTCCACCGGGATCTCACCAAAGTGTTCACCCAAATACCTTAACTTGCCAGGTTGTCACCTAACCATCCCATTACAACGTGGCTCCACTCGTGATTGTGAATGAGTGACATATGTATCTTGATCCTTAATAATACTCCCACTACCCATAAGTAATGTATAATCGATAACAAGTTGTATTTTTTTTTGTAAGCGTGCTACATAAGAAACTACTTATTTTTTTGCCTCTTAGCTCTTATAAGATCATTTTACTCTTGGGTTTGTTATCAGTGGTGGATATAGGATTTTAAGTGAGGTGGGGGAAATCTCTATTAATGTTTGGGGCTCGTGGTTATGGTACGTAAGATAAATTTTTTAAGGTTATTTGGTAGTTTTTAGCAAATTTTGTAGATTAAATTATATTATAATATATATATAAGAATAATCTAATCAATGGACATGTTAACTTTAAAAAATTGAGATTACCCCCCTTGTTAAAATATTTTGATTAACAAACACAAGAAGTTGAGTTCCAGGAATAAATAATCAAATTAGGCAATGACATAAAATTATCAATTCGGAATTATTAGACTAAGATATATGTATAGAGAGAAAGAGAGAGAGAGAGAAAGAGAGAGGTGAAAAGAGCACCCTTTCATCGATCAATTATGGCCTTTAATGCATCATCTAACTTGAACATGGCATACCCAACAATTTAGTACTTTAAGTGTAGACACCACATTCTAGGACCCCCTAAGTCTCTCCTTAGGTTCCTAACATCTCCCCATTTCACTAAAAACTCTAGGTCATACTCCGAGTACCGATCTAGAGGCCATCGGGTGCTCCCGAGCACCGTTTGACTCTGGTTAATTTTATTGTTAGAGTGAAAGCTCTTTGAATATTTGAAGGGCTCTGAATCCCCTTTCCAACTGTCTACCCTGTGCATGAAAAGGCATTATCTTTCAGACGAACGATCCAATTTCCCCCTAAAATTGATCCGAATGCCACTGGACACTCCCGATCTCCGTTTGACCAAGGTCAACTCTTCAGCTCGAATGAGGTTGAATGAATCTTTGAAGGACACTGAATACCCTTTCCAATGGTCTGCCCCGTGCATAAATCACCTTGTGGTACGGACGGATAACTCATTATACTCTCAAAGGTCACCAGGCGCTTTCGAGCCCCGGTTGACCAAGGTCAACTTTCTGAACCGAGCGAAGCTTTTTGGAATGTCGAAGTACCTCTCATAACCTTTCCAACGGTCCACCCCATTCGCGATTCTGACGTACCGTTCGGACGAACAATTCATTTTCGTCTGACAATCCCCCGTCCAAAGGATAGATGAGAACTTTTGAGCCACATTTGAACCAAAGTCAACTCACGAACCCGGGAGAAGCCCAAAAGACTCTTGAATGTCTTTGAATTACCTCTAACGATATGCCCCATGCATGATTTGGATCAACGGATTACGTTCTATGACTATTTTTTTGAAAAAAATTACACGAGACTGCCGATTGGCAGGTCCATTTTCCTGCCTATCGACAGTGTGTCTAGGGTCACTTGTCGATTATCAGGGCTAGGCCTATGCCGATCGGCATCCCCATACATGATCTCACTCCCAAAGCACATCTCAGATCCATCAGCATCAGTGATCTCAACAACATTCTCTTATAATCAACGAAGTTTTCTTCTGTGAAACTCCTTTCCATCTTACGTTCCCATCATTTTCATCCCCAATTTGGCAAAATCTCATTCTCTCACATCCAACATTCATCTCAACATTCAAGGGAGCGCATCTAAGATCAAGATCAAGCTTCAATTCTTCAAAGAAGGTCCAAACTCCTCCTCTCTCTCTTTAAATTTCTTGTTTTAACATTAATTACATAAATTCATAATCTAGTTTTTACTTTAATTCATATACATTAACATCTCACCTTTTTATTAATTATATTGCACATACTCTATTTTTCAATAAAAAAACCAAAATAAACAAAAATATGGTTATACCTATAAATTCCAACGGGATTACCCATCATAATTTTTCAAAACTAAAACACATTTTATACACACACACACTTATAAATTACTGTTCAAATATATGGGATAAACCCCACCCTTATACCGTATGCAAACTACGTGGACTTTGATGCCTTTAAAGACTACTAAGGCGTTTCGGGTTAAAACTCGAGACTCGATTCCAATTTTCCAAATTCCCCATTTCCGCACTTGTCACATTTTTACAATATTTTAATACATATTATGTTTTTGATCCTTAGAAGCATTATATCCAACACATATTTTCGTTCCATTATAATGATAAATATCATGATAAGCATATAAATCACATTTCTAATATTATTTTTGGAGCATTCTTATGGATGACCTCACTCTATCTTTTCCATGGTATGAGTTAGGCGATTCCAATCTCCATTTATATATATACACGCACACACACTTCATGAAGAAATAAAGGAAAACAATAACACAAGCCAATGAGAGATCGAAAGGGCGGGATGGGTTCCTAACACATTCTCATTCTGTAACTTAGCCCCTGAACCTTTGAACTATTGGTTTCGTAAGCATCAGTTTGTCTTTGATGCCGCTCTCTCGAAGTGGGGACATGTTCTTTTGCTTATTTTATAAACAATAGGCTAGAGACTCCATCTCTTTACATTCATCCCACACCGATGATGATCGAAGAGCTCTTAGAGTAGATAGGGTGCGTGACCTTTTTGTTTTTCACCCCATTTCCCCCACATACCTCGGGAAGAGGAGATGGAAATCCTTGGGATGGACACATTAAGCTCGTCTTGAGTTTTTGGGTCTATAAGCCTGATTAGTGAGTGAAAAACTTCAACATTTAATTTACATACCTTTGTAATCACTAATAAGTTCAAAAGAAAATGCTCCATTTATTTTAAGAAAATCCAACAACATCCACATCAAATTGAAGACCAACGCTTCCATAAAAAAATAATTTACTCAAAAATAATGTATTACCATTTGTAACTACAACAATGGAGAAACATATCTCTATAGTTCTTAATTCATAGTGTAAATGTTTTCATAACTAATTATTCATATGAATTGAAAAGATATGAATATATTATTATATGCATACTATTAGTTGGATAATAAAAGATATTATCGACATTAAAATTAAAGAAAATTATTAATAGAAGCATAGCGACAGAGTTACGAAGAAGCAGGGATTGGGAGAGTCGATAGAGGAACACAAAGCGGTGGTAAATGAAGTAACCGGATACAATTTAAGTCTACAGATTTATATAAAGTTATTGCATTTTTTACCCTCCATCTCTTAAAAACATAAATTTATCACCTTTAATCTTCCTCCTCAACACTTAGCACCCCTTAATTTGTTTTTTCTCGATAATTTTTTTTGGAAATCTTAGGAGGGTGCACCCCCAACCTCGTTCAGATCCACCCCTGTTTGTAGTCCATCACATAATTGTCCTCTAAGTTGTGACACCCATCTTAAAATAATAATGGGTGGTCAGCCCTATACTACATTAAATCAGGAATCTCAGATGGCCCACTCTCAGCATCAACAGACTATACTACATCAGATAAGGCTAACTACCCAAAACCATAAAAGCGAATGCCAAAAAAAAATATGCAACGAACAACAAACCAACACTACAGAACTACCAGCGAAGGCAAAATGTACACAAGTAATATAATAAAAGAAAATGCTAACATTAAAATAAAAATGAGAAGATACAAGGAAATATACCCGGATAAGCTGTCGGGTCACAGACAGTACAATAACTATAAAGAAGAAATATAAATAGCTACATATAACTCTTGGGTGTAAACACGATATACAACATGAATCCTATCTAGATTTACACATGAATAGGAAGCGACTACAATCCAAATCCCTCAACAGTCCGCATCTTCTACGGCTCCCAAGACTCTGGATAGAAAAACATCCAGTATCCATGTGGTAGGACACCTGTAGTACAATATACATACATATATATAACAAAAGAGAAATATAACCGGGTCAGAGTCCGAGTTGTAAAAATGTTTAGCAAGTGTGTTAACCGTGCATAATAAATATAAATGCAATATTTCATAATTAAAGTGGAGTCACACTCCCGTGAAACCCCAAACTCACCTCTCATTTACAGCGTGCACCTAATTGTGTCCTGGAACCTCAATTAAGTTACCCACCCACTTAAGGACAACTTACCTTACCATACGCACGGCCTATACCCGCATGACCTTCCCTTTCTAACATAACCCAAGAATCCTTTCCATTTTAATCAGACCTAAATATATATACACACATATATGTCTTACTAGGCTTTAGTGGGTGAAATTATTAACTTAAACCAGTTATAAGTCTTAGTACGTTACACATTAACATTAGTTTCAAAATAAGAGTTTATTCTCTAAAAAACATTCATTCAAATACTAAGGACAAAACTTCTCTCCACTCTCAACATTGCACTGAGTTTCATGCGTGGGGTGTCTCGCAAAGCGAAATCCAAACAAGGAACCCCCCTCGATACACTAACCCTTGGCAATGTTGGTCATAGGGATCCATCATGTCATTATACAAAAATCCTATTAGTGCAACTAATATAAATATAGATTACTATCTAAGAACATAATTAGAATCTCTATTAAATCATTGGGTCGACATAACCGCAATTGTCTCTAAGTACAATCCTTCGACCCCAATACTACTAGTACACCAAAATCACCCAAGATGTACATCATATAAACTCCATATCCTATTCACCTATAGGATATACAAATATATATTTACTCTAATTATATATAAGCAATCATTCATTCCCATAACCACGCATACATAACACACATAATGTACCCTTTGGAATACACATCACATAAACGGCTATATGATGCCAAAATACTACACCATCCTATCATCTTCCATGAATTACTCACTTTCTCCCGGGGTCACCACCTATCAGACTATTATCACACCGCCATGGCGACAAAATCAATCATAACGTGTGGGAAGCAGTCATAGTTCCTAACCGGCAACTGAGAACGACTCATACCCAAGATTTCTCACCCCCAAAAATATAAAAATCACACAAATAATAATGGACAATTATGACATGGGGAATATCCACACCCTGGTCCTCAAGCTAGGGGCTCACCCTCATTGCGCAACTTCCCATGATATCATGTGCCGGGTATGCTTCACACATTAAGTATATATATATCATTCACACTATATATATACATCCATATGATCACATCGTATAATCAAACCATCACACACGGTATATTTATTCACTCCATAGGTACACACACACACACACACACACACACACACACATATATATATATATATATATATATACACACACACACACATATATATACATACCATCTCTCATCCGTATGTATGAAATTCATAAACTCGCCTATATATGTACATAATCCTCAATATACTAGCCGTTATTTCAAGCGTATTAACTTAATTAGTTATATAAATACGATCCCTCACTTGAAGCATATGATATGAATAGTCTTCCAATATATCCAAACTAAGGTTATTAACCCAAAGTTTAATGTATGTAACAATCACTACACATCCCATCTATATCCGAAAGCACATCGATATATCTAGTGATAATTTCGACTATAGGTATACACATAACTTATAGTCTGCAAACTTCAAGCTCAATCCTAAATTCATTCCATGATCCCATTCATTATTGGAATCCCCAAAGTTAAACACCCACCGATATATAACAACTATCCCTACTAGATTTACAACACACCCTATTCTAGTTGATAGTATGACCCCATCGCTCTCAATTCCGACTACGGTTCAATTGTCCCTATGAACCCTTAACATTACCACGTCTAAGATTTTATTCCTTGAGTTTATCATCACTAAGAATACGTGACCTTTACTTCTCATTGGTCTCTAAATCATATCTTAAATAGAATCCTATCGCTATAAGGATTCAACACAAATATCGGCCTACAATGTCACGCCATACCCTCACCACTCTCCCAAAGAGTCCTAAACTTTAAATCATATCTAAACTCACTTACGACCTCTAAATAGAACTTCCATCCTCAATGAGATTCCCAACTATACCTCAAAATATTTGTTATTAATACGTACATAAACAAAAAGGGACTATCTCCACAATTTATAAGTATTTCATAATAGCTTACCACCATCATATTAATATAATACGCCTATCATTCAGTCCACAATCATTTCCTTACTAAAAGAGGCGTCCCACCCTCGTAATCCATTTCTAACATAAGTTCGAAATCCCCTATTCACCATAAGGTACAAATCCCTTAATATTATATCATAACCCTCCATAATAAGTCCATTAAGAAGGCCCCTAAAAATAAAACCCAAAAGAAAAGGGGTAAAAGAAAATCCCATTCTTGGGCTAAAAATAGCCGACCGGTTGACCGGTCCCAGACCCCCGGTTGACCGCTGGTCTAAATTTTGCCTTACGAAGAAAGCAGTAGGCTCTTCCCTTAAGGCACGGTCGACCGACAATACCAGATGTCTTGCATTTTTTCATTTTTGAACAAAACCAACTCTCCAAACACCCAAAGCATTATCATCCAACCCTAAATTTGTAACTCAATCATATTCCTCACATCAAAACCCAACCTACATCTCATCTCATCAACTTAAATGCCATCAATCCCATATATAAACATCAAATTCAAATTTTGTTTCCAAAGATCTAGGTTTTGACATAGAACCCAAAATTCCATTTCTTTTATCCACAAATTATGAAATGAAATACACAAATGAAATATTTAGCAAGATTAAACACTTGCCTCGAAATCGTAGTGGTTAAATCGTCTTCGAGATTGCATACGGGCCGGAAATCTCCAAGTTTCCCCTTCTCTCTATTCATTTCTTCTTCTTTCTTTCTTTTTTTCTTTCTTTCTCTTTCCCTAGGACTTCTCTCTCTCTCTCTCTCTCTCTCTCTCTCTCTCTCTCTCTCTCTCTCTCTCTCTCTCAATATCACGAATGAGATTTTAAATCTCCCAAAGGTTTTAGAAGTCTAATCTTACAAAACATCCAACTTAAATTCTAATACACACTTTAAATGACTCGTTTAGTCCAATTCGAGTCAAACTTACTTAAAAATTATTTCGGAATCGAAATAAAACTCAATGAAAGTCATTTCGACTATCTCGACCCATCCGGAATCAATGGCGCACTCAGAATCATCATCCAGAATACTTTATAACATCCTCAATTTTTGGACCTCACTTTCTAAAATTTAAAATTCTCCAATTTAAATATATTTAAATCTCCCCAAAATTGAATTTCTCAGTCTCAAAATCATGGGGTGTTACAGATCTTCCCCCCTTAAAAAGATTTCGTCCTCGAAATTTAGGTTATGCCTAGGACTTCGAATCTCATCTAGTCCGTACATCTAGCCTCAAAATCACCATACATACCTCTTCCACTTCTCACATCGAATCATATAAACTTTAAAGTAATACTAGCTACCCAGGGTGCCCATACACTCGATTTCCGAGCTCAACTCATAAAAACACATAACCCGGATCCACTAGCCTCAAATCGTGACATAAATCTCAACAACTATCTATAGAAGCATATTAAGTATATATAAAAGTTTAAAATTTCCAATGGTTTAACTCTTCTCAATTCTTGACATAAGCTACCTTCATGCGGGGGAGGTCTCGCAAGCGAAATCCAAATAAGGAGCCCTCCCAATACACTACTGTGTAGCTATGTCGGGGATTGATATCGGTTGAACTAGGATTAAGGTTTTATAATAGATTTTTGAATTATAGATATTGCCCGAAGGCCTATATAACAATATAATATAAAATAATTCCATGTATTTCGATACGACAATCAACACCTTATGTTCAAGACACAAGGTTCCAACAAACACAATACTCCTACGAATAACTAGATCTCAAAACTAGCACAATCCCTGAGCTAAATTTCCTGCTCAACAATGAATCTGATAAACTCTTAACCTCTCAGTTATATAATTCATTTACATTACAGCATTGCCACAAAGTAAGTCCTTCCTTCACTGGAATACTAAAATTTCCTGCCCTAGTCTATGTATAAGACAATAACCTTATAACCGCTACTAAACAAACCTTAACAATCTGCACTTCTAGAAATCAATAGCACCACTATCTACAAGCTCATCACGAGATGGTCTATCATCCCAAAAGATGTCATACAAGGGCCGTACTTACTCAGTACTTCCCCCAAGGAAATTCTGAACACACTATGGTTATAGTGGCTAACCACTCGTTATACCTTACGCGCGACGTTCCCACTACCGCATAAAGCGTGACCTACACCCAAAGAAAGGTATCCTACCTTATACTTCCATAATCCAATTGCTTCATTTCATCCATGAATCCCTGTTCAAAGTCCTCTACTTCTTCCAAGACAATCTTTCTTCCTAAAACTTATTTCTTCACAAGAGAAACATCTTCCTGAAAATCCTTCCTAACCATCTTGAAGGATAAGGATCTATTGCGACCCCCGACAATCCTGCCTAATACCCTGATGCGGCGATGATCTTGCTTCGCTGGTATCAACTCCTTCAATCCTACTCAATGGAACCAAATCTCTAAATTTCTTACTCCCTTCTTCCAAGAAGACGATACCCCTGACATCGGGACATGGCCACAGATCTCACATCGGGAGAAATCACCAACACCAAGTTTCCTAACAAATGCTAGCAATTTCATCAATCTAAACCTCCCAACGGCTTCACTATTCTCTTCTCATCAGCACTTACCTTATCGATCATAAAATTCTTCATTCGAGTCAATTATCCTTCTCACTCGACCACCGTCAAATCACCTTGAATCACCCCTAGAAATCTCCTCCTTATCTTCGCCTGAATCGCAAAAAGAAAATACCTCTAGTCAAAGCGTACCCAAAATCTGTTATGGGGATTGCATCTCTCATCTTGCCCCTTCCTGGACAACTTATTCTTGGTGACGTCTGAGATGAAAGCAACTATATCAGAACGTCATTTAAGTGATTACTCCTCACAGAAGGAAATAGATGTAGTGAACACAATAATTCTAATAGTAGGGCTCTATATCAAAAATGCTTACGAAGAACGCAAAAAACCCGCACAGATCCTAATGACACTAGAACCTGATGCTCTGATACCATCTGGGACACCCAACTTAAAATAATAACGGGTGGCCAGCCCTATACTACATTAAATAAGGAATCTCAGATGGCCCAGTCTCAGCATCAACAGACTATACTACATCAGATAAGGCTAACTACCCAAAACTTTAAAAGCGGATGCCAAAAAAAATAAATAAAACATGCAACGGACAATAAACCAACACTATAGAACTACTAGCGAAGGCAAAATGTACACAAGTACTATAATAAAAGAAAATGCTAACATTAAAATAAAAATGAGAAGATACAAGGAAATATACCCGAATAAGCTGTCGGGTCACAAACAGTACAATAGATATAAAGAAAAAATATAAATAGCTACATATAACTCTTGGGTGTAAACCCGATATACAACATGAATCCTATCTAGATTTACACAGGAATAGGAAGCAATCCAAATCCCGCAACAGTCCGCATCTGCTACGGCTCCCAAGACTCTGGATAGAAAAGCATTCGGTATAGACCTGTCAATGGGTAGGGTCTGGACCCGGACTGGACCCGAACCCGATCCATTTAATAGGGTTTGAGTATATTTTTTAGGACCCGAGACCCGAATACCCGAAGACTCGTTTATTAAACGAGTAGGGTCTGGATCTTATGCAAGACCTGGACCCGAAGACCCGACCCGAATTGTACATAATTATTTTATATATATATATATATATATATATATAGAGAGAGAGAGAGACTATAAATTTATATATATTTATAAATATATCTTATCAATATAACATCTAAGTATTATATATAAAATATATATTTATGTATATAATAAATATAAGTAATATATGTTTTATTTATACTAATAATATTCTATAATACATTACAAAATATTTTAATTTAAGATTAAAAAATAAAGAAGGGGATAAAATAAAATAAATGTATATATTTTTCCAGACTCGGACCCGAGACTCAAAGACCCGATCGGATCCGGGTCTGGATCCAATATTGTTGACCCGATGAAAACTCGGATCCGAACCCGATGAAGACCCGATTACACAGATCTGAATCTCCCTAAACTCGACCCGTCTTTGACCCGTCTCCGACCCGTTGACAGGCCTAATCCAGTATCCATGCTGTAGGACACATGTAGTACAATATACATACATATATATAGCAAAAGATAAATACAAGCGGGTCAGAGCCCGAGGTGTAAAAATGTTTAGCAAGTGTGTTAACCGTGCATAATAAATATAAATGAAATATTTCATAATTAAAGTGGAGTCTCACTCCCGTGAAACCCCCAACTCACCTCTCATCTACAACGCGCACCTAATTGTGTCCTGAAACCTCAATTAAGTTACCCCACCCACTTAAGGACAACTTACCTTACCATACACAGGACCTATACCCGCATGACCTGCCCTTTCTAACATAACCCAAGAATCATCTCCATTCTAATCACACCTAAATATATATACACACATATATGTCTTACTAGGCTCTAGTGGGTCAAATTATTAACTTAAACTAGTTATAAGTCTTAGTACATTACACATTAACATTAGTTTCAAAATAAGAGTTTATTCTCTAAACAACATACATTCAAATACTAAGGACAAAACTTCTCTCCACTCTCAACATTGCACTGAGATTCATGCGTGGGGCGTCTCGCAAAGCGAAATCCAAACAAGGAACCCCCCCGATATACTACGCCTTAGCAATGTTAGTCGTAGGGATCCATCATGTCATTCTACAAAAATCCTATTAGTGAAACTAATATAAATATAAATTACTATCTAAGAACATAATTAGAATCTCTATTAAATCCTTGGGTCGACATAACCACAATTGTCTCTAAGTACGATCCTTCGACCCCAATACTAGTAGTACACCAAAAACACCCAAGATTTACATCATAGAAACTCCATATCCTCTTCACCTATAGGATATACAAATATATATTTACTTTAATTATATATAAGCAATCATTCATTCCCATAACCACGCATACATAACACACATAACGTACACTTTGGAATACACATCACATAAACGGCTATAGGATGCCAAAATACTTCACCATGCTATCATCTTCCAGGAATTACTCACTTTCTCCCGGGGTCACCACCTATTGGACTATTATCACACTGCTATGGCAACAAAATCAATCATAACGTTGGGGAAGCAGTCATAGTTCCTAATCGGCAAGTGAGAACGACTCATACCCAAGACTTCTCACCCCCAAAAATATAAAAATAACACAAATAATAATGGACGATTATGACCTGGGGAATATCCACACCCTGCTCCTCAAGCCAGGGGTTCACCCTCATCGCGCAACTTCCCATGATATCATGTGCCGGGTATGCTTCACACATTAAGTATATATATCATTCACACTATATATATACATCCATATGATCACATCATATAATCAAACCATCACCCACGGTATATATATATATATATATATATATATATATATATATATATATATATATATATATATATATATATATATATATATATATATATTCACGCCATAGGTACACACACACACACATATATATATATACACACACACACACACACACACACACACACACACATATATATATATATATACCATCTCTCATCCGTATGTATGAAATTTATAAACTTGGCTATACATGTACATAATCCTCAATATACTAGCCATCGTTTCAAGCGTATTAACTTAATTAGTTATATAAATACGATCCCTCACTTGAAGCATATTCATCCATACCACTATGATATGAATAGTCTTCCAATATATCCAACACTAAGGTTATCAACCCAAAGTTTAATGTATGTAACAGTCACTACACATCCCATCTATATCCGAAAGCACATCGATACATCTAGTGATAATTTTGACTATAGGTATACACATAACTCATAGTCTGAAAACTTCAAGCTCAATCCTAAATTTATTCCAGGATCCCATTCATTATTGGAATCCCCATTGTTAAACACACACCGATATATAACAACTATCCCGACTAGATTTACAACACACCCTATTCTAGTTGATAGTATGACCACATCGCTCTCAATTCTGACTACGGTTAAATTGTCCCTATGAACCCTTAACATTACCACGTTTACGATTTTATTCCTTGAGTTTATCATCATTAAGGATACGCGACCTCTACTTCTCATTGGTCTCTAAATCATATCTTAAATAGAATCCTATCGCTATGAGGATTCAGTACAAATATCGGCCTATAATGTCACGCCATACCCTCACCACTCTCCCAAATAGTCCTAAACCTTAAATCATATCTAAACTCACTTATGACCTCTAAATAGAACTTCCATCCTCAATGAGATTCCCAACTATACCTCGAAATATCTGTTGTTAATATGCACGTAAACAAAAAGGGACTATCTCCACAATTTATAACTATTTCATAATATCTTACCACCATCAAATTAATATAATCTGCCTATCATTCAATCCACAATCATTTCCTTACTGAAAAAGGCGTCCCACCCTCTTAATCCATTTCTAACATATATGCGAAAGCCCCTATTCATCCTAAGGCACAAATCCCTTAATATTATATCATAACCCTCCATAATAAGTCCATTAAGAAGGCCCCTAAACATAAAACCCAAAAGAAAAGGGGTAAAAGAAAATCCCATTCTTGGGCTAAAAACTGGGACCGATCGACCGGTCCTAGACCTTGGTCGATCGCGGGTCTAAATTTTGCCTCAGAAGAAAGAAGTAGGCTCTTCCCTTAAGGTGCGGTCGACCGGTCCCCTGGCCGTGATCGACCGGCCATACCAGATGTCTTGCCCTTTTTCCATTTTTGAACAAAACCAACTCTCCACACACCCAAAACATTATCATCCAACCCTCAATCTTTAACTAAATCATATTCCTCACATCAAAACCCAACCTACATCTCATCTCATCAACTTAAATGCCATCAATCCCATATATAAACATCAAATTCAAGTTTTAGTCCCAAAAATCTAAGTTTTCACATATAACCCAAAAATCCATTTCTTTTATCCACAGATTATGAAATGAAATACACAAATGAAATATTTAGCAAGATTAAACACTTGCCTCGAAATCGTAGTGGTTGAATTGTCCTCGAGATCGCGTACGGGCCAGAAATCTCCAAGTTTCCCCCCTCTCTCTCTTCCTTTCTTTTTTTCTTTCTTTCTTTTTCCCTAGGGCTTTTCTATCTCTCTCTCTCTCTCTCTCAGTCTGAAGAATAAGATTTTAAATCTCCCAAAGGTTTTATAAGCCTAATCTTTCAAAACACCCAACTTAAATTATAATACACACTTTAAATGACTCGTTTAGTCCAATTAGAGTCAAACTTACTTAAAAATTATTTCAGAACCGAAATAAAACCCAATGACAGTCATTTCGACTATATCGACCCATCCGAAATCAATGGCACACTCATAATCATCATTCAGAATACTTTATAATGTCCTTAATTTTTGGACCTCACTTTACAAAATTTAAAATTGTTCAATTTAAATGCATTTAATTCTCCAAAAAATTTAATTTATGTGTCTCAAAATCATGGGGTGTTACATAAGTATGGAACATTAGTATTAATAATGACCCTCTGGAAAAAAAAAAAAAAAAAAAAAAAAAGAAAAAAAAAAAAAAAAGAAAAAAATAATGACCCTCTGAACCTTAGGATTATAAAACATATCTCAATGATAAAGGAAAAATTATCGTGTTTATTTCCTTACTTTGCTAAGTAGACTTGTCACTTCTTCTTCTAATGTCCTGCCCCCTTACATATTTAACACTTACCATTAGATTTTTTTTCCTTGTAGATTGATGTTTATCAACTATTCTAACAACTTTAGGTGGTACCTAAGCCTTCACATTATCCTTTTTCTTACCTTTTGGGATTGAGTAATAAATTTCTATCTCAAAACCTACACAAAACCTTTTTTCTTGATGATATTCATCGAACCTTGAAGTTCTTTGAGCATTTAGACGAAGTAAAAATTAATTTTTTTCAAAGAATAATTTAGGAAAAACTAATTAATGGTCTCCGGGAGTGACTAGATTTTTATCGATTTCAAATTCAAGGACCTCTAACTACCCTAAGATGGACATTATCTTTATAAAATGTCCCTAATCAGGGTACCATTAACCATCTTCATGTTTACCTTCCGTGCAATGACATTTAGTCTTGTGGAATAATTTTAACCCTCAAACATGTCCCTAAGGTTCAAAATCATGTCATTTTTTTATGTTGGTGTTGCAATACATTGGTCATAGAAGAAAGTATATAGACACGAGCAAATATGATCCATTTTATCCACTTTTAAATCCCAGACATCAGACTCGGATACTTCTTCACTAGGATTGGTAGGGAATGGTACAATTAAAACAGTCTTGTAATCGTCAATAGTGGGGACCATATCTATGTTTCTTTTTAAGTTTACGAAATTTATTTTCAGTTAACTTATTTTCCTTTAAGATTTATGCAAGTGGATCTAACTTTGAGACATTTTTTGGAAATGAGAATCATCATTGGTAAATTTATTTAAATATGTAGGAATTAAACTTTTAATCAAACTTAAATTAACGTTCCTCTACCACTAATTACATTAATCTAGTAAGGCGCCCTAATTTAGTTGTGAAATAGAATTTTCTTATTGTGATCATAAATCACTCACCTGAGAATTAATCAGACCTTATGTATTTAAATTATGTTATTCAAACAGTCCAAGAAAATCTATGTCCAACATAATTAAATAGCCGACAACTTTTGATCCCGCACCTAATGACAGCAACTCCATTGAGGTGGATATCATTAATTACAATTAAGTTTATGCTATTGATTGATGATTAAAATCAAATCTTATCGTATAAAACTTTCCCAATGGGGGGGGGGGGGGGGGGGGGTCGAATATTATCACATTTAATTTTAAATAACTATCAATAAAGAGTTTTAAAATCTTATGATTCCATTATTAATTTGACTAGTTGTAAGCCCGCGCGATACGCAGGCGAAAATATCTTTCTTATTTACATTTATATAAAATCATAAGGTTTTAATTAAATATAGAACTTATCGCTAACTAACTCCTCCTATGTCGCGCTTAACTTCTTATATTTTTTTGGACACTGTGGGTCCCAAGCTCGAATAAAAGATTAGGGTTGCGTTAGGTTGCTCCCAACCAGTGTAAAACTTTGTCAGATCCTTATGAACATAAATCCTATGAATATACATACTAATACTAGGGCATTACCCTTAAGCGATGAGTTGTGCTTGACACTAGGTGTCTCAAAAAATAGGCAAGGGGCATTGCGGTTGCCACCGGGGGTCTTAAAAAATAGGCAAGGGGTGTCGCATCGGCACCCGAATGCAACGAGAAATACGGAAGTGTTCCTGCAACAATCTAGACGTGTGTGGGTAAAAAATCTAGTCGAGGATAGTAGACTTAGGTTAGCGACTTGGAACATAGGGACTATGACAGGGAAATGGATGGATTTAGAAGACACCTTGATAAAAATGAAAGTAAACATATCTTGTTTATAAGAAAATAAATGGCTCAGTGAGAAAGGTAGAGAAATTAAAAATACAGGGTTTAAATTATACTATACAGGAAAATATAGAAATAAGGACCAAAGTTTGAATAATAGTAGATAAGAACTTTAAGGATGATATTATAACCGTTATTAAAAAAGGTTATATACTTATACTTGTAAAATTGGTATTAGGTAAAAATATAATCAATATTGTTAGTTCTTATGTACCCCAAGTAGGATTAGATAAGCACACTAAAGTACAATTTTGGGAACAAATGGATGAAGTAATTCAAGAAATACCCGTAGGTGAGAAAATCTATCTAGGGGAGATTTTAATGGCCATGTAAGAGAAGATCATGTAGGATAAGAGATAGTGCATGGAGGATATGGTTTTGGAGATATAAACGATGAGGGAGAGTCTATCTTAGATTTTGCGATGGCTTATGATTTTGTACTAGTAAACACATAATTTAAAAAGAGGCTTGAACACTTAATAACTTATAAAAGTGGAACGCATAAGAGCCAAATAGATTGTTTTATTACTAGGAAAGGGGATCGATTAACTTGTAAATATTGTAAGGTTATCCAGGGAGAAAGCTTAACCTCACAACTTAGGATAATGGGGTTATATATAAATATTAAAAATAAACCACGAGCACGAAAATGTAATACCCCGTATTTTTATGGTTTTTAAAAATTGAGATTTATTAAATATAATTTAAGGTATTAATTTAATATTAATCCGAAAATTATTTTTTTATATTTACTAGCATGATGTGAGTTAGGCATTATTTGAAATTTGTTGAATATTACTAGATGATTAAAGTAATATAAGAGATTGATTTTATTAAAATTGTCACAAGTGAATACAATGGAAATTATGGAAATTTAATTCGGGACGGGCCTGTGTCGTGTCAGGACTAAATTATTATTATTATTAAAGTGAATAAATTATAAGTCATCCGTATAGTCATTTTGAGTGCGCCAAAGTGTCCGAAAGGTCCGAGATAGTCAGAAAAGTGTACCTGGGGGTTTAGTTTGGGTCTCGGAGCATTTTTAGCCCTAATTGACATCCTAGGAGGGTATTTTAGACATTTTGTATTTTGGGTAATTAAACCCACGAATTTTCCTAGTATATATTAGCCATTTGGAGTTGTTTCTTGGGGTTAACAAACACAAAACCTAAGCCAACCATTAGAGAAGAAGGTGAAGTGATTAGAGAAGAAGGTGAAGAGATTTGAGAAGAAGGTGAAGAGTTTTCCAAGCAAACCAAGGCCTAGAACTCACCCGATTGCACCACCACCAAAACGTAGATCGCACGACGAGGAACGCGACCATATATATTTCATCAACAAATAAGACCCTTGAATCCCAGGTAAGTATCTATCTTTCTGATTTCCAAGTTAATATACCTTCCATGTTAGTCTAGGAGTGAAAATCATATGTTTTAATGGGAGAATTATATATTTTAAAAGATAATTTATATGTGTTGTAGGTATAATCCATGTAGTCTAAAATCTTGATCATATGTAGAGGATTACCCATGAATTTATTATGATATTTGGGAAGAAAATATTGATTAAAATAGAGGGTGGTGATTATTCATGCAAAATTTGGTTTTATAAAGAGATTTGAGATTAAACCCCTTTTTGATTGATTCGTTGAGGATTTATTGATGTCGTTACATTAGAACTTGTTTATGTACATTACTTATACACTTGGACTACTTTGATGGGAGTTTGGGATGAAATTATAGAGGTTTGGAGGGGTTAAAATGGTTGAACCCGTAGGTTGAATATTGCAAAAAACTGGGCAATAACTGCTTGATCGATCGATCGACTCAAGAACATCGATCGATCGACCCTTTTTCCTCGATCGATCGACCCAGCTTGGAAAACTGCATATTTTTCTCATTTTTGTTTAATCCGGTTAAGATACGTAGGAACTCTTGATTATTATTTATGGAGTATAATGGGTTATGAAAAGGACCAGTAGGGTCAAAGTAGACTTCATTGAGTGAAATTAAAATGAGAGGAAATTATGGGTTAACGAGGGAGTTATTTAAATATTGGAAATCGTGCATATGTTTACTAAGAGATTGAGACTCATGAAAGATTTAGACTAGAAGGTAAGTGAGGGTCTACCTACGGATATTGTGACACCCCGCCTAATTAAACATCGGCTAATCAGGCCTTTATTAAATTAAAACAGGTTTCTCAAATGGTTCATTCTTAGCATCACTGTCGAAAACTTTTTAATTACTAATCGCCTAAGTGAAAATTAGACCGGTGCCAAAATTTTATCTTTCTTAAACAGATAGATCAACCATGCGGAAAGATAGTAAAACAAATATCATGCTAAAACACAAACCAACAACGTATAAGTACAACAGCACAAGAGTATTATCGAATACACCATCGGCTAAAAATACCAAACAACAATAGAACAACTACTGGTCTGCAACTAACATCTGAGACTGATACCAAACTACAAGTCCATACATCGAATAGGGTGAGATCCTGTACTAGATCTGAATGGGAGATAACGTCTAGTCAAAATCCTGTAAGCATCCACTGTGCTACAGCTTCGAGTCCTTGGAATGAAATCATCATACATGGCGTCCCTGTGGCTGGACACCTAAAAGGTTTTGAAAATATTTTATAGCAAGATTTAGTATTCAAAACAGATTGAAAACATTTAGCAAGCATTTATCACATTATAAAATGCAGTTATTGATTACACATGTTAAGTTCTCGTACACTCTCTTGAGTTTACTCACCTCTCATCCTTTGTGCACACCTAACGTTCTACACTTAGCCTACCTAGCCATATCTTTCAACATAACTAGGACTAAGTAATCACCTGAACTTATATATACTTAAGTTCTCGTATCGCCCACACAGTACATCCATTTCATTAACATCTCGCAAAGGTTAATTAATACTCAAGTAACATTTCACCTATGTTATGTTTCAAAACTTCTCATTTAGTTTCACAACTAAATTTCTACAATTATCACAATTTCTATCTTCCCACTTTTGTAATTAAGTTGCACAACTTAATTTACTAAATAGATATTCTCTATCTAATGTTACGTTCGTAATTTAAGTTTCACTACTTAATTTCGGTATGTATTCTTTAAATACATAATATATGTCAATCTATTAATACACAGAAGTAGAATATCATCAAGTATATATTTCACACACAATATATACTAAATATCAGTAATTACTATTTTGTCCTTTTTACACACGTAAGGACTCTTGGTTCGCAATGATTCATCGACCCCTAAGTAAGAATTGGTTCGGAATGATACATCGACCCCAATTATTTACATACACAATTTAAGAATTGGTTCGGAATGATACATCGACCCCAATTATTTATATACACAAATTAAGAATTGGTTCGGAATGATACATCGACCCCAATTATTTATATACACAAATTCGGGCTCGGACTCTTTCATCACGCCACCAATGCAAAGGTTTGGTTCGGCATTTTACATCGACCCCAAACATATAATAATCCTATGCTAGTTCGGAATATCTCATCGACCCTAACATAGTAATTTAGGTATATTTCCCATAACCTAAAAGTTCATACAATTCAGTAGGTAAACGCCCGACCTATCAATCATGTTCGTACGTAATATTTCATTCTCTTATATATGTCGTACAATATTCGTTTTACGATTTATCTCATTAATCGCATTTATTGAGTATTCACACAGCTCTAAGGGTCCTAGTTACCCCTCACATATAATTTTAGTTGTTATTACTTACCCTACTGGTCTATTACTTAAATTGACTTTACCTCGCCTCGTAACTCAATTTCAAATTTCCCGATGCTGTACCAAATCGGATTATTCTCGTCGGCCCATAGCCCAAGCCCTACACACAATGGCCTTATCGGACCTCAATAATATACCTACTGGTCTTATTCTCACTCTCATATAAGTAAAATATAAATCCTAGGATACCCATTCACACCCGAAAATCAAAGAAACCTTAAACACGGAAAATGCAGAGAAAACAGCTTACGTCGATCGATCGACTACCGGGTTCGATCGTTCGACCAAGTCGATCGATCGACAATTCGAGATGGATCGATCGATCGAACAGGGACAGACGCAGTTCGTCTTCTTCGTTAACCTCTTTCTCCATTAACAAGTCTCCAAACTACATTATAGTCCACCAAACTTCGACCCAATGATCCTAACATATTTCCACATATACTAGGACAATTTCTAACGTTTCAAATACATCAAAACCTCAATATATTTAATGGAATTGTGGATTAAACCTAAGATTTCTTGAAAACCCTAACTATGGTGTTCTTCCCATAATTTCATTCAAAACCCAGATTTTATTCCGAAATACTCATCAAGTCAAATTTGAATATTATTCCTCTACATATGTTACATCATTCTACATGCAATTCCTATCCCAACATGTATAAATATCATTATTTTCTTTCCAAAATATGAGTTTAACAAAATCATTCAAAAGACCATACACATGGGTATTATAACTTTATAATCTTCGTAATAAACAACTTGCCTTGATAGAGGGTTCCTGATTTCGTGATTGTTGATAATGTTTGATTGTTTTTCTCCTTCAATCCTCCTTCCCAACAAGTTTGTGGTGACAATCTCCTTTGAATCCTTCCCAATTCTTTCTTTTGCCTTGAGAATTGTTTCTCTCTTATCTCTAATGGCTATGGTGTGTTTTCATGGGTTTTCTAACCGTAACCCCTATTTCATACGGCTGATAAAAGGCTCTCAAATTCGTAGGTCTCCTTACCATCTCAAGTTAAAAGACCAAAACTCCCCCGAACGGTCTCGGTTTAGTCCAAAATTACACCGAGACTCAACTAGTACCCCCGGGTATACTATTTTGACTAATTTGACCCTTCCGGACTCATCTGTGACCTCTAAATTATCATTTGAGTCACTTAAAAATATTACTCGTTCTCACCCCAACACGATCTACACGCGTTAAGTAACTATTTACCACTCGCACGAAGTAATTATAATGAGGCAATATAAATCGGTAACTATCTCTCGATTAATATTCCAAAATTATAATTTTTAATAAATCTCATTAAATTACTCCTCTTACGTAATTTAAATTAAGCCGTATTTTCTCATTTAATTCTATAAATTTAATAAAATATAATATTCAGTAGAATATTCAGAAATACGGGGTATTACATACTTCCCCCCTTGCAAAGGAATTTCGTCCTCGAAATTAGGATAAGGATGGTATTAAGGCTAATGACCTTAAATATCATAGTATCCTCTAATACCCAAAACCAAATCATAACATCCTAACGGTACCTATAAATTCTTTTCGCATGTTACCCATGCCGCATATATCGTAATGAAGTCTCGCTACTTAATTTCTCCATAGATTTTTCCCAATCTAACGTTAACTCTTGAAATTAAGTTCCTCCTTACTTAATTTACTCTTTTGATGTATATCTCTCTATATAACATATATGTGTCTACTATCACTCATAAGTAGAATATTATAAGGTATATATTTCACACACAATATATACTATAAGGGAAATTGGTCCGGCAAAATCATAGACCCCAATCATCCTATCATTTACATTGGTCTGGAAATCCCTCGACCCCAAGGTAAATGTAATGCATATGTTGGTTCAGACCTTCCGTCAATAGCAAATTAAGCATCGATTGGTTCGGAAAATCATCGACCCCAAATCGATCCTTCATGTATTGGTTCGGAACATCGACCCCAATACAAAATTTAAGCATACTTATTATTGCACATAAGTAGGAAAATCATAAGGTATATATATCTTACACATAACTTATACTATCAACACTTATTTTTATAATCACCCCCTTTTTATAACACTTTTGGGGTTATTGGCTCGGAATCCCACCTCGATCACCAATAGTGATTGGTTATATTGTCTCGGAATCACACTTCGAGGACCATATGAATATATATATCTTATCGCACATGAGTAGACAATTTGTGAGCCATATCTTTCACACTTCATATATTCTAAAATGTCATACCCCAATAAAATATCCTCATATCATGCGTTAAGGACTAAGAGTTTGGAATTTCTCCTCGAGCCACACCTCAAAGTACATGTATTGTTCGTAATAGGTACCCACGAACATAATCCTTATGTACAGTCCATATAGGCACTCACACTACCTATAAATATGCTCATATAGGTATGCATTCAACCTATGAATTGATCAGTGGGCTTATCCAAAATTTCACTATCGTAAGGGCGTATTATCATCTTTTCTTCACTAACATTGAGTCGTAGGCGACACAACATACTCAAAATAAAACTTTACCTCTATTCCTCCCTGACCATCTCTCACAGGGTGGGATTTTAGGATTTAATCCTGATTCACAACTACCAAATTTTTGGTTGCTCATTTCGTGCCCATCTTTCTCTATCAACTAGTGGTGCGTCTGTAGACAATCTCACTATGTTTCTTCCTCAACACCGCTTCCCACTTACGGTATATTTCTTCAAGTGGTACTCTATTGCCTTTTCTCTCTGGGTATATTATACTTTACAATCCGTGCACTCTTCATAATTGGCGCACCTTTAGGGTTGATTAACTTATAAGAATCAACATTTTAGTAACGCGTAAGTCACTCTCAACACTAAGTTAAGTAGAACCTTGTGTCACTTCTTCACAACAGTTAGGCCTCCCATATCAGGAGATAACTTTTGAATGGCTTCCCACCGACTTTTATCCCATAGGGTGTGCTGGCTCTCTCAGCACATAAATCTTGGATTACCATCTATCTCCCATGACGTTCAATCCATTTCATCAACACGACTAGCCGTAACTTCCCCCATCGACGTACTTAATAAATAATTAACCGTACCCCCTTTCTTAAGTGATTAAGAAAGACAATTAACTAGGGAGCCCATACACCCTTTTATCCGTGCACATTTGGAAAACATTGCAACTGTCGCACTCGTGACACGCTTTTCCTCACTCTCGCCTTATCTTCATGGCGTGACTACAATTTTATGGGTATTCTCAATCCCCTATAGACCAAAAATAAAATTCTTGTCCACAAAGTACCACTTATCCCTTTGTGGTGAGATGAGATTTTTAGTGTTTCCCCACAACACTACCGGATCCACTGATGCCGTAGCATCTAACGTCTCTTCTCCTGACGTGCATAAAAATTTAGTTGTATCCCCTTTCGCAATCGAACTTAAATAAGGGACTTCTCCAAATGCATTTTTATGGAGCATAGCCGGAACAACACATAGTCGAGATACTCAAATTCCATCCCCCAATAATAGGTACAACCATACTCCATAATCTCTAAAGGAGTCAAGTGGCACTGCACTTATACTATCACTAAGTCCTTAGCACTAAACATAACAAGGAGCTCGATCTCTCCGCTCAGCGGTCGTACGATATACCTTGAATCACATCATCAAGGTTCTTACACACCGGAATCAATCACTATGAGACATTCATAATCTCTGGAGTCTCCCACATATTAATGAAAAATGACAGCTCGACCCTCTTTTAGGTGAGGCATCATCATATACCCCATTCGCTCGAGGCTAAAACTCATATACCATTTGCCCATCGCTCTGGTGGTTCAACTGGTTCCCGGACATAACACGCTTGTCCTTTCCGAAATGCAAAACTTATCGGAGTTATTATTTCTTTAAATAACTTCGGACAAGATCAACACGCGTGGTCTTACGTACCACATATGACATCTTTGCATAAATCCCCTTATTCCAGGCCACACTGACTGGTTTAGGGTATTCCTCCTCTCGGACTTGGCAACCTTGATTTTTAATACTATCATCAAGGTTCTCTTAGTTTTGCTGACCAAGGAACGCACTATTAGAATTAACAGTCCCGACTTAGGATCAAATCAATGAATCCCTTAGTCGGTTCCCACTTATGGCTTGCACTAGTCCCATTACATTCAGTCTTACTCTATGACTAAATCCTTTAAACTCTTTTAGCTCCGCCCACCTAGGAGCATTTACCTCAACCTTGTAAGAAGCACCATACTGTCTTCATACACATAGGTCGTCCAAGCAGATTTTTACCAAAATTACGAACGACAACTCGAGAGTCCATTCTCTCAAGGGCTCTTACCTATCTCATCGGGTACAAGTTCACTTCAACAGATAAATTTCTTCCTCACAATTGGCCTCTACCAGGCTTTCACGTGATGAGTTCAGAAATTTCCATTCACTTCGCTTCTGAACCATCATTGGATAAATTTGCGGTTAAACTATACGTAAGGTCCCTCTATTTGTATACTGACTCTCAGTCCGGATGTGGTGGTTGGTATCCCCACCACGTTACCTCTAAAAATTTACTCAAATTTTCACTTCTGAGTATTTCTACTCTATCCTAAATGCCAAGACCTTTAGGCATTCAACTTCCATGGATCAACATGCATAGTCGCCGTTTTATCACATTTTCACGGTCCTCTCTCATCAAAAATCCCCCAGACCTCCTCCCACTATCACTACATTAGGCGGGTCTAGAGTAGCATCCCCCTTTGCATTCGTGACACTTGAAAAATGCCAACTATGCCTTAACAACCCTTACCGCATCTACTTATAATTTCACACTAGGACTGACCTAGACAACAGTCATGTCTCCTATGATTACCATCCTCGAACTCTCCCTGCTTCATGCCGATCTCCTCCCTCCTGCAGTCCTTCCAATGCCAATGCTGGTCCTACCTCCATGTTCTATGTACCATGCCCAATCGAACTCATTTATATAACACTATATCTACTAAATAGAAAGAGAACGTAAACTACGTATGTAGAGGAGTACAACAATCCTAATATAGGGCTCTATATCAATCAAACGATACGTTGAAAGCGTAGTAAGCCGTACAAATCCTATGGACACTAGAACCTGATGCTCTGATACCATCTGTGAGACCCCGCCTAATTAAACATCGGGTGATCAGGCCTTTATGAAATTAAAACAGGTTTCTCAAATGATTCATTCTTAGCATCACTGTCGAAAACTTTTTAATTACTAATCACCTAAGTGAAAATTAGACCGGTGCCAAAATTTTATCTTTCTTAAACAGATAGATCAACCATGCGGAAAGATAGTAAAACAAATATCATGGTAAAAATCAAACCAACAAAGTATAAGTACAACAGCACAAGAGTATTACCGAATAAACCATCGGCTAAAAATACCAAACAACAATAGAACAACTACTAATCTGCAACTAACATCTGAGACTGATACCAGACTATAAGTCCATACATCGAATAGGGTGAGATCATGTACTAGATCTGAATGGGAGATAACGTCTAGTCAAAATCCTGTAAGCATCCACTCTGCTACAACTTCGAGTCCTTGGAATGAAATCATCATACATGGCATCCATGTGGCTAGACACATAAAAGGTTTTGAAAATATTTTATAGCAAGAGTTAGTACTCAAAACAGATTGAAAACATTTAGCAAGCATTTCTCACAATATAAAATGCAGTTATTGATTACACATGTTAGGTTCTCGTAGACTCTCTTGAGTTTACTCACCCCTCATCCTTTCTGCACACCTAACGTTCTACACTTAGCCTACCTAGCCATATCTTTCAAGCAAACTAGGACTGTGCAATCATCTGAACTTATCTATACTTAAGTTCTCATATCGCCCACACAGTACATCCATTTCATTAACATCTCGCGAAGGTTAATTAATGCTCAAGTAATATTTCACCTATGTTATGTTTCAAAACTTCTCATTTAGTTTCACTACTAAATTTCTACAATTATCACAATTTATATCTTCCCACTTTTGTAATTAAGTTGCATTACTTAATTTACTAAATAGATATTCTCTATCTAATGTTACGTTCGTAATTTAAGTTTCACTACTTAATTTCGGTATGTATTCTTTAAATACATAATATATGTCAATCTATTAATACACAAAAGTAGAATATCATCAAGTATATATTTCACACACAATATATACTAAATATCAGTAATTACTATTTTGTTCTTTTTACACACGTAAGGACTCTTGGTTCAGAATGATTCATCGACCCCTAAGTAAGAATTGGTTCGGAATGATACATCGACCCCAATTATTTACATACACAATTTAAGAATTGGTTCGATATGATACATCGACCCCAATTATTTATATACACAAATTAATAATTGGTTTGGAATGATACATCGACCCCAATTATTTATATAGACAAATTAAGAATTGGTTCGGAATGATTCATCGACCCCAACTATTTATATACAGGAATTCTGGCTCGGACTCTTTCATCACGCCACCAGTGCAAAGGTTTGGTTCGGCATTTTACATCGACCCCAAACATATAATAACCCTATGTTAGTTCGGAATATCTCATCGACCTTAACATAGTAATTTAGGTATATTTCTCTTAACCTAAAAGTTCATACAATTCAGTAGGTACACGCCCGACCTATCAATCATGTTCGTACGTAATATTTTATTCTCTTATATATGCCGTATAATATTCGTTTTAAGATTTATCTCATTAATCGCATTTATTGAGTATTCACACAACTCTAAGGGTCCTAGTTACCCATCACATATAATTTTAGTAGTTATTACTTACCCTACTAGTCTATTACTTAAATTGACTTTACCTCGCCTCATAACTCAATTTCAAATTTCCCGTTGCTGTACCAAATCGAATTATTCTCGTCGGTCCATAGCCCAAGCCCTACACCCAATGGCCTTATCAGGCCTCAACAATATGCCTACTGGTCTTATTCTCACTCTCATATAAAGTATAATATAAATCCTAGGATACCCATTCACTCCCGAAAATCAAAGAAAACTTAAACACGGAAAATTCGGAGAAAACAGCTTACGTCGATCGATCGACTACCGGGTTCGATCGATCGACCTAGTCGATCGATCGACAATTCGAGATGGATCGATCGATCGAACAGGGACAGACGCAGTTCGTCTTCTTCGTTAACCTCTTTCTCCATTAACAAGTCTCCAAACTACATTATAGTCCACCAAACTTCGACCCAATGATCCTAACATATTTCCACATATACTAGGACAATTTCTAACGTTTCAAATACATCAAAACCTCAACATATTTAAAGGAATTGTGGATTAAACCTAAGATTTCTTGAAAACCCTAACTATGGTGTTCTTCCCATAATTTCATTTAAAACTCATATTTTATTCCGAAATACTCATCAAGTCAAATTTGAATATTATTCCTCTACATATGTTACATCATTCTACATGCAATTCCTATCCCAACATGTATAAATATCATTATTTTCTTTCCAAAATATGAGTTTAACAAAATCATTCAAAAGACCATACACATGGGTATTATAACTTTATAATCTTTGTAATAAACAACTTGCCTTGATAGAGGGTTCCTGATTTCGTGATTGTTGATAATGTTTGATTGTTTTTCTCCTTCAATCCTCCTTCCCAACAAGTTTTTGGTGACAATCTCCTTTGAATCCTTGCCAATTCTTTCTTTTGCCTTGAGAATTGTTTCTCTCTTATCTCTAATGGCTATGGTGTGTTTTCATGGGTTTTCTAACCGTAACCCCTCTTTCATACAGCTGATAAAAGGCTCTCAAATTCGTAGGTCTCCTTACCATCTCAAGTTAAAAGACCAAAACGCCCCAGAACGATCTCGGTTTAGTCCAAAATTACACCGAGACTCAACTAGTACCCCCGGGAATACTATTTTGACTAATTTGACCCTTCCGGACTCATCTGTGACCTCTAAATTATCATTTGAGTCACTTAAAAATATTACTCGTTCTCACCCCAACACGGTCTACACGCGTTAAATAACTATTTACCACTCGCACGAAGTAATTATAATGAGGCAATATAAATTGGTAACTATCTCTCGATTAATATTCCAAAATTATAATTTTTAATAATAAATTACTCCTCTTACGTAATTTAAATTAAGCCGTATTTACTAATTTAATTCTCCAATTTAATAAAATATAATATTCAGTAGAATATTCAGAAATACGGGGTATTACATACTTCCCTCCTTGCAAAGGAATTTCGTCCTCGAAATTAGGATAAGGCTGGTATTAAGGCTAATGACCTTAAATATCATTGTATCCTCTAATACCCAAAACCAAATCATAACATCCTAACGGTACCTATAAATTCTTATCGCATGTTACCCATGCCGCATATATCGTAATGAAGTCTCGCTACTTAAATTCTCCATAGATTTTTCCCAATCTAACGTTAACTCTTGAAATTAAGTTCCTCCTTACTTAATTTACTCTTTTGATGTATATCTCTCTATATAACATCTATGTGTATACTATCGCTCATAAGTAGAATATTATAAGGTATATATTTCACACACAATATATACTATAAGGGAAATTGGTCCGGCAAAATCATCGGCCCCAATCATCCTATCATTTACATTGGTCCGAAAATCCCTCGAACCCAAGGTAAATGTAATGCATATGTTAGTTCAAACCTTCCGTCAATACCAAATTAATCATCGATTGGTTCGAAAAATCATCGACCCCAAATTGATCCTTCATGTATTGGTCTGGAACATCGACCCTAATACAGAATTTAAGCATACTTATTATTGCACATAAGTAGGAAAATCATAAGGTATATATATCTTACACATAACTTATACTATCAACACTTATTTTTATAATCACCCCCTTTTTATAACACTTTTGGGGTTATTGGCTCGGAATCCCACCTCGATCACCAATAGTGATTGGTTATATTGTCTCGGAATCACACTTCGAGGACCATATAAATATATATATCTCATCGCACATGAGTAGAAAATTTGTGAGCCATATCTTTCACACTTCATATATTCTAAAATGTCATACCCCAATAAAATATCCTCATATCACGCGTTAAGGACTAAGAGTTTGGAATTTCTCCTCGAGCCACACCTCAAAGTACATGTATTGTTCGTAATAGGTACCCACAAACATAATCCTTATGTACAGTCCATATAGGCACTCACACTACCTATAAATATGCTCATATAGGTATGCATTCAACCTATGAATTGATCAGTGAGATTCTCCAAAATTTCACTATCGTAAGGGCGTATTATCATCTTTTCTTCACTAACATTGAGTCGTAGGCGACACAACATACTCAAAATAAAAATTTACCTCTATTCCTCCCTGACCATCTCTCACAGGGTGGGATTTTAGGATTTAATCCTGATTCACAACTACCAAATTTCCGGTTGCTCATTTCGTGCCTATCTTTCTCTATCAACTAGTGGTGCGTCTGGAGACAATCTCACTATGTTTCTTCCTCAACACCGCTTCCCACTTACGGCATATTTCTTCAAGTGGTACTCTATTCCCTTTTCTCTCTGGGTATATTATACTTTACAATCCGTGCACTCTTCGTAATTGGCGCACCTTTAGGGTTGATTAACTTATAAGAATCAACATTTTAGTAACGCGTAAGTCACTCTCAACACTAAGTTAAGTAGAACCTTGTGTCACTTCTTCAGAACAGTTAGGCCTCCCATATCAGGCGATAACTTTTGAATGGCTTCCCACCGACTTTTATCCCATAGGGTGTGTTGGCTCTCTCAGCACATAAAATCTTGGATTACCATCTATATCCCATGACGTTCAATCCATTTCATCAACACGACTAGCCGTAACTTCCCCCATCGACGTACTTAATAAATATTTAACCGCATCCCCCTTTTTCAAGTGATTAAGAAAGACAATTAACTAGGGAGCCCATACACCCTTTTATCCGTGCACATTTGGAAAACATTGCAACTGTCGCACTCGTGACACGCTTTTCCTCACTCTCGCCTTATCTTCATGGCGTGACTACAATTTTATGGGTATTCTCAATCCCCTATAGACCAAAAATCAAATTCTTGTCCACAAAGTCCCACTTATCCCTTCGTGGTGAGATGAGCTTTTTAGTGTTTCCCCACAACACTACCGGATCCACTGATGCCGTAGCATCTAACGTCTCTTCTCCTGACGTGCATAAAAATTTAGTTGTATCCCCTTTCGCAACCGAACTTAAATAAGGGACTTCTCCCAATGCATTTTTATGGAGCATAGTCGGAACAACACATAGTCGAGATACTCAAATTCCATCCCCCAATAATTGGTACAACCATACTCCATAATCTCTAAAGGAGTCAAGTGGCACTGTACTTATACTATCACTAAGTCCTTAGCACTAAAAATAACAAGGAGCTCGATCTCTCCGCTCAGCGATCGTACGATATACCTTGAATCACATCATCAAGGTTCTTACACACCAGAATCAATCACTATGAGACATTCATAATCTCTGGAGTCTCCCACATATTAATGAAAAATGACAGCTCGACCCTCTTTCAGGTGATGCATCATCATATACCCCATTCGCTCGAGGCTAAAACTCATATACCATTTGCCGATCGCTCTGGTGGTTCAACTGGTTCCCAGACATAACACGCTTGTCCTTTCCGAAATGCAAAACTTATCGGAGTTATTATTTCCTTAAATAACTTCGGACAAGATCAACACGCGTGGTCTTACGTCCCACATAAGACATCTTTTCATAAATCCCCTTATTCCAGGCCACACTGACTGGTTTAAGGGATTCCTCCTCTCGGACTTGGCAACCTTGATTTTAAATACTATCATCAGGGTTCTCTTAGTTTTGCTGACCAAGGAACGCACTATTAGACCGGTGCCAAAATTTTATCTTTCTTAAACAGATAGATCAACCATGCGGAAAGATAGTAAAACAAATATCATGGTAAAAATCAAACCAACAAAGTATAAGTACAACAGCACAAGTGTATTACCGAATAAACCATCGGATAAAAATACCAAACAACAATAGAACAACTACTAATCTGCAACTAACATCTGAGACTGATACCAGACTATAAGTCCATACATCGAATAGGGTGAGATCATGTACTAGATCTGAATGGGAGATAACGTCTAGTCAAAATCCTGTAAGCATCCACTCTGCTACAACTTCGAGTCCTTGGAATGAAATCATCATACATGGCGTCCCTGTGGCTGGACACCTAAAAGGTTTTGAAAATATTTTATAGCAATAGTTAGTACTCAAAACAGATTGAAAACATTTAGCAAGCGTTTCTCACAATATAAAATGCAGTTATTGATTACACATGTTAGGTTCTCGTACACTCTCTTGAGTTTACTCACCCCTCATCCTTTGTGCACACCTAACGTTCTACACTTAGCCTACCTAGCCATATCTTTCAAGCTAACTAGGACTAAGCAATCATCTGAACTTATCTATACTTAAGTTCTCGTATCGCCCACACAGTACATCCATTTCATTAACATCTCGCGAAGGTTAATTAATGCTCAAGTAACATTTCACCTATGTTATGTTTCAAAACTTCTCATTTAGTTTCACTACTAAATTTCTACAATTATCACAATTTATATCTTCCCACTTTTGTAATTAAGTTGCATTACTTAATTTACTGAATAGATATTCTCTATCTAATGTTACGTTCGTAATTTAAGTTTCACTACTTAATTTTGGTATGTATTCTTTAAATACATAATATATGTCAATCTATTAATACACAAAAGTAGAATATCAGCAAGTATATATTTCACACACAATATATACTAAATATCAGTAATTACTATTTTGTCCTTTTTACACACGTAAGGACTCTTGGTTCAGAATGATTCATCGACCCCTAAGTAAGAATTGGTTCGGAATTATACATCGACCCCAATTATTTACATACACAATTTAAGAATTGGTTCGGAATGATACATCGACCCCAATTATTTATATACACAAATTAATAATTGGTTTGGAATGATACATCGACCCCAATTATTTATATGAAAAATTAAGAATTGGTTCGGAATGATTCATCGACCCCAACTATTTATATACACGAATTCTGGCTCAGACTCTTTCATCACGCCACCAGTGCAAAGGTTTGGTTCGGCATTTTACATCTACCCCAAACATATAATAACCCTATGTTAGTTCGGAATATCTCATCGACCCTAACATAGTAATTTAGGTATATTTCTCTTAACCTAAAAATTCATACAATTCAGTAGGTACACGCCCGACCTATCAATCATGTTCGTACGTAATATTTTATTCTCTTATATATGCCGTACAATATTCGTTTTACGATTTATCTCATTAATCGCATTTATTGAGTATTCACACAACTCTAAGGGTCCTAGTTACCCCTCACATATAATTTTAGTAGTTATTACTTACCCTACTGGTCTATTACTTAAATTGACTTTACCTCGCCTCATAACTCAATTTTAAATTTCCCGATGCTGTACTAAATTGGATTATTCTCGTCGGTCCATAGCCCAAGCCCTACACACAATGGCCTTATCGGACCTCAACAATATACCTACTGGTCTTATTCTCACTCTCATATAAGTATAATATAAATCCTAGGATACCCATTCACTCCCGAAAATCAAAGAAACCTTAAACACGGAAAATTCGGAGAAAACAGCTTACGTCGATCGATCGACTACCGGGTTCGATCGATCGACCTAGTCGATCGATCGACAATTCGAGATGGATCGATCGATCGAACAGGGACAGACGCAGTTCGTCTTCTTCCTTAACCTCTTTCTCCATTAACAAGTCTCCAAACTACATTATAGTCCACCAAACTTCGACCCAATGATCCTAACATATTTCCACATATACTAGGACAATTTTTAACGTTTAAAATACATCAAAACCTCAACATATTTAAAGGAATTGTGGATTAAACCTCAGATTTCTTGAAAACCCTAACTATGGTGTTCTTCCCATAATTTCATTCAAAACCCAGATTTTATTCCGAAATACTCATCAAGTCAAATTTGAATATTATTCCTCTACACATGTTACATCATTCTACATGCAATTCCTATCCCAACATGTATAAATATCATTATTTTCTCCTTCAATCCTCCTTCCTAACAAGTTTGTGGTGACAATCTCCTTTGAATCCTTCCCAATTCTTTCTTTTGCCTTGAGAATTGTTTCTCTCTTATCTCTAATGGATATGGTGTGTTTTCATGGGTTTTCTAACCGTAACCCCTCTTTCATACGGCTGATAAAAGGCTCTCAAATTCGTAGGTCTCCTTACCATCTCAAGTTAAAAGACCAAAACGCCCCCAAACGGTCTCGGTTTAGTCCAAAATTACATCGGGACTCAACTAGTACCCCCGGGTATACTATTTTGACTAATTTGACCCTTCCGGACTCATCTGTGACCTCTAAATTATCATTTGAGTCACTTAAAAATATTACTCGTTCTCACCCAAACACGGTCTACATGCGTTAAGTAACTATTTACCACTCGCACTAAGTAATTATAATGAGGCAATATAAATCGGTAACAATCTCTCGATTAATATTCCAAAATTATAATTTTTAATAAATCTCATTAAATTACTCCTCTTACGTACTTTAAATTAAGCCGTATTTTCTCATTTAATTCTCCAATTTAATTAAATAGAATATTGAGTAGAATATTCAGAAATACGGGGTATTGCATATTTACACTTAGTGAGAGAGAATACTTCGAGATATGAGAAGTAAGAATGAAGTAAATAATAAATGAGAATAAAAGATACGAATCCGTTATGCGAGATAATTAAGTAAAATTTGTGCTAAGCACGGATGATAATAATTATGGTTTGTGGGTGAACCTAATTTGGAAAATGCGAATATCTATATATATGACTGTGTGACTGTGCATTTATTATGTATCTGTGTAAAAATCATACCCGGGCTACTTGCTATCGCGGAGGTTTCCACGTTGGGACAGTCTTATCTCGATTGGACCTTTATGGGGGATATTGACTTGTACCCTAGAACATAGTATTCCTTGGTACAGGCTATTTGATTGATAGTCAGACGGTCCTAAGAGACGTGAGGGTATGTGCTGACCTCTTAGTGACTTTGAACTATGCTTCGCCTCCATTTTTGTGTGTATTGTGTTAATATAGTTCGAGAGTGATTTCGAACTAGTATTTCCCTTAGTACAAGTGATACAGGGACTTGATAGCAGAGTATGCTAGCACTATAGATTTATGTGGGGTGCAGATAATATATATATATATATATATATATATATATATATATATATATATATATATATATATATATATATATATTATATGAGTATATGGAAACTTTCTACTGTGTGTCTAAGTAGTTAAGTAATGAATAAATGCTTCAGCTTTATAACAAGTGTTTATGGATTTTCGTAACGGTAATAAGTGGTTATAAGTAACGTAAGAATATGGAAGAGAATGATTTTCTAAAACTAAGTATTATGGCCTTAGTACTTCTCGGGATAAAACTTTATGGAAAATAAGTTAGATAGACTTATGAAATTAATAGAACGGTAGGAGTTCACACTAGATGAGAGGTGATGATTCTCAAGAGAGTGTCGCATACTAACATGGTTGTGATATTAGCCGATAAGCATTTTAAATACTTGTTAAACTATTTTTAAAACTCTTTTACACTTGGGCTCTGACCCTTTTTCTGTCATTTCTTTCTCTATTGTATATATATGTATGTCTTACAGGTGCCCAACACAGGGGCATCATGATTAGGGTCTTTGGATTGGACGTACTGCAGCTTATGTGGGAGTTCAGCCCCTTGCTTTAGACGAATTCGTCATTGAATCAGTTCCTACTTTAGATCTTCGTAGTTAGGGCATGTGTTGCCCGATTTCCTATTCCGTTTGGATCCTGTTAGATATTTATGTTCATTTATATTTTCGGTATTAAATACTCCTTGGGAGTTAACTAGTGTCAGGATATTTCATTTATGGTTCTTACACTTGGTTTGGATTATATGGATGGTTTAATTCTTGTGTGTTAATTTCCATCCTTAGTATTTATGTGATTCTTAACTGTTGGGTATAAAAATGGTTTTTATATTGGTATTTAAGAAAGAAAAAATGAGACTTTAAATTGTTCTGACACTTAGCTTAATTATTTAGGGTGTTTATATTGGTAATAATTATTTTACGACAGTGATGTTGAGAATGAACCAATCGTTCACCATGATGTTAATTTAATAAAGGACTGATCACCCGGAATTTAATTAGGCGGGGTGTTACAGGTGGTATCAGAGCGTCAGGTTCTAGTGTCCTTTAGGGTCTGTACGGCTTACTATATTTTTAGCTGAGCGTTACTTTGTTTGATATAGATCCCTATGTTTAGGATTTGTTGATTTCTATGGTAAGATTCAGTTCTCTTGCTATAACGTATATATTAGTGAATCTTATTTGCGTTCGGACGTGTTCGTACAAGAAGTATGGCAGATGAGGACCATTCGACGAATAGCGGAGGTCGTACTTATGAGGTTATGAAGTATGTTCGAGGATGATGACTGTAGTCTAGGTCACCCCTATTATGGCACGAGAGGCCAGGACTGTAAAGATGGTTAGGATGCAGCCTACAAATTCCAAGTGCTGCTATAGTCGAAGGTGATGCCAAATTAGACCCACCCAACGTAGTACGCTTGGGAGAGGGTCAAATGGAAAATTGAGGAGGGTCATCAGTAGAAGTTCTAAAAATGTGGGAATTGGGTGTGTTACCCAACGAAGGCAATGTATTCAAAGGCTTGGACATATAGTGAAGGGTGGTTAACTAGAACTGAAAATTTGGGGTAAAATATTTTCTTGACTCATCGGGGCAAAGTTATAATAGTGGGAGCCAATAACCACCGCCCATGAATGAGGGTACATTTTCTATCTATGGAGTTATGGGGTACATAATGATTGTCATTAGGACCTCACATTCATTTATAGATATTAAAATTGCGTGGACCATAGGGTTACTAGACTTGGCCATTGGCACAATTATTTATGTAGACTCACCAATGGATAGTGGGATGCCTATTATTTTCTTGTGTCTATCAAAACGTGAGTTTAATTTTATCAGGGATTTACTTATTATAGACATATCCGAGTAGGATGTGATTATCAGCATGGATTGACTTGTGGTATATGAGACCAAGGTTAATCGTTATAGCCAGCATATTGTCTTTGATAGGAGAGTGAATAAGTAGACTTTTATAAATAGATAAAACCTGTTGGGATGTTATATACTATAGACTAAGGACTTGAGGAGTTTCGATGACCAACTATTTTAGGTAGTAGTGTATCGGGGGGGTTCCTTGTTTGGATTTAGCTCTGCGAGACACCCCACGCATGAAACTAAAGAACGTTGGGAGTCGAAGTAAGTTAGGCCTTTAGAATATGAGTTTATAACCTTTGCCATTATATGTATATATTTATATTAATCAGAGAGTTAGGAGTTGTATCATGATTTGAGGCAAATGAAATCGCCAAATGAGAATGTGGAATTCATAGAAATACGAATTATAAACTAGGTAGTCAGTTAATTAAGAGTAACCTTACAAAGGAATCACATTCATATAGACCATATGATGGAAAGTACGCACATTGAGAATATGGGCGTCCTGGATGGTTTGATTGTAGTATTTTCCATATTTGTGTCACAGTAAGTATTCTTGAGGTTAATGAAAGTAGAAGTTGGGACTTCCAGATTTAGTTGTTTGATGACCTAGGATCGTAACTCCCCATAATTTTTCCATGAGGATGGTATAGTACGGATTGGGTAAAGTTTAACTCAAGATAATTTAAACAAAATAGTAAGGCTGGGAGTATAACATTAGTGGGGGTATTCGGTATTGTACTGTATGGGTGGTACGACGAAAATTACATGAGATGTGAGATTAATACCCGGAGTTATCCTTACCCGTTAGGCTTTATTTTTCCGAATTTCGGGATGAAATTCTGTTATTAGGGGGGAAGTATGTAATACCCTGTATTTTTATGGCTTTTAAAATTGGGGATTTATTCAATTTAATTTGAGGTTTTAATTTAATATTAATTCGATTTTTTTTTTTATATTTACTAGCATGACGTGAGTTAGTAATTATTGGAAATTTGTTGAATATTACTAGATGAGTAAAGTAATATAAGAGATTGATTTTATTAAAATTGTCATGAGTGAATAAAATAGCAATTATGGAAATTTAATTCGGGACGCGCCTATATCGTGTCAAGACTAAATTATTATTATTAAAATGAATAAAGTATAAGTTGTCCGTATAGTCATTTTGAGTGTGCAAAGTGTCCGAAAGGGTCGAGATAGTCAGAAAAGTGTACTTGGGGGTTTAGTTTGGGTCTCGGGGCGTTTTTAGGCCTAATTGACATCCCAGGAGGGTATTTTAGACATTTTGTATTTTTGGGTAACCCACGAATTTTCTTAGTATCTATTAGCCATTAGGAGTTGTCTCTTGGGGTTAACAAAAACAAAAACTAAGCCAGCCATTAGATAAGAAGGTGAAGTGATTAGAGAAGAAGGTGAAGAGATTTGAGAAGAAGGTGAAGAGTTTTCCAAGCAATCCAAGGCCTAGAACTCACCCGATTGCACCGCCACCACCACCAAAACGTAGATCGCACGACGAGGAATGCAACCATATATTTTTCATCAACAAATGATACCCTTGAATCCCAGGCAAGTATCTATCGTGCTGATTTCCAAGTTAATCTACCTTCCATGTTAGTCTACGAATGAAAATCATATGTTTTAATGGGAGAATTATATATTTTGGAAGAGAATTTATATGTGTTGTAGGGAGAACCCATGTAGTCTAAAATCTTGATCATATATAGAAGATTATCCATGCATTTATTATGATATTTGGGAAGAAAATCTTGATTAAAATAGAGGGTGGTGATTATTCATGCAAAATTTGGTTTTATAAAGAGAATTGAGATTAAACCCCTTTTTGATTGATTCGTTGAGGATTTATTTATGTCGTTACGTTAGAACTTGTTTATGTACATTGCTTATACACTTGGACTACTTTGATGGGAGTTTGGGATGAAATTATAGAGGTTTGGAGGGGTTAAAATGGTTGAACCCGTAGGTTGAATATTGCAAAAAACTAGGCAATAGCTGCTTGATCGATCGATCGACTCAAGAACATCGATCGATCGATGATCGATCAATCGACCCCCTTTCCTCGATCGATCGACCCCGCCTGGAAAATTGCATATTTTTCTCCTTCTTGTTTAATCCGGTTAAGATACGTAGGAACCCTTGATTATTATTTATGGAGTATAATGGGTTATGAAAAGGACCAGTAGGGTCTAAGTAGACTTCGTTGAGTGAAATTAAAATGAGAGGAAATAATGGGTTAACGAGGGAGTTATTCAAATATTGGAAATTGTGCATGCGTTTACTAAGAGATTGAGACTCGTGAAAGATTTGGACTAGAAGGTAAGTGAGGGTATACGTACTGATATTTACACTTAGTGAGAGAGAATACTTCGAGAGATGAGAAGTAAGAATGAAGTAAATAATAAATGAGAATAAAAGAGATGAATCCATTATGCGAGATAATTAAGTAAAATTTGTGCTAAGCATGGATGACAATAATTACGGGTCGTGGGTGAACCTAATTTGGAAAATGTGAATATCTATATATATGACTGTGTGACTGTGCATATATTATGTATCTGTGTAAAAATCATACCCGAGGTACATGCTATTATGGAAGTTTTCGCGCTGGGACAATCTTATCTCGATTGGACCTTTATGGGGGATATTGACTTGTACCCTAGAACATAGTTTTCCTTGGTACATGCTATTTGATTGATAGTCAGACGGTCCTAAGAGACGTGAGGGTATGTGATGACCTCTTAGTGACTTGGAACTATGCTTCGCCTCCATTTTCATGTGTATTGTGTTAATACAGTTCGAGAGTGATTTCGAACTAGTATTTCCCTTAGTACAAGTGATACAGGGACTTGATAGCAGAGTATGCCAGTACCATAGATTTATGTGGGGTGCAGATAGTATATATATATATATATATATATATACTTATATATGGAAACTTTCTACTGTGTGTCTAAGTAGTTAAGTAATGAATAAATGCTTTAGCTTTATAACAAGTGTTCATGAATTTTCGTAACGGTAATAAGTGGTTATAAGTAACGTAAGAATATGAAAGAGAATGATTTTCTAAAACTAAATATTATGGCCTTAGTACTTCTCGGGATAAAACTTTATGGAAAATAAGTTAGATAGACTTATGAGATTAATAGAACGGTAGGAGTGCACATTAGATGAGAGGTGATGATTCTCAAGAGAGTGTCGCATACTAACATGGTTGTGATATTAGCCGATAAGCATTTTAAATACTTGATAAACTATTTTTAAAACTATTTTACACTTGGGTTCTGACCCGTTTTCTGTCATTTCTTTCTCTATTGTATATATATGTTTGTCTTACAGGTGTCCAGCCACAAGGGCATCATGATTAGGTTCTTTGGATTGGACGTGCTGCAACTTATGTGGGAGTTCATCCCCTTGCTTTAGACGACTTCGTCATTGAATCAGTTCCTACTTTATATCTTCATAGTTAGGGCATGTGTCGCCCGATTTCCTATTCCGTTTGGATCTTGTCAGATATTTATGTTCATTTATATTTTTGGTATTGAATACTCCTTGGGAGTTACCTAGTGTCAGGATGATTTTATTTATGGTTCTTACACTTGGTTTGTATTATATAGATGGTTTAATTCTTGTGTGTTAATTTCCATCCTTAGTACTTATGTGATTCTTAACTGTTGGGTATATAAATGGTTTTTATATCACTACAACAATTCTCACATTTAACTGCGATTTTTTTCGTAGCTAAAAGTTCATATTTCGTTGCTGATAGTTTTTGGCAACGAAAATTATTTCGTAACAAGTTCATTTCCAAAGGCCCGTTGCTAAATGTATTTGGCCACGAAAAAAACTTTCGTTGCCAATTGTTACGGTCTTTTGGTACGAAATTATTTTAGTGGATAAATACCATATTTAGGCTACGATTTGTTTCGTAGCTAGTAGTCTAACATTTCGTTGCTAAATATCTTAATTTCGTTGCCAATTCTTTAGGTAAACTAGTGTTAGAAACTTTTAGCTACGAAATTTACAATTTGTTTTGTAGCTAATTGTTCAACATCTCGTTGCTAATTGTCTACATTTCGTTGCTAATTCTATAAGTAAACTAATCAATAGAAGTTTTTAGCTACAAAACTTATACCTTTCCTCAAAAGCTATTGGCTACGAAGTTTAATTGTTGAAGAATGATTCTTAATCATTAATTTTTCAATAATAAATTATCAAATATTAACCCGCACTTTTACTTATGAATTGCATATTTAACTACTAAGACATTTGTTTTGATAAGGGAATGTTTCCAAATATATATATTTTTTATTTTGAATTCGATAAGTTAATGTATACCACGAAATTTAAACAAATAACTATCTAAAAAAACACATTCGTTAAAATCCACAAAATAACTAAATTATCATAAACAAAATCCACATTAAGTCACATAAAAACACATTGTCAAGTCAACTAGCACTAGTTAAAGTACGTAAAAGTCCCACATTTAATCCCCTTACAAACGACAAATATCCATGGTGCAAAAAAATAACTTAAACTAGTTATAGGACTTAGAAGTCTCCAATTCCGTTTGCAAATGCCAAAAGTTTATGGCTCCCCAAAAATAGCTTCCTGCCACATCAAATCTGCAATTAAGAGTATACAATAACATTAGCTAAAATAAAATGCGATTTTAAAAGCATACGAGTAGCAAAACTAAAGCACGTCTAGATTACCATCGTTCGAAAGATGAGGCACGTGATGTGATCAACGACTGAATAAACTTATCGAACTCCGCTTGTCGAACTAGACTAACATCTAACATTTCACGTTGAGTCTCCATAATGGTCTTTTGTGCCACTAACTCTTCTCGTTGAATTGTTGCCTGTACCTCACGAGCTTGCAGACGATCCATCAAATCTTCTTGAACTTTTATAGAATGCTTAAGTGCCTTCTCCAATTAGGCATTCCTCAATCACATTATATTAATTCTAGAATCCTTTCTTTTGGGACCATACCCAAGACCGTTAATATATCCCGACTTTGTGCCAAGAACTTTATCTGCTATCTCGTCTGAGCTCATCATGGTACCATCCTCAGATATTGATTCGGATTCCAGGCGTTTCATCTCATTATGCAAAGAAAATAAAAGAAAACGGATTACATCTATAATTTTTAAGCCATTTAAATACAAGAATTTTAAAATAGTAAAGCATAATGAACTATGTCTAATTTTTATACCGAAGATAACAATACCAAAGGAATTACAACCCAACAATGTTTGTTGGTTTGTAATTCTGCAACAGTAGGGTAAATTCAAAATAAAATTGATAAGACTTACATAGAGCGTTTTGGCTTCAGGAGATGTCCACTTTTCATCTTTGCAATGCATTTCTTTATAAAACTTGATCCTATTCGGCTCTTGACTGTTCACCTCTTTACTCCTCTATTAAACAACAAACCATTAATAATTATACGTGTAAAATAAAATTCTCAATTGACACATCAAAATAAGTAGATATATTACCAGTTCATGACGAACCACCACAAATGGTTTTGACCCTTGATTGTGCTTCACAATTTGTTTAGACTTGTTATTTTGATTTACAATACATTATCTATGCAATAATTTTTCAAAAATCATAAGTACATATATTTTAATAAAAAAAATATTTACAAGTTACAAGATCAACAATAGTTCAAACCTGATATCTTGGATTTTCATAAAGATCGCATAAACTAAGCCAATTATCCTTGGTCACACTAGAAGGGACATTTTCTAGAGCTTCCTCTACTGATCCATAATTTTTATACACTTCACGAAGCTTGCTCCGTTGACTCATATTTCTCCCTTTCATTAGCTCTTCTAAACACTTTTTTGCATGATCATCCAAATCAATGTTGAATCTTTCCTGAAATTTTATACTCACCAGTTGAAAATTTTTATACTCGACTTTTAACTTGAAGTAAGAAGGCAGAAACATCTTTATTAATCTTCAAGACTTAAACTACACACCTTAAGAAATGAAATCAATGGTCATTCTCAATCTAGTCTCTTAAATCAAAGCGTACTGGGCTATATCAGTTACCACATTTAGTTATCATAAAGTTATCAGTTAGCATAAAGTAATCATAGCACCATTCAGTAGGACTATTCAGTAGCACCACAAAATTCAGCACATTAACTAGCACATTGTATTGCAGCTCATAAAATTGTAATGATACATTCACTAGCACATTGTATGGCAGCTCACTAACACATTATATAGGAGCACATTCACTAGCATTATGCACAACATTTCAGATATTCAGTAGCATAATTCAACACCATATTCAACACTAAATTTTAGTAGCACCAAATCAGTTATTTTAGTGTATTAGTAGCACCAGATCATACATTTTAGTATACATAAATCAGTGTATCAGTAGCACCAAGATCAGTGTATCAGTAGCACCAGCTCACTAACACAGTGTATCAGTAGTACCAGATCAGTGTATCAGTAGCACCACATTGTATATCAGCTCATTGTTATTGAATATTCAATGCATTAGATTGAATTGTTTAATCTTTACTCAGATATTGAGTCTATGAAAAGATGTGTAATGAAGTATGCAGTTTTTTGTGATTCCATTTGTAATTTGTGGATATTAGCACTTAATGATGTTAATTTCGTGTAAAAAATATGCATTATATTCAACGTGTCCCAGTGTCCTAGATTTTTTAATATCGTGTCTCATGTTCGTACTTATTAGGTATAGCATTACTTCAATTTACTAATGCACAACAAGATCTTTTTGCGTGTCAATGTGAACCTTATTGTGATCACGTTTGCCCATTGGGCGCTGGGGAGGCATTCGCACCTTAGTGCGTCTTATACTTAAAATAAATATGGTGGTGATATTAGATTTCTGTTATAATCTAGTATCACAAGAATCATGAACCTTTATCCTATTTGTAAGTTCATTGTGGGAAATCTCGTTCCGACCAATCTCTGAGTTGTAATGTTTTGTGTTGTTAATTACAATTTAGAATGTTAATTGTACTTCATAATAGAATTGAGGGTGGAATTGATTATTTGCCTCCATAAAGTTCCATCTCTGAATTTTTTGCAGTTCCTCCTCGACAAGCATAAGTCTACACCACTTCACTCCTATGATCTCTGATAATGACACTAAATCCACTTGGATAATGACACTAAATTGACTCCGATCGACCAACACATTAAAAGAGAAAAAAGTTGGATCTGTCTAAATTAATTCCTATTAAATCTGATAAGTCCACACTTGGACTACCATATGACAATTTAACAACATATGGTTGGAAGATTCGGCACTAGCTAGGCAAGCCCTGCATCTAAAAGCAAGAGGAATACCTAAACTTTTAACAAAGAGGCAACTAGACTTGTATAGTAGCTCACCATGTTTATCCCTTTAAACAAAGAGGAACCCAAATATTTAATGGGCAGGGGCTTAAATAATTCTAAATCCAAGCATACACTCAACATATTTTTTTTACAAACACTCCTTTTGAAGTTACTATCTAAATCCAAGCATACTATCTTAATGGACCTGGAAGGAACCATCTCTTTGTTTCGGGGCCGGTCAATATCTCGGATCAGGTCATTTGAGCAATGAACAGAAACAATGAGGACTATCGCTCTCCTGCCATACCAGCAATAACCAAAATCCCCCTTAAGGATGTCAAGAAGATTTTCAAGACCACTACTGGAGTCCCATTTCTTATCCCAACCACAGGTACTCATTTTTTTAAATTCCTATACTGGAGTCCCATTTCTTATCCCAACCACAAGTGTAGCTTTTTCAGTAAATTTGGTTTAGGAGTTTGGTTTTTGAGCAAATTTGGTTTAGGAATTTGGTTTACAAGTGTAGCCCTTACAAACACATTGTCTCCGGGAGATAGAATTGTATTTTTCCTCATTGGACAATTCAGTTTGTTGTGGATTGATCAGCAGCAACACCTGAACTTCAACGTTGATGTTGTTGAAAGTGAGTGGGGTAGAGGTGCTGATCTCGATGTTTTGGCATCCAAACTAGCAGCAGATGCTGCACACATACTATCAAGGCAATTTGTATTGTGCACAATGAGACAACAACTGGAGTTACCAACAACTTGGATACTGTAAGAAAATTACTTGGTAAGAGCATCTTAACTCAACAAAATTCACAATTAAGCAGGGGTGATAGTGGATTATATCATCCATATTTGGGCAGGGGCTTAGCGAAAAGACCTGTATAGGAGATAATTCTATATTTTAAACCAGCAGGGCTGTTTGGGTCTATAGAAAAACCACTGTTATGAATGTTTATTTTTTGACCAGACATTCTTGAATAGATTTGAAGAAAGGACATCAAGTTTTTTAGGCTTTGTGCATTAATAAGGCCTGCTTAATCAGTGTAACAAGTTGAGATTTGGATTTCCTAAACAAACAAAGCTAATCAGTGTACTTTTCAATTTTTTGGCTTATTCTTATGGCTTTCATAACAATGACGATATTTCTACGAACTAAGATGACCAAGAATACGATAACAGACGGTGGTTACCCAAAAAATTCTGCCCCTACCAATCTACTGTATTTTTCTGGGACTGCCACCTCAAAATAAAATAACTCCCTAAAATAATCCCCTTAAGCTTAAAATACATTCAACATGGTATTTACATGACAATACATTCAACACTGATATTTACACTGATATTTAAAATAACTCCCTAAAATAACTCCCTAAGACAAACATACTTGTAATCAATTATGTATATAAAGACCTCATCAAAACCAAAAGCTGATATTTACTCTTCCTCCATATATGGTTGGAATCTTAATATCGACGATGGTCCATATAACATATCTTACTTCTTATTCTTTTCGAAGAAGTATCTTTGTTACACGTTAGACAAGCCATATAACCCTTAGTGCTCTAACTAGACAAAAAAAGTCATTTATAGTCCATAGAACTGCCACATGCATCTGAAAATTCATTTCGGTGGATGCATAATATGTTTCTACGCCAACTTCCCATAACTCATTCAACTCATCAATTAATGGTCGTAAATAAACATCCATATCCTTACCTGGTGCCAAAGGTCCTCGAATAAGTAACGCCATCATAAAAAATGACTCTTTCATACATAACCAAGGCGGTAAGTTATATGGCATCAGTACGACTGGCCACATGCTATATGAGTTGTGCATGTTACCAAAAGGATTAAAACCATCACTTGCTACGCCAAGCCTTACATTACGAGGGTCTTGAGAAAACCACTCGTGTTCCGTATCAAAATCCTTCCATTCACTAGAATCTGCAGGATGTCTCAGTACATTATCTTTGACACGTTTTTCTTTATGCCACCACATATCATCAGCCATTTTTCTCGACATAAACAGTCTTTGAAGTCTTGACTTTAGTGGAAAGTAACGAAGTATTTTGTGAGGAATACATTTACCCTTGTCATCATTGACCTTCCATCTAGATTCCCCACATATTGGACATTAATGTTTATTTTCAAGCTCCTTCCAAAACAAACAACAATCACTTTTGCATGCATGAATCGACACGTAACCTAATCCCAAGCCACACAAACATTCTTTTTGCCACATAATCTGACTTTGGAAGTGTATCACCTTTGGGGAAAGCTTCCTTCAATAGTTCAAGCAGCATCTTAAGTGATTTATTACTCCAGTGATTAATGACTTTCAAGTGGAGCAACCTCATAAGAAAAGACAGTGCAGAGAATTTCGTGCAACCTGGATATAATTCACGCTTTACATCTTTCAATAATTTGTTTAAACTTGTCTCATCCCCTATACCAACTTGTTTTGGAGTATTACCAGTTTCAAACGCTTCAGGTGGACCAGTATCAAAGAAAAACCCTGTCTGCATATCTTCCAACACTTCTCGCATCTCGTCCCCTTCTTCATTTTTATTATCAATCCAACCATCAACATCATCATGATCTATATCATTAGAAGATTCCCCATGACATGTCCATTGCGTATAGGTGGTATAAAAGCCATTTAAGAACAAATGATCTTCTTCTTCATCAATATTTTTGATATCGATGTTAAGACAAGTGCAACATGGGCACCTAATGTAACTATCGGGTCCCATATGATCCTTCGCAAATCTAATGAATGATCTAACACCCAAGACATAGTTTTCACAAAATCTATTCATTTCCCGCATCCAACTCTTATCCATCTAGTTCACATAAAAAATCAAACGACATGTTATAATTAACACGTTATAAATAAGTGTATTTTCATAGTCAACATATAAGGCTATCGATTACAATATAGAGCCATAATAAAAACAATGTGGCTTCAATTATGTTTAAACAAGATTAGTTTGGAGAACAGATAAATAACATATTTAAGCAAGATAGACTTTGTTACTATATATGATACTAACACCACTATTTTCTCATCCTATTCATTTCCAACGGTTATTAAGAACTTTATAGGATATGTTTTACGTCGGAACAACTTTACACTCAATTTTCATTGTAAGATTTGTATGCTAATTAGAAAAGAAGATAATTATAAAATCAAATTTTTATATAAGTGATTACACGAATAAATTCATACACATTGCACATAGAGTTTCACAAAGGTCATTTGACAAGACAAATATAATGCATAAATGAAAATTTTGTTGATTGTTGGTGTATGAAAGAAAAGTGATGTTAGTGCACTTGGATGATCTTCTGAAAAATTATTTAGTGATGGAAACAATAGTTTGAAAAGAGTAGATATATGGATATAAGATATACCTTGACTTATGATCAGTCCGCCGATAAAACAATTATCGTGAACTCAGAGCCGACACCAACACTACCTGCCATCAAACCATAAAACATTATTTTCACCATTGCTGGAGTTTGACACTATAGATTAGGAAAAAGCATGAAAAAACATCAAATCAATCGACGATCATCAATTTAAACCAAACCACACCTAAACAATCGACAATCATCAAATTAAGTCAACAACCCACACCACTAAAATATCAGTCTACTACATTTCATGATTTTTTGTTTAGTTGTCTACTAAAATAATTGGGTGTTGAGTTACTAAAAAACATCAATTTACTAAATATGAATGCAGACCCCAACTCACAAGGATTGGGGTATTTGTGTTACCCATATCTGATTTTTAGTAACATCAGCCTAACAAACATCAATGGATTATTCCTAAATTTTTTCCTGTGTGATTCAAAAGACTTTTAACTGCTGATGTTGATGAATCAGAATCTGCTCCCAAATTAAACATCAATGGACTATGATATTCTTTATTAAACATAAATGGTTTAATAAGAAACCCAAATAATACAATCTAATACAAATAAAAACATCAGTCTACTAAAACATCAGTCAGATATGATAAAACCCTAAATAATTAGCGAGACAAACAAATCCTAAAAATTGGGGAAAAAACACATTTTTTTCACGAATTGGAAAATAGGTAAAAAAACGGTATATCATTGTAGAAATCCTAAACATCAGTCTAAACATCTCGAATTGGAAAATAGGGAAAAAAACTTAAACATCATGAATTTACACAACGTTCATTTCGTTGTGGAAAAAAACGGTTTATCTGATTTGGAAAAAAAACGTTCTATATCCAAATCCTAAACATCACGAAATGAAAAACAGGGAAAAAAAATCTAATCAAAGATAAGAATTGGAAAATAAGAAACGTTCATTTCGTTTATTTGGTCATCTCATAACAAATTAGTAACAAAGATACAAATTGCTTACCGAAAGTGGAAAATAGGGTTTGTGCGTAGTTAGAGAGAAAGTGGCGATCGGATTTGAAAAGAAAAGAGGAAAAGGGTTTCGTGGTATATTTGGGTTTTGGAGGGACGAACGGGTTTGGAGATTTGGTGATAGGTAGAGTGGTCTTAATAATTAGAATATTTAACTACAAAATAGTTCGTTGCCTAATATTTTAAGACTTTACCCCACGAAAATTATTTTGTTGTAAAACATAAACGTATTTGCTATGAATAATTTCGTTGCCAATTGTTCATATTTCGTTCCTAAACAATTTTCTTTTTCGCGGGAACATTAGCGTCAACATATTGACACTTATTGTCAACGAAAATCTGAATTTCGTAGCTAAATGTAAAATGTTTCTCCACGAAATTAATTTCGTGGCAAATAAGAGTTTTTGCTACGAATTTTCCTTTGTGGCTAAGAAAATCCCAGCTAAATGTAAGAATTATTGTAGTGTATTGGTATTTAAGAAAGAAAAAATGAGACTTTAAATTGTTTTGACAGTTAGCTTAATTTTTTAGGGTGTTTATGTTGGTAATAATTATTTTACGACAGTGATACTGAGAATGAACCAACCGTTCACATTGATCCTAATTTAATAAAGGACTGATCACCCGGTATTTAATTAGGCGGGTGTTACAGAAAAGAGAAGATTAACCCACGAACTAGGTGGTGGAACATAAAAGGGGAGATATTAGAACTATTTAAAGAAAAATTATTAAATGTAGCAACATGCAATACTGAAGAAGAGACTAACATAATGTTAAATAAGAGGGTTACTTGGATTAAGATAATATCAAAAGAAATTCTTGGAGAATCAAAAGGCAAGGGGCCACAGTCTAAAGAAACTTAGTAGTGGAATGAAGAAGTACAAAATATAGTAAAAATCAAAAGGGTGTGCTTCATAACATGACAAACAAATAGAAATAAAGAAAATTTTGAGAAATATAAATGGGCTAAAAATGAAGTTAAGAAAATGAAAAGAGATGTTAAGTTGAAAGTGTATGATGATCTTTATACAAAACAAGGAACACAAGAAGAAGAATAAATCATTTATAAGTGTAAAATGCGGTGTGTGATACCGATTTAAATTAATTCACAAGTTTCCAATTAAACCTTATTTAATTGGAGTCTATTTATAATCCAAAGTAATTCAGCCCTTAAACATTAATCAATGTGTGTGTTTGTTTCAACCCATAAATATATAAAGCATGCGACATAAAATTAAGGAAAAGTCCCCGAAGGGAAAAACCTTTTATTTCTAGAACTTTGAAGAATTCACAAGACCATTGACCTACATACAACCTGATAATCGTCCACAAGTGTAACGCATGGTGTCTTCGTCAAACCTCCAAAGCAACGACTAGAAATAACGTCGGCTGGAATCTCCCGCAAGAACTTCAGGTGGCCAACAATGAAGAAGAAAATGGCTTCTCCACAAGTATGAACTTTATAAGGACTCCCTCCACAATAGCACGTAACTCTTCGGTTGTAGAGTTCTCCCCACAAAGATTAAACCACAGCAAAGTGTGTTCTTCAACACCAAAACAATTCACTAAAGCATATTGGGATTTTTGTGAATTATAAACAAAGAAGGATTAAACCCTAAAAGGAAGAAGCCAAAAGAATTCTGCTTTCGCAGTTTTTCTGTTATGTAAAACGATGGGACTTCTTAAAGAAAATGATACCATTTAATGAGTATTTATAATAAAAATGCGCCGCCTCAAACTACATGCTCGTTCGAACGAGATCAGCATGTCGCTCAAACGAAGGACAGCTCTCGCTCAAACGAGATCGTGCGACATGCTTATCTCGCGCGAACGACATTGCTATGTCGTTTGAACGACTGTTGCGTCAAAAAATTATTATTTTAATGTCTCTTTCAATACTTAGAAAAAATACTCATTCTCAAATTTTGACGAAAAAGTCCGCTCCAACACTTAGAAAATATTTTATAAAAATATCCCAAAAGCTCTAAGTGTAAAGTTAAGGTATTTAAAACATAACCTTACCAAAGTAAACTTCACGAAGTCTTTTTGATGAAGAACTTGATTAATTCGGATCCGTTTTGATGTTGATCGCTCTTGAATGCTCTTCAACGGTGTAGCGGTATATGACAACAAATTGATAACGGACCTATAAAAATATGTCCTTACAAATCTCCCCCTATTTCTATGCCGGTACATACATAAAAAATCCGAATTATCAAAAACCAAAATGCCTATACAAATCTACCCCCCCATGAATAAATTTGCAAGACCTCAAAACTGTTCTTCAGATATCTTTGTCAAATGTTCTCAAAGCTTTTCTCATCAAGGTGTTCAACATCATGATCTTCAATCTTTGTACCTACACACATGATATAAAGCAAATACCTTTGTCGCATCGAGTTTGAAATGATATAAGAATAAAGCATTAATAAATCCAATCTCCCCCATAATGCAAAAACTCCCCCATAACATGATAATTCTTTCTACCCCTTTTTATGATGTCCCCAAATAGACAGATAAGAAGAAAAAAATCAAAACATGGAGTGTCACGATAAAATGCATAGAAAATGTGGATCAAACAACGCGCATGCAAAGGAGTATTCCACAAATATCCATAAACTATATTTGAATTTTTCAAATTTTTATATAAAAATAAGATACCAAAAATCACACCATGGATTTAAACTCAAACAACCAAGTCATGAAAATGGAACGTTTGAGTGTGAACACATTCGATAGGTAAATAAACTCAATCAATCATATGTGCACGATGCATATGTGTACTCCTAATGAATGAACATCAAAAGTATCCATAGGTGTAAAAATTGTTGAATTTAGATGACATCATCTTATACAAATCAACAAATCAAAGTCAGAGTGATTTTCACATCAATAACGTCCAAAACTATGTACCACTTTTTCAAGATTTTTAGGGACGTGCGAACCCGTTTTAATTCTCCATCCAAACTCCCTCATACATATTTTCTTTTAGAGGTGATCTAAATTCTCAAACATTGGAGAATTGGTGCAAAAATCTAATTGGCCCATAATTGTCATGAATTTCTTTTTATTGCCTTTAAATTTTTTCGGGCTCTTTTAAACCTCTTTGGACCCCGGATAATAAAATTTCTCAATTTTTAGGTCCAATTAAATGGTGGATTAATCGCAAAGGATAGATGAGTACCTTTCGTAGCCCTTCACCATTTTTAAACAAAGCACACAAATTCACAAACAACTCTTAAATGCACAACTTTCTTATCAAGTTTTATCGCGCTTGGTTAGTTTTAAGGAGAGGATTGAAGTGAAAACACCCAACCAACATGTGATAAGACAAGCACAATAATCAAACAAATCCGTGCATGTGTGCAATAAAGGAAATCATGAGTCAAACATTTAGGAAGTAACACTTAATTACATCTTAATGACTCCAAACATTATAAAGCACATGAATGAATTGACCTATTATCTCAAAACACTGTCAAATAGTCACATGAATAAATGGAATGATATTGTGACTTGGTCATCCTAAGTGTCCATCCATAAAAGGTGCAAACAAAATATAGAAATCTTATTGGATTTTTTAAAAATTTTATAAAAATAAAATCTTTTATATTTTTCAAAATTTTTCAAAAAATAAAAATCTATACAAAAAGTACATGTCACAATGCTAGCAAAAATATATCAAAAAGCATAACAAGCATATGACAAACATGCAAACACAATCATCTATATGATATAGCAAGAGAAGAATCATGTGCAAGCAAATGGGAATCAACTTGTCTAAAATCTAGTGCCTCTAAAAGTGATTATCTAACCCAAATAGATGTGAAACGTCACGTGGGGGATTTAGGAACTAAGAGAACACTAGACTTAAACTTCCTAGGACATTTTTCAAGATCGGAATAAAAATGCCAAAGGTGACCTTTCCTACCACAATATGAACATGTGTAAACGGGTGGAACGACACCTATGGGTTGACCTCTTCTAACATCCTTGAAATTGGTTGACCCTCTAAAACAAATAATGGTTTTGTCTTTAACACTAGAAGCATGAGAACAAGATGAGCCATTACCATCACTATCAAACCTACTCGAGTATGTCAAATCATTTTTTAACTTTAAAATTTTGGACTCAAGCAAAGAATTAGACTCTTCCAATTTAAGGGACTCCTTTTTCAAATTATCAATCAAACCTATAAGGTTATCTCGCTCCCCCTGAATTAAAGAATTTTTTTTCCTAAGAGTTTATTCACGTTCCACAAACTCATTAACTAAAATATTTTTATCCTCTTTGGCACAAACACAAACCATCGAATTTTTAAGGTCCTCCAATTCTTTTTCTAAAAATAGTACGCTATCATCACTCTCCTTCTTGGACAATTTTAAAGAAACAAAGTCATGGTCCAAGGAAGTAAATTTTTCACGATAAAAATCTAGTTTATTTTGAACCGTTTGCAAAAGATCCATCGTGGATTTAAAACAAGAATTTTCTTTTTTCAAAAAATTAATTGTTTTAGCAAACGTCAAATTCAAGTGATTTATATCATCAAAACTTTGGCTCATGTCATCAAAGGGGGGCATCCGATTTGTCGATGTGAGAAGTCAAATTGTATCAAAAAAATAAATCCTTGAAAAATCAGGATCACGCGATAAATTAGCGTAACCCGCTATCATACCAATTTGTAAAATGCGGTGTCTGATATCGATTTAAATTAATTCGCAAGATTCTAATTAAACCTTATTTAATTGGAGTCTATTTTTAATCCAAAGTAATTAAGCCCCTAAACATGCATCTATGTGTGTGCGTATGTCAACCCATAAATAGATAAAGCATGCGACACAAAATTAAGGAAAAATCCCCTAAGGGCAAAACCTTTTATTTCTAGAACTTTGAAGAATTCACAAGACCATTGACTTACATACAACCTGATAATCACCCACGAGTGTAACGCACGGTGTCTTCGTCAAACCTCCAAAGCAACGGCTAGAAATAACGTCAGCTGGAATCTCCCACAAGAACTCCAGGTGGTCAGCAATGAAGAAGAAAACGGCTTCTCCACAAGTGTGAACTTTATAAGGACTCCATCCTCAATAGCACGCATCTCTCCGATTGTAGAGTTATCCCCACAAAGATTAAACCACATCAAAGTGTGTTCTTCAACACTAAAACAATTCACTAAAGCATATTGGGATTTTTGTCAATTGTAAACAAAGAGGGATTAAACCCTAAAAGGAAGAAGCCAAAAGAATTTTTCTTTCGCAGTTTTTCTGTTATGTAAAACGCTGGGACTTCTTAAAGAAAATGATACCATTTAATGAGTATTTATAATAAAAATGCGCCGCCTCAAAATACATGCTCGTTCGAACGAGATCAACATGTCACTCGAACGAAGGACAACTGTTGCTCGAACGAGATCGCGCGACATACCTATCTCACACGAACGACTGTTGCGTCAAAAAATTATTATTTTAATGTCCGCTTCAATACTTAGAAAAAATACTCAGTCTCAAATTTTGACAAAAAAGTCCACTCCAACACTTATAAAATATTTTATAAAAATATCTCACAAACTCTAAGTGTAAAGTTAAGGTATTTAAAACATAACCTTACCAAAGTAAACTTCGAGGAGTCTTTTTGATGAAGAACTTGATTAATTCGGATCCGTCTTGATGTAGATTGCTCTTGAATGCTCTTCGCTGGTGTAGCAGTATATGACATAACAAATTGATACCGGACCTATAAAAATATGTCCTTATAGTAAGCTTTCTAAACTCAGGGACACGAAAATAAAAGATTTTAATAACATTAAGTGTATTAAAAGTGATGATTCGAGAGTACTAGTCAAAGATGATGAGATTATGGAAAGATAAAAATTACAACTTGTAGTGATATAAAATATTTTAATTTAAAAAAATGTCATTTTGAAAAACCATTACACTAATATAATGCAGTATGTAGTACATATATTTTTAATAATCAATGATTAAATAACTACATTAGCTTGGATGGGTGTAAAATCTAATTGTACATTAAATAAATATGAGAGTGGATCGATTTGAAACTTTATTGTAGGCTCCTCAATGAGAGAGAGTGAGAAGGTAAATTGTTTAAAAAAATTAAGGGATGCCACGTGGATGCCTTAATTAAGAGTAAATCTTAACTCTTCTATATATACTTTATATCATTTTTCTAAGTTGCATATAAATTTTGGTAAAGATGTCACTTCTTTGTAGTTTAAAAACATGTCAAATGTTACATGAATAAATGTCAAGTGATATACATCTCTAAATGAATATTTCTAAAAAGATAAAAGAAATTCATTCATAATGTTAAAAATACGAGTCGGTACGAAAAAGAAAAAAAGATATTCATGTATACTGCTAACAAATGAACCTGATTATAGCAATGAGCAATGATTTTCATGATTGTATGAACATATTATCATATTGACAGTAATAAATATTTATATTTAAAAAACATAAATATTTTACATAAGAAACATAACTTTTGAAAATTTCCCCTTCCAAATATGGAATGATAAGTGATATGCCCCAAGTGTCGCCTCGGCTCGGAAGACATCAGACTCGGCCGAAGATGTGGCTGACTTTGGAAAAGCCTTGGGTTAGTGACCGGCGGCCTCAGACATAGAAGGGTCGGCCCTGGCCGACACCACTACGAACCTCATCAAGGGGAGACTGCGTATATCGTGGGGGTCAGCGGTTCGCCAGCCCACCCATGAATGACAAACTCAGCCAGGGGAAGGCCGAGGTTGCAAGGAGACCTCTATCAAGGACAAACCCATCAATAAATCAGCCGATGTTCCAAGCACAGTCCAACTTAACCTCGGCTTAGGCCGTCCTCAGTACTTACCTCGGCTTCACTTAAGCCGAGACCATAGTGGCTCATCTCGGATTGGATGGACAACTGGACCTTGCCAGCCTCGGCCTCTTCTAGGCTGAGGTCATGACCAAGCATGGAGGCCGAGCTCTTATTGGCATATGTGTGGATAAGGACACGTTGACACAAATCAGTTACAACAAATCATTCCCCTCACATGGGGGGAATATTTCATCATCATTCTCTACATGTGACAGTGACAGATGTCGTCATCATATTGGCTAGATCAACACACACATGCACATTGCATGCATGGGGGGTACATTACACCCCCAAGTACTATATATAAAGGTCATCCTCTAACTTGCAAAGGATCCAAAATTAGCAACCCTAGCTAAAACTTTGTTCAAATACACAGTAGAGAGAGAAATCTTGAGAGATTGTATCCATGGCCATTAGAGCCCTCATACAGTGATATAAATCATACACTTTCACAGTGGACGTAGGCCAGATTGGCTGAACCACTTATATTCTAGTGTGAATCCTCTTCTCCTCACCTCAATCTCTTATTTTTAGTATACTCTTGTGCTTCCATTGTTATCACTAATTTGAGCTTACAAACACCTTGACTGGTGGTGTTATTTATAGCATCATCATTTTGGCGCCGTCTGTGGGAAGAGAAGCTGTCGCTTCCTCTTCTTCAGCTTGTCCTCACCGGAGACTCTGGGGGTGAACCAGGAACCATCGCTTGCATGGAGCTGTTTCACCATTGAAATAGGTCCTTTAAGGTATTAAGCCCACCTGCTACTCAAGCTCTTTATTGCTAACACATGGCACCAGAATTTCCACCGCCTCTTTCGTCGCCCGGTGGGGGAGGGCCCAGTTCCAGCCAGGTGCCTCCACATTCCTAAATGGCGGAGGTGGCCGCAGCCTTGAGGTCTTTAGCTGCAACACAACAAGCTATGCAGGAGCAGTTTACAGAGCTCAGCCAAACTATGATGAGGCCACCTAGAGTTTCACCAGAAATGATCACTCCGGCGGCGGTCCAGCCTCATACTGATGCCAAGGGACCACCCCAGGCACCAATGAAGGACCAACCTGCACCCCAGCGGAGGAGGGACGTTGCTGACCCTAGGCGCTTATGCCTGGGGAGGCAAGGAAACCCTTGTCCAGAGGACAAGTATGACGATCTGTAGGCGAAAGAGGTCCCGAAAGATTATTGGGAGCCGTATGAGGTTTCGAATAATACGGTACGTCCTCTTCAGCAGAGCCAAGGTTGTGTCGGCAGAAGAGGTGAAGAGGCCCAATAATGAGGATCAACTTTTGATCGATTGAGCAGAGGGTTAGCCTTTGAGAGGTTGGGCCCAGTGAATGACCTAAGCCAGAGGTTATCAAGGTCGAGAAGCGCAGCCGACTCGCAAAGAGGAGATAGACATGGTCGACCTAACCAAGGCCGACCCCATGCAGGAAGGGGCAGAGACCAGGGAAAGGTCAACAACCAACATTGTGTTGTGGCAGGGGAACCCTCAGTCCATCCCTTGGAGGTGGCTGGAGACAACCTCGACCAGGCCGATGGTAGGAGACCATGGAATGACCCTATCCAACATCTTGAGGAGAAGATAGGAGACCTCATCAAAAGTAGGGATCCACTGCAAAGAGGTTACTCAGAGGGCTCTCCATTCGTGGCTAAGATAGTGAGCTTCCTAACCCCTACTAAGTTCAAACCACCAGTGGTGTCTCCCAAGTATGATGGTAGCACCAACCCTGTACATCACATTGAGATGTATCAGTCGGCGGCGGACATCTACTCAATACCTGATGAGATGAAGTGTAGGGCCTTTTCTGGGACCTTGATAGGAGTAACACACACCTGGTTTACTTCTCTTTCGAAGAATTCAATTGAGAATTTCAAGAGCTTGGCTGAACAATTCATTCACAACTTCTGCTTTGGGGTAAGACCTCAAAAAAAGACCACTCACCTACTGTATGTTAAGCAAGGCAAGGATGAGAGCCTAAGAGACTACATCGCCAGGTTCAATAAAGAGAAACTTGAGGTTGAAGATTACGAAGAGAATATAGCCATGACCGCCCTCATAGGAGGTCTTCAGAAAGGGAAGTTATTATGGAAACTTACGGAAGACCCTCCCAGGTCTATGGATGAGCTACTGGAAACTGCGGGGAAAGTCATGAACGCCGAAGAGGAAATGGCCGCCAAGTATGAGGACGAGAACCGCACTATTAGCGGGAAGCCCCAAAGAAAGAAAAATGGAAATAAGAGGTCATCCGATGACAAGTTCGCTCACTATACTCCTCTAACCGTGAGCTGTGAGCATATCCTCAATGAGATCAAGAATGACAGGACTCTAAGATGGCCAGAGAAGCTGAAGGCCCATCCACATAAGAGGAACAAAAACTTATGGTGTGAGTTCCACCAGGACCATGGCCATGTCACGGACAGATGCTTCACCTTAAAGGATGAGATTGAGAAGATGTTAAAATCCGAAAAGATGAGGAAGTATGTTGATGGAAAAGCTCCTAAGGGGGGAATAGATGACCCTAAGAAAAGGAGAAACGACAGATGCCATGATGATACCCCAGCTAGAAGAGGTAATGACTCGGAAGATGATGATGAAGATGATCTGGACTTTTTTTCGAAAGATAACAACACCCCGGTGAAGAGGGTTAGCATGATCTCCTTTGGTGTTGACACCATATGCGGAGGACTTACGGGAGGTGGCTGACAGGAAAGCTCATATGGCAGAGGCCAAGTCAGTGGCCAAACTTAAAGTTATAAATCTAACGTCTTCTGATACAGCGCAGAAGAGAAAGAAGGTAGGCATGGACACTCTTATAGTTGGGTTCTCTAGGCTCGACTTCAAAGGTATCTTAGCCCCGCATGATGACCCTTTAGTAATAACAACAAGGGTGCATGGATGTGATCCTCGTGGATGGGGGGAGTTCAACAGACGTGATGTTTTGGCCTTGATTCAAGAGCCTAGGTCTTAGCAGAGCTAGGATGGTACCCTATCATCATCCTTTAATGGGCTTCAATGGTGAAAAGGTCCACCCATTGGGCATGTATGAGATGGACGTACGAATGGGTGACGAGTGGCCTAAGAGGTTAACCCGGAAGATAATTTTTTTTGTAATGGACGAAAACATCTTCTCGACCTATAACCTCATCATAGGAAGAGTGTCCCTTAAGGAGTTCGAAGCTATGTCGTCGACGATCCACCAGATGCTAAAATTCCCGCCCCCCTATGGGGTAGGGGAAGTGCAAGGTGACCAGACCATACAACGAGAATGTTACTTCAACTCGGCTAAAGAGAGAGAGGCGCATAAGAGGGAAACTACCACCTATAGAATTGATATATTGGACCCAAGAGATGAAATAAAGTTGAAGAAGGGAGAAGCCGCAGAAGAGGTAGAATCCATAGTCCTCAATGAGGATGAACTGGAAAAAACCATCCAGGTCGGCAAAGCCCTGAAGGCAGAGATCAAGGAAGAGCTGATAAACTTCCTTAGGAAGAGGCAGAGTATCTTTGATTAGAGTCACGCAGACATGCCCGACATCAACCCTGAGGTTATGAGTCACAAGCTAAACGTGACCGAAGATGCCAGGCCTATCAAACAAACACGAAGAGTTTACTCCAGGGAGAAATACGACATCATCCGAGACGAGGTTAAAAAATTGGAAGAGGCTAAATTTATAAGAGAAGTCATGTACCCGGAGTGGTTGTCAAATGCAGTCATCGTGCCCAAAGCCAATGGAGATTGGAGAATGTGTGTTGATTTTAATTACCTGAACAGGTCTTTCCCAAAAGATAGCTATCCATTACCTCGAATAGATAAGATGGTAGATGCTACTGCAGGTCACGAGCTCATGAGCTTCATGGATGCATATTCAGGCTACAATCAGATCTTCATAGATGCGGAAGACTCAGAGAAAGCAGCCTTCATTACCGACAAAGGGACATACTGTTATAAAGTGATGCCCTTCAGTCTAAAAAATGCGGGGGCAACGTACCAACGTCTTATTAATAAGATGTTCGAAGATCAAATAGGCAAGACTATGGAGGTGTATGTAGACGATATGCTGACAAAGAGCTTAAAAGCATGCACTCATGTGGCAGACCTTAAAAAGACCTTTGATACTATGGACTTGTACAGAATGAAACTCAACCTCGCGAAGTGTGTCTTCGGGGTAGGAGCTGGGAGGTTCCTTTGATTTATCATCAATTAAAGAGGAATTGAAGCAAATCCTGAGAAAATCAAGGCATTGCTTGATATGAAGACACCGAGGAGTATCAAGAATGTCCAAAGACTCACGGGGAGAGTGGCCGCACTCAACAGGTTTGTTTTCAGAGCAACGGACAAGTGTCTTCCATTCTTTAAAGTGCTTAGAAAGGGCTTCCAGTGGAATGAATAGTGCGAAGAAGCTTTTAACCAACTCAAGTCTTACCTTGGGTATCCCTTGTTGTTATCTCGACCCATAGTAGGAGAGAAATTGTATGTGTATCTAGCAGTCTCTGAATCGGCTATCAGTGCAGCCATAGTACGGGAAGACGTTGGAATCCAAAGTCCGGTGTTTTTCAACAGTAAAGCCCTTCAAGGGTCTGAACAAAATTACCCTAATATGGAAAAGTTATCCTACGCCTTGATACATGCTTCAAGGAAGATAAAGCCCTACTTCCAAGCTCATTCCATGGTTGTCCTCACCGACTCCCCACTAAGACAGGTCCTACATAAACCTGAGAAATCTGGAAGGTTGATGACTTGGGCCATTGAGTTGGGGGAGTATGGCCTTACCTACCAACCTAGGACAACCATCAAAGGGCAAGCCCTCGCAGACTTTGTTACTGAGTTCACATGGGAAGAGGCCGAGGCAGAGAATGACCTAGAAGGTGTTGAAGGGACAAACAACAATGTCTTCTGAGAGCAGGAAGAGACGACACCAAATGTCTTCTGAGATTAGGAAGAGTTGGCACTGAACGTCTTCTGAGGCCAGGAAGAGGTCGTATAAAAAAAATCAGGGGCAGAGTAGCGGAGAACGAGGAGGATCGGTACCTCTTCAAGCAAGGAATCATGTCAGAGAGGGCCTTCTCATCGGATACGAACATTTGGAACCTCTTCGTTGATGGTTCTTCCTGCGACAGTGGAAGCGGTGCAGGGTTGATACTTTCATCTCCAGATGGCGCTAACATTGAATATGCTTTAAGGTTCAAATTCAAGGCATCTAACAACGAGTCAGAATATGAAGCCATGATAGCAGGTCTCTCATTGGCAAAGACTCTGGGGGTAAGACGACTCCTACTTCATAGTGACTCAAGGTTAGTTGTCAATCAAGTATTGGGAGTCTATGAGGCCAAAGATGAAAGGATGGCTAAGTATCTTAAGAGGGTGAGAGTGATGTTAGAATATTTCGAAGAGACAAAACGAAAGAGAGTACCTCGACAAAGTAACAACCACGCAGATGCATTGGCCTCGACAACAAAGATAGACGTCAAAAGGACAGTCCCGATCGAGGTCTTAGGAAAAACGACCATTGAGGAACAAGAGGTATGCAAGCCTTGTCTCAATTTGAACCTAGAAGACTTATGGATGGACCCCCTCATCAGATATATCAAAGAGGGAGAACTGCCCAAATCCAAGATAGAGAGGAGGAAATTGAGATATAGGGCAGCCAAGTTCTCTATAGTAAGAGACATCCTATACAAGAAGGGATTTCTGTTGCCTCTACTCAGATGTGTGCATCCCTCCAAAGTTCCCTGGGTCTTATAGGAAGTTCACGAGGGTTCTTGCTCTAGTCACATAGGAGGAAGACCCTTGGCTAAGAGAATCATTACGCAGGGATACTGGTGGCCGACCTTGACCAAAAATGCTGCAGCTTACGTGAAGAGGTGCGATAAGTGTCAGAGATTCTCCATTATTCCTCATCAACCTCATCAACCTATGACAACAATCACCTCTCCATGGCCATTTACAGTATGGGGGATTGACTGAGTAGGACCCCTACCAACAGCTGCCAATAGTTATCGGTTCCTGGTAGTAGCCATTGACTACTTCTCAAAGTGGATGGAGGCAGAGCCGATGATAACGATCACAGAACAAAAGACCTTCCAATTTATTTGGAGGAACATCATATGCAGACATGGCATCCCAAAAACTCTCATCTCAGATAATGGAACCCAGTTCAAAAACTCCTCTTTAGAAAAGTATTGCATAAGAGTTGGGATAAAGCAGTTCTTCTTATCTCCTAGCCAACCACAAGCAAACAATCAGACCGAGGTCGTGAATAGAACAATCCTCGATGGAATGAAGAAGAGGTTAGAAGAAGCGAAGGGAGGATGGACTAAAGAGGTTTACACTGTGTTATGGGCCTACAGAACCACAACAAGGACACCAACAGGTGAAACCCCGTTCATGCTAGCCCATGGCTCAGAGGCCGTCATACCAACAGAAGTAGGGCTCCCAACTCATAGGGTCCAGACCTATGACCCAAATAAAAATGGGGAAGAGAGGAGACTAGACCTAGATCTGATTGAAGAGAGAAGAGAAGACACAAAAATCAGACAAGCAGCTTACCAACAGAGAGCAACAAACTTCTACAATCAGAGGGTGAAGTCAAGGCCCATCATCGCGGGGGACTTAGTACTGAAGAAGACCTTACCAAAAACAAACAAGCTCCACCCAAACTAGCATGGTCCCTATAAAGTAACAGAAGAGGTTGTGCCCGAGACCTATAGGCTAGAAACCCTGAAGGGGAACCTTTCGCTAACCCATGGAATGCTGATCACGTAAGGAAGTATTACATACGATGTTGTGAAAAGTTATGTAAATGTACCATCTTATGGAGAGGTTATCAATAAAAGATCAGTTTCCATGACGATTCTTGCTTCATTATGCTCTAATGGTAGAAAGTATGAGGGTAACATCTAGGTGATGACCTCAGACCCTTATAACATCATTAAGTGGTGACAAGGTCTGAGGTCAGACACCATAATTGGATGATCTCAGACCCCTAACATCATTAATTTGGTGAAGAATTAACAAGTATAACATGTTAGGTAATGACCTCAGACCCTTACAACATCATTAAGTGGGGACAAGGTCTGAGGTCAGACACCATACTGGGATAACCTCAGACCCTTAACATCATTAATTTGGTGAAGCATTAATGAGGATAACATCTTAGGTGATGACCTCAGACCCTTATAACATCATTAAGTGGTGACAAGGTCTGAGGTCAGACACCATACTTGGATGACCTCAGACCCTTAACATCATTAATTTGGTGAAATTAATTATGAGGATAACATCTTAGGTGATGACCTCAGACCCTTATAACACCATTAAGTGGTGACAAGGTATGAGGTTAGACACCCTACTAGGATGACCTCAGACCCTTAACATCATTAATTTGATGAAATTAATTATGAGGATAACATCTTAGGTGATGACCTCAGACCCTTATAACACCATTAAGTGGTGACAAGGTTTGAGGTCAGACACCATACTTGGATGACCTCAGACCCTTAACATCATTAATCTGGTGAAATTAATTATGAGGATAAGATCTTAGGTGATGATTTCACACCTTATAACATCATTAAGTGGTGACAAGGTCTGAGGTCAGACACCATACTTGGATAACCTCAGACCCTTAACATCATTAATTTGGTGAAATTAATTATGAGGATAACATCTTAGGTGAAGACCTCAGACGTTATAACATCATTAAGAGGTGACAAGGTCTGAGGTCAGACACCATTCTTGGATGACCTCAGACCCTTAACATCATTAATTTGGTGAAATTAATTATGAGGATAACATCTTAGGTGATGACCTCAGACCCTTATAACACCATTAAGTGGTGACAAGGTCTGAGGTCAGACACCATACTTAGATGACCTCAGACCCATAACATCATTAATTTGGTGAAGCATTAATGAGGATAACATCTTAGGTGATGACCTCAGACCCTTATAACATCATTAAGTGGTGACAAGGTCTGAGGTCAGACACTATACCTGGATGACCTCAGACCCTTAACATCATTAATTTCATGAAATTAATTATAAGGATAATATCTGAGGTGATGACCTCAGACCCTTACAACACCATTAAGTGGTGACAAGGTATAAGGTCAGACACCATACATGGATGACCTCAGACCCTTAACATCATTAATTTGGTGAAATTACTTATGAGGATAACATCTTAGGTGATGACCTCAGACCCTTATAACACCATTAAGTGGTGACAAGGTCTGAGGTCAGACACCATACTTGGATCACCTCAGACCCTTAACATCATTAATTTGGTGAGATTAATTATGAGGATAACATCTTAGGTGATGAACTTGTACCCATATAACACCATTAAGTGGTGACAAGGTCTGAGGTCAGACACCCTAATTGGATGACCTCAGACCCTTAACATCATTAATTTAGTGAAGCATTAATGAGGATAACATCTTAGGTGATGACCTCAGACCCGTATAACATCATTAAGTGGTGACAAGGTCTGAGGTCAGACACCATACTTGGATGACCTCAGACCCTTACCATCATTAATTTGGTGAAATTAATTATGAGGATAACATCTTAGGTGATGACCTCAGACCCTTATAACACTATTAAGTGGTGACAAAGTCTGAGGTTAGACACCATACCTTGATGACCTCAGACCCTTAACATCATTAATTCGGTGAAGCATTAATGAGGATAACATCTTAGGTGATGACCTCAGACCATTATAACATCATTAAGTGGTGACAAGGTCTGAGGTCAGACACCATACTTGGATGACCTCAGACCCTTAACATCATTAATTTGGTGAAGCATTAATGAGGATAACATCTTAGGTGATGACCTGAAACCCTTATAATGTCATTAAGTCGTGACAAGGTCTGAGGTCAAACACCATACTTGGATGACCTCAGACCCTTAACATCATTATTTAAGTGACATTAATTATAAGGATAACATCTTAGGTGATGACCTCTGACCTTTACAACACCATTAAGTGGTGACAAGGTCTAAGGTCAGACACCATACTTGGATGACCTCAAACCCTTAACATCATTAATCTGGAGAAAATAATTATGAGGATAACATCTTAGGTGATGACTTCAGACCTTATAATATCATTAAGTGGTGACAAGGTCTGAGGTCAGACACCATACTTGGATAACCTCAGAACCTTAACATCATTAATTTGGTGAAATTAATTATTAAGATAACATCTTAAGTGATGACCTCAGATGTTATAATATCATTAAGTGGTGACAAGGTCTGAGGTCAGACACCATACTTGGATAACCTCAGATCCTTAACATCATTAATTTGGTGAAATTAATTATGAGGATAACATCTTAGGTATTTACCTCAGATCCTTATAACACCATTAAGTGGTGACAAGGTCTGAGGTCAGACACCATACATGGATGACCTCAGACCCTTAACATCATTAATTTAGGGAAGCTTTAATGAGGATAACATCTTAGGTGATGACCTCAGACCCTTATAACATCATTAAGTGGTGACAAGGTCTGAGGTCAGACACCATACTTGGATGACCTCAGACCCTTAACAACATTAATTTGGTGAAGCATTAATGAGGATAACATCTTAGGTGATGACTTCAGACCCTTATAACATTATTAAGTGGTGATAAGGTCTGAGGTCAGACACCATACTTGGATGACCTCATACCCTTAACATCATTAATATGGTGAAGCATTAATGATGATAACATCTTAGGTGATGATCTCAGACCCTTATAACATCATTAAGTGGTGACAAGGTTTGAGGTCAGACACCATACTTGGATGACCTCAGACCCTTAACATCATTAATTTGATGAAATTAATTATAAGGATAACATCTGAGGTGATGACCTCAGACCCTTACAACACCATTAAGTGGTGATAAGGTCTGAGGTCAGACACCATACTTGGATGACCTCAGACCCTTAACATCATTAATCTGGTGAAATTAATTATGAGGATAACATCTTAGGTGATGACTTCAGACCTTATAACATCATTAAGTGGTGACAAGGTCTGAGGTTAGACACCATACTTGGATAACCTCAGACCCTTAACATCATTAATTTGGTCAAATTAATTATGATGATAACATCTTAGGTGATGACCTCAGACGTTATAACATCATTAAGTGGTGACAAGGTCTGAGGTCATACACCATACTTGGATGACCTCAGACACTTAACATCATTAATTTGGTGAAATTAATTATGAGGATAACATCTTAGGTGATGACCTCAGACCCTTATAACATCATTAAGTGGTGACAAGGTCTGGGTTCAGACACCATACTTAGATGACCTTAGACCCTTAACATCATTAATTTGGTGAATCAATATGAGGATAACATCTTATGTGATGACCTCAGACCCTTATAACATCATTAAGTGGTGACAAGGTCTGAGGTCAGACACCATACTTAGATGACCTCAGACCCTTGACATCATTAATTTATTTGAAGCATTAATGAGGATAACATGTTAGGTGATGACCTCAGACCCTTATAACATCATTAAGTGGTGACTAGGTCTGAGGTCAGACACCATACTTGGATGACCTCAGGCCCTTAACATCATTAATCTGGTGAAATTAATTATGAGGATAACATCTTAGGTGATGACTTCAGACCATATAACATCATTATGTGGTGACAAGGTCTGAGGTCAGACACCATACTTGTATAACCTCAGACCCTTAACATCATTAATTTGATGAAATTAATTATGAAGATAACATCTTAGGTGATGACCTCAGACGTTATAACATCATTAAGTTGTTAGAAGGTCTGAGGTCAGACACCATACTTGGATAACCTCAGACCCTTAACATCATTAATTTGGTGAAATTAATTATGAGGATAACATCTTAGGTGATGACCTCAAACCCTTATAACACCATTAAGGGGTGACAAGGTCTGAGGTCAGACACCATACTTGGATGACCTCAGACCCTTAACATCATTAATTTAGGGAAGCATTAATGAGGATAACATCTTAGGTGATGACCTCAGACCCTTATAACATCATTAAGTGGTGACAAGGTCTGAGGTCAGACACCATACTTGGATGACCTTAGACCCTTAACATCATTAATTTGGTGAAGCTTTAATGAGGATAACATCTTAGGTGATGACTTCAAACCCCTATAACATCATTAAGTGGTGACAAGGTCTGAGGTCAAACACCATACTTGGATGACCTCAGACCCTTAACATCATTAATTTGGTGAAGCATTAATGAGGATAACATCTTAAGTGATGACCTCAGACCCTTATAACATCATTAAGTGGTGACAAGGTCTGAGGTCAGACACCATACTTGGATGCCCTCAGACCCTTAAAATCATTAATTTGGTGAAATTAATTATAAGGATAACATCTGAGGTGATGACCTCAGACCCTTACAACACCATTAAGTGGTGACAAGGTCTGAGGTCAGACACCATACTTGGATGACCTCAGACCCTTAACATCATTAATCTGGTGAAATTAATTATGAGGATAACATCTTAGGTGATGACTTCAGACCTTATAACATCATTAAGTGGTGACAAGGTCTGAGGTCAGACACCATACTTGGATAACCTCAGACCCTTAACATCATTAATTTGATGAAATTAATTATAAGGATAACATCTTAGGTGATGACCTCAGACGTTATAACATCATTAAGTGGTGACAAGGTCTGAGGTTAGACACCATACTTGGATGACCTCAGACCCTTAACATCATTAATTTGGTGAAATTAATTATGAGGATAACATCTTAGGTGATGACCTCAGACCCTTATAACATCATTAAGTGGTGACAAGGTCTGAGGTCAGACACCATACTTAGATGACCTCAGACCCTTAACATCATTAATTTGATGAATCATTAATGAGGTTAACATCTTATGTGATGACCTCAGACCTTTATAACATCATTAAGTGGTGACAAGGTCTGAGGTCAGACACCATACTTGGATGACCTCAGAACCTTAACATCATTAATTTGGTGAGGCATTAATGAGGATAACATCTTAAGTGATGACCTCAGACCCTTATAACATCATTAAGTGGTGACAAGGTATGAGGTCAGACACCATACTTGGATGACCTCAGACCCTTAACATCATTAATCTGATGAAATTAATTATGAGGATAACATCTTAGGTGATGACTTCAGACCATATAACATCATTAAGTGGTGACAAGGTCTGAGGTCAGACACCATACTTGTATAACCTCAGACCCTTAACATCATTAATTAGGTGAAATTAATTTTTGAAGATAACATCTTGGGTGATGACCTCAGACGTTATAACATGATTAAGTGGTTAGAAGGTCTAAGGTCAGACACCATACTTGGATAACCTCAGACCCTTAACATCATTAATTTGGTGAAATTAATTATGAGGATAACATCTTAGGTGATGACCTCAAACCCTTATAACACCATTAAGTGGTGACAAGGTCTGAGGTCAGACACCATACTTGGATGACCTCAGACCCTTAACATCATTAATTTGGGGAAGCATTAATGAGGATAACATCTTAGGTGATGACCTCAGACCCTTATAACATCATTAAGTGGTGACAAGGTCTGAGGTCAGACACCATACTTGGATGACCTTAGACCCTTAACATCATTAATTTAGTGAAGCATTAATGGGGATAACATCTTAGGTGATGACTTCAAACCCTTATAACATCATTAAGTGGTGACAAGGTCTGAGGTCAGACACCATACTTGGATGACCTCAGACCCTTAACATCATTAATTTGGCGAAGCATTAATGAGGATAACATCTTAGGTGATGACCTCAGACCATTATAACATCATTAAGTGGTGACAAGGTCTGAGGTCAGACACCATACTTGGATGACCTCAGACCCTTAACATCATTAATTTGGTGAAGCATTAATGAGGATAAAATCTTAGGTGATGGCTTCAAACCCTTATAACATCATTAAGTGGTGACAAGGTCTGAGGTCTAACACCATACTTGGATGACCTCAGACCCTTAACATCATTAATTTGGTGAAGCATTAATGAGGATAACATCTTAAGTGATGACCTCAGACCCTTATAACATCATTAAGTGGTGACAAGGTCTGAGGTCAGACACCATACTTGGATGACCTCAGACCCTTAACAGCATTAATTTGGTGAAATTAATTATAAGGATAACATCTGAGGTGATGACCTCAGACCCTTACAACACCATTAAGTGGTGACAAGGTCTGAGGTCAGACACCATACTTGGATGACCTCAGACCCTTAACATCATTAATCTGGTGAAATTAATTATGAGGATAACATCTTAGGTGATGACTTCAGACCTTATATCATCATTAAGTGGTGACAAGGTCTGAGGTCAGACACCATACTTGGATAACCTCAGACCCTTAACATAATTAATTTGGTGAAATTAATTATGAGGATAACATCGTAGGTGATGACCTCAGACGTTATAACATCATTAAGTGTTGACAAGGTCTGAGTTCAGACACCATACTTGGATGACCTCAGACCCTTAACATCATTAATTTGGTGAAATTAATTATGAGGATAACATCTTAGGTGATGACCTCAGACCCTTATAACATCATTAAGTGGTGATAAGGTCTGAGTACAAACACCATACTTAGATGACCTCAGACCCTTAACATCATTAATTTGGTGAATCATTAATGAGGATAACATCTTAGGTGATGATCTTAGACCCTTATAACATCATTAAGTGGTGACAAGGTCTGAGGTCAGACACCATAATTAGATGACCTCAGACCCTTGACATCATTCATTTGTTGAAGCATTAATGAGTATAACATCTTAGGTGATGATCTCAGACCCTTATAATATCATTAAGTGGTGACAAGGTCTGAGGTTAGACACCATACTTGGATGACCTCAGACCCTTAACATCATTAATTTGGTGAAATTAATTATGAGGATAACATCTTAGGTGATGACCTTAGACTCTTACAACATCATTAAGTGGTGATAAGGTCTGAGGTCAGACACCATACTTGGATGACCTCAGACCCTTAACATCATTAATATTGTGAAATTAATTATGAGGATAACATCTTAGGTGATGACTTCAGACCTTATAACATCATTAAGTGGTGACAAGGTCTGAGGTCAGACACCATACTTGGATAACGTTAGACCCTTAACATCATTAATTTGGTGAAATTACTTATGAGGATAACATCTTTGGTGATGACCTCAGACGTTATAACATCATTAAGTGGTGACAAGGTCTGAGGTCAGATACCATACTTCGATGACCTCCGACCCTTAAACATCATTAACTTGGTGAAATTAATTATGAAGGTGACCTCTTAGTTGATAACCTCAGACCTTATAACATCACTATGGTGACAGGGTCTGAGGTAAGACTATTGATTGAGCTAAAACATCGCATGACATGCATTCAACAAAAAAAATGAAGTAAAAAACCCTCCTCGGAGGTTGGTATTCCAATTGTAGAAATTTAAAAAATACAATTTATATATGTTCCTCACAGGTTACATCCGGTCACGGGTTACAAAAAGTATCAGAAAGCTTCATAATTAAGCCAAAGGGTTAGAAGGGAGAGTGCTAGTGTCCTCAGCCTGATCCTGTTGGATGACGTTGCTCACCTCATCCCCATCCTCTCTGGGGTTAACTCCATCAATCTTAGTACCATCTAGTGGTGCAGTCTCTGCAGGTGCCGCGACCTCCTCCTCCACCTTTTGAAGGGCTGGGCAAGCTGGGGGTTAGAAAAGCCGAGACCTATGAAACCAGAGGCCTTCAAACTTCCTGCCTCGTTCTCCTTGACAACCGCCCATTTGACAGTAGCTTTAATCCCCTTTCAAGGTACTCAAAGCCGAAGATCATGAACTTGTCTGAGGCTTTATAGTCAGCAAGTATCCCTTCGAAGGCGTCTTCAAGTGCTGCCTTCATGGCAGAGTCGACCTTCTGCTGGAGAACATCGTCCTTTGCCTTCAGAGCTGCAGCATGGTCCTTCTTAAGTTTGGAAATCTCTTTCTCCAGCCCCTTTACCTTCTTCTCAGACTCGTTAAACTCAGACTTCAGGCGGTCTATTTCGGCATTCAGAGTGCTTTGCACCTTCTCGGCCTCTTGACCCTTCTGGATGAGGGGTAACTTCCTCAGAGTCCAGTTGGAGAGATGGTGCATAGAGGCCAGGCCCTACAAATTATGTGATCGTGTATATGAGTTAAAAGTCAAATCAGAGGTTACACTTGGAAACTATAAAGAAATCTGAAGTCATGCCTGAATGGACCTGTGGAGACCAAATTCAACCAGAAGAGGTGTATCCATTGACCGACATAAACGTTTGTCAGCCTCGGTCATGGCAGAGCCGATGGCATCAAGTGCCTACAGACTATGACCTATTATGCTGTCATTAATTTTTAGTTGCTCTATGCGAGCAGCCAAGGCATCAGCAGAAGATATGGGGATGACAGAGTCCCCACCTTTCTTTTTTTACCTCTGATCCTCAGGGGAAGGGTCAGTAGCATTCCTCTTCTTTGTGGCCTGAGCCTTCGAGGTTAAAGGAGGAGGAGGAGGGGCGTTCAGACCAACCTTCTTGGCAATCTTTGTCAAACTCGGTGCCGCCACTGCCCAAAGCTCGTCTGATATTCCCTTCGGACGCTCTGCAAAGTAGAAAGGTCTGAGTTAGTGAGCCAGACATACATAAACTCAGAGGTATAACTTGAATAAAAACACTTACCAAGCTCTGTAAGAGGACTACCCCCTAAACCTGTCTTAGAGAGGTAGTGGGGGGTCATCAGTTGTTCAAATTTAACGAGCAGACCATGCATCCCCTGATCCTGAAGGTCTTTGACCTTCTGATTATTTTGCAGGCTTACACCAGGGTCGGCCTTGGCAGACATTGTGACCTTACCTCATCTTATGGGCAGGCACGACTCTAGTGGAGAAGAGGGGGCACATGGACCAAATTCCCATGGCCCTGAGACAAAGAAATAGCGAGGCTTCCAGTTGTAGTTGGAAGTCTGAGTTATCTGGAGCATCTTCTTCTCAGGTTTCTGAGCTACAAAATGATAGTAGCTCGAATGATTTTTGGTAGATGAAGGGACATAGCAACCTACAAAGAACTGGACTAGAAGGTCTGAGTGGTGAACAACCCTCCATAAGACGATGGCCCCAATTATTACCCTCCAAGCATTGGGTGACAATTGGGAAGGGGCCAAGTTGATGTAGGCTAGAATGGACCTAATGATGGGATGGATGGGCAAACAAAACCCTAACTTGAACATCTACTCGTACAAGCAGATCTCACCATCTCGGCCGTGATAATCCCTCTCTTCCCTCAGAGGTCTCCTGAGATTTATGGAGGGGCTGATGTAGTACAAGTATCTGAAGCAAAGAAGGTCGACCTCAGTAACTGAACTCCCAATCTCGGCCGCCTCAGAGACTTCGACATCATTCTCAGCATCATCGTCATCGTCATCATCCATCTCAACGTCGGCGGGGGCAGACGTTGTAGGATTACTTGAGAACCTCTGAGCGAACTCTACCCCGGTGATGGCTAACAGGGGAATGGCATCTAGTATTGGTGGAATAGCCACACTTGGTTAAACAATCTCAACCTCTGAGGAAGAGGACGATGTGCTTGAATCCTTATGGGACGAGGCCCAACTGGAGACCTCTACTTGATCAGGGATCTGATCCTGTTGATTTGTGAAGTCCATGGCCTCTTGGAAAGTGTCCACAGACATAGGCTCTGATGTGGAAAACTCAGACTCAGACATTGGTGAGGGTTCAACAGATACCTTGGCTTGGTTAGCAGGCTCTGATGGTTCAGGGTAAACTACCTTCAGAGGTGGTGGAAAGATAGGTCTGAGGGGGAATTCCTCTGACCTACGAGCTTCCTCCTGCGCTCTTTCTATCTGCCTAATTTTCTCTAAAGTCTTCTTTCTGAGAGAAGGGAACTCCTCTAAGAGTTGGTAGAGGGGTCTCAGCATAAGAGGCGGACTCTACACTTACCACTCTCCTAAAACTACAAACAAGAATGGTTAATAGAATGATGTAATCTAAGGATCTAACTATCAAACCTAGAGCAAGAACAGTTCTCCTAAAAGTATGGAGACCTCGTCGGAAATCTCCAAAACTCACCGAAAAATTCAAAAGTAAACATGGAAAATGAAGGAAAAGGAATGGAAGAGGATACCTGAGGATGACATGACAAGGGAGAAGAAAAAAAAAGTGAAGAATCGCCACCAAAAAGCTTCAAGCCAAGATCTTTCTAGAGAGAGAAAGTGCTGCTGAAATGAATCAAGTCAGAAATGAGAGAAATGATGAAGAAAGGACGGAAAATGGGGTTTAAACCCTTAAATATGGATGCACGCTTCCCAAGGCCCATCATTGCCTTGGGAGCCCAAAAGGACGGCTGGTATCACATGCTTATCAGGTATGCCTCACTTCAGCAATGGACAAGTGTCAAATGAGCATTGGAAAATAGAAGAAAGACCTCGGAAGTGTAGAGATCCCACAGTCACCTTCCCTCACATGTAACTAAGGGTTGGGGGTGATTGATATGCTCCAAGTGTCACCTCGGCTCGGAAGACATCAAACTCGGTCGAAGATATGGCCGACTTTGGAAAAGCCTTGGGTTAGTGACCGGCGGCCTCGGACATAGAAGGGTCGGCCCTGGCCGACACCACTACAAACCTCATCAAGGGGAGGTTGCGTGTATCGTGGGGGTCAGCAGTTCGTCAGCCCACCCAGGAATGACAAACTCGGCCAGGGGAAGGCCGAGGTTGCAAGGAGACCTCTATCAAGGACAAACCCATCAATAAATCAACCTATGGTCCAAGCACAATCCAACTTAACCTCGTCCTAGGTCGAACTCAGTACTTACCTCGGCTTCACTTAAGCCGAGACCATAGTGGCTCATCTCGGATTGGATGGACAACTGGACCTTGCCAGCCTCGGCCTCTTCTAGTCTGGGCTCATGACCAAGCATGGAGGCCGAGCTCTTATTGGCATATGTGCGGATAAGGACATGTTGACACAAATCAGTTACAACAAATCATTCCCCTCACGTGGGGGTAATATTTCATCATCATTCTCTACATGTGACAGTGACAGATGTCTTCATCAGATTGACTAGATCAACACACACATGCACATTGCATGCATGGAGGGTACATTACACCCCCAAGTACTATATATAGAGGTCATCCTCTAACTTGCAAAGGATCCGAAATTAGCAACCCTAGCTAAAACTCTGTTCAAATACACAATAGAGAGAGAAAGATTGAGAGATTGTATCCATGGCCATTAGAGCCCTCATACAGTGATACACATCATACACTTTCACAGTGGACGTAGTCCAGATTGACTGAACCACTTATATTCCGGTGTGAATCCTTTTCTCCTCACCTCAATCTCTTATATTTAGTATACTCTCGTGCTGCCATTGTTATCACTAATTTGAGCTTACAAACACCTTGACTGGTGGTGCTATTTCCAGCATCATCAATAAACACCCAAATATGTCTATTTTATATCCCAAATAGTCTCTTTTTGATAGTTAGTTCTCAATAAAATTAGACTTTTCTTGATATTTTTTTATGTTGTAGGGCATATGCCACTTGCGGCTTCAAAAGCTTTATTTCGAGACAAATTGCAGTAAGAAAGGTCTAATACCCTGTCCCCGTACCTTAAGCCTGTCCCGAACCGAGCCCAAACAATCATTCAAGTGCCGTGTGTGTTTAGTTTTGCTTTTTAGATTTTTCTAGATTTTAATTGAGTCGTTTTTGAATTTTTAGAATTTATTTTATATTTTTGAGTCATGTATATATTTTTAAGAATTTTAATACTTGTGTGGCGTGCATGTTTTTATTATATTTTTAGTATTTTTTTAGGTGTACGTTTTAGTTTTATTTAATTTTTAGTTTTTACTATTAATTTAGTTTTGTTATTTATTATTTTATTAAGTTAGGTTTATTAGTATTATTTTATTTTGAGTCTTTTATTTTTAGACTAAAAAATTAATTTTTGATTTTATATTTCTTTAGTTTTATTTTAATTTTTTTAGATTTTTAAATATTTAGTTTTTATTAGGTTAGCATTTTAATTAGATTTTTATTTTTTTATGATTTTATTTTGTATTTTAGTTTCTTTTTAAGGGTCACAATTTAAACACACACATAAACAACACACTCTGTCACTTTCCTAAGCCACACCCATTTAACCTACACCCTTACCACACCTAAACACTAACCCCTCTACTATTCATCATCTTCAACCCTTACTCACTCTCTTTCCTCTCACCTCTACACACACAAACACCACACTCACCAACAATAATCTGATTCCAACCTCTACTCGAAACCACAACCACTCCCCAAACCCGATTTCACCCATGAACCTATGACCACCACAAACCTAAGCCCATGATCCCCCTACCCTCAATCCGGCAACCACATCGTACCAACAAAACCCAATTTTAAATCCATTCTAAATCGGAACCCACGACGAAACCTAAAACCCTCCATCTTGAACACACCAAGCTCTTACCCATTTAACTCCCAAACCCATGACATCCCGAGCTCTGACCCCCAACCAATCCGGGTTTATACCCATACCATACCCGAACTCGGATCTAATCGACCCATAAACTCCCCAATCGATCCTCTTCTACCCACAAAACCAATAATCCCAAACCTATTTTCCAAGACGAAATAGATTTTAGCTGCCAAACAAATAAGCACCAAATAAATGAACCCACATGCGTGTATCATGACTTTTACCCTTTTGTCCAAAATACCCTAAAATCCCCAACAATCTCATCACCCACCTATCAAATAAGATTTTTACCTGACCCAACACCCATGCACACTTGTGCAATTCCCAAAAAATAACCCTCTCACCCCTCATGCACAACTACTTTACCCAATTTGCCCCTAGCTCCATGTTTGACATGTATAAATTGAAGACTTGGTGTCATTAGACATGGATCTTAATTTTAGTTTTTTAACTTTGTGTGATAAATTTCTCTCAACTCCTCTACAAAGAGTATTTACATTTTTAGCAAATATCTCAATATAGAGGTGTGTGGTGAAATTTATCTCTTGGATGAATTCTACTCCACCCCTCTATGGTGAGTTTTTGCATTTGTAGTAACTATCTCAAAATAGAGTGATGTGGTTGAATTCATCCTATTGGTAAGTAAATTCTAATCCATTCCTTTATGGTGAGTGTAGGTTCAAGAAATCTCACCCGTCGGGGGGTGCCAATTCATCACGATACAAGTATAAAAATAAATACGAGAGAGACAAAGATTTACGTGGTTCGACCATGAACGACCTACGTCCACGGGGCTGCTGGTGTGTTTCATTAGAATGATCAGAGAATTTTACATGAGAGTGTTTCTCTAACTTCTCAGCCCCCCCTTTCACAATGGGGGGTGTCCCCTTTATATAGAGTTAGGGGTTACATTAGGGTTACAAATATGGATGAGTCCTATCTTCGTGGAGTTTGATTCCAATCAGATACTGCTCCTTGGTCTTCATGTTTATTAAGGACTTTAGTCGTCCCTATATTACTGGCACTTCGCCATCTTGATCGGGGTGCTCGCCACATGTCATGCTATTACGTAGGCATATATTTTGCCCCCACAATAGCCCCACAGGTCGCAGTTCAGCTGAGTTGATTCTGAGATGAGCTGGGAGCTGGTCCATAATCTCTTTAAACGTATGAAGTTGTTGGTGTGAACTGAACTGGCATTCTTTGATCTGTCGTTTAACTTTTAAGCCTTCTTTGGTTGATCTTCTTGCCTTCATAGGTTTTTAGATGAATGTTTGGCTTGATTTGAGAGGCGTTCAAATGATATGGGAATCGGACTCGAGAGTGTTGAGCTGCCTACGTACCCTCTTGGGATCAGGTCAAACGTAGTTCATTGTCTATTTTATTGCATGGCCCAATTCGTGAGGCTAACCACGGGCCTGTTCAGAATTCATTTACCGAGGCTTTCTCGAGCGTGCATTAAGTTTAAGGAATCTCCCTATATTTTCATCGTGTATGGTCCATTTATTGAGGCCGACCACAAGCCTATGCGTCGAGTCTTACTCGAGCATGTACCTACTAGGGGTAAGACCTTGCCTTAGGTTTTTCATATGGTCCAATTGGAGAGGCCGACCAGAAGCCTATGCGTTGAGCCTTGCTCGAGCATGTACCTAGTAGGGGTAAGACCATGCCTTAGGTTTTTTACATGGTCCAATTGGGGAGTCGTACCAGAAGCCTATGCGTCGAGCCTTGCTCGAGCATGTACTTAGTAGGGTAAGACCATGCCTTAGGTTTTTCATATGGTCCAATTGGAGAGGCCGACCAGAAGCCTATGCGTCGAGCCTTGCTCGAGCATGTACCTAGTAGGGTAAGACCCTGCCTTAGGTTTTTCATATGGTCCAATTAGAGAGGCCGACTAGAAGACTATGCGTCGAGCCTTGCTCGAGCATGTACCTAGTAGGGGTAAGTCCCTGCCTTAGGTTTTTCATATGGTCCAATTAGAGAGGCCGACCAGAAGCCTATGCGTCGAACCTTGCTCGAGCATGTACCTAGTAGGGGTAATACCCTGCCTTAGGTTTTTCCCACAATTTAATGTAATACCAATTATGTTTGCATTTTTCCATTTTCTAATGCCTCGCATGTAAATATCCGCCTATTTTACCTTTTAGGTTGTGCCGTCACACTTCCTTAGGCCTAAAAGGTGATGGCAAAAATGCACCTGGTTTGAGGGTCATCCAAACGTTCAGGATTTTAACCGACCAATATAGTTGGTGACCAACCTGAGTTGTCTTTTTGCCTAGGGATCCCCCATAGGGCTTTTATTGTTGCCTGGGCAACTCGTGAGGCCATTTGTGTTTGGAGATAACAAAGGTCGGTAGACGTACTTAATTTAGTGGGAACAAGAAAGAAGGCCGTTGCAACTAAATCAAGATCGATCATGATCGTCATTTGAAAGACTAATTTCGGTGTTAACCATGTTGGCATCTGTCCTGAGTCGACCTCTTATATTTTGCTTTAAATGTTGCAGTGAATATATTCACGTATCATCGTTGTCATGGAGCCCCCAATCGAGCTGTTAAGAGAAGACTGCCCGACCGTCTATCGAGTCCTTTGATCTGTATGACCGAGATGATAAGTGTGCCCGATCGTTCCTCGGGGCTTTGTTATGTTGAAGAGTGTCACGTTGATCGTTTGTCGAGCTGGATATAATTAAGGATTATCTGTTCATATAGCTCCATATAATGTATCGTTCCTCGGGGCACGCTTATTCGTCGACCATACACGGTGGTTCCAGGAGGCTTTGGAAGACTCCATATAGCTGGTGCACCTAAAAAAATTGATATTAGTTCAGAGTGTCCTTGTGCAGAAATGCATTGATTTGATATGGCGTTCAAGAAGCGTTGTTCCTCTGGAGTGGATATCTTAGTGTTGATGATGCGCTAATTCGTTTCTTGGTGATCATCGATCACCGTGGGTTGTCTGACGATGTTGCTCGATACATTCAGGGTGGTCTAGTGTTGTTATCAACATGTTTTGCTCGTTGACTGTGATTTTGCTGGATATGTGACTTCTTGCAAGGAGGATTCTCCCTTGTTGATAAATATAGTTGATCGTTGCTCTTTATGTTGCTTTATGTGTTATTGGATATTTGTTGTATAGATCACCCAAATTTTCATTCGACGAGGTTGAATTAAATAAGAACTGTATTGCCCAACTGTTTATGGGAGCTTGAGACGTGATCACACAATGTCAACTATCCATCGAAGCTGAGGGTCCGTCAAGGCAAAATTGCAAAGGACCTAGTAGACGTTGCGAACGACCCATGCTCGAGCATTTGCCAGAGCATTTATAAGATAAATGATGCCTAGATGCCAGTCGAGGAAAAAACTATAGAGGATCTGGTAGATATTGCGGGTGATCCATGCTCAAGCATCCGCCGATGCAAAAAGGACCGAGCAAGTATTACGAATGATTCTGTAGTGTTAGTGAGAACTAACTTTCCAATAAATGCAATGTCAATCATTAATCGATTGTGCCAACCATCTGTTGGGAATGGATATAAGAATTATCCTCACCAACCATTTGTTGGGGATAAAATGCAACATGTGTGGTAAATATCTTCGGGACTAAATGTATAGAAATATTTTGCCGAGCATTTGCTGAGATGAACCTTGAATATGCCTGATCGTCCTTCAGGTCAAGAATCATAGAGACAGATAATCAATACTGAAATTGAAGAAATATCAACGTCCGAGCATCCGTCGGTTATCATAAATAATGTTGCCCAAGAATTTTTTGGGTCCAAGGTGGCGTAACGTGATCGACCATTCATCAGAGCATTAACTAAATAAGTGGTGCCTGAGTCGTCTGCCAGGGTAAGGTTATATATGTCCGAGTAGATATAGAGAGAGATATGTGCTCGAGCATCTATCGATGCATTAATAGGACTTCCAAGAGCTTAAGATTATGGCCTAGCATTTGTCGGGACTGAATCTTATACCTGTAGAAGTTAATAAGTTGCTCGACCATTTGTCGAGGCTAATTCAAATTTGCAATATGATGTGCATCTGTTCGAGCATGTGCCAAGGAAAATATTCATAGTATTAAATGAATGACATGAATGATCCCATAATTTTTGTGATAAATCTCACGATGATGGCCGCGCCCGAGCATCCGTCGAGGATACGCTAAGTATGAGTAAAGATATTACACCAACCATTCATTGGTATAACCAATAATAGCTAGACGACAATATTGAAAATTAAATGACCGGATAAATGACATGAGTGCTCTTTAAGTGCGCCCCAATATTTGCGTGGACAAAATAATTGTAATAAAGTCGAATGAAAGATGCAAAATTTATCAAATATATCCAGATGTATGGCACAGGAGTTAATTTGGAATTTTGTGCAAATAGATTTAAGCAAATACTTAAAATTAAGTTAGTTTCAAAAAATTATTTTCACAAAAAAGTTGTGTAGTGGCAATCAATTGTTTTTCTCATGTGGCAATCAATTGTTTTTCTCATGTGACAATCAATTGTTTTTCTCATGTGAAGTATAGAGTATAGATAGCCCTCTGCTAACAAATTTATGATGATAAAAATCGTGAGCATAATTTGTGAGAAAATAAAGTATTATGAGATGGAAACGAACAATGTATAAATAAATGTGTGGATCCATCAAGTGGGGTTGTACTAAATACCAAAATTATCCTGACCAGCTATCCACTGGGGATAAAATGCGACATTCGAGGCAAATATCTTCGGGACTAAATAGATAGAAATATTTTGCCCATTATCTGCCAAGATGAATCTCGAATGTGCCTGACCGTCCTTCAGGTTACCGAATCATAGATACCGAGTTCAGTCGGAGTAATAATAATTTTGCCCAAGCGTTTCTTTGGGTATAAGGTGCTATAGTGTGCTCGACTATTTGTCGGAGCATTAATAAAATGAATGGTGCCTGGATAGTCCGCCGGGGAAAAGTTGTAGAATACCACATAGATATAGCGAGCAATTCGTGCTCGAGCATGCGTCGAAACATCGATGAGATTTCCAAGGACTTAAGATTATTGCCGAGTATCCGTTGGGACTGAATCTTGTATCTGTGAAAGTTAGTAAATTCCCCGACCATCTATTGAGGCTAAATCAAAATAGAAGTTATTATGAAAATGATATGTTCAATAAGGTATATAAGATATGCATCCGCTCGGCCATTTGTCGAGGAAAAAAATTCATAGTCGCGTGTAAGGACATTTTTCTCATGTCCAACATTTTACATTTATGTATGTCGTACGCCGCTACATTTGGCACGTCACCTCACGATCTCACATGACGGCCTCTATCCGAATTCCGGGAATCAAGCATCCAACATCTCCATCATGTGTCCCACATCATCCTCAACAACTTCACATACCATGCTTTTAGGGTCTATATGCTAGTGGTATGCAAGAGAAGTCAAATCAATGAAAGAAGTCACGATATGGAAGTTCAAGGGCAATTTGGTAATTGTACATCCATCGTCCGGAGGATAGGTCAACTAGAAAGATGAAGAGCTTGCCACAACAAAGATACTGGAAGAAACGACATCTCATTCCGAGCTATGGTGAAGAAGATATGGCCCTTTGAAGATGGAGAGAATTCCTCGAAGGAATCTGGTTCCTGAGGATCGGACCGATCCTCTTAAAGAGACCGGACCGGTCCGCCTGCTAAAGTGAGGCCAGTATACCCCGGATCCATAGCGAACCGATGAAGATAAAAAGCCGAACCGATCCGATGTCAACCGGACCGATCCGCCTGCAATTAAAAGAACCGATCCTGTATACCGGACCGATCCGCCCATCAATCGGACCGGTCCGCCTGGGATAATTACGAGCAGTCCAAGTATTTGAAAACTCTTTCCTTGGTTTTCTTATTTATACCAACTTCGGGAGAGTTATTTTTTTGAAGACTTTTCAACGATTTTAAGAGAACAACAACCCTAAAGTCTTCACCTATTGAGTCCTATGATTCTAGGTTTTTAGATTCACACATCTTCCATATCTATGTGAATCAAGTTTGGTAACCCAAGAACACCATTGCTGTTGTTCAACCCTTGTGAAGTGGACCGCTCCTTCCTCTTCATTGCAGCCCTACTGGACAGGGATAGTTCCAGCCGCCAACCCTACTGGACAGGGATAGTTCCAGCCGCCAACCCTACTGGAAAGGGATAGTTCCAGCCGCCAGCCCTACTGGAAAGGGAGTCTTCCAGCCGCGACTACAGAATCCGATGCCTGTGGGTAATTCTTAGTCAAAAAACTTGTATTTCAGTGTAATCCGATTGTAAGCCGTTTCTCTTACAAATTATAGTGATATACAAATGGTTTTGCCCCTGTGGGGGATTTTTCCTTAACTTTGTGTGTTGAATAACTCGTGCATGATTTCATATTGTTTCACTCACACCTAGTTGCATGTTTAGGGTTTAACTAAAATTTGGGTTTAATTAATAACTGGATTTTATTTGAGAAGTCGCAATATTTCCGCTGTAGCTGCACTCTCATCGCGTATGAATGTAATAAATATCCAATGATTTTTATCAATAAAAATCATACTGAGATAATCGTGTCCTAGCACCCGTCGGGGCTGAGCGAAATAACTGAGTAATCTCCTTACCATGAGATTAAATTGTTGTAGCTGAACGACAATATTGAAAATTAAAATGTTCGGATAAATGACATGAGTGCTATATAAATGTGCCCTGCTTATTTATGTGGACAAAATAATTTGTAATAAGGTCGCATAAAAAAGTGCCAACTAAACTCGTTGTAATAAAATTACCTGGTCCCTTAAAATAATTTAGAGACAACCGAGCAATGAAAAAATGAGTCAAAAATATATCTCAAGTGTAAGACAAGGATCAATTGAGAATTTTTGTAAAATTATTTGAAGTCGAAATACAAGTTTGGTTTCAAAAATTTATTTTCACATAAATTTGTAAAGTATAAAGTATGAGGGGAATCCTCAAATTTGTTTGTCACAAAAAGTGAAAGGAATTAGATATTATCTTCCCTGTTCGTGGGTTTCACTTTCGAAAACTGCATTTGGCTTGATTTGTAACCAGGTCGTATGGGATATGCCCAATGTCCCCACGACGCCGACCAGCGAAAGCGTTACTGCGCAGTGGTCGCTGACCACTATTGGTGGTCCGACGATGTTCTTTGAAGGTCAACCAGCAGGGGGGTTTGTTTATAGCAGATCAGCGATGTTCGTCGAAGACTTGTTGGTGCTCGTCAACTCCCCACAGAGAGCACTCCGGGCGTGCTCGTCGTCGGCCAGTAGTTTGGCACAGTGGCACTGTTCGCCGATCTCGTCACTGTGGTGTTCTGTCCACCGAGATCATTTTGTTGCTGATGCCCTCTGGTCGACCAACGATTATGATCGTTGTTAACGTAAAAATTCTCCATCTACGAGGACCAATCAGAAAAGGACACATGTCATCCTACGTGGCAATATTCGACATCGAGGAGTGTTAGTCGGCACCCGAGGAGAGTTGGTCAGTACCCGAGGAGAGTTGATCGGCCTCCGAGGAGAGTTAGTCGGCACCCGAGGAGAGTTGGTCGGCATACCAACAAGGAAGATCAAGGGATAACTATGCATTTAATGTGCATTAATGAAGATGACTATGCATTTAATGAGCATTAATGTACATTTATACTGTAGATGACAACACATAGCATACCAAGCAATTCAACAATTAGATTCGTTGAATGTAGACATAATGTATAAATGTCTACATACAATGAATCTCTTTATCTTCCATCACTATAAATACATGTATTCCCTTAGCCAAAAGGAGGGAGATTCGGGGGAACCTAGAAACCCCATACACAAGATACACATCCTTTCTCTCTCTACACCCTATGGTGCTATTGTAAACCCCTGGGAATAAAATAACAGTGGACGTAGGCTTTATTCATAGCCGAACCACTTTAAAAATCTGTGTCTCTTATGTGCTTGATTGGATTGCTTTCATCTATTTATCTGTGATCATAAAAATGGGATTCGGTCCAGTTTTTTGCATCAACAGATTGGCGCCATCTGTGGGAACGTGTTACAAGCATTGTTCTCCATCAAAAGCTAAGTTTTTATTTTCTCTACGTATAATCAATTATACATACATCTTTTGATTCAATCATGATTTTTATGTTTGTATACATAAATTAATTGTCCAATTATTATCTGCAAAATATTGCATATCATGATTTTAATATCATAACTGTTAGATTAATTCTTATTTAGAAATCTGAAAAATAATGGATTTCATAAATCATAACTTTTTGCTTGATTCTCAAGTTTCAATTTTATATCATGGAATAAATATTTTAAATGATTAAATATACCAATATATACGATGATGATAAGATTTGATAATTTTCTTTGTTGATTTTGAAATAATTTGTTAAAGATCTTTGATGACTATTCAAATTCCCATTATATTTTTGTTCAAATCATGATTCTCATATGTTTATATCCATAAAATTAGAGATCAAATCAATTATATATTGTGCATACATCTTTTAATTCAATCATGATTTTATATTCACAAATTGTTGAATCTAATTTTACAAATCTGCATAAATGTACATTTCATAATCACAAAGTTTGAGAAATTTGTGTACATATTATATTATTTCTTCTTTAAGGAGATAAAATAATTTCTCTATATTCATAAATCTCTTTTATATGAGTATATACCAATTTGATTCATTTGGAAATCTTTTAATATAGTCATAATTTTTATATGCACTAACTGTGTGATCGATTTCAATTTGGGGATCTGGTGAATTTTAGACTCATAAATATTATACAAATCCTTGCATCTATGGATCCACTTGAAGATTTTCTGAACAAATATGTTAGGATAGGGATAAGCATTAAGAACGATTATGTATTTTCCATTCTGATATTAACATGAATTGAATCAGACCCATTTTCTCTCTCTTCAAGAAAACAATGTTCTCTGCACAAATAATCATATTATGTAATTGTGTAGATACTATTAATTTTATCGATATATGAATAATCAATTATATGTTGTACATACATACATACATTTTTGATTCAGTCATGCTTTTTATAATTATAAACATAAATTAGTTCTCCAATTTTTCATTTATCAAATCTGCAAAATATTACAAATCACGATTTTATTAAATTAGTGGATCGGTTTTTATTTCAAATATGAATAAAATGAAAATATTCTGCAAGTCTCTCTGTTTATTGAAAATTTTTCGGCAAAACTCGGCAAAGCTCAGACTACTCAGCAAAAATATTCCTAAAAATGCCAACCTGTTTGGCTAGGAAACGAAATATTCCTAAAAATGCCAACGTGTTTGGCTAGGAAACGAAATATTCCAAACTGTATCAAGTGTAGTTGGTCGGGGATAAAAACCCATTAACTGTAGTTGGTCGACGAGGAGAAATATTCCAAACTGTATCAAGTGTAGTTGGTCGGGGATGAAAACCCACTATCTGTAGTTGGTCGACGAGGAGAAATATTCCAAACTGTACCAAGTATGGTTGGTCGGGGATGAAAACCCACTAACTGTAGTTGGTCGACGAGGAGAAATATTCCAAGCTGTACCAAGTATGGTTGGTCGGGGATAAAAACCCACTATCCATCCAAGTAACAAATTCAGTAGGTAGACATCTATTCACTATCGTAGGTATTCGTCATAATCCCTCACTTGAAATACGTAGTTCGTCATTCCTTAATTAATTATCCCTAAAACACAATAATCATCTCATAATAAAGTTCTCAACACTTAATCATATGTCCTACTGGTCTCTCCTATATCCCAAAACATTTTATTTAATATGCCCAAGGATTATTCCATGATAAATTAATTCAACTAATTAAACATGGGGAAATAAGAGGCTACCAGAAAGGGTCGATCGATCGACGGCTGGGGCTCGATCGATCGAACCTTCGATCGATCGACGCTCTAGGGTCGATCGATCGATCAAGCAGGTCTGCGGAAATTCTGCAGAATTGCAGTTGCGGGTTTCACCAAAATTCTTCATTCAAATTCATATTTTCCAACCCTAATCGTCCCAAAACTTATACCACAAACATAATAACATATTACCAGATGTTTCTAACGTTAAGCATGCATATAACCATCATTAAACATGATTAAACAACCTAAAATCTCATCTAATCATCAAGAACCCTAAGTTTTCTTAACTTCTATTCTAATCAGTTTTTCTCCAGAATTTCCTTCTACATAATCATCAAAATTCGTGGGTTAATCATCTACATCATATAAGATTTCCAGAATATGGTTTTAATCTTTTCTACATGCAAATTCCTATCAAAAAGTGGGGTTTTCTTCCATAGATTATACTCCTAATCATTCCTAACTAATATGAATATTGCACCAACGAAAATATGCATGTTAAACACTTGCCTGGGATTTCAGAGGTCTGGTTTCCTGCTGGTATTGGTGTGGTTGCGTTCTCCTCCTCGCGATCTACGCGTTGGTGGTGACGGCGGTGCAAACGGTGGTGTTTTGGCCTTGAATCTCCTTGAAAGGTCTCTCCTCTCTTCTCTAATGGCCGTTCTAGGATTTTGTAGGTTCTAACCCTAAAAGGCTAACTTAACCAGCTGATAAAGGCTGCTAAAATTAGTGGGTTTACTTACCCTATTTTGAAAAATGACCAAAATGCCCTCCCGGGTCACTAATTAGGCCTAAAAACACCCCGAGACTCAATCTAAACCCCCGGGTACACTTTTCTGACTATCTCGACCCTTCCGGACGCGTTGGCGCACTCAAAATGACCATACGAACAACTTATAAAATATTCACTTTTATATATATTAATAATTAATCCCGACGCGACACGGGCGCGTCCCGACTAAAATTCCCAAAACTGCCATTTCATTCACTCGTGACATTTACTATAATCAATATCATATATTACTATGCTCATAAGTAATATTCAAAAAATTTCATATAATTACTAACTCACGTCACGTCAATAATTATAACATAATTAATTTCCAGATTTTTATTAAATAATACACTCTCATTAAATTTAATAAATCCCCCAAATTAATATAGCATAAAAATACGGGGTATTACATACTTCCCCCCTAATAATGGAATTTCGTCCCGAAATTCGGAAAATAAGGCATACCTGGTAAAAACAACTCTGGATATCTCTCGCGCATATCTGCCTCACGCTCCCAAGTGGATTCCTCCACATTATGATGCTCCCATTGGACTCGCACAAGTGGAACTACCTTCGACCTCAATCTCCTCTCACTATAGTCTAGGATAGCCACCGGTCTCTCCTCGTAAGAGCTATCCGACTGTAAATCGATCTCGTCTATCGCGATGTGAGTATGGGCCATATCATCCCGAAGATATCGTCTCAGCGACGAGATGTGGAATACATCGTGGATGCGATGTAAATGTTCTGGCAATCCCAACCTGTATGCTACTGGCCCAATTCTCTCGATGATGGGAAATGGTCCTACGTACCTCGGAGCCAACTTCCCCTTCTTCCCGAACCTCATCACTCCTTTCATAGGAGATACACGTAACAACACTTGATCTCCCACATTAAACTCCCGGAAGAACCGTTTCGCATCGGCGTAGCTCTTCTGCCTGTCTTGGGCTACCCGAATACGATTCCTGATTATCTCAATCCTCGCGGAGGTCTCCTGAATCACTTCTGGACCTAATAACTTGTTGTCCCCCACCTCGAGCCAACAAGTTGGAGAACGACAAGGCCTGCCGTACAAAGTCTCAAATGGAGCCATGCCAATCGTAAACTGATAGGAGTTATTATAAGCAAACTCTACCAGTGGAAGGTGTGGCTCCCAACCTCCTCCGAAATCGAGAACACACATTCGTAGCATATCTTCCAACATCTGATTAGTACGCTCTGTCTGTCCATCTGTGTGTGGGTGGTAGGCTGAACTCAGTCTCAACTCGGTGCCCATAGACTCCTGAAAGCTTTCCCAGAAACGTGACACAAAAATCTTGTCTCTATCTGACACAATATTCAGGGGCACCCCATGTAATCTGACAATCTCAGCGATGAACAACTGGGCATACTGACCCGTGGTATAATCTGTCCTCACTGGCAGAAAATGAGCCACCTTGGTCAAACGGTCTACAATCACCCAGATAGAATCGTGGCCCCGCTGTGATGTAGGCAACCCGGTAATGAAATCCATGGAAATACTTTCCCACTTCCACGCGGGTACTTCCAACGGCTGAAGTAATCCTGACGGTTTCTGGTGGTCCACCTTCACTAGCTGGCAAGTAGAACACTTGGACACAAATTCAGCGATGTCCTTCTTCATCCCACTCCACCAGTACTGTCGTCTCATGTCCTGGTACATCTTATCGCCTCCCGGATGTACTGCAAATCGGGACCCATGAGAATGAGTCATCACTTCATGACGTAGCTCCGCTCCTTGTGGAACCACTAATCTCCCATTAAACCACAACCCTCCATCCGAACTAACAGAATAGGACTCAGCACCCTCGGCTAGAAGTCGTACAATCTGCTCCTGAAAAAACGGGTCTGTGGTCTGTGCCTGTATCACCCTCGTAACAATCTCGGGTGTGACTGACATCACGGATATGAAAGAACGTGCTACTGCGTCCTGGTGACTCAACTCCTTCCACTTTGCTTTCCAGATGTCCGCTACATCATCAACCGGTCTACGGCTCAACACATCAGCAACTACGTTGGCTTTCCCCGGATGATACTGTATATCGAACTGGTAATCTTTCACAAACTCTAACCATCTGCGTTGATGCATATTCAGCTCTCGTTGAGTGAACAGGTACTGCAGTGACTTATGGTCTGTGAACAAACGGAATTTCTCGCCCAATAAATAGTGCCTCCAAATTCTCAATGCAAAGACGACCGCAGATAACTCCAGGTCGTGGGTGGGGTAATTCTTCTCATGCGGCTTAAGCTTGCGGGAAGCAAAAGCTGTAGCCTTCTCCTCCTGCTGAAGTACTCCCCCAAGTCCTCGTAAGGACGCATCTGTGTAAACCAGGTACTCTACACCCGGCTTCGGTAAAGCAAGGACTGGTGCCGAAGTAAGCTTGTCCTTCAGCTCGTCGAAAGCCAACTGACAAGCGTCATCCCAGACATATGGTACCCCCTTGCGAGTCAGATTCGTCAATGGACCCGCTATTTTGGAGAATCCCCGAATGAACCTCCTGTAGTAACCACCTAACCCCAAGAAACTACGCACTTCCGTCGGTGTCGTGGGCTGTCCCCATTCCCTTACCGCTGACACTTTGCTCGGGTCAACTGCAATCCCCTGCTCAGAAACAACATGCCCCAAGAACTGTATCTCTCGTAACCAGAATCCGCACTTCTCGTACTTAGCATACAGCTGATGCTCTCGTAGAGTCTGAAGAACCTGCCTCAAGTGTTCGGCATGCTCCTCCTCGGAGTGTGAATATTTCAAAATGTCATCTATGAAAACGATGACAAACTGATCCAAGAACTCTCTGAATACTCGGTTCATCAAGTCCATGAAAATGGCTGGAGCATTTGTGAGTCCGAACGGCATCACCCGGAACTCATAAGATCCATATCTCGTCAAGAAAGCAGTCTTCGAAACATCCTGCTCCCTAATACGTAGCTGATGGTACCCCGACCTCAGATCTATCTTCGAAAAGAAGGTTGCTCCCCTCAGCTGGTCGAACAGATCATCGATTCGAGGCAACGGATATTTATTCCGTATCGTGACCTTGTTCAACTCCCGGTAGTCCACGCACAATCTCAGTGAACCATCTCTCTTCTTTACAAATAAGACTGGAGCGCCCCAAGGTGAGGTACTCCTACGAATAAAGCCCTGACCTAATAACTGCTCAATCTGATCTCGTAGCTCTCGCATCTCTGCCGGAGCCATACGGTACGGTGCACGTGCTATAGGTCTCGTATCCGGCAATAAATCTATAACGAAGTCTATCTCACGACTGGGCGGTAGGCCTGGTATATCCTGAAACACATCGGAATACTCCCTAACAACTGGGATCGAGTCCAAAGGAATCACAACCTCCTTAGAGGTATCCTCCTCAATGTAATATAAATGAGCGGTCGAACCTCCCTCTGGGCGAGGCATCGCTACTACAAACATCTCTTGCCCCGGAATGGCAAAAACAATGCTCCCACCGAAGCAATCAATCATGGCTCTATAAGATGCGAGCCAATCCATACCAATGATCACATCATGCTCGTGCATGTCTAAGACTAGCATGTCTGCAGGCAATACCAAGCTACCAATCTCTACCCCTACTCCCCGGCATATAAAGAATATAAGTGACCCACTCCCCAGTGGTGAGTCGACACACGTCACGGTGCTCTCTGCTGTGGCTAATAATCCTAAGGACTTCGCAAAATGCGTAGCTATAAAACAATGCGTTGCCCCCGTATCAAACAAAACTTTACCCATAGTATCATGGATAGGAAACATACCCTCAATCGAGGGTGGTGCCTGTGGAGCTGCTGCCTGGTGGACGTTATAGATAAGTCCATACTGCAATTGCCCCTGCTGCACTGGAGCTGCTGGAATGGCTGGTAGGGCTGGCACCTGGGCTGGAGCTGGAAGGGCAGGTGGAAAAAGTGGTCTCTGCGGCTCATTACGGGCTCCCTGCTGCTGTGGGGCCCTATCGCCCTCTGGGCAATCCTGACGCTTATGGCCGTGCTTGCCGCACACAAAACACCGGCCTCTGAAATTACCTCCCCTCTGTCCCTGCTGACCACGGCCCTTCTGGCCGTTACCTCCACGCCATTGGCCCTGTTGGCCCTGATGTGCACGCTGTTGGCCTTGTTGTCCCTGCGGTCTGTGTTGACCCTGCTGGCCCTGCTGATTAGGCTGACCCTGATGGCCCTGCCTGAATCCTCCGAATCCCTGCCTAGAATCACCTGAACGAAATCGCTTAGCAGGGTCCCCCTGATGGGAACTCTGCTCGTGCTGACGAGTCTGTCCATGAGTTGGTGCCCCACCGGCACTATTACCCCCGGTCCTGCCCTGCTGGATGGACTCTCTGCTCTCTTGCTTCCCTGAAGGTGGAAGCGGTGATCCTGGCAATGTAGTAACGCTGCATTGAGTACATCAGTGAAAGTACTCAGGGATAGATTTCCAATAAGGTGCTGACGGATCCTCCAAGCTAACCCGTCGACGAACAGCAAAATCTTCTTGCCCTCAGTGGGTGCCTCATCCGGCACAATAGTGAGAAGTCTCGTGAACTCCTCCTCATACTCTGCTACAGTAAGATTATCTTGCTTCAGATTTAGTAGTTTCCGCCTCATCTCCGTCTGTACTGCAGGTGGAACATACTTGCGGTCAAACCGCTCCCAGAACATCTGAATAGGGATCGTGTCCCTCTCCTCCAAAGTAGTAGTGGACTCCCACCACTGTAATGCGGCTCCCACCAGCTTGAAAGAAGCTAATAACTGTTTTTGTACTTCGGTGCACTCATACATGCGAAGATGCCGCTGGATGTCTTTCTTCCATTGGCTAACCGTGATAATGTCGGAGCTACCAGAGAACTCAGGGGGATGTGCTTTCTGAAAAGCATCCCGAACCCTCTCCCATGCAGATGGAAGCTGTGCTGGTACTGGCGCCACTGCCTGGACCTGGGGTGGAGCCTGCTGAATTACCGCTATCGCGGCATTCACCGCCTGAGCAACTATGGCGGCCACTTCATTAGCATTCATTGTGCCTGGTGCCAGAGCTGCTGGTTGCTCGGCCTGGGCACGCCTATCTTTCGGAGCACGTCTCGGAGGCATCTGAAACGTGAACAAAATTTATCAGTCTACAGTTATCATCGAATCTCAATTAACTGAAGACTTAAACGTAAAAACAGGAATACAACAATCCTAAAAATAGGGCTCTATAGCAAAAACGTTAAGCTGAAAGCGAAAATAAGCTGTACAGATCCTAAGGACACTAGAACCTGATGCTCTGATACCACCTGTGACACCCCGCCTAATTAAATATCGGGCGATCACTCCTTTATTAAATTAAATCAAGGTGAACAGTTTGGTTCATTCTTAGCATCACTGTCGTAAAAAGAAACTTTCCAATTAAACACCCTAAATAATTAAGCTAAGTGTCAAAACCAATTTTTAACATTAACTTCCAAATTTTATTTAAAGAAAAGATTTTTTTAAATTATTAACAAAGCTCAATGAATAAGATTCACACCACAATAAACTGGAATGAAAGAATCCAATATATTAAAACATTCATCAACGAATGTCAACATGCGAGAAAATAAAGTAATACATCCGTCCTGAACAAAATCCCAAAATAACGAACTAGGAAATAACTGAAATAACAAGGTCCCAACATAAAGAAATAATGGAAAGGGCTACACATGCCCATCTGAATGAAAATGCTAGGAGTGGATCTGAATGAACGAAGTCGTCTAATCAAAAGACCTGCAACTCCCACCTAAGCTGCAGCGCGTTCCTTCCAAAAGATCCTAAGCAAGACGCCCCTGTGGCTGGGCACCTGAAATACATACATATATATATACAAGGGGGAGAGGGAGAGATAAAACGGGTCAGAGCCCGAAAGTGTGTATGATTTAAAATAAGTTTAGCAAGTATTTAAATTGATACAGGCCAATGCAATAACATATTAGTTCGACACTCTCTTGAGAAATTCTCACCTCTCTTCTAGTGTGCACGCCTATCGTACTAACCTTCCCCAAATGGTTTAACTTAACATATTATCATACTAACCTTCCCAATAATTTAGTTTATCTTAACTTACTCATAAGTTTTAAAAACCGAACAATGTCAACGTGTGAAAAGGTTACCTTCAAAGTGTAGCACAACTCTCGTTTTAGCTTCATTAATTTATAAAGTTTCCCAGTGTCATATTATACTCTCATAAAACAAGTATTTCCAATCTGATTCATCAAACATGACTTACTTACCAAATCACAGTAGGTAGTTCCAAGTTTCAGAACTTCATATATATTAAAATACTCGTGTAATATATATATTCTAATGGCACCCCACATAAAAATTATGGTGCGGGCATACTCTGCTATCCAATCCCCGTATAAATCGTACTAAGGGAAATACAAGTTAGGAATCACTCTCGAACTGTATCAATACAAACACAAACAATATTGAGGCGAAGTATAGTTTCCAAGTCCAAGAGGTCAGCACATACCCTCGCGTCTCTTAGGACCGTGACTACCGATTCGATAGCCTGTACCTAGGATTCCTATCTTCTAGGGTACGAATCAATATCCCCCGTAAGGCAACACAGGATAAGACCGTCCCAGCACGGTAACCTCAGGGATAGCAAGTAGCGCGGGTACGTTTTTCACATGTATATAATATATGCACACACAATCATATAAATATACTACTTTCATCATATTAATATAGGTCACTCTCGTTACCCATAATTACAACATTTATCCTTAATTTCACATTATTAGTATTACGCATAAGGTTTTGTCTCTAACCTTAACTCGAAGGGTTTTCTCACTAGTTATGGAACACTCATGGGTTCTATCCATCCAAGTAACAAATTCAGTAGGTAGACATCTATTCACTATCGTAGGTATTCGTCATAATCCCTCACTTGAAATACGTAGTTCGTCATTCCTTAATTAATTATCCCTAAAACACAATAATCATCTCATAATAAAGTTCTCAACACTTAATCATATGTCCTACTGGTCTCTCCTATATCCCAAAACATTTTATTTAATATGCCCAAGGATTATTCCATGATAAATTAATTCAACTAATTAAACATGGGGAAATAAGAGGCTACCAGAAAGGGACGATCGATCGACGGCTGGGGCTCGATCGATCGAACCTTCGATCGATCGACGCTCTAGGGTCGATCGATCGATCAAGCAGGTCTGCGGAAATTCTGCAGAATTGCAGTTGCGGGTTTCACCAAAATTCTTCATTCAAATTCATATTTTCCAACCCTAATCGTCCCAAAACTTATACCACAAACATAATAACATATTACCAGATGTTTCTAACGTTAAGCATGCATATAACCATCATTAAACATGATTAAACAACCTAAAATCTCATCTAATCATCAAGAACCCTAAGTTTTCTTAACTTCTATTCTAATCAGTTTTTCTCCAGAATTTCATTCTACATAATCATCAAAATTCGTGGGTTAATCATCTACATCATATAAGACTTCCAGAATATGGTTTTAATCTTTTCTACATGCAAATTCCTATCAAAAAGTGGGGTTTTCTTCCATAGATTATACTCCTAATCATTCCTAACTAATATGAATATTGCACCAACGAAAATAGGCAAGTTAAACACTTGCTTGGGATTTCAGAGGTCTGGTTTCCTGCTGGTATTGGTGTGGTTGCGTTCTCCTCCTCGCGATCTACGCGTTGGTGGTGACGACGGTGCAAACGGTGGTGTTTTGGCCTTGAATCTCCTTGAAAGGTCTCTCCTCTCTTCTCTAATGGCCGTTCTAGGATTTTGTAGGTTTTAACCCTAAAAGGCTAACTTAACCAGCTGATAAAGGCTGCTAAAATTCGTGGGTTTACTTACCCTATTTTGTAAAATGACCAAAATGCCCTCCCGGGTCACTAATTAGGCCTAAAAACACCCCGAGACTCAAACTAAACCCCCGTGTACACTTTTCTGACTATCTCGACCCTTCCGGATGCGTTGGCGCACTCAAAACGACCATACGAACAACTTATAAAATATTCACTTTTATATATATTAATAATTAATCCCGACGCGACACGGGCGCGTCCCGACTAAAATTCCCAAAACTGCCATTTCATTCACTCGTGACATTTACTATAATCAATATCATATATTACTATGCTCATAAGTAATATTCAAAAAATTTCATATAATTACTAACTCACGTCACGTCAATAATTATAACATAATTAATTTCCGGATTTTTATTAAATAATACACTCTCATTAAATTTAATAAATCCCCCAAATTAATATAGCATAAAAATACGGGGTATTACAATATCCCTTTCCCAAACACTCATCATTTTTTCAATTTAATTCTTCACGGTAAACGGTTCTTACATTCACTACTTGCATCGTCAAGTTTTATCACATTTGGTTCATTTTAAAGGCAGAATTGAGATGGAAACACTCAAACCAACATGTGATAGACAAGTACAATAATCAAACAAATCCGTGTAATGTTCATTAAAGGAAACTAATTGTCAAATATGTAGGTAATAATCTCAAATTACATCTTAATGACTCCAAGCATTATAAAGCACAAAAATGTAATGTTGATGCAAATCAATACACTATCAAATTGTCACATGGATATGGAATGAAATTGTGACTCGGCCATCCTAAATATCCATCCATAAACGATGTAAACAAAACACTAAACTCTTTTTGTCTTTTTCCAAAAAAATTATCAAAATAAAATCTTTTCGGTTTTTTCAATTTTTCTAAAAAAAATAGAAAATCTTTTTGTATTTTTCCAAAATTGTTAAAAAACAAAAATCTTTTTGGTTTTTCAATAAATCTATCAAAAATGGAAAATACGAATACAAAAATGGTACATACTAGCAATAGGCATAAAATACCATAATGAAAATAATCCTATGCTAGAAAACAAGCCCAAACCTCAACTGTTAGGTGCGGTGGAGTTTTCCAAAGGTCGTGACATCATCTAAAAAACATCCGTCAAGTCGGTGAAGTTTTAACTAAAATCTTTAACTATTCCCTTAGATGTGCAAACTCTCTCATGTAATCATCCGGAGCATCATGTGTGGGTGCGTATGTGGAAACACGTGTAGTAGAAAATCATGACACATTACCCATCTTAAAACAAAACTCCCTAAGGTGTTCTCTCTTCTTATAATGGGTGCAAACATACACGGGCCTAGGAACACCTCTCTCAAAATGTCTATGGTGCACTCTCCTATTAAGTACGGGATGCCTAGGTGGGTGGTGAGAGAGCCTTATGGATCAATCACAAACTCGGGAACCGGCTCGGGTGCAACATGAGAAGTGGATGCACCGTCATGACCTATTCCTAGTCTCTCAACATTACCCAAAGAGGGATCGAGGAGAATCTTTCCTACGTTATTAGATGTTCTATAAAGTAACCTTTACCTCCTGGGCACATTCAAGATCTCTCTCTAATTGTGACACACGAGCTATAAATTCACTTTTTTCCCGATTCAAGACGATCAACTTATCACTCAAAGAAACCTTCACCTTCTCGAGTTGACTCGCCGATAACTCAAATCCCCTCAAACTCTCAATCTATCTATCCAAATCAATCACCCTAAGAAAAAATTCCTTATTCAATTTATTCATCTTTCAGGTCTCGGCGTACAAATCTCTAAATGCAATCTGGAGTTCACTATCACCCTCACTAGCACACTCATTCTCACACTCACTAGAAACACACAAACCATCATCCTCGGGGGTCTCACGTGCACAATTATCCACATCATCATGGGATAGAGTGGGTGTGCTCATGTGACTCACTAAAATGGAAACAAACTTCCCATGTGAAGACTCATCCTTGAAATCTTTCACCTCTTCCTCACTATCGCTAACAGTGGTTGTCATGGCAATCTTTTTGCCCTTTCTCTTTAGCCTAGTGGGACACTCAAATGCTCTATGACCTCTATCCTTACACTCAAAACATCTTTCATCTTCCTATTTCTTTTTCTCAACTTATTTCTCACCGTTCTCTTTGGCCTCATCTTTCTTTTTATTTTTGTCAAAAAACTTTTTATTGGAAGAATTTTATTTTGAAAACTTGAGAATTTTTTTGAATTTTTTAGAAGCATATCGATATCAAAATTAGACTCGTCCTCAAACTCGGACTGAGAAACTCTCACTTTATTTTTATTCTCACTCTTGGACACTTCCTTTCCCTTCCTAGACTGAGCTCTAAGTGCTATCCCTTTATCCTTAGGTTTGATAGTGTCGAACAACATGTCAGTCTCATATGTTTAGAGGTCTCTTACCTACTCTTCCAATTTTAAATTGCTTAAATTACCTAAGGAATTCCAAACAGTTACTTTAGGGATAAAACGTTTGTGGAGCGATCTCAAAATATTTTTAACCATTTGTGCATCAGGAATGTGCTCATCAAGATTGAAACTAGTGTTGACAATATCAGATAGACGTGCACAAAAATCATCAAAATACTCAGATATAAGGATGGTAATTGTTTCAAATTGATAGTTAAATTTTGAAGTTTAGACTCTTTGACCGCGTTTGTGCCTTCAGGGGTAAGTTGTAAAACATCCCATGCTTCTTTGGACGTGGTGCATGTCATAATACATCGAAATTCCTCAGGAGTGATGGCACCAAAAATTGCACTCAGCCCACGTGAATTAATAGTGGTCCACCTAAACTCATCCTCAGTCCATTCTGTCATGGGTTTTAAATTAGTAACATTATTTGATGTGACAGTGGGAGGAGTCCAGCCTCTTTCACAAACAACCTAAACTATCTCATCGATTTCTTTTAAATTCGATTTCATGAGGGCTTTCCAGTAAGCATAATTAGACCCGTCAAAAATTGGCCACCGATTATATAAGTTTTCATTCGAAAACATTGTGATTTTTCAAAATTATATTTTTCAAAAATAATCAATATCAAAAAATTTTGCAAAAAATAGGATCGCTCGATAAATTAAAGAAGCCCGCTCTGATACCAATTTGTAAAAGTGGTGATCGCTTAAATAAGCTCTGATGCGAATTTTTTGTAACAACCCACTTAAAATAATAACGGGTGGCTGGCACTATACTACATTAAATCAGGAATCTCAGGCATTAACTGATTATACTAAAATAATTAAGGCTAATTACTCAAAACTATTAAAGGAGGATGCGAAATTAAAGAAAACATGCCACAAACAACAACCCAACCATATAAATATCTAGCAAAGGTAAAATATGCACAGGTACCATAATAAAATAAGTGCTAGAATTAAAATAAAATGAGTACACAAAAGGTAATATTCCCGAATAAGATGTCGGGTCACATATAGTACAACATCCATAAAGAAGGAATATAAAATGCTAAAAATATCCCTTGGGTACAAACCCGATGCACAACATGAATCCTACCTAGATTTTCAAAGAATTAAGAGGCGACTACAATCTAAATCCCGCAACAGTCCGCACCTATTACGGCTCCCACGACTATGGATAGAAGGGCATTCGGCATCCATACGGTAGGACACCTGTAGTAGTATATACATATAGCAGGAGAGAAATATAAATGGGTCAGAGCCCAAGGTGTAAAAATGTTTAGCAAGTGTGTTAACCGTGCATAATAAATATCAATGCACTTATTTCATAATTAAAGTGGAGTCGCACTCTCGTGAAACCCCAACTCACCTCTCATCCAACTGCGCGCACCTATTCACGTCCTGGAACCTTAATTAAGTTACCCCACCCATAAGGACAACCTACCTTACAATAGGCACGACCTATACCCATAAGACCTTCCATTCTAACGTAACCCGAGGATCCTTCCCATTCTAATCACACTTAAATATATATACACATATATGCCATGTTAGGCTTAATTGATTCCGATTTATAACTTAATAAGTTATCCATTTTATTACTTCATGTATTAACATTAAACTTCAAATTTAGAGTTTATTCTCTAAATAACATGCACAATTTAATAAGGACAAAACTTATCTCTACTCTCAACATGGCACTGCGTTTCGTGCGTGGGTCATCTCGCAAATCGAAATCCAAACAAGGAACCCCCTGATACACTACTCCTTAACAATGTCGATCGTAGGGATCCATTATGTCCTACACACAAATACTACTATAATCTAGATTACTATCTAAGAACAACCTAAAAGTCTCCATTAAATCCTTGGGTCGATATCACCGAAATTGTCTCTAAGTGTGGTACATCAACCCCCAACAATTTTGTACACCATAATCATCCAAGATGTACACCATAGAAATTTCATATCCTTTTTCACCTATAGGATATATATATATATATATATATATATATATATATATATATATATATATATATATATACTCTAAACATATATATATACAGTCATTCATTCTCATAGCCACGTGTACATAACAAATATAATGTATAACTGTCATATACATAATATAACCGGCTATATAATGCCAAAATACTGCACCATGCTATCATCTTCCAGGGCATATCTCACATACCATCCTGGGGTCTCCATCTATCAGACTATTTTCTCACCGCTATGGCGACAAAATCAATCATAACGCGTGGGAAGCGGTCATAATTCCTAACCGGTCAAGTGAGAACGTCCCATACCCAAGACTTCTCACCCCCATAATATAAAATCATACAAATAAATAAAATGGACGACTACGACCTGGGGAATATCCACACCCTGCTCCTGGAGCCAGGATGCTCACCCTCATCGCGCAACTTCCCATGATAGCATGTGCCTGGTATGCTTTACATCACAAGTATATATATCATTCACATACACAATATATATACATCCATATGATCACATCATATAATTAAACCATCACATACGGTTTAGATATTCCCGCAATGAGTACATACATATATACATATCCATACACATATATAAATACACATATATACATACCATCTCTCATGCTTATGTATGAAATTTATAAGCTCGGCTATACGTGTACATAATCCTCTTTATACTAGCCGTCGCCCTGAACGTATTTAATTTAATTCCTTATATAAATACGATCCCTCACTTGAAGTATATTCATCCATTTCCCCTATGATATGAATACTCTTCCAATATTTTCAACATTAAGGTTATCACCCCAAAGTTTAATGTGTATAACAATCACTACACTTCCCATCAATATCCAAAGCACATCGATATATCTGGTACTAATTTCGACTATTGGTATGCACCTAACTAATAGCCTAAAACCTCAAGCTCAATCTCAAATTTATTCCAAGATTCCATCACCTATTGGAATTCCCATTGTTACTCGCACACAATTATATACGGGAACTATCCCGACTAAAATTTCAACACTGCCTATTCAAGTTGGCAGTACTATCTAATCACTCCCGATTCCCGACTACCGTTCCATTGTCCCTATGAACCCTTAACCTTACGATATATTCCATAGATTCATCATCACTAAAAATACGTGACCACTCTCTCTCTCATTGGCCCACAATCATAACTTAAATATAATCCTACCACTATATGGATTCAGCACTTACATCGAACTACAATTCCACGTCGCACCCTCACCACTCTCTCTAGAAGAGTATTAAACCATACGTCACATGTAAGCTCACTTTTAACCTCAAATTAGGACTCCCATCCCCAATGAGGTTTCCCACCACCTCGATATATAACTCCAATGTATACATATATTCCTAAACTAATCCGATAAGTCCCCGTGATCATAACATGTGAGAGACCCTCAAATAAACTCCAAAACGTAACTCTCACATCATATCAATAAGTTCCAAATCAAGAAACCCAATCAAAAAGGAAGAAAACCCATCCTAGAAAAGTTTATCAAAACAAACATGTTTTCGAATCGATTCGGCCTGCCCTGAATCGATTCGGCCTCAAGGGCGAATTGATTCACTCCAAGTACGAATCGATTCTGTCCAAAGGACCTAAGAGATGTCCCAGGCCGAATCGATTAGCCTTGGGTCTGAATCGATTCGATCACACAGACCTGGGACTCTGCAACATTTCGAATCGATTCGAAAGGAGGCCGAATCGATTCGGCCTGTTCAGCAGGCTACGAAATGGTCATTTCTCTTCAAAACCTAAATTTCCCAAAATCAATTCCATCCTCTTCCAACCCTTAATATTCAACCCTAATGTGACACCCCGACTAATTAAATACCGGGTAGCTACTCCTTTATTAAATCAATACAAAATTCCAAGTTGGTCCAGTTAATAGCATCACTGTCGAAAACATTTTTAATGATTACTAACCACCTAGTATTTTAAAAGTGAGTTGTCAAATTTTAAATTAAATCTGATTAACATGCAATAAATGAAATATAGAAATGTAACACAACCATTCACGATAAAGTCCAACTATAATGAATCAACAAATAAAGATGAGTATAGAGGAAATACTCCTCACAACAATCCCAATATGAAAAGAAATAAAACAAGTCTGCATCCTGAATTAATTACAAATCAAAGTCTGAATAACTGAAATATAAAATGACTCTAAAAGAAATGGGCGACATGCCTTACAACTGATGAAATCTGAATATAGAGTCAAGGAAAATGAAGCGTCTACTAGAAAGGCCCTGTAACTCCCACAACAGCTACAGCTCGTCACCTGACTGGAAATACTATGCATGGTGTCCTTGTGGCTGGGCACCTAAAATGGTTTTTACAAAAAGATAGATTTGAAAGCAAACGGGTCAGAGCCCGAATGTGGAGAGTATTTTAAAAATAGCAAGTGCTTTAATAACAACTAAAACAATGAATGCAAGATACATGTTAGGACGTGCTCTCACATGAAATACTCACCTCTCGTTTAACTGTGCACTCCTAACGTTCCTGTACCCATTCATGTGTTATTTATCTAACTAAACCATCATAAGTTCTAACCCAACTACTCGATTCACAATATGAATTCCCAATGTTATTACTTAAATAGATAGCTTTACTTGAACTCGGATTCTCAATTATTAGCATTACCGTTTACTGGAGGTTATCCCCTTATTTATCTTCTCAAGGCGTTACTATAAATGATTCTCATAAATAAACATCACAATTCCTTTTAATTAAACCGTATATTATTCACATCATAAATATACAATATAGGCACCCCGAGGCTTAGCTGTGGTGCACACATACTCTGCTATCCATCCCGGTACATCACGTACATAAGGATTACAAATTCCGAATCTCTCAGGAATTGTTAGAATAAGCACAACACACAAAAATGGAGGCGAACATAATTCAACATATCCATGGGTCACGTACATACCTACGCTCCATAGTCAGCTGACTTAATAACTCACAATTAAGTTGTTCCCTTGAACTATGCCCTCTAGGTACCAAACTAAATCCGGACACACAAGGATTAGAAGGCCCTAAGCGAACGTAAACCTCCCGTGATAGCAAGTATGGTAGGTATGTCATACACATAAGATCATATACTAAGCATGCACACATCTTAGATATCTCAATATTAATAAAGGTATTTTCTACATCCTTATACCATTATTCCAATTGTATACATTTTAAGTCTTCTGTTAATATATAATGTAGACTGTTGACACATCTCACGTCATAGATTCTTATACTTAAAACCTGTCTCAAAGGGGTTATTAAGTTTCCTATTATTCCCACATATTACATCATTATTCTTAAGGTCCTTACTTCTGCCCCAAACCTCAATTCATCAATTTATTCAAAATTACTCTTTTAACGCTAATATTATCTCACTCATCGAGCTTCATTAGGTTTTAGAATAATTCCTCAAATTAAATTCTAATTAAGGTCCAAACTTTATAACCATACCTACTGGTCTTCCTTAAGTCTAAGGATATTCATAAGGTCTCCAATAATATTTTCCAAGGGTCAACATCATTAAAATTTAACTTGGGGAAATTTTACACTTTCTGGGAAGGTGGATCGATCGATGGTGGTCGATCGATCGACTGATGAATGTCGATCGATCGAACGCACCAGGTAGGCTACGGACTGCTTCGTTTTACAATTTTCAAATCATCTCAAAACACCATTAACAAGCTTGAAACTCTAAGATAACGTTATAATATCATCATACAACCATCCTACAACATTGTTAACGTTCTAAAACCAATAATTCATCATCCAAGGGCTTTGTTTGGATCAAAACTTCATCAAGAATTCGAGTTTTCTATTTATTTCAAGAACATTAATAAACTTCTTCTAAAATCCATTTTTAGATCATTAATAGTTATATTTTGAATTCATAATTCGTCCAGAATGTTTCTACATGCAAATTCCTAACATAGTTCATAGTTTTAATCCTCAAATTCATGGGTCTAATCAAACTTCCGAGATAAATTTGATAATTATCCTAAACATGGAAAAGCATAGCATTGAATCAATTATAATTAAACCACTTGCCTCTAATCTTTCTCTGAATTTGATGTTGAATCTTGAAGGCTGAGTTGTTCTCTCTCTCTCTCTCTCTACAAGTTCTTCTCTAAGGATGATGACAATGGAGGTGGGGTTGGTTTTTGGCAAGTTAGAACTATTTCTTAACTTCTCCCGTAGACCATTAAGTCCCTTAGTGTAGTTAGTGGGTTTAGTGGATAAAGAATAAGTCAGATTTTTACTTCTAATTTTCGTGGATTTTAATTCCCAAATTTCCGAAATTACCAAAATGCCCTTTTAAGTTACCGGTATGGCCCAATAATGCCCCGGGACCCAAACTTAACCCCCGGCTAGTGTTTTCTGACTATTTCGACCCTTCCGGACACGTTGGCGCACTCAAAATGACCATACGGTTAATAGAAATAAAATTCACTTTTTAATTAAATAATTACTTTCCTGACGCGACTGTCACACGCGTCTTAACAAAATTTCCCAAATAGCCGTATTTCAATCTCGCGACAATTTCAATAGTTTCAATATTCGTATATTGCCATATATTCACATTATAATAAAATACTAACTCACATCTCGTTAATATTTTATCCGGATTAATTCTCAATTAATTCATATTTAATTCAATTAATCCCATAAATAAATATCGATAAAAATGCGGGGTATTACATACTTCCCCCCTAATAACAGAATTTCGTCCCGAAATTCGGAACTAAAAAGTACCTGGTAAAAATAACTCTGGATAACGTTCGCGCATTTCATCCTCGCGCTCCCATGTGGACTCCTCGACATTATGATGCCGCCACTGAACACGCACTAACGGAACTATCTTTGACCGCAGTTTCCGCTCACTTCGGTCCAAAATAGCAATCGGTCCCTCATCGTAGGAGCTATAGGGCTGGAGATCGATTCCCTCCAAAGCAATGTGAGAATGAGCCAAATCATCTCTAAGATATTTCCTTAGCGAGGAAATATGAAACACATCATGAATCCGATGCAAATGCTCCGGTAACCCAAGTCTATACGCAACAGACCCAATCCGCTCGATGATAGGAAATGGTCCCAGATATCTCGGTGCCAACCTCCCCTTCTTCCCAAATCGCATAATCCCCTTCATAGGAGATACTCTGAGTAAAACCTGGTCCCCCACTTGGAACTCCCTGAAGAACCTCTTCGCATCAGCATAGCTCTTCTGCCGATCCTGAGCTACCCGAATGCGACTCCGTATCAATTCTATCCTTGCCGAAGTATCCTGAATCACTTCCGGCCCAAGTAGTTTGTTGTCCCCCACCTCCAACCAACATGCTGGGGAACGACAAGGTCTACCATACAACGCCTCAAATGGAGCCATACCAATGGTGAACTGGTAGGAGTTGTTGTAAGCAAACTCCACCAGTGGAAGATACTGCTCCCAGGCACCCCCGAAGTCAATAATGCACATCCGCAACATGTCTTCCAACATCTGATTTGTAAGCTCGGTTTGCCCATCGGTCTGCGGATGATAAGTCGTACTCAACCGCAATTCCGTGCCAATGGCTTCCTGAAAACTCTCCCAAAACCGTGAAACAAATATCTTGTCTCGGTCAGACACGATATTCAGGGGCACACTGTGAAGTCTCACTATCTCTGTAATAAAGAGCTGGGCATACTGTCCCGTAGTGTAGTCGGTCCTCACGGGTAGAAAATGAGCGACTTTGGTCAACCTGTCCACAATTACCCAAATGGAGTCGTGACCTCTCTGTGACATAGGCAACCCCGTGATAAAGTCCATGGAGATGCTCTCCCACATCCACATCGGGACCTCTAATGGCTGTAGAAGTCCTGCCGATCTCTGATGGTCCACTTTTACCAGCTGACAAGTGGTGCATTTAGAAACAAACACTGCAATATCTCTCTTCATCCCTCTCCACCAATACTGATGTCTCATATCTTGGTACATTTTGTCCCCACCGGGATGTACCGCGAACCGTGAGCCGTGCGACTCTGCCATCACCTCGTGTCGCAATTCCTCCCCTTTCGAAACTACCAGTCTCCCTTTGAAGCGTAATCCCCCGTCTGAACTAACAGTATAGGACTCGGCTCCCTCTGTTAATAATCGAACTATCTGCTCCTGACAGAATGAGTCATCTGCTTGTGCCTTTACCACCTTCGTGACAATCTGCGGTGTAACAGTCATCACAGACATGAACGATCTGGCCACTGCATCCTGGTGTCCCAACTCCTTCCACTTTGCCTTCCACACCCCTGCCACCTCATCTACTGGCCTACGGCTCAACGCGTCTGCTACCACGTTAGCCTTCCCCGGGTGATATTGGATATCAAACTGATAGTCCTTCACAAACTCAAGCCACCTTCGTTGCCGCATATTCAACTCCTTCTACGTGAATAGGTACTGTAGGGACTTGTGGTCTGTGAAAAGTCGAAACTTCTCCCCCAAAAGGTAATGTCTCCAAATCCGAAGGGCAAATACAACTGCCGCTAACTCCGAATCATGAGTGGGGTAATTCTTCTCGTGAGGCTTAAGCTTACGGGAAGCATAAGCTATGGTCTGGCTCTCCTGCTGTAATACACCTCTGAGTCCTTGTAAGGACGTATCGGTGTAAACTAGGTACTCAACTCCCGGTCTCGGCAATGCTAACACAGGTGCTGAGGTCAATTTGTCCTTCAACTCATCGAATGCTAACTGACAGGCATCACTCCAAATGAATGGCACACCCTTACGAGTCAGATGTGTCATGGGACCCGCTATCTTTGAGAAACCCCGAATAAACCTCCTGTAGTATCCTGCTAGGCCTAAGAAACTACGGATCTCAGTCGGTGTCGTGGGCTGTCCCCACTCCCTCACCGCGGATACCTTCCCCGGGTCAACAGATATCCCCCGGTCAGAAATAATATGCCCCAAAAACTGAACCTCCTTCAGCCAAAACCCGCACTTCTCATACTTTGCATACAGCTCGTTCTGACGTAGCGTCTGCAAAACCTGCCTCAAATGCTCAGCGTGCTCCTCCTCTATCTGGGAGTAAACCAGAATATCATCAATGAAAACAATGACAAACTGATCTAGGAACTCTCTGAACACCCTATTCATCAAGTCCATAAACACGGCTGGAGCGTTGGTCAAACCAAAAGGCATAACCCGAAACTCGTAGGAACCATATCTCGTTAAGAAATCAGTCTTCGAGACGTCCTCCTCCCTGATACGCAACTGATGGTAACCAGATCGCAAATCAATCTTCGAGAAGAAAGAAGCTCCTCTCAACTGGTTGAATAAGTCATCGATTCGGGGCAACGGATACTTATTCCGTATCGTGACCTTATTCAACTCCCGGTAATCCACACATAACCTCAACGATCCATCCCTCTTCTTAACGAACAACACAGGGGCACCCCATGGTGAAGTACTCCTCCGAATATACCCCTGACCCAATAATTGCTCAATCTGATCCCGTAACTCTCTCATCTCAGCTGGAGCCATACGGTAAGGTGCGCGGGCAATAGGCCGAGTGCCCGGCGTCAAATCAATCACGAAATCTATCTCTCTACTCGGAAGTAGCCCAGGTATATCCTGAAATACATCGGCAAACTCTCGAACAACCGGAATCGAATCAAGTGGTATCACCACTTCCTTAGAGGTCTCCTCCTCTATGTAGTACAAATGAGTGGACGATCCTCCCTCAGGACGAGGCATTGCCACTAAAAACATCTCCTGCCCGGGAATGGCAAAGATAATACTCCTACTAAAACAGTCAATCATGGCTCGGTACGCTACTAGCCAATCCATACCAATGATGGCATCATACTCGGTCATCTCTAACACTAACATATCGGCGGGTAAAGTAAACCTCCCGATCTCTATACCCACACCTCTACACATAAGCGAAATCATGGAACCCCTACTCAACGGTGAGTCTACATAAGTAGCGGTGCTCTTTGCGGTGTCTAACAACCCAATGGTGCGTGCAAATCTCATAGCAATAAAATAGTGTGTAGCCCCCGTGTCAAATAAAATGCGCCCCAGAGTCCCCTGAATAGAGAACATACCCTCAATAGCTGGCGGATTCTGTGGGGCTGCGGCCTGCTGAAATTGATACACTCTCCCATACTGAAGCTGTCCCTGCTGAACTGGGACCGCTGGAATGGGTGGTAATGCTTCCATCTGCGGTGGTGCTGGGAGGGCGGCGGGAAACATAGGCCTCTGTGGCTCGTGTCGAGCACCCTGCTGCTGCTGTGGGGCCCTGCCCTTATCAGGACAATCCTGACGTTTGTGGCCAATCTTACCACAAATGAAACACTTCCCCTTGAAGTTTCCCCCTCACTGTCTCTGCTGCCCTCGGCCTTGGTGGCCGTTATCATTTCTACCCTGGCCTTGCTGGCCCTGGTGAAACTGCTGTTGTTGTCCATTTTGACCCTGCTGGCCCTGATGGCCGTTATGACCCGGCTGGCCATTCCGGAATCCTCCCTGACCGTTCCTGAAACCCCCTGATCGGAATCTCTTATGATCCCCCTGCTGGGAACCCTGATCACTGTGCCTATGCTGACCCTGAGCTGATTGTGCCCCGCTGACACCATTTCCCCCTGTCCTGCCCTGATAGCTGGAATCTCCTGATCGCTTCCCCTCTCTCAAGTGAAAGAGGTGGTCCTGGCAATGGAGCAATGCATCGTTAACCACATCAGAATAAGTGGCCAACGAGAGGTTCCCCAATAAATGCTGACGGATCCTCCAAGTCAATCCATCTATGAATTTTTGAATCTTCTTCTCTTCCGTCGATATCTCATCCGGTACAATGTTCAGCAAATTTGTGAATTCGGCCTCATACTCGGCCACAGTCTTACCCTCCTGTCTAAGTCTCATCAACTTCCTCCTCATTTCCGTGTGAACAGCTGACGAAAAATATTTGCGGTCGAACCGCACCCAGAACTCCTGTATAGTGAGAGTATCTCTCTCCTCTGCGGTAGTAATAGACTCCCACCACTGCAATGCAGCTCCCACTAGCTTGAAAGTAGCTAGTATCTGCCTGTGAACATCGGTGCACTCATACATCCTCAAGTGCCTCTGAATTTTCTTCCTCCACTAACTAGATACCACAACATCGGAGCTACCTGCGAACTTCGGAGGGTTTGCTTTCTGAAAAGCATCACGAACGCGTTTCCAAGCAGACGGGAATGCATATGCCTGAACTGGCGTGGCTACCGGTGCCTGGGGTGGTGCCTGCTGTACAACGGCGAGAGCGGCATTTACCGCTTGGGCTACAATGGCTGGAACCTCGGCGGCATTCATGGTGCCCTGTACTGGAGCTGGCTGTGGCTCGGGCTGTGCATCCCTAGGAACTCGCTGCGCACGTCGTGGAGGCATCTGAAATAAGAATAAAGTTTATAAGTTCGCAGTTATAAACTTAAAATAGCTGAAGAGCGAAGCATACATAAAAGAATACAACAGTCCTAAAATATAGGGCTCTATATCAAAGAAAGCTCAGCGGAAACATAATAAGCCGTACAGATCCTAAAGGACACTAGAACCTGATGCTCTGATACCACCTGTGACACCCCGACTAATTAAATACCGGGTAGCTACTCCTTTATTAAATCAATACAAAATGCCAAGTTGGTCCAGTTAATAGCATCACTGTCGAAAACATTTTTAATGATTACTAACCACCTAGTATTTTAAAAGTGAGTTGTCAAATTTTAAATTAAATCTGATTAACATGCAATAAATGAAATATAGAAATGTAACACAACCATTCACGATAAAGTCCAACTATAATGAATCAACAAATAAAGATGAGTCTAGAGGAAATACTCCTCATAACAATCCCAATATGAAAAGAAATAAAACAAGTCTGCATCCTGAATTAATTACAAACCAAAGTCTGAATAACTGAAATATAAAATGAAATGTCTCTAAAAGAAATGGGCGACATGCCTTACAACTGATGAAATCTGAATATAGAGTCAAGGCAAATGAAGCATCTACTAGCAAGGCCCTGTAACTTCCACAACAGCTACAGCTCGTCACCTGACTAGAAATACTATGCATGGTGTCCTTGTGGCTGGGCATCTAAAATGGTTTTTACAAAAAGATAGATTTGAAAGCAAACGGGTCAGAGCCCGAATGTGGAGAGTATTTTAAAAACAGCAAGTGCTTTAATAACAACTAAAACAATGAATGCAAGATACATGTTAGGACGTGCTCTAACATGAAATACTCACCTCTCATCTAACTGTGCACTCCTAACGTTCCCGTACCCATTCATGTGTTATTTATCTAACTAAACCATCATAAGTTCTAACCCAACTACTCGATTCACAATATGAATTCCCAATGTTATTACTTAAATAGATAGCTTTACTTGAACTTGGATTCTCAATTATTAGCATTACCGTTTACTGGAGGTTATCCCCTTATTTATCTTCTCAAGGAGTTACTATAAATGATTCTCATAAATAAACATCACAATTCCTTTTCATTCAACCGTATATTATTCACATCATAAATATACAATATAGGCACCCCGAGGCTAAACTGCGGTGCACACATACTCTGCTATCCATCCCGGTACATCACGTACATAAGGATTACAAATTCCGAATCTCTCAGGAATTGTTAGAATAAGCACAACACACAAAAATGGAGGCGAACATAATTCAACATATCCATGGATCACGTACATACCTACGCTCCATAGTCAGCTGACTTAATAACTCACAATGAAGTCGTTCCCTTGAACTATGTCCTCTAGGTACCAAACTAAATCCGGGCACACAAGGATTAGAAGGCCCTAAGCGAACGTATACCTCCCGTGATAGCAAGTATGGTAGGTATGTCATACACATAAGATCATATACTTAGCATGCACACATCTTAGATATTTCAATATTAATAAAGGTATTTTCTACATCCTTATACCATTATTCCAATTGTATACATTTTAAGTCTTCCGTTAATATATAATGTAGACTGTCGACACATCTCACGTCATAGATTCTTATACTTAAAACCTGTCTCAAAGGGGTTATTAAGTTTCCTATTATTCCCACATATTACATCATTATTCTTAAGGTCCTTACTTCTGCCCCAAACCTCAATTCATCAATTTATTCAAAATTACTCTTTTAACCCTAATATTATCTCACTCATCGAGCTTCATTAGCTTTTACAATAATTCCTCAAATTAAATTCTAATTAAGGTCCAAACTTTATAACCATACCTACTGGTCTTCCTTAAGTCTAAGGATATTCATAAGGTCTCCAATAATATTTTCCAAGGGTCAACATCATTAAAATTTAACTAGAGGAAATTTTACTCTTTCTGGGAAGGTCGATCGATCGACCTTGACCTTCGATCGATCGATGGTGGTCGATCGATCGACTGATGAATGTCGATCGATCGAACGCACCAGGTAGGCTACGGACTGCTTCGTTTTGCAGTTTTCAAATCATCTCAAAACACCATTAACAAGCTTGAAACTCTAAGATAACGTTATAATATCATCATACAACCATCCTACAACATTGTTAACGTTCTAAAACCAATAATTCATCATCCAAGGGCTTTGTTTGGATCAAAACTTCATCAAGAATTCCAGTTTTCTATTTCTTTCAAGAACATTAATAAACTTCTTCTAAAATCCGTTTTTAGATCATCAATAGTTATATTTTGAATTCATAATTCATCCAGAATGTTTCTACATGCAAATTCCTAACATAGTTCATAGTTTTAATCCTCAAATTCATGGGTCTAATCAATCTTCCAAGATAAATTTGATCATTATCCTAAACATGGAAAAGCATAGCATTGAATCAATTATAATTAAACCACTTGCCTCTAATCTTTCTCTGAATTTGATGTTGAATCTTGAAGGCTGAGTTGTTCTCTCTCTCTCTCTCTGTGCAGTATTCTCTTCTCTCTCTCTCTCTACAAGTTCTTCTCTAAGGATGATGACAATGGAGGTGGGGGTTGGTTTTTGGCAAGTTAGAACTATTTCTTAACTTCTCCCGTAGCCCATTAAGTCCCTTAGTGTAGTTAGTGGGTTTAGTGGATAAAGAATAAGTCAGATTTTTATTTTTAATTTTCGTGGGTTTTAATTCCCAAATTTCTGAAATTACCAAAATGCCCTTTTAAGTTACCGGTATGGCCCAATAATGCCCCGGGACCCAAACTTAACCCCCGGCTAGTGTTTTCTGACTATTTCGACCCTTCCAAACACGTTGGCGCACTCAAAATGACCATACAGTTGATAGAAATAAAATTCACTTTTTAATTAAATAATTACTTTCCTGACGCGACTGTCACACGCGTCTTAACAAAATTTCCCAAATTGCCGTATTTCAATCTCGCGACAATTTCAATAGTTTCAATATTCGTATATTGCCATATATTCACATTATAATCAAATACTAACTCACATCTCATTAATATTTTATCCGGATTAATTCTCAATTAATTCACATTTAATTCAATTAATCCCATAAATAAATATCGATAAAAATGCGGGGTATTACACCTAACATGTTTTCAAACATCAAAACTCATCCTATATCTAATCTCATCAATTTATATCCCTTAAACCCAAGTGTAAACTTCAATTTCAAGATTGAAAGAAAAATCTAGGTTTTGATAAATATACCCAAAATCTAATTATTTTATCCACAAATTATGAAAAGAAATACACAAATGAAATATTTAACAAGATTAAATATTTGCCTCAGAATTGTAGAGGTTGAATCGTCCTCGGGATCACGTTTGGGCCGGAATCTCCAAGCTTTTTCTCCTCTCTCTCTTCCTTTCTTCTTCTTTTCCTCTTTCTTTCTCTTTCTCTCGAGTGAGAAGGCTTATCCGTAAGCCTCTTGAAACTTTAAAACAATAATCCCAGTTTTAAATGTTAATACACACTTTAAATGACTCATTTACTCCAATTCGAGCCAACTAACTTAAAAATATTTCGAAATCGAAATAAAACCTAAGGACAATCATTTCGACTATCTCGACCCATCCGGAACTAATGGTGCACTCAGAATTATCATTCAGAATACTTTGTAACGTCCTCTATTTTTGGACTTCAATTTCCAAATTTTAAAATTCTCCAATTTAAATAAATTTTATTTCTCCCAAAAATTTAATTTCTCAACCCCAAAGTCACGGGGTATTACATACTTCCCCCCTTACAAGAATTTCGCCCGCAAAATTTAAGATATGCATAGGACTTCGAATATCATCTAGTCCTTACATCTACCCTCAACATCACTATTCGTACCTTTTTCTAATTCTCACATCGAACCATGTAACTTTAAAGTAATATTAGTTACCCTGGGCGCCCATACACCCCGTACCCGAGCTCAACTCGTAAAAACATAACCCGGCTCCGCTAGCCTGAAATCGTAATATAACTCTCAACAAATATAATCTATAGCAACATATTAAGTATATAAAAGTTTGAAATTCCCAATGGTTGAACTCTTCTCAATTCCTGACACTAGCTACCTTCATGCGGAGGAGGTCTCGCAAGCGAAATCCAAACAAGGAACCCTCCCAATACACTACCATGTAGCTATGTTGGGGATTGAGATCAGTTAAACCTGGGTTAAGTTTTATAATTTTTTTTTTAATTATAGGTATTGCCCGAAGGCGTATATAACCATAATATAAAATAATTCCATGTCTTTCGACATGCCAAACAAGCACCTTATGTTCTCGACACAAGGTCCCAACAAACACAATACTCTAACCAATACCTAGTCCTCCAAACTAACACAACAATGAGCTAAATTCTCTGCTCGACAATGAATCTACTAAACTCTGAACCTCTAAGTTATACAATTCCTTTACATTACATCAACACATTTCCACAAAATCATTAACAAAATCATTTTTTGTATGAGAAAGATTTAGGGCTTACCAAAATGGAAATCAAGAAAAGCATTTAAGGCTTACTAGCTAAGAGGGAGTGAGGGGAGAGCGGGAGATTGAATAAGAGAGAGAAGAGATAAGACGGAAACTAAACATAAGGGCAAATTATGACGATAAATTTGTGACCCCCAATAGAGGTCACAAATTAAGCCTCAGGAAAAAAATTGTGACTACTGCAAGAAGTTATAAATTTGTGACTCCTAATAGCTGTCACAAATTTAGTCGTATGCTAAAATTTGTGATTGCTAACTGCTAGTAGAAGTTACAAATTAAGTCTTGAACCAAAATTTGTGAGTGCTCATAGCAGTTACAATTTTGTGTCTACTCATAAGAGTCACAACGTAAGCCTACTAATAAATTTTTGAGTACTCGAGACAGTTACAAATTTATGACTGCTTATAGTAGTCACAAATTATTTATATGACAGGATTTGTGACGGTCATTAGGAGTGGCAAAATAATTAACAGAAATTTTTCATTACTCCAAGATTTTATCATTCTTAATAACAGTTACAAATAATTTTGTAACTGCTCCCAGGAGTGATAAGTTTGTCACTCGCATTAGCAATCACAAGAAGGCATTCACAAAATTAGTGTTTTGGTGTAGTGTTATCCCCTTATCTAGGTTGTGGATAATTTAATCATACTAGAACCATAATTCTTATATTCTGTGATCGAGCCAAACTTAATTCACCATAATTCATATTGATTATAATAAATCGACGTGTTCAATATATTCATAAAAATATAATACATTCCCATAAAAATGATTCATGTTTTAAATGAGCCAAGACAATTCTTTATTGAAAAGTAATAAGTGCCATAAAAGATGGTATTAAGAATAAAACCCCGAAAAGATTGAGGTAATAGTTTCTTTAATAAATTTAATGGGAAAACAAAGAATTTTATGTCCAGTGGTGAAGTTTACCAAAAATATTTGAATTCAACTTTATCTTATTTAACTAAAGTAATATATTAAAATGTCGAGAAGATTAAAAAAAATGACATGATACAAAAATATACGTGGAAAAACCCACAACGAAAAAAATCTTCAGTCAAACAAATAAAAAATAAATTGTGGTAGAGATTTACAAATGAATATATAGACTTACAATCATACAACACTCAACCTTCACGATCTATTCTTTTTTATCACATCTTCCGCAACCAATGTCTTATTTATCCAAATCAAACATCCTTTTTAATGTTGAAAATCCAAACTTTTCTCCCTAATGAGATTGGGACCAAGAGAAGACATAAATTTGAACTTTTTTATTCCTAAAATATCAGATTCCTAGAGGTTTATGTATATGTTCAAACTGTTTGTCTTACTAAATATAAACTCATAAGTACTTTTCAGATATCAAAATAAAATGTCTCTAAAGAACAAAATATCTAAATATTTCTTCAAAGAAGAAAGATGAAGTAATTAAACTTCAATAAAAAAATTAGGTAACAGGTTTGTGACACCCTGCCTAATTAAATACTGAGTGATCAGTATTTTATTAAAATTAAAACAGAATATCCAGTTGGTTCATTCCTAGCATCATTGTCAAAAAACATTAATTACTAATCACCTATTAGTTAATTAAGCCGATGTCAAATCTTTAATCTTTTAGGTAACATACAACAATTTGAAATAAATGAATAAACTGCATTCACCGTTACTGTACCCAACATGATAAATAATGAAATAACGGAATAAGAAAATATGACTAGGTTAAACATTCCGACCTAAAATCCCATTGCAAAAATCCATTAATCAAACTGAATCCAACTAATAGAAAGTAAAAATGCAAATCCACTGTCCCTGAAAACAATGTCTGAATAAAAGAGAGGGCAACTTGCTCGATTGAAATAAGTAACTCATAAGGAAGGAATGATGAATACGAAGGCGTCTAACATCAAGGTCCTTCAACTTTCACAATAGATGCAGCACGTCAAATGATAAGATCTGCTAAGTCTGATATCCCTATGGCTGGGAGCCTATAATGTTTTACAAAAAAATAGAGATTCGAAGAAAATGGGTCGGAGCCCGATGAAAACATTAAAAATGTAAAATTAGAAGATATTACATACATGTTAGTTCACATTCTCTCACTTGAGATTCTCACCCCTCAACTATTGTGCACGCCTAACGTACACTATTAACCCTTCCTAGTTATGCTACCCCACCTAACTTGTCCAATCATTTATATTACTGCACATTTTAACTTATGATGCTCACCCGTATTTCCCATACAATATATTATCATCTTTTCCATATCTTTCAAATCAATTATGAATTTTCCTAACGGATATTAAGTTTCCCCTCATTTAGGTTATTTTTTTGATTTTACTATCTTTCTTATCTACTAAGCACGCACAGTAGAATAAATCACAACTATATATATTATCACCTTATTATATATATATATATATATATATATATATATATATATATATATATATATTAATACAACACCCCTAGGCTAAGCTGCGATGCATGCATACCTTGCTATCAAGTCCCCAGTACATCATGTGTAACATAAAGGACTGTTAGTTCAGAATCACTCTTGAACCATAATTATAAACACATACATTGGATGCGAACATAGTTCAAGGACTTTGGGCTATGTGCATACCTAATGCATCCAAATGATCGGTCACACCATTATTCACACAAATAATGATCATCCCTAAGTTCTATGCCCTAAGGTATGAGTCTAAAATCCCCGAAACTCGCTCATCAGGATAAGACCTCCCACTCCGCGAAACCTCCCGTGATAGCAAGTATTGTAGGTATATTCATTACACATAATAAATCACACATTAGGTATTCACACAACCTATGTATATAATTTTAGTATAGGTATGTACCTAACCTATAGTATAGGCTGTATGTAGTTTATATAACTCCCGGATTGTCTACGTATTATTAATATACCATTATATCTCTTATCATGTATGCCCGAGTGTTTCTGACTACTCAAAAGGTTATAAATTGTATTATAAGTCAATTCAATAGTTATCTCACTCATATCCTACTGGTCTAAGTCATTGGTTTCCCCGATCCCTCGAGATGTTATAGAATTCTCCAAATTAGGTTTTAACCCACAATTATACTTAATTAATCTTAGTCCTTAAATCCTTCTCATGTGACTGAGTCTCACATTCAATATTGACCTACTGATATTTGAATTCAATTCTCTCTATATTTAAAATTCATCTCAAAAGTTAATTCAGTCGTTTCCCACGAGTTCTAAGCAAAAGGGGGAAAAATTGGCCAATTCTTGAAAATTGAATTGATTTGGCCTTGGTACAATTGATTCTCTTTCCGAATAGATTCGGCCAGGGAACTGAATCCATTCGCCTCTATAGGTCTTCATCTTATTCGTTAGAAAACTAAGAGTTTCACCATTTTTACCCAACCAAAACTCCATTAATCATTCCCAAACTCCCAACCAATCATATTAAACGTTAGACCAACATATATAAACAATTTCTAATGTGGTAGAATCAATAAATCATCAAAGATTACTTCTAAAATTGAAATAATTCAAGATTAACTTATAAAAACCACAGTTTATCTTATTTTTTCAAGAACTCCGTTTAAATTCAGATTTCTTCACATCATGATTTCATAAATTCGTGAATTTCATTCTACATGCATCAAGAAACTTAACCTATCATGGTTCCTACACCAAACATTGATTAAACTCTTCCAATTAACATCAGTTCTTTACATAATCATGAATTTGTTCATCATACTCTAACATGGATTATATACATGTTCAAGTTTAGCAAGATAAATACTTTCCACTAAGTGTATGTCTGAATCTCTTTGAATTGATGGTGTGGTTGAGTTCCTCTTCCCCCGATCTATACTCTGGTGTTGGTGGTGCAAACAGTGCCACAATGGTGGTTCTAGCCTTGGGGAGTATCTCCCCTTCCTACTCTAATGGCCTCTGTGAGTTTTAGAGATTCTAAACCTAATGGACTTAACCTAAAGTTGATAAACACTTAGCAAGTTTCGTAGGTTTAATTCCCTCAAAATTTCAAAAGACTAAAATACCCCTTTGGGGTGTCGGTTTGGTCTAAAAGTGCCATGGAATCCAAATTGAACCCCCGGGTAGACTTTTCTGACTATCCCAACCCTTCCGGACACGTTGACGTACTCAAAATGACCATTTGGATGACTTAAAAATAATTAATTTTAATTTCATTAAGTTGAGTCCCGATACGACTGACATGCGCATCTCGACTAAAATTACTATAACTTGTAGTATTTTTCACTCACGACAACTTTAATCTATTCATAATAATTGATTACTGATTAACTAAGTAATAATCAATATGATTAACATAAATTAATACTAACCCTTCTCTCGCTAATTAATATTTATTTTTTATTTCGGATTAATTTCCCATTTTAATTTAAATTAATCCCATTTTTTAAAATTATTAAAAATACGATGTATTACATCTACCATTATAACGGAATTTCATCTCAAAATTTAGAAAATAGAATGTACCTAGGGGAAACAACTCTGGATATTTGTCGCGCATCTCATCCTCGTGCTCCCAAGTAGACTCATCGGCATTATGATGCTCCCACTGAACATGTACAAGCAGAACTACCTTTGATCTCAACGTCCTCTCGCTATGATCTAAGAGAGTGACTAGTCTCTCCTCGTTTGAAGCATAGGGATGTAAATCAATCTCCTCTAAAGCAATATGAGTATAAGCTAACTCATATTGGAGGTACCTCATCAGTGAAGAAATATGGAACACATCATGAATCCTATGTAAGTGCTCTGGAAACTCGAGTCTATATGCCACTCGTCGAATCCGCTTGATAAAAGAAAATGGCCCAACATACCTTGGCGCCAAATTTTATTTCTTTCCAAATCTCATTATCCCTTTCATAGGAGATGGACGTAGTTATACTTAGTCCCCGACATTAAACTCTCGAAAGAATCGCTTGGCATCGGTGTATCTCTTTTGTCTCTCCTAACCGACCCGTATATGACTCCGAATCATCTCAATCCTGATCGAAGTATCCTGAATTAACTCTGGTCTGAGTAGCTTGTTGTCCCCCACCTCTAGCCAACAAGCAGGAGAATGACAAGGCCTACTGTACAAGGCCTAAAATGGATCCATGCCAATAGTGAACTGATAGGAGTTATTATACGAAAACTCCACCAGTGGAAGGTACTGCTCTCAACCTCCCCTAAAATCCAGGATGCACATCTGTAACATATCTTCAAGCATCTGATTAGTCCGCTCAGTCTGCCCATCTACGGGTGATAGTCCGTAATCAATCGCAACTCTATGCCCATGGCCTCCTGAAAACTCTCCCAAAAGAAAGACACAAAAATCTTATCCCTCTCGGACATAATATCGAGGGGCACCCCGTGTAATATCACTATCTCGACAATGAATATCCGGGCGTACTGTTTCGTGGTATAGTCCATTCAGACTGACAAAAAGTGGGTTACCTTTAGCAACTGATCCACTATCACCCATATAAAATCATGATCCCTCTAAGATTTAGGTAACCCAGTAGTAAAATCCATGAAAATTCTCTCCCATTTCCACATAGGAATCTTTAACGGCTCTAGAAGTGTATGGACATATTTTTATAAATGTTCGTATCAATTAATTATGTCGTATACCGTTACAACCGTCGAAGAAGTTCAAGTGCAATCTACATCAAGACGGATCCGAATATATCAAGTTTCTTCATAAAAAAGACTCCGCAAAGTTTACTTTGGTAAGGTTATGTTTTAAATACCTTAACTTTGCACTTAGAGCTTTGGAATATTTTTTTCAAAATATTTTCTAAGTGTTGCAGCGGACTTTTTCATCAAAATTTGAGAATGAGTAATTTTTCTAAGTCATGTAGCATACCTCGTTTTTTATGCCAGGTTGTTCAAGTGAGATGTCATCTCGTTCGAGCGACATATAGATGCCACGCAATGTCTTTCAAATGACACGTGTACGTCATTAGAGCGAGATCCCTATTTCGTTCGAGCGACTAAGGAGGCACATTTTTTTATAAATACATATTAAATGGTTTCGTTTTCATTAAGAAGTCCTAGCGTTTTGAAAGACAGAAAACTGCGAAACTGCAGAATCTTTTTGACTTCTTCTTTTTGGGTTTAATCCCTTTTTATTTTCAATTCACAAAAATCCCATATGCGTTGGTGAATTATTTTGGTGTTCAAGAACACACTTTGCTTTTGATCATTCTTTGTTGGGAGAACTCTACAACCGGAGAGTTGCGTGCTATTATGGAGGGAGTCCCTGTGAATACTTTAGACTGCGTGTCTGGACTGCGCCAGGTGGTATAGCTGCGTGCGTGTGAACCATTGCAGATTTCTAACCGATGCTTTAAAGGTTTGACGAAGACACTTTGCGTTACTCTTGTAGGAGAAAGAAAGATGGTATGTAAGTCAATGGTCTTGTAAACTTGTCAAAATTCTAGAAGTAAAAGGTGTTTCCCTTCGGGGTTTATTCATGAACTTTGTGTTGCACGCTTTATTTATTTTTGGGTTGAGACACGAACACACGTAGTTGCATGTTTAGGGGTTGAATTAATTTGGTTTAAAAATAGACTCTAATTAAATAAGTGTGCCAAAGTAGAAATTTGCGAATTTAATCAATTATCACACAGTCATACGTTTTACAAATTGGTATCAGATTTGGTTACACTATTTTATTGTGTATTCCTATTTTTTGCAAAATTTGTGTGATATAGATTTTTTTTGAAAAATCGCAATTTTTCCAATGGAGCACTCATATAATATGATGCCTATTTTTGATGGGTCTAATTATGCCAATTGGAAAGCTCGTATGAAATCACAATTAAAGGCTATTGATATATGTGTTTGGTTGTTGTGTGAAAGAGGGTGGACTCCTCCTACTGTCACCGTTGAAAATATCACCTCTTTAAAACCCGTGTCGGCCTGGACTGAAGATGATTTTAAAATGTCTAATTTTAATTCAAATGGTTTGAGTACTATTTCTGGAGCCGTCAACCCGACGAGTTTCGCTGAATTATGACGTGCACCACGTCTAAAGAGGCATGGGATGTACTCCAATTGACACATGAGGGTACGAACGCGGTTAAAGAATCAAAATTTCAAAATCTTGCCACCTAATTTGAAACAATTACTATGTTAGAGTCCAAAAATTTTGATGAATTTTATGCACGTTTGTCGGACATTGTCAACACTAGCTTTAATCTGGGAGAGGCGATTGATAACACGTGTGTCGTTAAAAATATTTTGAGATCTCTCCCAAAATGCTTAATTCCTAAAGTGACTATTTTAAACTCTTTGGGAAATTTGAAATCACTTAAGTTGGAAGAACTTGTAGGAGATCTTCAAACCTATGAGATTGACATGTTTCCCCAAACGATTAAGGCTAAGGATAAAGGCATTGCTTTAAAGACTCATTTTAAGAAAAAGATAGAAAAAGTTTGTGAGTCCGATTCTGAGGGAGATTTTGATTTTAATGATATGGCCTTATTTGCAAAAAAATTTAAAAAGTTTCTCCAAATTTCTAAAGAAAATTCTTCCAATAAAAAGAGATTTTTTGAGAAAAATAAAAAGAAAGTAAAGGCGAAAGAAATCGGTGAGAGGGAAAAAGAGAATGACACAGATGAGGAGTGTGAGGAGGTTTTTGAGAACGTGACTTGTTTTGAATGTGGGGGTAAGGGGCATAAGTCGTTTGAGTGTCCTACATGGCTTCGAAAGAAAGGGAAGAAAGTAGCCATGCCCGCTACACTTAGTGACAGTAGTGAAGGTGAGGGTGATGAGATTAGTGGTGAGAAGTTTGTTGCTTTTTTAGAAAGTCGTGTGAGCACACCCACTTTGTCCCACAATAGTGCACATGAATGCGATAGTGATGATTTGAGAGCTTCAAGTGACGGAGAAAGCGAGAGTGAAAGTGAGCTCCAAAAGGCATTTAGAGATTTGTACATCGAGACCTTAAAAACAAAGAAGTATAATAGGGATTTAGGTCATCGAGTGTTAGATTTGGAGAGAGAGAAGGAGGTTTTAAGAAAGAAAAATGTGATTTGACCGACACGGTGTCTAGTTTGACGACACGTGTATCCTAACTCAAGAGTGATCTCGAACGTGCTAGGGAGGTCAATTTCAATTTTGAGAACTCACCTAAGAAGGTTGAAAAGGTGGTTCTTAATCCCGATAAGGGTAGAGTTGATGGGCTTGGAAAAGGTCATGACGGTGCTTCCACTTCTTTTGTCGCACCCGAGCCGGTTCCCACTTTAGTGATAGATTCACATGGCCCGAAAACTAACCCACCTAGGCATCCCATTCCTATTAGGAGAGTGCATCCTAGAGTTTTTGAGAGAGGTGTTCCTAGGCCTATTTTTGTTTGTTCCCATTGCAAGAGGTGAGAGAACCTTACGAAATATTGCTTTAAGTTGGGTTATGTGTCATATTTTGCTACTACACGTGTTTCTGCGACACATGCACCCACACATGATACTTTACATGCTCCTAAAGACTATATGAGAGAGTTTGCACATTTAGGTGAGTAAGTTACGTTTTTGGTCAAAACTTCACAAAATTTGATAGAGTTTTTTCATAAGTTGACACCACCTTCGAAAACCCCTCCGCACCTAACGATTGAGGTTTGGCTTGTTTACTAGCATAGGATGTTTTCCATAATGAAATTATTTTCCTATTGCTAGTATGTATCATTTTTGTATGTTTTCCATTTTTTGAAAATTTTTGAAAAAAACAAAAAGATTTTATTTTGATAAAATTTTTGAAAAATCCAAAAAGAGTTTTGTATTTTGTTTACACCGTTTATGGATGGACACTTAGGATGACCGAGTCACAACATCATTCCATTTTTCATGTGACTATTTTATAGTGTTTTGAGATAATATGTCAATTCATCCATGTGCTTTATAATGTTTGGAGTCATTAAGATGTAATTAAGTGTTACTTTCTACATGTTTGGCTCATGATTTCCTTTATTGCACACATGCATGGATTTGTTTGATTATTGTGCTTGTCTTATCACATGTTGGTTGGGTGTTTTCACTTCAATCTTGTCCTTAAAATGAACCAAGCGCGATAAAATTTGATAAGAAAGTTGTGCATGTAAGAGCCGTTTGTGAGTTTGTGTTCTTTATTTGAAAATGAGGAAGGGCTGCGAAAGGTTCATTTGGCTTTTGCAAATACTAAGCCACTGTTTAAATTGGGCCTAGAAAATTGAGAAATTTTATTATCCGAGGTCCAAAGAGGTTTAAAAGATCCCAGAAAAAATTTAAAGGCAATAAAAAGAAATTCATGCCAAAAAGGGGCCATTAGGTTTTTGCACCAATTCTCCAATGTTTGAGAATTTAGATTACCTCTAAAAGAAAATATGCATGAGGGAGTTTGGATGGAGATTCAAAATGGGTTTGCACATCCTTGAAATTCTTGAAAAAGTTCTACATAGTTTTTGACGTAATTGGGGTGGAAATCACTTTGACTTTGATTTGTTGATTTGCAGAAGACGATGTCATCTAAATTCAAAAAAAATTACACCTAAGGATAATTTTGATGTTCATTCATTAGGAGTACATGTATTCATCATGCACATATGATTGATTGAGTTGATTTACCTATCGAATGTGTTCACACCCATTCATTTCGTTTCCATGACTTGGTTATTTTAGTATAAATCCATGGTGTCGGATTTTTGTATCTTATTTTTGCTTTGAAAAATCCAAAAATTGTTTGTGGATGTTTTTGGGATATACCTTTGCATGTACGTAGTTTGATCCTTGTTTTCTATGCATTTTGTCATGACACTCCATGTTTTGATTGTTTCTTCTTATCTGTCTATTTGGGGACATCATAAAAAGGGGGAGAAAGAATTATCATGTTATGGGGGAGTTTTCATTATGGGGAAGATTTGATTTATTAATGATTTATTCTTATCATTTCAAACTCGATACGTCACGAAGGTTTTTGCTTTATATCATGTGTGTAGGTACAAAGAATGAAGATAATTATGTTGCACACCCTGATGAGAAAAGCTTGGAGATTTGATGGAGATTTTTGAAGAACAGTGTGAGATCTTGCAAATTTATTCATGGGAGGGTATATTTATATAGGTCATTTTGGTATTTGATAATTCAAATGTTTTTATGTTTGTACCGGCATAGACATAGGGTGAGATTTGTAAGGACATATTTGTATAAATGTCCGTATCAATTAATTATATCGTATACCGTTACAACTGTCGAAGAAGTTCAAGAGCAATCTACATCAAGACAAATTCGAATATATCAAGGTTCTTCATCAAAAAGACTCTGCAAAGTTTACTTTGGTAAGGTTATGTTTTAAATACCTAAACTTGGCACTTAGAGCTTTCAGATATTTTTTCAAAATATTTTCGAAGTGTCAGAACGGACTTTTTCGTCAAAATTTAAGAATGAGTAATTTTTCTAAGTCCTGTAGCGTACCTCATTTTTGACGCCAGGTCATTCAAGCGAGATGTCATCTCATTCGAGTGACATGTAGATGTCGCACGATGTCGTTTAAACGACACGTTTACGTCATTCGAGCGAGATCCCTATTTCGTTCGAGAGACTAAGGCGGCGCATTTTTTCATAAATACGCATTAAATGGGTTCGTTTTCATTAAGAAGTCCCAGTGTTTTGAAAGATAGAAAACTGCAAAACTGCAGAATCTTTTTGACTTCTTCTTTTAGGGTTTAATCCCTTTTTGTTTTCAATTCACAAAAATCACATATGCTTTGGTGAATTGTTTTGGTGTTCAAGAACACACTTTGCTTTTGATCATTCTTTGTGGGGAGAACTCTAGCATACGGCTTAATGCTTCTGCCACCACATTAGGCTTCCCTAGGTGATACTAGATATCAAACTGATAGTCTTTCACAAATTATTGAAAAACTACCACTTAAGTTGTTTAATACAACATTAAACTATCTAAGTGGCTCCAAACAATTTGTTGAAGAAACTTTTTTCTTAAAATAAATTATAAACACAAGATGTGTAAAACAGTTATGAACGAGTAATTTCAGTTATAGGTTTACCAGTTTTGAAAAACAAAACTTGAAAAAAATAAACCAACACAACCTCAAGAAGGAGATAAGAGTAAAAGGAAGTGCACACAAGCGATTTTAACGTGGCAAAACCCCACCCAATTGGGGAAACATCCACGGTGACCTTTACGTCACAAAACAAAAATTCACTAAAACATAGTAACAAATTACAAGCTATTTAACAATCAAACCACACAAACAAACCTAATCTAAGTTCAGAATCGTTACCAACTCCTCTGGATTAGATCTTACTTCTCTGAAGGTTGTTATTATTGATGTTCTCTTCAGCTTCATAACTTTAATCGATTCCAATTTTACATCGACTCAGACAAGTTCAAGATCATTCATCCAACACTTTAAGTGTGCTAGAGTGAAAGTGTAGTGGTGATTTGCTCTTTAACATGTGCATGCAACACACTCACACTTAATACAGACATAATGATTTATCAAATTACAGAATCACTAGATATGTAAGATTTTATAAAATCAGTTTAGTCAAGACTAAATCAGACTTTAAACCTTTCAAAACAACTGCAATGCAAGAGGGAATCTTGTTGTGAAATATCCAATATCCTAACACTCTCTTGTTTTATAAATAGTAAATATAGAAAGTGAAATCCCCAATTAAGATCTTAAATCTAGATCTAAGTCCGATAGTTTGGGTAAAATGAAATTAGAACGAATATTGTTGGTTTAGGGTTTGAAAACATAAAATCAGTTTTAAAATAACCAACAAATAAAATTTCTCGAAATAAGAAATCAAAACAGTAAACTATCTATGTGATTTATATCACAAAGATGAGATCTCAAGTTTCTATGTAGAGAAACTGAAAATATCAACCAATGTGACTAAGTTGGAAGAATGATCAAGAGCAAGAGAGGATAACTTCTCAAAACACTAACTAAACACTCAAAGGTTTAACTCTCAGAAAAGTATTTCTAGTTTGGATTTAACGAAGTTTGATTAGGGTTTTATTTCTCACTCTAATCCTTTTCTCTCTTCTCTATAGTCTCTCTTTTTTCTCTCAAATGAGGAATAACCAAAAGTCTCTAATTGTGTCACAGATGACATCTATTTATACAAGACGTAGAAGGATATGGAATGAAGACTTAAAATCAAGAGCTGTGATTAAATTTGGCTTAATCGATGTAAATCTAAGGGTTCTCAAGAAGCGGTGTAAATAGCCCACGCTGATTAATTAAAACTAATTCACTTAGATTGATTCCAATCACATTCATACCGTAGGTTAAAACGATCCAAGGTTTAAAAATAAGTCACATGTATGTGGGTGATAAGAAACACAAATCTAACCGATATGTGCGCAACACGTGGACGCTGTAGATTCACTCTCACACGCGTGTTTTTAAGTTCCTAATTAATTCCAGTTTCACCCACATTATTTTCTACCGCTTTTGAATTCTACCAAAGACAATTTTAAGGCATAAAACATAATTACATATCTACCCTAAAGCTTTACAAAGTTCCAATTTTAATTTCCAAAAAAATATTTAAAATTATTAGAAAATATTAAATAAATCCCAAAAATGATTGAAAAATCATTTTAAGGGGATTTAACTCACACATGATCATCATGCAGTTCTAGTGTGTGGTGTATGTGTTGTACCTTCATGAACTTGTAGAGTAATATCAATGAAGCTTTGAAGATTCTGAGGCGTTTTGGTTCATCTAGGGATAGACACAATTTTGTTAAAATTTCCAAACTAGATGAGTTCCTATATAAGGTAGACTCAAGTGAGTCAAAGATATAGGGTGCTTCAATCTCCCCTTTTGGAAATATGAGACAAAATCTCCTTTAATTCATCTAGGACTCATAGGGATACCAAAAGAAATAATAAAATCCTATTCTTATACAAAAAAATTCTATCTACCCAATATCCTTGAAAGATAAAATTACATAACTCAATTAGATATAAATCATTACCCTATCAAAATTCTGTTGAAACTGATGGTACTGATTTTTAAAAATAAGATAACTAAAACCAAGCTTTTTAGTTGATAATATACAACAATGACTCGATTTTCTCCCCTATTTTGTCTTAAATGCACAAAGGGAAAAGAAAATCATTATTCAGCATATAACACTATTCAGCAAAAATCATGCCAATCGACTTGTGTAAAGATTCAAAACTCTCATTATCTAAAGGTTTAGTGAATAGATTGGATAATTGTAATTCAGTAGGAAAATAATTAATTTCCAACTCCCTAGATTCAATTAACTCGTGTATAAAATGATATCTGATTTTAATATTTTTAGCCTGAGAGTGTTGAACAAGATTTTTAGAAATGTTAATCGCGCTTTGATTATCACAATAGAGATGTAACTTACCTTCAGTGATACCATAATCTTTTGACATTTGTTTTAGCCAAAGTAATTGAGAGCAATAGCTTCCTGGTACAATATATTCAGATTCTGCAGTAGATAAGGAAGTGCAGTTTTGTTTCTTACTACTCCATCCTATGAAGTTGTTATCGATGTAGTAACACGCTCCTGAAGTACTTTTACTATCATCGATAAACCCGACCCAATCAACATCGGTGTAACCTACTATAGTGTTAGATGTGTCTTTAGTGTACTAAAGTCCTAAGTTTAAAGTTCCTTTGATGTATTTGATAATCCTTTTAATGCACAAAAGGTGCCTCTCTTTAGGATTATTTTGATATCGTGCTCACACACGAACATAGTACATGATGTCAGGACAGGAGGCAGTAAGATAAAGTAAGCTTCCTATCATACTACGGTACAATGTGGTATCAATTGATTTGCCATTCTCATCTTTGGAAAGTTTAACTGTGGTACTCATAGGAGTCTTAGCGTCTTTAGCTGTTTCTAGGCCAAACAACTTAACAATTTCTAAAGTGTATGTAGATTACGATAGAAATAATCCTTCTGAATTTTGTTTAACTTGGAGTTTTAAAAAGAACTGTAACTCTCCATAAGTGACATTTGGAATTCTTTGTGCATAATGTTAGAGAAGGATTTAAATTCTAAAGGGGAAGTAGAACCAAAAATGATATCATCAACATATACTTGAGCAATAGTAATGTTTTTATCAAAATGTTTGACAAATAAGTTTTGGTCATTTCCTCCTCTCCTAAATCCATTATCTAAAAGAAAGGTGGATAGACGCTCATACCAAGCTCTAGGAGCTTGTTTTAACCCATAAAGAGCTTTCTTAAGATGATAAACATAATTTGGGTGATGAGGGTCAATAAACCCTTTGGGTTGTTCTACGTAGGTCTCCTCAGTTAAAATTCCATTAAGGAAGGCTGCCTTAACATCCATTTGATATAAAGTGAAATATAAATGACATGCTATGGAAAAAAGTAAACGAACAGATTCGAGGCGAGTGACAGGAACAAAAGTTTCCTCGAAATTTATTCCTTCAATCTAAGAATAGCCCTAGGCAACTAATCTACCTTTATTCCTAATAATCATCCCAGACTCATAAGTTTAATTTTTAAAAATCCAACGTGTGCCAATAACCCTTTTATTTTCAGGTCTGGGTACAAGATACCAAACGTCATGAATGACAAATTGAAGAAGTTCCTCTTGCAGAGAACTTACCCACAAGGTGTCATTCAAGGCCTCATTTACATTTTTGGGCACAATAAGAGACACAAAACATGCAAAATGAGTAATGTTATGAAGTTGAGATCCTGTACGAACAGGTTCAGTAATATTACCAACTACACTATCTAAAGGATGATCTTTAGAAACCCAGTTAGGTACATCAGGGGTCTCAGTTGGTAAAGATTTAACTATTTCTGGAGAGTCATAATTTAAAATATTTTCGGGCTCATCCACAATAATTGATTATTTGGTCTTACTTTGTACATTAGTGTCACTTACAACCACATTAATGGATTCCATCATAGTTTTGGTACGAAGATTGTAGACACAATTGGATCTACTGTTTGGAGAGTATCCTAAAGAGATGGCTTTATCACCTCTGGTTTTGAATTTGGACAGATGTTCTTTGTCTTTACAGACATAATAGGTACTACTAAAGGTTCTAAAGTATTTTAGGTTCGGTTTCTTTCCATACCAAAGCTCATAGGATGTTTGTTTGGTATTCTTCCTTAGATAAACACGATTCATTATATGACAAGCAGTACGAATGGATTCTACCCAAAAGTATTTTGGTAGTTTTTGAGCATGAATCATCACGCAGGTCATTTCTTGAAGAGTGTGATTTTTGCGCTCAGCTATCCCATTTTGTTGAGGTGTCTTACAATAACTAAATTCATATTTGTAACCATTATAGTCACAATATTCTATGATACCTAAATCTATGAATTTTACTCCTCTATCTCTACGAATTCTATCTACTTGGGTGTCCTTTTCATTTTTTATACGAACTAGGATTTTCAAAAACTTTTGAAAGGTTTTTGATTTATGCATTAGGAAGGCAACCTAGGTAAATCGAGTGAAATCATCAACCACAACACGAATGTAGTTGTCTCCATAAATACTTACAATACGAGAAGGACCCCTTAGGTCCGTATGGATGAGTTTTAGAGGTTTAGTGGATATAACTTCTTTGACCTTCTTATCGGGAGCCTTGATAATTTTTCCTTCTTGATAAGGACCACAAACAATAGAAATTGGTTTGATCTTGGGAAGACCTCTAACTATCTCTTGGGATCATAATTTTCCAAGGTTATCATAGTTAATGTGACCCAAATTATTATGCCATATCTCATTGTCATCCATTCTGGAAATGTTACAGACCTTTGTACTTGGATTGATTGTGTAACAGTTATTTGGAGTACGGAGTCCTGTAATAATTCAGTCACCTTTTTCATTTAAAATTTTACAATTGTTCTTTGAAAAAGTGACAGTATGGTTGGAGTCACAAAACTGTGATATACTTAGCAAATTTGCTTTAAGTCCTTTTACCAAGGGTACATTATCAAGAATGGATAATCCTTCTTCATGGAGTGTTCCTTTACCAATGATCTGGGTTGATACACCATCTCCAAACAAGACTTTTCCTCTGGAGAAGTTAGTTTTGTTTGAGAGTTTGGAATCATCCCCAATCATATGTTTGGAACATCCTGAGTATAAATACCATCTAGTTAAAGTATGTTCAACTCTAAAAGCACTAATCACTATGTTACAATTTAACTGGGGTAATATATTATCTTTTCTAACCCAAATTTCTCTAGTTTTTAATTTTCACTTATTAGCTCGTATTTGATAAAACATGCGAGCTTCTCCTTTTTCTTTAAAAGATTTTTGTTCAATTTTTTGTTGTTATAAACTGTTGGAGCAATTGGTCTAGAATAGAATCTAGGATTCCTTCTTATAGATTGTCTTTTAGTATTAGTCCTTTTCCTGCTGTTATGATAGTTAGCATTCTTATATGGCTGTCTAGAAAGGACATAATTATTTTGGCTTCTCCTAGAATAGTTGAAGTTACGGTAAAAATGAGAGGTATAGATAGGATTATATAGACGTTTGGAATAGCAACCATCTAAGGAATGTCCATATACATCACAATAGGAATATTAAAGATGACATGTTGAACTCATAACCTTTGGAAAGTTGTTATTTAAAGGTTTGCCTAAGTTTTGAGCTCTAGTCTTATTCCTAGGTGGCACAGAATGAAACATTGAATCTGCTTGTCGTATAGGAGGGTAGACAAATTTGGTCTTTTCTTCAACATCATGCTTAGATTAGCTTGATTCACCAATGTCTATATTCAGTTGGTTTTTATCAAACTCATTTTTTAAGCCTTGAAAATTTGGACAAGTTTCAATAGGCCTTTTGCGACCAGACACAAAATTTATGGTTTAAAAATTCTTAGTTTGTGTCTTAGAACTGGGACAAAATCCTATTCTAGTTCTGTCATCAGAATTGGTTTTATTTCCAGCAACACAATCTTCAAAACACTTGGAATTCTTTTCAAATTTTTTAATTTTTTTGAAGAATGTGGATTTTTTCTCTTTTGTTTGTTCAAATTCTAACAACGTTCCTTTGTACTCTTTCTCCAGAATTTCATTAGAGTTAGATAACTCTTTCAGTTTTTGTTCAAAAATTTTGGTTTAATTATCATGAGTTACACATTGGGTGGTATACTCTTCAGCATTTTGTTTGATCACCAGACTATAGGTCTCTATCTTCTGGGTAAGATCTTTGACAGTTTTTTCAAGCCTAGTGCTTTTCTTGAGAGTTTTTGTGTATAGTGTGTGAATGTTAAGAAGGTCATCATTTTCGGAGTCACTAAGTGTGCCGTGTGTCGTGTGCAGTGTCCCCTAGTGGTTCATTTTTAAGACTCACACACCCATTGACATCAACAATATCGCGTTCCCTTTAACTCACAAACATAGCATTTGAAGCATTATCAACATTCTCAAGCAATAAGGCAGATAAACTAGTAGGCATACTATCAGACATGGTATGATCATATTCCTCATTATCATTATAGATTATCTTAGCAAAGAATAACATTCAAGGGTCAAAATTGTTAGATAACTCAGGTTCATCATTTTCAGAATCACTTGAGTCATCCCAAGTCTTGCTTAAATGAGTCCTACTATGCTTGTGAAGTTTGTTTAAGTGAACCCTACAGTCACTAGCCATGTGTCCTAGATTTCCACATCTATAGCATTCAACATTCTTAAGGTCTTTCTCAGGTCTCTTGTGATTGTCAGATTGGTATTTGTCTTGTCTTCTCTCATGAGGTCTGTTATTAGATTGATTTGGATAAGTAGGCTTTCCGTGTCTTTTTTCAATTTCATTTTGAAAACTCACAATTTTCTTAAATTGTTTAGACATTATGGCAATCTAATTATCCAAAGTATCCAAATTTCGGTCCTCATCAGAGTCTAAGTCAATGTTAGGTATACTAAATTCAAGTGTGGTCAACTTAGATAAAAAAAACAAGATTGAAAGTAGACTGTCTCTTTTGGGATTGGGTTAATTGTTTCTTAAATTCTAGTTCCATTTCCACAGTTCTTAATTTGCTAGTGAGGAGTTCAGGTGTCAGATTTTGATCATCCATCTACTCAATTGCATATATTTTATTATCAAATTTTTATGGAAGTGATCTTAGAATTTTAGATACAATTTCCTTTCTATCATAAACAATCCCATTTGCATGCAACTTATTCACAATGTGAGTTAGTCTAATATAGAAGTCATCAAATAACTCAGTCTTAGTCATGATCAAAGAGTTATACTGCTGGATTAGTATTTGAGTTTTAGCAGCTTTAACTCTGGTATCACCCTCATAAGCAGTCCCTAGGGTGTCCCAAGCTTTTTTAGATGTAGAACAGAATGATATTCTCTTAAATTCGTGTTCATTTATAGACATGAATATAGCATTTTTGCCTTTATTGTTATTAAGTGAAACATGTTTCTCTTCTTTAGTGAATTCACTTAGTAACTTCCTGATCCTCACAGTACTTCCTTAAGCGACTGGTTTAGTAGGAAAAGTGTAACCATTTTCTATAACTTCACAGACATCATCTCCCAAAGTCCCTTGGATGAATGCCACCATCCTTACCTTCCAGTATGGGAAGTTAGTTCCATCAAAGAGAGAGGGTCTTGACTGGTTACCTAATCTCTCAAATTTCTTGTCCATAATTTGTTTTGAGAAAACAATTTTAGAAACACAAGATCTTAAAAAATTTTGATAAACTAAAGCTCTGATACCAATTGAAAAAATACCACTTAAGTTGTTTAATATAAGATTAAACTATCTAAATGGCTCTGACCTGTTTGTTGAATAAACTCTTTTTTTAAAACAAATTATTAACACAAGATGTGTAAAACATTTATGAACGAGTAATTTCAGAAATAGGTTTACCAGTATTGAAAAACAAAACTTGAAAAAAATAAACCAACACAACGTCAAGAAGGAGATGAGAGTAAAAGGAAGTGCACACAAGCGATTTTAACGTGGTAAAACCCACCCAATTGGGGAAACATCTACGGTGACCTCTACGTCACAAAATAAAAATTCACTAAAATAGAGTAATAAATTACAAGCTATTTAACAATAAAACTACACAAACAAACCTAATCTAAGTTCAGAATCGTTACCAACTCCTTTGGATTAGATTTGACTTCTCTGAAGATTGTTTTTATTGATGTTCTCTTCAACTTCGTAACTTTACTCGATTCTAACTTTACGTTGACTCAGACAAGTTTAAGATCATTCAACCAACACTTTAAGTGTAGTAGAGTGAAAGTGTAGTGGTGATGTGCTCTCTAACATTTGCATGCAACACATTCACACATAATACAGACGTAATGATATATCAAATTACAAAATCACTAGATATGCAAGATTTTCCAAAATCAGTTTAGTAAAGACTAAATAAGACTTTAAACCTTTCAAAAAAACCGCAGATCAAGAGGGAATCTTGTTGTGAAATATCTAAGATCCTAACACTTTCTTGTTTTGAAAATATTAAAGATATAAAGTGCAATCCCCAATCAAGATCTCAAATCTAGATCTAAGTCTGATAGTTTGAGTAAAATGAAATCAAAATGAATATTGTTGGTTTAGGGTTTGAAAACATAAGATCACTTTTAAAATAACTGATAAGTACCCAAAAGTGTATATTTTATGCCCCGAATAGATGCATTTTAGTCACTCGTTTTAATTAAAATTGGCCTTATGTCGTATTTTATCATTTTACAGGACAATACGCAATTGCGGTACAAATAATGCTAAATCAGTGCAATTGCAACTAAATAGCGGTTAAAAGCTTGCATCGAAGAAATCAAAGGAGACCGCGAAGTCTGGAGTCCATTCTGAGCCTGCCCCGATGTGATCCGATGTCTCGAGCCAGTCCCGTAACCCTAACCTAAGCCTACACCGAGCCCAGACCATTCCCCGAGTCCCTTGTGTGTTGAGTTTGTACCTTTATTATTTTTTTAGATTTTTATTTTTTAGTCGTTTTATTTTTAGGATTTACTTAGATTTATTTAGAAATTTCTAGGATTATGTTCTAGTTTTCTATTTCTTTATTTTGATTTTTGATTTTTATTAGTTTAATTATTAATCTTTATTTTATTTTATTTTTTTTATTAGGATTAATTTTTAGAAATTAGTTTTAGTTTTATTATATTTCATTATATATATATATATATATATATATATATATATATATATATATATATATATATATATATATTTTTTTTTTTTTTAGTTTTATTTTATTAAGATTATATTTTTTTAGGTTTAATAGAGTTTTATTTTATTTTAGTTTGAGATGTTATTATTTTTTTAGTTTTATTAGATTTGTTTAGGTCTTAAGTTTTATTTTGAATTGATTTTTAGATTTTTTGTTTTTATTTATTTTATTATTTGAGTTTTTTTAGGATGTTATTTTTTTAGTGTGTCATTGTTTTTTAGGGCTGCAAAACAAACACACACACCCATATCCCTACCATTTACCCAACCCGCTGTTGTCCTATTTCCAATCCACTTGCGACCCGCGACCCAGGCGGGTCTGTTTCCAGGACTTCCACCCAAACCCCACCGGTGCGATCCCAGCCATCCCCGGTAACGGCGCCATTTGATAGCTCTTAATTTGTGTCTTCCTTCGGATATGGATTTGGAATGTCGTTGCGGACAAAACTTCGAGTATCAAAATTCCTGGAATCACCTACAAAACTTTTTAAAAATTCAGTATCGTGGCAAATACGGGTATCAATCCAATTTCTATCGTTGAAACGGTAATCGTGAAAATTTGCAATTCCAAATTTTATTAAGAAATCTTTTTTTTTTTGTGTTTTAAAAATTTTTCTTTTAACACATTCCCCTAGTGCTCCATCTCTACACTCCCTATTAGGCGATCGTGTTCCTATCGTTCCTCCTCATTTTTCTGATCCGTGTTCTTCTTCGGAGACGCCTAGTTCTCCCACTTCCCCTGGTTCTGTTACCCCACACATCATGGCCGACGAACGTGCTTTAAGGGACTACTTTGCCCTGATTACGGCCACTCCGCCTTCATGTATCGTCCTTTCGCCCATTCCGTCCGTGCAATTTGAAATTCGCCCCGCGACTATTTCTATGTTGCCCAGTTTTCATGACCTGAACGTGAGTCTCCTTATACTCACTTGCGGAAATTTCTCACTGTGTGCGCTACTTTCAAAAATTAAAACATAGATGAAGAGAATGTTCGTCTTCGGTTGTTTCCCTTGTCTCTTCACGATAATGCATCCACGTGGCTCCATTCCTTGCCACCGGATTCTATCCTCACTTGGGAAGAACTTGTTAAGAAGTTCATGTCTAAATTCTATCCCATGAGCAAAACCAATGAAATGCGCCAAGCAATTCATGATTTTAGACGAAAGGCTACTGAACAGTTTTGTGAAGCATGGGGCCATTTTCAAGACTATATTAATAGTTGCCCACATCACGGTCTCGAGAAAAGTCGCTTAGTCCATAGTTTTTACAATGGTCTTATCCCTTCTTCTCGCACCATGATTGAATCCATGCATAAAGTAAAGTTCATGCATTTGACTCCCATTGTCGCCTATAATTTTCTCCTTGAATTAGGCGATGACTCCCATGATTGGGAGGGTACCAATGCATTTTCGAGATCCGATCCTCCACGTGTAGGGAACACTTCTGAGGTAAAAAATGATCCTGATTTAAAAACTTTACTACACAGCTTACACTCTTTGACTAAAACCGTTGACGCTCTCAGTTGTACTATGCAACAAAATGTTACACTTTCTAAACAAGCAATGACTGTCAACGATTCTAGTCCTTCCTCTTGTGGTGTATGCTTAAGTCAAGATCATTTAGATCATTTGTGTCCCCTATTGCAAGATGATCCCGAACCCAACATGGCTCAAGCATGTGCCTTTGATACCACTAGGAAACCCGTTCCCCCGTCGTTTACGTACAATCCTAACAATAGGAATCATCCCCATTTCTCTTATAAGTACGACCACACTTCCGCTCCTTCCCAACCACAACAACATGTTGGTGGTCCCCCTGGGTTTCCACACAACCCACAAAGACAACCTCTCCCTCCTGTCCCACATCAGTCTGCTCCTTACCATCAATCGCACTTTCCATCTTCCTTTGTCCCCCACGGCGGACATTCCAATAATAATAATCAGCTTGTTCATGTTCCCCCGCCTTCCTTTGATTATTCACAACCGCTTAATTCTCAACGCGAGTTGGTTCCCCAACCATCTTATGCTCATTCGCCCAATTCATCCACCTCTTCTCTCGAGAATATTCTCACTCAGTTTATGAACACTCAGACTCAGGCCATCCAACGACTTGAGCAACGTTTCAACCAATTCGAGTTTGAGCGAGAGAAAGGTCAGTTTCCTAGTCAGCCCATTGCTAACCCTAAGGGGAATGGCAAAGACTCGGCCTACGAGGTTGGTTTGACTTCTAATCCACCCAATTACCAAGCGAATGTGAAAGCGGTGTTGATCGAGTGGAAAAACCGAGCGTCCGTGTAATACGCTAGTCGTTGTTATCGGCTTCCAACCTCAATACAAAAAAAACCTAAACTTTTAACTACACTTTTATGGAGTATAGTAGTAAGTCTGGGTATCGAATCCACAGGGAATGTTTTATAGAATTTAATTGATTTATTACTTCTAAAATAAAAATGAAAAAGATGATGATTGGGAAAATTTCTATTAAAAAATTACTTAAGAAAAACAAACTAAAAAGTGCAAAAGAAATTAGATCTGACAAATGGGAGAAAATAGGGTAGGGTACAATCCCTCAATCCTTAACAAATTATCCTTTAGAATACTAGAATTATAAATCAAAATTCTTGATTAAATCCAGTCCTTATCATCACTAAGCATTACATAAATGAGGTTCAAGACCGCATCATATGAAATCAAAGATCAATATAAGGCGGTGAATGACAAATTATACATACAAAGCATTCTTAAACATCCCAAGTACCTAGGGCAAAAGAGATTAAAAGATATGACAATGCATATATGATTTTCATTCACGATTCAACCAATATTTTCATTTATTTTCTAATTTTCCATACAAATAATTTGTATTAGGATTGAGTTCATGTACCCCAACCCTTGAGAATTTAGCTATTCATGATTGGATTAAAAAAAACAAATTCATACACAACATTAAAGATCTACAAGACATTATAAATAAATTGCAAATAATAAAACAAGAGAATGGAAATGAGATTACTTGAATTCAGCAACAAGAACGGAATTGGGATTCATAAATTCTAACAAAATAGGATTCATGAAAACTCTTGAAGGAATAGAAAATTTGCTCTCAAAATCTAACCCTAAAATTCAATCTAGCACTTCTAACCTACTCCTAACCTAGCCTCTCTCTAGCAACTCCCCTTCAAATGATGTAGGTCATGGGCTTTTATAGCACAAAATCTCGAAATTGACAACCAATAATGCTTGTGGAACAAGTTTTCCAAGAGTTGCACTGCATTAAATGCATAATTAATGATAGAAATCCGCACATCCAGACTCTTCATTATCCTGCAACTTCAAAACATCATAACTTCTTCACCGTAGCTCGGATTGAGGTGCCGTTTTTTCCAGTATTCTTGTAATTTAGAGCTCTTCAACTTTCTAGTTGGCCCCATATTCGTACTAAGGCTGAAAAATTACGAAAATACCCTTCAACCCTCCATTTCTTGGTTTCTTTCATTGTTTTGAGTTCTCCTTCGCACTAACTTGCGTGAAATACCTGTAAAACACATGAGAAATACACAAAGCACAAAATACTTGCCAAAATGGGTTAGTAGAATACATTTGAGACAAATCCAAGCTACTTACACTGCACGGGATCATAAAAATACTGAAATTAAGGGGATAAATGTGAAGAATATGTGCCTAAACACACCCCCTAACTTAGAACTTTGCGCGTCCCGAGCAATGTAAATGAATTAGTTTAAAGTTCAACTCTTGAAAATTCTTTTATTGGGATAGAATACCTTTTTCGCGGGCAAGCGATTGCATTTAGCGTATGCAATAAGCCTTTAAACCCCTAGGTTACCCTAGTAGGACAAGTTTTGTCTCGTGAGGGTTTGCAGTGAATTTACCCACAAAATTCTTTATTGACTCAAATAAAGATCAAAATACTTAAAAATTGTACAATTTAAACTTTTCGAAAAATAATCACCATAAATTCATATTCAAATGTCTCAAACCATAGTGTGTGTGTGCAAAGCCAAAAATTCAACCTCAAATTTCCACCGATTGAGCATTACGTTACTTTCCGAAAATTCGTTTTGATTCAAATTCTTACGGAATGCTCTCACAAACGAATCACTCGGATTGTGGCTATTTTCTCTCGGTATGCATGATATAAAGAGTAAATATAATGGACACAAATTCATGCATACAAAATTGAAAAGAAGGAAATATATAGTGAAAAGATCTCATCATCGGAGTACAATTATTAGGAAATGGGAAACATCATCTCTTAATCACACCCTTTTAATCTCTTTTTTTATCTTTTCATGTCTTAGCTCTCCACGCAGTAACCAATATCGCAATTTGGACTCGGTTAGGACTTTTTCGGGTTAAAAAGTGTAAAGGGTAAAAATGGGAATGGACGGATTGTTCGAAATTGGAAAATGTCCTTATGACGTCCATTAGTGCTTTTTCGGGCCTTTGCTCAATTTTTTTTCTTTTTTTTTTCATTTTTTTTCTTGCTATTTTTGTTTTTTGAGCATTTTTTTCTTTTCTTGCCCCTTTTTATTGCACAATTTGGACTTACTTGATGAATTTTCTCAATTTTCACAATTCCGGGCTATTTGGTTTTTTTGGGTTATCAAACGAAAGGAAAATATTTTTTATTAGGCTCAAATTGGGTTGCAAAAGGATAATTTTATTTTTCCCAACTTTTTATGGCTAATATTTTTGGGTAACAAACGAGGGCCTACTTCATTGTCCAAATTGCTAATCACATTACCATATGCATCTCGAGATTAATTAAGTTTAGAGATATATTTAGCACGAATTTCGAGACAACATTTCACACATTTCCCATAACCGATCAAAACAAAGTATTGAGATCATCAACGACTTATTAAAATGCTGAAAAGAACTTTGAGTTAATCATAAACTCGGATTGATTTAAAAACTCATAAAAAATTGATAGGCTCGAAATCTCACCGGGTTGGGACTAATCTCCACACTTATTCGTAAAGTTGTCAATTTTCTTTCAATTTCCATCTTCGGTCAATTTTGGCTTAGTGCAATTGAGATTTAACAATTTGAGACTTTAAATAGAATAAAGGTGATATTTTTGAAAAATTTAAATTCCAATTTTTATTTATTTTGAAGAAAAATATTTTTGGTTTTTTTCAAAATTTTTCAATTTTTTTTTTCTTTTTCTAAAAAAAAAACATACTTGGAAAGAACATGTGATCGAATCAATGAATCTAAACAATAAATGGGAAGAATATCCCACACCCCCTAACTTAAATGTTGCATTGTCCTCAATGTGAATCAAGAACACAACATAAAGAGAGGAAAAGAAAGATATTACCCAAATTGAGCGATCCCTGATGAGTACAAGTGCATTGAATCTACAAAACATGTTAGAACCAAGCATAACAAAAATAATAACAAAATCTTTAACTAATGACACTACACTATTAAAAAAGAAAAGAAAAAGAAAAAGCAAAAAAAACTAATTATGTACAACCTACAATTTGAACGGCAAATAAATCATACACTAAAAGTCAAAAAATTTGAGGGTCCACCCAAAATACAATTTGACTTTGAGGGATTAATGGTGTACCCTCACTAGGATGCATGCCTCCCGAAAAATAAGAATTCCGTTTGAAAAACGGAAGGCATGTGTGAGATGGAGAAAATGAACCATCACCAATAAAAAAATTTAATGGGATGATGGGGGGTTTGGGTGGTAGGTGGGACAAGTACAATTGAGATCCAAGAAAAATATAATCACCTCCCAAAGATTTTTCAAGTAGTATGGGGAGAGGGGCACACAAAAAGGAACATTCCATATTAGAAAACAATTCTAGCAAAGTGTCTTTGTCGGTAAAAGGTGTAAACGTTTCAGAATTTTCAACCGACTCATAGGAATCTAGCGGTACTTCTAATGGTTCAATAACCGTGAACGAAAATGGTGATGAAATAAACTCAATCTCAAGTGATTCATCATCAATTGGAGATTGAATTTCAAGGGAGCAAGACTCACTTTCAATGAGATGTTCTTCAAAAATTTGAGGTGACACACAAGTCTCAACCTCCTTTTTGTTTTCCAAAATAGAACGCACATCATCGCAAAGTGTGACCATTTCCTTCACAAGACCATAATCGATATTCTTTGTGCTTTGGGTGGAAAGAAAATCCAGTACTCTTTTGGTTAGAAAAAGCGTGTATTCTTCCAAAGTAGGATCCCTTGGCTCTAGAACCTCAGATTCCTCTTTTGGTTGAAAACCTTTTATAGTTTCACAAATATTGGAGAAAAAATCTTCATTGGATTCCCCAAAATGATTTTTTTTTCGATATTCATTTTCAAGCTTTTCATACGCAAGATTTAGAAAGGCCTCACCCATGGTAATAGGCCGAGGCACAGATTCTTGAGAATATGTAATATAAATTTCTCTCCTATATTCATTTGCAAGCCTTTCACACTCCAGAGTTAGAACAACCTCACCAACGGTAATAGGTCGAGCCGCGGAGTCTTGAGAATAAAAAGTTTGAAAACGATTACCATATGAACCATTATAATTACCGAACTCACCATGAAAAGACATTATTACCGAATAGTATGTAAATGGAAATTTGAGTACAAAGGTGTGCGGTTGAGGATTCTACGTTTCTTGGCGCTCAATTGTGCAAGGCTACAAAAAGGTAAAAAAAAATCCAAGGAAAAAAAATCTTTCGAAATAGTAAATCAATTATAATCTGTAACAAAACATTCCCCGGCAACAACGCCATTTTTGATCGAGTGGAAAAACCGAGCGTCCGTGTAATACGCTAGTCGTTGTTATCGGCTTCCAACCTCAATACAAAAAAAACCTAAACTTTTAACTACACTTTTATGGAGTATAGTAGTAAGTCTGGGTATCGAATCCACAGGGAATGTTTTATAGAATTTAATTGATTTATTACTTCTAAAATAAAAATGAAAAAGATGATGATTGGGAAAATTTCTATTAAAAAATTACTTAAGAAAAACAAACTGAAAAGTGCAAAAGAAATTAGATCTGACAAATGGGAGAAAATAGGGTAGGGTACAATCCCTCAATCCTGAACAAATTATCCTTTAGAATACTAGAATTATAAATCAAAATTCTTGATTAAATCCAGTCCTTATCATCACTAAGCATTACATATATGAGGTTCAAGACCGCATCATATGAAATCAAAGATCATTATAAGGCGGTGAACGACAAACTATACATACAAAGCATTCTTAAACAACCCAAGTACCTAGGGCAAGAGAGATTAAAAGATATGACAATGCATATATGATTTTCATTCACGATTCAACCAATATTTTCATTTATTTTCTAATTTTCCATACAAATAATTTGTATTAGGATTGAGTTCATGTATCCCAACCCTTGAGAATTTAGCTATTCATGATTGGATTAAAAAAAACAAATTCATACACAACATTAAAGATCTACAAGACATTATAAATAAATTGCAAATAATAAAACAAGAGAATGGAAATGAGATTACTTGAATTCAGCAACAAGAACGGAATTGGGATTCAGAAATTCTTACAAAATAGGATTCATGAAAACTCTTGAAGGAATAGAAAATTTGCTCTCAAAATCTAACCCTAAAATTCAATCTAGCACTTCTAACCTACTCCTAACCTAGCCTCTCTCTAGCAACTCCCCTTCAAATGATGTAGGTCATGGGCTTTTATAGCACAAAATCTCGAAATTGACAACCAATAATGCTTGTGGAACAAGTTTTCCAAGAGTTGCACTGCATTAAATGCATAATTAATGACAAAAATCCGCACATCCAGACTCTTCATTATCCCGCAACTTCAAAACATCGTAACTTCTTCACCGTAGCTCGGATTGAGGTGCTGTTTTTTCCAATATTCTTGTAATTTAGAGCTCTTCAACTTTCTAGTTGGCCCCACCTTCGGACTAAGGCTGAAAAATTACGAAAATGCCCTTCAACCCTCCATTTCTTGGTTTCTTTCATTGTTTTGAGTTCTCCTTCGCACTAACTTGCGTGAAATACCTGTAAAACACATGAGAAATACACAAAACACGAAATACTTGCCAAAATGGGTTAGTCGAATACATTTGAGACAAATCCAAGCTACTTACACTGCACGGGATCATAAAAATACTGAAATTAAGGGGATAAATGTGAAGAATATGTGTGTTTAGGCACATATTCATCACATTTATCCCCTTAATTTCAGTATTTTTATGATCCCGTGTGTGTCACTCGAGTGTAAAAACCGAGCGTCCGTGTAATACGCTAGTCGTTGTTATCGGCTTCCAACCTCAATACAAAAAAAACCTAAACTTTTAACTACACTTTTATGGAGTATAGTAGTAAGTCTGGGTATCGAATCCACAGGGAATGTTTTATAGAATTTAATTGATTTATTACTTCTAAAATAAAAATGAAAAAGATGATGATTGGGAAAATTTCTATTGAAAAATTACTTAAGAAAAACACACTGAAAAGTGCAAAAGAAATTAGATCTGACAAATGGGAGAAAATAGGGTAGGGTACAATCCCTCAATCCTTAACAAATTACCGTACAGAATACTAGAATTGTAAATTAAAATTATTGACTAGATCCGGTCTTTATACATTCTAAGCATTACATATATGAGGTTCAACCCCGCATCATATGAAATCAAAGATAGATATAAAGTGGTGAATGAATCCAGTCTTTATATATTCTAAGCATTACGTATATGAGGTTCAAGCCCGCACCATACGAAATCAAAGGGAAATATAAAGAGGAGCTTTCACGATTCAATCAATATTTTAATTTAACCTCTATTTTCTACATAAATAATTTGCCTTGGATTGAGTTCATGTACCCCAACCCTTGGGAATTTAGCTACTCATGATTTGGTAAAAAAAACAAATTCATACACAAAATTATGGATCTACAAGACATTATAAATAAATTGCAAATAATAAAATAAGAGAATGGAAATGATATTACTTGAATTCATCAACAAGAACGGAATTGGGATTCAGAAATTCTTACAAACTAGGATTCATGAAAACTCTTGAAGGAATAGAAAATTTGCTCTCAAAATCTAACCCTAAAATTCAATCTAGCACTTCTAACCTACTCCTAACCTAGCCTCTCTCTAGCAACTCCCCTTCAAATGATGTAGGTCATGGGCTTTTATAGCACAAAATCTAGAAATTGACAGCCAATAGTGCTTGTGGAACAAGTTTTCCAAGAGTTGCACTGCATTAAATGCATAATTAATGACAGAAATCCGCACATCCAGACTCTTCATTATCCCGCAACTTCATAACATCGTAACTTCTTCACCGTACCTCGGATTGAGGTGCCGTTTTTTCCAGTGTTCTTGTAATTTAAAGCTCTTCAACTTTCTAGTTGGCCCCACCTCCGGACTAAGGCTGAAAAATTACGAAAATGACCTTCAACTCTCCATTTCTAGGTTTATTTCACTGTTTTGCGTTCTCCTTCGCACTAACTTGCATGAAATACCTATAAAACACATGAGAAATACACAAAACAAGAAATACTTGCCAAAAAGGGTTAGTAGCATAAATAAGAGACAAATCCAAGCTAATTACACTGCACGGGATCATAAAAATACCGAAATTAAGGGGATAAATACGAAGAATATGTGCCTAATCACACCCCCTAACTTAGAACTTTGCACGTCCCGAGCAATGTAAATGAATCTAACCAAAAATCCACTCTTGAAAATTCTTTTATTGGGATAAAATACCTTTTTCGCGGGCAAGCGATTGCATTTAGCGTATGCAACAAGCCTTTAAACCCCTAGGTTACCCTAGTACGACGAGTTTTGTCTCGTGAGGGTTTGCAGTGAATACACCCACAAAATTCTTTATTGACTCAAATAAAGATCAAAATACTTAAAAATTGTACAATTTAAATTTTTTGGAAAAATAATCACCATAAACTCATATTCTACTGTCTCAAACCATAGCGTGTGTGTGCGAAGCCAAAAATTAAACCTCAAATTTCCACCGATTGAGCATTACGTTACTTCCCGAAAATTCGTTTTGATTCAAATTCTTACGGATGCACTCACAAATGAATCACTCGGATTGTGGCTATTTTCTCTCGGTATGTATGATATAAAGAGTAAATATAATGGACACAAATTCATGCATACAAAATTGAAAAGAAGGAAATTTGTGGTGAAAAGATCTCATCATCGGAGTACGGTTATTAGGAAATGGAAACATCACCTCTAATTCACACCATTTAATCTCTTATATTATCTTTTCATGTCTTAGCTCTCCACGCAGTAATTAATTTCGCCATTCGGACTCAGTTAGGACTTTTTGGGTTAAAAGGTGTAAGGGAAAAAATGGGAATGGATGGAATGTTCGGAATTGGAAAATGTCTTTATGATGTCCATTAGTGCTTTTTCGGGCATTTGATCATTTTTCTCTTTTTTTTCTATTTTTTTTTTTTGAGCATATCTATTTTTTTCTGTTTTTCTCTTGCCCCTTTTTATGCACACTTTGGAGTTACTTGATGAATTTTCTCTATTTTCCCAATTCCGGGCTATTTGGGTTTTTCGGGTTATCAAACGAAAAGGAAAAAAATTATTAGGCTCAAATTGGGTTGCAAAGAGATAATTTTGTTTTTCACAACTTTTTATGGCTAATATTTTTGGGTAACAAGCGAGGGCCTACTTCATTGTCCAAATTGCTAATCACATTACCATATGCATCTTGAGATTAATTAAGTTTAGAGATATATTAGCACGAATTTCGAGACAACATTTCACACATTTCCCATAACCGATCAAAACAAAGGATTGAGATCATCAACGACTTATTTAAAACAATGAAAAGAACTTTGAGTTAATCATAAACTCGGATTGATTTTAAAAACTCATAAAAAATTGAAAGGCTCAACATCTCACCGGGTTTGACTAATCTCCACACTTATTCGTTAAGTCGTCAATTTTCTTTCAATTTCCATCTTCGGTCATTTTGGCTTAGTGCATTATGAATTTTACAATTTGAGACTTTAAATAGAATAAAGGTGATATTTTTGAAAAATTTAAATTCCAATTTTTATTTATTTTGAACAAAAATATTTTTGGTTTTTTTCAAAATTTTTCAATTTTTTTTTTTTTTTTTTTTTTTTGGAAATTTTTGAAATTTTCTAAAAAAAACACACTTGGAAAGAACATGTGATCGAATCAATGAATCTAAACAATAAATGGGAAGAATATCCCACACCCCCTAACTTAAATGTTGCATTGTCCTCAATGCAAATCAAGAACACAACATAAAGAGAGGAAAAGAAAGATATTACCCATATGTAGTGATCCTCGATGAGTACGAGTCCATTGAATCTACAAAATAAGTTAGAACCAAGCATAACAAAAAGAATAACAAAAACTCTAACTAATGACTCTAAATTATAAAAAATAAAAATAAAAAGCTAATTATGTACAACCTACAATTTGAACGGCTAATAAATCATACACTAGAAGTCGAAAAATTTGAGGGTTCACCCAAAATACAATTTGACTTTGAGGGATTAATGGTGTACCCTCACTAGAGAGCATGCCTCCCGAAAAATAAGAATTCCGTTTGAAAAACGGAAGGCATATGCAAAGTTTAAAAAATGAACCATCACCAATTAAAAAATTTAGGGGGATAATGAAGGATTTGGGTGCATAAGAGGACAAGTCCCATTGGGATCCAAGAAATATAGAATCACGTTCCAAAGATTTTTCAAGTAGTATGGGGAGAGGGGCACACAAAAAGGAACAATCCATATTAGAAAACAATTTAAGCATAGAGTGCTTGTCCTCATAAACCGGAAAATGATCCTCTTGTTGCGTAGCACGTGTGTTGGTCTCTAAGTCGGACGATATTTGAGTCGTATCTTCAAGTACCTCCGAAGACTCAAATGGTATGGGTGAAGGTTTGGGAAGGAGGAATGCATCAATTCTATTGTCCCACTCGCTTTCGTCCAAATGACAAATTGAGGCCCAGAAAGATTGGACTTCATCATTAAGGCTTGCATCTACCTGTCCAAACTCGCGCTCAAACTCTGCTAGGCTCAACTCCTCTAGCTCTCTCTCTTGCTTGGTGTCCTCAAAATTTTCTCCCCCAAAATTTTCAATTGGATCTGGTGGAGTGACACGTCTAAGTGTGTGGCCCGTAAGATGAAGCATCTCAAAATAACATTCCCATACAAGAAGCGGATCAACATCCTTAAGACATTCATCCAATTCTTGTGATGGATTTAATGGTTCGATAATAGTGGGGACACAAGGAGACAAATGATCCTCAACCTCAGTAGATTTTGCAATATTTATAATAGGTTGAGATTCAAAAGAACTTGGATCAATTTCATTGATTTCATTCTCAAAAGTATTAGGTGAAGCGCAAGTCTCGACCTTTTCTAAGTTATCCAAATAATCATTCAACTCCTTGCAAGTTGCTATAATTTTCGACTCGAGAACAGCACGGTCATCAGATTGCTTTTTTAGATCAAGTAAGAGGTCTTCCAAAGTAGGTTTTCTTGGTTCTAGCACCTCGAATTCCTCATTTGGTTGAAAACTTACTTCATCTTCAAAACTATCGGGAAAAAAATCCTCATTGGGTTCAAATAATGCATCTAACTCTTGCTCCCAATAACGATTTTTTTCACGATATTCTTTTTCAAGTCTTTCTTCTTAAAGCAATTGATTTTGATAAATTTGGAGTTTCTCAGCACTAGGCTTGTATTTAATATAATCATCTTTAGTGATATTGAAGAAAAATGTGTGTCACGTTTTTGAATTGCCCAAATTCATTATAATTCTTGATTAAATCCATTTTGATCGAGTGGAAAAACCGAGCGTCCGTGTAATACGCTAGTCGTTGTTATCGGCTTCCAACCTCAATACAAAAAAAAAACTAAACTTTTAACTACACTTTTATGGAGTATAGTAGTAAGTCTGGGTATCGAATCCACAGGGAATGTTTTATAGAATTTAATTGATTTATTACTTCTAAAATAAAAATGAAAAAGATGATGATTAGGAAAATTTCTATTAAAAAATTACTTAAGAAAAACAAACTGAAAAGTGCAAAAGAAATTAGATCTGACAAATGGGAGAAAATAGGGTAGGGTACAATCCCTCAATCCTTAACAAATTATCCTTTAGAATACTAGAATTATAAATCAAAATTCTTGATTAAATCCAGTCCTTATCATCACTAAGCATTACATATATGAGGTTCAAGACCGCATCATATGAAATCAAAGATCAATATAAGGCGGTGAACGACAAATTATACATACAAAGCATTCTTAAACATCCCAAGTACCTAGGGCAAGAGAGATTAAAAGATATGACAATGCATATATGATTTTCATTCACGATTCAACCAATATTTTCATTTATTTTCTAATTTTCCATACAAATAATTTGTATTAGGATTGAGTTCATGTACCACAACCCTTGAGAATTTAGCTACTCATGATTGGATTAAAAAAAACAAATTCATACACAACATTAAAGATCTACAAGACATTATAAATAAATTGAAAATAATAAAACAAGAGAATGGAAATGAGATTACTTGAATTCAGCAACAAGAACGGAATTGGGATTCAGAAATTCTTACAAAATAGGATTCATGAAAACTCTTGAAGGAATAGAAAATTTGCTCTCAAAATCTAACCCTAAAATTCAATCTAGCACTTCTACCCTACTCCTAACCTAGCCTCTCTCTAGCAAATGATGTAGGTCATGGGCTTTTATAGCACAAAAACTCGAAATTGACAACCAATAATGCTTGTGGAACAAGTTTTCCAAGAGTTGCACTGCATTAAATGCATAATTAATGACAGAAATCCGCACATCCAGACTCTTCATTATCCCGCAACTTCAAAACATCGTAACTTCTTCACCGTAGCTCGGATTGAGGTGTCGTTTTTTCCAGTATTCTTGTAATTTAGAGCTCTTAAACTTTCTAGTTGGCCCTACCTCCGGACTAAGGCTGTAAAATTACGAAAATGCCCTTCAACTCTTCATTTCTTGGTTTCTTTCACTGTTTTGCGTTCTCCTTCGAACTAACTTGCGTGAAATACCTGTAAAACACATGAGAAATACACAAAACAAGAAATACTTGCCAAAAAAAGGTTAGTAGAATACATTTGAGACAAATCCAAGTTACTTACACTGCACGGGGTCATAAAAATACTGAAATTAAGGGGATAAATGTGAAGAATATGTGCCTAAACACACCCCCTAACTTAGAACTTTGCGCTTCCCGAGCAATGTAAATGAAATTAGCCAAAATTCTACTCTTGAAAATTCCTTTATTAAAATAAAATTCCACTTTCGCAGGCACGCGATTGCATTTAGCGTATGCAACAAGCCTTTAAACCCCTAGGTTACCCTAGTAGGACGAGTTTTGTCTCGTGAGGGTTTGCAGTGAATATACCCACAAAATTCTTTATTGACTCAAATAAATATCAAAATACTTAAAAATTGTACAATTTAAACTTTTCGAAAAATACTCACCATAAATTCATATTCAACTGTCTCAAACCATAGTGTGTGTGTGCAAAACCAAAAATTCAACCTCAAATTTCCACCGATTGAGCATTACGTTACTTTTCGAAAATTCGTTTTGATTCAAATTCTTACGGATGCACTCACAAACGAATCACTCGAATTGTGGCTATTTTCTCTCGGTATGCATGATATACAGAGTAAATATAATGGACACAAATTCATGCATACAAAATTGAAAAGAAGGAAATATATGGTGAAAAGATCTCATCATCGGAGTACGGTTATTAGGAAACGGGAACATCACCTCTAGTTCACACTATTTTAATCTCTCATATTATCTTTTCATGTCTTAGCTCTCCACGCGGTAACCAATTTCGCCATTCGGACTCAGTTAGGACTTTTTGGGTTAAAAGGTGTAAAGGGTAAAAATGGGAATAAACGGAATGTTCGGAATTGGAAAATGTCCTTATGACGTCCATTTGTGCTTTTTCGGGCATTTGCTCATTTTTCTCTCTCTCTTTTTTTTTTCTTGCTATTTTTCTTTTTTGTTGAGCATTTCTATTTTTTTTTCTTCCCCCTTTTTGTTGCACAATTTGGACTTGATGAATATTCAATTTTCACAATTCCGGGCTATTTGGTTTTTCAGGTTATCAAACGAAAGGAAAAATTTTATTTGGCTCAAAGTGGGTTGCAAAGGGATAATTTTTCACAACTTTTTATGGCTAATATTTTTGGGTAACAAACGAGGGCCTACTTCATTGTCCGAATTGCTAATCACATTACTATATGCATCTCGAGATTAATTAAGTTTAGAGATATATTTAGCACGAATTTCGAGACAATAATTCACACATTTCCCATAACCGATCAAAATAAAGGATTGAGATCATCAACGACTTATTAAAACGCTGAAAAGAACTTTGAGTTAATCATAAACTCGGATTGATTTAAAAACTCAAAAAGATCGATAGGCTCGAAATCTCACCGGGTTGGACTAATCTCCACCCTTATTCGTAAAGTCGTCAATTTTCTTTCAATTTCCATCTTCGGTCAATTTTGGCTTAGTGCATTATGATTATTAACAATTTGAGACTTTAAATAGAATAAAGGTGATATTTTTGAAAAATTTAAATTCCAATTTTTATTTATTTTGAAGAAAAATATTTTTGGTTTTTTTCAAAATTTTTCATTTTTTTTTTCAAAATTTTCTAAAAAAACACACTTGGAAAGAACATGTGATCGAATCAATGAATCTAAACAATAAATGGGAAGAATATCCCACACCCCCTAACTTAAATGTTGAATTGTCCTCAATGCAAAACGAGACAAAACTCGTCCTACTAGGGTAACCTAGGGGTTTAAAGGCTTGTTGCATACGCTAAATGCAATCGCGTGCCTGCGAAAGTGGAATTTTATTTTAATAAAGGAATTTTCAAGTGTAGAATTTTGGCTATATTCATTTACATTGCTCGGGACGCGCAAAGTTCTAAGTTAGGGGGTGTGTTTAGGCACATATTCTTCACATTTATCCCCTTAATTTCAGTATTTTTATGATGCGGGCTTGGATTTGTCGTATTACACGGACGCTCGGTTTTTCATTAAACAAATTCATTATTTTACCTCTTTTCATTTATTTCCTAATTTTCCATACAAATAATTTGTATTAGGATTGAGTTCATGTACCCCAACCCTCCATTTCTTGGTTTCTTTCATTGTTTTGAGTTCTCCTTCGCACTAACTTGCGTGAAATACCTGTAAAACATATGAGAAATACACAAAACAAGAAATACTTGCCAAAAAAGGTTAGTAGAATACATTTGAGACAAATCCAAGCTACTTACACTGCACGGGATCATAAAAATACTGAAATTAAGGGGATAAATGTGAAGAATATGTGCCTAAACACACCCCCTAACTTAGAACTTTGTGCGTCCCGAGCAATGTATATGAATACTAACCAAAATTCTACTCTTGAAAATTCCTTTAATAAAATAAAATTTCACTTTCGCAGGCACGCGATTGTATTTAGCGTATGCAACAAGCCTTTAAACCCCTAGGTTACCCTAGTAGGACGAGTTTTGTCTCGTGAGGATTTGCAGTGAATACACCCACAAAATTCTTTATTGACTCAAATAGAGATCAAAATACTTAAAAATTATACAATTTAAACTTTTCGAAAAATAGTCACCATAACTTCACATTCAAGTGTCTCAAACCATAGTGTGTGTGTGCAAAGCCAAAAATTCAACCTCAAATTTCCACCGATTGAGCATTACTTTACTTTTCGAAAATTCGTTTTGATTCAAATTCTTACGGATGCACTCACAAACGAATCACTCGAATTGTGGCTATTTTCTCTCGGTATGCATGATATAAAGAGTAAATATAATGGACACAAATTCATGCATACAAAATTGAAAAGAAGGAAATTTATGGTGAAAAGATCTCATCATCGGATTACAATTATTAGGAAATGGGAACATCACCTCTAGTTCACACCATTTAATCTCTCATATTATCTTTTCATGTCTTAGCTCTCCACGCGGTAACCAATTTCGCCATTCGGACTCAGTTAGGACTTTTTGGGTTAAAAGGTGTAAAGGGTAAAAATGGGAATAAACGAAATGTTCGGAATTGGAAAATGTCCTTATGACGTCCATTTGTGCTTTTTCGGGCATTTGCTCATTTTTCTCTCTCTTTTTTTTCTTTTATTTTTTATTTTTTTTCTTGCTATTTTTCTTTTTTGTTGAGCATTTCTATTTTTTTTTCTTCTTGCCCCTTTTTATTGCACAATTTGGACTTTATTTGATGAATTTTCTCAATTTTCACAATTCCGGGCTATTTGGATTTTTCGGGTTATCAAACGAAAGGATAAATTTTTTATTAGGCTCAAATTGGGTTGCAAAAGGATAATTTTATTTTTCACAACTTTTTATGGCTAATATTTTTGGGTAACAAAGGAGGGCCTACTTCATTGTCCAAATTGCTAATCACATTACCATATGCATCTCGAGATTAATTAAGTTTAGAGATATATTTAGCACGAATTTCGAGACAATAATTTCACACATTTCCCATAACCGATCAAAACAAAGGATTGAGATCATCAACGACTTATTAAAACGCTGAAAAGAACTTTGAGTTAATCATAAACTCGGATTGATTTACAAACTCATAAAAAATTGATAGGCTCGAAATCTCACCGGGTTGGACTAATCTCCACACTTATTCGTAAAGTCATCAATTTTCTTTCAATTTCCATCTTCGGTCAATTTTGGCTTAGTGCAATTGAGATTTAACAATTTGAGACTTTAAATAAAATAAAGGTGATATTTTTGAAAAATTTAAATTCCAATTTTTATTTATTTTGAAGAAAAATATTTTTGACTTTTTCTAAATTTTTCAAATTTTTTTTTTTCAAAATTTTCTAAAAAAACACACTTGGAAAGAACATGTGATCGAATCAATGAATCTAAACAATAAATGGGAAGAATATCCCACACCCCCTAACTTAAATGTTGCATTGTCCTCAATGCAAATCAAGAACACAACATAAAGAGAGGAAAAGAAAGATATTACCCAAATGGAGCGATCCCCGATGAGTGCGAGTCCATTGAATCTACAAAACATGTTAGAACCAAGCATAGCAAAAAGAATAACAAAAACTCTAACTCTCAAAACTAGACTATAATAAAAGAGAAAAATAAAAAGAAAAAAAAACTAACTATTTACAACCTAACATTTGAACAGCTAATAAATCATACACTAAAAGTCGTAAAATTTGAGGGTCCACCCAAAATACAATTTGACTTTGAGGGATTAATGGTGTACCCTCACTAGAGTGCATGCCTCCCGAAAAATAAGAATTCCGTTTGAAAAACGGAAGGCATGTGTGAGATGGAGAAAATGAACCATCACCAATTAAAAAATTTAACGGGATGATGGGGGGTTTGGGTGGTAGGTGGGACAAGTACAATTGAGATCCAAGAAAAATATAATCACCTCCCAAAGATTTTTCAAGTAGTATGGGGAGAGGGGCTCACAAAAAGGAACATTCCATATTAGAAAACAATTCTAGCAAAGTGTCTTTGTCGGTAAAAGGTGTAAACGTTTCAGAATTTTCAACCGACTCGTAGGAATCTAGCGGTACTTCTAATGGTTCAATAACCGTGAACGAAAATGGTGATGAAATAAACTCAATCTCAAGTGATTCATCATCACTTGGAGATTGAATTTCAAGGGAGAAAGACTCACTTTCAATGAGATGTTCTTCAAAAATTTGAGGTGACACACAAGTCTCAACCTCCTCTTTATTTTCCAAAATAGAACGCACATCATCGCAAAGTGTGACCATTTCCTTCACAAGACCATAATCGATATTCTTTGTGCTTTGGGTGGAAAGAAAATCCAGTACTCTTTTGGTTAGAAAAAGCGTGTATTCTTCCAAAGTAGGATCCCTTGGCTCTAGAACCTCGGATTCCTCTTTTGGTTGAAAACCTTTTATAATTTCACAAATATTGGAGAAAAAATCTTCATTGGATTCCCCAAAATGATTTTTTTTTCGATATTCGTTTTCAAGCTTTTCATACGCAAGATTTAGAAAGGCCTCACCCATGGTAATAGGCCGAGGCACAGATTCTTGAGAATAATTAATATAAATTTCTCTCCTATATTCATTTGCAAGCCTTTCACACTCCAGAGTTAGAACGGCCTCACCAATGGTAATAGGTCGAGCCGCGGAGTCTTGAGAATAAAAAGTTTGAAAACGATTACCATATGAACCATTATAATTACCGAACTCACCATGAAAAGACATTATTACCGAATAATATGTAAATGGAAATTCGAGTACAAACTGAAAAATGTCTTTTCTATTAAAAAATTACTTAAGAAAAACAAACTGAAAAGTGCAAAAGAAATTAGATCTGACAAATGGGAGAAAATAGGGTAGGGTACAATCCTTCAATCCTTAACAAATTACCGTATAGAATACTAGAATTGTAAATTAAAATTATTGACTAGATCCGGTCTTTATACATTCTAAGCATTACATATATGAGGGATCTAGCCCGCATCATATGAAATCAAAGATAGATATAAATCGGTGAATGAATCCAGTCTTTATATATTCTAAGCATTACGTATATGAGGTTCAAGCCCGCACCATACGAAATCAAAGGTAAATATAAAGCGGTGCTTTCACGATTCAATCAATATTTTAATTTAACCTCTATTTTCTACATAAATAATTTGCCTTGGATTGAGTTCATGTACCCCAACCCTTGGGAATTTAGCTACTCATGATTTGGTTCAAGAATAAATTCACACACAAAATTATGGACCTACAAGACATGGGAAATAATTTGTAAATAATAAAAATAGAGAATGGAAAGATATTACTTGAATTCAGCAACAAAAAATGGAATTGGAATCTTCATGAAAACTCTTGAAGGAATAGAAAATTTTCTCTCAAAATCTAACTCTAAAATTTAATCTAGCACTTCTAACCTACTCCTAACCTAGCCTCTCTCTAGCAACTCCCTCTCTCTAGAATTCCACTCCCCTTCAAATGATGTAGGTCATGGGCTTTTATATCACAAAATCTCGAAATTGACAACCAATAGTGCTTGTGGAACAAGTTTTCCAAGAGTTGCACTGCATTAAATGCATAATTAATGACAGAAATCCGCACATCCAGACTCTTCATTATCCCGCAACTTCAAAACATCGTAACTTCTTCACCGTAGCTCGGATTGAGGTGCCGTTTTGTCCAGTATTCTTGTAATTTAGAGATCTTCAACTTTCTAGTTGGCCCCACCTTCGGACTAAGGCTGAAAAATTACGAAAATGCCCTTCAACCCTCCATTTCTTGGTTTCTTTCATTGTTTTGAGTTCTCCTTCGCACTAACTTGCGTGAAATACCTGTAAAACACATGAGAAATACACAAAACAAGAAATACTTGCCAAAAAAGGTTAGTAGAATACATTTGAGACAAATCCAAGCTACTTACACTGCACGGGATCATAAAAATACTGAAATTAAGGGGTAAATGTGAAGAATATGTGCCTAAACACACCCAAATTTTCTTAAGTTTTTCTTAAGTAATTTTTGGCTTTGCACACACATACTATGGTTTAAATTGTACAATTTTTAAGTATTTTGATCTTTATTTGAGTCAATAAAGAATTTTGTGGGTGTAGTCACTGCAAACCCTCACGAGACAAAACTCGTCCTACTAGGGTAACCTAGGGGTTTAAAGGCTTGTTGCATACGCTAAATGCAATCGCTTGCATGCGAAAGTGGAATTTTATTTTAATAAAAGAATTTTCAAGAGTAGAATTTTGGCTAATTTCATTTACATTGCTCCGGACGCGCAAAGTTCTAAGTTAGGGGGTGTGATTAGGCATGTATTCTTCACATTTATCCCCTTAATTGCGGTATTTTTATGATCCCGTGCAGTGTATCTAGCTTGGATTTGTCTCTTATTTATACTACTAACCTTTTTTGGCAAGTATTTCGTGCTTTGTGTATTTCTCATGTGTTTTACAGGTATTTCATGCAAGTTAGTGCGAAGGAGAACTCAAAATAGTGAAAGAAACCAAGAAATGGAGAGTTGAAGGGCATTTTCATAATTTTTCAGCCTTAGTCCGGAGGTGGGGCCAACTAGAAAGTTGAAGAGCTCTAAATTACAAGAATACTGGAAAAAACGACACCTCAATCCGAGCTACGGTGAAGAAGTTACGATGTTTTGAAGTTGCGCGATAATGAAGAGTCTGAATGTGCGGATTTTTGTCTTTAATTATGCAGATTTTATGGTGATTGGTTGGCAAAAACTTGTTCCACAAGCGAAATTTGATGCCAAATTCGTGCAAATTGCTGCTATAAAAGACCAAGTCCTACCTCATTTTCAACGGGGGTTTGAATTCTAGAGAGAGGGAGTCAAATTCTAGAGGGTAGGAGTAGGATTAGAGAGAGAAAGTTAGATTGTAGTTTTCTTTGGTAGAAGTTTTCATAAACCCTAGTTGCAAGTTTGAAGAAGAAGTTTTGCTGGATTCAAATTCATCTCTTTCTCCTCTTGCTAAATACAAGTATCAATTTCTATTCTCTATTTTATTTTTCCATTCAATTCTCAATTGTTTTGCAAATTGTTAACAATGTTTGTTAGAGTTTTCTTTTGTTTTCATCATGTTTAGCTAGTTTTTAAGGGTTGGGATGCATGAACCCATCCCGATGTAATTTATCTACGTAGGAAATAGAATTTAAATTTAAATTTGAAAGAATCGTGTAAGAGAAGTTCACAATCATCCTAGATCTTTTAATCTCTCTTGCCCTAGGTACTTGGGATATTTAAGAATATGATGTGCGTGTAATTATTTAGCACCGCTTTATATTTATATTTGATTTCATATGATGCGGGCTTGAACCTCATATATGTAATGCTTAGGATCTATAAAGACTGGATTCATTCAAATTTATAATTTACAATTCTAGTATTCTAATGGGTAATTACTAGGGATTGGGGGATTGTATTCCAACCTATTTCCTCATTCATTTTAATTAGTTTTATAAATTTGTTCCAACTTATTTCCCCTTGTCAACCATCATCATCTTTTTCACTTTTATTTTAGAAGTAATAAATCAATTAAATTCTATAAAACATTCCCTGTGGATTCGATACCCAGACTTACTACTATACTCCATAAAAGTGTAGTTAAAAGTTTAGGTTTTTTTTGTATTGAGGTTGGAAGCCGATAACAACGACTAGCGTATTACACGGACGCTCGGTTTTCCACTCCATCAAAAAAATGTCTTTTCATGGTGAGTTCGGTAATTATAATGGTTCATATGGTAATAGGTGTAAACGTCCGTGAACTCAATCCTAGAATTATAATGAATTTGTTTTATTTGTATTGGCTTTAATTGTTATGCTAATATGTGATTAGGCACATATTCTTCACATTTATCCCCTTAATTTCGGTATTTTTATGATCCCGTGCAGTGTAATTAGCTTGGATTTGTCTCTTATTTATGCCACTAATCTTTTTTTGGCAAGTATTTCTTGTTTTGTGTATTTCTCATGTGTTTTACAGGTATTTCATGTAAGTTAGTGTGAAGGAGAACTCAAAACAGTGAAAGAAACCAAGAAATGGAGAGTTGAAGGGCATTTTTGTAATTTTTCAGCCTTATTCCGGAGGTGGGGCCAACTAGAAAGTTGAAGAGCTCTAAATTACAAGAAGACTGGAAAAAACGGCACCTCAATCCGAGCTACGGTGAAGAAGTTACGATGTTTTGAAGTTGCAGGATAATGAAGAGTCTGGATGTGCGGATTTCTGTCATTAATTATGCATTTTTTTTCTTTGGATTTTTTTACTTTTTTTGTAGCCTTGCACAATTGAGCACCAAGAAATGTAGAATCCTCAACTGCACACCTTTGCACTCGAATTTCCATTTACATACTATTCGGTAATCATGTCTTTTCATGGTGAGTTCGGTAATTCTAATGGTTCATATGGTAATCGTTTTCAAACTTTTTATTCTCAAGACTCCGCGGCTCGACCTATTACCATTGGTGAGGCTGTTCTAACTCTGGAGTGTGAAAGGCTTGCAAATGAATATAGGAGAGAAATTTATATTACATATTCTCAAGAATCTGTGCCTCGGCCTATTACCATGGGTGAGGCCTTTCTAAATCTTGCGTATGAAAAGCTTGAAAACGAATATCGAAAAAAAAATCATTTTGGGGAATCCAATGAATTTTTTCTTCCGATATTTGTGAAACTATAAAAGGTTTTCAACTAAAAGAGGAATCCGAGGTTCTAGAGCCAAGGGATCCTACTTTGGAAGAATACACGCTTTTTCTAACCAAAAGAGTACTGGATTTTCTTTCCACCCAAAGCACAAAGAATATCGATTATGGTCTTGTGAAGGAAATGGTCACACTTTGCGATGATGTGCGTTCTATTTTGAAAAACAAAGAGGAGGTTGAGACTTGTGTGTCACCTCAAATTTTTGAAGAACATCTCATTGAAAGTGAGTCTTGCTCCCTTGAAATTCAATCTCCAAGTGATGATGAATCACTTGAGATTGAGTTTATTTCATCACCATTTTCGTTCACGGTTATTGAACCATTAGAAGTACCGCTAGATTCCTATGAGTAGGTTGAAAATTCTGAAACGTTTACACCTTTTACCGACAAAGACACTTTGCTAGAATTATTTTCTAATATGGACTCTTCCTTTTTGTGTGCCCTTCTCCCCATACTACTTGAAAAATCTTTCGGAGGTGATTATATTTTTCTTGGATCTCAATTGTACTTGTCCCACCTAGCACCCAAACCCCCCATCATCCCGTTAAATTTTTTAATTGGTGATGGTTCATTTTTTTCATCCCACACATGCCTTCCGTTATTCAAACGGAATTCTTACTTTTCGGGAGGCATGCATCCTAATGAGGGTACACCATTAATCCTTCAAAGTCAAATTGTATTTTGGGTGGACCCTCAAATTTTTCGACTTCTACTATATGATTTATTAGCCGTTCAAATTGTAGGTTGTACATAATTAGTTTTTTTCTTTTTCTTTTTCTTTCCATTTTTAATAGTGTAGTGTCATTAGTTACAGTTTTTGTTATTCTTTTTGTTATGCTTGGTTCTAACTTGTTTTGTAGATTCAATGGACTCTTACTCATCGAGGATCACTACATTTGGGTAATATCTTTCTTTTCCTCTCTTTATGTTGTGTTCTTGATTTGCATTGAGGACAATGCAACATTTAAGTTAGGGGGTGTGGGATATTCTTCCCATTTATTGTTTAGATTCATTGATTCAATCACATGTTCTTTCCAAGTGTATTTTTTTTTTAAATTTCAAAAAAAAAAAATAAATAAATAAAAAAATAAAAAAAAAATATTTTTGCTCAAAATAAATAAAAATAGGAATTTAAATTTTTCAAAAATGTCACCTTTATTCTGTTTGAAGTCTCAAATTGTAAAACTCAATATTGCACTAAGCCAAAATTGACCGAAGATGGAAATTGAAAGAAAATTGACGACTTTACGAATAAGTGTGGAGATTAATCCAACCCGGCGAGATTTCGAGCCTATCGATCTTTATGAGTTTTTAAATCAATCCGGGTTTATGATTAACTCAAAGTTCTTTTCAACGTTTTAATAAGTCGTTGATGATCTCAATCCTTTATTTTGATCGGTTATGGGAAATGTGTGAAATGTTGTCTCGAAATTCGTGCTAAATATATCTCTAAACTTAATTAATCTCGAGATGCATATGGTAATGTGATTAGAAATTTGGACAATGAAGTAGGCCATCGTTTGTTTAACCCAAAAATATTAGCCATAAAAAGTTGTGAAAAACAAAATTATCCCTTTGCAACCCACTTTGAGCCTAATATAATATTTCCCTTTCGTTTGATAACCCGAAAAACCTAAATAGCCCGGAATTGTGAAAATTGAGAAAATATTCACCAAATAAAGTCCAAATTGTGCAACAAAAAGGGGCATGAAGAAAAAAAAAAGATATGCACAACAAAAATAGCAAGAAAAGAAAAAAAAATGAAAAAAATGAAAAAAAAAGAGAAAAAAATGAAAAAAAAAGAGAGAAAAATGAGCAAATGCCCGAAAAAGCACTAATGGACATCGTAAGAAAATTTTCCAATTCCAACATTCCCTACCAATTCCATTTTACCCTTTACACTTTTTAACCCGAAAAGTCCTAACCGAGTCCAAATGGCGAAATTAATTACTGCAAGGAGAGCTAAGACATGAAAAGATAATAAGAGAGATTAAATGGTGTGAACTAGAGGTGATGTTCCCATTTCCAAATAACTGTATTCCGATGATGAGATCTTTTCACCATATATTTCTTTCTTTTCAATTTTGTATGCATGGATTTGTGTCCATTATATTTACTCTTTATATCATGCATACCGAGAGAAAATAGCCACAATTCGAGTGATTCCTTTGTGAGTGTAATCCGTAAGAATTTGAATCAAAGCGAATTTTCGGAAAGTAACGTAATGCTCAATCGGTGGAAATTTGAGGTTTAATTTTTGGCTTTGCACACACACACTATGGTTTGAGACAGTTGAATATGAGTTGATGGTGATTATTTTTTCGAAAAAGTTTAAATTGTATCATTTTTAAGTATTTTGATATTTATTTGAGTCAATAAAGAATTTTGTGGGTCTATTCACTGCAAACCCTCACAAGACAAAACTCGTCCTACTAGGGTAACCTAGGGGTTTAAAGGCTTGTTGCATACGCTAAATGCAATCGCTTGCCTGCGAAAGTGGAATTTTATTTTAATAAAGGAATTTTCAAGAATTAAAGCCTTGATAATATTCATTTACATTGCTCGGGACGCGCAAAGTTCTAAGTTAGGGGTTGTGATTAGGCACATATTCTTCACATTTATCCCCTTAATTTCGGTATTTTTATGATCCCGTGCAGTGTAATTAGCTTGGATTTGTCTCTTATTTATGCCACTAACCTTTTTTTGGCAAGTATTTCTTGTTTTGTATATTTCTCATGTGTTTTACAGGTATTTCATGTAAGTTAGTGCGAAGGAGAACTCAAAACAGTGAAAGAAACCAAGAAATGGAGAGTTGAAGGGCATTTTTGTAATTTTTCAGCCTTATTCCGGAGGTGGGGCCAACTAGAAAGTTGAAGAGCCCTAAATTACAAGAAGACTGGAAAAAACGGCACCTCAATCCGAGCTACGGTGAAGAAGTTACGATATTTTGAAGTTGCGCGATAATGAAGAGTCTGGATGTGCGGATTTCTGTCATTAATTATGCATTTAATGCAGTGCAACTCTTGGAAAACTTGTTCCACAAGCACTATTGGCTGTCAATTTCGAGATTTTGTGCTATAAAAGCCCATGACCTACATCATTTGAAGGGGAGTTGCTAGAGATAGGCTAGGTTAGGAGTAGGTTAGAAGTGCTGGATTGAATTTTAGGGTTAGATTTTGAGAGCAAATTTTCTATTCCTTCAAGAGTTTTCATGAATCCTAGTTTGTAAGAATTTCTGAATCCCAAATCCGTTCTTGTTGTTGAATTCAAGTAATATCATTTCCATTCTCTTGTTTTATTATTTGCAATTTATTTATAATGTCTTGTAGATCCATAATTTTGTGTATGAATTTGTTTTTTTTACCAAATCATGAGTAGCTAAATTCCCAAGGGTTGGGGTACATGAACTCAATCCAAGGCAAATTATTTATGTAGAAAATAGAGGTTAAATTAAAATATTGATTGAATCGTGAAAGCTCCTCTTTATATTTCCCTTTGATTTCGTATGGTGCGGGCTTGAACCTCATATACGTAATGCTTAGAATATATAAAGACTGGATTCATTCACCGCTTTATATCTATCTTTGATTTCATATGATGCGGGCTTGAACCTCATATATGTAATGCTTAGAATGTATAAAGACCGGATCTAGTCAATAATTTTAATTTACAATTCTAGTATTCTGTACGGTAATTTGTTAAGGATTGAGGGATTGTACCCTACCCTATTTTCTCCTATTTGTCAGATCTAATTTCTTTTGCACTTTTCAGTTTGTTTTTCTTAAGTAATTTTTTAATAGAAATTTTCCCAATCATCATCTTTTTCATTTTTATTTTAGAAGTAATAAATCAATTAAATTCTATAAAACATTCCCTGTGGATTCGATACCCAGACTTACTACTATACTCCATAAAAGTGTAGTTAAAAGTTTAGGTTTTTTTTGTATTGAGGTTGGAAGCCGATAACAACGACTAGCGTATTACACGGACGCTCGGTTTTTCTCACTCGATTAAAATGGCGCCGTTACCGGGAAAACAAGTTGATAATGGTGTCCATGCTCCCACTGATGTTCCCCACCCGACCATACCACCTTTAGCGCCTATCCCTAAGGTTACCCCACCTTATAAATCCCCAGTTCATACTGAGACCAATCCTCCTGAGCCCACCTCTGCTTATGTGCCCAAGGCACCCTTCCCTCATCGGTTGGCCCCCACTAAGAAAGCTCATCAATTTGATGAGATCAAGAAAGTCTTTCAGAATGTTCACATTAACATTCCCTTCCTCACCGCAATTCAACAAGTCCCCTCGTATGCCAAATTTTTGAAGGACTTGTGCACTGTTAAGCGTAGGACAAATGTTCCGCCCGATGCTTTCCTCACTGAGCAAGCTACGTCCCTTCTCCATAATAATGGTGTTGTGAAGTATAAAGACCCTGGTCATCCGACTGTCTCTTGCATGTTAGGCGATAAGTTCACTACTAGTGCTTTACTTGATCTTGGGGCTAGTGTTAATTTGTTACCTTACTCCCTCTACCTTGAGTTAGGTTTACAAAACATGAAACCTACACAAGTAAATCTTCAACTTGCTGATCGTTCCATGAAAGTCCCTAAAGGAATCATTGAAGACGTTTTGGTGAAAGTCTCAGACTTTTACTATCCTATGGATTTCATTATCTTAGACACTCATGTACCCGACCCAACCACTACTCCTATCATATTGGGTCGCTCCTTTCTGGCCACTGCCAATGCCATCATCAATTGTCGTGATGGGTCCATGAATCTCTCTTTTGGCAACGTGACTGTAGAAGTCAATATATTCCACCTTATGCACAAACCGGCTGATGTCGATTCTATTGATGAGGTATGTGTGATTGACTCCTTAGTTACTGAAATGTTGGACCAAACTTACCCTGCCGATCCTCTCCAACAATGTTTGGCTCATTTTGGCTCCGACTTTGACATTGATTCCTCCATCTCTGAACTCAATGCCTTGCTAAATTCCACTCCACTGATGGATACTTCCTCTAGGGATCCTCCCTTTGAGCCCATCTATGATGATACTATTCACTCTGTGGATCACCCAATTCCACATTCTGGACTCTCGACCACATCAGATTCCTCCACTTTATGCACCGAGCACCCTCCGGACTCTGTTTTTATGTCTAAGTCCGAAGTCACTCCTGTGCCACCTGCGAGTTTGGAACTTAATCCCTTACCTCTCGAGTTGAAATATACTTTCTTAGGCCCCAACAATAGTCAACCTGTTATCATTGCATCCAATTTGACCGCTGATCAAGAAGAGCAATTAGTTCACACTCTTACTCAGCATAGCACTGCTATAGGTTAGACCATTTCTGACATTCACGGCATGAACCCCAATATTTATAGTCATCGCATTCATTTGGAGGAGAACGCCAAGACTTCTCATAAACCCCAACGTCGACTCAACCCTGCTATCAAAGAAGTCATGCGCGCTGAGATTTTAAAATTGCTCGATGATGGTATTATCTACCCTATCTCAGATAGTCAGTGGGACAGTCCCATTCTTGTGGTACCGAAAAAGTCTGGTGTTACCGTCATAAAAAATAGTGACAATGAGCTTGTTCCCACCCGTATGGAAACGGGTTGGCGTATTTGCATTGACTATCGAAAGCTAAATGTTGTCACTCGCAAGGACCATTTTCCTCTTCCCTATATCGACCAAATGCTCGAACGTTTAGCCGATCATGCATATTACTGCTTCCTTGATGGCTATTCAGGATACAACCAAATTCCAATTGCCCCTGAAGACCAAGAGAAAACTACCTTCACCTGTCCCTTTGGCACTTTTGCCTATTCTCTCATGGTCTTTGGCCTTTGTAATGCACCTGCGACTTTTCAACGGTGTATGATTAGCATTTTTAGCGACATGGTTGAACGTTTTCTCGAAATATTTTTGGATGATTTCTCTGTGTTTGGTTCTTCCTTCGAGCAATGCCTTTCTCACCTCACTATGGTCCTCACACGTTGTCATGAAAAGAAATTGGTCCTCAATTGGGAAAAATGTCATTTCATAGTAAAAAAGGGGATTATTTTAGGTCATTTAGTCTCTCGCGACGGTATTGAAGTAGATAAAGCCAAAGTTGACATAATCTCCTCGCTCCCCATTCCTAAGTCTGTTAAGGGCATTCGCTCCTTCTTAGGACATGCGGGCTTCTACCGTCGTTTCATAAAGGACTTTTCTAAAATTGCTCGACCTTTAACAACCCTTTTATATAAAGATGTTCCCTTTGTCGTTGATGATGCATGTGTTGCTTCTGTGAGCGCCTTAAAGCCGAGATCACTTATGCTCCGATCATTCATCCTCCTAATTGGTCTATACCATTTGAGCTCATGTGTGACGCATCTAATTTTTCTCTAGGCGCTGTACTTGGTTAGCGGGTTGACAAGCGCCATCATGTCATTTATTATGCTAGTCGAACCCTCCATGATGCGCAACTTCATTACACAACAACCAAAAAGGAGTTTCTCGCTGTCGTATTCGCACTCGATAAGTTTCGATCTTATTTCATCGGTTCCCCAATCATCGTTTACACTGACCATGCTACCCTGCGACACCTTCTTCAGAAGAAGGATTCTAAGCCACGTTGATACAGTGGATTCTCTTACTTCAAGAATTTGATCTAGAAATTCGGGATAAGAAAGGGTGCAAAAATTCAGTTGCAGACCATCTCTCCCGCCTCACTATTACATCTACATCTGATCCTGTCCCTATTTCTGAAACCTTTCCTGATGAGTAACTTTTTGCTATCTCCACCGCTCCTTGGTATGCCGATATTGTTAATTGCCTTGTTACCGACCAATTGCCCGATCATTGGTCAAAACAAGAGCGTTCTAAATTCATGGCACAGGTGAAGTTTTACTCTTGGGATGACCCCTTCCTTTTTAAGTATTTCTCTGATCAAGTCATTCGCCGATGTGTTCCTGACCATGAACAGTCACGTATACTTTCCTTTTGTCACAATGGTGCCTGTGGTGGCCACTTTAGCTCCAAGAAAACCGCCACCAAAATTATGCAAAGTGGTTTCTATTGGCCCACTCTTTTTTGAGATGCCCACAACTACTGCCAGGCTTTTGCCAAATGCCAACAATCTAGGCGTATCTCTCACCGTCACATGGTGACCCTCACACCCATTCTCATTGTCGAAATCTTCGATATATGGGGCATTGATTTCATGGGTCATTTTCCCTCCTCTCATGGTTTCCAATATATACTAGTTGCAGTTGATTATGTTTCCAAATGGATTGAAGCCATAGCTTGCCGCATCAATGACCATCGCATTGTGATCCAGTTTCTTAAGGAGTACGTCTTCACACATTTTGGAACTCCCAAAGCTATCATTAGTGATGGGGGTAAACATTTCTGTAATCGAATCTTTGAACATCTCGTCAAAAAGTATGGAGTTACCCATAAAGTTGGTCTCTCTTACCACCCTCAGACTAGTGGTCAAGTTGAGGTTTCCAACTGCGAAATGAAGTAAATCTTAGAAAAAAATAGTTAATCCTAATAGGAAAGACTGGTCCTTATGCTTGAATGATGCTTTGTGGGCATACCACACTGCTTTTAAGACTCCGATTGGCATGTCTCCTTATCGCTTATTTTTTGGAAAACCATGCAACCTCCATGTCGAGCTTGAACATCATGCTTATTGGGCTGTTAAAGCCCTTAATTTTGATATCGACGAGGGTGGCATTCATCGAAAGCTCCAACTTAATGAATTAGAGGAGATACGAAATGATGCCTATGATTTGTCCAAGAAGTACAAGGACAAAATGAAGTGGATCCATGACCAAAGTATCCTCCCCAAAGAATTCCACCCTGGTCAGAAAGTGTTGTTATATAACTCCCATCTTCATCTCTTTCTCGAGAAGTTAAAAACCCGTTGGTCTGGACCCTTTGTTGTTGAATCTGTTACTCCCTATGGTGCCATCACCGTTCAAAATCCTAAGGATGGTAGCCTATTTCAAGTCAACGGTCAACGATTGAAGCCTTTCTTAGAGCTAGGCCCCTCTCCCATTGAAGAAATTGACCTTGTTGATCCCATTTATGAAGACTGACTATTCAGTCTTGTTTTGGGGTGATACTTATCACCCCATTTTTCTGCCGCCCTGTGCTTTCATAAATCTTATCTTTAGGGTGAGATTGGTTCGGTCTGGCTGAAGACGTTAAACTTAGCGCTACCGGGAGGCAGCTCGTTGTTCCCTGTTTCTGAGTATGAGTCTTATCCTGTTTGGGGGTGGTGTTTCACAACACCCAATGATTTTCACATACTTTATCGACTTGTACGTCTTTTTGTATCACATTTGTTCTTCAGGTTCATCTATGCTCCAAATGCGGTACATTTCATAAGCGATTCATTATGGTACTATCTTTCCTCCCTTGTGCTTTTCCTTCTTATATATGGTTTTAAACATCGAGGACGATGTTCTTTTTTGTTTGGGGGTGGGAAATTTATCAAAACCGTACCTCTTTTGAAAATTTTCAGAAACAAGTGATTTTAAAATATTGTGCAGTTACAAATAAATTTTTATGATATGGTTTGTTTATCATCCCTCTTTTAGAAATCTCGGAATATCTGTGTTTGACCCAAAAAATTGCACTTTTTACAATAAATTAATTAATACCTCTTAAAAGCGTATTTGCACTATGAATTCCTAAACTCGGCAAATTGCACTATCACTTTTATAATCAAAAGTTGAAGAGTATATATATTCTCAAGAAAGCCTTAAACGATCACTAGTGGCGACTTAAACCCGTGAGATTCGAGCGTTTCACCTTTGTGAGGGTTTTTACGTATCTCCGAGTCACAAGTTGACTCAACTTTCTTTGGGTGCTACATTTAGTCGTTGCATGATCTCATTATTTTTTTTCAAATTTGGCTTAATCACTGAGAATGACATCATTTTTGAGTTGTAAGAAACATGTGTCTTGTAGTTTGTCCCGAGCACTAAACCGATTTTTCCATACACATACCATTTTCCCTATCACATTATCATTCACCCATTATCATTTTTCATATTACCCTTATCCATATGTCCCAAATACCATCCATCATTTCCATCATTTTAGAGAAAAAGAGTGTTTGAAAATTTTCATGTAAATTGTCTTCATTTGTGCTATGAAAAGAAGAACGTATCGCAATAATTTAAAAAAAAATAGAAAAGAAGAAAAAGAAAAGCATGCGATCATAAATTCAAAAGATGAATGCAATAGTCAATCAACGTGTGTCACTCTTCTCAAAACACCCCATCATTCATCTTCTTCATTTCATTATCCCCTCATACCATTCATAAACCACATTTTCACCTTTGGTAATGTGATCGGGCAAACGAGAAGATTATATGGTGAATAACTCGACATTCTCGACATAGTGGTTAGCATATCTTCATGAGATCAGAATTTTTTCATGTATCCGTCCTTTCTTATAACGTTTGAACTCGTTTACATTTACTCACATCGTCACACACTAGAGAGATACACTTACCAAATTCTCAGAGAGTTCGATTCAGAGGGATATATTCAGTGAGAATTGAAGTCAAAGCATCGATTCCTAAAAAGCGATCTTGGAATTACTCTAATGATACTTAAGATTATGTCACACTACACATGCTGAGTTTTAGGAAGGATTATGCGTTTTGGTGTTAAGTAATTTTATCACATTTTGATAGTTGAATACGGTGTTCCTTGATGTTCTTTTAAAGTTGGGTTGTATAGCATTTCATCGTCAAATCAGAAACTACATTTAAATAAGTTTTGAATTTTGTGGGTACATTCACTGCAAACCCTCACGAGACACCACTCGTCCTGTAGGGAAACTTATAGGTTTAACGGCTTATTGCACATGCTAAGTGCAATCGCCAGTGCCTGCGAAAGTGGCACACTTTTGGTCACTTATCTCTGTTTTCTCTCTAATTTTTGCTCGAGGTCTAGCAATGTTCTGTTTGGGGGTGGTGTGATAATCACCCAAAAGTGTATATTTTATGCCCCGAATAGATGCATTTTAGTCACTCATTTTTAATTAAAATTGGCCTTATGTCGTATTTTATCATTTCACTGGTCAATACACAGTTGCGGTACAAATAATGCTAAATCAGTGCAATTGCAACTCAATAGCGGTTAAAAGCTTGCATCGAAGAAATCAATGGAGACCGCGAAGTCTGGATTCCATTCTGAGCCTGCCCCGATGTGATCCGATGTCCTGAGCCAAACCCGTAACCCTAACCTAAGCCTACACCGAGCCCAGACCATTCCCCGAGTCCCTTGTATGTTGAGTTTGTACCTTTATTATTTTTTTAGATTTTTATTTTGTAGTCATTTTATTTTTAGGATTTATTTAGATTTATTTAAAAATTTCTTGGATTTATGTTCTAGTTTTCTATTTCTTTATTTTGATTTTTGATTTTTATTAGTTTATCTTTTAATCTTTATTATTTTTTTTATTAGGATTAATTTTTAGAAATTTAATTTTAGTTTTATTAGATTTCATTTTATATATATATTTTAGTTTAGTTTAGCTTTATTTTATTAAGATTATATTTTTTTAGGTTTAATAGAGTTTTATTTTATTTTAGTTTGAGATGTTATTATTTTTTTAGTTTTATTAGATTTGTTTAGGTCTTAAGTTTTATTTTGAATTGATTTTTAGATTTTTAGTTTTTATTTATTTGATTATTTGAGTTTTTTTAGGATGTTATTTTTTTAGTGTGTCGTTGTTTTTTAGGGGTGCAAAACAAACACAAACACCCATATCCCTACCATTTACCCAACCCGCTGCTGCCCCATTTCCAATCCACTTGCGACCCGCGACCCAAGCGGGTCTGTTTCCAGGACTTCCGCCCAAACCCCACCGGCGCGATCCCAGCCATCCCTGGCGTCGTTAACCCACCAACCCCTTCGGCGATGAAACCCTTGGCAGCATCTCTCTCTTCGCGACCCCCTTACGCATCGCGACCTCCACACCCCTTCACAATCCGAATCCAGCCGAGTCCCTTGTCCCATCCTCCATTTCGACAACTCCACCATCGTCCAAAACCGCTGGTGTTCCCAGCCACCAATTCGGTCGGACCCGACCCCTCTCTCTCTCCTATGCCATACCAGTCGCGTTCCCACCAGCGACCTCCGGCGGGCTACCCAGAAGAACTGGATCCAATCGAAACCGATTTGAACTATCCACTCCGTTAAACTCGGATCTACCATACCCACACCCAGATCCGAACTCTCAACCAAACCCAAACCGGAAAACCAAAACCCACAATCCGAAATCCCCTGTCAACCAACATACCTCAACCAATCCCAAAAAAATCGGAAATACCCATTTCGATCCTAACAAAAATCGGAGTCATTAGCAACTAAAAATCCCATGAATATCTCATCAAAGCAAAACAAAATCTCCCAAGAAACAAGACACTTCGTGTCTCTTAAAAGAAGACTTCTCTCAACAGCAAAAAAAAAAAGATATACCCAGATACAGAGAGCAACGAGAGACAGAAAAATAAAAAAAGGAGACTGTAGAGGGTATAAAAAAGTTAGAAAAAAAATTCCCCAAAAATTAGTTTAGGTTTAGAAAAAATTGTAAGTTCAGTTTTTGTTTTTAGTTTTATAATCCAGTCCTGTTTTTGTGACGAGTTTGGGACGCGTGTTCATGCCACAATTGACTAAAGGAATTATACGTATCGTATTTCTTTCTCTTCTATTTAATTTCTTGTTTGTTGATTGTTTGTGCTAAAATTTTAATCATGTCTGGCTAAACACCCCATTCAAGGGGTGGGATGAAACACGTATGTTAATTTAATTGATTGAACAATTGTTCAATTGATGTGTTCTAGGCAAATTAAATTGGAAAAAAATGACACATTAATTTATTTAACGAGAGTTAATAAATTAATGTTAAAAAATTGATATTTGATTTTTGGATTTAACTTAGAGATAGGTTTCATTCTTGATTTCAAATATTAATCTTGTGTGCTCAATTCAAAGATCCGTACAATTTTTTTATGAATTGACCCTAGCGGGTAATTTGTAAAAAAGGGGTATGAATCTAAATTTTATATTTGTAGCGACACTTTCTGATTTAATTGCTAAAAAAAATGATTTCGAATTTAGGATTGTAACGAGAGTTAAATTTTAAATTTCAATATTATTTCAAACATATCAATTGAATAATTGGGAAATTAAATTAAATTAATTATGTTGAGTAATCCCATCTCTTGTCTCTTCTCATAGATTCTCAACTAGATTATTTTCTGATTTTTCTCAGTCATTTTAGTCGCATTAATTATCATTTCCTCCCTTGAAAATTGTTTTTTAAATAAATAAAAAATATTAAAGAAAAATTTTAAAAACACACAAAAAAAAAGATTTCTTAATAAAATTTGGAATTGCAAATTTTCACGATTACCGTTTCAACGATAGAAATTGGATTGATACCCGAATTTGCCACAATACTGAATTTTTAATAAGTTTTGTAGGTGATTCCAGGAATTTTGATACTCGAAGTTTTGTCCGCAACGACATTCCAAATTCATATCCGAAGGAAGACACAAATTAAGAGCTACCAATAACCAATAAACAATATTTCTTGAAATAAGAAATCAAAACAGTAAACTATATATGTGATTTGTATCACAAAGACGGGATCTCAAGTTTCTATGTAGAGAAACTGAAAAACTCAGCCAATGGGACTAAGTTGTAAGAATGATCAAGAACAAGAGAGGATAACTTCTCAAAACACGAACTAAACACTCAAAGGCTTAACTCCCAAAAAAGAATTTATGGTTTGGATTTAACGAAATTTGATTAGGGTTTTATTTCTCTCTCTAATCCTTGCCCTATCTTCTCTCTCCTACCTCTTTTTTTCTCTCAAATGAGGAATAACCAAAAGTCTCTAATTACCTCACATATGTCATATATTTATACAGGACGTAGAAGGATCTGGAACGAAGACTTAAAATTAAGGGTTGTGATTAAATTTGCCTAAATCGATGTAAATCTAAGGGTTCTCAAGAAACGGTGCAAATAGCCCACTCTTATTGGTTAAAACTAATTCACTTGGATTGATTCCAATCACATTCATACCGTAGATTAAAATGATCCAAGGGTTCAAAATAAGTCACATGTATGTTAGTGATAAGAAACACAAATCTAATCGATGTGTGTGCAACACGTGTACGCTGTAGATTCACTCTCACATGCATGTTTTTAAGTTCCTAATTAATTCCAGTATCACCCACATTATTTTCTGCCACTTTTGAATTCTACCCAAGACAGTTTTAAGGCATAAAACATAATTACAAATCAACCTTAAAGCTTTATAAAGTTCCAATGTTAATTTCCAAAAAATTATTAGAAAATATTAAATAAATCCCGAAAATTATTGAAAATTATTTTAAGGGGATTTAACTCACACATGATCATCACATGAATAAATCACTATATGTATGCAGTCCTAGTGTGTGGTGTCTGTATTGTACCTTCATGAACTTGTAGAGGAATATCAATGAATTTTTAAAGATTATGAGGCTTTTTGGTTCATCTAGGGATATACATAATTTTGTCACAATTTCCAAACTAGATGAGCTCCTATATAATGTAGACTCAAGTGAGTCAAAGATATAGGGTGCTTCAATTATAGCCACCTGCGCTGACGCATGGTCAACTCTCTCTGCGTGAACAAGTACTGCAGTGACTTATGATTTGTGAACATGTAAAATTTCTCCCCCAAAAGATAATGTCTCCAAATCCGAAGGGCAAACACGACTGCTAATTTTAATTCGTGGGTAGGGTAATTCCTCTCGTGAGGCTTAATCTTGTGAGAACCATAAGCTATAATCTGATCTTCCTACTGAAGCACACCCCTAGCCCCTGTAGGGACGCATCAGTATAAACGAGATGCTCCACTCCCATCGTGGGTAGTGTGAGAATTGGTGTTGAAGTCAACTTTTCCTTCAGCTCATCGAACGCCAACTGACAAGTGTCATCCCAAATGAACGGTACCCCTTTGCGAGTCAATTTTGTCAATGGACACATAATCTTCGAGAGTCCCCAAATGAACCGTCTGTAATACCCGACTAACCCCAAAAAACTACATATCACTGTCGGTGTTACCTTACTAGGATCCACTGATGCCCCCCTGTATGATATGCCCCAAGAACTGTACCTCACATAACCAAAATCTGCATTTCTCATACTTAGCATACAACTGATGCTCACGTAGTGTCTACAAAACCTGACGCAGATGATAGGTATGCTTCTACTCAGTCTGGGAATAAATCAGGATACCATCTATAAAGACAATGACAAATTGATCTAAGAACTCTCTCAACAACCTATTAATTAAGTCCATGAACACAACTGATGCGTTAGTTAACCCGAATGGCATAACTCGAAGCTTGTAGAATCCGTACCCCGTCAAAAAGGCAGTCTTAGACACATCCTGCTCCCTGATAACTAACTAATGGTACCTTGACCCCAAGTTTATCTTTAAGAAGTAGGAAGCTCCTCTCAACTGATTCATTAAGTCATCGATTCGGGTAACAGATACTTATTCCATATCCCGACTTTATTTAACTCTCGATAGTCAACACATAGTCGCAATGACCCATCCCTCTTCTTCACAAACAACAATGGGACACCCCAAGGTGAGGTACTCCTATGTATGGAAACCTTACCCCAAAAGTTGCTCGATCTGATCTCGTAGCTCCCTTATTTCCATAGGAGCCATTTGATACAGTGCGCAGGCTATCAGTCGAGTGCCCAGTGTCAAGCCTATCACAAAATCTATCTCCAACTGGGTTGTAATTCGGGTATCTCTTGAAACACATCAGAAAACTTGCAAATAACTAGAATCGAGTCTAGGGGAATCGCTACCCCCTTAGAGGTCTCGTATTCTATGTAGTATAAGTGGGTTGACGAGCCTCCCTCTAGACGAGGCATCGCCACCAGAAACATCTCCTGGCACGGTATAACGAACAAAATAATCATACTATAACAATAAATTATATCCCTATAAGTGGCTAGCCAATTCATGCCTATAATAGCGTCATACTCTATCATATCTAACACAAGCATGTTGGCGGGCAAAATCAGTCTCCCAATATCTATACTCCCTCCCCGACAGATAAATAATATAAGCATCCCATTACCCAATGGCGAGTCTACACATGTAACAACACTATCTACCTTATTTCATAACCCGATGGTATGTGCAAACCTAGTGGCTATAAATGAGTGAGAAGCCCCCATATCATACAAATATGCCCTAAAGTCCCCTAGATAGAAAACGTACTCTCGACTGCGGGTGGTTCCTGAAGAGCTACTGCCTGGTGGACGTTATACACACGTTCATACTATAGGTTCCCCTGCTGAGGTGGGGCTACGGGAACAACTGGTATAGCAGGCAAGGCTGACATCTGTGCTGGTGCTGGAAGGGAGGATGGAAAGATTGGCCTCTATGGCTCCTGGAGAGCACCCTACTGCTTTTGTGCGGCCTTGCCCTTATCGGGGCAATCCTAACGCTTGTGGCCATTCTTACCATAAATGAAGAACCTACTAATAAAATTACCTCCCATCTGACCCTGGTATCCTCGGCCCTGCTGGACCTCATGACTTTGTTGGCCCTGATTGCCCTTCCTGAAACCTCCTTGTCCCTACCTAAGGTCTCCAGATCTGAATCTCTTAGCAGGATCCCCCTGGTGGGAACTCTGCTCACCCAGTGTAGACTTAATCTGAGCTGATTATGCCCCACTGGCATTACCACACTCGGTCTTGCCTTGCTGGATAGATTCTCATGCTTATTTTCTCCCTTTTAAATTGAAGCGATGGTCCTGAAAATGCAACAAGTCAACATTAAACACCTATGTATATGTCTTCAAAGAAAGATTACCCTGTAGATGCTATAGTATCCTCCAAGTAAGACCATATGTGAATAGTTGTATCCTCTTTTCCTCCATAGTAACCTCTCATGGCAAGAGGTCAGCCAACCTTATGAATTCTTCCTCGTACTCAGCAACTATCTTCCCCTCCTGGGTGAGATCGAACAATTTCCACCTCATTTCTGTCTGGATGGAAGATGGGAAGTATTTGCAGTCAAACCGCTCCCAGAAATCCTACATCGGCATATTGTCTCTCTCCTATACGGTGGTAACAGACTCGCACCACTGTAATGTCTCACCACTTTAATGTGGCCCCAACTAGCTTAAATGTAGCTACAATCTGCCTCTGAACGTCGGTTCACTCACACATCCTTAAATGCTCTGGCTGGATGTCCTTCTTCCATTGGGTGACAACCATAACATCTGAACTCCCTGGGAACTCGGGAGTGTGTGCCTTATGAAAGGCATATCTAACTCGCTCCCAAGCATAAGGGAACACGTGTGCTTGTGATGGAGCCACAACCTGTGCCTGGAGTGGTGCCTGTTGTGCTACTATAGCCAATTCTGTATTAACCACTTGGGTAACTATAGTGACAAACTAAACCAAATTTGCACTATTGTCACGGTCATTGACCTTGACAAGTTGGACTTGTCAAGGTCAATGACCGTGACAATTCGGGGCGAGAAAACTTTTTTTATCACGGACGTGTCACGATCATTGACCGTGACAAGTTCGTTAGAATTATCACGGCCATGTTACGGGCCATGACCGTGACAAGTTTGGTCACTGTTAATAACCGTGACAAAGCCTTGACCCTTTTTAAAAACATTGTCACGGTCATTGATCGTGACAAGTCCGTGACAATATTATTTGTTAAGGACTTGTCACGGTCAATGACCGTGACAATTCTGGGCAGAATTTAAAAAAAATCTGCTGGGCAGTATGGCCACTGCCACTACCCAGCAGTATATTTGTACATGTTAGAGCAACATTGTACTTGTTCAAACATCAAATATCCAAACAAACTAATGATAATGCAAATATATATTCAAAATAGAAACAATATACATGACGATATAATCCAAATATAATTCAAATGTACCAACTTAAAAATAATGTCACTACATGTCTGGGGTAAATGTGAGGAGGTGAGTAGGGCACACGATATACGAATTGACACAGCCACTAATATACATTGTGCTGCATTGTTCACGCAACCACAATAGGGAGTTCTCCTTCCCGGGTATCACATGCATGACGAGCACTTTGGACTCGATCTCTTGAAGCGCACGTCCATGAACTATTCCACCCTGGACGATATTCAGGTCCCTCAACCCCCGCCCTATCCGATGGTCATCAAATATGTCAAATATGAACACGCTCGGCCAACCAATTGTCGACATCGGTCTGGGTAAGGGAGCCAAATAAGGAAGTGGATCATCGAAGTACGCACGTGTCGGTGATGAAGCAGCGAAGTCCACATCCTCGTCATCCCACGCCTCGTTCTCCCATACCTCCTCCTCCTCCTCCTCCTCCTCCTCCTCCACCACCTTCTCCTTCCCTTTCCCCTTAAGGTCTCCCCCCAACGTACGCTTCATGAATGAGCACATATTTTGGACCGTCACCTCCAAACGGGACAGCTTCGCGTCATGTGAATCCACCATTCGAGCCAACCCGGTGTCGCTCATCTCCAATCCGATGATCCTTAATTTGGCCACCCAAGAGCTCACCTCCCTTGTCCTCCCCTTGCGATCAGAGCCAAGCACTTGGCTGAGTTCATCTGTGGAAAAAAAAATTCCTTGTCGGCATCAGACTGCGACTCATGCACTTCCTTAAGCTTTGCCTGAAACGACAAAAAGCACATGATTAGTAAAATAAGTAAACTAAAAAATTATAACGTAATTAACGAAAAGTAAACTATCGAATTACTTACAATCGTGGTCGCGATGCTCGGGGACACCTCCTTTTCCTTCCCCTTCTTCGTTCGAAGAGCCACATAAGTATCGAGCCTATGCGGCTTACCCCCTGGGCCACTCCCTACCCCATGAAATAAAATAAAGTAAAATTAGTATCGGCCCCGCAAAGTAAAATAATGAAGAATAATATATTTCTGTAGTTATAGAAAAATTAAATATTACCTTCATCCTATGCTCCACCTCGGCGTAAGATGTCCGGCCGGAGTAGTGCACGCCCGTCTTTTTTGCCCGATTTTCCCTCCCCGATTGGCGAGATGCCAATTGTCGATCCTCGATCTCATTGTCAATGAACTTTTTCCATTGTGCCAATGAGATCGGCTCCTTGGGCAGGACGGATCCACGCCATTGGATAATGGACTCTCGTGTTTTTCTAAAGTACCGTGTCCGCATATTTTTCTTCCACGTCTTGTGTTGCTCCCTCAACTGCTCCGAGACGGAATCGCGTAGCTTTGGATCCAAGTTGATTTGTTCATGTCCAACAAATACAATGTTGGTTGCGAATAAATATAAATATAAATATAAAATGAAATTGAAATCGAAATTGAAATTGAAATTGAAATATTCGTATAAATATAAATATATTACCTGTAGTGTCGCCCAAACAGATAACTTGAGCTCATATGGCACCTCCTTCCAACTCATAAACCCCGGGACGATAACCGTCTTTAGCAGCTCGAGAGATCTCGCTAATAGCTCCGACTTGTTCTAGATGGTAATCCCAAATTTTCCATATTTGGGGAGCTTAGGGGTCGAGGACCCCTCGTCGCCTCTGCTACCACCGAGCCCAGACGACATCATCATAACCAACATCATCATCCTCGCCTTAATACCTGAAGGAGACATTTGCTGTAAAAAAATGTTATTAGTACAAATAAAAAAAATGTTATTAGTACACATAGACACACACGCAACCCCCTACCCCACCACCCACCACCCAACCCTGCCCCCACCCCACCCCCACCCCTCCCCCTCACCCCGCCCCCACCACATATTTTGTGTTATAAGGGATCGAATAAAAGGAATCACCCATTCTTAATTGTTCAGGAAAGAAATATCTTGCTTTATCAAGGTTTAACATGTTACTTGTTTATGTTTGGTTGCCATAAAGAATCTATTCGGGTTTAAGAACATGCCAGGTTTGAATCGAACACTTGTGGGGGGGGGGGGGGGGGTACATTGTTCATTATGTGGGTTTTATGTAAAGAAACCAAATTTAATTCATTATAGGTTTGTACCTTAATTAAAATCATGTTTTTTTTCTTAACACTTGTTTAAACTGATATAAAATATGTATTGTATTGATGAATCATATGTTTTAAAGAAACATTAATGATTTAAGACAACTTTTTTTTTATCAAAATTCGAAACTATTTTGAACCTTAGTCGCCTTCGTGTTAAAATCGATGATTTAAATCCTTCTTTCAGTTTTAACCTTACTAATGATCATAAGTTGTAATTATCATGTTTAGCCTCGTGCGCATGGATGTCGGCAGAAATTAAAGGTGTGTTGTATTAGTTTAAGGCCTATGTGTTCCTTTAGGATTTCACTAGGGGCTTTGATTAGGACACTTTGGGGTTTAATCATACAACATCTGCGTTTCATGTGGTTTGGGTTAAAGTACCTGTCCCCACCCCCACCACACACACGCACACGTACACGTACACACACCACCCCTGCCCCCCACCACAAACACAATAATCCAATAATGATTAATAATTATATATACTATGTTTCATTTAATTATGTCTTATTTATATTCAAATTCAATTAGTAATAATTATATATAGTTTGTTTCATTTAATTATGTCTTATTTATATTGTTCAATATACAAAGTAATTTTCAAAAAAAGTTGACAAATCCCACCCCCATATGGACGATAATCCAGTGGTCAGGACACTTTCAAAACTAACCAACCAAACATTTACTAAACAAAATAATCCAACAGTAATGTCAACAACAAATGTGTATCCTGTACTCCTTCTAATTCATCTACTCAATTAATTCATTTCATCAATTAAACTAACAATTAACGTATGAAATTATTAATTTACTAATTTACACTGAGGGGCAATACTACTTTCATATGAAATGGGCATTAATTATTAACTTACTTTCATCTAAAACTGTTTCATTTATTAATTATATTTTAGTGGATGTAATTATAGAATCTATGGATGGATTCAATTTAATCTTACTATGTGAATGTTTTTATCTACAATGAGTTAACCTTGAAACAATATATATTATCTCATAGAATCATCAAAACACGATATTAAGAGAATTACAATGGTACCTTGCCTTACCACCCCTCCCACCCCCCACCCCACCCCCACACACACAAACAAATTGACAAATTCATGGGTTATTTCCAACATATAAACATCATATACACCTAACAAACATACACAAACATATATTCACGAGTTCGTTTCAACAAAAGTGCAAAAAATTCAAAAACCCTAGGTTAATTCAAATACAAAAATAAATTGACAAATTTATGAGTTATTTCAAACATATAAACATCATATAAAGATAAAAAAAAAACACCACAGACATATATACAAATAACTCGTGAATATACCCCCTACCCCCCTGCCCCCCTACCCACCCCCACCACACCCCCACCCACCACATACACACACACACACACACAATAGCCCCCACCCTGCACCTCCCTCCACACACACACCCACCCCCCACACATATACACACACACACACACAATAGCCCCCTGCCCCACCCCTACCCCCACCCTGCCCCACCCCCCCCCCCACACACACACACGCACGTATATACACACACACAGACACACGCACGTATATACACACACACAGACACATATATATACACACAAACATATATATAAATGGAAGAGAGTGAGAGAGAGAGAAATAAACCTCAAAGTAGAGAGAGATAGTGAGAGAGCAGCATAGAGAGAGAGAGTTGGAAAAAGGAGGGAACGACCGGGGGGGGAAGAAGGGGTAAGGGTTTTTGCTGCAGAAGTTGTCACGGTCGTGTCAAGGTCCTTGACCGTGACAAGTCCGTAACAAGTAAATTTGTCATGGACTTATCACGGTCAATGACCGTGACAATTCTTTGTCATGGTCGTGTCAAGGTCAATGACCGTGACACAAAACGCGTGTTTTTTGTCACGGTCAATGACCTTGACAAGGGTGGTCGGCTGAAAGGTGACAATTTTGTCATTTTGGTGTAGTGACAACCTTCGTAAAATTAATGGTACCCTAGGTCAGAGCTGGATGAGGCTCTGGTTGTGCATTCCTAGGGACTCGTGCACTTCTGGGAGGCATCTGAAATAAGAAAGAATTTCCATAAGTCCTCAATTTAATATAACTCAAAATAGCTGAAGACGTAAATGTGCAATTAGGAATACAATAGTCCTAATAATAGGGATCTATATCAAAGAATGCTACGCTGGAAACATAATAAGCCACATAGATACTAAAGACTCTAGAAATTGATGCTCTGATACCATTTGTGACACTCCACCTAATTAAATACCGAATGATCGGTGCTTTACTAAAATTAAAATAGAATATCCAGTTGGTTCATTCTTAGCATCACTGTAAAAAAACATTAATAACTAATCACCTATTAGTTAATTAAGCCGGTGTCGAATTTTTAATCTTTTAAGTAACATACAACAATTTGAAATAAATGAATAAACTGCATTCACCATTACTGTACCAAACATAACAAATAACTGAATAAGCAAATATGACTGGATTAAACATTCCAGTCTAAAATCGCAATGCAATAATCCTTAAATGAAACTGAATCCAACTACTAGAAAGTAAAAATGCGAATCCACTGTCCTTGAAAACAATGTCTCAATAAAAGAGAGGGCAACATGCCCGACTGAAATAAGTAACTCATAAGGAATGAATGATGAATACGGAGGGGTCTAACATTAAGGTCCTGCAACTTCCATAGTAGTTATAGAATGTCAAATGATAAAATCTTCTAAGTCTGATATCCCTGTGGCTGGGAACGTAAAATGTTTTACAAAAAAATAGAGATTCGAAGAAAATGGGTCAGAGCTCGATGAAAACATTTAAAATTTTTAGCAAGTATTTAAAATGCAAAATTAGCAGATATTTCATACATGTTAGTTCACATGTTGTCACTTGAGATTCTCACCCCTCAACTATCGTGCTTGCCTAACGTATACTATTAACCCGTCCTAGTTATACTACCCCGCCTAGCTAGTCCAATCATTTATATTACTGTGCATTCTAACGTATGATACTCACCCGTATTTCCTATACAGTATAATATCATGCTTTTCCATATCTTTCAAATCAATTAAGAATTTCCCAAATGGATGTTAAGTTTCCCCTCACTTAGGATATTTTTTCTTATCTACTAAGCACAGATAGTAGAAAAAATTACAAGTATATATATTATCACCCTATTATATATATACTAATACGGAAGCCCTAGGCTGAGCTATGGTTCATGCATACTGTAGACACCCCATTATGTTTCCCCTAACTCTCCTTAGGTCCCTAGTACCTGCCTCCATCACTACAAACCTAGGTCATATCCCGAGTACTGACCTAGAAACCATTAGGCACTCCCCAACTCAGTTTGAACCAAAAGTCAAACTCTTTAGCTTGACCGAGGCTGAATGAATATTCAAAGGACACTGAATACCCTTTCCAACGGACTGCCCCATGCATGATTCCAACTTACCATGCAGACGAACGATCCGTTTGCATTCGAAACTTGACCTATAGGCCACCGGGCGCTCCCGGGCTCTATTTGACCTATGTCAACTTCTCAACTTGACCGAGGCTGAATGAATCTTCAAAGGGAACTGAATACCCTTTCCAACGGTCCATCCAGTGCGCGATTTTGACTTTCCATGCGAACGAACGATCACTTCGACTCTGAGAGGTCACCGAATGCTTCCCAGGCCCGGTTGACCAAAGTTAACTGCCCAAACCGGGTCAAACTCTTTAGAATGTCGAAGTAATTATCCTAACCTTTCCAACGGTCTACCCCGTGCATGATTCAGACTTACCATGCGGACGAACGATCCGTTTGCGTCCGAACGATCACCCGTCCAATGGACCGACAAACGCTTCTGAGCCATATTTGACCCAAAGTCAACTCACTAACCCGGGATCGGTCCAAAATACTTTCAAAGTTCTCTTAATTACCTTTCCAACGTTATGCCCCGTGCACGATTCTGAACAAAGGTTTGCCCTCGGCAACCGATTTTCCGAAAAAGCCTGAAGCACACTACCAAATGGCAGGTTCTAGACCCTGCCTATGGGCAGGTGCCGATAGGCAGGAACAGGTCTATGCTGATCGGCACTTACCTGGGCCTATAAAAATAGGCCTTCACCTCATTTGCAAGGGGATCCCAGATCTAATAGAAATCTCTCTCAACACATCCCAGAAACCTCTCCCGAAGGCAGCATGATTTCAACTTCCAAATCCCCTTTTTTCTTCCACTTTTCATCACCCTTTTCATCAAACTTGGTGAATTAGCCACTCTCCAACATTCAAGATCTCCAAGAAGGTGCAACTTTCTCAAACTCTCTCGTAAATTCTCTTAAATTCCCAATAACTTGTTTTCTTACTTAGCGCTCTTATTATCTCATCTCACACATCCTAATATATTTTTTTATTTATTATTATTTCACATCTCCTATTTTCATGTAAATAAAACCCAAAAAAATTAGAAAAAGAGGTTTGCTCATAAATTCCAAATAGGGATTCTCATACTTTTCGCACACTTTCCTCACAACTAAAACACTTTTTCTACTCACACACACTTACAAATAAGAGATTCCCCATTTGGATTTATGGGATAAACCCCACCCCTCGTTTTGTATGCGAACTACGTGAACTTTGATGACTTTATAGGCTACGTAGGCGTCTCGGGGTAAAACCCGAGACTCGAGTCCTTTTTCCCACTTTTTCTCTCATCTTCCTATTTGCTCTAAATATAATCTTCCTATATTTTATATACTTGCCCTTAGTAACGTATTGCTCCATATGCGTTATCGTTCCATTATAACAGTCAACGTAGGGGTAATGGCGTAAATCTTATTTTTTTAATATTATTCTTATATCTTCTTACGGACGACTCGCTTGATCTTTGCCATGATACAAGTCGAGGATTCCTACCTCCATTCTATATATATACATATGCACACATATCACGGGGGGAAACAAAAGGAAAATAATAAATATTCATGAGAGACCGAAAGGGCGAAATGGGTGCCTAACACCTTCCCATTTCGTAACTAAGCCTCCGAACCCTTCTCGAATCATCTTGGTTTCGCACGCACCAGTATGTCTTTGGATGCCATCCTTCGGGGTGGCTTCCCCTTTTTCTTTTGTCTGTTTTAAGTAAAATAGACTGGCGACTCTAAATCTCTCTACATTTTTACACCACATCTCAAACGACACCGGCCGAAGCGCTCCCGAGAGGGATGCGCGGGACTCGAAGGATCCTTCCTCCACGCGCCCGCCCGCCCGGCGAAGGATCGGGGATGGCCACAGTGGCGACTCTTCTTGGGATATGTGTTTTTGTTTATGGGCTTGACTCTATTGACATGAATGATATATTTGCTTATGTTTCCCCTCATATTTGCATGTTCACCTTTCTCATATGTATCCCATGCTTATTCTTATGTTCACACACTTGTGGAAATTTCTCCATGTACATTTCACACCACGTGCACCTAGGATCACATGTATATCCCCATGTTGCACGCATCACCCATCCATACTTTGTGTACCTTTTGGGGTACTTATACTTTGCTCCCTGCTTGGCATAATCAAGAAAGGCATTCTCATCATAAGATACTAATAAGAGAATCATGCATGATTCACACGACATCACCAAAGAGCATTGATATTGACCAAATTTTACCCTCTAACTGGAGGGTCACTTCGTGATGGGCGCTGGTTTGGCAGGTCGCGGTTAGCCAAAGCAATATGACTCTCACCTTCCATTGGCCAAGTACTTTCGACGTATATCGAACGGTTCCCCCTCATCGTACCGCTTGACCGAAGTCATGACGGGAGGTATATCGTAGGGAATTCGTTCATGTACGTCGATTTTATCAAATTCTCTCTCACACGTGCCGTCCCCACGAGGTATATGGTGAGGCAATTCACGTACGCTCAGGTATATCAAATGGCTTGTCCACATGTACCGATTGCCCGCAAGAGCAAGACATATATCATGGAAGTCACGCCAAAGGGGGGAACCCATTCCGATTCACCCAACCAACTGCATACCCGCATATAGGTGTCAGACCTACGACACGCACTTTAGATTGTCGGTTTCAACCCGAAACTCTGCCGAAATTTTGGGTCGACTTTCCGCCCAATTTTTGCGTATTTTTAAAATAGGACCCTGTCTGTGAGCCTGGTTACAAGTCCAAATCGTAAGCTTTGCATATATTAAGACCCCCACTTTTCAGGCTCGGGTCCCGTCTGGCATTTCATTTAGGAGAATTAAATATAAGTGAAAACATAATAATTGTAATAATCATGCTGAGTTCCGTCTCCAAAAACATTTCTCCCTTCTTTATCAAAAATCCAAAAACATTTCTCCCTTCTTTATCGAAAATCCAAAAATAGTTCTTCCTTTTTTCTCAAAAATAAATCTCATCCTACGCCTTCTCAGGTCGATCGCAAGCCCTTGGCCTAGCTCCCTATTGGTTTCAATCTCCAGTCAAATCATCCCAAAATTTCATTCGTTCCTCTACTACTTATTTCGAGTCCAAAATCCATCCATCTTCCATGGAGAATACAGATTAAGCACCAGTCATACAGCTGGATCTAACGACAGTCCTAGCTCAGCTCATGTCCAAGATTGACAACCTCCAAACCGAGGTCCGAGAGATGCAACGAAACCAAGTTCCTATTCCTCAAGAGCCCGAGGCCCTATTCCCTCATGCTATGGGTCCACCCGAGACTATCTGGGTTTAGAAAGAATATCAGCATGCTCCACGTGCCCCTCCTGCCAATGGGCCGCCGCCTGCCCAACTTTTAATGCCAAACATTACCCAGCCTATGGCTAACCTGCCTGTGGGAGTTATAAAGGAGGAGGAGTTGAATAAAGTCAAAGAGGATCTCAAGATGCTCACCAAGAAGTTTGACCAGGTCAGGATCTCTGGGAATTACATGGACTACACCCACATGTCTCCTTATCCTAAAGCAAGGTTACTCAAGAAGTTTAACATGCTAAATATCGAGAAGTTCAGAGGGAGTGGACCCCAAATTATTCATCTTCACAGTTATCATCGTTCCATGACTCTACTAGGGGCTTCTGAAGAGGTGATGGCCCAATTATTTCAGCAAACTTTGAAGGATAGTGCCCTCCGATGGTTTTTATCTCTTGAGGAATCCAGAATCCGTAGCTGGGAGGATGTAGACCGAGAATTCATGTTACAATACAAATACAATGAAGAGCTTGAGGTCACCCATCGTGATTTAGAGTTGCTCAAACAGAATCCAAGAGAATCAGTCAGTAACTTCATAACCCGGTGGAGGGAGCGAGCAGCTACCATGACCAATCGGTCATCTGAAGAAGAACAGGTCAACATAGTGAAGAAAAACTTCTTGCCCCATATCCAAGCGACGATGGGAGGACAATACTATCCCCACTTTCAAGCTCTCAAAGAGGGAGGAGTGGAAATCGAGGAAAGCCTCGTTAAAACAGAGGTTGAACCAAATAAGGTGTCCGGACAATTCACCCTTAGAAAGTATGACAAGCCTGCCAGTGCTACCGTTTCGACCATCAACTCAACCAACCACATCATGGGCACCAGAAAGCCTCCCTACCCCCATTCAAAGAGAATACACTGAGCTCCATGCTCCCCTCTCCAAAGTTTACCAAGCCCTGTTAAGTCGAAACCTCATCAAACCCTTGGATCCCCGTCTATTGCCAAATCCACTACCAATAAACTTCAAGACCGAGGCTCATTGCACCTTTCACCAAACTTCCGTCCATACCATCGACCAATGCTTTCACCTCCAGAACGTAATCCAAGATCTCATTGACCGGGGTACCATCTCCCCACCAGCCAATCCTAAGCCAAACACTACTCACAATCCACTTCCGAATCACACCAATGCCATCTTCTTAGAAGAAAACCCAGATTTCGATCCCTCAACTCAAATCACACCCATATACTATCCTAAACCTCTTCAAATTTTGTCCATATTTCCTCCTACACCCTACTAGCCTCACTGATCAGGCACTGTCACTCCTTACCAGAGCATGCATCGCTTTTTGTACCCGTTCTAAAAATGGAATTATGGAATTATTAGAGGTGTTAAACCAAATCCTAGAGTTCGGGCTGAAATTGCCCTCACAGATGGTCATCGATTGCCAGAAGTTCAGCACACTGTTCTTGGAGGCACGAAAATGGGGCCAAGATTCAGACAAGTGGGTGGTACCAGCCGACGAAGTCAGCCTAGATGATGTTATCCAAACTATGGCAGAATTATTCAGGCAAACCAACAGCATTTGCAGTATCACCAGGTTACTTGACTCTTTGAAGCTACAAGGGCGCTTGGTCCCTCCAATCACACATATCCCCACAGAATGGGATAACCTATATGAAGAAGTCATTGAAGTTGTGGAATGCATCGACTTTACACGGAAAGACAGCTATGCTACCACCGGATGGGGGGAAGAATTCGAAGATTCGAGTGAAGAACAAGCTTCAAGAAGAGCTGGCCCAGTAGCCGATATATGTGGGATGATATCATTTGAAGAACTCCTCGGAGAAATAAATAGGGTGGCAGCGCAACCTGAGATTGACGAGGAACCGGGATTTATGTTCTTTCATTCTTCAGTAAATCATGTGACCAGATCAGGGAGACATTACCAGGTTCCAATCTCACTACCAACAAATGACAAAGAGAAGGGCATTGAAAACCTTCCTATGCCAAAGATGACCATCGAGGAGAGCAAGATCCTCGATCAACTGAAGAAATCCCAAGCTAACATCACTCTATGGGGGCTTTTCATGTCTTTCCAGCTGCACATAAATGCTTTAATCAAATTACTCACTGGACCCATAGTTCCTCCCTCTACCCCACCAAAAGAAGCGGTAAATCTGGTCGGATCCTTGACCTCTACCCAAATGCTATCATTTTTTGAAGAAGAATTCCCCAGAATTGGGCCGAATCACAATCATGCACTCAATATCTCCATCGAAGTTATGGGAAAGTTCGTTCCACTCTCCCTTGTCGATAATGGATTCACCTTGAACATTTGCCCTCTGAGAACTTTCAAGTGTTTAGGCCTGAAAGAAAGCGACCTCGCTCCAACCTCCGCTGCTATGCGTGCCTACGATAATACCCGTCGTGAGGTGATGGGGTCCATAAAACTTGCAATAGGGTTTGGCCCTATAAACCCCGTCGTTGAATTCCAAGTCATAGACATCCCATCTTGTTTCAACCTGTTGCTCGGACGACCCTGGCTCCACAATATCAAGGGTGTGTCTTCCTCACTCCATCAGAAATTAAAGTTCTTCACCGATGGGCGAGTCATCACCATTTTGGGCGACAACAAAAATGCCGAGGGGGCAAACACCAGCAGTCCAATTCTCGAGATAAAGCACGAGTCAAATGATATGCTCATATTAGGATTTCGAGTTGAACCACTCCTACTCCCGATAGGGGATGGTTTTAAAGAAAGGGTTTGTCCAGAATATGACCCTCACGACAATGTCAATGTGATTCAGATGTTCAGAAACATGCACTTCATACCCGGACTGGGGATAGGGAAAAGGAAGCAAGGGATACTTGGGCCCATCGAACTGAAGAAAGCTTTCCCTCCTTGTGGCTTGGGGTACCAACCATCAGAACAAGAGCTCAAAATGACCCGCCAGTCTCGACCAAAGAGAAGATCAAACTTCATCCGAACTATCTCAGGAGACTCCTTAAATGGACAATTCATCAAAGAAGGCAAGGACTTCCCCTTTTGCGATTTTCCAGAACCATGGTATGACCACACAGACAAGAAGATGAGGTCGGGAATGGAGATCTTTTTCCAAGACAGCTACCCATGGGCCGAAAGTTTCCCACACCAAGTACAACCGCTCATCAAATATGCCGAAGAGACTGAAGAAACTGATTCCGAAGATTCCTTCAACTTATAGATACTGGGGATGGCACTCTGCATGGTTCATTCAGGCACTACATCAATGGACCCATCCCGTCTGATTAAAGCTGTTGATACTCCTCTCCTCAATTGGCATGCTGTGCCAGTTCTACCCCTTGAAATCTCCCCTAACCCCAATGTTTACCCTATTCCTGTTGCCTATCCTTGCTTAAATGTAATCGAGACCTCATTTGATGAGGTTCTCAATGTTTTTTTTCCTATCAATGAAATAAATGAAGATTTTGAATATCTTGTTGTGCCTTACATTAACTGCATGAATTCTAATCAAACTTTTGATGAAGTTGATTTTGCAAATGAACAATTCTTAACTGATCTAAATAAGGTTAATAATAAATAACATAATCGCGTTCAAGTTAATGAAGAAGAGACTGTTGTTATTAATCTCGGTTCTAGTAGCCAACTGCGCGAGATTAGGATTGGGGCCACCCTTGACAAGCATGAGCGCGCACAACTCAAAGAATTGCTGAAGGAGTTCGTAGATGTCTTCGCATGGTCATATGATGAAATTCCCTGCATCGATCCTGAAATAGCTCAACACGAGATCCCCACTCTCCCAGATTACAAGCCAGTTAAATAAAATTTGAGAAAATTCTGCACTGAATGGTCGCTCAAGGTCAAAGAAGAGGTGGTCAAACAGTTAAACATAGGTTTCATTCGGGTGATCGAATATCCCACATGGCTATCCAACATTGTACCTGTGCCGAAATCAGGAGAGAAGGTTTGAATGTGTGTAGATTACCGAGATTTAAACAAAGTTTCTCCAAAGGTTGATTATCTACTACCCAATATCGATATGATCGTAGACAACATAACCAGTCATTCATGCTCTCAAGTCATTTGTCGATGGGTTTGCCGGATACAACCAATTCAAGATGCACCCAGATCACCAAGAAAAAACTTCATTCATTACCCCATGGGGAACCTTTTGCTACACCGTTATGCCATTCGGTCTCAAAAATGTTGGGGCTACCTACCAAAGGGCTTCCATAACCATCCTGCAAGATCTAATCCACAAGGAGGTCGAGGTTTATGTGGATGATATGATTATCAAGTCCAAAACTAGAGAAGTTCATGTTCCCGCGCTCCAAAAGTTCTTCGAACGATTGCGACGGTATCAGATGCGACTTAATCCATAGAAGTGTGTCTCGACGTCATAAAGGGAAAACTCTTGGGATTCATAGTCAGCAAAAAAGGGATAGAAGCAGATCCTACAAAGATAAAGGCCATACTTGAGATGCCACCACCCTGAACTAGAAAGAAGTCTGAGGGTTTCTTAGGAAATTAGAACATATCAGTCTGTTCATCAGCCAGCTAACCTCCATCTGTGAACCGATCTTCAAGCTCCTTCAAAAATATTCAACCATGGTTTGAAATAAGTCCTGTCAAGAAGCTTTTGACCAAATCAAAAAATATCTGACCCCACCTCCAGTTCTCATGCCACCACAGTCTGGTCTCCCTTTGCTCCTATACCTAACCATAACCGACACTGCAGCTGGGGGCTTTGCTAGCCCAATACCTTGAAGACTCCTGTAAAGAAAGATCCATCTATTATGCCAGTCGTAAATTGGCCGGGTACGAGGTCAACTACACTTCTTTAGAAAAGGCATGTGTCGCACTTGTCTGGGTCACCCAAAAGTTACGACAATACATGCTCTCCTTCCCCATCAAACTTGTATCCCGAATGGATCCCGTCAAATACCTGCTTGAGAAACCCACCTTATCCAGTCGAATGGACCGATGGTTAATGCTCCTAACCGAGTTCAATATCAAGTACGTCAAACAGAAAACCATTAAAGGAATAGACATCTCTGACTACCTCGCCGATTACCCCATAGATGAAGCAGATGTCCATATCTCCGAATTCCCAGATGAAAATATCCTCTGCACCACTCAAGACTACCTTCGATGGAAAATGTTCTTTGACGGCACTGCCAATAAAAAGGGATATGGCATTGGGATACTTTTGATCACCCCATATGACTCCCACACTCCCATCGCCATTAAATCGGATTTCCCTTGCACCAACAACATGACGGAATATGAGGCATGCATAGTGGGCCTCAAGGTTGCTCTCAAGAAAGGTATTCAATACCTTGATGTCTATGGGGATTCTGCCCTTCTCATCGATCAAGTGCTCAAAAAGTGGAAAGTCAAGGAAGAAAAGCTTCAACCCTTTCATGCCCAATTAGAAGAGTTAGCCTCCCGATTTTGAGATATCACCTTCCATTACCTACCCCAAGCAAAGAATAACCTAGCTGATGCTCTCGCCACCTTGGCCTCTATGGTCGACATGACCGAAGGAATAATAATGACCCCCTTCCTAGTTCAAAAGCAAGACAACCCGACCCATTGCTACCATATTGAGCTTACCTCCACTAAAGATCCTGAACTAGCCGATTACTGGTACTATGATATCTAGTGCCTCCTCAAATGTGGTAGGTATCCCGAGGGTTCCAACAAGAAAGATCGAACAACCCTCGGAAGACTGGTCGCCTAGTACATCATCTGTCATAAAGCTCTACTCAAGAGGAATTTCGATGGAACTCATCTACACTGCATCGCAGGGGCTGAGATTGAGAAAATAATACATAAAATCCACAGCAGGGAATGCGGACCCCAAATGAATGGTCACATGCTCGCCAAGAAGATCATCCGATAGGGCTACTACTGGACCACCATGATCCAGGATTGCACCACCTATGTCCGGAGGTGCCTCAAATGCTAACAATTCTCCAACCTTCAACATTTTCCTCTACGAGAATTATACAACATGACCTTTCCCTGGCTGTTCTCCACCTGGGGTGTCGACATCATAGGGAAGGTTACACCAAAGGCTTCAAACGGACATGAGTTCATCCTGGTTGCCATCGATTACTTCACCAAATGGGTCGAGGTTGAGTCATACGTAGTATTGAATGCCAAAAAAGTGGCCAAATTCCTCAAGAAAATATCATCTACCGATATGGGGTCCCGCACGAGCTGGTATCAGATAATGGGTTGCATTTCGAAGTAGAAGTCACAATAGTAGTCAACGAGTACGAGATTCATAGACACAAATCTTCTCCCTACCGACCTCAGACCAATGGTGCAGTTGAAGCTGCCAACAAAAATCTCAAATCCATCATCAGAAAGATGACCGAAAGTTATAGGGATTGGGCTGACCGGATCCCATACGCCCTATGGGTCTATTGAACCTCAATCCGAACCTCTACTGGGGCTACCCCTTACTCCCTGGTCTACGATATGGAAGCAGTCCTACCTGTGGAGCTGGAAATACCCTCGCTACGCGTCATGCTCGAAAGCAAGGTTAGTGAAGAAGACTGGTGCCAAAGCCGTCTTGATGAGCTAGCCCTCCTAGATGAAAGAATATTAAAAGTACTTTACCACATACAGGGGTACCATCGCCAAATAACACGATCATTCAACAAGAGAGTCAAGGACCGCGGTGTTCGGGAGGGGGATTTAGCCCTCAAGGAGATAATAGAACCCATATGGGACCCTAGAGGGAAATTCAAGCCCAATTGGAGCGGCCCCTACATTGTGAAGAAAATCTTATCCGACGGTGCCTCCATGCTCACTGACCTAGATGGGGAGGATATGGCTCATCAAATCAACCTTGACCGTCTCAAGAAATTCTACCCCTAGTCCGAAATCTCGGCGCGCTACGACTCTTCTCATCTCCCTTCTATTCTAAAAAAACTCTTCATTTCCCTCTACCCAGACTACGTGTACCTGATCCTTTGCAAAAAAACTATTTTGCAAACAAATAAAAATATTTTCAAAAAACCCCAGAGGTACGTAGGCAGCTCATGCACCTCACATGAGTGCGGCCCTTTCTTTTCACAAAATAATATTCTTTTCTTACCTCCAAGAACGGCGGTTCATTCTAAAAATATTTGAACAAAAGGATTATGTATGCCTTAGCGATCAGTATAGATAATTCAAAATACAAAATTCATCGAAAGGCACAGCTAGATGATCATAAACTTGTTTATTCCATTAATAAGAAATTTCAGTACGGATTACAAAAGAAAAAGGAACGGATAACTCCCTTCCCCACTACCATAAAAAGCCAAATAAAATCCCCACATCTGTTACGCAAATAAACTCTCCAAGAGTCCTACCCACAGCTACTAGAAGAGCCTGCACCCTCATCATCTACATCCTGAGGTCCCCAAGTTTCCCCTGCCTGAATAGAGTGCCGTAAACATTCCATGGATCGATGAGCCTTAACCATCTTCGAAAATACCACAACACCCCCTTCCATGGTGTTAGATAAAACAAACCATCTTTGTCCAGTCTCTAATGCCAACAACTTGCTGACTACTTTCCTCCACAACCACTTCATATAATCTTTGGGGACATGCCAAACCTTCCCGACAGACTGAGAGGGATGGGTCGATGGACGCCAATTTTCCCATAGAGACCCAAGCAACAGACGCAGGCGCTCAATCAAATCTTCTACCGGAAAGAAGTTTGATGTCCTAGGGGGCACGACCTACTCCCAGCCGAATTGACGCAAAAGCCGCCAAGGGAAATAAAAAGAGGTCTGTTTGAGACCAACCAGCCGCACATATGAATACTCTCCTAGCTCCAGAACAGGCTGCAACTGTCCCCACCAAGGCACTGACCAATACAACCCATGAGCCCCATATTCCATAAACCAACTCTCCCAGTTCTCAATATACAGGCCAACGTTGATGAAGTAGCGTGAAAAGAAGTTGGGTACAACCGAAAAGGGATACTCTGGAGGAGTCGCTAAGTGGAATCTTTCAAATAACCACAGGAACAGCATCACAGGGCTACCCCTCAAAAAGTCAGAACGACCTTCTCTCCAGGCATCCAGGCCATTCAGAGTCTCCGCCAAAATCACCGCCACGGGATTGCAACGGTATGACATCCATGAAGTAATGGTTCCAAGTTATGGGTCCACTTCCACCTCCCCAGTCACCAACAATAATTTTGAAACCAGGCCCAGAACCACGGCTCCTGCATTGCCAACATCACCTACTTCCCACAAATGCACGGACGGCAGCACCGTCGGGAGGGAGATCATTCCTCCAGCCTCCAATGATCTAGCCGTCGAAGGCAAAATGTGAAGAAGCCCGGCCAACAAATCCCTGGGAGAGCGGGGAAATTCAGGAAAAACTGCAGTAACACTGGGATTTACACCTAGTATGACAGAAAATTCCTCATAGGTAGGATAAACTTCTTCCAACCCAAAGCGGAATACATGGTCTTCGGGGTACCAGAATTGTATCGCCGCCGTCAGCACGTTCCACTCAAAAGGTCGATTGCGCCACAAGGAGACTCGACGCATGTTGAAAGCATCATAGTCGACATTATAAGAGCACATAGCTTCCAAGGCTTCGAGGTAGCCAGCAAACTCAATGCTACAGGGAGAGCCATCTTGCAAGGCTAAGAGATGGTGGGCAAGTAGGTAAGAATGTAAAGGTGTGATGAAAACACTCCACCCTTACCCCTTTTTATACTTGAAAACCCTCACAAGGGACATAATCCCTGCAAAAATCGAAGGGAATCCTACCCCACAAGGTACCAAAGGCTGAAGAGGATACCAATCAAAGCTTTGAATTGATGGGACTGGACTAAACTGCCAATAGGCAGGTCAGGGTGCTTGCCGATCGGCAACCCCCCCCCCCTTTTAGAAATTTCCCTTTTTTCCTCTTTTATCAACTCAGAAAACTCAATAAAAATAAATTGATATTCTCAACAGAATTTCAAAATCCCTTTAATTCCCCTTTTTGATCAAAAACCTTCCTTCAAAAAAATCCAAAAATATTCCTTTTTACGGTCTCAGCAGCAAAGTAAAAAGCGCATGTGCATGCATTCATTCATCATTAAATAAAATATAATAAAAAAACTCCATTGCATTGCATATATTTGTTTTCTGTGTTACATCATTTTCAATGAAATAGAAAGAAAAAGAAAAAACAACGGGACTCAGCCCGAACCCACATTCTTTCTTTCTCTCTCTCAAGAGCTTCCACCCCTGCGGCGTGCTCTCTTCCCCCTACGGCGAGATGACGCACCATCACTACCCGAACCAGAGTCCTCTTTGGACGAGGCACACGGCACCAAGCAAGAAGGAACAGGAACTACATCCCAAATATGGGTAGTCGTCGAAGATATCCAGTCTCTAATGTCCATGAGCCAAGTGGTCGATACCCGAACTTGCCGAAAGAAAAGGTGAAATCAGTATCAAAGCAGAAATGACCAAAACAGAAAAGAAAGAAAGAGAAGAAATGAAAGGTATACCGCAGGTCGAAGGACCTCCCCTCTCAAACCGAGCTCCTCCGGATCCATCGCATGAGGACGGTGCAGCATAGGCACCATCCCTCCGTCAGCCCGCCAAATGTTGTATGAAGGGGTATGCAGTCGTACAAAAGGGACCTCCGAGGTCACCGCCGCTGCAGGTGCCAACGGACCACCACCGTTGTGGGAAGATCCCACCGCCCGACTCGAACCCGCCGGAGGGAAGGGCAGTGCATCATATATACAGGGCACCATCAACCATCTCGTCACAAAATCCATATAGTCATACCACGCAGCCGTATCAGTGTATAGCAAGTACAACTTGCCGATCATCGCCGCAATCCTCTCATCCTCCAACATCAGTCGCTCCTGCCTCATTAACGTAGGAGGCTATGCGGGTGGCACCACCACCTCCTCCTCAGTAATTTGACGAACCACCCTCTCCCCGAGGTACCAGGAATGGCCAAACTCATGCGCCAACAAACGCCTTATTCGTGCGTTCACCCCAGTCGCCCCCGCATCCTAAATGGTTGTCCCCCACGGGTAAAAGGTCACCTGAAAATCTCCCGAGCGAGCATAAATCAATACAAGATCAGAAGGAGCAAAAACCAAGATTGAAATGGAAAGAGTCTTACCCTACCACTGGTCAGGTCATTCTAGACCTGACGCACTGCCTCCAGGGAAAGAGATCCCTTCGACCGTCGATTGGCCTTACGCCATCGATACAATCGACATAAGTCCCCAACAGTGTCATCCTTCAAAGTAATCAGCGGGGTATTGCACCCAATCACCTCATAGAACCACGTCTTAATTCACAACCAAAAGGAGACGCATAAGAAAAATGCGAATGCATAAAAGGAAAATGAGAGTGCATGAAAGGAAAATGTGAATGCATGAAAAGAAATGCACAAACTGAAGAATACCTCAAGAAGGTACGTGGCCCCAATAAAGGTCTGCCAGCAGCACCGACTGAATGCATCCAGAGAAAAGTAAAGGGTCGTCAAGGTCAGACTCCCCCAATCATAGAAAGGGATGTTCGAAAACATCCTCAAGTATGGTAAAAACTACAAATGAACGACATCGCCACTCGATGCCACCATGAAACCTCCCAATACCAGCAAAAAAGTCCCAATACCGATCGGCACTGACCCCTTGCCTTCCTGAGGTAGCCCAAAAGTTTATCCCACTGCCGAATGGCACCCTTCATACTATGACGGCCGGCACCCCCTTAAATTTCGTACAAAAATTCTCAAAAAATACCAAAAAACCTCAAAAAATTCCTAAAAATCCCAGGAGGGATTTAAAGCCTTTTCACCAAGAAAACTTATCGTTCCCTTGAGAGGAACCCCTATTTCCCAACAAAATCCTTAAAAACCAAGTTGAAACTCCTCCCGACAAAGCTCTGGAGGATCTCTAAGGGTCACCTGATCACTTCCCAAGAGAAATCCCTTACAGCACCCAAAATAGGTTATTCCCCCCTGCGAGGTCTCCTAAAAGCTTCCCCAGCTCAGAACAAAATCACAAGCTCTTTCTCCAGCAGAATCAAAGTCCAATCTTTAACCACTCTTGGGCAGAATTGGCCCCGATATTGGATCGTCATCTGAGTTAGGTCATAATTGACCTCGGTCCTCGGTCTTCACCACTCTTGGGTCAGAATTGGCCCCGGTCTTGGATCGTCACCTAAGTTAGGTCAGAATTCACCTCGGTCTTCGATCGTCACCACTCTTGGGTCAGAATTGACCCCGGTCTTGGATCGGTACCTGAGTTAGGTCAGAATTGACCTTGGTCCTCGGTCGTTACTACTGGTGGGTCAAAATTGGCCCCGGTCTTGGGTCGTCACCTGAGTTAGGTCAGAATTGACCTCGGTCCTCGGTCGTCACCACTCTTGGGTCAGAATTGACCCCGGTCTTGGATCGTCACCTGAGTTAGGTCAGAATTGACCTCGATCCTCAGTCATCACCACTCTTGGTTCAGAATTGTCCCCGGTCTTGGATCGTCACCTGAGTTAGGTCAGAATTGACCTCGGTCCTCGGTCGTCACCACTCTTGGGTTAGAATTGGCCCCGATCTTGGATCGTCACCTAAGTTAGGTCAGAATTGACCTCGGTCCTCGGTCGTCACCACTCTCAGGTCAGAATTGACCTCGGGTATTAAATCTTCACCCTAAGCCCGCAGAATTGGCTTTGACCCACATAATCGGTCACCCTCATCACCTAAGCCCACAGATTTGGCTTTGACCCACAGAATTGGACACCCCCCCAACACCACTTCAGGTTCTCAGAATTGACCTAAACCTTCGATCATCATTCATCCCAACATATTCCTTAGGTTCGCAGAATCAGCCTCGACCCTCTGAATCGATCATACTCCCTCAAAGGCATCATGTGGTGTCTATTCGACGGTCATCATTTGTTCCAAACTCACCCATCGAGGGGCTCTGTAGACACCCCATTCTTTTACCACCTAACTCTCCTTAGGTCCTTAGTACCTCCCTCCATCACTACAAACCTAGGTCATATCCCGAGTACTGACCTAGAAACCATCGGGCACTCCCCGGCTCAGTTTAACCCAAAATTCAAACTCTTCAGCTCGATCGAGGCTGAATGAATCTTCAAATGTCACTGAATACCCTTTCCAATGGATCGCCCCGTGCGTGATTCCGACTTACCATGCGGACGAACGATCCGTTTACGTTCGAAACTTGACCTAAAGGCCATCGGGTGCTTTCGGGCTCTGTTTGACCTAAGTCAACTCTTCAACTCGACCGAGGCTGAATGAATCTTTAAAGGACACTGAATACCCCTTCCAATGGTCCATCTCGTGAGCGATTCTGACTTACCATGCGGACGAATGATCCATTCGACTCCGAGAGGTCACTGAATGCTTCCCGGGCCTGGTTGACCAAAGTCAACTCCCCAAAGTGGGTCAAACTCTTTGGAATGTCAAAGTACATCTCCTAACATTTCCAACGGTCCACCCCGTGCGTGATTCGGACTTACCATGCGGACGAACGATCCGTTTGCGTCCGAACGATCCCTTGTCCAATGGATCGACAAACTCTTTCGAGCCATATTTGACCCAAAGTCAACTCCCAAACTCGGGAGCGGTCCAAAATACTTTCAAAGGTCTCTAAATTACATTTCCAACGGTATGCCCCATGCACGATTCTGACCAACGATTTGCCCTCGGCGGTCAATTTTCCGAAAAAGCCTGAAGCGCATTGCCAAATGGCAGGTTCCAGACCCTGCCTATCGGCAGGTGCCGATAGGCAGGAACGGGTCTATGTCGATCGGCACTTACCTGGGCCTATAAAAATAAGCCTTCACCTAATTTGTAAGGGGAACCCAGATCTGATAGAAATCTCTCTCAACGCATCCCAGAAACCTCTCCCGAAGGCAGCGTGATTTCAACTTCCAAATCCCCTTTTTTCTTCCACTTTTCGTCACCCTTTTCATCAAACTTGGTGAATTAGCCACTCTCAATCATCATCCAAGTGCAAGGGCTGCTCTCCAACATTCAAGATCAAGCTCAAGATCTCCAAGAAGGTGCAACTTTCTCAAACTCTCTCGTAAATTCTCTTAAATTCCCAATAACTTGTTTTCTTACTTAGCGCTTTTATTATCTCATCTCACACATCCTAATATACTTTTTTATTTATTATTATTTCACATCTCCTATTTTCATATAAATAAAACCCAAAAAAATAAGAAAAAGAGGTTTGCTCATAAATTCCAAATAGGGATTCTCATACTTTTCGCACACTTTCCTCACAACTAAAACACTTTTTCTACTCACACACACTTACAAATAAGAGATTCCCCATTTGGATTTATGGGATAAACCCCACCCCTCGTTTTGTATGCGAACTACGTGAACTTTCATGCCTTTATAGGCTACGTAGGCGTCTCGGGGTAAAACCCGAGACTCGAGTCCTTTTTCCCACTTTTTCTCTCATCTTCCTATTTTCTCTAAATATAATCTTACTATATTTTATATTCTTTCCCTTAGTAACGTATTGCTCCATATGCGTTATCATTCCATTATAACGGTCAACGTAGGGGTAATCGCGTAAATCTTATTTTTCTAATATTATTCTTATATCTTCCTATGGACGACTCGCTTTATCTTTTCCATGATACAAGTTGAGGATTCCTACCTCCATTCTATATATACACATGGACACATATCACGGGGGGGAAATAAATGGAAAATAGCAAATATTCATGAGAGGCCGAAAGGGCGGAATAGGTGCCTAACACCTCCCCATTTCGTAACTAAGCCTACGAACCCTTCTCGAATCATCTTGGTTTCGCACGCACCAGTATGTCTTTGGATGTCATCCTTCGGGGTGGCTTCCCCTTTTTCTTTTGTCTATTTCGAGTAAAATAGACTGGCGGCTCTGAATCTCTCTACATTTTTACACCACATCTCAAACGACGCCGGCCGAAGCGCTCCCGAGAGGGACGCACGGGAGCCGAAGGATCCTTCCTCCATGCGCTCGCCCGTGCGGAGAGGATCGGGGATGGCCACACATACCCTTCTATCAAGTCCCGATAAATCACATGCAACACAAAGGACGGTCGGTTCAGAATAACTCTTAAACCATAATTCTAAACACATATACATTGGAGGCAAACATAATTCTAGGCCTTTGGGTTACGCACATACCTAACGCATCCTAATGACTGGTCACACCATTTTCACACAAATAGTGATCAACCCTAAGTTCTATGTCCTGAGGTACGAGTCCAAAATCCCCCAAACTGGCTCATCAGGATAAGACCCCTCTTGCCGCGAAACCTCTTGTGTTAGCAAGTATCGTAGGTATATTAATTACACATAACAAGTCACATATTAGGTATTCACACAACCTATGCATATAATTTTGGTATAGGTATGTACCTAACCTATAGTATAGCCCATACGTAGTCTATAAGACTCTTAGATAGTCTACGTATTATTAATATACCATTATATCTCTTATCGTGTATTACCAAGTTCTTTTCAATACTAGAAAGGTTATAATTGTATTATAAGTCAATCCAGTAGTTATCTCACTCATATCCTACTGGTCTAAGTCATTGGTTTCCCCGATCCCCCGAGTTGCTATAGAATTCTCCGAATTAGGTTTTAACCCGAAATTATACTTAATCAATTTTAGTCCTTAAATCCTTCTCATGTGACTAAGTCTCAAATTCAACATTGGCCTATTGATATTTGAATTTAATTCTCTCTATACGTAAAATTCATCTCATAAGTTAATTTGGTCGTTTCCCACGAGTTCTAAGCAAAAAGGGGAAGTATTGGCCAATACTGGGAAATCGAATTGATTTGGCCTTAGTCCTAATCGATTCACTTTCTGAATCGATTCGTCCAAGGAGCCGAATCGATTCGCCTCCACAGGACTTCATATTCTTCGTTAGAAAGCTATGGGTTTCACCATTTTTACACAACAAAAACTCCATTAATCATTCCCAAACTCCTAACCAATCATATTAAATGTTAGACCAACATATATAAATAATTTCTAAAGTGGTAGAATCATTATATCATCAAAGATTACTCCTAATATCGAATTAATTAAAGATTAACTCATAAAAACCATAGTTCATCTTATTTATTCAAGAATCCATTTAAATCAAGATTTCTTCACATCATGATTTCATAAATTCATAAATTTCATTCTACATGCATCAAGAGAGTTCACCTAACATGGTTCCTACCCCAAACATCGATTAAACTCTTACAATTAACATCAATTCTTTACATAATCATGAATTTGTTCATCCTACTCTAACATGGATTAAATACATGCTCAAGTTTAGAAAGATAAATACTTGCCTAAAAGTGTCGGTATGAATCTCTGTGAATTGATGGTGTGGTTGTGCTCCTCTTCCCCTAATCTACGCTTCGATGGTGCAAAAGGTGCAACAATGGTGGTTCTAGCCCTGGGAGTATCTCTCCTTCCTCCTCTAATGGCCTCTGTGAGTTTTGAAGATTCTAAACCTAATGAAATTAACCTAACGTTGATATAAATTAGCAAATTTTGTAGGTTTAATTCCCTCAAAATTTCAAAAGACTAAAATACCCCTCCGAGCTGTCGGTTTGGCCTAAAAGTGACTGGACCCCCGAGTAGACTTTTCGGACTATCTTGACCATTCCGGACACATTGGTGTAATCAAAATGACCATTTTGATGAATTAAAAACAATTTACTTTTTATTTCATTTAGTTGAGTCCTGACACGACTGACACGCACATCCCGACTAAAATTACTGACCCACTAATTAATATTCAATATGATTCACATAAATATATATTAAAACTTGACCCACTAATTAATATTTAGTTTTATTCCTGATTAATTTCCCATTTTAATTTAAATTAATCCCATTTTTTTAAATTATTAAAAATATGGGTATTACAAGTTTAAGGCATAATATCTCAAATATTTTCAAATAAGGTTTTGATATCTTGACAAATATCATTTCTTTTTTCTTGATAAATTTAACTTGCAAAAATTCAAAAACCTTATTTTCTGTGGAGATAAGAGGCATATAAATACCATTTCAAAATTGTGGAGACAAGCTCTCAAAGACAACTGTTATCCTAATCCACAAAAGTAATTCAAAAATAAATGTAGATAGAAGATATTGTAAAAAAATGGTGTAAACTAAATCTGCACACTTTAGAAGGCAATCTTTCCAAAATGATTTTTTTTTCAAATCTGGAAAGATTCATGTGACAGTTTGATGCAGCAAAGTAGTACTTCACTAGAGTGACCAGATCATGAGAAACCAGAAAAATCCTCAAATTTTGATAAAGGGTGATATCATCTTTAAGGATCGAAGGGGAACTTTACTGGAGCGAAAAATAAAACAACGTTTCATTGGAGAAAAATAGATATTTGCTAGATAAAATCCAACAACACTAAAAAAAATTCTAATTTTGTAAAGGTCCAAACGTCCTAAATACACACATGCACATGTTCAAATGTATTTATACAAGAAATAAAATATGTGGCATATGTATATAGCAAGTCTTCAAAGACCATTGTATGTAATTTTCTTAATTCTCTTTTGGACTATATCATAGTTGTTTGCTCCATCTAATGAGAGTGTTTCAAAGCGGTGGAGATCATGTTTGTATTGGGTAATGGATGGACAAAACACGAAGACAAATCATATTAGTGGAATACCAAAGTGTGGAAAGCTCCTGGATTGTGTGGATGTTAGAAAGCGTCTAATAATGGATGAAAAAGAAGGTTGCAAGGAATAAGGAAGCGCAACAAGGCTTTAACGTGTCGAGTATGTGAGTAAGTCTAAGTTTTTCTTATGAGCCTACTTATATTTTAGTGGACTTGTATGGCTAAGCTCTCAAAAAAAAAATTCCGTTGTGAGTTTTTCTCGTATATTATCGTGTTATGGTTTTCTATTTAATTCTTAATTATAATCACCTAGATGCCTATTTAGGTCAAGATTAAAATTGGTAAACTGTTAATCGAATGCTATGGATTAATTAGTGCAGGATATAAATTGAAAAATAAAAATTTGGTGTGTGTTTGAAAATCATTGTAACTCTAGGGCGCTAGTACATTTTGAATTTAGTATTAGAGAGTGTTACACTGGTTTGCTGTGTTTGATCTTTGTTTTGCACACATTTAGGGTTCATATGGATTTCGACTGAAATGGGAATTTCGTAACCCGACCTCCATTATTTGGTGGTACAATCTATCCCTACTGGAAGGCGCAAATGCAATTTTTCTTAAAATCGATCACCGAGAACATTTGGAACTCAGTTGAGTATGGGTGAACTCCTCCCACCAAAGGTGGTGCTCCAAAAAATTACATTTCTTGGACAACGGTTGAAAATAATGCCTCGACGTTCAATTTGAAGGATGTAAATTATATTTTTGCGATGTAACTGCTAAAGGGTTTAGAAAAATTATAACTTACGAGAGCCCGAAAGATGCTTCGGATATTTTACAATCCACAAATGAGACTACATATATGGTTAGGGTTTCTAAGTTCCAAATCAAAAGACTACGATTAAAAAGTTTAAGATGTTAGAGAATGAGTGTTTTGATGAGTTATATGCCAATTTATCGGATATTATCAATTTCTTATTCAACTTAGGTGAGCCAATCCTCGAGCCTAAAGTGGTGCATAAATTTTTTAGGTTATTTCTTAAAATATTTAATGCCAAATTCACGGTTCTAGATTCCCTAGGTAACATCGAAACTATGAGATTTGAAGAACTTATAGGTGACTTTTAAACATATCTGATGAACATGTGTCCTTCGAAAAAAGGATGAAAATAAAGAGAATGGTATTTCTTTGAAATCCTAGAATGAGGATGTGTCAGATTCTGATATTGACGATGAGTATGGTACTGAAGAGATCATTTGGTTTGCTATGAAGTTCAAGAGGTTTCTTAATCTTAGATAAGAAAAGAGTTTTAAGAAGAAACCAAAGAAATTTTATGACTATGATAGGAAGAAAATGGGCGGTCCTAAGAAAGTGGATGACCATGACAAGTGATTTGAATGCAAAGAATTTGGGAATTATTCTCGTGCATGTACCACTAAGATAAGGAAGGAGGGAAAGAAATTAAAGATATACAATGCCACCTTGAGTGATAGTGAGTCGAAAGAGGAATGTGATTCCCCCGTTAAGTGTAACTACACCATATTCATGGCTAGTCATGTGGACTTAGATGAAAAGCCTTTTATCATTTAAGATGATAATTTACATGATGATTACGAGGTCTGATCTTATGATTTCGAAGTGATGGATGATGATGATGAAGAAGAACAGGCGGAGGAGGAGGAGGAGGAGGTAAGTAAAGTTTAGGTTGGTTTTTTGTGATTTTTACGCAGATTCGTTGAAGTTGGAAAAGACAACTTAAATTTAGAAGCTGAGTTCAAGGAACATTCCGTAGGTAGTGGTTATGGTAAATTGATTGAGGATCTTCGATGACATGAGAAGACTCTTAGGGAGAAGCTCAATTATGTTGAAGGAGAGAGAGAAAACCTTCATCGTTTGATGAAAGTTTTGAAGAAGGAGTCCCTTGAGTTTGAATAGTCTAAGCATTTTCATAAGACTAGGATTGTGGAGTTAGAGGAAACATTGAGCGACTTGAGTAATGTAAAATTTTATTTGGAATTTAGTATAGAGAAGCAAGATAGGATTTTAGGATCAAAGATGAAATTTTAAAATTTAGTTCGATATTCCTAATGCTATTGCTATTAAATTTAAGAGTCAATCTTTTCTAGGGACATTAGAAAAGGTCAATTGAATGGTAATATTACTTTTGCCTACACTTGCACACATTACGGTAGGAAATGTCACCTTAGGAATTTTTGTTTTGATCTTCAAAAGTATCTCAGGAATTCTAAGTATAGACTCATCAAGGTTCCCCAAACCCAAGATCGTCACGTTACACCTATGTGGATTAGGAAATATGATTTGGAAGATTTAAATGTTAGGTTTATTGATTCTCATATGCTTTCACATGATACTTCTCATTCTATATCTAATAGTTGATTGTGTTTGCATGTTTTTAATACACTAGATTTTGTGCATCATGTTATATGTTATTGCTAGTTGTGTGATGTTTGAGTATTTTGTATTTTGATTTTTCCTTTTATTGGGTCTTATTATGAAAAATAAAAATTAAATTATCTTTTGAATTTTTTTGAAATTGGTGCCAACTTTTGAAAAATGCTTAAAAACTTAAAAAGATTTTTATTTTGTGTGCATATTTTAGTTTAACACATTTTTTGTGGAATATCGGTGTTTGAATCCCATTCTAATCATATTTTCATGTGGCTTGGACATTTTATTATGATTTTCAATGCTTAGATTGTTCTTAATCATGCTTCATGGGGTTGTGCAACTTTGATTTGCTTAATGGATTCCCTTTGCATACACATTTTGCAAAAATAATTTTATATTACAACTACCTATATACCGTGATCTGAATGAGGTGTTCTCCTATCAATATTATCATATGAGTATACATTTTAACTACGGGGGATTGGTGCATGTAAGAATCATTTCCCGTGAGTTTGTTTTCTTTAAAAAATTACGAGTTAGCAATGAAAAAGGGCTACTAAGGAAGAAATCTTTCTTGCATGAAAGGCCACCATTGGCATAAGTCTAGAAGAAAAGAGAGGGGAAATAAAATAAAATATTCAATGGATATTCTTTTCATTGATGCCTCATTATCAATATCTTTGAAAGAGAAATAGTGAAAAATGATATATGTTTTTTTTAGGGTGTTGAAGTTGAAGATCAATGGATTTGCACAATGATTCCTAGTTAAGCTTAATTATTTTGACACTATTGATCCAAGAATCATCAATATTTTCTAGAGTAGTGTGCATTGAGAATGTTGTCCTTTATGAGTTCTTTATTTGTCACTGGAGGAGAAAATGCAGCTTAATAAATTGATGTGGTCAAATATAACTCATTTCATATATTTTGAGTGATTGGTTCGTAATTATTTTGTTTTGTAATTCACAACCCCTCACTCCATAGCACATTACTGGTTAGACACATTGATACCATATGAGTGTAGATAGCATATGTGATTTGTGTATTTTTTTGGTGTTTATACCTACATATATTTATATGCATAATTGGGGTGTGTGTGTGTGTATACACGCGCGCATACACACACACATGAGGTATATTTGTTTTTGAGTCTTTGTATTAGCATTCAATCCATATTTGCCTCATCTTCCATTCAAATTAATATTCTTTAAGTTCATATTAGTATCTTTTTTTACATGATTACATTAGTATCTTATGCTTCAATTTGTGTATCAAAATTGGTATCATATGTTTCATTGTTTGGATTATTCGTGCTTGTGTTGTCGATTGCATTTGTTATTGCACGTTTCACTTCACATCATAGCATGATATTCTTATTTTCCTTTACGTTTACATGTGTTAAATTTAAGGGGAGATGTTATTTATATTGTCACCTTTTTCTTTGTCTATTCCTGAACAAAAAAGGGAAGAAATGGTATTTAATTCTTGAACTCGGGGGGCTAAATTTTTACCTTAGGAGGAGACGGTCTATCATAGGTGGAAATTGTTAGACAAAGGGGGATGTTTTTAATATGTGAATTTATATTTTTCTATATATTCTCTTTTCATTAAAAAGGCGTGTTTAACAGTGTAGGTTTGTAACGATGCAATAAAGTTTCATAAGGCCAAAGCTACTCGAGTTTGTGTATGTAAAGCATTTGTACTTTTTCCTTTTGGGGTTAAGATTGAGGTTTAGTGAGCTTGATAGCCCACTAGGTTTTACTCTTTAGTTTTGTCTTGGAATAGACAAAGGAAGATATTTATAAGGAAAATTTTCCAATGGAGTCAATTTTTATGTAATTGACTTAATTCCATTAGGACAAAACTTTGGTTGATTCATAGGTTATTATTTGAGTTATTTATCCTTTAAGCCTATGATGTGTGATTGAATATCATAGTAAACAAGTTAAAGCGACATTGATTACACACTTAGTTTTGATCTGAGTTTCTTCTTCAATATTCGATGAATCTCAATGAGGTGCATACTTATGTTTGATCCACGGATTAAAGTTTTAGGTGTTTAGTTTAAAAAAATTGTGGCATTTTTGTAAAATGGTTTTTTAAAGAAGAATATTTTTGTCGTTAATTTTTCTCAAATGATCTTTTATTGTCCAAAAAAAATTACTAGTTTCATCTAAAGGAGTTCTTAATTTCTTTCAAATAAGTGTCAGTATCTCGTTCAAATGAGGTTCAAACGAATTTGTTCTGCTTGTCCAAAAAATTTCGTTCAATGGTTGTTTGATCTCTATTCTAATGATAATAGTTATCTCATTCAAATGACCTTAATTTTGTTTTAAAGGAGATTGGTAAAGCTATTTGAACGACCTTGTGTTTTTCTTTGAAGTACATGCCTCGAAAAGTATGCCACCTAAAAATTCTTGTTCTCAAGAAATAGGAGTGTTGGCGAAATTATTTTGACAAGTTTTTTTGCAAAAATAAATTTTAAATCCAAATCTAAAGCCTCCCACACCTTAGTTTACAGCCAGATTTAAAATCCAAGAATCCTACATACATATGTATGTTTGAGATCTCTTTTGTTTTTCTCCATAGTAGTTTGATCAATCTATTAAGAGTGTTTCAAAGCAACGAAAATTGTGCTATGATTGGGTGACAACTGGACCAACCATGAAGACAAGTAAGATCAATGGGATACCGAGATGTGGGAATAACTTGTGTTGCGTTGATCTTGGAAGGCGTCCAATAATGGTTGTGAATAAGATTGCAAGGAATAAGAAAGGGCATCAAGGTTCGAAAGTGTCAAGTGTGGGAGGGACAAAAAATGGAGAAATATATTTATCTGTGTATATGGGGATTCACGGATAGGAATCCTCGTCCCTCCACTCATGTGGTCTTCACGGGATATCATGGATATAAATCGATCGTCGTCGAAGAGGAGGAAAATGTAGAAAATGGAGTCATGAGCCTATTTTTCTCAAAACACGCAAAAGAATGTAGATGTCATGAGAGAACGGCAAAAAAAGACAAACTAATGCATATTAAACCAAATGAGTTAAAGTTACGGGGCCTAAGTTACGGTATAGGAAGGTGTTAGGCATCCATTCTGCCCTTTTGGTCTGTCATGGGCTGTAATAGTGTTCTCCATTTTTCTCTACGATGTGACTCGTGTACGATGCGTGCGACATGAAAATAACCGAGAAAAAGGGATCATCCTACTCTCGTCATGAGGAGGACGTAGAGGATTAATCCCAAGGAGTATAAGAAAGAAAGAAAAATAATTAAACATATGATGTTAGTTCCCACCGAATAATAATTCACAATAAGAAAGGGACTCTGCATGTCGAGTGGGATAACTAATATGTAGGCGTGGGAATACGCGCAATAATGATAAATATGATATATAAACAAAGTAACGCAATGAATTAAATAGGACTTGAATCCCAATAATGGCTCGGGATACCTACCTAGCCATAAGGCATCAAAGTCCACATATTTCGACATATCATAAGGGTTGGGCTAAAACCATAAACCCAAATATAGGATCCCTCTTTAATTGTTTTTGAAGAAAAAGTGCTCAAGTGTAAAAATGTAGAAAAAAATGATGAAATCCTACTTTGGGATTTATAAGTAAACCCCCTTTTTTGTCATTTTGATTTTATGAAAATATATTATGTGAATATTAGTAATAAAAAAGGATATTAGTTGATGTGAAATAATGGAATAAAACTAAAAGATATAAAAAATTGAAACAAAGTAAGTAGACAACACTAAATAAATAAATTAGAAAAGAATGAGAGTATACCTCTTCGGTGAGCTTGCTACTGATTTTTGTAGGAGATTAGGCTAATTTTAGGGTGGTGGAATGATGGCGAAGTATTAGTGAGGTAGGTGGACAAGGGTGGTATGAAAGTGAGGTAAGAAAGACGAAAGGCATGTTGAAAAATTAGATTTTTTTGAATGACGAGGCACTTATTTCGAGATAATATTTTTTATTACTGAAAAAGGTGTACCTTGGGAATGAGCTCCTAGCCTCTTTAAATAGTAAAAAAATAGTGTTGAAGGGATTTCCAATCAGCATAGGTCCTTGCCTACCTATCGACATACCCCTATCTTGCCGGTGAAGTAAGGTACACCCCTGCCTATAGGCTAGGGGTCTAGGGTGCCTGTGGGCAGTCTAAAAAGGACTTCTTTGAAGAAACTGGCATAAAATGCAAATCATAAGTTCGAATCACACACGAACGTGAATGTTGGAAATAGTATTCAGATCCCTATAAAAATCCATTGAGCTACTCCTGGATTTGAGAGTTTAACCAAATTCAAACGGGGCTTAAAAGCACCCGATGGCCTGCAGACAGGGTTTCCCGGAGCAAGGCAAGTATATGTAAACCGTAAGGTTACTTCGTGCATGATATGGACCGTTGGAAAAAGGATTCATAGCCCTATGAGATTACATGAGCTTCGCTTGAGTTGGAGAGTTGACCAAAGTTAAACGGGGCACAGGAGCTCCCGGTGGCCTTTGGATCTGGGTTTGGAGTAAAAAGGTGAGTAGATGCGAACCGTGAGGCCGACTCACGCATGGTATGGACTGTTGGAAAGGGGTCTCGGATATTTATAAGAGTGAAATGAGATTTGATCAAGCTGGAGATTTAACCAAATTCAGACGATGCTTGGGAGTGCTCAATGGCATCTAGATCAAGGTTTGGAGTTAAAAAGTGAGTGCGCGTGAACCATGAGGCCGATTAATGTATGGTGTAGACCGTTGAAAAGGGTGTTTAGAGGCCTATGATAGTAAAATGAGCTTATATTGAGTTAGGGAGTTAACCAAAGTCAAACGGGGCTTTAAAGAGCCCTATGTCCTCTAGATCATGGTTTGGAGTAGGACTAAGGATTATTTGTGGTAGGAGAAGTGATAGGGACTTAAGGAGGTATTTAGTGGGTATTAGGATAAGTTGTCTATAGATCCCCTAGACAGGAAACCTTGAAACAATAAGAGGTCATAGAAAGATAGACACGTCATCGATGTTTAAGGGTTTTGGATGGTCTATAACCCTACTAGGGATTTGGAGGTGACCGATTTAAAGGGTTGAAGTTAATTATATGGACATAAAGATTTGAGGTGACCAATTTAGAGGGTTGATGTTGATTCTGTAGACCTAAGTCAATGATGTGTACCTAAAGAGTTGAGATGGTCGATTCAGATGGTCATAATCTATTTTGCAGACCTAAAGAGTTGAGATGACTGACTCAGAGGGTCAAGGTCAATTTTGCGGACCTAAAGAGTTTATATGAGAAATTTAGAGCGTTGAGGTTGATTTTGTAGACCTGAAGAATTAAAACAACATATTAAGAGGGTTGGGGTTAATTCTACAGACTTAAAGAGTTAAGATGACTGATTCGTAGTTTCAAGGTCATTTCTACGGACCTAGGTTGATATTACCAATTCAGAGGGTCGAGGTCAATTCTATAGACCTAAAAAGTTGAGATGGACGATTCAAAGGGCTGAGGTCAATTTTGTGGACCTAAGTCAATTATTTGGATCTAAAGAGTTGATATGATCGATTCATAGGGTCAAGGCTAATTATGTGGATATAAAGAGTTGAGATGACCATTTCATAGGGGCGAGGCTGATTATGCGGACCTAAAAAGTTGAGATGATCAATTTAGAGGGTCAAGGTCAATTTTATGAACCTAGGTCAATCCTATGGACATAAATAGTTTATATGACCAATTCAGAGGGTCGAGATCTCTTTTAGTGACCAAAAGAGTTGAGATGACCTATTTAGATGGTTTAGATAGATTATGTAGACCTATATCAATTTTGAGGACCTATAGAGTTGAGATGACCTATTCAGAGGGTCGTGGTCGATTATGATCATCTAAAGAGTTGAGATGACTGATTCAGAGGTTTAAGGTCAATTTTGTGGACCTAAAGAGTTGAAATGACTGATTTAAAGGGTCATGGTCAGTTCTTCAGACCTAGGTCAATTCTGTGGACCTAAAGAGTTATTGATGGGTGACGCTCTTCAATTATGACTCTGTGAGGAGGGTGTTGGTATTGCAAGTGCTGGAGCACTTCAATTTTGATCCTACTGGCGAGCATGAGTAGTGATTATTCTATGAGTGATTTTGCACTTATTATCGAAGAGTATAATGGTGATGTGAGTGTCTACACACTTTGATTTTGGTTTCTTTGGGAAGTGAGATGATAATTTGAGTGCAGACACACTTTGATTTTGATTCCACTGAGGAGTATGCTAGTGGTGAGAGCTCTACGAGCAATTTTGTGCTTTGATTCGGATCTTCCTGGGGATTGTGTTATTGCCAAGGAGTAGAGATGACGTCCATCTTTTGCTCTTTCTTTTTGGGATTTTCACTTAGATCCGTCATTGTGACTCAAGGAGCTTGGCATTTGCAATGTTGTATAACTTTCTTTATACCTAAAAAGAGACGCAAAAGGAAAAAATGATGCGTTTTTGTTTAATTATCTTTGATTTAGTTGCTTACTCTACATGCACCTTAATTTTCCACTGAGATTTATTTTGAGAAAAAGTAGTACAATGTTTTTTTTGGAGTTTTTAATGTGTTTTTGCATATTTGAATAGAGCAAGGATTTGGAGACTTGGTTACAAAAAGATTCCCTTTGTAGGGACTTATTCCGAAATGAAAAGGACTAAAAGAGAAAAATGAGGGTTTTCCAAAATAAGATGTGACTGACATATCACTGGCCTGCTTATCATCTTCTTAGTTTAGGTACACTACTTTTTAATCTTTTGAGGTACTCTTCTTTCATTCTTGGTATTTGGATTTTTTAGAATTGTTGCTCGTTTAGTTGTTCTATAGATGAGGAGATAGAAAGCTTGAAGTCAAGTAGAGCTAGTCACCTTTGTTAGATTATGCTAAATCTAGTGTGTCGAAGAAACTATATTGATAATGGCTTCGTTAGTGTTGTGGCCCTGGTGTTGACTGCTAGGATGGTTTTAGTTCTTGTGATATAACGACAGACCCTCAAGTAGCCACAATAGTACTGTATATGTCTCATCATTGTAATCTAGACTTTGTCATACTGGTAGAGATTTTGAATGGGCTGGATGCCTAGAAAGAAAGTTAGGTCAATTTATTATGGGAAAGCCTTGTGATGTTATTCATGTAATTGTCGGAGAGATTGTGCTTGGTGGCCCCTGATGCAACTCGAGATATGTCTATAAAACGTATAATTAGGGCTTAAGTGTAAGTCGTTCGCTCAAGTAATAATCATAGGCAATATTTTTCGGATGAGCAATTATTTTCCACTTCTTCTCTCCCCTAGTTTGCGAATATAGTGAATTATCTTGTCACGGGGTCCATTCCCCCTGATAGGACACCGCAAGAGAAGAAGAAGTTCCTTACTTGGTCGCGCATGTCCTTTTATGACAATCCTTATTTGTTCAAATATTGGGCTGACCAAATCATTAGAAGATTAATGCCAGATGATGAGATTCCTAGTTTCATTCGCTTTTATCATACAGAAGCATATGGGGGCCATTTTTTCACATATAAAACAACTGCTAAGATCCTTCAAAGTGGGTGAAAAGAAGACTAACCCTAACGATTGACTCATAAAAGAGAAAAATAGAAGATGATTATGGTGGAACTCTATATACTACTCCTAACAAAAGCAATTAAATCCTATCTAAGTTAACTGCGCATGCAAGACTAAAGATTGACTGATTAATTAATGTGAAAGAAAAGCAAGGTTGGAATACAATCCCCCGATCCCTAGTAATTTTCCAAGATACAAAACTATTCAAGAATTAAACATTTAATTGATAAGAAGACTTCATTTATTTCAAGAATTATATATATGAAAGAATTAACCCGCACAATACATAATCAAGAATACAAATAAAGTGGGTGAAAAGATTGTTAGCACGCACGTCGTATTCTTAAACACTCCGGTGAACTAGGGCAAACGAAGTTAAAAGTCCTACAATGGTTATATTAACAAAATGCCATGTTTTCAATTATTCATTTAATTCAAGAATATATTTTATATCCACGCGAAACACATTGGGTTGGGTTCATGCATCCCAACCCTAGGAAACCTAGCCAGATATAGTGTTGCTAATTAAAAACATGATTTCTATGTTGCATGTGAATCTATTCATCATTAAGGTGCATCTAAGCATGCAATAATTAATTCTAAATTATAAAAGATGCCAAAAAATCAGAAAAATAACTAATATCATTGATCAAAGGAGAAAAAGACAAACTAGATTGAATATTTATTGAAAAAGATTCTCAAATCATAAACTTGATGAAGTAATTAACTTCTTACGTTAATGGTTGTGGAGGAATTGTGAGAAATGATAAGGGTGATGTTATTCTTACTTATGCTTATCCAACTGATATTACTTCTAATTCCTATGCTGAATTATATGCTCTTAAAATGGGCATTAAATTATGCATTGATCACCGTATCAAAGATATTCATATTGAGGCTGATTATTTATATGTGGTGAACCTTATCAATAGAAATTGGAAGTCCCCTAGAAATTGTAGAGCTTAGTGAATGAAATTAAAGAAGACCTTAAAGCCCTGAAATTTTCATTAGCCCATTGCTACAGAGAGTCTAATATGGTAGTTGATGCTCTTGCTAACATCGGAGTCCATTCATCTTCTTCTATGATCTTCAGTTCTGCTCTAAATCTTCGTGTTATGGTTAATGGGATTGTTAGGCTTGACAAAATGGGTTGCCATTACATTAGATCTTCTTCTTATTATATTTAGGTGTTTTCTCTATGTTTTGGGATTTCCTTTTTCTTTATCTTGGTTGAAGTTTTCATTTGCTTGTAAGCCACTTTGGAGAGGCTCTTTCTCCTTGAATAATAATATGTGGGGGGGTTTATAAAAAAGTTACAACTCATTGAAGTCATTTTTAAAAGATTCCTAAACCATACAACTCTAGGTAAAAATTCAGAATAAATTAAAATTTGCACTCAGGTCAATGGAACTGGTTCCTTTGGAATTGAACCAGTTCGCAGGGCAACTTTTCTAAATTTCCTCTTTTGCCCCTGGATTCCCTTCTAGACTTCGATCTCGCATAAATTATTCACCGTGGCTCGAATTTAGGTTCCGTTTCTTCTAGTGTTCTTATGAATTCAATTTTTTTAACTTTCCACTTGGCTGCCCCTCCAGACTCTGGTTGTAAAATTATGAAAATGCCCTTCAACTTTCTTTCCTTTGTTTGTTTCACTGTTTTGGTTTCTCTCGCGCGGTCACTTGCACGAAATACCGATAAAACACACGAGAAATACACAAAATAGCATGAATACAAGGTAAATCCAATCTATTTATACCACACAGGATAATAAAAATGCCTAAATTATGAAGATAAATATGAAATATTTACGTCAAATCAAACCCCCTAACTTAGGACGTTGCTCATCCCGAGCAATGTAAAAGAATAAGAGTAGTTAAATAAACTTACAAAGAATTTATTAGGATAGAATACCTTTTTCATGGGTAAGAGATTGCATTTAGCGTATGCAACAAGTCGTTAAACCCCTAGACCACCCTAGTAGGACGAGTGGTGTTTCATGAGGGTTTGGAGTGAATTTACACACAAAATTCTCTTTTAGAATCAAAGAACAAAATTCAAAATAACTAAACACCATACGATTAAAATTTCTTAAAACTAGTCACTTTAAATTTTTATTCAAGAATCTCAATTCATAGTGTATGTGTACGAAGCCGAAAATCAAATTCCTAACTTCCACCGATTGATCATTACGTACTTTTTTTGAAAATTTGATTTGATTCAAATTCTCACGGATGCTCTCACAAATGAATCACTCAGAATGTGGCTATTTTCTATTGGTGTGCTTGATATACAGAGTAAATATAATGGAATATAAATTCACACACACAAATAGAAAGAGGAAATATTTGGAATGAATATATCTCATCATCAGAATAAAATTATTTGTTGACGGGAAACATCAACTCTTATCCGCACCAATTAACCTCTCTTACTATCTTTTCATGTCTTAGCTCTCCATGAGGTAATTAATTCCGTTATTCGGACTCAGTTAGGACTTTTTTGGGTTATAAGGTGTATTGGATAAAATTGGAACGGTTGGAAAATTCGGAGTTGGAAAAATTTCCTTGCTTATGATGTCCGTTGGCACTTTTTCAGGCATTTGCTCTTTTTCTTTTTTTTCTAATTTTTTCTCATGTTTTTTAATTTTATTTTTTTCCTTTCTTGTTATTTTTGTTGAAGATTTTTCTATTTTTTTTTTGTCCCTTTTTATTGCACCATTTGGACTTGCTTGATGAATTTGAATTTTCACAACTCCGGGCTCAATGGATTTTTTTGGTTATCAAAAGAAATAAAATATTTTACTAGGCTCAAAATGGCTAGCAAACGGATAATTTTTCACTACATTTTATGGCTAATATTTTTGGGTAAACAAATGATGGCCTAACTTCATTTATCTGAATTACTCATTATTTTAACATATGCGTCTCGAGATTAAATTTAATTTAGAGATATTTTTAACACGTTTTTAAGATGACATCTCGCTCATTTCTCGTAACCGATAAAAAAAATAGTGATCTTCAACGACTTATTTAAATGTTGAATCGAATGTTGAGTTAACCATTGACTCAGATTGATTTAATTACTCACAAAAATCCATAGGCTTGAAATCTCACCAGGTTAATAAATATCCACACTTATTCGTTAAATCGTCAATTTTCGCTTAATTTTCATCTTTGGTCAATTTCGAATTTGTGCATTTAGTTGAGATGTCAAACAAATATTTTAGTGATATTATTGAACAATTTAAATTTAAATTTTTATTTATTTTGAAGAAAAATATCTTTGACTTTTTCGAACATTTTCATTTTTTTTGGAAATTTTATAATTTTTTTGAACTTTTTGTCATTTTTCCAAATTTTGGGCCATTTCAAAGATTTGTGATGTTTTTAAAAGGCGCACTTGTCACCCTCCCTAACTTAGACTTTTGCATTATCCTCAAGCAAAAGGACTAAAATGTAAATGAGAAAAGAAGAGTGCGAAATTAAAGCGAACAAATATTAAAATCTAATGAGACACTCTATAGCACCAACACATGACTAAAAAATACAACCAAGAAAATCACCTCATACGCGTCGAGAGTGCGATGACCTCTTTCTCAAAACTTACTCAACCCCGCATACGGGGGTTGATAAAATCATCTTCGCCTTCCCTGTGCTTAAATCAAAAGTCGAAAAAATTAGGAGTCGACCCAATAGAAAAAGTTGACACCTCGAGGAACATGATGAATAAGGTGAGTGAGATCAACGAGGTGCCCAATTACCTTATAGCATAATTGTTCAAACTTGGAGACACTATCATACCTAAATTTCTAATGGCCTAGATTACCCCTAAACTTGAGAGTGCGAGGGTCGGGAAAATCTAGTCATATCCTCGCTCGCATCCGAGAACTCAAATGGTAAGGGCGGACGTTGTGGAAAATGACAATAAGGTATGACAACTCATGTGTCACCGGGCGGAAATGCTCGAATTATTTCTCAATATCATCATCAATAGATAATACCTCACATTTTAGTATGCTTTCGAAAGGCTCGGGTGCATATTCATAAAGAAGAAATGTATCTATCCTGTATTTTTCAATCGCCCTCATTTAGGTAACCAAATGTGTCCAATAATTATTGGACTTCAAGAGTGATTGCCTCATCCACCGGGCCAAATTACTTCTTAAAATTTTCAAGATTTATATCTAAAGGTAATTCGATTGTGTCGATATCCTGCGGGGTATTTTCAAGACTCAACTTTTTATTTTTATTTTACTGATTTTTTTGGATATTTTGGATTTTTTTTTAGATTTTTTTGGCCTTTTAAGGACTAGAGTCAAATTATTAGATTAATTCTACCCAACCTAGTGTCTAATTAATTCCCGATAATGGCGCCAAAAACTAGACGTGACTCAAAAAGTGTCTCTAGTGTATGTGAATTACGGCTCAAGCGTAATCCGATCGCCTAAGTAGTAATTCGAGCTAGTCGTGTATCAAACTCAGACACTAAGACGTGAAACGTAATAACTAATAAGGAAGGTGTCTAAAACCTAATGACCAACTCACGACAAAATAAAGGAAAAGGTGATGAGTTCTTATGAAATCTTTTACGTAACTAATGTAACCTAACCAACAAATGCGAATTAACTAAAATATGCTAAGACTAAAAACTTTTTCATTTTAACTCTGTGAGAAAAATAGGATTTGAATACGATCCCCCAAACCGTTGGTAATTTTATTGGATAAAAGATTTTCAAAACCTTATTTATAATTAGAAGAAAACATTAAATTTTTCAAAGTACTAAACATATGAGAATTTTACTCCGTACAATGTCTAGATAATAAATAATTTAACGTGAATAACAAGATTGCTAACATGCATATTATACCCTCAAACACTCTGTTTTCCTAGGGAAAACAAAGTTAAGCACCTATAATACTTATTTTGACAAAATATCAAACCCACGAATTAATTATACAATTTCATCAAATTTTATATCCATCTTATTAACCTTGGTTAGGTTCATGTACCCCAACTTTCTAATTGTCTAGTCGGACATATTAAATCTAACTATGCATGCATTATTTACGTTGTATGCTGACAAGATGAATGAAAAATGATAAGAAAGCATGCAAATAATATTGCCAAAAGAGTAGAGAAGCGAAAACATACACAAACCAACCTTTTCAAGAAATAAACTGGAAATAATCAACACTATATTGAAGTTACAAACATGAAATGCAATAAATCTTTCTCTAGATGTTCCTCCACCTCTCTAACCTTATCCTTAATAAACTCTAGGTTAAAATACTACTAATACATGTTTACAGAGGTCCTTAAGTTATTTAGAAGAATCCTCAAAACATAAAACTCTCCAGGCTAAAAAAAATGGCAAAAAAATTCCGCTTCAGGTAATTTGTCACGCTTTAGAGCCGTGACAAATTTTTTCATGGTTATGAAGTGTTACTAATGGCTAGGCTCAGCCCAAGCAATGAGTTGTGTGCTCGAATTTCACTTATTTATAATTCTGCTGAAATTCCCAAATACACCCAGGAAATAATCTCCATACGTGCAAATGAACATACTCTGATTTCATGCAAGTTTTTCTAATAACAAGTATCTAATCAAATCAGGAAAAACTTTATTATTTAACTAATCAGATTTTAATACATGCAGAAATTAAAATCAATTAAATTCGATTTAATATAAAGTCAAATTAATAACAATCTGATTTATTACGTTACAAATACAATGTATCAAATATGATTAATTATTCCAATTCAGGTAATTAAATCATGTAAAAATTTTAATTCTAAATCATACATAAAAGAAGATGATGAAAAGAAGATTAACAAGTATGATTTTTTTACAGGGTAAAAACCCAAATAAGGGAAAACATTCAAGGTGACATCTACGCCACAAAACAAAAATTCCACTAAAAAAGAATATAGGTTACAAGCTATAGAACTAACGAAACACACAAACAGACCTAATCTAAGTCCAAAATTTTTACCCACTCCTCTTAATTATTCTGACTTCTCCCAAGGCTCTGTTGTTGTAGTTGTTCTCTCAGCTTTGTTCCTCTTCTCCTTTTTAGCGAAGTCCAACTCAGTCAAAACCGATCTCTCAACAACATACAAGTTGTGCAAAACGTGTAAGTGAATATGTTCTAAATGCAATCCATGCAATAACTTAATTCTTAACAAAAGCATATAAGTTTTCTACAAAAACGTACAAAATAAATTTTCAATCATAATTCTTCACACAATCAATTTTTAGAAACACTAATCAATAAGTAATATAACACTCATAAGAAAACAATCATGTATACATAAAATAATCGTCACTCAAACATGTGTTCTTAATTTCTCAAAAATATAAAATCAGATTTTATGAGAAAAGTGTTTTACAAATTATTTCAGAAATATAGGAGAAAACAGGTCTTTAAATGACTTTCAATAAACATATAAGATCTGGAGAAATTCTGATTTCAACATCATATAGCATCTAACATAAAACTAATAATATTTAGATCATAAAAATATTCAATAAAATTCGGATCTAAAAATCTAAGGAATTCTAATTTTTGTAAAAAATTATTTCATCATGAAAGACCATAAATTCTCTCTATAATGGCACGATATTTGAATCTCTAAAATATGAGATGATGTGTAAGATCATTGAAAATTTAAACACAAAAACAGAAAAGATATGAAGTAGAAATAAACACAATGTGTATAAAACAACATTCAATCTCTCTCTTAGATATTACGTCTAATTCTCTATATTTTTCTCTCTGCAAAATATATAACCCTTTTGTGTTTCTCACTCTAGAAAATAAGTTCTGAATATCTAACACAAATAAACTCTCTAATGATGTTTATATAGGTGAGAAAAAGATAATTCTAGAAATTCTAAAATCAAGGGTTCATATTAAAAGTTATTAATCTAGGGCTATGATTAATTTAAGTTAAAACTAATTAACAGAATTTAACAACTTACCAAATTCAGTTTGTTTTAAAGACTTAAAACCATTTTGTTGAAAAACCTAAAGCCACTAAAGATATAAACAGGATGGTACATGGTTTTAGTTACAGCCTCTCAGTGGATATATTATGATAGCTGGAAAAGTTATACTCGTAAAAAACCAACGGTTAAAACCAAAGATGGCAGTTGATAGCTAAGGCTCCAAGATCCTAACAACTCTAATTGATCTATTCGTAGAGTTATAAAACCTATTATAATACAACGATCCAAACGAAGCCTTATAAAGTGACAAACCAATAACCAAAGCTTATTAAATAACTCACATCATATCCTGCAAATCCTATTCCGTCAAATCAGGAAGTACATACAAAACTCCTATATCTCGGTTTAAGTGTTAGACTAGGACAAAAAGCTACCAAGCAGCTCTTAGACATCCTAGGTCTATAACAAGTCAAGTCAGTCAAAATCACCAAAGTTGGAGTACAATCCTATGGCCGAAAGTTGTAGATCTATGGTTTAAATCAGTTTGGTCGAAACTACTATAAGGTCAAATCTAATGAAGTCTAGTGCTACCTAGCAACTAATGAGTATGGCCTTATGATTTAGAGGACAAAATAAATATGGCATGGGGTAATGTACCTAAGGTTTAAAAAATCTAAACCTACAATTGTTTCTAACCTCGAAAAAATATGGGTAATAGGACGAAATCTAAGAGTTACACTAGCTGGTACAAACCTATTTAGCTAGGAGTTCTATTCGATCACATCATCGCCTAAGGCTATATACCTGTGAACCACAAGTCAATCAATAGGAAATGATATTTTAGAAAACAACAATATTGTTTCAAAAATTAGTTTTAGTTTGCAAAATAATTCCGAATATTATTTTTAAACACTTCATTTTAATTTTCAAATAAATTCTGAAAATTATTTTAAAAAATGAGAATTTCATTTTAAACAAAACTTATACCAATTTTATTTAAAAAAATATTTTTAGTAAAAGTAATCTAATAAATGTTTAGAAAAATGTTTAGACAACCAATCACATAATCTCAATCAATATATGCATGAGTGCCAAATGTGTCAAGTGCAAATGTTCATCACATATGAATACCTTTACTCGAATATGTCATTGTGTAGAGTTGAGGCATGTTGAGTCGTCGAGTAACATTACTTGATGTACTAAGGAGAAGGGTCGTAATAAAAAATATGTTTTGACACAATATCCAAATTAGTTGAAATGCCTAAATAATGTAGACTCAAGTAAGTCAAAGATTTAGGGTGTTTCAATCTTTCCCTTTAGATATTTGTGACAAAATCCTTCGAGTACATCATGGTACTTTTAGGAAAAAATAAAATAACCTAAATCCTATACAACAATTACTATTCTACCCAATCCACAAAATTATCCTAGACAATAAAAATTACAACACTCAACTACATATCAATTACCCTAACACCTTCTTGTGATTTCCTCCATTAAAACATTAAAATCAAACTCATTAGAACAAGTGTAAGATATCATAGAAATTGATAAATCATAAAATATAGGATATCATGAATATATTTCAAGAATCAAGACTAATAAAATGATGTACTCTTCTCCCCCTTTTTGTCTCACATACATAAAGGATAAAAACAATGATAACATAGAGATGATTAAAGAAATATAACTACCACAATAAACATATTAACGGTTCTAATCAAGTGTCAATCATACATTAACATGATTTTAAGAGGTGTCTTTTGCATTGATAAACATCCATACCCTAAATTCTCAGAGGACATATAATTATCACGATTATGACGAAAAAATATGTAAATATGGCAGAAAATTAATGAAGCACATTCATCTAGTCTTCAGGGACTTCTCAAATAAAATCAAGGGTAATAGACATACTAAATATAATTTAAACAAGATCAGCATATTCTAGAGTAATAAACAAATAAGTTCTCTCCACCTCAACCAATGCTACGGTTAAAAAATATATTAAACTAAGCATACAAACCATAATAGGGGTAATAAGCTCAAGAAATATTATGAGAACAATTAGAGGATATAAAATAACATGTTGTCTACCATGAGGTCATACATATAAAAATTCATCATCATATTTGGATGTAAAAAATAATCAGATTTGTAACATGAAATCATATGACCAAGAAATAACGATCAACACTCGAGATGGTTAAATCTTATTTAGAGCGACCCGCTCTGATACCAATTGAAATTCCCGAATATGCCCATGAAATAATCTCCATACGTGTAAATGAACATACTCTGATTTCATGATAGTTTTTATAATAACAAGTATCTAATCAAATCAAGAAAAACTTTATTATTCAACTAATCAGATTTTAATACATGCGAAAATTAAAATCAATTAAATCTGATTTAATCTAAAGTCAAATTAATAACAATCTGATTTATTATGTTACAATTACAATATATCAAATATGATTAATTGTTCCAATTCTGGTAATTAAATCATGTAACAATTTTAATTCTAAATCATACATAAAAGAAGATGAGGAAAATAAGATTAACAAGTATGATTTTTTTATGTGGTAAAAACCCAAACTAGGGAAAACATCCACGGTGGCCTCTACACCACAAAACAAAAATTCCACTAAAAACGAATATAGGTTACAAGCTATATAATAAACGAAACACACAAACAGACCTAATATAAGTCCAGAATTTTTACCAACTCCTATGGATTATTCTGACTTCTCACAAGGCTCTGATGTTGTAGTTGTACTCTCAGTTTTGCCCCTCTTATCCTTTTTAGCGAATTCCAACTCAGTCAAAACTGATCTCTCAACAACATGCTAGTTGTGCAAAATGTCTGAGTGAATATGTTCTAAATGTAAACCATGCAAGAACTTAATCCTTAACACAAGCATATAAGTTTTCTACAAAAACTTAAAAAATAAATGTCCAATCATAATTCTTCACATAATCAATTTTTAAAAAGATTTTAAAATCATCATCAATTCTTTAAGCATTATTTCTAATCAATATGTCATATAACACACATATGAACACAAATATGTATACATAAAATAATCATCACTCCAACATGTGTTGTTAATTTCTCAAAAATGTAAAATCTGATTTTATGAGAAAAGTGTTTTACAAGTTATTTCAGAAATATATGAGAAAAAAATATTTAAAATATTTTCAATACACATATAGGATCCGAAGAAATTTGGATTTCAACATCATATAGCATCTAACATAAAAATCATAATATTTAGAATATAAAAATATTCAATAAAATTCGGATCTAAAAATCTAAGGAATTCTAGTTTTTGTAAAAAATTATTTCATCATGAAAGCACATAAATTCTCTCTACAATGACACAATATATGAATCTCTAAAATATGAGATGATGTGTAAGATCATTGAAAATTTAAAAACAAAAAGAGAAAAGAGATGAAGTAGACATAAACACAATGTGTATAAAATAACATTCAATATCTCTCTTAGATATTCTCTCTAATTCTCTATAATTTTCTCTCTATAAAATATATAACCCTTTTTTGTTTCTCACTCTAGAAAATAAGTTTTGAATATCTAACACACATAAACTCTCTAATGATGTTTATATAGGTGAGAAAAATATCATTCTAGAAATTCTAAAATCAAGGGTTCAGATTAAAAGTTATTAATCTAGGGCTGTGATTAATTCGAGTTAAAACTAATTAACAGATTTTAACAACTTACCAAATTCAGTTTTTAAAGACTTAAAACCATTCTATTGAAAAACCTAAAGCCACTAAAGATATAAATAGGATGGTACAGGGTTTTAGTTACAACCTCTCGACGGATATATTATGACAACTGGCAAAGTTCTACTCGTAAAAAAATAATAGTTAAAACCAAAGATGGCAGTTGACAGCTAAGGCTCTAAGATCCTAATAGCTCTAATTGGTCTATTCGTATAGTTATAAAACCTATTAAAATACAATAGTCCAAACCAAGCCTTATAAAGTGACGAACCAATAACCAAAGGTTATTAAACAACTCACATTATATCCTGCAAATCCTATTCCGTCAAATCAGGAAGCTAGTACAAAACTCCTATATCTCGATTTAAGTGTTCGACCAGGACAAAAGCTACCAATAGGTCTTAGACATCTTAGGTCTATAACAAGTCAATTCGGTCAAAATCATCAAAGTTAGAGGTACAATCCTATGTTCGAAAGATGTAGATCTATGGTTTAAATCAGTATGGCCGAAATCTACTATAAGGTCAAATCTAATGAAGTCTAGTGCTACCTAGCAACTAATGAGTATGTTAAAAAATCACAGCTAGGATACAAACTCTCTATGGCCTTATGATCTAGCGGACAAAACAAAGAAGGCATGCGGTAATATACCTAAGGTTTAAAAAATCTAAACCTACAACTATTTCTAACCTCAAAAACAATATGGGTAATAGGACGAAATTTAAGAGTTACACTAGCTGGTACAAACCTATATAGCTAGGAGTTCTAATTGATCACATCATCGCCTAAGGCTATATGCCTGTGAACCACAAGTCAATCAATAGGAAATGATATTTTAGAAAGCAATAATATTGTTTCAAAAATTAGTTTTAGTTTGGAAAATAATTCTGAAAATTATTTTTAAACACTTCATTTTAATTTTCAAATAAATTCTGAAAATTATTTTAAAAAATGAGAATTTCATTTTAAACAAAACTTATACCAATTTTATTTAAAAAAATTATTTTCAGTAAAAATAATTTAATAAATGTTTAGAAAAATATTTAGACAACCAATCACATAATCTCAATCAATATATGCATGAGTGCCTAATGTGTCAAGTGTAAATGTGCATCACATATGAATACCTTTACTCGGATATGTTGTTGTGTAGAGTCGAGGCATGTTGATTCGTCGAGTAACATTGCTTGATGTACCAAGGAGAAGGCTCGTACTAAAAAATATATTTTGATACAAAATCCAAATTACTTGAAACGCCTAAATAATTTAGACTCAAGTAAGTCAAAGATTTAGGGTGTTTGATCTATCACTATATTTTCTTCTCAACTTCAAACTTGCATAACTTCTTCACCATAGGTCAGATTGAGGTTCTATTTTTTCATGTTCTTGTGATTTGAATCTCTTCAACTTTTCAATTGGCTCCTCCTCTGGGTTCTAGTTGGAAAAATATGAAAATTCCGTTGACTTCCCTTTCTTTCGATTCTTTTATTGTTTCGGCATTTCTCTTCTATCCACTTGCATGAATTACCTATAAAATATGAGCGAAATACACAAAACACACAATACTTGCCAAAAGGGTTAGTAGGATAAATATGAGTTAAATCGAAGTTATGTTAAATGCATGGGACCATAAAAGTATCGAAATTAAGGGGATAGATGAAATATTTATGCCTAATCAAACCCCCCTAACTTAGAACATTGTTTGTACCGAGCAATATAAAATAATTAGAGTATGAGTTCAGAGAAACTTCCGAACAATTAACATGATAGGATACCTCTTTCATGAGCAAGCGTTTTCATTTAGGGTATGCAACAAGCCATTAAATCACTAGGTTACCCTAGTAGGACAACTGGCATCTCGTGAGGGTTTGTAATGAATTTACCCACAAAATTCATTTTTCGAGTCAAGAAAATATTAAAATAATTAAAACCCATAAAATTTAAAGTTCAGAAAAATAATCACTTCAAATTTGTATTCGATAAATCTCAATTTATAGTGTGCATCTATGCGAAATCAAAAATTAAATCGCTAACTTCCACCGATTCATCATTACGTTACTTTTCAAAAATTCGTTTGGATTTAATTTCGCACAGGATGCCTCACAAATGAAACTCTCGGAATGTTACAATTTTCTCTCGGTGTGCGTGATATAAAGTATAAATGTAACGGAACACGAATTCACGCACACAAATAGAAAGACATGATTATTTAAGTGAAAATATCTCATGAACGGAACACGATTGTTGAAAAATGGGAAACATCATCTTTTAGTCACACCATTTTGTCCCTTTCATTTTATTTTCTAGTTTTAGCTCTCCACACGGAAAACATAATCATTTTTTTTTTATTTTTTTCAAAATTTCTTTTGTTACCCTTTTTATTGTACCATTTGGAATTACTTGATGAATTTTTTTATTTTCACAACCCTAGGTTAATTGGGTTCTACGAATTAACACATGAATATGATATAAATTATTAGGCTTAAAGTGGCTAGCGAAAGGATAATTTTTCACTACTTTCTATGGTTAATATTGGGTAGACAAACGATGGCCTAACTTCATTTATTCGAATTACTAATCACGTTGTAATATGCGTCTCGAGTTGAGTTTTAATTTTGATCATTTTTAGCGCATTTTCAAAATAATATTTCACTCATTCTATAACCGATCAAAACAATGATTTAGAGATCATCAATGCATTTTTAGCACAGAATGAACTTTTGAGTTAACTTTTGACTCGAATTGATTTAATTAGTTGGAAAAAGTGATAGGATCTAAATCTCACCAGGTTAAAAATCTCCAGACTTATTCGTTAAGTCATCAATTTTCGTTTTTGATCAATTTCGACTTAGTGCATTAGATTAAGACTACAAAAAAAAATTAATGATATTTTTGAAGATTTTAAACTCCAATTTTTATTTATTTTGAAGAAAACTATTTTAGGCTTATTTGAAAATTTCTAATTTTTTTGAACTTTTTGACATTTTTCATTTTTATGTCCACTTTAAAAATTCACGAAGTTTTTAAAAGACGGGCTTGCCATCCCCCATAACTTAAACTTTTTCATTGTTCTCAAGCAAAAGGAATAAAATCTAAATAAGAAGTGCCGAGTGAGAAATTAAAATGAACAAATATTAAAATGCAATAAGACGCTATACAACACCGATAAACAACACAAAAATACAACAAAAAAATAGTCCCGTTAGTGCGTGTTCAGTGGCGACATCATAATGTCGAGGAGTCCACATGGGAGCGCGAGGATGAGATGCGCGAACGTTATCCAGAGTTTTTCTTACCAGGTACTTTCTAATTCCGAATTTCGGGACGAAATTCTGTTATTAGGGGGGAAGTATGTAATACCCCGTATTTTTATGATATGTATTTATGGGATTAATTAAATTAAATATGAATTAATTGAGAATTAATCCGGATAAAATATTAACGAGATGTGAGTTAGTATTTGATTATAATGTGTATATATGGCAATATATGAATATTGGAACTATCGAAATTGTCGCGAGATTGAAATACGGCAATTTGGGAAATTTTGTTGGGACGCGCGTGACAGTCGCGTCAGGAAAATATTTATTTGAATTAAAAAGTGAATTTTATTTCTATTAACCGTATGGTCATTTCGAGTGCGCCAACGTGTCCGGAAGGGTCGAAATAGTCAGAAAACACTAGCCGGGGGTTAAGTTTGGGTCCCGGGGCATTATTGGGCCATACCGGTAACTTATAAGGGCATTTTGGTAATTTCGGAAATTTGGGATTTAAAACCCACGAAAATTAGAAACAAAAATATGACTTATTCTTTATCCACTAAACCCACTAACTACACTAAGGGACTTAATGGACTACGGGAGAAGTTAAGAAATAGTCCCAACTTGCCAAAAACCAACCACACCTCCATTGTCATCATCCTTGAGAAGAACTTGTTAGAAACAAAAATCTGACTTATTCTTTATCCACTAACTACACTAAGGGACTTAATGGACTACGGGAGAAGTTAAGAAATAGTCCCAACTTGCCAAAAACCAACCACACCTCCATTGTCATCATCCTTGAGAAGAACTTGTAGAGAGAGAGAGAAAGAGGAGAATTCTGCAGAGAGAGAAAGAGGACAGATTCAACCTTCAAGATTCAACCTCCAATTTCAGAGAAAGATTTAAGGCAAGTGGTTTAATTATAATTGATTAAATGCTATGCTTTTCCATGTTTAGGATTATCATCAAATTTATCTTGGAAGATTGATTAGACCCATGAATTTGAGGATTTAAAACTATGAACTATGTTAGGAATTGCATGTAGAAACTTTCTGGACGAATTATGTATTCCAAACAGAACCATTGATGATCTAAAAACGGATTTTAGAAGAAGTTTATTAATGTTCTTGAAAGAAATAGAAAACTGGAATTCTTGATGAAGATTTGATCCAAACAAAGCCCATGAATGATGAATTATTGGTTTTAGAACGTTAACACTGTTGTAGGATGATTGTATGATGATATTATAACGTATTTTTGGAGTTTCATGCTTGTTAATGGTGTTTTGAGATGGTTTTAAAACTTCAAAACGAAGCAGTCCGCAGCCTACCTGGTGCGTTCGATCGATCGACATTCATCAGTCGATCGATCGACCACCATCGATCGATCGAAGGTCAAGGTCGATCGATCGACCTTCCCAGAAAGAGTAAAATTTCCCCTAGTTAAATTTTAATGATGTTAACCCTTGGAAAATATTATTGGAGACCTTATGAATATCCTTAGACTTAAGGAAGACCAGTAGGTACGGTTATAAAGTTCGGACCTTAATTAGAATTTAATTTGAGGAATCATTCTAAAAGCTATTGGAGCTCGATAAGTGAGATAATATTAGGATTAATAGAGTAATTTTGAATAAGTTGATGAATTGAGGTTTGGGGCAGAAGTAAGGACCTTTAGAACAATGATGTAATATGTGGGAATATTAGGAAACTTAATAACTCCTTTGAGATAGGTTTTAAGTATAAGAATCTACGACGTGAGATGTGTCGACAGTCTACATTATATATTATCGGAAGACTAAAAATGTATACAATATGGTATAAGGACGTAGAAAATACCTTTATTAATATTGAAATATCTAAGATGTGTGCATGCTTAGTATATAATCTTATGTGTATGACATACCTACCATACTTGCTATCACGGGAGGTTTACGTTCGCTTAGGGCCTTCTAATCCTTGTGTGCCCGGATTTAGTTTGGTACCTAGAGGACATAGTTCAAGGGAACGACTTAATTGTGAGTTATTAAGCCAGCTGACTATGGAGCGTAGGTATGTACGTGACCATGGATATGTTGAATTATGTTCGCCTCCATTTTTGTGTGTGGTGTTTATTCTAACAATTCCTGAGAGATTCGGAATTTGTAATCCTTATGTACGTGATGTACCGGGATGGATAGCAGAGTATGTGTGCACCACAGCTTAGCCTCGGGGTGCTTGTATAGTATATTTATGATGTGATTAATATACGGTTCAATGAAAGGGAATTTGTTATGTTTAAATTGCGAGAATAATTTATAGTAACTACTTGTAGAGTTAAAAAGGGATAAAATGCCGTGAATTGTAATGCTAACAATTGAGAATCCAAGTTCAAGTAAAGCTATTTTTTAAATAATAACATTGGGAATTCATTTTGTGAATCGAGTAGTTGGGTTAGAACTTATGATGGTTTAGTTAGATAAATAACACATGTATGGGTACAGGAACGTTAGGAGTGCACTGTTAGACGAGAGGTGAGTATTTCATGTGAGAGCACGTCCTAACATGTATCTTGCATTCATTGTTTTAATTGTTATTAAAGCACTTGCTGTTTTTAAAATACTCTCCAGATTCGGGCTCTGACCCGTTTGCTTTCAAATCTATCTTTTTTGTAAAAACCATATTAGGTGCCCAACCACAAGGACACCATGCATAGTATTCCCAGTCAGGTGACGAGATGTAGCTGTTGTGGAAGTTACAGGGCCTTGCTAGTAGACGCTTCATTTGCCTTGACTCTATATTCAGATTTCATCAGTTGTAGGGCATGTCGCCCCTTCCTTTTAGAGACATTTCATTTTATATTTCAGTTATTCAGACTTTGGTTTTGTAATTAACTCAGTATGCAGACTTGTTCTATTTCATTTCATATTGGGATTGTTGTGAGGAGTATTTCCTCGAGACTCATCTTTACTTGTTGATTCATTATAGTTGGACTTTATCGTGAATGGTTGTGTTACTTTTCTATATTTCATTTATTGCATTTTAATCAGATTTAATTTAAAATTGGCAACTCACTTTTTAAATACTAGGTGGTTAGTAATCATAAAAAAAAATGTTTTCGACAGTGATGCTATTAACTGGACCAACTTGGCATTTTGTATTGATTTAATAAAGGAGTAGCTACCCGGTATTTAATTAGTCGGGGTGTCACAGGTGGTATCAGAGCATCAGGTTCTAGTGTCCTTTAGGATCTGTACGGCTTATTATGTTTCCGCTGCGTTTTCTTTGATATAGAGCCCTAATACTAGGAATGTTGTATTCATCTCTATACATTGGGAATTCGTACTTCCGCGATTGTTTATTTGAATGATGAACTCATCCAAATTTACTTAAATTTTCAGATGGACCGTAAAAAAGAACTAGCTAAAACGGTTAAGGGAGTCAACGGGCAAAATCGACTCACACCTCAGGTATCCCCAAAGAGAATATCAACCGCCGAGTTAGCAGGTATCGTGGCACAAGCAGTTACCACTGCAGTTTTACAATACCAAGAACGCAACATACAACTTAAAGGAGGCAAAAGACCTAGAGAGGTTAGCCAAATGCATGTGAATAAAGCTGAAAAATGTGCGAAGACCCCAAAATTTTGACAACAAACTACCCAAGACCGAGCCAGTTCTAGTCAACAACGTGGTAAAATGAAGCAGTTTAGAAAGGGGAATAAGGTCCCAAGTCACCAAGGCCGACACCGTCAGCAGCAGGGTCAGAGGGAGAGTAACTTCAGAGGCCGATGTTTCGTGTGTGGCACACGTGGCCATAATCGCCAGGATTGTCCTGATAGGGGCAGGGCCGCGCAGCAGCAGCAGCAGGGTGCCCGATAGGAGCCGCAGAGGCCTATGTTTCTCGCCGCCCTCCCAGCACCAGCTCAAGTACTAGCCTTACCAACTTTTCCTGTAGCTCCAGTGCAGCAGGGGCAGTTACAGTACAGACATATCTATAATATCAACCTGGCAGCCCCTCCACAGGCACCACCCGCGATTTGGGGTATGTTTTCTATCCATGAGACTTTTGGGTCGAATTTTGTTTGTTACTAGGACAACGCAATTGTTTTATAGCTACTTATTATGCGAAGACCTTAGGGTTATTAACCGCTGCATTTAGCACTGTAACGTAGGTAGACTCCCCACTGGGGAAAATGGTTCATTTTCTTTATATGCCGGGGAGTGGGGGTAAAGATTGGTAGTTTGGTATTACCCACGAACATGTTAGTGTTAGAGATGACCGAGTGTAATGCCATTATTAGTATGGATTGGCTTGTAGCGTATCGAGCCATAATTGACTGTTTTAGTAGGCATATTACCTTTGCCATTCCCGGGCAAGAGATGTTTTTAGTGGCGATGCCTCGCCCTGAGGGAGGATCGTCCACTCATTTGTACTACGTAGAGAAGGAGACCTATAAGGAAGTGGTGATACCACTTGATTCGATACCCGTTGTTAGTGAGTTCGCCAATGTATTTCAGGATATACCTGGATTACCTCCGAGTAGAGAGATAGATTTTGTGATTAATTTGACGTCGGGCACTCGGCCTATTGCCCGCGCACCTTATCGTATGGCTCCAGCTGAGATGAGAGAGTTACGGGATCAAAATGAGCAGTTGTTGGGTCAGGGGTTCATCCGGAGGAGTACTTCGTCGTGGGGTGACCCTGTGTTGTTCGTTAAGAGAAAGGATGGATCGTTGAGGTTGTGTGTGGATTATCAAAAGTTGAATAAGGTCACGATACGGAATAAGTATCCGTTGCCCCGAATCGATGACTTATTCGACCAGTTGAGAGAAGCTTCTTTCTTCTCGAAGATTGATTTGCGATCTGGTTACCATCAGTTGCGTATTAGGGAGGAGGACGTCTCGAAGACTGCTTTCTTAATGTGATATGGTTCCTACTAGTTTCGGATTATGCCTTTTGGTTTGACCAACGCTCCAGCCGTGTTTATGGACTTGATGAATAGGGTGTTCAGAGAGTTCCTAAATCAGTTCGTCATTGTCTTCATTGATGATATTCTAGTTTACTCCCAGACAGAGGAGGAGCACGCCGAGCATTTGAGGCAGGTTTTGCAGACGCTACGTTAGAACGAGTTGTATGCAAGGTATGAGAAGTGCGGGTTTTGGCAGAAGGAGGTCCAGTTTTTGGGACAGATTATTTCCAACCGGGGGATATCTGTTGATCCGGGGAAAGTATCCGCGGTGAGGGAGTGGGGACAGCCCACGACACTGACGGAGATCCGTAGTTTCTTGGGATTAGCAGGATACTACAGGAGGTTCATGCAAGGATTTTCGAAGATAGCAGGTCCTTTGACACATTTGACTCGTAAGGGTGTTCCATTCATCTGGAGTGATGCCTGTCAGTTGGCATTCGATGAGTTGAAGGATAAGTTGACCTCAGCACCTGTGTTAGCATTGCCGAGACCGGGAGTTGAGTATCTAGTCTACACCGATAAGTCCTTGCAAGGACTTGGAGGTGTATTACAACAGGAGAGTTAGGCCATAGCTTATGCTTCCCGTAAGCTTAAGCCTCACGAGAAGAATTACCCTACCCATGACTTGGAGTTAGAGGCAGTGGTATTTGCCCTTCGGATATGGAGACATTATCTTTTGGGGGAGAAGTTTCGATTGTTCCCAGACCACAAGTCCTTATAGTACCTATTCACGTAGAAGGAACTGAATATGAGGCAGCGAAGGTGGCTTGAGTTTGTGAAGGACTATCAGTTTGATATCCAATATCACTCGGGGAAGGCTAATGTGGTAGCAGACGTGTTGAGCCGTAGGCCCGTAGATGAGGTGGCAGGGGTGTGGAAGGCAAAGTGGAAGGAGTTGGGACACCAGGATGCAGTGGCCCGATCATTCATGTCAGTGATGACTATTACACCACAGATTGTCACGAAAGTAGTAAAGGCACAAGCAGATGACTCGTTCTGTCAGGAGTAGATAGTTTGATTATTAACAGAGGGAGACGAGTCCTATACCGTTAGCTCAAACGGGGGATTACGCTTCAATGGGAGACTGGTAGTTCCGGAAGGGGAGAAATTGCGACACGAGGTGATGGCAGAGTCGCACGGCTCACGGTTCGCGGTACATCCCGGTGGGGATAAAATGTACCAGGACATGAGACGACAGTATTGGTGGAGCGGGATGAAGAGAGATATTGCCGTGTTTGTTTCTAAATGCGCCACTTGTCAGCTTTTAAAAGTGGATCATCAGAGACCGGCAGGACTTCTACAGCCATTGGAGGTCCCGATGTGGATGTGGGAGAGCATCTCCATGGACTTTATCACGGGGTTACCTACGTCACAGAGAGGTCACGAATCCATTTGGGTAATTGTGGACAGGTTGACCAAAGTCGCTCATTTTCTACCCGTAAGGACAGACTACACTACGGGACAGTATGCCCAGCTCTTTATTACAGAGATAGTGAGACTTCACGGTGTGCCCTTAAATATCGTGTCTGACCGAGACAAGATATTTGTTTCACGGTTTCGAGAAAGTTTTCAAAAGGCCATGGGCACGAAATTGCGGTTGAGTACGGCTTATCATCCGCAGACCGATGGACAAACCAAGCGTACAAATCAGATGTTGGAAGACATGTTGCGGATGTGCATCATTGACTTCAGGGGTGGATGGGAGCAGTATCTTCCACTGGTGGAGTTTGCTTACAACAACTCCTACCAGCTCACCATTGGCATGGCTCCATTTGAGGCGTTGTACGGTAGACCTTGTCGTTCCCCAGCATGATGGTTGGAAGTGGGGGACAACAAACTACTTGGGCCGGAAGTGATTCAGGATACTTCGGCGAGGATAGAAATGATACGGAGTCGCATTCGAGTAGCTCAGGATCGACAGAAGAGCTATGCTGATGCGAAGAGGTTCTTTAGGGAGTTCCAAGTGGGGGACCAGGTTTTGCTCAGAGTATCTCCTATGAAGGGGATTATGCGTTTCGGCTAGAAAGGGAAGTTGGCACCGAGATAAGTGGGACCATTTCCTATTAATGAGCGGATTGGACCGGTTGCGTATAGACTTGGGTTACCGGAGCATTTGCATCGGATTCATGATGTATTTCATATTTCCTCGCTAAGGAAATATCTTAGAGACGATTTGGCTCATTCTCATATTTCTTTGGAGGACATAGATCTCCAGCCTGATAGCTCCTACGAGGAAGGGCCAATTGCTATTTTGGACCGTAGTGAGAGGAAACTGCGGTCAAAGATAGTCCCGTTAGTGCGTGTTCAGTGGCGACATCATAATGTCGAGGAGTCCACATGGGAGCGCGAGGATGAGATGCGCGAACGTTATCCAGAGTTGTTCTTACCAGGTACTTTCTAATTCCGAATTTCGGGATGAAATTCTGTTATTAGGGGGGAAGTATGTAATACCCCGTATTTTTATGATATGTATTTATGGGATTAATTAAATTAAATATGAATTAATTGAGAATTAATCCGGATAAAATATTAACGAGATGTGAGTTAGTATTTGATTATAATGTGTATATATGGCAATATATGAATATTGGAACTATCGAAATTGTCGCGAGATTGAAATACGGCAATTTGGGAAATTTTGTTGAGACGCGCGTGACAGTCGCGTCAGGAAAATATTTATTTGAATTAAAAAGTGAATTTTATTTCTATTAACCGTATGGTCATTTCGAGTGCGCCAACGTGTCCGTAAGGGTCGAAATAGTCAGAAAACACTAGCCGGGGGTTAAGTTTGGGTCCCGGGGCATTATTGGGCCATACCGGTAACTTATAAGGGCATTTTGGTAATTTCGGAAATTTGGGATTTAAAACCCACGAAAATTAGAAACAAAAATATGACTTATTCTTTATCCACTAAACCCACTAACTACACTAAGGGACTTAATGGACTACGGGAGAAGTTAAGAAATAGTCCCAACTTGCCAAAAACCAACCACACCTCCATTGTCATCATCCTTGAGAAGAACTTGTTAGAAACAAAAATCTGACTTATTCTTTATCCACTAACTACACTAAGGGACTTAATGGACTACGGGAGAAGTTAAGAAATAGTCCCAACTTGCCAAAAACCAACCACACCTCCATTGTCATCATCCTTGAGAAGAACTTGTAGAGAGAGAGAGAAAGAGGAGAATTCTGCAGAGAGAGAAAGAGGACAGATTCAACCTTCAAGATTCAACCTCCAATTTCAGAGAAAGATTTAAGGCAAGTGGTTTAATTATAATTGATTAAATGCTATGCTTTTCCATGTTTAGGATTATCATCAAATTTATCTTGGAAGATTGATTAGACCCATGAATTTGAGGATTTAAAACTATGAACTATGTTAGGAATTGCATGTAGAAACTTTCTGGACGAATTATGTATTCCAAACAGAACCATTGATGATCTAAAAACGGATTTTAGAAGAAGTTTATTAATGTTCTTGAAAGAAATAGAAAACTGGAATTCTTGATGAAGATTTGATCCAAACAAAGCCCATGAATGATGAATTATTGGTTTTAGAACGTTAACACTGTTGTAGGATGATTGTATGATGATATTATAACGTATTTTTGGAGTTTCATGCTTGTTAATGGTGTTTTGAGATGGTTTTAAAACTTCAAAACGAAGTAGTCCGCAGCCTACCTGGTGCGTTCGATCGATCGACATTCATCAGTCGATCGATCGACCACCATCGATCGATCGAAGGTCAAGGTCGATCGATCGACCTTCCCAGAAAGAGTAAAATTTCCCCTAGTTAAATTTTAATGATGTTAACCCTTGGAAAATATTATTGGAGACCTTATGAATATCCTTAGACTTAAGGAAGACCAGTAGGTACGGTTATAAAGTTCGGACCTTAATTAGAATTTAATTTGAGGAATCATTCTAAAAGCTATTGGAGCTCGATAAGTGAGATAATATTAGGATTAATAGAGTAATTTTGAATAAGTTGATGAATTGAGGTTTGGGGCAGAAGTAAGGACCTTTAGAACAATGATGTAATATGTGGGAATATTAGGAAACTTAATAACTCCTTTGAGATAGGTTTTAAGTATAAGAATCTACGACGTGAGATGTGTCGACAGTCTACATTATATATTATCGGAAGACTAAAAATGTATACAATATGGTATAAGGACGTAGAAAATACCTTTATTAATATTGAAATATCTAAGATGTGTGCATGCTTAGTATATAATCTTATGTGTATGACATACCTACCATACTTGCTATCACGGGAGGTTTACGTTCGCTTAGGGCCTTCTAATCCTTGTGTGCCCGGATTTAGTTTGGTACCTAGAGGACATAGTTCAAGGGAACGACTTAATTGTGAGTTATTAAGCCAGCTGACTATGGAGCGTAGGTATGTACGTGACCATGGATATGTTGAATTATGTTCGCCTCCATTTTTGTGTGTGGTGTTTATTCTAACAATTCCTGAGAGATTCGGAATTTGTAATCCTTATGTACGTGATGTACCGGGATGGATAGCAGAGTATGTGTGCACCACAGCTTAGCCTCGGGGTGCTTGTATAGTATATTTATGATGTGATTAATATACGGTTCAATGAAAGGGAATTTGTTATGTTTAAATTGCGAGAATAATTTATAGTAACTACTTGTAGAGTTAAAAAGGGATAAAATGCCGTGAATTGTAATGCTAACAATTGAGAATCCAAGTTCAAGTAAAGCTATTTTTTAAATAATAACATTGGGAATTCATTTTGTGAATCGAGTAGTTGGGTTAGAACTTATGATGGTTTAGTTAGATAAATAACACATGTATGGGTACAGGAACGTTAGGAGTGCACTGTTAGACGAGAGGTGAGTATTTCATGTGAGAGCACGTCCTAACATGTATCTTGCATTCATTGTTTTAATTGTTATTAAAGCACTTGCTGTTTTTAAAATACTCTCCAGATTCGGGCTCTGACCCGTTTGCTTTCAAATCTATCTTTTTTGTAAAAATCATTTTAGGTGCCCAACCACAAGGACACCATGCATAGTATTCCCAGTCAGGTGACGAGATGTAGCTGTTGTGGAAGTTACAGGGCCTTGCTAGTAGACGCTTCATTTGCCTTGACTCTATATTCAGATTTCATCAGTTGTAGGGCATGTCGCCCCTTCCTTTTAGAGACATTTCATTTTATATTTCAGTTATTCAGACTTTGGTTTTGTAATTAACTCAGTATGCAGACTTGTTCTATTTCATTTCATATTGGGATTGTTGTGAGGAGTATTTCCTCGAGACTCATCTTTACTTGTTGATTCATTATAGTTGGACTTTTTCGTGAATGGTTGTGTTACTTTTCTATATTTCATTTATTGCATTTTAATCAGATTTAATTTAAAATTGGCAACTCACTTTTTAAATATTAGGTGGTTAGTAATCATTAAAAAAAATGTTTTCGACAGTGATGCTATTAACTGGACCAACTTTGTAATTTTGTATTGATTTAATAAAGGAGTAGCTACCCGGTATTTAATTAGTCGGGGTGTCACAAAACTTAGCCTACATATCCTTCCAAATGGCTATCGAGTTTGGTGATAGTGACCAAAGCCATGTCTTAGCCTTATCCTTTAGGGATAAGGGGAAAATCCTGAGATGTATTGTGTCTTGGGTGCACATTTGGTTATTGAAAGTCTCGCACACCTCCTCAAACTCTATAATGTGGAGGTAGGGCTTTTTCGACTCCATACAATGCAATGTAGGGAGAATTTGGATCATCCCATTCCTAAAATGAAATTTCCCCACATTATATTGGAATATAATGCAACTCAGAGCGGTGATTCGCTCGGGCTATAAAAGTTCTCTTACGGGGAAATACTACTTCACTCCCTCACCTGTACCAAAACTAGGGTTGTCCGATATTAGTCTCTCACTTAATGACTTAATATCCTCACTGAATGCCCTAAACGCGTGACTCGCAATGTGACTCGTGATGGAGTTGTGTGGTGTAGGAGGTGGAACTCAGAAATTTGGTGCATTTGGGATATGTGGACTATCGAGATTGAATTCGACTATGGGATTTTCATGTACCGTATGAGGAGTAGAAGTTGGATTGGATGGAGTGCTTTGCATTTAAAACACGAGAGTATATTTTTTGAATTTTGTTTTGGATTTTTCTGATTTTCTTGATTTTTTTCAAGAATTATTGTAAAATTATTGGATTAATTAGACCTAACCTTGTATATCTACCTAGTCCCCGGCAACGGCGCTAAAAACTTGACGCGACTCAAAATGTGTCTCTAACACGTGTAATTACGTCTCAAGTGTAAGCCGGTCACTCAAGTAATAAATCGATAAATCGGATGTCGAACATAGGGACTAAGATGATCTCTTATGATGACTATTAAGTAAAATGACTAACCCTAACGATTGGCTCACAAAAGAGAAAAAAAAACGATGATTATGGTGGAACTCTGTACATTACTTCTAACAAAAGCAACTAAATCCTATCTAAGTTAACTACGCATGCAAGACTAAAGATTGACTAATTAATTAATGTGAAAGAAAGACATGGATGTTACACAATCCCCCGAACCCTAGTAATTTCATCGGATACAAAACTATCAAGAATTAAACATTTAATTGAAAAGAAGACTTCATTTGTTGTAAGAATTACATATATGAAGGAATTAACCTGCACAATACATATTCAAGAATAAAAATAAAGTGCGTGACAATATTGTTAACACACGCAACGCATTCTAAAACACTCTGATTACCTAGGGAAAACGGAGTTAAAAGTCTTATAACGATTATATTAAAAAAAGGCCATGTTTTCAATTATTTGTTTATTTCAGGAACATATTTTATATCCATGCGAAACACATAGGGTTAGGTTCATGCGTCCCAACCCTAGGAAACCTATCCAAACATAGTGTTGCTAATTAAAAACATGATTTTTATGTTTCATCTGAATCTATTCATCAATAAGGTGTAGCTAAGCATACAAGAATTAATTATAAATTATAAAAGATGCCAGAAAACCAGAAAAATAACTAATATCAAAGATCAAAGGAGAAGAAGACAAAATAGATTGAATATTGCTTGGAAAAGATCCACAAATCATAAACTTGATGAAGAAATAAACTTCTTAGGTTCTAGCCTCCTTTTCTCCCTTTAAAACTGGGTTAAACTAATGTAAGATATGCCTAATGTTAATTTACAACTCATTGACATCGTTTTTGAAAGCGTCCTAAACCCATACAACTTTAGGTACAAAATAAGAATAAATTAAACTTTGTGCTCCGATCAATCGAATCGGTTCCTTAGAATTCTAACCGGTTCGCAGGTCAACTTTTATATATTACCTCTCTTACCCCTAAATTTTTTTCTCGACTTAGAACTAAGATAACTTCTTAACCGTAGCTCGAATTGAGGTGCCGTTTCTTCTAGTGTTCATTTGACTTAAAGCTATTCAACCTTCCAATTGGCTCCACCTCCAGACTATGGCTGTAAAATTATGAAAATTCCCTTCAATTTCCTTTTCTTTGTTTCTTTCACTCTTTCGGTTTCTCTCCCGCATTCACTTAAATGAAATATTTGTAAAATACAAGAAAAATACGCAAAATAAGAAATACTTGCTAGAAATGGTTGGTATTATGAATAAGAGGTAAATCCAGTCAATTTATATTAAACGAGAAATAAAAATGCCTAAATTACAGAGATAAATATAAAATATTTATGTTTAATCAACCCCTCCTGAGTACCCTATAACGGGCATTACCAATTAATTTTATCAGTCTTTCTTCAGTTTTGGTCCATCCATAGAGAATTGGATGAATTGTCTCATGGAACATGTTATCAACAGTCTTCTCTGGTCAATACCATGGCGGGGAAATTTGTAGTTCGTCTTGCAATTGGGTGATTACCGATATACACTGTTGGTGGACCTTTGTTAGATTTTTTCTATTTTCCATGGCAACTTCTCTGCCGAGTGGGCTGGGAGTAGATCAGTCATCCTTGTATAACCAACTTCTTTCCCAAAAGGACCTGACTACGTCACTGAGAATGATTTGGGGGCCCGCCCTTAGTGGGATTACTATTGATCGTCTACCAGTTAATCTTTGGCTATCGGAGATTCTAGGTTCATATCCAAGGATTATTTATATTGAAGAGACTTTACAAAGGTCCCTTGTGATGTTTGACACATTGGAGGAAGGTATTGTGGTTTCATCCAAGCTAATTAAGGCATACCGTCGTATGGAGAGAATACAAGATCATAACCAGGATTGGGGTTCTTGGGGTCCTTTGGGAATAGGGAATGATAATGAGGTGGGTCCGTTCGGTAGATGATAGCAGGTCTTGAATATGAGGAAGGTGTCGGTAATATGTGGATATATAGGTTTTAGGGTGTTAAGTTTGTGGAGCTTGGAAAAGTGTGGGTTATTCTTATTATTGTTATTTCATTTAATTGTCGTATTCTATTTTTTAATAAAAGATGATGATAATTTCATCGCAATTTGTCATGCCTTTTGATGAATTTCTTTTGCTTGAAATATCTTTATCGATCGCTAAGGCATACATAATCCTTTTGTTCGTTTAAATGATGAGGGAGACTATGATTTTTGGAAGGATAAAAGAATAGCATTTTTTGAAATAGAAAGGAAAGTGCCCATGGATATCTTATGGGATGCCTATGTACCACATGGGGTTTAAAAATTGTGAGCTTCTCATTTTTGAAAAAGGTGATTTTCGAGAGGATCAACTACATAGTTCTGAGTAGAGGGGGAATAGAGATTTTTTTAAAAAATATCTAGGAGGTGAGAAGAGTTGTAGCATGACGAGAGTTTGGACTAAGGGAATTTTTTTTAAGACAATCCAAATTGATTGGACGTGCACCTCCTCTCCACCGAGGTTTGTGATCATAGTGACACCACCTAATGGGAATTTCTTTGCGATGTAGGGACCACTCTAGTTCGGCTTGAAATTTCTTTTGGATCCCAGATGGGTTCTATGATTCCCTTGAGGGTAAGAAATCCTTCTTGGACACAGTGATCCCTAACCTTTTTATTGAATGATCACCCAATACGATGATGATATCCTTGTACATGATATACGGGTTTTAATCTTCTTTCATCCAAAGAGTACAAGTTCATCGTAATAGTTTTAATGCCAATCTTCTTCGCTGTATTGACTTTTGATCCTAACCTATAGGGAAGGTATTTCAAGTTTAATAGGTAGGACCACCTCCATGCCATATATTGGAGAGTAGGCAGTAACCCCAATGGGTGTTCTGATGGAGGTACGGTATCCCAAGAGGGTGTATGGGATCCAATTGCCTCAGTCTTTATATCTTTCAATCATCTTTCTAATGTTGGTTTTGAGGATTTTTTAGTGGCTTCGATAACTCCATTGGTTTGCAGTCGGTAAGGAAAGGACTTGTGCCTTAGGATTCCATACTCGTCAACTAGTTCTATGACTTCAACTTTAAAATTGAACCCATTATCTAACACCATCTCGTAAGGACCTTGGTAATGGTAGATGATGTTATTTTTTATGAATTTAGCTAGTTTCTTTGCATTCACCACCGCGTATGACTCAACTTCGACCCATTTCGTGAAGTAGTCAATAGTGATCAGGATAAATTTAAGCTAGTCTGAGGCCTTGAGAGTGACTTTCTTGATAATGTTTATGCCTCATGTGAAGAAAGGGTAGGAAAAAAATCATGTTATACAACTCTAGAGGAGGAAAGGGCTGAAGGTTAGAAAATTATTGGCATTTGAGGCACCTTCAAACGTAGGGTGTACAGTCTTAAACTATGGCGGTCTATTAATATCCTTCACGAATGATCTTTTTGGAAAGCATACGACTGTTCATGCAGGGTCCACATTCCCTATTATGGATCTTCTACATCATGTCTTTGATCCTAACCCTTGATATATAATGCAATTGTATTCCATCAAAATTCTATTTAAAGAGTGCCTTGTTATAGATAATGTACTGAGTAGTCTACCTGTGAAGGGTCTACTATCTTTCTTGTCAACGTCTCGAGGATACCTACCATGCTTGAGGAGCCGCCAAATGTCATAATACCATAATTCATCCATGTCTGGATCTTCCTTTGTAATGATCTCAATTTGGTAGTAGTGAGTGGGTACAACCTGTTTCGGGACTAAAAAGGGAGCCATTGTTATCTCGGTGAGCATATTAATCATAGAGTCATGGTTGCTAGTGAATCAGTAAGGCTATTACTTAAATAAGGAAGGGATAGGAAAGGAACATTTTCAAATTGGGAGGCGATCTCTTCCAGGTGAGCATGAAAGGGTAAGGTCTTCTCATATTTGACTTTCCATTTCGCAGAGCATCTTCTCCACGATGAGGGCTAAGTCTTAGTGAACATCAATGCAATTGATTCCTATTTTTAGGGCGATCTTGAGCCCTATGGTACATGCTTCATATTCCGTCATGTTATTGGTGTAATCGAAATCCAATTTAATGGCAATAGGTGTGTGGAAATTATCAGGGGTGATTAGAAGTATCCCAATACCACATTCTTTCTTATTAACAGCTCCATTAAAGAACATCTTCCATAAGATATCCTAGTGAGAGGTGTAAAGGATATGTTCATCTGGGAATTTAAAATTTTAAACCTCAGTTCTTTCTATGGAATTGTCGGCAAGGTAATTAGAAATGGATCCTCCATTAATAGCCTTTAATGTGACATACATGATGTCAAATTCATCCAATAACATCATCTAACGGGACATGCATCTAGAAAAACCAAGATCTCTATCATGTAGTCCATTGGATTCATTCAGGACATCATTTTGATAGGGAATATGAGCATGTAGTGCGGATTCTTCTACGCGACCCAGAGTAAGGTGGCACACGCTTTCTCTAATGAAGTTTAGTTTACCTCATATTGAGCTAGATTTTGACTAGAGTAGTAGATATCTCTCTCCTTATGGGATTATTCGATCCACTAGGCCAACATAACCCATGCTACGGTGTTTGGAAACATTTAGGTATATGAGGAAGGGGATACCTTACTACGAAGGCATGATTACCAGAGGTAAGGTGAGGTATTATTTGATCTGATCGAAGACTTCATGACATGCCTCATTTTAGACTTTAGTTGAATCCTTCCGAAGAATCTTGAAAATAGTCTCACAGATAGAGGTCAGTTGGCTGACGAACCTACTTATGTATTGGAGATTACCCAGGAATTTTTATACTTCTCTCTCATTTTAGGGTGGTGGCATCTCAATTATTACTTTTAGATTGGTATGGTCTACCTCAATTCCTTTTTCACTGAACATGAACCAGAGGAGTTTACCCTTTGTGACATCGAGAGTGGAATTTTAAGGGTTGAGTCTCATCTGGTAATGTCATAGCTGCTCGAAGAATTTCCTCAGGGCAGAAATGTAGCCTTCTTGAGTCTTGTACTTGATGATAATATTTTTAACATAGAATTCGACTTTTCTATGGATAAGATCATGAAGAATGATTGTAGCAGCCCCTTGGTAGGTAGCCCAACATTTTTTAGACCGAATGACATGACTGTGTAGTAAAAGGTTCCCTATGGGGTGATGAAGGTGGGCTTTTGATGATGGTCAGGATGCATCTTAAGCAGATTATTCAGTGAAATCGTCGACAAATAACTTGAGGAATGAGTAAAAGTTTTATCGGTGATTATGTTGATGTTAGGCAGCGGATAATCATCTTTCGGGGATGCCTTATTAAAATCTTAATAGGGTACATGCAGATTTTTCCTTTCGATTTTAGTACACGGATGATGTTTTCAAGCCATGTAGGATATTCGACCAAGAAAATAAATCCTACGTTTAATTATTTCACCACTTCATCTTTGACTTTGAGGGACTACTTTATTCGTATCTTTCTCAATTTCTACTTGATAGGTTTGCTGTCTAGGATGGTGGGATCTTGTGTTGTGATATTTTCGAGTCAATGTCAGGCATGCCATTGTAGGAACATACAAAAAATCCCAAAACTCTTTTATAATCTCTTTGAAATGCGATCATTAATGCCCGTTGAGGGTGGATCCTTTCATAATCTTGCATGGGTATCTACTAGAATGGATATTTATAACAACAGTCTCATCATCATTAGTTTGAACGAGATTATATTGTTTAGTTTATTCCTTATTAAGATCAGTTAAGAGTTTTTCATTCAATAAATCATCTTCATCAATCATTTGATTAGAATCAAGGAAATTAATATAAGGCATGATAAGATAATTGAAATCATCATTCATTTCATTTAATTTTTTTTTAAGAAATATAGTGGTGAGAACCTCATCACAAGAGGCCTCATTTATAATTACAGAAAAATAAAAGAAAAAGTAATAGATTCAAGTGTTTCTTGGAGGGGATAAAAGGGATTAGGTTGACTTGTGCAGGATTGATGAGGATAGCATGCCAATTGAGGAATGGTGTATCATCAGTGCTGATCATCTTGGGCGCGTCAGATGGCTCAGCTTTCAGGTAGATCATGTAGAGATCCATCCCTAATGTATAGAGGTAAAATGTCTCATCGGTATCACTTCCCTTAGAGTTCTTATTGCTTTTCATATCTTTGACTATTGGACACTTCACCTCATGCTTCTAATCTCCATCTCCAGTTTCATCTTTTTTCTCCACGAGGGTTGTACCATAGTTCAGGGATTTCACAAAAAGGGAAGTCTCACCCTCTTTGAAAAATCGTCTGTTTAAGGAGTATCTTGAGATTATATTCTCATCTTCCAAACTTATCTTCTGCTATGGCCGATGGAGTGCATTGAGTTCAGTCGGTGATGGTTGGTAGCCTAGGTCATAGGGTAAAAGGCTTCCTTCAGGATTATCATCTAGAGGATTCCTTGTTGGCATCGACCCAGCCCCATTTCGAGCATTAAGTGCATGTTTTCCAACATTTGAATTACATTGAGATTTCCATGAGGGTTGTGCTCTGGAAATATTCTGTGTTTAAAATTATCTCTGACTGGGATGGGAAGTGGATTGATCTAGAATCTCGAGAGGAACATGTTATTGAGCCCGTGCTGAATTTCTAGTACTAGGTTATTGTGTTGATACTATCTGAGTTTTTTCATTCTCAAGAATGGTAATGACTTGGCCATTAGAAAAGAACATCATTTTTTTAGTGGAGGGAGGAAGATACACCTCAAATACTGTGGAGCCAAGGGAGGCCAAGTAGTAAGTTGATGTAGGAAGGTATGTCAATGACTTGGAATTTTGTTTAAGGGAAAATAGGGCAACGCCTAGTGTAAGCCTTATGAAACCCACAACCTCTCGATGAATATTGTCACATGTGCGTACAGTAAAAGAAGTTGGATTAAGGCCACTGACTTTTATCCCTAGGTAATTAAGGATTCTGAGTGGGCAGACAGCGAGAGTATACCTATTATCTACAAGTGCTAATGTAACTGAATTTCCCATGACTTCGACACATATATCGAGGGTGTATTTGTGATTAGAGCCGATATTTGGATTATCCTCCTCAGAAAAGAAGAGGATTCTTGTATAATTCAAATATATAACCATATGCACGGCTTCTTTAGGAGTAATAGTGGGAGGAACTGTCGGTCATTTTTTTTTAACCGTGGGTCTCATGAGGAGTTTTAAAAGGAAAGTCATGTGCAGCTAGGAGGGCATGAAATGCTCCCATAGAATGATATTGACTTGAGTCTTTCTGATCTGGTCAGGGACTCAACTTTCTTCAACTATCATTTCCTGTATTGGGAGTTCTTCAATGACTTATTTTCCCTTATCTACTCTCGCTGACGGAAGAACTAGATCCTTGTAGTGTCACCCAGATTGGGTTACGTGATTTACAAAAGCAAGGAAAAATAGGAATCTTGTATCTTTATCTACCTTGGGTGCAATGGATACCCTTTTGACCCCTTCTATAAATTTGTCAATATAAATCATTCCGCACAAAGAGGCGACTGAGATGACTTTTCGACTAATTGATTCATAATCTAAGTTGTCAAAATCATCCACCCATCCAGTGGCAATGATGTCATCTTTCCATGAAAAATGATACATTCCATAACCTCTATGGCTTCTTTATACAAGTCTTCCCATTTAGTAGGGAAGTGTTAAAGGGAAGGGACTCTATCCCCTTGGACTTTCAAAATCGTGAGCAGTTCGAAGACAATGTATACTTCTCGCTTCTTGACAATTACATCAAATATAACCCGCACAATGTCATATAAACTAAACTTTTTCACAAGTACGAACCATTCATTGAATTTTTGGGCCCACTTCCTAGCTTCCATGAATAATGTGCTGATCTTTTTGCAGCTAATGGTCAGCTCTAAGTGCAATTTTAACATAAATTTCTAAATCGAATCTAAAACCACGGCAATTTCATGCCCCCCCCTTCTAAACGGGTGCAAACAAAAATACAGGCCATGGTAAGGAGTGATAGAGATTATTCAGCAAGATTCTTAGGATGTAGGAGAAAGAAAAGATAAATTTTAAGGGTAGGTGAGATGGTAGGTGCATTAGGTGTTTGATGGGTTAAATTCTAATGAAAGGGTAGAATTTTGGGTCTTCTTCTAAGAGGATAGTATTCAGCCCCATTCGGTGTACTGGGAGAGGATTATGAGTGGTATTAGACTTTGGATTGACTGATGGTACAATAATCCCCCGGTCTATGAGGAATTGGATAACATTCTTCAAGTGGAAACACCGATCAGTGGTGTGCCCAATGATTTGGTGAAAATCACAATGGGCGTAATGCTTAAAATTTTTGGAAAAGGGGATCCAATAATGGTCGAGGTTCTGATGGTTATATGAGGTTTTGGGTAAGAAGGGATAGCTACACTTTTGATAAAGGGGAATGAAGTTCAGTATACTCCTTTCTTACCTATTTAGGATGACTTTCGGGTGTCCAATAGGTAGTAGGTTGGAAAATGTTATTAATGGTTGAGACTGAGGTTATGGATGTTTTATCATACTTTCGAGGAGAGAACTACCGAGTCAACCTTTTTGGTGCAGATTTATCTTTCTAATTTGCCACCCCTTCTTCAATTTTTACCCCAGCCTCTCGGGGGGCTCTGAAATGAGGCTAGTACTGACCTCCCATTGAATCTTGGCTATAGGGAAAGAAGTTCTTCACAATGCTTACCTGATCTTCCTCTGATGGCTAATTTGTTATAGTAGTTACTTTCTCTCTCCACATTCTAATAAAGTTGCTAACTGATTCACCTATGTTTTGTCTGAGTAATTCCAAGTCTCGACGGGTAACTTACAACACTTCATTATACTTTTACTTAGTCATGAATTCTCGAGCTACATCTACCTAACTATGAATTATGCATTCTTTGAGGGACAAGAACCATCTAAGGTCGCCTCCCTTGAGAGTTTGTTGGAACATTTGAACCATTATCTCATCTGATGCCCCGAGGAAAGTCATTACACGATGGTAGATGTGTAGGTTCATAATTGGAAGTCTGTTGCCTTTAAACTTCTTGATATTTGACTTTTTTTAACTTCTCTAGTAGTCATAATTTAGGATAGGGAGCCATGTGGGTGTATTCCATATACTTCCCTAAGATCCTAACCTGTTCGAACCTTTTTGACAACAATATGAGGTCTTCCTTGACCTTATTTAATTCTTTTTCCTTGGGATTAATTGGCACTGGTAGATTACACCCTGGTTGGCAAGATTCGATATTGGCTGCTGAGCTGGTAGCGGCCCACTATAGGTAGGGCAAGTTAAACATGTTGGTACTCTTCAGTAACCCACACTGGTTCAGGATCTGGTGTACCCATATCACGTGGAAAGAGGATTTTAGATTCGGGAGATTTAGGAGTCTGAAAGTGCCATTGCATTTCCTGAATTTTTTCCAGAGGGTTATCGATTTTGGCAATGAGATAGGCAAGAACTTCTATCAGATCTAACTGGGCATTTGCGATCTGGTTAATATTCTCTATGAACACCCTTTAGAGGGATTGCTCGAATTCTGTATAAGTAGCAGAGAAGAAGTGGAACTTCGGGGTGGTTTAATAGAAGACCTGAGCTAATATGGATCCAGGCCAATATTGGGGTATGTGATCGAATCTAAGAGGAATAAAATTATTATTTTTTTTAGGGAAAGAGAAATATTTTTACTATATATATTTCTTTTTTGAAAAGGGGAGAAAATATTTTTAGTGTTTTTTGAAAAGGGGAAAAAGAAAAATCCTTAGAATAGTTATTATTATTAGGTTCCACTTGTATTATGTTCCTTCTAGGGTGCAAGTGAAATGTCAGAAGGAACTGAGTCTTGAAAAAGACGTGGTACGTGATGCAAGACATGATTTAACTTGTTTCCAGACTCACGAAGGGAGTTCTATTTTAAAAGGGGGCAAAATAGCATGAAAATTTGGGTGTTAAGGCGACTCAAAATTTAGGTAGAATTTCATGTTCAAATCTGCAGACTAGGTATAAGTGTCCTGTGGTAGACACTTGTATGAGGTTGATGCATTTGTGTGTTAGTGGAATGGTTCCCCCCTTTCACATTACTTCCATGATATACCTCTTGCCTATAAGAGTAATTATTCATCGGTAGCCATTTGATATATCTGATTGTATATGAATTTCCTTATGATATACCTCTTGGGGATGGTGAATGTGCAAATTCGATACACTAAATGTACGTGAACGAGTTTCCTGCTATATATCTCCCGTCATGAGTTCAATCATGAAGTATGAAGTTGGGGGGAACCGTTCGTTATACATCGAAGGTACCAGGCTAATGAAAGGTAGGAATCATATATCTTAGGTTAACGAGACCCATTATGAAGTGATCCCCCAATATAGGAAAAAAATTGTTCAATATTGCAATGCTTAAGTGACATATTGTGCAAGAATGCATGTCTTGATTAGTATTTTATGGAGAGTTTTATGTATGCTAAGTGAGAGAAACACTACCACTATGAGGGAGAGCATAAAATAACAAGTATCGTGGGATAAGGGGGATAAACATGGAGAGTAAAACTAATAAGTATGAACATGAAGCATGGAGACTATACAAAGCATGGTGACATATGCAAAGTGTGAGACATGTGAATATACACAAGTGGGTGAGAAATATTTTCAAGTTGGCATGTGAATACGTGTGAGTGAAGAAATGTTTGTGAATATATACAAGTGAGAGAAATGTGCAAATGTGTGCTAATGTGACTAAGAATGGATATCTATAAGTGATATGTAAAACATATGAGTGAGTGTGAAGCTATATACGAGTTAGAAGAATGTGGGTGTGTGCTAGTGAGGCTAAGCATGGATATCATCAAGTGATGTGGATCATGTGCAAGCATGAGTAAGTGGAGTGAAATATGGTTACTATACACAAGTGAGTAGAGTATAAAGCATGTGATAGAAGATGGTATATGCATGCGATGAGAAAAAAAACATAGTAGAGAGAGGGATATAAACACCATGATATAAAAAAGTCATATATACAACATGTAATTATGAGATTAAGAAAAACACGCAAGTGGAGGCATATGTATGCATACAGAAAAATAGAGAAACTGAGAGAAAAGGGATCAAAACCCATGTGAAATAGAGTCTAGTCCTCTAAAAAGTATCTCCCCAGTAGAGTCACCAGTGTGGCCATCCAAGGTGAAATTACTCCGGTACGGGTTGGACTTCAAATGGTAAGGGGTGAAAATGGAGAAATCTTTGTCTCCTCATGCATTGGGATTCGAGGATAGGAAACCTCTTTCTCCCACTTGCACAATCGTTGTGGGATGCCATGGATATAAATCGTCCATCGTCAAAGAGGAATAAAATGTAGAAAATGGAGTTGCCAATGCAGCCATCCCGGGAGAACGACATCGAAAGATAAACTGATGCATACGAAACCAAATGAGTCAAAGGTCCAAAGAGTAAGTTGATATAATAATGTTCTCTTTTTTTTCTCCAAGATGTGATTCATGTGTACGCTATAAGAGACATGAAAATAAATGAGAAAAAGTAATCATCCTTGTAACACCGCACTAATTTTAGCAAGTGAGGTGGCAAGTTTCCACCGTCAAACTATGTCGGTTATCACTAAATAAGTTATCATTCTTAGCATGTGATAGAAATATGAGACATTAAAAAAAAATTCCATAACATAATATTCAAATTTATCCAACCAAGCTAAACATTCATTCAAATTAAAATCCATCACCATGATATCTCCAAAATAAATTCAACTCCAAATTATTAAATCTCAAAGGGAATAATCCAATTATAAATATCTGACGGAAATCATAAACACTTGTGGAACCGATTGGCCCACCAAATCCATAAACGAAAGTCTCATAATAAAATTGATGGAATGAAAATAAATCAAAATACTACTAAAGATATATCTAGCTTCACCCCAAAAATTTCCAATCTATCTTATGCAGATACACCAACAACTATACCTGAAATGTTAGTCAACATAATGGGTCAGAGAGCCCACCACATGAATAATATCTACTCCTCCAAATTAGGGTCCGTGAATACAGACAGAGGCATTATACATGATAAATATCATAATAAAGTATTTTAAATTAAATTATATAAATAAATGCGAATAAGTAACACAATGCTGCTAACCCACGTAGCTAAGCCACCCACTAGTCCAGTTTAATTATTAAATTTCAACATTAAAATATCAATTCATAATTATTTATTGAATAAATGGAATAAATCTTATTAATGTGATACCCCTATACCCAATTCACCCTATTACGAGTCCTGCATATACTCGTGAGGTTCCAAGAACGACATGTCACTATAGCCAGTTTGCCCAATTTTGTTAGCCTTTCACATACTCGTGACACGAACACACACCCACATTGCTATAGCCAGTTTGCCCAAATTTTTAGCCCTTCACATACTCGCGATGCAAAGCCATTTTAATACCCGTTCTTTGTCTTAGGCATTAATTTTCAATTAATTATCAAGTTATCATTTTGTTTATTTGCCCCACCCTTTATTTGGTTAATCTAGCCAAAATCATCCCTAGTTCCATACCTAAAGCTCACCAAAACCACAAGTATATCCTAGCCTATCTCCTAGGAAGAACGACAATTGCCACCTAGGATAACATAACAACAAAAAAATGTACTACTTAGCCCCACCCCAAAAATACCTATTCGTAAAAACCTACACTCACTATTCCCATACCTAGAAAGTGTTAACAACAACAAAGTACCACCTAATAGTCTCAATCCTAACAAGCAAGCTAAAATAAGGTGAAAGCATAGCTACCCCAATAACCCCGTCATCCCCGCGGTGTCTAATTTTAACACAATTAACGATCACACAAGGCATATTTTCAACCTATCATAACAACTCTTTCAATTAATCACAAGATTACGATTTATCTAAATTATGTCTCTTTAATTATAATTATAATATTGATTAAACGATTCCTTTTTTTTTAACAAGTTATATAATTTTCATTCACATGCATATTTTCGGGGCATACATCAATAAGTTTCTATTCAACAAGATGCACACAGATAATATGAGTTGAATTCAAATTATAAAATTCATACGATTTATTCTATAATGCGACCGTCCATATATTCTAACGGAATCCTAACCTCTAATCTAATCACGCAAGAGTTTTGAGTCTTAATTCATATTAAAGATTTGAATAAAAGCATTCCCAACTTTAGTTTCACTTTTTGTAATTAGTGTCTCTAATTTATTTTAAGAAAATAAAAATTATTAGGGTTTAGGAAACATTTAAAGCACATCATCCTAAATGGGAACAATAGAAGTACTCATGCCTGTAAAAAGTCATTTGAAGAATTAGATTGCACGACTGTGTTCCTCTCGAGAAAACAATAAAGACGCGTTCTTGGACGATCTGGAGAAAACTTGGTTTAGCTCTTCAAAACTTGGGTTGGAAGTTGATTTAAATGGGGTTTAGGTTATGTAGATGAGATGAGGTATAAACATAAGTGGCTACTACTTTTTGAGAAGGTTATAATGTGTTCTAAAAACCCTAAACCCATGCCTTTTTATTTTAGTAAAATAAAAGAGTTTGAGTCCTACACAAAACTACAAAAAGAATCCCAAATTCTGCTTACTGCTTGCGCAAACCGGTTCTCCCAGAGATCCCCCATTTATATAGAAAAAGTTATAATTTCTCAAATTAAATTCCAATTTCAATTCCGATTAAAATATCAATTTACTTAAAATGGGGTGTTACATTCTTCCCCATTAGTACAGGAATTTCATCCTCGAAATTCAACAAAGCGTAACTGTCAAACATAAAATCGCGCAAATGAAATAAGTCTTACATATGCCTACTCGTAAAATGCTTTGATGGGGGCCCAAACACTCAATCCTACACGCACCTACCCCACAACCAAAAATACGATATATATCTCAACTATATATATATAAGAATAACTATGAAAATAATGTGTAGTATGCTCTCCCATGAATCACCACTACCTTATATCTCCAAAATCCATCACAACTCTTAAGTCCTCAAATAAAATCATATCCCCACATTGATACTAAAGATATCTAACATTCATTACTAAAGATATTAAAAATAAATCTCATCTCCAAAAATCAATTATAAAGATACTCACATGAAGATTACTACATCTAACCTCAAAGTCTAAAACGACCTTAACACAAAACTCCTCATCTCCAAGAAACGCATCTAACACATATGCTAGAACAAATATCTTACAGAGTGCAAATCAACAAAGGGAATCAAATATTGGTAATGCGAAAGCTAAATGGACTCATAACCTACAAGACCTAAGACCATGCTCTAATACCATTTGTAACAGCCCGCGCATTTTGGTAAGCGAGGTGGTCAGCCGTCGCCGCCACACTACATCGTGCATCACTAAATAAGTTACCATTCTTAGCATATGAAAGAAATACGAGACATTAGAAAAAATAATTTCCACAAGAATATATTTGAATTTATCCAACCAAGATAAACATTCATTCAAATTAAAATCCATCATCATGATATCTCCGAAATAAATCTAACTCCAAATTATTAAATCTCAAATGAAATAATCCAACTATAAATATCTAAATGAAACCCTAAACAACCGGGGAACCGATTGGCCCACTAAACCGATAAATAAAAGTCTCAATAAAAATTATGGAATGTAAATAAATCAAGCTACAACTTAGGCGATAAAAATAAATATCCAGTAACACCCCAAAAATCTCGAATTTATCCTATGCAGTTTCTCCAGAAACTATACCTAAAATGTTAGTCAACGAAATGGGTCAGAGCCCACCGCGTGAATACTAGCTACTCCTCCCAATTAGGGTCCGTAAATCCAGACAAAAGAATTAATCATGTTAAATATCACAATAGAGTATTTTAAATTAAACGATATAATTAAATGCAAATAATTAACAGAAGGTTGCTAACCCATGTAAGTTAGCCACCCCACTAGTGCAGTTTAATTATTAAATTTCAACATTAAATTATCAATTCATAATTATTATTATTATATTAATTGAAATAATTTTGTTAATGCAACACCAGTATAGCCAGTTCATCCTATAATGAGTCCTGCATATACTCCTAGCGCCCATAATTACACACCATACCCACTCCCCTTACTATAGTCAGTTCTCCCAATTTCGTTAGCACTGTACAAACTCGTGAAGTTCCATGCACGACACATCACTATATCTGGTTTGCCCATTTTTATTAGCCTTGAACATACTCGTGAGGCCAACAGACATCCACATCACTATAGCCATTTCTCCCAAATTATTAGCCCTATACATACTCGTGATGCAAATCCATTTTAATACTCGTTCTTTATCTTAGGCATTAATTTTCAATTTATTATCAAGTTATCATTTTTCTCTATTAGCCTCACAATTTTTTTGGGCAATCCAGCCTAAATCATCCCTAGACCTATACTTATAGATCACCAAAACCACAAGTTTATCCTAGCCTATCTTATAGGAGAAAACCTACCGAACATTACCACCTAGTCTCGCTCCTAGGCTAACGTAACAACAAAAAAGTGTATTGATTAACCCTACCTCAAAAATATCCATATGTACAAACCTACATTCGCTAGGCCCATACCTAGAAAGTGTTAACAAATAAAAAGTCCCACCTACTAGTACTATACCTAGTAAGCAACCTAAATTAAGGTGAATGCATAATTACCCCAACAACCCTATCGTCCCCGCGGTATTGAGTATTAACACAATTAATTACCACATAAGCAATATTTTTAACCTATCACAACAATTCTTCCAATTAATCACAAGATTACTATTTATGTAAATTATATCTATTTAGTTATAATTATAATATTTATTAAAAAAATCCTTTTCTCCAGTAACTTATATAATTTCCATTCACATGCATATTTTCGGGGCATACAATAATAAATTTATAATCTATAAGACGAAAATAAATAACATGATTTTACGAGTCAAATTCAAATTATAAAATTCATATGATTTATCCTAACATGAGAGCATCCATATATTCTAACGGAATGCCAAACTCTAATCTAAGCATGCAAGAGTTTTGAGTCTTAATTCATATTAGAGATTTGAATAAAAATAGTCCTAACTTTAGTTTCAGTTTCCCTAATTAGTGTCTCTAATAATTTTAATAAACAATGATTATTAGTGTTTAACACTACACTAAATCTGTCAAATTGTCACGGTCATTGACCTCGACAAGTTGGACTTGTCAAGGTCAATGATCGTGACAATTCTGGGGGTGACAATTTTTTTTGTCACGGTCATTGATCGTGACAAGTTCGTTAGAATTATCACGGTCCTTCGCCGTGGTAAGCTTTGTCACGGTTAAGGATCGTGACAAAACCGTGACGATGTTTAAAAAAATTGTCACGGTCAATGACCGTGACAACTTCCTTTGTCAAGGTCTTGTCACGATCAATGACGTGATAATTTTGGGCAGAATTGAAAAAAAATCTGCTGGGCAGTATGGCCACTGCCCTGCAGTATATATGTACCTGTTATAGCAACGTTGTCCCTGTTCATACATTATATATTCAGATAAAATAGAGATAGTGCAAATATACATTCAAAATAGAGAGAATATGCATCACCATATAATCCAAATGTAATAATTTAAAACAATTCAATTCAAACTTAAATCAATGTCACTAAAAGTCTGGGGTATGGTTAACGCTGAGGAGGTGAGTAGGCCACACGATATACGAATTAACACATCCATTAATATACACCGTGCCTCATTGTTTGCGCAACCAAAATTGGGAGTTCTCCTTCCCGGGCATCACATACGTGATGAGCACCCTGGACTCGATGTCTTTAAGCTCATGTCCATGAACTAGTGCACCCTGGACGATATTCGGGTCCCTCAACCCCCGCCCTATCCGCTGGACATCAAATATGTCCATTATAAACACTCTCGGCCAACCAAGTGTCGACATCGGTCTGTTGAAGGGAGATAAATAGGGAAGTGGATCATCAAAGTCCGCACGCGTCGACGATGAAGCAGCGAGGTCCACATCCTCGTCCTCATCCTCCCACACCTCCTCCTCCCACACCTCCTTTCGCACCGCATTCTCCTTCCTTTTACCCTTACGATTTCTGCCCAATGAACGCTTCACGAATGAGTACATATCCTGGACCGTCGCCTCCAAACGGGACTGCTTCGCGTCATGTGAAGCCACTGTTCGAGCTAACCCGGTGTCGCACGTCTCCAATCCGATGATCCTAAATTTGGCCACCCACGAGCTCACCACCCTTGTCCTCTCCTTGTGATCAGAGCCAAACACTTGGCTGAGTGCGTCTGTGGACAAAGATACCTTCTCGGCATCAGACTGCGACTCATGCACTTCCTTAAGCTTTGCCTGAAACGACAAAAAGCACATGATTAGTAAAATAAGTAAATTAAAAAATTATAACGTAATTAACAAAAAGTAAACGGTCGGATTACTTATAATTATGGCCGCAACGCTTGGGGACACCTCCTTGTCCTTCCCCTTCTTCGTCCAAAGAGCCACATAAGTATCAAGACTATGTGGCCTACCCCCAGGGCCACTCCCTGTCCCCTAAAATAAAATAAAGTAAAATTAGTATCGGCCCCGCAAAGTGAACGTCAATCTTTTTTGCCCGGTTTTTCCTTCCCGATTGGCGAGATGCCAACTGTCGCTCCCCGATCTCATTGTCAATGAACCTTTGTCATTGTGCCAATAAGATCGGCTCCTTCGGCGGGATGGATTCACGCCATTGGATAATGGACTCTCGTGTCTTCCCAAAGTATCAGGTCCACATATTTTTCTTCCACGTCTTGTGTTGCTCCCTTAACTGCTCCAAGACGGAATCGCGTAGCTTTGGATCCAGGTTGAATTGTTCCTGTACAACAAATACAATATTAGTTGCAAATAAATATAAATATAAATATAAAATGAAATTGAAATTGAAATATTCATATAAATATATTACCTGTCATGCCACCCAAATAGCTAACTTGAGCTCATATGGCACCTCCTTCCAACTAATGTACCCAGGGCCGATGATCGTCTTTACCAGCTCGAGGGATCTCGCTAATAGCCCCGACTTGTTCTCGATGGTCATCCCTAATTTGCCATATTTGGGGAGACTAGGGGCCGAGGAGCCCTCGTCGCCTCCGCTACCACCGAGCCCAAACGATATCATCATAACTAGCATCATCATCCTCGCCTTAATACCTGAAGGAGACATTTGCTGTAAAAAAATGTTATTAGTACATATCAAAATGAATTAAAAGAAGACATGAAAATATGTACAATTACTACAAATAAAAATGAATTGTTACTGTTAAACACCTCCCCCCACCCACCCATCCCTGCCCCACCCCCCTCCCCACCCATCACTAAAATAAAATAATCAAGGTTGTCATAAATGCCCAATTGAGCCCTCCAATTATCATATTGTTTTAATTTTGTCCAAATTTTAACATAAAATTAACTCCTCTAATGAACTTGGCACATGTCACTCACTTTAGGAACCTAATTAAGGCTGAACCAACTTTAGGGGACAGTTTTACATAAATCACTATCTAATGTAATTTTAATGACATTTTTTCATATTTCAATTTTATTACAATTAAAATAGAGATTTTTTCAAATTTCAAATTCATATTTATAATTAATTGACATCTCTCGGACTATATGGGTATTAAATAATAACAATAATAATATTGAAGTCAATCTAACACACCTTCATGTCTTAAATAAATAACAACAATAACAACAACAAAAAAAATTATTAATAATAATAATCCCACCCCCTACCCCCACCCTGCCCCAACCCCTCCCCACCCACCACCCCACCCACCACACACGCACACACACGCGCACAGCCCCCCCACCCTGCCCCACCCACCACACACACATACACACACACACACACATATTTATATATATATATATATATATATATATATATATATATATATATATATATATATATATATAAATGGAAGAGAGAGAGAGAGAGTAACCTGAAAGTAGAGAGAGAGCAGCAGTGTAGAGACAGAGAGCAGCAGCGTAGAGAGAGAGAGAAAAAAGGAGGCAAGAATGGCAGGGGGAAAAAGAAGGGAAAGGGTTTTTTTACTGCGACATTTGTCACGGTCGTGTCACGGTAACAACAATTGTCACGGTCAATGATCGTGACAATACTTTGTCGCGACCTTGTCACGGTCAATGACCGTGACACAAAACATGTGTTTTATGTCGCGGTCATTGACCGTGACGAGGCTAAGCGCTAGAAGGGTGACAATTTACCCATTTTGGTGTAGTGTAGGCAACATTTAAAACCCACAATACTAAAGGGGAACAATAAAAGTATTCATGCCTGTAAAAAGTCATTAGAAGAATCTAATTGTATGGTTGCGTTCCTCTCGAGAAAATAATAAAGATGCGTTCTTGGACGATCTTGAGAAAACTTGGTTTAGCTCTTTGAAACTTGGGTTGAAAGTTGATTTAAATGGGATCTAGGTTTTGTAGATGAGAGGAAGTATAAACATGGGAGGCTAAAAAGGTTAAAATGTGTTTGAACCCATGTCTTTTATTTTAATAATAGAAAAGAGTTTGAGTCCTACACAAACACTACAACAAGAACCCCAAAAAATGCCTATTGATGGTGTGAACTGGTTCGCCCCCATGGCCAAACTGGTTTGGATCCTCTGCTAAACTGAGATCCACCATTTTTATATAAAATTTATAATTTCTCGAAATAAATCCCGATTTAAATTCTGATTAAAATCTCATTTTACATAAATCAAAACCAAAAATTTTTAGTATAAAAATTAATTAATTCCAAAAAATTATTTTTCTCAAAATTTTAATTTATAAGAGATGTTACAGTTTAAAAAATCATGGGGTGTTAAAATCGTTCTCTCATCATGGAGAGGACGGAGATGAGTCATCCTAAGGAGTATACGGATGAAAATTAATAGAAGATATGATACTATTTCCCATCGAATCAGAAGTCACTATGAGAAAGTGGTTGTGCATGTTTGGTGGGAAAACTAATATGTAGGCACTAGAATACGCGCAATAATGCTAAATATGAGATACAAACAAAGTAATGCAATGAATGAAATTGGACTCGAATCTTGATATGCCTAGGTAGAATAATAGGCATCAAATTCCATGTAGTTCAACATATCATAAGGGTGGGGTTTAAATCATAAACCAGAATTTAGGACTCCTCTTTAATTATTTTTGAAGAAAAGGTGCCTAAGTGTAAAAGTGTAAAAACAGAGAGGAAATCCTACTTTTGGGGTTTATAAGCAAACCCCTTTTTTTATCTTTTTAATTTTATAAAAATATATTATGTCAATACTAATAATAGAAAAGTATAATAATTTATGTGAGATAATAGAATAAGACTAGAAGATATAAAAAATGTAAACAAACTAAGTAAACAACACTAAATAAATAAATTAGAAAAGAGTAGGAGTAGACCTCCTAGGTGAACTTACTACTGGTTTTTGGAGGAGAGTAGGTTGATTTTAGGGTGGTGGAATGGTGGTGAATTATGAGATATGTATGTGGCCAAGGGTGGTATGAAAGTGAGGTAAGAAGATGAAAGGAATGATGGAAAATTGGATTTTTGGGAATGATGGAGCACTGATTTTGAGAGAATGTTCATTATTGTTGAAAAGGGATACCTTAAGATTGAGGTCATGGCCACTTTAAATAGTATAAAATTAGGGTTCAGGGGGATTGTAATAGGCATAGGCCCTGACCTACTTATCGGCATACCCATGTCTTGTTGGCGAAGTAAAGTAGACCCCTACCTATAGGTAGGGGGTTTGGGGTGCCTATAGGTAGTCTGAAAAGACTTTTTTGAAAAAATGGGCACACAAAGAAAATCGTAAGTTCGAATCGCATAAGACGGGACCGTTGGAAAGGTTATTAAAAGCCATATAAAAAATCCATTGAGCCACTCCATGGTTCAAAAGTTGACCAAAGTAAAACAGGGCACAGAAGCACTCGATGGTCTCTCGATGGGGTTTCTTAGAGTAAAAAGGCAAGTACGCACGAACCGTAAGGCCTATTAGCTCATGGTATGGATTGATAAAAAGGGTATTTAGAGTCCTATGAGAGTGAAATAATCTTCGCTTGAGTTAGATATTTTACCAAAGACAAATGGTGCACGAGAGCCCCCAGTGGCATCTAAATCAAAGTTTGGAGTGAAAAGGTGAGCACACGCAAATTATGAAGTCGATTTGTGCACAATATGGACCGTTGGAAAGGAGATTCAGAGACTTATGAAAGTTCAATATGCTTCACTCGACTTAGTGGATTTACCAAAGTCAAACGGGGCTTAGGAGCGCCTGGTGGCCTCTAAATTAAGGTTTGGAGTAGGACCTAGGTTTTTATGGTGGAAGGAGAAATGTTAGGGACATAAGGAGGTATTTAGTGATTATTAGGATGGGGTGTCTACACTTAGGTCAAAATTAAAATTGATAAATTTGTATCCAACTCTTTGTGACACCCCGCCTAATTAAATACCGGGCGATCACTCCTTTATAAAATTAAAATCAAGGTGAACAGTTGGTTCATTCTTAGCATCACTGTCGTAAAAATAATTTTTCCGATTTAAACACCCTATTTAATAAAGCGAAGTGTCAAAACCATTTTTGAACATTACTTTCCAAATTTTATTTTAAAAACAAAGATTTAATTATTTACAACAATTCAATATTTAAAGAATCACACCACAATAATCCTAAAACATATAATCCAAATAATTTAAACATTCAACAACTAAATCCCAACATTAAAACTTAAAGTAACACATCCAAACAGTAATAAATCCCAAAGTGACAATACTAGAAATATCTTAATCACAATGTCCAAATAAACGACTGAATAATGGAAAGGGCGACACATGCCCCACTAGATGAATGTTCTAGAAGTGGAGTCAAATAAATGAAGTCGTCTACGCAAGAGGCCTGCAACTCCCACCTAAGCTGCAGAACGTTCCTTCCAAAGGATCCTATGCAAGATGCCCCTCTGGCTGGGCACCTGTAATATATACATATATATACAAGAGAGAGAGAAATAGAAACGGGTCAGAGCCCGATAGTGTAGATGATTTAAAATTTGTTTAGCAAGTATTTAAAATGTTTACAGGCCAATGCAACAACATATTAGTGCGGCACTCTCTTAAGAATTTCTCACCTCTCTTCTAATGTGCACGCCTATCGCACTAACCTCCCCAATGGTATAGCTTATCTTAGGTTACTCGTAAGATTCAAAACCGAAGAATATAATTGTTTAAGAAAATAATTTCATTTGATCACAAAGTTCTCATTTAAACCCTATTTGCTAATAAAGTTTCCCAGTGTTCCATTATACTTTTTCAAAATAAGTATTTCCAATTTGAGTCATTCTACATGTCATACTTACCATAACACATTAGACAGTTTCCCAAATTTCAGAATTTCATATATATATTAAATACTCCTATAATATATATATTCTAACAACACCCCACATAAAAATTATGGTGCGTGCATACTCTGCTATCCAATCCCCGTATCTCTCGTACTAAGGGAAATACAAGTTCGGAATCACTCTTGAACTGTATTAACACATACACAACAATATTGAGGCGAAGCATAGTTTCCAAGTCCAAGAGGTCAGTACATACCCTCACGTCTCTTAGACCGTCCGACTATCGATCCGATAGCCCGTACCTAGAATTTCTATCTTCTAGGGTACGAGTCAATATCCCCCATGAAGGCCCATTCGAGATAAGACTGTCCCAGCGTGATAACCTCAGGGATAGCAAGTAGCGCGGACATGATTTTCACACGTATGTAGTATATGCATAAACACAATCATATAAATATACTACTATTACCATATCAAATTTAGGTTCATCTCATAACCCATAATTAGGGATTTTATTCTGATTTTACCATTATTAGTTATCACGTATAACGGTTCGTTTCTAACATTAATTCGAAGGATTTTTCCAACTTACTACGTAATACTCATGTACTCTATCCTCTCAAGTGTAAAATTCAGTAGGTACTCATCTAATTTCTAACGTAACCATCTTACGCGTCTCTCCCCTTAATACATAATTTCATCGTCCCTTATATGTATATATCCCAAAAATAAAACTCTCGTCTTACATTAAAGATCCCAAAATTATTTATATATCCTACTGGTCTTCTTTATCTCCCAAAACATTTTAATAAGGGCGCCCAAGAATTTATTTCACATTAAATTGAATTCAACTAATTTAAAAAGGGGAATTATGAGTCTGCCAGGAGGGGTCGATCGATCGAGGTTTGGGGGTCGATCGATCAAACCTTCGATCGATCGAAGCTCTTGGCTCGATCGATCGATCAAGCAGGTATGGCGAATTCTGCAGTTAATCAGTTACGGGTTCTAACACTTAACCTCCTCCAAATCCAAACTTTTCATCCCCAATCGCCCATAAATTTGTACTACTAACATCATAATCTCATTTTAAGTATCTTCTACGTAAAGCATGTAAATTTCCGTCATTTATCATGGATTTATAGGCAAAAACTTCATAAAAATCTCAAGAACCCTAGAATTCCTTAAACATGGTTCTAATCAATCTTTTCCAGAATTTTCTTCTTTTAAAACATCATAATTTCGTTGTTTAATCCTCTACATTTGAAGGGGTTTCAAGAATAATATTTAAATCATTACTACATGCGATTTCCTATCTCAAATTTGGGTTTTCTTCCATAAAACTCATCCTAATCATCCCTAGACTAACATGAGTGATGCATTAACGAAAATAAGCAAGATAAACACTTGCCTGGGATTTTCGACGTTCTGGTTTGATGACGAATTTGGTGTGGTTGCGTTCCCCGTCGCGCGATCTACGCATTGGTGGTGGTGGGGGTGCAACCGGGTGAATTGTTGGCCTTGGATTGCTTGGAAAAGCCTCTCCTTCCCTCTCCTATGACCGTCACTTGTTTTTGGTTGTTTTAACCCTAGAATACAACCTTAGACATCTGATATATCCCTTGAATTTTCGTGGGTTTAATTACCCAAAAATATAAAATGTCCAAAATGTCCTCCCGGGGTACTAGTTAAGCCTAAAAACGCCCCGAGGCCCAAATTAAACCCCCGGGTACATTTTTCTGACTATCTCGATCCTTCCGGACACTTTAGCGCACTCAAAATGACCATACGAGCGACTTATAATATATTCACTTTTATTCATCAATATTTAGTCCCGACGAGACACGAGCGCGTCCCGACTCAAATTTCTAAAATTGTCATTTTATTCACTCGTGACATTTAATATAACCAATATTATATATTACTTTGCTCATTAGTAATATTTAACAAATTTCCCATAATTACTAACTCTCATCACGTTAATAATTATAACATAATTAATTTCCGGATTTATATTAAATAATTAATTCACATTAAATTTAATAAATCCCCAAATTAATATAGCATAAAAATACGGGGTATTACATACTTCCCCCCTAATAACGGAATTTTGTCCCGAAATTCGAAAAATAAGGCGTACCTGGTAAAAATAAATCTGGGTATCTCTCGCGCATATCTGCCTCGCGCTCCCAAGTGGACTCCTCCACATTATGATGCTCCCACTGGACTCGTACAAGTGGAACTACCTTCGACCTCAATCTTTTCTCGTTATGGTCTAGGATAGCCACCGGTCTCTCCTCGTAAGAGCGGTCAGGCTGTAAGTCTATCTCATCTATCACAATGTGGGTATGGGTCATATCATCCCGAAGATATCGTCTCAACGACGAGATGTGAAATACATCGTGAATGCGATGTAAATGCTCTGGCAGTCCCAATCTGTATGCTACCGGCCCAATCCTTTCGATAATGGGAAATGGTCCCACGTACCTCGGGGTCAGTTTCCCTTTATTCCCGAACCTCATTACTCCTTTCATAGGAGATACACGTAGTAACACCTGGTCCCCCACATTAAACTCCCGGAAGAACCGTTTCGCATCGGCGTAGCTCTTCTGCCTGTCCTGGGCTACTCGAATGCGACTCCTGATCATCTCAATCCTCGTGGAGGTTTCCTGAATCACCTCTGGTCCTAGCAACTTGTTATCCCCCACCTCGAGCCAACAAGTTGGAGAACGACAAGGCCTGCCATACAAAGCCTCAAATGGGGCCATGCCAATCGTGAACTGATAAGAGTTATTATAAGCAAACTCTACCAGTGGAATCCCAACCTCCTCCAAAATCAAGAACACACATGCGTAGCATATCCTCCAACATCTGATTAGTACACTCTGTCTGTCCATCTGTCTGTGGGTGATAAGCTGAACTCAACCTCAATTCAGTACCCATAGCCTCCTGAAAGCTCTCCCAGAAACGCGACACGAAAATATTGTCTCTATCTGACATAATATTCAGGGCCACTCCATGTAATCTGACAATCTCAGCAATGAACAACTGAGCATACTGACCCGTGGTATAGTCTGTCCGCACCGGCAGAAAATGAGCCACATTGGTCAAACGGTCTACAATCACCCAGATAGAGTCGTGGCCCCGCTGTGATGTAGGCAACCCCGTAATAAAATCCATGGAAATACTTTCCCACTTCCACGCGAGTACTTCTAATGGCTGAAGTAACCCTGACGGTTTCTGATGGTCCACCTTTACCAGCTGGCAGGTAGAACACTTGGACACGAACTCAACGATGTCCTTCTTCATCCCACTCCACCAGTATTGTCGCCTCATATCCTGGTACATCTTATCTCCCCTAGGATGTACCGCAAATCGGGACCCGTGGGACTGAGTCATCACTACATGATGTAATTATGCTCCTTCTGGAACCACCAATCTCCCATTAAACCTCAAACCCCCATCAGAAATAACAGAATAGGACTCAGTACCCTCGGCTAAAAATCGTACAATCTGCTCCTGACAAAACCGGTATGCGGTCTGTGCCTGTATCACCCTCGTAACAATCTCGGGTGTCACTGTCATAACAGATATGAAGGAACGGGCTACTGCATCCTGGTGACCCAACTCATTCCACTTTGCTTTCCAGACGTTCGCTACATCGTCTACTGGTCTACGGCTTAACGCATCAGCAACTACGTTGGCCTTCCCCGGATGATACTGTATGTCGAACTGATAGTTCTTCAAAAACTCTAACCATCTGCGCTGATGCATATTCAGCTCTCGCTGAGTGAACAGGTACTGCAGTGACTTGTGATCTATGAACAAACGAAATTTCTCCCCCAATAAATGGTGCCTCCATATCCTCAATGCAAAAACGACCGCTGCTAATTCTAGGTCGTGGGTGGGGTAATTCTTCTCATGCGGCTTAAGCTTGCGGGAGGAAAAAGCTATAGCCTTCTCTTTCTGCTGAAGTACTCCCCCAAGTCCCCGTAAAGAGGCATCGGTGTAAACTAGGTACTCCACACCCGGCTTCGGTAAAGCAAGGACTGGTGCTGAAGTAAACTTGTCTTTCAGCTCGTCGAAAGCCAATTGACAAGCATCATCCCAAACATATGGTACCCCTTTGCGAGTCAGATTCATTAATGGACCCTCTATTTGGAGAATTCCCGAATGAATCTCCTGTAGTATCCGTCTAACCCCAAGAAACTACGCACTTCCATCGGTGTCGTGGGCTATCCCCACTCCCTCACCGCTAACACTTTACTCGGGTCAATTGCTATCCCCTGTTCAGAAACAACATGCCCCAAGAACTGAACTTCTCGCAACCAGAATCCGCACTTCTCGTACTTAGCATACAACTGATGCTCTCGTAGAGTTTGAAGAACCTATCTCAAGTGCTCGGCATGCTCCTCCTCGGAGTGTGAATATATCAAAATGTCATCTATGAAGACGATGACAAACTGATCCAAGAACTCTCTGAACACTTGGTTCATTAAGTCCATGAACACGGCTGGAGCATTTGTGAGGCCGAATGGCATCACTCTGAACTCGTAATACCCATATCGCGTCAAGAAGGCAGTCTTTAAAACATCATGTTCCCTAATACGTAGCTGATGGTACCCCGACCTCAGATCTATCTTCGAAAAGAAAGTTGCTCCCCTTAACTGGTCGAACAGATCATCGATTCTAGGCAACGGATACTTATTCCGTATCGTGACCTTGTTCAACTCCCGGTAGTCCACACATAGCCTCAGTGAACCATCTCTCTTTTTCACAAACAGAACTGGAGCGCCCCAAGATGAGGTACTCCTGCGAATGAAGCCCTGACCTAACAGCTGCTCTATCTGATCTCGTAACTCTCGCATCTCTGCCAAAACCATACACTATGGAGCGCATGATATCGGTCTAGTATCCGGTAATAATTCTATGACAAAGTCTATCTCTCGACTGGGAGGTAGGCCTGGTATCTCCTGAAAGACATCGAAATAGTCACGAACAACTGGGATCGAGTCTAAGGGAATCATAACCTCCTTAGAGGTATCCTCCTCTATGTAATACAAATGAGCGGTCGAGACTCCCTCTGGGCGAGGCATCGCCACTACAACCATCTCTTGCCCCGAAATGGCAAAGACAATACTCCCACCGAAACAATCAATCATGGCTCTGTAAGCTGCGAGCCAATCCATACCGATAATAACATCGTGCTCATGCATATCTAATACTAACATGTCTGCAGGTAATACCAAACTACCAATCTCTACCCCCACTCCCCGACATATAAAGAAAATAAGCGAACCATTCCCCAGTGGTGAGTCTACACACGTTACAGTGCTCTCTGCTGTGGCTAACAACCCTAAGGCCTTCGCGAAATGCGTAGCTATAAAATAATGCGTCGCCCCAGTATCAAACAAAACTCGACCCATAGTACCATGGATAGGAAACATACCCTCAATCGCGGGTGGTGCCTGTGGAGCTGCTGCCTGGTGGACGTTATAGACACGTCCATACTGTAACTGCCCCTGCTGCACTGGAGCTGCTGGAACGACTGGTAGGGCTGGAACTTAGGCTGGTACTGGGAGGGCAGCTGAAAAAAGTGGCCTCTGTGGCTCATTACGGGCACCCTGCTGCTGTGGGGCCCTCTCTCCCTCTGGAAAATCCTGGCACTTATGTCCATGCTTGCCGCACACAAAACATCGGCCTCTGAAGTTACCTCCCCTCTGACCCTGCTGACCACGGCCCTACTGGCCGTTACCACCCTGCCACTGGCTCTGTTGGCCCTGATGAAAACGTTGTTGGCCCTGTTGGTCCTACTACTGTCGGTGTTGGCCTTGCTGGCCCTGCCTATAACCCCCAAATCCCTGTCTGGAATCACCTGAACGGAATCGCTTAGTAGGTTCCCCCTGATGGGAACTCTGCTCGTGCTGACGAGTCTGTCCTAGAGATGGTGCTCCACTAGCACTACTACCCTCGGTCCTGCCCTGCTGGCTAGACTCTCCTGCTCTCTTTCTTCCCTGCAGATGGAAGCGGTGATCCTGGAAATATAGTAAAGCAGCATTGAGTACATCAGTGAAAGTACTCAGAGATAGATTTCCTATAAGGTGATGATGGATCCTCCAATCTAACCCGCCCACAAATAGCATTATCTTCTTACCCTTAGTGGGTGCCTCATCTGGCACTATGGTGAGAAGTCTCGTGAACTCCTCCTCATACTCAGCAACGGTAGAATTCTCCTGTTTCAAGTTCAGTAGTTTCCGCCTCATCTCAGTCTGCACGGCGGGTGGAAAGTATTTGCGGTCAAACTGCTCCCAAAATAACTCAAATCGGGATCGTGTCCCTCTCCTCCAAGGTGGTGGTGGACTCCCACCACTGCAAAGTGGCCCCCACCAGCTTAAAGGAAGCCAACAACTGTTTATGCACGTCTGTGCACTCATACATACAAAGATGCAGCTGGATAGCTTTCTTTCATTGGCTGACGATGATGATATCCGAACTACTAGAGAACTCAGGGGGATGCGCCTTCTGAAAGGCATCCCTAACCCGCTCCCATGCAGATGGAAGTTGTGCAGGTACTGGCGCCACTGCCTGAATCTGGGGTGGAGCCTGATGAACCACCGCTAGCGCGGCATTCACCGCCTGAGCAACAATAGCGGCTACCTCATTAGCATTCATTGTACCCTGTGCCGGAGCTGCTGGCTGCTCGGCTTGGGCACGCCTATCCTTTGGTGCATGTCTCGGAGGCATCTGAAACGTGAAGAAATTCATTAGTCTATAGTTATTATCAAATCTCAAATAGCTGAAGACGTAAACGTAAAAGCTGGAATACAAAAATCCTAAAATAGGGCTCTATAGCAAAAATGTTAAGCTGAAAGCGAAATAAGCCGTACAGATCCTAAGGACACTAGAACCTGGCTCTGATACCACCTGTGACACCCCACCTAATTAAATACCGGGAGATCACTCCTATATTAAATTAAAATCAAGGTGAACAGTTGGTTCATTCTTAGCATCACTGTCGTAAAAATAATTTTCCCGATTTAAACACCCTAGTTAATTAAGCTAAGTGTCAAAACCATTTTTGAACATTACTTTCCAAATTTTATTTTAAAAACAAAGATTTAATTATTTACAACAATTCAATATTTAAAGAATCACACCACAATAATCCTAAAACATATAATCAAAATAATTTAAACATTCAACAACTAAATCCCAACATTAAAACTTAAAGTAAAACATCCAAACAGTAATAAATCCCAAAGTGACAATACTAGAAATATCTGAATCACAATGTCCAAATAAACAACTGAATAATGGAAAGGGCGACACATGCCCCACTAGATGAATGTTCTAGGAGTGGAGTCAAATAAATGAAGTCGTCTACGCAAGAGGTTTGCAACTCCCACCTAAGCTGCAGCACGTTCCTTCAAGAGGATCCTATGCAAGACGCCCCTATGGCTGGGCACCTGTAATATATACATATATATACAAGAGAGAGAGAAATAGAAACGGGTTAGAGCCCGATAGTGTAGATGATTTAAAATTTGTTTATCAAGTATTTAAAATGTTTACATGCCAATGCAATAACATATTAGTGCGGCACTCTCTTAAGAATTTCTCACCTCTCTTCTAATGTGCACGCCTATCGCACTAACCTCCCCAATGGTATAGCTTATCTTAGGTTACTCGTAAGATTCAAAACCGAAGAATATAATTGTTTAAGAAAATAATTTCATTTGATCACAAAGTTCTCATTTAAACCTTATTTTCTAATAAAGTTTCCAAGTGTTCCATTATACTTTTTCAAAACAAGTATTTCCAATTTGAGTCATTCTACATGTCTTACTTACCATAACACATTAGACAGTTTCCCAAATTTCAGAATTTCATATATATATTAAATACTCGTATAATATATATATTCTAACACCACCCCACATAAAAATTATGGTGCGTGCATACTCTGCTATCCAATCCCCGTATCTCTCGTACTAAGGGAAATATAAGTTCGGAATCACTCTCGAACTGTATTAACACATACACAACAATATTGAGGCGAAGCATAGTTTCCAAGTCCAAGAGGTCAGTACATACCCTCACGTCTCTTAGGACCGTCCGACTATCGATTTGATATCCCGTACCTAGGATTCCTATCTTCTAGGGTACGAGTTAATATCCCCCATGAAGGCCCATTCGAGATAAGACTGTCCCAGCGCGGTAACCTCAGGGATAGCAAGTAGCGCGGGCATGATTTTCACATGTATATAATATATGCATATACACAGTCATATAAATATACTACTTTTTCATATTAATTTAGGTTCATCTCATAACCCATAATCGCAACATTTATTCTGATTTTCCCATTATTAGTTATCACGTATAACGGTTCGTTTCTAACTTTAATTCGAAGGATTTTTCCAACTTACTACATAATACTCATGGACTCTATCCTCTCAAGTGTAAAATTCAGTAGGTACTCATCTAATTTCCAATGTAACCATCTTACGCGTCTCTCCCCTTAATACATAATTTCATCATCCCTTTTATGTATATATCCCAAAAATACAACTCTCGTCTTACATTAAGGATCCCAAAATTATTTATATATCCTACTGGTCTTCTTTATCTCCCAAAACATTTTAATAAGGGCCCCCAAGAATTTATTTCTCATTAAATTGAATTCAACTAATTTGAAAAGGGGAATTATGAGTCTGCCAGGAGGGTTCGATCGATCGAGGTTTGGGGGTCGATCGATCAAACCTTCGATCGATCGAAGCTCTTGGCTCGATCGATCGATCAAGCAGGTATGGCGAATTCTGCAGTTAATCAGTTACGGGTTCTAACACATAACCTCCTCCAAATCCTAACTTTTCATCCCCAATCGCCCAGAAATTTTTACTACTAACATCATAATCTCATTTTAAGTATCTTCTACGTAAAGCATGTAAATTTCCGTCATTTATCATGGATTTATAGGCAAAAACTTCATAAAAATCTCAAGAACCCTAGAATTACTTAAACATGGTTCTAATCAATCTTTTCCAGAATTTTCTTCTTCTAAAACATCATAATTTCATGGTTTAATCCTCTACATGTGAAGGGGTTTCCAGAATAACATTTAAATCATTACTACATGCGATTTCCTATCTCAAATTTGGGTTTTCTTCCATAAAACTCATCCTAATCATCCCTAGACTAACATGAGTGATGCATTAATGAAAATAAGCACGATAAACACTTGCCTGGGATTTTCGACGTTCTGATTTGATGACGAATTTGGTGTGGTTGTGTTCCTCGTCGCGCGATCTACGCGTTGGTGGTGGTGGCGGTGCAACCGGGTGAATCTTTGGCCTTGGATTGCTTGGAAAAGCCTCTCCTTCCCTCTCCTATGGCCGTCACTTGTCTTTGGTTGTTTTAACCCTAGAATACAACCTTATACATCTGATATATCCCTTGAATTTTCGTGGGTTTAATTACCCAAAAATGTAAAATGTCCAAAATGTCCTCCCGGGGTACTAATTAAGCCTAAAAATGCCCCGAGACCCAAATTAAACCCCCGGGTACACTTTTCTGACTATCTCGACCCTTCCGGACACTTTAGCGCACTCAAAATGACCATATGAGCGACTTATAATATATTCACTTTTATTCATCAATATTTAGTCCCGACGCGACACGGGCGCGTCCCGACTCAAATTTCTAAAATTGTCATTTTATTCACTCGTGACATTTAATATAACCAATATTATATATTACTTTGCTCATTAGTAGTATTTAACAAATTTCCCATAATTACTAACTCTCATCGCGTTAATAATTATAACATAATTAGTTTCCGGATTTATATTAAATAATTAATTCACATTAAATTTAATAAATCCCCAAATTAATATAGCATAAAAATACGGGGTATTACACTCTTTGGTTTAGTTGGTGCAAGATATAAGTTGAAAATTAAAATTTGGTGTGCATTTGATGATCCTTATAACCCTAGGACACTAGAGCTTTTTCAATCATATGTAAATAAGATTAACAAATTTTTCAATTTAAGAAAATCCAATTTTAGTTATGTGAAACTATGGATATTCTAAGTCATCTAAGTTCTTTACCTTTATCCTAAAGTGAAATTTAATAGGCCATGTCATGAGGTAGGTATCGGATGAAGGAAAAGTTCGGTCTTGAAATCTTAAACATGAAAATTTTCAGATAAACCCAGACTACAAATCAAAATGTATTTTTTCAAAGAAATCAAAACAAATAAATGATCTAAGGCAGATGAATATAATATAATCTTAAAGGCTTGACCCCAATTTTAGTTGTTTTTTTGCATCGAGTTAAATCAATGGTGCACTAAGGGGTGTCCTTTAATACAACCCAACAATTATCGTATTGTAAGTACTCCCTTGTCTTAAGTAAGTTTCCCTATGTGGAAAACTATAGTTTATCCTAGACACCATATTTATTTAGTCATGGATGTTGGTGAATTTGGTTCCATCATTCTGTATTGACTTTCATCGACTAATTGGAAAACTAATTTTATGGAGTACAATATTTAAGGTTGTCTTTTTTTTTATGGAAATAACAAATATCTACAAAACTAGTTACCACTTCCAATTCGTACCATATATGGTGTCTCCAGATGTTTGAAACCAACACTAACATATTGAAATGTCTTCATTAAAAGTGAATGTACTTTGGTGGATAATACCCTTTGAGATTTTGGATACAAATCCCATTTTTAAACAAAATCAGTTAACAATAAACAAAGATAGGAATTCATTTTAAATGTGTCGGAAATTATCTATACAAATTATATGTCTAGTGTTATGAAAAATAAAAATTGGTAGGGAGACAAGGATTCTACCACTGAAGATTTTGAGGAAATAAAATCCTTGCCACTCGAAGCATTTGTTTACCTAAATGCCTAACTTTAGCACCACTTGCAAGGCGTGTTATCTCAATTTTGGCCATGTAAAATGGTTAAATATTTAGAGATGGATTAAAATCTTATTTGTATAAAAAATGGGTAAAACAACTGCAGCCTATCTTTAACGATAAACTCTTCATGTAAATAAGAATAAGATGGGAGAATAAGAAGTTATCTAGAGTGTGAGTTTATCACCTAGCCTGTCTTGGTGGTTGATCCCATTATATGGCTTTTGTAATAACAAAGGTAATCTTCATACCCAAAAAAAGTATATGGGGTTAGACATTGAGAGTGCGTTCTACACTATAAAGTAGAGATACACCAAACTAAATTATTTTGTAAAATGTAAACACTTAGTGATAAAGAATAATACTGTCTATATGACAAAGTGTACCATGAATTCATCATATAATTAAAATTTTAATCTTTTTAAACATTTATAAGATAAATCACGTGGAAAAGATAAATTGACACATAACACCGAATGCAAGAGAAAAAATAGACTGATAAGAAAAACCCTGGGCCACAATGAAAAAATCTCATTAAACTTGTAAATACTTTACACACATTCGATGTCACTTACATAAACCATTTTTTTCACCAAATAGCTCGAGGATAACACTAAAATGTCGGTGAGCATCTCAACTTCACAATGTCTTGTATCTTGACCAACCTTTTTGTCATTGAATCAAATGGTAAAAAATGTATTCCTTAAAGATAAAGAATATTTGATTCCAATAAAGGAATCATAAATGAGCCATAATGATATTTAACTATCTTAAGAATAAAATCCTAAAGTGTATAAGAGACTAAGTGATTAAAAAATTATAAACTCCAAATAAATGTATCCGTCCTCTTTGTTATTAAACGATTGTGAGAAAATAGGTGATCAAATAAAAATAAGAGAAGAAGGATAGTAGAACATAACATGAACTAGTATTATCTTTATAATAAGGCAAATTAAATCTCACTGGTTTTTTAGAGTTGGTGCTGCCAAGTATGATCATCAATCTCAAATCCTTGAGAGGAGTCTTAAAGCACCAAGTCGAGGTTAGAGTGCAGACAGAAGGACCTCATACTTACTTCTTCCAACTCCAACAAATGGTCAATACCTCTAATTGAATGCTTAAAAGTCACCAAAAGAGCTCGATGCCTAAAGGAAAAGGCTAACCTCTATAATCCTCCACCACATCAATCTAGGGAGTAAAGTATAAATTCATCTCTCACAGACATTACACTACACCCAAACGCTGTATTCGTGACTGCCTTTTTGTGACTGCTAATTGGGGTGACAAACTTATCACTCCCGAGAGCAGCCACAATTGTAAATCCCATTAGGAGTTATTAAATAAAGGTAATAAAAAATTTGAGTCAATTAGTTTGTCACCGCTAATGACAGTCACAAATGTTACCATATAATTAATTTGTGAATCTTATAAGTAGTCACAAATTTATAACTGTTATAAGCAGTCACAAATTTATCAGTAGTCCTAAGTTATGACTCTTATGAGCAGTCCCAAAATTATAACCTCTATGAAGAATCATAAATTTTGGTCTAATATTAAATTTGTGACTGCTATTGGCAGACACAAATTTTATGCTAACACTTAATTTGTAACTTCTATTAGCACTCACAAATTTGTAACCGCTCCTAGTAGTCACAAACTTTGCCCTAAGACTTAATTGGTGACTACTGTTAGGAGTAAAAAAAAATTCATCTAATTATAATCTCCCTTTCCTCTTTCTTGTATATATTTTCACAACTCCTTCCTCTTCACTTCTCTCTCTTTTAATTTGCCCTAAGAACCCGTTGCTGTGAGAACTCGTCCCTACCAGTGAGTTTTTCTCATTTCATTGTAATGTTTATATGATTTCATTCCATTTTGCTGCTGTAATGTTTATTTTGTTGGTAAATATAAATTCATTTCGTTGCAGTTCGTTAGTAAATATAATGTTTATTTCGTTGATTTCATTTCGTTGGTTGGTTGTTATTATCTGATTTCATTTCATTGATGTAATGTTTATTTCATTAATGTTTATTTCATTTCATTTCCTTGATGTAATGTTTATTTCGTTGATTTCATTTCGTTGTTGTAATGTTTATTTATGTTAGAGTTGGATTTATTTCGTAAATAAATAATTATTTAGGTTTGATTTATTAAATACATGTTTGAGTTTTCAGTTTATTTATTTTTTATTTCGTAAATAAATGTTTGAGTTTTATGTTTGATTAGCAAGCAAAAACAATAGCAAATAACATAGTTTAATTTCATAAATACATATTTTATTGTGGATAGAAACACATAATATTCTCAATTGACAGAAACACACAGTTTATTATGGACAGAAACACATATTTTATTGTGGACAGAAACACATAATATTCTCAATCGATAGAAACACATAGTTTAATTTCATAAATAAACCCATGTTTTGCAATTTAATGGGCCAATATGATTAGTAATTATTAGTGTCCGGATATGAATTAAATTTATTTGATATGAATTTTATTTTTTGCATTTTTATAACTGTTAATCGGATAAATTATGTGTGGGTTGGACATGAATTATAATAATTCATTTTTTTAGAATATCACTTCATTTTGTCTAGTAAAATAATAAGAGATTTAGTGTTGACTAATAAAAAAATAAAATAATAAGAAGAGATTTTAGTGTTATTAATTTGATATGTTTAATCTCTACTCTTAGAATATCACTTCATTTGTCTACATAAATAAATGTTTTAGCACGACATGTAGAATCTTAAATTACACATGTAATATATATACATATAATACTAAATATATCAATACTCAAACATTTGAAAAATATGTAACAACTAAAATATTTGTGCTACGCATGTATGTAATAAGGGACATGCTCATCTAGTTTGATAATTTACTGAGTTTCTATTTGTTTGTATTGTAGAATTAATGGAGTTTCCACAATATAAAGAGTGGAAGGGTGAAAGTTTTAGAGTAGGGCAAGTATAAGTTAAAGGGGTGAAAGACTTTGTGAATTATGCAATGAGGAATTTCAAAACTGATATTATCCCATGCCCGTTCATTCGTTGTAGAAATGGTAAACGTTTGAAAGGAGAGGATGTAAAATTACATTTGGTTCGGTGGGGTATGCAAGATAACTACACATTTTAGAAATTCCACGGGGAGAGGGATTTTATGTATATCCCAGAAGAAATACTTGTCAAGGAAATGGTTCACAGAGATAGTGATCCGTTAGTACATGATAGGTTAAACAATCTCATAAATGATACATACGAAGTGAACATAGCACAAGATAGTTGAGGGAATGGTTTAGGTTGTGAGGATCATGTTGGCAACGATACTGACGAAGATAGGGATTATATATGGTTAAAAGTAGCAGCCACAACACCATTATACCATAACTCCAACCCCTACCACACAATTTTATATGCCATGGTTAGGTTGCACAACTTAAAGAGCAAATTTGGCTTGTCGGGAAAAAGTGTGAAGGTAATACTCCTTTGAGTAAAAGATTCACTCTCCAAAGAAAATACACTGCCAGTCAATTATCCTAATTTGAAAGGTTTAGGTATGAAATACAATTCAATTCATTATTAAAAGTATTATTGCGTTTTATACTATAAGGAGCACAAGGACAAACGGGCTTGTTCTGTATGTAAGGAACCTAGATATGAACAAAAGATGATAGTACATAATAAATGTTTATTGAAAGTAGATATGAAAATACCTAAGAAGGTGTTAAAGTATTTCCCTTTAGGTCCTCGATTGAAGAGACTTTACATTAGACCTTGGATAGCACAAGCAATGACTTGGCACGGTCGAGTGGATGTGGGTGAGAATCTCATGCGACATCTGATTGATTCATCTGTGTGGAAATCTGTAAATCAGTGATACCTAGACTTTACAAAAGAAATACGCAATGTTCTCCTTGGAATATCAACCGATGGGTGTAACCCGTTTGGCAAAATTGAGCACATATAAGAGTATATGGCCCGTGTTTATGGCGCCTTTAAATTTTCCCCCGTCGTTGTGCATGAGAAAGGAGTTTTCAATTTTGCCGTTATTGATACCAGGTCCAAAAGCACCGAGTATTGAAATTGATGTTTTCTTAGCGCCATTAATAGATGGATTAGATGAGTTATGGGTTGAAGGCGTGAGAGCGTTCGACTCGTACAAAAAGGAGGAATTCACTTTGAGAGCTATGTTGATATGGGAAATTCATAATTTTCCTGCTTATGGGACCTTATCTGGGTTCAATGTACATGGTTACCTGGGTTGTCCTATATGTGGATAGGAGACTGAAGAAAAGTGGTAAAAAAATTTATCATAGTCATTGGAGATTTTTTTTTTCCCAAAGTCACAGATTCAGGTCAATACTAAGAAATTTTCTCCGAGAAGGCACCGAGATGAGGCCACCTCCATGAAGACTTTCTGGTTTGGAAATTAAAGAAAGTTCATTAAAGTTTGATTAAAAGTTGAGGGGGAAACACCCCATAATTTTGGCCCAAAAGCGTAAAAGAAAGGATATTGATGTGAAGAATGCGTGGTCGAGGAGATCAATAATGTTTTATTTACCTTACTGGAAGGAACATCCTGTGCGACATGTGATAGACATTATGCATGCAGAGAAAAATATTATCAAGCATCTCGTAGGTACATGCATTGGTGGTTATCATTCCAAGGATGGAGAAAAAGCCCATGAAAATCTTCGTGATTTGAAGATTAGAAGATCATTATGGTTGAAAGGAGATCCAAACACTAGAAAAAAGCATATAACAGTTGCATCTTATACTTTGAGCATTAAAGAAAGAAATATGTTCTTAAAAACATTAAAGGGATTGAAGGTCCCTCCTAATTTCTCATCCAATTTACGCAAGATTGTCTGCGATGCAACAAAAGATTTGAAAAGGTGTAAGTCTCACGATTGGCATGTGATAATGCAACTTGTTCCTTTATTGTTCGAACACTATTTTTCAAAACACAAGGATCTTTGAAGGGTCATTCTATAAATTATCTTATGTTTCTCCCTATTATGTGAGAAAGTTGTCAACAGGAAGCACATAATGGAAGCAAAAGAATCTTTGGCCGAGGCTACATGTGTTTTGGAGAAGTACTTTACTCCCTCATTCTTTGACATAAGCATCCACCTTTTAGTGCATTTATGCGATGACGTGCTTTTATGTGGACCAGTAAGGTACCGATGGATGTATCCATTCAAATGATTATTGAAAACTTTTAAAGATTACGTTAAGAATACGCGGTTCGTTAAGGGGTCCATTGCTGAGGAGTACATGATGGAAGAGGCTTCCTTGTATGAAAAGGAATATATGCCTAACCCAAACATTAAAGGTCATGAACACTTTGTTGATGAATTATAAGAGTTTGTGGATGAGGAGGCCCTAAGGAAAGGTAAGGTAGTGAAGATAACAAGTACATAATATAACCAGGTGGCTCAATATGTATTTGAGACACATGAAGACATAGATAAATGGAAAATATGAGTTTATTTAAATTTGTTTTATAAAATAATGTAATATGTTCGATGTTATATTCATTAGAAGTTAATATTGATATTTTTAACATAGGCAATATAATGAGTGCAGGTGTGCCAAGAGGAGGAAGGGAGGTGTGAGCGCAAACAATGACTTTAGGCATTGAGTAGCTTCCGAGGTGACTACAATAATACCTCACTTTTATTTACTATTTTTGCAACATATTCACAATGCAAATACTTTCTTGGTTTCAGTTATTAAAAGCTGGTGAAGTATCGACCAGGCTTGCATGTCTAGCAAATGGGCGTAATTTTGTAGCCAAGGAGTTTGTACAATACCATATTAATGGTTTTGTGTTCTCTTCAAGCACACACGAGCTAAAACTCATTGGGAAACAAAATAGCGGCATTTCATATAAAGCATTAACTCATTTCAGGGCAAGCGCGAAAGATAAAAACTTGATAAAAGATGAGATGAAGTATTATAGGATTATATAATAAATTGTGTTCTTAGATTATATATCTATCAGCATACCTGTATTTTACTATCATTGGGTGAGAGTGGAGGACAAGAATGCTTGTATGGTCGACGCTGACACCCACATGGTGAAGGTTGATTTGGCAAAGTAGAATGTAAAGATAATGTGAATGATGAGCCATTCATTTGTGCATTTGAAAACATAAAGCAAGTGTTTTATGCAAAGAGCCCTAACAACGATCCATGGTATGTTCTTTTACATTCCCCTAAGCGATTGACTACATTGGTAGACGACATAGAGGCACCTATCGAGATTCAGTATATTCTGGATGACAACCCAGAATTAAAGAAATTATTAAACACATTAGAGGAGTATATGTTTAATTGTAGCATGTTCTGTTGTTTTAAACGTTAACTTCAAAGTTATGTATAATAGCATGTTTCAATTATTTCGTAGCACGTATTCATAATGACTTTTGATCACAATTTTATTATTACTTTTTCCAAGATGTCATTTATTGTATATATATGCAACGATTTTCAAAACATGTCTTTTATAGAGAACACATTAATTTATTGGCATGACTATCGAAAAATCATACAATGCAATTACTTAAGAGATCATGGGTGGAACATACCTGAAGCATATTTATTTCAATCAATACTACGCACATTACCTCAAAGTTGGGATGAAGCAGTTGAAAGGGTTTTCATAAAACACAATTCAAGCAATGTGATCCAGTTAGTAGAGTTTTTATAACTCGAAGAAAGAAAAATCCATCCTTTATGGATAGAACTAAAGAGGATAATGATGCGTTCAGACTCTACCGTGAGAAAACACATGCATAACAAAGTTAACATCTATTATCGACTGAGGAGAGAAGGCATACGTCCTAACATGTTTAGTGTCAAAAGCATAATTATTAACACACTTCCACAGACATGGCCAATAAAAACGTTGCATGAAATGATGAAGTATGAAACTTATGACATGGTCGAATTATCAAAACTTTTACAATATGCTGAAAATGTATAACTTATGTTATATTTTTTTATATTATTTCCTTACTCTCGTATTAACATATGGACTAATGCATAAATATATAAATGCAAAAAATGTCGTCCGAGAATACAATTCCATCATCTAGGATAGTAAGTTCAAGTCATGATGAACATTCTACCATTGATTCTCGTGCAGACATTTCCCTTAACCTATTTGGTTTGTAAAAATCCTTTCAAATCTCGAGCCTTGTCTTTGTTAAAATCTTTTATTGGCTTAAAATATGAGAGCTGGGATATGGTTGAGAAAGTAAAAAAAGATGACTTGTGGGATACGCTCATGAAAGAGTTCCATATTTTGGTTGACCAGAAGGAGGGGTCCATGAAAGTTGTCGGTATTTAATTAAAGACTTTTAGAAGTAACCTCCACTCGACTTATTTTAAGGGATTGGATAGTGATGGGATAAAAGGCCCTGAAGGATCGACTACCAGAGAAAGAGCATATCCCTGTCCTTGAGTGTAATGAATTCGTCTTGTACGAAGCCTCTGAGGCGAAATTGAAACAAAAACACCAAGGCCGGGTGAACAGGGCTAAAATAACGGAGGAAATGGTATACACACTTTCTTATTTTAATGTGTATATATATTATATGTCTTGATCAAGTAGTCAATGGAAAATTAATTTGTAGGTGCTTAAAAATAACGACTTGTTGATCGTTCGAAGGTGTATATCGAAAGTTGTAGGTGAAAACTGGGGAATTTCACCCAAAGGTAGCTGATGATATGGTGAGTTTTGTATTCTTAGTTGTAATAATTAAATTCCTTCAAGTTTAGTCATTCAATCATTTTAATCGATTCATAAATAATTTTGCAGCAAAAATTGTGTGAGCTGAGAAGTAGTCAAGGTTCTTCAAGCCAAACCCATATTGATATAGATGCATTGGCCTCCTTTAAAGGAAAAAACATTAGGGGGCGACTCGTAGTGTTGGACCCGTGCCCAAAACTAAACTTAAGGCCATTGCTCTTATAGTATCAAAGTAGACTGGAGAAAAGACACGAGAAGAAAAACACGATGAGGATATAGCATTTCTCAAATCATCCGTTACCATGCTTTTAAGTGCTTTTGAATCGAATGGATTCAAAATACCAAATCCAAGTCCTCGCAATTATACTCCTATCCCACATCCAAGTCCTAACAATTACACCCCAGTCCCGCATCCAAGTCCCCACGATTACACTCCTACCCCCGTCAATTGAGCTAGACTTTGGAGATTTAACTGATCCTCCACGTGATCCATATGTCGATTTATTAGATTTTTCAAGTCAAAGGAAGATTGCAAGTGAACAAGTTGTTGCTCCAGCTGCTACTGGAACGGTGGTGCATGGCCATCAACTACTGATATTTAAATGTAAGGTTTACATTATTAGTATTGAGCCAGGAGAAGAGAATCATTCGTTATATCGTCAAAGTCATGGGGTGGATACTATTAAGGATGTCGAGAAATTTTGGGTGGTTTGGTCGTTGCTCTATCTTTGCCTCCGGAGTAACTTGTCTTAAAATATTTGAACAAATTGTCAAAGTGAACAATTAGTAATGTTTGAACTCTGTTTTGAATATTAGTAATATGTTTTGAATCAATTAATAATATGTTTTGAATGTATTCAGTGTCCGTTTTCCATATTGGTAATTTGTTGTGAATCAATTAGTAGTGTTTGACCTTTTGGTCACAAGGGGAGGCATATTTTTGCATATAGTCTCCTTCTAATCTATTTGCATATTCAAATTTCATTTGGACCCTCTGTCTTACTTGGCTGCATATGATTGTTAAGATCAGCCACTGATAGTTTTCCTATTCATTTATATGAGATATGTTGCATTTTCTCTATAGCCTTAACATTTGGTAACCGTTATTTAAGTCTTTCTTCTTTTTATCTAACCAGTGATTTGTGTAATATTCTACTTATAATTTTATGACGAATTATTTGTACAATATAACATTCAATAAAGGTATATTGTGTTAAGTATCCATATGTCGGCTTTAGTAAAACACTAATAATAAAAAAAAACATTAAAAAATAAACAAAGGAAGAAAGAAAATAGAGTAAACATGTTGTCTGCGATCACAAATTGTGGTGTCTTGTATTTTAGTCCATATTCATGAGGCGTTTAGTGGAATTTTAGAACCTAAAAGAGAAAAGGAAATGTGTGTGATAGAAGCTGAAAGACCAAAGTAGGCAGCGGGTGAGGAGTGAGAGTTGAAGTAGTTCCTTAGTAAGGGATCTCAAGTGTTGGATTATGAAAGAGTTTTTTAGTGAGCTAAGATCTGAGATCCTTAAAAGGGTTGTTCACCTCATATTTATAGTAGTAAAATCATGCGGGATTGTCTGGTTGCTCCCTCTGTTTCAGGAAATATTTGAGCAGATGGTCTAATTGCATTATCACGCGTTGGTTGCATTTTTAAACCTATATTTTTATTTATTTATTATATTTTTGTGGAAGGGAATCAAACCCACAACCTTAAGGTCAGATATGTAACCACCAGGCTAGCCCTAGTGGTTGTGTCGGTTGCATTTAATTTGAGCACGTGAGTGTTTCTCAAGGTCAGCTTTGTCAAGCGAGGTTTTCGTTGAGTCTAGGTCTTGTCATAGTAAATTCCTGACTACATAAGGTTTTTTTTTTCTCCCTTAGAAAAGGACTGCATTGATGCACTGTGGAAGTCCTTCATACTCGTTGCAATCTGGGAACAATTCAAGGATCGATAATTATCTAACTAAATGCAAAACTCAACTATACTTGGCTAAATTATATAGTCTAATGAAGCACTTTTTTTAGCATTGCCCTTTATTCTACGTAATCAGATATTCAATTTTCTCATTGACTAGGACCTAATTCGCTCATTTGTCCTATTCAAATATAATGTAGAGTTCTCGCGTCGAATGCGAGTCCACTATTGTAGATTTAGTTTCTTAAGTTACTACGGTGCTTCATGTGAGCCTCACCATGACCTTATTCACCTTTATGATTTAGTGGGTCACCATGAGATTCCATGATCTCGGCTCATCTCTTAAGGATTTTAAGGTCACTATGTGATTGTGCTCGGTTGGTTTAGTCGAGAAATACACCAAAGTAATGAGTCAGCCAATTGTTTGCCTCCCAGTCTGTTGGGATTTCTTTTTGCCTTGGGCTGGTTGGTAGTCCTTTAGATCCTCCCTTATATATATTCTTTTGTTTGTTTTTTAATTCCTTTGGGTGCCTGACCCATCTTGCCGTGGGAAAACGGTTAGAAAAAAAACAATCTGCAAATTTCAACTGGAAAGACTAAACAAGTTGTTTGAATGATATCAAATTTCAACTGCAAATTTTAAACAATATGTTTGAATGATATCAAAATGGGGTGGTAGAGTCCCGAGTTTTTGGCTTCGGCGGGGTAAAAAGGAAAGGAAATAATATGGACATTTGTAAAATTTTAAAACACATTATAGGTACTCGGATGACACCGGAATAAGAAAGAAAGGCCTAGAGCCCTTGGGTGAAAAGCCCTAAACCACTGGCCAGAGCATATGGTGTGCATAGCTATTGGTGTAGAGCCCGTGTAAGTATGCGGTATTGGAAGATTATGAGAAATGTTAATTGAAATATGGAACATATCAAGAAATGGATTGTGTGGTAAATGTGTTAATAAAACCTAAGTTGAATGAATGTAATAAATGTTCCGGTAAAGGTGAAATGGACTAGTAAATGCATTAATCTATTAATGTCCATAAAGGAATGGAAAAAGGTTGAAGAAATTGGATAAATGGGTAGCTAAGCAACCTAAATTATTAAGCCCATACTTAACAAAACATGTGTTGTAAAAGGATTTTTAAAGATTAAATAAGTATTTTCTAACACGTTGAATGGGTGTGTTGATATGGAAATTTTCAATGAAAATACTAAAGTGTATAATAATGAATGAAAAGGGGTTAAATTCCGGTAAAGGAATGGATTGGATAAATTAATTGTAATGGTTTCAAGTGTTGAACCGGGTGTGTTAAACAAGTGGAAAATTGCTAAATATGTGTAAAGAAGACATTTAATAAGATTAAGGTTAATTAATCTGGGCAAATAAGTTTTTCGAAAATAAAATGGTTAATGGATTGGCATGTATATTTTTCAAAGGTATACATATGTAGATATATACATATTTTTACATGCATGTGGTTGTGGCATGTGAGTATTGCTTTCTACCGTTCATTTCTATAATGCTTGTATAAATTCGACTGGGTATAGGCTCACGTCCCCACTTTGTTACGACAGGTTAGGAGCGGCTTCGAAATTTGAAGGCGTTTTACAAGTAAGTATATTTTATTTATGTTCGCTTTAGTAGCTCTGTTTACTTGAACTTTGGGTGCTCTCCATGAGTCCCTCAGATAGTTTATCTTGGAATTGGAATCGCATGCTAACAAGTGAAACATTATTAGAATAAAACTGGATTACCAACATTATATATGTTGATCCGTTGCACTTCACACATAACGCTCAGGCCACATCGGGTTGACTCATGGGTAACCCATAAATTTGGGTCGGGTTGTTACATAAAATAACCTTAAAAATGATATTTTGTGCCCATGATAATTTTATAATCCTTACAACTTTTATTTTATGATATTTAATATTCATAATAATTAAATAATCCTTACAAAACACAAGGATCTTATTAAATGGGGAAAACATATTATTTATTAATTAATGAATTAATTAGAAGAAAAATTTATTTAATATAATATTAGTTAAAAAATCATAAGGAAATTGGAATTTTGCGAGAATATGGTATTTTAATTTACCAGAATAGCTAAAATTAGATCGACAACTTGTTTAAATTTAAATTTTAAATAAAGAGTGATAGTGAGATTAACGAAGTTAAACTTATAAGATAATATATTAGAGTCTGTATTAATAACATATTGGGTGATTTTATTTTTGTAAAATAACTTAATTTAATTTCTCATTTTTTCAATATATTAGTACTTTTTGGTTTTTATTTTTCATTTTTGGATACACTGATGGAACCCTAAAATTTCTATTGATTTATTACTAGATATTTTTAGTTTTAAATTAATTTTTTTTTGTATTATTATTTTGTATACGTTTACCAAAACCCAAAAACACACAAAGGATATTACATCTAAATGATAATTAGACTTATGGTAAATTTAATTATTAAAGTTGGATTATGGGAATTAAAGTAACTTTTTGACTAGTTTATAATCTTATATCAAGTTATTACCCAAATTTAAAAAAAAAAAAACACTTTTGTTACACGAATCCTCCACTTATAAACGTAAATTACTTGTCAAGCTATTAGAAAAAAGTAATATTTTCCTAAAAACCATGTTTTCTTAAAGCTGTATTATTTTACTATCATTGAATTAATACAATAACATGAAAATAATAATGAAAAATAATTTTTTTGTTTAATTTATTATTTAGTAATATAGTTATTTTTTCTTCAACCCTTATTAATTTTAGGACCACAAAAAATATATTAAGAATTATTTACATATCATGATCATAAAATAACACAAAATTTCAATTTTGAGAATTATTTAATTATCGTGAAAATAATTAAAAATTTGTAAGGACTATTTAATTACCATGGGTGAAAATATCACTTAAATTATGCGATACAAAATGTATTTTAATCAAAAAAAAAAATTTTATAATGACACTCATAACTTGGCTTTTTATGTGTAATGTCATTGTATAAGCCAAGTTAATAAAAAACCCTTTAATTACCTACAAAATATAACAAAAATGATATAGAGGTAAGTAAGGGTATCAATCCAACTTAATGGAGTGAAACACAAGAGAAGATTTGTAATTCATTTTTTTAGATATTTTCTTTCTTAATTTTTCTATTTTTCTTTTTGTTTGTTTTCTATTTTTTTTTATGATTTTCTTTGTATTAACATTATTTTGTGATGATGGTGAATTAACTATACTAAATGAGAAAAAGTAATTAAACTAGATGGAAAGTGTAAATAAATACTAAAAAGTGGTGAAAGTGAGTGAAATATAACTACATGAGAAAAATATATAAAGGGATATAAATTCACCCCCACTTCACACAACTAACACTAATTTGACTATTTTAAATTGATTTATTTTCAAAATATTCATTTAATTTAAAAGTTAATTCTCATTACACTAATGAATTAATTAATTATAAAAGTAATTTTAATTTCCACAACACTATTCAAAATGAATTAAAATTAATCAAATGAACCACCCACTAGAATCGATTCACCCAACTACTTTTAATTAGACAAAATGAAAATAAGAGTAGGAGAAAATTATATTATGATTTTAATGAATTTGATAAGACTATCTCTAGTTGGAATCAAATGATAAAATGATAACATAGTTTTCAATCCTTTCTCAAGGATGGTTTTCCATTTCTCAATTTGAAAATAAGAGTGGGAATTATATTTACTAATCAAAGGAAATCAAACAAATTAAAATTAACAAACTAAATCAATTGGATTCATGGAGGCTTCAACTCATCCCTTGAATGGGAGATTAGTCCTTCATAATCACACCATTCAAGACACAAAATAAACAAATAAAAATATGCAAGTATTAAACAATATGAATTAAAGAGGAATATATCAAACCCAAAAATGCATTCAACAGGAATGAACTCTTCAGCTATAATTCTCTAAATTGAATTACAATCACTCAATTTATTTTTTTCTCTAAACTAAAAAAAACTAAAATAAAATTTCTCTCTCTATGTTCTTCTCTACTAGCTTATAGCCTTTTTCTTCTTCAAATGAGCATGAGTCTTCTTAAATAAGAGCTCACATGGGATTAGCGGAAATTTGGGAGTTTTTAATTGTGCATGAGGTGTGTGAGGTAATGAGGGTAGTTTTGGTAAAAGGAGTAAAAGTTAATTTAACACATGGGGGTTTTGGCTTTGGTCATTGGTTTGTTTTATACAGGTATCAAAATCGGGTAAGGAGCTTGGTGGGTTAAAAATAGGAGACATGGGTCTTTGGATTGAGTTAGGTGAGTTGGATGTTGATAAAAATGGGTTTATGGGTGAAGAAGGTTCGGGTATCTGGTTAAAGAAGTTTGGATCAGAGAAGAGTGACGGTTTGGATCACGGGTTCAAAGTGGGGCAGGAGCTAGTATGGGCACCGGGTATATGTGTGTTGTTGTCGATTATGGGATGGACAGGTGGCCGGAGTTTAGGGGTTTGACCGACAGGGTAAGGAGGTGGTTTGAATGTCAAAATGTAGTAGGGGGCTGAAGGGTTGAAATCGTGTCTAGGGTATGATCGCATTTTGATTTCGGGTATAGAGGCAGGGGGTCGGATTTAGGAGGTGAAGTAAGTTATGGATGGAGATTCTGGGAGGTTGGGTATGGATAGGAGGTTCAGACGAGTAATGGGGTCATGTGTTGAGCAGGTAGTTAAGGATATGAGGGTTTAAACGGGTTATTCGGTCAACGGTTGGTAATTGGTTTGGGTTATAAAATTGGTAGGTGGAGCTTTTCAAACTCGGTTGGGAGTTACAAGGTGTGGTTGGGTGTATAGGAAGCTTAGGTGGGTGAAAATGGAGGATCGGGAATATGGTTGGTAGGTTTAAGAAGATAATGATGGGCGATAGGGGTTGATGAGGTGTAGAGTTGTTCACGTGTGTGTGTGTAGATTCATACCTAATAATTAAAATAACACTACCTAACTAAAAAAATAAAACTAATAAGATTAATAAAACTAGAAGTTAAAATCTATTAAAACTAAAAATTAAAATCCTAATCTATTAATAAAGAACTCAAAATAAAATAAAAATAAATTAATAAAATTAAAAGCAAACAAAATAAAAAAAATAAACAACTAAAATTCTTATAAAATGGACACTTATAATATGTACAGACACAGATATAATGACATAAATGTAGTATAAAATACTAAAAAATACGAACCTTAAAATAAAATAAAATAAAATAAAACAAAAAGAAATAAAAACAACACAGTCATACTCATGGATATTATATTTACATAAAATAATAAAACACTAAATAAAATAAAATAATAAAAATGACTCAAAAAATATAAAAATAAAATAAAATAAAACAACACACACACTGAACAATTTTAGGACAAGCTTAGGGAAGTATGGGCTAGGTTAGGGGACTAGGATTTTGTTTAGGGACATGTTTGAGCTCTTTTAACGTGCATTTGCCTTGAATTGAATCGTTTGAAACTGCAAATGGCATTTTACCTACAAGATAGACATGAATTCACATAAGACCAATGTTATCGAGAATTATCAATTAAAAACCATATATTTGGGGTTTTGTTAAAATCTTTTTTTTTCTCAACTTTGTAATCGTTATCTTTTCCAGTGCGTAACTGCCATTTATGGCAGCGTTGGCTCCTGATATCGCCTCCGGCCCTTCTGTCACTCCTTTACCTGAACCTAAACCCCTTGATCGAAAATCGGTGAAGTCTTTCACTGATATTCCCTTTACTCATACCCTTAAACCTACGTCTATTCATAAAGGTGATATTGCACTTTTTTTAACTGAAGATGATATAACCTCATTGGTTTCTCCTTTCAAATTCTCCCTCGTTGGACAATTTCACCATGGCCAACCTTCACTGGATTTTATTAGAAAGATATTCTTGACCTTTTCTCTTAAGTCGGGTTTCAATATAGGCTTGTTGGACGACAAACACATTTTCATTCGCCTAAACTACGAGGAGGATATTCATAGGATGTGGTTGAGGGATCTTTGGTATATCCATAGATTTCCCATGAAAGTTTTCAAATGGTCCACATACATCATAGAGAATATAGACAGTCCTCTCATTCCGATTTGGGTTAATCTCCCTTTTCTTTCCATACACTTTTTCTCTAAAACTACTCTATTCTCTATAGCTAATGCCATTGGTATCCCGATTAAGATTGACAAAGCCACGGGAACTCTTTATAGGCCTAACATGGATTGAATTTGTGTGGAAGTTATTGTGTTGAAGGATCTCTCAAAAAGAATTTGGCTTGGAACCCTTGTCAATGGTTTTTGGCAAAACATTACTTATGAGAATCTTCCTCTTTACTGTTCCTCATGTTCTAAGTTGGGTCATGGTAGTTTGGAATGCAAGAACGTGGAAGAAGTTGGTTTGGCAAAGAATGTAGACGGGGGTAAGGCTGTTAATACCCATGTTACTCAGACCAAAATTTTTCAATGGGAAAAACCTAATAAGGGAATTTCCATCAAAGAAAGTGTCCCCTATGGGTCGTCCAATCAGTTACCACTCTCTACTAATCCTCGTTAGCCATTGCCTATCAAACCCATTTCGAATAATGGGTTTCCTGTTTAGAGTGTCAAAGCGGATAATCCCAACTTGGTTGTATAAAAAATTCTTGGTGTTCAGAAGAAAAATGGTTTCGTTATTTTTAATATGTTTGAGCTTTTGGAATCTGGGCATAAATCATTAGAAGAGGGTAAGACTTGTGCTCCAAAATAGATTAACAGTTCAACCCTAGTTGTGCATGACACTGTTTCGTATTCGCATGATGACTTGCACGAAGATACTTCAAGCAATTAGGACTTTGATATGGGTGATATCCCTAACCTCAATAAAGTTATCATTGATCCTTCTTCGATAAAGAATTATGGCCTTTCCCCAAGGGCCTCTAGATTACGTTTTGATAATTCCCTTATGGATGACTGGCGCCATATTTACACCTCTGACTCTGAAATAAATTTGGTGAAGGAATTGAACGATGATTGGGACATTTTTTTTCTAAAGGTCTATCTAGGAGATTTCCAAGACTTGATAAGAAATATATTTTTAAAGATTTGAATGTGGTGGGTGAAGAATTTTCTGTAAGCAAGAAAAAAAAAACTAGAAAAAATTATTCAACCTGTAAACCATCCTTTTCTAAAACTCGTTCAGGAAGTAAAGTCGCTAAAGATTCGAAACATCTTCCCTTCAAATGATTCAATTCCTATTTTGGAACGTTCGGGGGAGTGGGTTATGGCTCTTCGATACGTAGACTTAAGTGACTCATTCGTATTCACACAATTTCTATTTTATCATTATTAGAGACCAAGATTGATGAAACCAATTTAGTTAATGTTTATAATAAATTGAAATTTTCAGATGGTATTGCTAATTCTTCTAGTAAGATATGGATATTGTGGACTAATAATTGGACGGTATCGGTGGCAAAAAATGGGATTCATTATTTATCTCTTTGGGTGAGCATTGATCTCTTTGATAATACTTTCTTATTCACGGGCATTTATACTAAATGTAATAGGATGGAAAGGTTGGATCTTTGGGAGGACATTAATTATTCATCATCACTTGGTAATACGAAATGGATTATGGGAGGAGATTTTAATATAGTGGCCAGTTATGAAGAAAAAATTTGGGGGAATGAAGTTAATTGGGAAGGTACGATGGATTTCAATTTAGCGCCCATTAATGTTGGTCTTTAAGAAATTCTTTTCAATGGTTCTGGATTCACATGGCGTAATAATCATGAAAGTTTCACTTGGATTTGGGCAAGGCTGGATAGAATTGTGGGAAATAATAATTGGTTTGATGGTGACTTCATTAGATTGGTTGATCATCTTCATAGGACTAAGTCGGATCATAGTCCCCTTCTTCTCAAACTTAAAGAAATTACTTCTAAATCTTCGAAGCCTTTAAGAATTCTATCTTTTTGGGTGAAAGATGAGCAATTCATTCAAGTGGTGAAACAAGCATGGGAGTATGAGATTAAAGGTAGACCGCTTTATGTTTTTACTGAGAAACTTAAGAGGGTCAAATCTTTTCTAAAAATTTGGTCATCTTTAAAATACGGTTATTTCTTTTGGGTGGCTCGATAAGCAGAGGATGAAATGTTGAGGCAAGAAGTTGAATTTGATGCGGACCCTTCACCGGAAAACATAAACAAATTTTATAGGAATCAAGAGGAATACTTTAAAGTCTTAAAGGCCAAAGAATATTTTTGGAAACAAAAATAGAAAATTAAATGGGCAGCAGAGGGTGACACGAATACCAAATTTTTTCATGGGATCGCATAGAGAAAAAAAGCAGTAATGAATATTAATCGTATACAAGATGATAAAGGTCTTTGGGTTAAAGATAAATGTGGCATTGTAAATGTTATTGTGAAATCCTTTCAATCGTTACTAGGAAGCTCAGTGCATAACAGTTTACATAGGTCTGCTGTAACTCCTTTGAGGTTTAACAACGGTCGATCGTCTCAAGAGATTAATGCAGTGTGTGTCAGCCTAGTTAGCACAGATTTTAACAGACAACCTTCTTCTTGTAATAACCGTGTTAATATATGGAACTACATATCAAATTCATTATCATCTTTGGACAACGCTATGCTGTGTGTTATTCCCACATTGGAGGAAATTAAAAAGGTGGTTTTCAAGATGAACAGTGAAGGGGATGCAGGTCCGGATGGGTTTTACGGTTGTTTCTTCTGAAGTTGTCGGTCCATTATCAAAGATGATCTCTCCCAAGTGATTATTTCATTTTTTCTGGGCGACATTATTCCAGTGAGTTGGACTTTCACAAATATTATTTTGATTCCTAAGGTTGACAGGCCGAAAAATTACGGAGACTTATGTCTAATAAGTCTTTGTAATTTCTCTTCTAAAATTATTTCAAAATTGTTGGCAAATCATTTGGGTATGATTCTTCATAAACTATTTCTCCCTCATAATCTGATTTCATTAATTAACCCAGGGGGTGTGGTAGAGCGGTAGGGGCTCTTCCTCCCTTAACCAAGTGTCGGCGGTTCGATTCCCGCCTTGGGTATGGAGCAGCCTTAAATATCTGGGCCAGCTGTCCCACCCATAGAGGTGCCTACAATCAGCGAAGGGTTTAGTCACTAAGTCGCTAGTGGATACCCTGGTATAAACCAAAAAAAAAAATCTGATTTCATTAAGGGTCTATCCATCCTTGATAATGTGCTCTTAGCCCAAGAATTGATGAAAACTTTTAGGAGGAAAGTTAGGGGATCCAACATCATTTTTAAACTTGACATGTCGAAAACCTATGACAAAAGGTCATGGTTAGTTATTATTAAAACTTTTCGTAGTTTTGGGTTCTCAGAGATAATTATTGATTCAATTTGGAGGGTTATTTCCAATTGTTGGTATTCTATTGGTGTCAATGGGAAAAATTATGTCTTCTTCAAATCTAATAGAGGGGTTAGGCAAGGGAATCCTCTCTCTCCATCTCTTTTTGTTATTGCGACAGAAGTTCTTAATAGGGGGATTCAAAAAATGATGGAAGAAGGGAAGATGTCTCATTATGTTTTAACTAGGGGTTGCCCTATTATTTCATGCCTATCTTTTGCAGATGACACTCTTATTTTTGCTAATGGCAATAAAACATCTCATAAAAGATTGATGGAATTCTTGAAAATCTATGAGGAAGCTTCAGGCCAAGTGGTTAATTTCAATAAAAGTTCCTTTTATTTTTCGGGTAATGAAACTCATGGCACGAGGAGGCACATTGAATCCATTACGGGTTTTTGTTAGAAAAATCTTCCTATCACGCACTTCGGGATTTCACTTTTTGCGGGAAGAAAAAAGAAGTCATATTTTTCACCTTATATTGATAAACTTGTGGAGAAGCTTAATTTCTGGGATAATCATAAAATTTCTCAAGCAGGAAGATTAATTCTCATCAAATCAGTGGCGGAGTCTATTCATCTTCATTTGTTGGCTGCCATCAATCCCCGGGTATTGTTCTTAAACACATTAATAAACTTTTGGTTAGGTTCCTTTGGGGTAAACAAGAAGTAAAATTCAAATTTCATTAGGAGGATTGGCCTGTCGTTTGCAAAACTAAGGAACAAGGTGGATTAACTTTTAAGACGCATGTTTGATTTATCTCTTGCTTATACTCATAATTTATGGTTGAAATTTTTTACTGCCAACTCCTTGTGTTCCCGTTTCATGCATAGAAAATACAAGAAGTTGATATCTCATAATTTTAAGGGTTCGATTTCTATATCTTCCCATGTGTGGAAAAGGATGCAAAGTGTTTGGGAGGATTTTTCAGATAATTTTGATTTTGAAACAGGGAAGTGGGCTTTGACAAAAAATGATTCTTTCGATATCAAATCTGATTGGCATTTGGTAAGGGCGAAAGGTTGTATTCAAAGATCCTTTTCTCTTATATGGGATAAGCGGGCTTATCCTAAAATTTCAGTTTTCATGTTGCAGTTTCTCCATAAAGGGATATCTATTGATGAGTATATAAAAAAACATCCACATCTCGTTACCTTCCAAATGTAGATGTTGTGAAGTTAATTGTGAAAAGGATAGAGAACACCTATTTTTGAATGGAAATGTTGCTCAAGCTAATTGGAGAATATTTTCAAATATTCTGGGCCTAAGGATGTCATCCTCCAGTTTTAGTGGAAATTTGATGAATTGGTGGATTAACGCCAAGGGTAATAGGATTAGGAGTATACTTTGTCGTATCATTCCAGCTTTTATTTGTTGGCATTTGTGGTGTGCTAGGAACAAATCCAACATCGAGGGGTTACTTATGAAGGAATCTTTGATTTTTCATCTCATTTGTCAAGAGATTAAGGTGCCTTTTTGAATTCTTCCTTTTAATGGTCCTAAAACTCGTTATTATTTGGATATTTTACAAGTCTTTCATAGCATAGGTGCTTTTATTACTCATACTTTATATAAGCCACTGGCGGGGGGCTGTTCTCCGTTGTAATCTATTATATATATGTTGTTTTCATTAAAAAAATAATATACTCTTGATACCATAATTTTTAAAATCTAAAACGAGATGGTTCACACAATATTCCAAATTTTAATTTCTTTTAAAATTAAAGTGAAATTAAATTAAACTAAACAAATAGTTAAATTTCAACTTAAACAAAATTAATTCAATTAAAGTTCTGAATATGCTAAACAAACCAAGCATGAATACTTTCAAATTAAATTAGTTGACTTGACTTAAACTAAAATTACCTAAATTTAAACTAGCACCATATTACGCTACAATTGCGATTTAAACCAATTTTTATCTCGTTAACCCACTCATACATCTTGGTGAATTTTTCAAGATAAAATGTAAGCACACAACCACAAGATCACGATGTATGAGGAAAATCCACAATGGGAAAGATCTCGAACGACTCAGTCACAAATCCACTAGGTATGCTTTTACAAAATACATGACAAAAGACTTACTTCCTTTACTTGACTCCCTCACAAACCTTGTTGCTTCTTCTTTCCTCCACCTCCTCCTAGTTGATAACTCTGAAATCCACTGTGGTCTCGAAATCAATCGATGGGGCACAACAACCGTTAACTACACACGACGCCTTTCTCTGTATGGACGCCACAAATCAATAAACACGGAATCCTCCGTAAGAAATTTCTCTTTTGAACAGATAATACTACCAAGTGCCAAAGTGATGATCTCAAAACACAATATATATTGGAACTTGGATCAAAACAAACTATAGGTGTAAACTTGTATTTTTTGTAGAAATTACACCATTGAAAATCAACAACACAAATGGGACTTTTTAGATGAAGAATTTTTGCTCTCAAAATGTTAAAATATTTCTCCAAAAGTCTTTTGAAAAACTATGTTCCCACACATATCAAAACTGTTAAAAACAGAGTAGGGTAATGGGAGGTTAAAAAAGAAAAATGCTGAAAATTAATAAAAATTGTCCGGTTATTCGAACGACTTTTGAATGTCGTTCGAATGACTTTGTTCTAACGAGATTTCAGAGTTAAAATGGGCAAAATTATTGTTAGATAACTTTGTTCAAACGATGTTGTTCTAACAACCTTTCTAATGAAATTTTAGAAAAATGAAATGAATCTTCGAACGACTTGGGAATCTCGTTTGAACGAGATCTCTGTTTCGTTGGAATGACTTTTCAGAAAATCAGAAATTGCTTTTAAAGCCCAAAAACATTTATGATAAGATTTAAAATGATTTTCTGATAAAAATATAAAGTCGTTTTGACAAAAGGTTTTATAAAAAGATACCCATAAAATTTTCCAAGTCTTTATATATATTAAATGCATTCATACCTTTAGAGACTTTGGAGAACTTGAAATGTTAATGACGAAAAACATGGCATAAAGGACGACAATGATGACGTCTTCAACTCAGTGATCATAGGCTTAAAAGGACATATCAAATTTCTATCCTATGACTCAATTAGTTTTATCTGTAATTAAGCAAACACTAACAAATTGTCTCAATTGGAAATTTGTCCTTACAAGCACATTTGACATAAGATCATAACTTGACTATCATCTCTCTAATGTACTTGAGATTAAAAAAACCAATAAATTGTGAGATATGTTGCAAGAAACACATGAGCCATGCAACCATACTAATATGTCCAATGAAAATGAAGATCTCAATTAATATAAGATAAATATAAACTTGTCTTATAAGGAAGCCCATCATCATATCACAAAGTGAACATCCAAACAAGGTCATATCACAAGCATCAAGAGAAGATCAAAGCTCAACCATAAAAATATCTTCACATCAACCAAGATAAGATTAAAGTTCAACCATACATACATATCAAAAGCCCACATTTGATGACCCAAGCACGTCAAGAGAATGTTTAAAAGTCCTGCTAATTATTACTTTATTTTTGTTATATTTTAGGAACTATTGTACAAAAGTAAAGTAACATATTTTGACATCTATATGCTTAAAATAAACACACTTAAACCCACTTTATAACTCCCTAAACCTTCCCTAAAGTATGTCTCTAACTCGAACACATTTTTCCCTAAAACTTAGGAGGTTTAGTCGACTAAACGTTAGTTTGAATCGACTAAAGTCATTTTATCTAGTTAAACTTCTTGACAACTAACTAAACTTTTAAGGCAACTAATTAAACCTATATATAATGAGTTTTAATTGAATAAAACCAACTTTTGGTCAATTAAAAGTGTCATAATTCAAAACATATATTTGGTAAAACTCTTTAACCTTTTATCCTAATACCGTAGCCTTTTCAAACCCAATTATTAACATTTTCACCAATATTTGGCTGCCTCCTCACACTATAAATATGACCATCCACTTTCATCACAAATCGCAAAGCCTCGGCCCAAGATTTCTAAAAGCGAAACAAAGTTCCTAAACCTCTTTCCTCAAATATGAAATTCAAATCAAAATCTTTATTATATACAAAGTTGCATTGAAGTAAAGCTTCAAACCTCAAACCCAACCAAGTTCCAAGCCAAATCCCATGAGTTTCAAGAATCAAAACCCATTTCATGCAAGTTACACATCCCAAACCCATTTAATCCAAGTTCTTCATAATCCTACAAATGATGAATTTCCAGCGAGAGAAAGTTTCACTCACTTTACAAGATTGATTTTGAGCAACAAAATCATTCAAACACCCACTTATGTTTCAAAGTGATTTAAACATAAAATCTCACTTGAACCAATTTACCACAAAAAAACATATATGCTTAAAGATTAAAATCCAAATCTCCTAAGACATAGATACAAACCTAAATACCCCCTTGAGAAAAATAAGAGGGAACTCTTGTTGGTTTATTTTTCTAGAAAGAGAAAGTAAATACTTTTCATCATTATTTTAGAAAAAAAATTGTTTTACATTTTGATTACGAATATTATACTATTGATTATGGTTGAACTTTATTATATCTTCACAATCGGTAGTGAATTATTGTGGGTAGTCAAGGTGTGCCCTTGAGCCATTATGTGGGTACCAATTGGAAAAGGAGGAGGGTATCGTCTTATTGGTTTAGGTTTTATAATGTGTTATTATTTGAGGTTTTGGTTCCACCATAAGTGAACCGAAGATAGTGAAGTTCTCGAGGATGGATGGAGAAAGGGCCAAACTACATTAAAATCTCACTTTACAAAGTTCGTTTAAAACCTCTATCCTCCCTTACTATATGTATATGCATGAATCACTTTACTATTATTAATACTTATATTGATTGAATGTGAATATGAATGTGTGTGAATGCAAGAAAATGATAGATAATCCATTTAATCAACAAACTAAAAAATGGTTTTTATTAAGTTGCAATGTTTATAAATGACAATGAAAAGAAAGAAAGAAATGTTAATTTGCAAAATGTTGACAAAATACCATTATCCCAAATCCCCACCCCACACACACACATTCTTGGGATAATTTTTGGGTCAACAACTAGTATCAAAGTCCAGCTCATAGATACTTGTATTGAAAAGTACATGTTTTTTTTTAAAATCACATCCAAAATAGGGGATTTTTTAGAAACAATGTTTGTCTATTTTTTAAAGTGATAGATCTTGTTTAAAAAAGGCAAATATAGGAAATAACTTTTTTGAGAAAAAGGTTTTGAAAGATTGATGGGAAAAAGAAAAATGAGAAAGTTCTTATATTTGAAAAAAATGGGTTTAAGGAACAAAATAACCTTGATATAAAGAAAATGTCATTAAAACTAAAATGGGTATCGAAAAATGATTCTTCAAGGAAAAAGAAAATGAAAAGATGTTATGAAAGGATAATGTTATATGGAAGAATAAACATGTTCTTGCTTTTGAAAATGTTTTTTTGTGAAAAAGGAGAAGCACATTTGAGAGTGAAAATAAAATTTGAAAAAGTGGCTTTGAAAAATATTTTTGTCAACAGATCATACGCACTCCCTTTCAATTGAAAATACACTTTTCTGAAATTATTATGATTATCGTTTCCCTTATCCTTATCTCATATGTGTATAACACTCACACTCATACTATTGCATATACTGTAAAGCTACACACTAGAACTTATAATAATCAATGAGTTTATGAAAAACTTATTTATTTGTCACACAGATAGAAGTCATAGTAGCTTGAAGATAATAACCTACATATATGCCACAAATTAAACCCTTAATTTTTGAGTAAATCAAACTTGGTTTTTTGAATCCGCATTCTATAAGTTTATCTCATAAATCATATTTTCGTAAATAAACCAAAACAATGATTTGAAAAGAGAGATTAATTTGTTACAGAGATTGATAATTGCAAAACCTGTTTGTACAAACTATGAGATATTAGGATAGAAAAATATTTTTGAAAAGGAAATAACATTGGAATTTAATGAAAACCGTAGATACCCATTTAGCCATGTACACATTGAATTTTTTTTTCAAAAATTAAAAAAATAAAATTTTGGAAGATAAGACATGGAAGCTTTATAAAGATTTTTTGGGGAATAGATACCTTTAAGTTTTTTAATAATGTTTTACACACCTAACCCTATATGCTCCTATGATTTATCTCTAGATATTATCACACATGCCTATGATGTTAGTACCATTTTAATATGATAAATTCCATTACTAAGTATTTTCACACATGCTTCAAATATGAATATCTATCATTGTGATTCATGGCTCTTATTTGCACTTACATATAAAAGATCCATATCCGTGACACATGCTACATGAGAAGGACACGTTATATCTTCATCAGTCTAATACTTCCATTATTTCTATATGACTCATGAATTAACATTCTTACACTCTACGACGTCGATGCCTAGGAATCGTTGAGATTCATTACTAATATACACCTGATATGATATGTTAAATCCCACAAGAGCAAAATGATATATGTATGTATGTATATATATATACAAGAACTACAATTTATTCATAAGGACTAGAAGAACTTGCCTCTTCTAAATAGCTTACATCCTTGTAAGTATCAAGAAAAAATGAAGACTGAAAATGCAAATGAGGTTCTTTATGACATAGAACCCTTACAATGAAATAAATGAGAGATGAAATTAAAGCAAGCTTATAGAAAAATAAATGAGGTTCTTTATGATATAGAACCCTAAAAAGAATATTTTACACATTCCTAAATGAAGGAAAACCCCATTTGTCCACTTTAATTAAACCCTTTAGATCCTTAGGAAAGTCAATTGTAGAATGAGAACTAGTGTTTGACAGTTAGGAGCTGCCTAATTTTGCAAGGAAGTCTGCAACTTGATTTGCCTACCTGTAGATGTGAACAATCTTGAACTTTAATCCCTTTAGAATACTCTGAATCTTGTGAACATGCCATTTAATTCTCCATGGAACAGAACCTTTGCTAGTAAGAACATCTACAAGGATTCTTGAATCACTTTATATAATGAGATAATAATCTGAAAAATCCATATATAACTCCACACCTTTCAGAAGAGCTAAGGCCTCTGCTTCCATATTTGTAACTTCTCCGAAATGAAAATTAAAAGCCCAAAACATTTCCCCAAAATGATTTTTAAGAATACCTCCACCTCCTCCCAAACCAGGATTCCCTCTAGAACTTCCATCAACATTTAACTTTAGAACTCCTGATGGGGGAATTTCCTATTTGATCTGCAACCTCTTATTAGGAGCCATTGAAATTTTCGAAACTGAAATTGATTGAATCTGCTGATGGATTTGAAAAAGAACAGTAGGCACACTAGGGCTACCTTCATCATACTTGCATTTATTTCTCAAACACCATAAGTACCAACAAACTATGGCAGGGACTGTAATAGAGACACCATGGTTTAATTTGACCCCATACAGCCACCATTGAAATAATTGATTTCTGAAGCCTCCGCCTTTAGTTCTTTGGATGCCATATTCTTTAGTAATTTTATCCCAAACTGAGTCTGCTATGTGTCCCTTCTCGAAAATATGGTTAGTTGTTTCTTCTTGAGGTCGTGAGCAACATAGGCATTTAGATGGACCTCTAATCCCAATAGATTTGATTTTCTCATCTGATGGAAGCAGGTTATTCATGAGTTTTCACATAAACACTGAAATTTTCACTAGGAGGGAGCTATGCAAAATAATTTTTTTGCTCAGGCTTGAAACTCCTCTAGTTCTACTTAGACTCCAAGCTAAAGAGGTGGAAAAAGATCCGGAAGTAGATGGATTCCAGATTAGAGTGTCTGGACTGTTAGGGGAAAATTCCTAATAATTTAGCATCTGAAGAGCAATGTCTGGCTTGAAGAAATTTAGAACCTTTTCCTTGTTCCATTTTCTACCTATAAACCAAAAGTATTTTATAAGACCTGCTTCGACTTCTGTAGCATTCTTACGATCAGCTATGCCCCAATTGTCTTTAAGAACATTAATTTTACCTTCTCCTATATGCCACATCATATAATCCTCAGCTTTGTCTCTGATAGAACACATTCTATTCCAAGTTTGGGCACCCCCCCCCCTTATTGGAGCAACTGTCGAGTGATGATTCCTACAGTAGGCTGCTTGCATAAATTTTGACCACATGGAGTTTTGAGTTCTAAAAATCCACAACAACTTCTTACTTTGAGATGAGTTTACATCATTAAGATGTCTTATACCCAATCCACCTTCGTTAATCGGTTTGACAATCAAATCCAAACTACACCATTGATGCCTATATATATATATATAGAGAGAGAGAGAGAGAGGCAGGCTCCTGTGAACACTAAGTTTGCACACTAAGTTTGCACATTAAATTTTTAAAGTAGTAAAAAAAATATTTTTGAGTGCTGGCGCACACCAATTTTTGTATGTGATATTTTAACATTTCAACGGACTCACATAAAAAAAATTAGCTCAAAAAAACTTTTTTTGCTATTTTTAAAAAATCGATCAAACTTTCGCAGTTTTTAAAGGGCTTAAAAGAATAGAAAGTTTGACCGATTTTTTAAAACTAGCAAAAAAAGTTTTTTTGAGTTGTTTTTTTTATATGGGTTCCTTGAAATGTTTAAATATCACACAAAAAAAATCAACTCAAAAATATTTTTTTTACTACTTTAAAAACTTAATGTGCAAACTTAGTGTGCAAACTTAGTGTGCACAGGAGCCTGCCTCTATATATATATATATATATCACAAACTCATGCTCTAATATCTTCTCATGAAAATTCATAAGTTCTTAGACATTAGTTCTATAATCAAAGCATACTTTAAACCTTTTCACATAATCTAAAATTTGATGGCATTTTTGTTATACTAAATATTTAACTACTCACTAGATCCAGGTGGCAGTTCTACCCTAGTGAATATCTATCACACTTTGCTTCTTGGTATGAATGTACAAGAGAGTATGCATAAAGCAATGAACAAAAGTTAACGTGAAAAACATAACTTTGTTCATTATTAAAATGGTACACATAGCGTATTACCACCGCACGGGTGAATTACATTTTATTATCAACTCTAACTATAAAGTAAAAAGTAGAAAAGTGCCACTCCTTGCTCCCATCTAGTCTAGTATCTGCCCAAATAGTCACATATGCAAACAGGTGACTGGTGTGTGTCTCAAAAGGAGAAGATATATTATCCTCTTTCTCCTCGGTCATCTGGAGGAAAAAGGAATTAGCACAAATATGCTAAGCAGACTTTAACAATTTATAATAAATATATGTATAGATGAGAGGTGGAGTATATATAGAATTCAGATTTCTGTATAATTACAAAAGAAAGTAAAAGAGTTTAAGATGATAATCCTATACTTATCAGATTACAAGGGGGTATAGAATAAAGTAATCCATCAGTAAAATCAAATAATAAGTAATCCAAAATCTTTGGATAATAACTGGCTAGGTACATAATTAAAGTGGCACTCATATGTATGTAGCTAAATTTCGGGGCTCAATCATCTGAGAGCATAGGCCATATAGAAAATTACGTGGGATAACACGATAATCTACTCTCTAGTTAATACCGATGCTTTCATAATAAATAATAATGTGCAAAGGTAAAAGTTGAGCTGAATCGTTACAATGAATTGTTATGATATTAGTTATTACATGAGAAGGGTTCAACTCGATCCAATGATCATAATTAAAAAATCAATGATATAATAACATATGAGTATGGTAATTTCTACACATACTTAGAATTAATTAGGGCTATCATTGAATGATATCAATAGTAGTTAAAAAAGTACGCACAAATTACTATCAAAGAGGTAAAATAACCTACTTGATCGGTGCTTTGTACTGCTTTAGGATCAAAAGTGGATATTGGGAGGAGTTGGTACTCGATTATCTATATACAGATGTTTGGGTGAATAAGTACTATTGGAATTGGGGTTGGTTTTGGTCGATTTATACTAAAAAAAATTGTGTATTTTAAAGTTTAAGGGGTTTAAATGTAAACAACTTGGGACTTTAAAATCTTGGGCTTAGGGCCAAATTTGAACTTTGATGTAAGGGACATTTTGACTTAAAATACTCTAAAGTACTTGAAGACAAAGCTTAGGGTTAAAATTAATAAATTGAAAAAGTGAGGAGGGGTCAATTTGTAATTTTGGAAAAGTATTTCGAACCTAAAACCTTATTTTTCCATAACTTTGGCTAGGCTTGACCAGACACGGCCTTACCTTATACCATTTTGACCAAAAAAATAGAATAAAAATATTAGAAAAAATTTCGAAAAATTTAGATTAGCCTCACACCCTCACGCGCGTGGTTAAGATTCTCGAAGGTTGACTTTAGGGTTTGAAATCTTTGACCTCATACATCTCCTTCATTTCTAAACCATTTAAAATGACTTCTAATAAAACACAACCTATTTTTCACAAAGAATCCAGAAATATGAGTTTTATGGATCGAGGTGCCGTATATATGTGTGTTTTTCAAATATTTTCACTTAACATTCGAAGCTTTTATGAGTATGGAAAAGATTCTTAAGAACATGTTTGGGTCTCTGCTATGTTAAGAAAGATTTTGGTTTTGATTTCAAGGCATAAGGTGATTTGTTTGAGGAGAATTTGAAGTTTTGAGTTTTCAAAATCAGAAAACACCTCTAAACAATTAAAGCTTATTATTTAAATTATTGGGGTTTCTTCATTGCACTTGAGTTCCTAAGTTCCCAATGAATCATTTTCGAGCTTCAAACCTAAGTTATAATTAATATATCAACGTTCACCATTAAAACTCAAGCTATAATGGCGGATTTTTCACATTTCTTCACCTAGGAGTTATTTTACACATAAAGTTTCTACTGTTTTTATTGAAAGAAGCATAATATCAACACAGAAATCATTTGGAAATGAAATAATGGAAATATATACATGAAATGATAGGTTATCAAATTTAAGAGAAAATTTTGAGTTTTGAATACACTGAAGAGGTGAGTTTTGAAAGCTTAGTTCGTGGGCATTGTATAGTGTAGGAGCAAGAGGTTGGAGTAGTTCAGATGTGAGGTGCATTTTAGGTTTTGAAAGGTTTTGAGGCATGGTTACTTGAACCTCACATGTTTTCATGGTTCAAACATGTGGCTTTTGTCATTATTAACTTATGTGGAGGTTGAGGTGGATAGGGGAATTTGTGTAAATGTCAAATAATTAGGTTTTAGTCCTTGGTTGATAAGGTATATGCTTATAAAGCCTTAAAAGTATAATTTGAGAAATTTTAGGGGCATTGGGGCTAAAATTACTATTTTTAGTTAATTGAAGTCTAGCAAATCAATTTGATATAAAGATAGGGTCTAGGGGTTAAGTATAGGTTAAGTTATGGTAGTTTGGAATTTTTAGGGTCTATTTTATAATTATTACCACTTCTAGGATACTTGGTTAATTTAGCTATTTTATAGGTTTTATAGAGTATTTTAATCCCAATTTTGAATATGTTTGTGTTTAATATTCTTGGAGGAATTAAATGAGAATTAGGGTTTCTTAATTCAAGTATGGGTATTACAATCTACCTACCTATAAAAAATTCATCCTCGAATGTACCTTGGAAGAGATAAGGATATTGGTCTTTCATAGCCTGTTCTAGTTCACATGTGGCTTCTTACTTGTGGCCATCCCCGATCCTCACGGCGGGAGGGACGAAGAAAAGGAGTGTCTTCAACGTCCAGAGGATCTTGGTCCCGCGCATACCTCTCGAGAGAGCTTCGGTCGGCGTCGGTGATGAGGTGAAAAATGTAAAGAGATGGAGTCGCCAGTCTATTTTACTCAAAATAGACAAAAGAAAAGGGAGCCATCCCGAAAGACATCATCCAAATACATACTGTTACATACGAAACCAAAATGATTCGAAAAGGGTCCGGAGGCTAAGTTACGAAATGGGAAGGTGTTAGGCACCCATTCCGCCCTTACGGTCTTTCATGGGTTATTGATATTTTCCTTTATTTCCCCGTGATATGTGTGCATGTGTATATGTAGTGTAGATAGTAATCATCGACTTGTATCATGGAAGAGATAAAGCGAGTCATCTATAGGAATGTTCCTAAAAGTAATATTAGAAAATAGGATTTATGCGACTATCCTAGCGTTGATCATTATAAGGGAACGATAACGCATACGGAATAATACGCCATCAAGAACAAATATATATAGAGAGAGTTTAAGAGAATTAAGTTTAAAGAATATAGAAAAAATAAGAAAAAAGTAGGAAAATGACTCGAGTCTCGAGTTTTATCCCGAGACACCTACGAAGCCTATAGAGGCATCAAAGTCCAGGTAGTTCGTATGCAAAATGAGGGGTGAGATTTATCCCATAAATCCAATCAGGTACTTCTCTTATATGTGTATGCGTGTAAAAAAGTGTTTTAGTTGTGAGAAAAGTGTGAGAATTCCCGTTTGGAATTTATAAGCAAACCCTCTTTCTCTTATTTTTTGGGTTTTATTTATATGAAAATAAGAGATGTACAATAATACTAGATAAAAAAAGGTATATTAGGATATGTGATATGAGAGAATAAAAGTGCTAAGTAATAAAATAAATTAATGCAAATTTAGGAGAATTTAAAGAGAGAGTTGAAAAGGTTGGACCTTCTTTGGAGATCTTGAGCTTGATCTTGGATTTTGGAGAGCAGCCCTTGCACTTGGGTGATGATGAAGGGTGGTTAATTCACCAAGTTTGATGAAAAGGATGATGAAAAGTGGAGGCTGGAAAAGGATTTAGATGTGGAAATCACGCTGACTTCGAGAGGGGTTTTCTGAGCTCGCTGAGAGTGATGGGATTCAGATCTTGTCTGCCTTTGCAATGAGGTCAGGCCCTCCTTTTTATAGGCCCAGGGCATTACCGATCAGCATAGCCCTGGTCCTGCCAATCGGCAGGGTTCGGAACCTGCCCACTACACCAAAATGGTCAAATTGGCACCCTTCAACCGGTCATCCTTGTCATGATCATTGACCGTGACAAAAAAACACGCATTTTTCGTCACGGTTAATGACCGTGATAAGTCTGTGATAACTTTACTTGTCACGGTCATTGACCGTGACAGTCATATAAAGTTATCACGGTCAATGACCGTATTAATTCTGTCAGTAAAAAAACTCTCCCTCTTCTTTTTTCCCACCGATTTTCATTCCTTCCATTTCTCTCTCTCTCTTAGCGACTGCACACTCTCTCTCTCTATAACTTTGGTATGTTTTCTCTCTCTATTTCTCCTCCATTTATATATATGTGTATGTATATGTGCGTGTGTGTATATATGTGTGTGTAAATGTGTGTGTGTGTATGTGGTGGGTGGGGGGAGGAGAGGGGAGGGGGGTTTATGCGTGTGTGTGTATATGTATATGCGTGTGTGTGTTTGTGTGTGTATATATGCGTGTGTGTGTGTATATGTGCGTGTGTGTATGTGCGTGTGTATATGTGCATGTGTATATGTGTGTGTGTGTGTGCGTGTGGTGGGCAGCGACAGTGGGGGGGAGGGGGCAGGGGGCAGGGATGGGGGGTGGGGTGGGCGAGGGAGGGGTTGTGGGGTTGTGTGTGTATAAGTGCGTGTGTGTGTGTTTTTAATTAATATTTTATTGGTTTATTAGATATTTCCCCTCATATTGTAGTCCCCCTTGTAAAAGAATTGATTGATTTAATATTGATTGGTTGTTAATTTTTTTTGTAAATTAATAATTAGTGCCCCTTTCATATGCAAGTAGGATTGCCCCTCATTTTAAATTAGTAAATTAATAATTGTATACTTTAATTGTTAGTTTAATTGATGAAAAGAATTAATTGAATAGATGAATTAGAAGGAGTATGGGATACACATTTGTTGTTGCCATTGCGGTTGGATTATAGTAGATCGATGCTGGGTTGGTTAATTTTAAAAGTGGCATGACCACTGGATTATTGTCCATATGGGGGTGGAATTTTTCAACTTTTTTAAAAAATTACTTTGTATAACGAACAATTAATATATATATATATATACAGTATGATAATTAAATGAAACATACTTGAAATTACATATAGTGCGTATAGATACTAGTCTTCTAGTTCTTATGCGTACGCATTCAGTAGCTCGTTATCTATTTTACACACATGAAGATGTCGAAGAATGGAAAAAGTAAGTTTAAATTATTTTAATGTTTAACATTATTTTAGAATATTTTAGATTATTTTATACATGATTAATTTTGTAATATGCAGAAAATATGAAGCATGTGAGAACAATAAAAGACGAAAAACAATCGTACAATAAGACACCGAATTTAGGCCATGGTTGTCACAAGAGGTAATTATAATGAAAATGACCATTATATAACGTTACATTACACTCAAACTTTACAACCCATCTAATTTATTTATCTATATTCTCAGCTCTTAAAGACGGGTGATGTGACATCAAGGCTTGCTCGTCTAACCATTGGACCCTTGTTCGTGGCACAAGAGTACAAAAAGTATCGATTGAACGGTTACGTATTTGGCGCAAAAGTGTAAGAGGAAAGTAAAAATTTATAGAACTCGGGCATTTCATACAAGGCCCTTACTTTCTATCGAGCGAGCGCAAAAGATAAAAACCTCGTTGAAGCTGAAATGACCTACTATGGTGTATTTCGAAATATATTTGAATTGGATTATATAAGCTTCAAAGAGGTTGTATTTTACTGTGACTAGGTAAGAGTTGAGGATAAAAATGCTTGTAAAGTTGATCCAGTCACCAATTTGATCATGGTTGACTTGTCCAAGTTGAAGAGCAACGACCACGTGAGCGATGAGCCATTTGTTTGTGCATTTCAAAAGGTTAACCAAGTATTTTACTCGAAGTATATCAATAATGAGTCATGGTCAATTGTCTTACACACGCCAAAGCGTCTAAATAGTAGTATGGATGACTTGGCTGCTCCTGCCGAATATCAATCCATTTTTTATGATAACTCAAATTTGAAGTAATTTTTCAATTTGTAATAAATATTCCAATTTGTACTTTATCAATCCATTTTTAATGATTTTAATTGATTTGCACTTTATCATTTTCACTCTTGTGTAGTGTGCGTGTGTGTGGGCAGTAGGGGTGAGCGTGGGGATGTTTCGGATTTTTAGTAATTGTGCATATTATGATTTGTACTAATAACAATTCATTTGGATTTGTAATAATTTTACATATTTGCATGTCTTCTTCTAATTCATTTTGATTTGTACTAATAATAATATTTTTTTTATAGAAAATGTCTCCTTCAGGTATTAAGGCGAGGATGATGATGCTGATTATGATGATGTCGTCTGGGCTTAGTGGTAGCGGAGGCAATGAGGACTCCTCGGCCCCTAGGCTCCCCAAATATGGCAAATTGGGGATGGCCATCGAGAACAAAATGGGGCTATTAGCGAGATCCCTCGAGCTGGTAAAGACGATCATCGGCCCAGGGTACACTAGTTGGAGGGAGGGGCCTCAGGTTAGCTATTTGTGTGGCACTACAGGTAATGTTTTTATATTTATATTTATATGAATATTTCAATTTCAATTTCAATTTCGATTTCGATTTTGATTTCAATTTCATTTTATATTTATATTTATATTTATTCGCAACTAACATTGTATTTGTTGGACAAGAACAATTCAGCCTGGATCCAAAGCTACGCGATTTCGTTATTCGAATGCGTGAATCTGTCCCGTCGAAGGAGCCGATCCCATTGGAACAATAGCAAAAATTCATTGACAATGAGATCGGGGAGAGACAATTGGCATCTCACCAATCGGGGAGGGAAAATCGGGCAAAAAAGACGGACGTGCACTACTCCGACCGGACGTTTTACGCCTAGGTGGAGCATAGGATGATGGTAAGATTTAGTTTTTCTATAACTACAGAAATATATTGTTTTGCATTATTTTACTTTGCGGGGCCAATACTAATTTTCCTTTATTTTATTTTAGGGGACAGGAAGTGGCCCTGGAGGTAGGCCACATAGGCTCGATACTTATGCGGCTATTTGGACGAAGAAGGGGAAGGACAAGGAGGTGTCCTCGAGCGTCGCGGCCACGATTGTAAGTAATTCGACAGTTTACTTTTTGTTAATCACGTTATAATTTTTGTATTTACTTTAATTTACTAATCATGGTCTTTTTTGTCGTTTCAGGCAAAGCTTAAGTAAGTGCATGAGTCGCAACCTGATGCCGCCAAGGCATCTTTGTCCACAGACGCACTCAACCAAGTGCTTAGTGCTGATCACAAGGGGAGGACAAGGGGGTGAGCTCGCAGGTGGCCAAATCTAGGATCATCAGATTGGAGACGAGCGACATCGGGTTGGCTCGAACGGTGGACTCGCATGACGTGAAGCTATCCCATTTGGAGGCGACGGTTCAAGATATGTTCTCATTCATGAAGCGGTCGTTGGGCATAAACCATAAGGGGAAAGAAAAGGAGAAGGTGGTGGATGAGGAGGTGCAGGATGACGAGGATGTGGACCTCGCTGCTTCATCACCGACACATGCGGACTTTGATGATCCACTCCCCTATTTGGCTCCCTTCGACCGACCGATGTCAACACTTGGTTAGCCGAGCATATTTTTACTGGACATATTTGATGGCCAATGGATAGGGCGGGGGTTGAGGGACCCGAATACCGTCCAGGGTATGCCTGTTCAGGGACGTTCGCTTCAAGACATCGAGTCCAAGGTGCTCGTCACGCATGTGATACCCGAGAAGGAGAACTCTCCCTTGTGGTTGCGCGAAAAATGCAGCACGATGTATATTGTTGGGTGTGTCAATTCATATATCGTGTGGCATACTCACCTCCTCAAAGCTAACCTTACCCCAAACATGTAGTGACATTATTTGAATTGAATTGTTTTAAGTTGTTACATTTGAATTATATTTGGATTATATCGTGATGCATATTGTTTTGAATGTATATTTGCATTATCTCTATTTTATTTGTATATATGATATTTGAACAGGTACAACGTTGCTATAACAGGTACAAATATACTGCTGGGCAGTGGCACTGGCCATACTCCTCAACAGATTTTTTTTTAATTCTGTCCAGAATTATCATGGTCAATGACCATGATAATTTTTTTATTAAAATTCATGGGTTTGTCACGGTTTATGACGGTGATAAAACTTGTCAAGGTCATAAATCGTGACATGACCGTGACAATTCTAATGAACTTGTCACGATCAATGATCGTGACAAGTCCGTGAATTTTTTTTTTGTTACCCCAAGAATTGTCACGGTCATTGACCTTAACAAGTTCAACTTGTCAAGGTCAATAACCGTGACAATTCGGCAAATTTGGTATAGTGGCCGTTTGGTAGTCTCTTTCAGGTTTCTTCGGAAAATTGGTCATAGAGCGCAAACTGTTGATCCGAATCGTGCACGGGGTAAACCGTTGGAAAGGTACTTCAGATACCTTTGAAAGTCTTTAGACTGCTCCCAGTTCTAAGAGTTGACTTTGGGATAAATGCGGCTCAGAAGCGTTCGTCGGTTCTTTGAACGGGGAATCATCAGACGCAAACGGATCGTTCGTCCGCATGGTAAGTCAGAATCGCGCATGGGGTGGACCGTTGGAAAGGTTAGGAGATGTACTTCGACATTACAAAGAGCTTGACTTGATTTGGGGATTTGAATTTGGTCTATCGGGACTTGGAAGCGTTCGGTGACCTTTCAGAGTAAAATGAATCGTTCGTCCGTACCCTAAGTCAGAATCGCGCACGGGGCAGACCGTTGGTAAGGAGTTTCAGTGACCTTTGAAGATTCATTTAGTCTCGGTCGAATTGAAGAGCTGAATTTGGTCAAACGGAGCCTGGGAGCGTCCGGTGACCTCCTGATCAAGTTTTAGGGGAAAACGGGTCATTCATCGGCACCATAAGTCAGAATCGCGCACGGGATGGACCGTTGGAAAAGGGTTTCAATGCCCTTTGAAGATTCATTCAGTCTTGTTCAAGATAAAGAGTTTGACTTTTGGTCATATGGAGTGTGGGAGTGTTCGATGGCCTCGAGGTCAGTACCCGAGGTATGACTTAGGTTTGTGGTGATGAAGGGAGGCAAAGAGAGGTTAGGGGGTGCTAGAATGGGGTGTCTACAGAGCCCCTCGACGGGTGAGTTTAGAACAAATAATAGCCATCGAATAGACAACGCATGATGCTTTTGCAGGAGGATGGTCAATTCAGAGGGTCGAGACCGATTCTGAGCACCTGGGGATGAGGATGACCAATTCAGAGGGTCGAGGCCAATTCTGAGTGCTTAAATTGAGATGACCAATTCTGAGGACCTAAATTTTGATGACCAATTCTACAGGTCAAAGCCAATTTCGGTGCTGCGGTACACAGGGAGTGGTTGACTATTGACGACTGGGAAAATGTGGAGTGGAGGGCTAGGGCGCCTCTTGCTTTAGGGAGTGAAAACTCTTTTGATGCATTCGAGCCGGTTACGGATGAACGAACTTTGCTCGCGTCATCGTTCTTCTAGGGTGGTGAACCCTGGTGGTTATGTAAGTATAAGATGACTTTTGGCATTCTTTTTTGGTGATTTCTTTTTTTTTTCCGATTTTGACAAGGTTTTTCCTTTGTCAGTCTGATGTTTCTTTATCGATTATGCATGCCCGCGGGACGACGGGGCTTAAGGATGTCTGGGAGCACCTTCCACCTGTGGTGCGTTGGGTGGTATCATCAACAGGCTTTGGGAGGTTGGCGTCTATACTGGATGAGACGCCTCATTCGACGACGGTTTTATGCGCTCTGGGGGAGAGGTGGTGGGACACTACCCACTCCTTCCATTTTGGTTTTGGGGAGATGGCTATGACTCCCATAGATGTGTAGCAGCTACTGGTGTTGGATTGCTATGGAGAACAGATAGAGGTGGATCGCTCTTTACGGGTGAGGTCGGAGGTGGTGCGGGCGGCGCTAGGTGATATGGGGAGGATAGTGTCTGGGGACTCTATCCGGCTGTCCCTGCTGAGGGATATTTTGCTGGGCAGGGTGATTGATGTGGAGGACAGGCTGCAGGTGAGGCAGATGGCCCGTTTGTTTATCTTGCTGGTGCTGGGGGGATTTCTGGTGGCGTCGAGCGGCGACGTCGTCCATTCATGATTTTTACCATACTTGAGGATGTTTTAGAACATCCATCTCTATGATTGGGGGAGCCTGACTTTGGCGACCCTTTATTTTTCTCTGGATGCATTCATCCGGTGCTGTCGACAGTCTTTCACTAGAGCCACGTATCTTCTTGAGGTATGCATTCGTATTTTCCTTATGCGTCTCTTTTTTATTGCGGATTTTTGTCTTTGGCAGACGTGGTTCTATGAGGTGATTGGGTGTAATACCCAGCTGATCTCTTTGAAGGACGAGATCGTTGGGGACTTTTGCCGATTGTATCGGTGGCGGAAGGCCAATCGACAGTTGAGGAAGTCTCTCTCTTTGGAGGCGGTGCGTCAGGTCTTGAATGGACTGACCAATGATAGGGTAAGACTTTTCCTTTCTTCACTCTAAGAACTTTGTGTGCTCTAATTCCATATTTCCTTATATTTTGCTGGGGATTTTTCAGGTGACGTTTTACTCTTGGGGGACGGCCGTTCAGGACACGGGGTTGACTGGAGTGAATGCGCAGATGAGGCACTTATTGGCGCATGAGTTTGGTCACTATTGGTATCTCGAGGAGAGGGTGGTCCAAAAGATTGCTGAGAAGGAGGTGGTGGTGCCACCTGCGAGGCCTCCTATGTCTATGAGGCGAGAGCGATTATTGCCAGAGGATGCGAGGATCGCGGTGATGATTGGCAAGTCCTATCTGCTGTACACTGATACGACTGTGTCGTATGATTATATGAACTTTGTGACGAGTTGGCTGATGGCGCCCAACATATATGATACACTGCCCTTCCCTCCTGCGGGTTCGAGTCGGCCAGTGGGGTCCTCCCACAGCGGTGGCGGTCCATCGACATCTGCGGCGGTGGTGACTTTGGAGGTTCCCTTTGTGCGGTTGCATACTCCTTCATACAACATCCGGTGGGCTGATGGAGGGATGGTGCCTATATTGCAATCAACGCTCTTTATAAAGAGCATTAATTCAACATCCAAACATTGTCACGCAAGGAACTGCAAGTATTGCGATGCAAGTATGAAAGATATTTAATCCTCACATTCGCTCATGTACGGAAATCAGAGTAACTCAAAGTAATCTTCACATTCTCTAATATCTTTGGCGCCATATATAAGACACTGAGAAGTTTTATTAGGAAATCCCATTGTTGGATTTGTCACTTCACTGTACGCTCCAATTACATTTATAGATAGTTTCTTTGCCTCACATCTAATTCATTTTGCTAAATTCTTCGCTTTCGATTCAGTTACTTGAAGCTTTTGCACATCAAAAGAGCAATTAATGTCTTCATAGTAGTAGAAAAATCAAATAATCTATTCAATATATCATTGACGCAAAGGAGAAAACAAATTTCATCATCATTAATAGTATTGACTGTCAATGTGAAAGGTTTTGTATTCTTAAGATCTTCAAAGGGGCAAGCAACAATTTTGTAGTTGAACATGCTTGATGGTATGATTTCTAAACAATAACACAACAATAATACTTCTTACAAACTCATGGAATATCATTCATATGCGGCTTGCGTGGACCAAAATAACATAGGATTGATCAAATATGGAAATGAAATATCTATTATATAGAGTACAATAAATAAAAGTACGCGTATATTGGAGTGAGAAATTCAATAAACTACATGCATTCTTATATAAATGCCAAGCGCATAAAGGACTAAACAATTTGAATTTCAAACTCATGGAATATAATTCAAATGCAACAGCGCGGACAAAAATAACATAGGATTGATCAAATATGGATATGAAATATATTTTAAATAGAGTACACGTATATTGGACTGAACAAATTCAATTTCAATGTGCATGTCCTCTGTGGATTTTGTTTGTACTTTTTGAAAGCACACGCAAAATCTACAGAGTACACGCAATAAAACAGGATGTACATGTACATTATTCAAATCATGCAAATAGTGTGTTTTGCATTTAAAATCAGGACAACAAATGTATTTTTTCATATCATAAGGAAGAAGAATGTGATTTTGTCAGTCCATGCGTAATGTCTACAAATTTATACATTACAAAACTTAAGAACATATATATATAAGAAGATATCCATACTTATTAGTGGTGTTTGGAAGAATTTGATTGAGAATTTGAAATGTTTGGTAAAATTTCAATGATTACGGTTTAATCCCTTTAACTTCTAATGTGTTTATATTGGAATTCAGAAGTATTTATATGTGGTTGTTGATCAAATTTTGATTGAGGATGAGAATCGTTTTGGTATTTTGATCGAATAAAAAGTACGATTAGGATTTTTATCGAAGATGATTTTTGACGCTTTGATTTCTGCAAAGTGCGTTTTTATTTTAGTTTCGAGATATTAATAAATTAAACCTAATCATTTAAAATTTGTTAAATTGAATTTTTTAATTCAAAATTATTAGTCAAAGAACTAAATTCTAAAAAAATTCTAAAAAAATATGAGAGGAGATCTAATATCGGACCTTTTACTCAAAAAGAAACTTGCCGTAATATAAGTTGGATTGAACCCGGGGTACACGTCATTTTTCTCTGTCGCTGGTATCCACCATCATCGAACAAAAATGATATATTAAAATAAAAGAGCAAAAAGTTAACTCAGTACACTGCAACGCTGCCAGTTTCTTCGCACTCTCTCAGCAGACTGTGAATATATATTCGTCATCAATATGAGCCAACAACTGTTGGACACTTGTACAACATGCCTGATTTAGGCGGGAGAAGAGAGATAGTAGGTTCCACGCGCATCATTTGGCGGGAAATCAATGGACCCCACAACCGCAACTTGCGTCTTTCACTTTGATTCTTCTCTCTCCACTTCACTAGATTAGTCAACATACATTGTATGTATATATATATCTACTGTAGCATTATAGCATGTAAATGAAGCATGGCCATGATGATCATCATCAAGTGTACTTACGTTACATTACATGCATTAGCATATAGCCATGAGGTTGTCACGTGATACTGTCATGGCTGATATTGTACGCCCATAACACCGGCTTTTCCGGTTAAAAGATGTATGTCTACCTTAATTAGGTACTAAGGTGTACGGGTTGAGGGGCAAGGGGGAGACAAGCCGTCAGAGCTACTATGGTGAACTGGCAAGGTGTGGACGGTTGGATTTAATGCCTGCACTGTCGGTCACGTGCACATCTGTTTTCCTTTTTATTTTTTATTTTTTTTTAAAAATCATTCAACAAGTAGAAAATTTGTACATAATCGTCTAATATGTTGTGTCTGTACGAACCCAAGGGTTCTCCAAGTCGATAAGAGTCAGGGTGTAGCTGTAAACTTAGGCATTTAGATTCGAAATTTGACAGCTGCGTCTTGGGTCAACAGATCGCAAGAATTAAACGCCTGTTATAGAAAGTCTTGTTCGGGGAGGAAGGACTAGTCCGAGGTGCGCGTAAGCTACCCGGGATTACCCTTCTTTACCAAAAAAAAAAAATGTTGTGTCTGTACGAATTAATATAAACATGACACGTCAGTCTGTACAAATGATTCTGTATAAATTTTATTATATAAATAAATTTTTTATAATTTTTATTTTTTTTATACGACTATTGTCCCTCCTTAGATTCTTCTTGCACTCCATCATCTCACCTCCTCCATTTTTATTTGTGAGAGAATCATGTATTCCTATAAATTAATCATTAAAGGAAGATAAGAAATGGAGATGTTATATATATCATTAAAGGAAGATAAGAAAATAGTAACAAAAGTTAAAAGGATAATTTAATTTTACTATTTTTAATTGAATATAGGATACAAAAATTAAGAATTAATTATAAGATTATACGATACGATACGATATAAGATTTTATTTTTTATTGAACATGAACCCGATCCAAATAAAAGCGACACTACGACATGATTTTTTTTATAATCAAACACGAACACGATCCAATTAAAACGTGACGTGACAAATCACGATGCGAAATTTTATTTATTTTTATTTAACATGATACGACCAAATAAAAGAGACACGATATGTCCCGATGCAATTTTATTTTTAACAAACAGGATTCAACATGAAATCTTCTTTTATTTTTTTAACTAACATGATCTAATTGAAACGTAACACGACACGACATGGAATCTTTTTTTACCTAACACGGACATGACTTAAATAAAAGTAACACGACACGATACGAAATCTTATTTTTTTACCAAACACGAAAAGAATCTAATTATAATGCAACACGACATGAAACAATAAAAAATCTCATGAATTGACAACTTTCAATAGTAATTATTGACAACTTACTAATGAATTGATTTACACTTTAGTACTCACTCATTTTTTTATAAAACACAAACACGAACCGATTACAGGATCACACGATATGAAATTTTACTTTTTACATAACACGAACCCGATTCAAATAAAAGCGACGCAATAAGACAAGACACAAAATCTTTTTTTATAATTAAACACGAACACAATCCAATTAAAACGCGACATGACACATCACGATACAAATTCTTATTTTTTATTTAACAAGACACAATCAAATAAAAGTGACAGGATACCCACCGACACAAAATTTTATTTTTTAACAAACACGATTCAAAAAGTAACACGACATGAGATGAAATCTTCATTTATTTTTTAACTAACATGATCTAATTAAAACGTAACACAACACGACATAAACTCTCATTTTTATATAACATGAACACTACTCAAATAAAAGTGACACGATACGGAACCTTATTTTTTTACCAACACGACATGAAATCTCATTTTGTTGTTTCGTGTCGTGTTGCGATTTAATTAGATTCTTTTCGTGCTTGGTAAAAAAATAAGATTCCGTATCGTGTCGTGTCACTTTTATTTGAGTCATGTTCGTATTAGGTAAAAATGAAATTTTATGCCGTGTCGTGTCACGTTTTAATTAAACCGTGTTAGTTAAAAAAATTTGTTATCTGTTTTATTTGTTAAATTTTATTTTGATCCCCTTGTATCTTGTATTTTTCATGATTAAAATTTTACATCGGATCGTGTTTGTGTTTGTTAAAAAAATTAAAAATAAAAATTATGTTGTGTCGCTTTAATTGGGTCGTGTTTGTATTTGATAAAAAAAAATTATGTCGTGCCAAGTAAAAAAAAAAATCGGGTTGTTTCATATTTTAATTTGGTGATGTTCTTATTTGGTTAAAAAAAGAATTTATATTTATTAATTTTATTATATATATATATATATATATATATATATATATATATATATATATATATATATATATATATGTATTAAAGGGGCATACAATTTATATAGAACGTTAAAATCATTTTTTATTGATAAAAATGTTAGAATTTGCATTTATTAATAAAAATGTGTATTTATTGATCATGTAGTTTGTGCAGGGCGTGTTACGTTATACCAACCATAAACATATGTCTAAAATAAATAAACCGTTTTGATTATAAAAAATATTTATTTTAGAAAATTGTTTCTTTAAAAGAAAATTATTTTTTTTAAAAGATGACTGAATACTAAAAAATTATTAAAATAAAAATAAAGTATCCTTAAGTTCTGTCAAGCATATAAAAAAAATTATTGACAATTTACTCATTAATTAATTTACACTTTAGTATTAACTCATTTTTTTTATCCAACACAAACGCAATCTAATTACAAAATTACATGATACGAGATGATATGAAATTTAATTTTTTACCTAACACAATTAAAATGTGAGATGATACAAGATGATATGAAATCCGTACACGGTCCAATTAAAATATGACACGACACATCACGATATGTAATCTTTTTTTTTAACAAGACACGATCTAAATAAAAGCGACACGATACATCCCGACACAAAATTTTATTTTTTAACTAATATGATACGACATAAAATCTTTTTTTTATCTAGCACGATCTAATTAAAACGTAACATGATACGAATGAAATAAAGTTTTTTAAACTAGTGTTGAAATAAAGCCTTGTGAAGTTTTGCATGTCGTGTTACTTTCTTTTACGTTGTGTTTATGTTACGTAAAAAATAAGATTCTGTATCGTATCGTGTCACTTTTATTTGAGTCGTGTTAGTGTTAGGTAAAAATGAGATTTCATGTCGTGTCGTGTTACGTTTTAATTAGACCGTGTTAGTTAAAAAAAAAATTATGTCATGTCGTGTCACTTTTGAAATGTGTTTGTTAAAAAAATAAAATTTTATGTCGGGACGTATCGTGTCGCTTTTATTTGGCCGTATCTTGATAAATAAAAAAATAAGATTGGAGCTTTGTGATATTTGTTTTGTTTTTAAATAGTGAACTGTTTAAAAAAATAACATAAAACTAATGTGGAAGAAGGTTTGCATTTTATTGCAAGGGTAGTTTTGTCATTTCATTATAAATTGGAGTGCCACAAGATTGTGATGGAGCGGCAATACCCGTACCTTTTTTTTTGTTTTTCGGTGAAAAAGAAATACAAACTAGACACAAATGCATAAATAATAATGGTTCGGACTTGATAAATATTTCTCAAATTATTCTTGACATTGATTAGGATTGATTTTCAATCGGTTTGATCGGTAAATGAATCATAATAATATCATATCAATTTTATGTTATTCAAAATGATTTTGAATTATATTATAAATATTATAAAAATTATAATTGCAGAATAATTACAGAAAATTCAATGCAATGACAAAAAATAAAATTGATTGAGGCAAGTGTTAAAAACTCTGATCTTAAGACAAATTTTGCTCCGAATTAGTGCTTCTCGAACACAGCGACAATCGTCTCCATGTTACAACAATCTTCACTTGCAAAAGTAATACCCCAATTTGCAACTCTATTTGAACTAACTGTTTAGAACTCGCATACGAACTCACTAATTATGGACTGACTATTTGGAATTTCATAACCTTTAAAAAAGACCCCAGGCCACTTAATTTTACAAAAATAAGTGGCAGTTAAAAAATGGTTGGAAATCCCAACAGTCAGCTGTTGGGAATGACCGTATTTAACTGTCGAAGGAAAAATAAATAAAAAAACGGACTAGACTGGGTCGGAATAAAATTGGGCCAAAGTAAAATAAAATAAATAAAATAAATGAAGCCTGAAATTAAATAAAAATACCCATTAGAATTTGGCCCCAAAAGTTTATACTTTAGTCAAGCCAAAGGCCCAAGTCCCACGACCCATGACCCCCGAGCCCGAGTCGGACAGGGTGGGCGGTGGCGTGCGTGCGCGCGCGTGTGCTTGGAAGCCAAACCAAGCCCATGTAATTCCTCCCTCTTTCAAAGAGTTGTGATACCCCAAGGGCACTAAGCCTTTAAGCCAAATTGGGTTATATTATACCACATCCATTTTACACATTCTTCTTATGTGGGACAAGCTTTAACTTAAATACTTCAACCGTTTTCCATGTTCCAAGTGAGTACTTTGAGCTACAATTTCCCATTCAATAATTTATGATTTTTCGTATGTGAGTATACCACGTTATACTCCTTGCGGAGGTGAACGAGTTACCACTTTGAGTTGTCTCGAAAGACATAAGGGTCCCATAATAAATTGACCCCAAAGTTGGCCAAAATCTTATTTTGTCAACGTAAGAAAATCCATAAATTCTAACAATCCCCCACATGAATGAAAATTGGTTGGATCAACATAAATGACTATGCAAGCACTAGAGAGTTCTATAAAAAATTCTTGTATCGAGAGAGATAACTTTTGACTTTGAAACTTCCCTAATGAGAGACTATCGGATTTACTTACTAATCAGTGAATGCGATGCCTGAATTGTTCACACTACACCAAATCCTGCGAATGGTCACGCCCAATGGGTCACGGCCCAAGTCCGCGACCAGCTGGTCGCGGACTTGGGCCGTGACCCACTCAATTTTTGGCATGACCATATGTATTACCACACTAAATTATTAATGCTCGGGAAGTGGTCACGGACCAAGTCCGTGACCACAGTGGTTGCGGACTTGGGCCGTGACCAGGACGTGACCATCTTGGCGCCAAACTCGCGCCAAAATTCCCTCCAAGCTTGGTCGCGGGTGGGTCACGGCCCAAGTCCGTGACCCACGACATGACGAAGAAAAGAATACACACATTGAGGGTCACGGCTTAGGGCCGTGACCATTTCTGGGTGTGGGTCACGGCTATGGACCGTGACCATACCTCATTCAAGCACTAAGATGAATGAAAAAGGGTCGCGCACCACAAATTAGGGGTCACGGCTTAGGGCCGTGACCATTTATTGGTATGGGTCACGGCTATGGGCCGTGACCATACCCAAAATGGTGGGCTCACTAATTTCATTAATTTGTTTCACTCGTGGGTCACGGCCAGAGCCGTGACCATGTTAAATCTGAAAAACATAACTCCCGTTATACACTTCTTTTCATTCAATTCATTCCCCTCCCTCTCTTTCATTCAATCGACCAAGTGGCACCGGCGATTTCAGTTAGGGTTTCAGCCGGACCAAGTGTTGTTCGGGTTGCTGTGATGGTGGTGGCCGGAGGCTTCAAGGACGGAGACAGCAAGAAGGTTTGAGACAGCTCCAAGTCTGACAGAAAATGCACAAATGGAGTGTGACAGAAATAAGGAGGTGCCGATCTACCCCTCACTCTGTCTTGAGTTTTGTACAGTCGCATTTTGGACTAACCACAACTTCTCACCTGCAAGAGCTGCTTCTGAGTCTCCCCAGATTAGAACTAACCCAGATGTCGACAGGTACTACTTTTTCAGCTTTTTTTTTTGTTTTTCTTGATTCATTTCTTGCTGGATGAATAGTGCTACAACGATCGATGGGTGTTTTTAGTGTTTTTGTATTGATATTTTGTGTAGTCAGTATTTGTCAGAGCTATTGGTTGAGCATCAGAAGCTTGGACCATTCGTGCAACTGCTTCCCATATCCACTAGACTTTTGAATCAAGGTTTGTTTTGTTTACTATTGGATGGATCTAAGGTTTCTGTGTTTGAATGGCTTAAAGTTGCATTCTTTGTATTCAACTACAAGTAGGGGTCACAATTCAGATGTACCTGATGGAGCTCAAACATTAGGAAATCAGTAATTTCCTGTATAAATTCAATAATATAAAATTTTACGCCCTTTTATAAAAATAAGTCACTTGACCAATTATTTTAATAACTTTATAATATTTTTAAGCGATATACTGTAACTTTTTTGACATATCGGATTAATATTGACTAAGACATGAATATGATCTATAATCAAATTTTTCCTAGTTGTTACTGTATGCATATTACTTTCAAAGGATGGGTGAAATCCCCAGAGGTTACTCTGTCTTGGGGTGCTGAATGGGTTGCGGTTTTGTGGAACCGGATTGGATTGGGTTTTGGGGGTATGGAAGTCGGGTTGGTAAATGGGTAGACTGGATTGGGTTTGGATATGGATTTGGGAGACGGAGGTTCGGGTTGGGGCAAAGGTTCATCAGGCCGGAGGTTGGGTATGAATGAGTTGGTAAGGCAAGGGTTGGCCTGAACTGTTTCAGAATTGTGTCGGAGCTATGGGGTTGAAGTCGCCGGCGGGTTATGGGTTGTACTAGAGGGTCGCCGTCTCTTTTTCAGAGGATGGGTGAAATCCCCAGAGGTTACGATCTGGAAACCTTTTTCGTTTACCAAATTTATTTACAGTTATTCTTACATTACGGGTCAATATATTTGTAATTTGATTCATATTTTTTATGTAGCTACGCTATCATTCATAAACTGAACTTGTATACGACCGTTCATTGACTACATTTTGTCAATAACGTATTTATGCATTCTACTATACCTGCGACGACAACAAGGAGTTATGTAGAAATTTCACTTAACAAAAACCATTTGCCAACTGTAATGTATACTCGATTTTCAGTCCTGTATATGATAAAATTTGTAAAGTATACATGGTTTTTTATTGGAAAAATTATAATTTGTACGTGGAATTTTATAATATATACACGAATTTTTGTAATATACATGAATTTTATAATAAGAGTGGTTTTATGGTGGTCAGAGGATAGAGAAGCCGAGAGCAGATACATCCTCATAATTACACTAGTTGTGTTATGTATTATGTCCTTGTTGTGTTTCATTAAATTCAATAACAAACCAATGTTGGAAAAAAAAACAATTTTTTTATGGTTAATATTATTATGCTACGAGTGTCACTTTTCCACGTGAGATTCAAATTGTCTTATTAAAATAAACACGTGTTCTGCTGTGTATACCGTCATATGTCAAATCTGTTATGAAGCCTTTTGGTTAATTGTCTGTAATTGTTATTCCGTTCTTGTTCAAGCCCCTAGAAAATTTATTTTGGATCAAACATGTTTTTATGCTACAAATGTAATTTTTTTATATGATTTAAATGACTATTTTGTACTCCTTTACGTTTCTCTATTTTGAAGCTTATGCAATTGGATAATGTTTTCTTTTGTAGGAGAAAGGATCCGACGACATTGCTCTTATAGCAATGGGTAGAGCTATTATTCGGGTAATTGTCTGAACTCAACATTATCCAATTGAATATGTCCTGTTATATTGAATATGTTTTTCACTGTTTTCACTTTCAAATTTGCTGTTATCTTGAATATGTTGTTCATTGATTTTAGGAAGAAGATGAAGTTAAAGGGTATTAGCAAATATCGTAGGATTTGGTGTAGTGAAAAGCGTGTATCTACAAGGTTCTTCAGGTAATTGTATTAGATAACTTGTATGAGAATGTGCTTAATGGTGAATTTAACTTTCTTTTCGCTTCTATTATGAGTTCAGATAGATCAGTTCTAATAATTTTCTCTCTTTTGGTTGCCGATAATTGAGAGAAACTATGAAAAACATTTCAATCTAGTATGCTTTATTCAACTTATATGTATGTGTGTTTCAATAACATTTTCACTTTTCACCATACCTACCCCTGTCAAAAACTTTTATATCTAGTATGCTTTATTCCAACATTTTCAGTTTTCAATTTGTATGTATTTGTGTAAATCTAAGACATATTATAGGCAACTAATAATTCTTCAGGAGTTTTGTGAGGTACTTTCTTTAATTTTACATACCAGTTCTTCATTACACATTATTTCCATATTGCAGATCTAAGAATTGCATACCAGTTCTTCATTACATACCAGGTACTCTTTACTTTAACTAAATTAGTTATAGAATTGATATGCATTATCTATTAAATTTTAGATGATAGAAGGAGTACGGGATAAATATTGGTTTTGTTTGGTTTGGCTGTTGGATAATTATTAGTTGTTGGATAGTATGATAGAAGGAGTACGGGATAAATATTGGTTTTGTTTGGTTTGGCTGTTGGATAATTATTAATTGTTGGATAGTATGTTAGAAGGAGTACGGGATAATTAGAAGGAGTACGGGATAATTATGGGTTTGATTGTTGGATAATATGTTGAAAATATCTTAGACTCTCGTTTTGAGAATACGACGATAAATTGAAAATGTCTAGACTTAGATTTAAAAACATGGTATTAGAAACAGCACCCGAACGGTCCCGTGAGAGGTACCAACACCTCGCACAAGACCAATGTAACTTGTAGGAACTGATCACATGATCATAGGACTCCCGGTGCGAGAATACGACGATAATTTGAAAATATGAGGACTTAGGCTTAAAAAATGGCATTAGAGGGCGAAACCCTGAAACAACCCCCGAACGGTCCCGTGAGAGACACCCACACCTCGCACGGGACCAATGTAACTCGTAGCCACTGACCGCGCAATCACGGGACTCCCGGTTTGAGAGTATGACGATAATTTGAAAATATCATCACTTAAGCTTAAAAAGTGGCATTAGAGGGCGAAACCCCGAAACAACCCCCCGAACCGCCCCATGGGAGGCACCGACACCTCCCACGGGACCAATATAACTCGTAGGAACTGATCCCGCAGCCGCGGATCTCCCGGTTTAAGAATACGACGATAATTTGCATATTTCTAGACTTAGGCTTAAAAGCATGACGTTAGAGGGTGAAAACCCAAAACAGCCCCCGAACGGCTCCGTGGGAGGCACCAAAACCTCCCACGGGACCAATGTAACTCGTAGGAACAGACCGCGCAGCCACGAGACTCCCGGCTTGAGAGTACGGCGATAATTTGCATATTTCCAGACTTATGCTTAAAAACATGGCGTTAGAGGGTGAAAACCCAAAAAAACCCCGAACGGCTCCGTGGGAGGCACCAACACCTCCCACGGGACCAATGTAACTCGTACGAACTGACCACGCAGTCGCGGGACTCCCGATTTGAGAAAACGATGAGAATTTGCATATTTCTAGACTTAGGGTTAAAAACATGGCGTTAGAGGATGAAAACCCAAAACAACCCCCGAACGGCCCTGTGGGAGGCACCAACACTTCTCACGGGACCAATGTAACTCGTAGGAACTGATCACGCAGCCACGGGACTCCCGGTGTGAAAATTTGATGAGAATTTGCATATTTCTAGACTTATGCAAAACATGGCGTTAGTGGGGGAGAATCCGAAACAACCCCCGCACGGCTCCGTGGTAGGCACCAATACCTCCCACGGGACCAAGGTAACTCGTAGGAACTGACCCCGCAGCCGCGGGACTCCCGGTTTGAGAATATGACGGTAATTTGCATATTTCTAAACTTAGGCTTAAAAACATGACGTTAGAGGGTGAAAACTCGAAACAGCCCCCGAACGGCCCCGTGGGTGGCACCAACACCTCCCACGGGACCAACGTAACTCGTAGGAACTGACCTCGCAGCCGCGGGTCTCCCGGTTTGAGAATACGACGGTAATTTGCGTATTTCTACACTTAAGCAAAACATGACGTTAGAGGGTGAAAACTCGAAACAGCCCCCAAACGGCCCCGTGGGTAGCACCAACACCTCCCACGGGACCAACGTAACTCGTAGGAACTGACCTCGCAGCCGCGGGTATCCTGGTTTGAGAGTAATACGATAATTTGTATATTTCAAAACTTAGGCTAAAAAACATGACGTTAGAGGGTGAAAACTCGAAACAGCCCCAAACGGCCCCGTGGGTGGCACCAACACCTCCCACGGGACCAACGTAACTCGTAGGAACCGACCCCGCAGCCGCGGGTCTCCCGGTTTGACAGTACGACGGTAATTTGCTTATTTCTAGACTTAGGCTTAAAAACATGACGTTAGAGGGTGAAAACTCGAAACAGCCCCCGAACGGCCCTGTGGGTGGCACCAACACCTCCCACGGGACCAACGTAACTCGTAGGAACTGACCTCGCAGCCGCGGGTCTCCCGGTTTGAGAATACGACGGTAATTTTTGTATTTCTACACTTAATCAAAACATGGCGTTAGAGGGTGAAAACTCGAAACAGCCCCCAAACGGCCCCGTGGGTGGCACCAACACCTCCCACGAGACCAACGTAACTCGTAGGAACTGACCTCGCAGCCGCGGGTCTCCTGGTTTGAGAGTAATACGGTAATTTGCATATTTCAAGACTTAGGCTTAAAAACATGACGTTAGAGGGTGAAAACTCGAAAAAGCCCCCGAACGGCCCCGTGGGTGGCACCAACACCTCCCACGGGACCAACGTAACTCGTAGGAACGGACCTCGCAGCCGCGGGTCTCCCGGTTTGAGAGTACGACGGTAATTTGCGTATTTCTACACTTAGGGTTAAAAACATGACGTTAGAGGGTGAAAACTCGAAACAGCCCCCGAACGGCCTCGTGGGTGGCACCAACACCTCCCACGGGACCAACGTAACTCGTAGGTACCGACACCCCAGCCGCGGGTCTCCCGGTTTGAGAGTACGATGGTAATTTGCTTATTTCTAGACTTAGGCTTAAAAAATGACGTTAGAGGTTGAAAACTCGAAACAGTCCCCAAACGGCCCCGTGGGTGGCACCAACACCTCCCACGGAACCAACGTAACTCGTAGGAACTGACCTCGCAGCCGAGGGTATCCCGGTTTGAGAGTAATACGATAATTTGTATATTTCTAGACTTAGGCTTAAAAGCATGACGTTAGAGGGTGAAAACCCAAAACAGCCCCCGAACGGCCCCGTGGGAGGCACCAAAACCTCCCACGGGACCAATGTAACTCGTAGGAACAGACCGCGCAGCCACGAGACTCCCGGCTTGAGAATACGACGATAATTTGCATATTTCCAGACTTATGCTTAAAAACATGGCGTTAGAGGGTGAAAACCCAAAACAACCCCCGAACGGCTCCGTGGGAGGCACCAACACCTCCCACGGGACCAATGTAACTCGTACGAACTGACCACGCAGTCGCGGGACTCCCGATTTGAGAAAACGACGAGAATTTGCATATTTCTAGACTTAGGGTTAAAAACATGGCGTTAGAGGATGAAAACCCAAAACAGCCCCCGAACGGCCCTGTGGGAGGCACCAACACTTCTCACGGGAGCAATGTAACTCGTAGGAACTGATCACGCAGCCACGGGACTCCCGGTGTGAAAATTTGACGAGAATTTGCATATTTTTAGACTTATGCAAAACATGCCGTTAGTGGGGGAGAATCCGAAACAAACCCCGAACGGCTCCGTGGTAGGCACCAACACCTCCCACGGGACCAACGTAACTCGTAGGAACTGACCTCGCAGCCGCGGGTCTCCCGGTTTGAGAGTAATACAGTAATTTGCATATTTCAAGACTTAGGCTTAAAAACATGACGTTAGAGGGTGAAAACTCGAAAAAGCCACCGAACGACCCCGTGGGTGGCACCAACACCTCCCACGGGACCAACGTAACTCGTATGAACGGACCTCGCAGCCGCGGGTCTCCCGGTTTGAGAGTACGACGGTAATTTGCGTATTTCTACACTTAAGCAAAACATGTCGTTAGAGGGTGAAAACTCGAAACAGCCTCCGAACGTCCCCGTGGGTGGCACCAACACCTCCCACGGGACCAACGTAACTCGTAAGAACCGACTCCGCAGCCGCGGGTCTCCCGATTTGAGAGTAATACGATAATTTGCATATTTCAAGACTTAGGGTTAAAAACATGACGTTAGAGGGTGAAAACTCGAAACTGCCCCCGAACGGCCCCGTGGGTGGCACCAACACCTCCCACGGGACCAACGTAACTCGTAGGTACCGACACCGCAGCTCGGGTCTCCCGGTTTGAGACTACGACGGTAATTTGCTTATTTTTAGACTTAGGCTTAAAAAATGACGTTAGAGGGTGAAAACTCGAAACAGTCCCCAAACGGCCCCGTGGGTGGCACCAACACCTCCCACGGGACCAACGTAACTCGTAGGAACTGACCTCGCAGCCGCGGGTATCCCGGTTTGAGAGTAATACGGTAATTTGCATATTTCAAGACTTAAGCTTAAAAACATGACGTTAGAGGGTGAAAACTCGAAACAGCCCCCGAACGGCCCTGTGGGTGGCACCAACACCTCCCACGGGACCAACGTAACTCGTAGTAACCGACCCCGCAGCCGCGGGTCTCCCGATTTGAGTGTACGACGGTAATTTGCTTATTTCTAGACTTAGGCTTAAAAAATGACGTTAGAGGGTGAAAACCCGAAACAGTCCCCAAACGGCCCCGTGGGTGACACCAACAACTCCCACGGGACCAACGTAACTCGTAGGAACTGACCTCGCAGCCGCGGGTATCCCGGTTTGAGAGTAATACGGTAATTTGCATATTTCAAGACTTAGGCTAAAAAACCTGACGTTAGAGGGGTTAAAACTCGAAACAGCCCCCAAACGGCCCCGTGGGTGGTACCAACACCTCCCACGGGACCAACGTAACTCGTAGGAACCGACCCTGCAGCCGCGGGTCTCCCGGTTTGAGAATACGACGGTAATTTGCGTATTTCTACACTTAAGCAAAACATGACGTTAGAGGGTGAAAACTCGAAACAGCCCCCGAACGGCCCCGTGGGTGGCATCAACACCTCCCACGGGACCAACGTAACTCGTAGGAAGTGACCTCGCAGCCGCGGGTCTCCCGGTTTGAGAATACGACGGTAATTTGCGTATTTCTACACTTAAGCAAAACATGACGTTAGAGGGTGAAAATTCGAAACAGCCCCCGAATGTCCCCGTGGGTGGCACCAACACCTCCCACGGGACCAACGTAACTCGTAGGAACTGACCCCGCTGTCGCGGGTCTCCCGATTTGAGAGTACGACGGTAATTTGCTTATTTCTAGACTTAGGCTTAAAAACATGACGTTAGAGGGTGAAAACTCGAAACAGCCCCCGAACGGCCCCGTGGGTGGCACCAACACCTCCCACGGGACCAACGTAACTCATAGGAACTGACCTCGCAGCCGCGGGTCTCCCGGTTTGAGAATACGACGGTAATTTGCGTATTTCTACGCTTAAGAAAAACATGGCGTTAGAGGGTGAAAACTCGAAAAAGCCCCCAAACGTCCCCGTGGGTGGCACCAACACCTCCCACGGGACCAATGTAACTCGTAGGAACTGACCTCGCAGCCGCGGGTATCCCGGTTTGAGAGTAATGCGGTAATTTGCATATTTCAAGACTTAGGTTTAAAAACATGACGTTAGAGGGTGAAAACTCGAAACAGCCCCCGAACGGTTCCGTGGGTGGCACCAACACCTCCCACGGGACCAACGTAACTCGTAGGAACTGACCTCGCAGCCGCGGGTCTCCCGGTTTGAGAATACGATGGTAATTTGCGTATTTCTACACTTAAGCAAAACATGACGTTAGAGGGTGAAAACTCGAAACAGCCCCCGAACGTCCCCGTGGGTGGCACTAACACCTCCCATGGGACCAACGTAACTCGTAGGAACTGACCTCGCAGCCGCGGGTCTCCCGGTTTGAGAATATGACGGTAATTTACGTATTTCTACACTTAAGCAAAACATGACGTTAGAGGGTGAAAACTCGAAACAGCCCCCAAACGGCCCCGTGGGTGGCCCCAACACCTCCCACGGGACCAGCGTAACTCGTAGGAACTGACCTCGCAGCCGCGGGTATCCCGGTTTGAGAGTAATACGGTAATTTTCATATTTCAAGACTTAGGCTTAAAAACATGACGTTAGAGGGTGAAAACTCGAAACAGCCCCCGAACGGCCCCGTGAGTGGCACCAACCCCTCCCACGGGACCAACGTAACTCGTAGTAACCGACCCCGCAGCCGCGGGTCTCCCGGTTTGAGAGTACGACGGTAATTTGCTTATTTCTAGACTTAGGCATAAAAACATGACGTTAGAGGGTGAAAACTCGAAACAGCCCCCGAACGGCCCTGTGGGTGGCACCAACACCTCCCACGGGACCAACGTAACTCGTAGGAACTTACCTCGCAGCCGCGGGTATCCCGGTTTGAGAGTAATACGGTAATTTTCATATTTCAAGACTTAGGCTTAAAAATATGACCTTAGAGGGTGAAAACTCGAAACAGCCCCCAAACGGCCCCGTGGGTGGCACCAACACCTCCCATGGGACCAACGTAACTCGTAGGAACTGACCTCGCAGCCGCGGGTATCCCGGTTTGAGAGTAATACGGTAATTCGCATATTTCAAGACTTAGGCTTAAAATCATGACGTTAGAGGGTGAAAACTCGAAACAGCCCCCAAACGGCCCCGTGGGTGGCACCAACACCTCCCACGGGACCAACGTAACTCGTAGGAACCGACCCCGCAGCCGCGGGTCTCCCGATTTGAGAGTACGACCGTAATTTGGTTATTTCTAGACATAGGCTTAAAAAACATGACGTTAGAGGGTGAAAACTCGAAACAACCCCCGAACGGCCCCGTGGGTGGCACCAACACCTCCCACGGGACCAACGTAACTCGTACGCACTGACCTCGCAACCGCGGGTCTCCCAGTTTGAGAGTACGACGGTAATTTGCTTATTTCTAGACTTAGGCTTAAAAACATGACGTTAGAGGGTGAAAACTCGAAACAGCCTCCGAACGGCCCCGTTGGTGGCACCAACACCTCCCACGGGACCAACGAAACTCGTAGTAACCGACCCCGCAACCGCGGGTCTCCCGGTTTGACAGTACGACGGTAATTTGCTTATTTCTAGACTTAGGCTTAAAAACATGACGTTAGAGGGTGAAAACTCGAAACAGCCCCCGAACGGCCCTGTGGGTGGCACCAACACCTCCCACGGGACCAACGTAACTCGTAGGAACTGACCTCGCAGCCGCGGGTCTCCCGGTTTGAGAATACGACGGTAATTTGTGTATTTCTACACTTAATCAAAACATGGCGTTAGAGGGTGAAAACTCGAAACAGCCCCCAAACGGCCCCGTGGGTGGCACCAACACCTCCCACGAGACCAACGTAACTCGTAGGAACTGACCTCGCAGCCGCGGGTCTCCTGGTTTGAGAGTAATACGGTAATTTGCATATTTCAAGACTTAGGCTTAAAAACATGACGTTAGAGGGTGAAAACTCGAAAAAGCCCCCGAACGGCCCCGTGGGTGGCACCAACACCTCCCACGGGACCAACGTAACTCGTAGGAACGGACCTCGCAGCCGCGGGTCTCCCGGTTTGAGAGTACGACGGTAATTTGCGTATTTCTACACTTAGGGTTAAAAACATGACGTTAGAGGGTGAAAACTCGAAACAGCCCCCGAACGGCCTCGTGGGTGGCACCAACACCTCCCACGGGACCAACGTAACTCGTAGGTACCGACACCCCAGCCGCGGGTCTCCCGGTTTGAGAGTACGATGGTAATTTGCTTATTTCTAGACTTAGGCTTAAAAAATGACGTTAGAGGGTGAAAACTCGAAACAGTCCCCAAACGGCCCCGTGGGTGGCACCAACACCTCCCACGGAACCAACGTAACTCGTAGGAACTGACCTCGCAGCCGAGGGTATCCCGGTTTGAGAGTAATACGATAATTTGCATATTTCTAGACTTAGGCTTAAAAGCATGACGTTAGAGGGTGAAAACCCAAAACAGCCCCCGAACGGCCCCGTGGGAGGCACCAAAACCTCCCACGGGACCAATGTAACTCGTAGGAACAGACCGCGCAGCCACGAGACTCCCGGCTTGAGAATACGACGATAATTTGCATATTTCCAGACTTATGCTTAAAAACATGGCGTTAGAGGGTGAAAACCCAAAACAACCCCCGAACGGCTCCGTGGGAGGCACCAACACCTCCCACGGGACCAATGTAACTCGTACGAACTGACCACGCAGTCGCGGGACTCCCGATTTGAGAAAACGACAAGAATTTGCATATTTCTAGACTTAGGGTTAAAAACATGGCGTTAGAGGATGAAAACCCAAAACAGCCCCCGAACGGCCCTGTGGGAGGCACCAACACTTCTCACGGGACCAATGTAACTCGTAGGAACTGATCACGCAGCCACGGGACTCCCGGTGTGAAAATTTGACGAGAATTTGCATATTTTTAGACTTATGCAAAACATGCCGTTAGTGGGGGAGAATCCGAAACAACCCCCGAACGGCTCCGTGGTAGGCACCAACACCTCCCACGGGACCAACGTAACTCGTAGGAACTGACCTCGCAGCCGCGGGTCTCCCGGTTTGAGAGTAATACAGTAATTTGCATATTTCAAGACTTAGGCTTAAAAACATGACGTTAGAGGGTGAAAACTCGAAAAAGCCACCGAACGACCCCGTGGGTGGCACCAACACCTCCCACGGGACCAACGTAACTCGTAGGAACGGACCTCGCAGCCGCGGGTCTCCCGGTTTGAGAGTACGACGGTAATTTGCGTATTTCTACACTTAAGCAAAACATGTCGTTAGAGGGTGAAAACTCGAAACAGCCTCCGAACGTCCCCGTGGGTGGCACCAACACCTCCCACGGGACCAACGTAACTCGTAAGAACCGACTCCGCAGCCGCGGGTCTCCCGATTTGAGAGTAATACGATAATTTGCATATTTCAAGACTTAGGGTTAAAAACATGACGTTAGAGGGTGAAAACTCGAAACTGCCCCCGAACGGCCCCGTGGGTGGCACCAACACCTCCCACGGGACCAACGTAACTCGTAGGTACCGACACCGCAGCTCGGGTCTCCCGGTTTGAGAGTACGACGGTAATTTGCTTATTTTTAGACTTAGGCTTAAAAAATGACGTTAGAGGGTGAAAACTCGAAACAGTCCCCAAACGGCCCCGTGGGTGGCACCAACACCTCCCACGGGACCAACGTAACTCGTAGGAACTGACCTCGCAGCCGCGGGTATCCCGGTTTGAGAGTAATACGGTAATTTGCATATTTCAAGACTTAAGCTTAAAAACATGACGTTAGAGGGTGAAAACTCGAAACAGCCCCCGAACGGCCCTGTGGGTGGCACCAACACCTCCCACGGGACCAACGTAACTCGTAGTAACCGACCCCGCAGCCGCGGGTCTCCCGATTTGAGTGTACGACGGTAATTTGCTTATTTCTAGACTTAGGCTTAAAAAATGACGTTAGAGGGTGAAAACCCGAAACAGTCCCCAAACGGCCCCGTGGGTGGCACCAACAACTCCCACGGGACCAACGTAACTCGTAGGAACTGACCTCGCAGCCGCGGGTATCCCGGTTTGAGAGTAATACGGTAATTTGCATATTTCAAGACTTAGGCTAAAAAACCTGACGTTAGAGGGGTTAAAACTCGAAACAGCCCCCAAACGGCCCCGTGGGTGGTACCAACACCTCCCACGGGACCAACGTAACTCGTAGGAACCGACCCTGCAGCCGCGGGTCTCCCGGTTTGAGAATACGACGGTAATTTGCGTATTTCTACACTTAAGCAAAACATGACGTTAGAGGGTGAAAACTCGAAACAGCCCCCGAACGGCCCCGTGGGTGGCATCAACACCTCCCACGGGACCAACGTAACTCGTAGGAAGTGACCTCGCAGCCGCGGGTCTCCCGGTTTGAGAATACGACGGTAATTTGCGTATTTCTACACTTAAGCAAAACATGACGTTAGAGGGTGAAAATTCGAAACAGCCCCCGAATGTCCCCGTGGGTGGCACCAACACCTCCCACGGGACCAACGTAACTCGTAGGAACTGACCCCGCAGTCGCGGGTCTCCCGATTTGAGAGTACGACGGTAATTTGCTTATTTCTAGACTTAGGCTTAAAAACATGACGTTAGAGGGTGAAAACTCGAAACAGCCCCCGAACGGCCCCGTGGGTGGCACCAACACCTCCCACGGGACCAACGTAACTCATAGGAACTGACCTCGCAGCCGCGGGTCTCCCGGTTTGAGAATACGACGGTAATTTGCGTATTTCTACGCTTAAGCAAAACATGGCGTTAGAGGGTGAAAACTCGAAAAAGCCCCCAAACGTCCCCGTGGGTGGCACCAACACCTCCCACGGGACCAATGTAACTCGTAGGAACTGACCTCGCAGCCGCGGGTATCCCGGTTTGAGAGTAATGCGGTAATTTGCATATTTCAAGACTTAGGTTTAAAAACATGACGTTAGAGGGTGAAAACTCGAAACAGCCCCCGAACGGTTCCGTGGGTGGCACCAACACCTCCCACGGGACCAACGTAACTCGTAGGAACTGACCTCGCAGCCGCGGGCCTCCCGGTTTGAGAATACGATGGTAATTTGCGTATTTCTACACTTAAGCAAAACATGACGTTAGAGGGTGAAAACTCGAAACAGCCCCCGAACGTCCCCGTGGGTGGCACTAACACCTCCCATGGGACCAACGTAACTCGTAGGAACTGACCTCGCAGCCGCGGGTCTCCCGGTTTGAGAATATGACGGTAATTTACGTATTTCTACACTTAAGCAAAACATGACGTTAGAGGGTGAAAACTCGAAACAGCCCCCAAACGGCCCCGTGGGTGGCCCCAACACCTCCCACGGGACCAGCGTAACTCGTAGGAACTGACCTCGCAGCCGCGGGTATCCCGGTTTGAGAGTAATACGGTAATTTTCATATTTCAAGACTTAGGCTTAAAAATATGACCTTAGAGGGTGAAAACTCGAAACAGCCCCCAAACGGCCTCGTGGGTGGCACCAACACCTCCCACGGGACCAACGTAACTCGTAGTAACCGACCCCGCAGCCGCGGGTCTCCCGGTTTGAGAGTACGATGGTAATTTGCTTATTTCTAGACTTAGGCTTAAAAACATGACGTTAGAGGGTGAAAACTCGAAACAGCCCCCGAACGGCCCCGTGGGTGGCACCAACACCTCCCACGGGACTAACGTAACTCGTACGAACTGACCTCGTAGCCGCGGGTCTCCCGGTTTGAGAATACGACGGTAATTTGCGTATTTCTACACTTAAGCAAAACATGGCGTTAGAGGGTGAAAACTCGAAACAACCCCCAAACGGCCCCGTGGGTGGCACCAACACCTCCCATGGGACCAACGTAACTCGTAGGAACTGACCTCGCAGCCGCGGGTATCCCGGTTTGAGAGTAATACGGTAATTCGCATATTTCAAGACTTAGGCTTAAAATCATGACGTTAGAGGGTGAAAACTCGAAACAGCCCCCAAACGGCCCCGTGGGTGGCACCAACACCTCCCACGGGACCAACGTAACTCGTAGGAACCGACCCCGCAGCCGCGGGTCTCCCGATTTGAGAGTACGACCGTAATTTGGTTATTTCTAGACATAGGCTTAAAAACATGACGTTAGAGGGTGAAAACTCGAAACAACCCCCGAACGGCCCCGTGGGTGGCACCAACACCTCCCACGGGACCAACGTAACTCGTACGCACTGACCTCGCAACCGCGGGTCTCCCAGTTTGAGAGTACGACGGTAATTTGCTTATTTCTAGACTTAGGCTTAAAAACATGACGTTAGAGGGTGAAAACTCGAAACAGCCTCCGAACGGCCCCGTTGGTGGCACCAACACCTCCCACGGGACCAACGAAACTCGTAGTAACCGACCCCGCAACCGCGGGTCTCCCGGTTTGAGAGTACGACGGTAATTTGTATATTTCTAGACTTAGGCTTAAAAACATGACGTTAGAGGGTGAAAACTCGAAACAGCCCCCGAACGGCCCCGTGGATGGCACCAACACCTCCCACGGGACCAACGTAACTCGTAGTAACCGACCCCGCAGCCGCGGGTCTCCCGGTTAGAGAGTACGATGGTAATTTGCTTATTTCTAGACTTAGGCTTAAAAACATGACGTTAGAGGCTGAAAACACGAAACAGCCCCCGAACATCCCCGTGGGTGGCACCAACACCTCCCACGGGACCAACGTAACTCGTAGGAACTGACCTCGCAGCCACGGGTCTCCCAGTTTGAGAATACGACGGTAATTTGCGTATTTCTACACTTAAGCAAAACATGGCGTTAGAGGGTGAAAACTCGAAAAGCCCCCAAACGGCCCCGTGGGTGGCACCAACACCTCCCACGGGACCAACGTAACTCGTAGGAACTGACCTCGCAGCCGCGGGTATCCCGGTTTGAGAGTAATACGGTAATTCGCATATTTCAAGACTTAGGCTTAAAAACATGACGTTAGAGGGTGAAAACTCGAAACAGCCCTCGAACGGCCCCGTGGGTGGCAGCAACCCCTCCCACGGGACCAACGTAAGTCGTAGTAACCGACCCCGCAGCCGCGGGTCTCCCGGTTTGAGAGTACGACCGTAATTTGCTTATTTCTAGACATAGGCTTAAAAACATGACGTTAGAGGGTGAAAACTCGAAACAGCCCCCGAACGGCCCCGTGGGTGGCACCAACACCTCCCACGGGATCAACGTAACTCGTACGAACTGACCTCGCAACCGCGGGTCTCCCAGTTTGAGAGTACGACGGTAATTTTCTTATTTCTAGACTTAGGCTTAAAAACATGACGTTAGAGGGTGAAAACTCGAAATAGCCCCCAAACGGCCCCGTGGGTGGCACCAACACCTCCCACGGGACCAACGTAACTCGTAGTAACCGACCCCGCAACTGCGGGTCTCCCGGTTTGAGAGTACGACGGTAATTTGCATATTTCTAGACTTAGGCTTAAAAACATGACGTTAGAGGGTGAAAACTCGAAACAGCCCCCGAACGGCCCCGTGGGTGGCACCAACACCTCCCACGGGACCAACGTAACTCGTAGTAACCGACCCCGCAGCCGCGGGTCTCCCGGTTTGAGAGTACGACGGTAATTTGCTTATTTCTAGACTTAGGCTTAAAAACATGACGTTAGAGGCTGAAAACACGAAACAGCCCCCGAACGTCCCCGTGGGTGGCACCAACACCTCCCACGGGACCAACGTAACTCATAGGAACTGACCTCGCAGCCACGGGTCTCCCAGTTTGAGAATACGACGGTAATTTGCGTATTTCTACACTTAAGCAAAACATGGCGTTAGAGGGTGAAAACTCGAAAAGCCCCCAAACGGCCCCGTGGGTGGCACCAACACCTCCCACGGGACCAACGTAACTCGTAGGAACTGACCTCGCAGCCGCGGGTATCCCGATTTGAGAGTAATACGGTAATTCGCATATTTCAAGACTTAGGCTTAAAATCATGACGTTAGAGGGTGAAAACTCGAAACAGACCCCAAACGGCCCCGTGGGTGGCACCAACACCTCCCACGGGACCAACGTAACACGTAGGAACCGACCCCGCAGCCGCGGGTCTCCCGGTTTGAGAGTACGACGGTAATTTGCATATTTCTAGACTTAGGCTTAAAAACATGACGTTAGAGGGTGAAAACTCGAAACAGCCCCCGAACGGCCCCGTGGGTGGCACCAACACCTCCCACGGGACCAACGTAACTCGTAGTAACCGACCCCGCAGCCGCGGGTCTCCCGGTTTGAGAGTACGACGGTGATTTGCTTATTTCTAGACTTAGGCTTAAAAACATGACGTTAGAGGCTGAAAACACGAAACAGCCCCCGAACGTCCCCGTGGGGGGCACCAACACCTCCCACGGGACCAACGTAACTCATAGGAACTGACCTCGCAGCCGCGGGTCTCCCGGTTTGAGAATACGACGGTAATTTGCGTATTTCTACACTTAAGCAAAACATGGCGTTAGAGGGTGAAAACTCGAAACAGCCCCCAAACGGCCCCGTGGGTGGCACCAACACCTCCCACGGGACCAACGTAACTCGTAGGAACTGAACTCGCAGCCGCGGATATCCCGGTTTTAGAGTAATACGGTAATTCGCATATTTCAAGACTTAGGCTTAAAAACATGACGTTAGAGGGTGAAAACTCGAAACAGCCCTCGAACGGCCCCGTGGGTGGCACCAACCCCTCCCACGGGACCAACGTAAGTCGTAGTAACCGACCCCGCAGCCGCGGGTCTCCCGGTTTGAGAGTACGACCGTAATTTGCTTATTTCTAGACATAGGCTTAAAAACATGACGTTAGAGGGTGAAAACTCGAAACAGCCCCCGAACGGCCCCGTGGGTGGCACCAACACCTCCCACGGGACCAACGTAACTCGTACGGACTGACCTCGCAACCGCGGGTCTCCCAGTTTGAGAGTACGATGGTAATTTGCTTATTTCTAGACTTAGGCTTAAAAACATGACGTTAGAGGGTGAAAACTCGAAACAGCCCCCAAACGGCCCCGTGGGTGGCACCAACACCTCCCACGGGACCAACGTAACTCGTAGTAACCGACCCCGCAACCGCGGGTCTCCCGGTTTGAGAGTACGACGGTAATTTGCATATTTCTAGACTTAGGCTTAAAAACATGACGTTAGAGGATGAAAACTCGAAACAGCCCCCGAACGGCCCCGTGGGTGGCACCAACACCTCCCACGGGACCAACGTAACTCGTAGTAACCGACCCCGCAGCCGCGGGTCTCCCGGTTTGAGAGTACGACGGTAATTTGCTTATTTCTAGACTTAGGCTTAAAAACATGACGTTAGATGCTGAAAACACGAAACAGCCCCCGAACGTCCCCGTGGGTGGCACCAACACCTCCCACGGGACCAACGTAACTTGTAGGAACTGACCTCGCAGCCGCGGGTCTCCCGGTTTGAGAATACGACGGTAATTTGCGTATTTCTACACTTAAGCAAAACATGGCGTTAGAGGGTGAAAACTCGAAACAGCCACCAAACGGCCCCGTGGGTGGCACCAACACCTCCCACGGGACCAACGTAACTCGTAGGAACTGACCTCGCAGCCGCGGGTATCCCGGTTTGAGAGTAATACGGTAATTCGCATATTTCAAGACTTAGGCTTAAAATCATGACGTTAGAGGGTGAAAACTCGAAACAGCCCCCAAACGGCCCCGTGGGTGGCACCAACACCTCCCACGGGACCAACGTAACTCGTAGGAACCGACCCCGCAGCCGCGGGTCTCTCGATTTGAGAGTACGATCGTAATTTGCTTATTTCTAGACATAGGCTTAAAAACATGACGTTAGAGGGTGAAAATTCGAAACAACCCCCGAACGGCCCCGTGGGTGGCACCAACACCTCCCACGGGACCGACGTAACTCGTACGACCTGACCTCGCAACCGCGGGTCTCCCGGTTTGAGAGTACGACGGTAATTTGTTTATTTCTAGACTTAGGCTTAAAAACATGAGGTTAGAGGGTGAAAACTCGAAACAGCCCCCGAACGTCCCTGTGGGTGGCACCAACACCTCCCACGGGACCAACATAACTCGTAGGAACTGACCTCGCAGCCGCGGGTCTCCCGGTTTGGGAATACGACGGTAATTTGCGTATTTCTACACTTAAAAAAAACATGGCGTTAGAGGGTGAAAACTCGAAAAGCCCCCAAACGGCCCCGTGGGTGGCACCAACACCTCCCACGGGACCAACGTAACTCGTAGGAACTGACCTCGCAGCCGCAGGTATCCCGGTTTGAGAGTAATACGGTAATTTGCATATTTCAAGACTTAGGCTTAAAAACATGACGTTAGAGGGTGAAAACTCGAAACAGCCCCCGAACGGCCTCGTGGGTGGCACCATCCCCTCCCACGCGACCAACGTAACTCGTAGTAACCGACCCCGCAGCCGCGGGTCTCCCGATTTGAGAGTACGACGGTAATTTGCTTATTTCTAGACTTAGGCTTAAAAACATGACGTTAGAGGGTGAAAACTCGAAACGGCCCCCGAACGGCCCCGTGAGTGGCACCAACACCTCCCACGGGACCAACGTAACTCGTAGGAACTGACCTCGCTGCCGCTGGTATCCCGGTTTGAGAGTAATACGATAATTCGCATATTTCAAGACTTAAGCTTAAAATCATGACGTTAGAAGGTGAAAACTCGAAACAGCCCCCAAAAGGCCCCGTGGGTGGCACCAACACCTCCCACGAGACCAACGTAACTCGTAGGAACCGACACCGCAGCCGCGGGTCTCCCGATTTGAGAATACGACCGTAATTTGCGTATTTCTAGACATAGGCTTAAAAACGTGACGTTAGAGGATGAAAACTCGAAACAGCCCCCGAACGGACCCGTGGGTGGCACCAACACCTCCCACGGGACCAACGTAACTCGTACGAACTGACCTCCCAACCGCGGGTCTCCCGGTTTGAGAGTACGATGGTAATTTTCTTATTTCTAGACTTAGGCTTAAAAACATGACGTTAGAGGGTGAAAACTCGAAACAGCCCCCGAACTACCCTGTGGGTGGCACCAACACCTCCCACGGGACCAACGTAACTCGTAGTAACCGACCCCGCAGCCGCGGGTCTCCCGGTTTGAGAGTACGATGGTAATTTGCATATTTCTAGACTTAGGCTTAAAAACATGACGTTAGAGGATGAAAACTCGAAACATCCCCCGAACGGCCCCGTGGGTGGCACCAACACCTCCCACGGGACCAACGTAACTCGTAGTAACCGACCCCGCAGCCGCGGGTCTCCCGGTTTGAGAGTACGACGGTAATTTGCTTATTTCTAGACTTGGGCTTAAAAACATGATGTTAGAGGGTGAAAACTCGAAACAGCCCCCGAACGTCCCCGTGGGTGGCACCAACACCTCCCACGGGACCAACGTAACTCGTAGGAACTGACCTCGCAGCCGAGGGTCTCCCGTTTTGAGAATACGACGGTAATTTGCGTATTTCTACACTTAAGCAAAACATGGCGTTAGAGGGTGAAAACTCGAAACAACCCCCAAACGGCCCCGTGGGTGGCACCAACACCTCCCACGGGACCAACGTAACTCGTAGGAACTGACCTCGCAGCCGCGGGTATCCCGGTTTGAGAGTAATACGGTAATTCGCTTATTTCTAGACTTAGGAATAAAATCATGACGTTAGAGGGTGAAAACTCGAAACAGCCCCCAAACGGCCCCGTGGGTGGCACCAACACCTCCCACGGGACCAACGTAACTCGTAGGAACCGACCCCGCAGCCGCGGGTCTCCCTGTTTGAGAGTACGACCGTAATTTGCATATTTCTAGACATAGGCTTAAAAACATGACGTTAGAGGGTGAAAACTCGAAACAGCCCCCGAACGGCCCCGTGGGTGGCACCAACACCTCCCACGGGACCAACGTAACTCGTACGACCTGACTTCGCAACCGCGGTTCTCCCGGTTTGAGAGTACGACGGTAATTTGATTATTTCTAGACTTAGGCTTAAAAACATGACGTTAGAGGGTGAAAACTCGAAACAGCCCCCGAACGTCCCCGTGGGTGGCACCAACACCTCCCACGGGACCAACGTAACTCGTAGGAACTGACCTCGCAGCCGCGGGTCTCCCGGTTTGAGAATACGACGGTAATTTGCGTATTTCTACACTTAAGCAAAACATGGCGTTAGAGGGTGAAAACTCGAAACAGCCCCCAAACGGCCCCGTGGGTGGCACCAACACCTCCCACGGGACCAACGTAACTCGTAGGAACTGACCTCGCAGCCGCGGGTATCCCGGTTTGAGAGTAATACGGTAATTTGCATATTTCAAGACTTAGGCTTAAAAACATGACGTTAGAGGGTGAAAACTCGAAACAGCCCCCGAACGGCCCCGTGAGTGGCACCAACCCCTCCCACGGGACCAACGTCGTAGTAACCGACCCCGCAGCCGCGGGTCTCCCGGTTTGAGAGTATGACGGTAATTTGATTATTTCTAGACTTAGGCTTAAAAACATGACGTTAGAGGGTGAAAACTCGAAACAGCCCCCGAACGGCCCCGTGGGTGGCACCAACACCTCCCACGGGACTAACGTAACTCGTAGGAACTTACCTCGCAGCCGCGGGTATCCCGGTTTGAGAGTAATACGGTAATTTGCATATTTCAAGACTTAGGCTTAAAATCATGACGTTAGAGGGTGAAAACTCGAAACAGCCGCCAAACGGCACCGTGGGTGGTACCAACACCTCCCACGGGACCAACGTAACTCGTAGGAACCGACCCCGCAGCCGCGGGTCTCCCAGTTTGAGAGTACGACCGTAATTTGCTTATTTCTAGACATAGGCTTAAAAACATGACATTAGAGGGTGAAAACTCGAAACAGCCCCCGAACGGCCCCGTGGGTGCCACCAACACGTCCCACGGGACCAACGTAACTCGTACGAACTGACCGCGCAACCGTGGGTCTCCCGATTTGAGAGTACGACGGTAATTTGCTTATTTCTAGACTTAGGCTTAAAAACATGACGTTAGAGGGTGAAAACTCGAAACAGCCCCCGAACGTCCCCTTGGGTGGCACCAACACCTCCCACGGGACCAACGTAACTCGTAGGAACTGACCTCGCAGCTGCGGGTCTCCCGGTTTGAGAATACGACGGTAATTTGCGTATTTCTACACTTAAGCAAAACATGGCGTTAGAGGGTGAAAACTCGAAACAGCCCCCAAACGGCCCCGTGGGTGGCACCAACACCTCCCACGGGACCAACGTAACTCGTAGGAACTGACCTCGGCAGCCGCGGGTATCCCGGTTTGAGAGTAATACGGTAATTTGCATATTTCAAGACTTAGGCTTAAAAACATGACGTTAGAGGGTGAAAACTCGAAACAGCCCCCGAACGGCCCCGTGAGTGGCACCAACCCCTCCCACGGGACCAACGTCGTAGTAACCGACCCCGCAGCCGCGGGTCTCCCGGTTTGAGAGTACGACGGTAATTTGATTATTTCTAGACTTAGGCTTAAAAACATGACGTTAGAGGGTGAAAACTCGAAACAGCCCCCGAACGGCCCCGTGGGTGGCACCAACACCTCCCACGGGACCAACGTAACTCGTAGGAACTTACCTCGCAGCCGCGGGTATCCCGGTTTGAGAGTAATACGGTAATTTGCATATTTCAAGACTTAGGCTTAAAATCATGACGTTAGAGGGTGAAAACTCGAAACAGCCGCCAAACGGCACCGTGGGTGGTACCAACACCTCCCACGGGACCAACGTAACTCGTAGGAACCGACCCCGCAGCCGCGGGTCTCCCAGTTTGAGAGTACGACCGTAATTTGCTTATTTGTAGACATAGGCTTAAAAACATGACATTAGAGGGTGAAAACTCGAAACAGCCCCCGAACGGCCCCGTGGGTGGCACCAACACGTCCCACGGGACCAACGTAACTCGTACGAACTGACCGCGCAACCGTGGGTCTCCCGATTTGAGAGTACGACGGTAATTTGCTTATTTCTAGACTTAGGCTTAAAAACATGACGTTAGAGGGTGAAAACTCGAAACAGCCCCCGAACGTCCCCTTGGGTGGCACCAACACCTCCCACGGGACCAACGTAACTCGTAGGAACTGACCTCGCAGCTGCGGGTCTCCCGGTTTGAGAATACGACGGTAATTTGCGTATTTCTACACTTAAGCAAAACATGGCGTTAGAGGGTGAAAACTCGAAACAGCCCCCGAACGGCCCCGTGGGTGGCACCAACACCTCTCACGGGACCAACGTAACTCGTAGGAACTGACCTCGCAGCCGCGGGTATCCCGGTTTGAGAGTAATACGGTAATTTGCATATTTCAAGACTTAGGCTTAAAAACATGACGTTGGAGGGTGAAAACTCGAAACAGCCCCCGAACGGCCCCGTGGGTGGCACCAACACCTCCTATGGGACCAACGTAACTCGTAGTAACCGACCCCGCAGCCGCGGGTCTCCCGGTTTGAGAGTACGACGGTAATTTGCTTATTTCTAGACTTAGGCTTAAAAACATGACGTTAGAGGGTGAAAACTCGAAACAGCCCCCGAACGGCCCCGTGGGTGGCACCAAAACCTCCCACGGGACAAACGTAACTCGTAGGAACTGACCTCGTAGCCGCGGGTCTCCCGATTTAAGAATACGACGGTAATTTGCGTATTTATACACTTAAGCAAAACATGGCGTTAGAGGGTGAAAACTCGAAACAGCCCCCAAACGGCCCCGTGGGTGGCACCAACACCTCCCACGGGACCAACGTAACTCATAGGAACTGACCTCGCAGCCGCGGGTATCCCGGTTTGAGAGTAATACGGTAATTTGCATATTTTAAGACTTAGGCTTAAAAACATGACGTTAGAGGGTGAAAACTCGAAACAGCCCCCGAACGGCCCCGTGAGTGGCACCAACCCCTCCCACGGGACCAACGTAACTCGTAGTAACCGACCCCGCAGCCGCGGGTCTCCCGGTTTGAGAGTACGACGGTAATTTGCTTATTTCTAGACTTAGGCTTAAAAACATGACGTTAGAGGGTGAAAACTCGAAACAGCCCCCGAACGGCCCCGTGGGTGGCACCAACACCTCCCACGGGACCAACGTAACTCGTAGGAACTTACCTCGCAGCCGCGGGTATCCCGGTTTGAGAGTAATACGGTAATTTGCATATTTCAAGACTTAGGCTTAAAATCATGACGTTAGAGGGTGAAAACTCGAAACAGCCGCCAAACGGCCCCGTGGGTGGTACCAACACCTCCCACGGGACCAACGTAACTCGTAGTAACCGACCCCGCAGCCGCGGGTCTCCCAGTTTGAGAGTACGACCGTAATTTGCTTATTTCTAGACATAGGCTTAAAAACATGACATTAGAGGGTGAAAACTCGAAACAGCCGCCGAACGGCCCCGTGGGTGGCACCAACACGTCCCACGGGACCAACGTAACTCGTACGAACTGACCGCACAACCGTGGGTCTCCCGATATGAGAGTACGACGGTAATTTGCTTATTTCTAGACTTAGGCTTAAAAACATGACGTTAGAAGGTGAAAACTCGAAACAGCCCCCGAACGTCCCCTTGGGTGGCACCAACACCTCCCACGGGACCAACGTAACTCGTAGGAACTGACCTCGCAGCTGCGGGTCTCCCGGTTTGAGAATACGACGGTAATTTGCGTATTTCTACACTTAAGCAAAACATGGCGTTAGAGGGTGAAAACTCGAAACAGCCCCCGAACGGCCCCGTGGGTGGCACCAACACCTCTCACGGGACCAACGTAACTCGTAGGAACTGACCTCGCAGCCGCGGGTATCCCGGTTTGAGAGTAATACGGTAATTTGCATATTTCAAGACTTAGGCTTAAAAACATGACGTTGGAGGGTGAAAACTCGAAACAGCCCCCGAACGGCCCCGTGGGTGGCACCAACACCTCCTATGGGACCAACGTAACTCGTAGTAACCGACCCCGCAGCCGCGGGTCTCCCGGTTTGAGAGTACGATGGTAATTTGCTTATTTCTAGACTTAGGCTTAAAAACATGACGTTACAGGGTGAACACTCGAAACAGCCCCCGAACGGCCCCGTGGGTGGCACCAACACCTCCCACGGGACCAACGTAACTCGTACGACCTGACCTCGCAACCGCGGGTCTCCCGGTTTGAGAGTACGACGGTAATTTGATTATTTCTAGACTTAGGCTTAAAAACATGACGTTAGAGGGTGAAAACTCGAAACAGCCCCCGAACGTCCCCGTGGGTGGCACCAACACCTCCCACGGGACCAACGTAACTCGTAGGAACTAACCTCGTAGCCGCGGGTCTCCCGGTTTGAGAATACGACGGTAATTTGCGTATTTCTACACTTAAGCAAAATATGGCGTTAGAGGGTGAAAACTTGAAACAGCCCCCAAACGGTCCCGTGGGTGGCACCAACACCTCCCACGGGACCAACGTAACTCGTAGGAACTGACCTCGCAGCCGCGGGTATCCCGGTTTGAGAGTAATACGGTAATTTGCATATTTCAAGACTTAGGCTTAAAAACATGACGTTAGAGGGTGAAAACTCGAAACAGCCCCCGAACGGCCCCGTGAGTGGCACCAACCCCTCCCACGGGACCAACGTAACTCGTAGTAACCGACCCCGCAGCCGCGGGTCTCCCGGTTTGAGAGTACGACGGTAATTTGCTTATTTCTAGACTTAGGCTTAAAAACATGACGTTAGAGGGTGAAAACTCGAAACAGCCCCCGAACGGCCCTGTGGGTGGCACCAACACCTCCCACGGGACCAACGTAACTCGTAGGAACTTACCTCGCAGCCGCGGGTATCCCGGTTTGAGAGTAATACGGTAATTTGCATATTTAAAGACTTAGGCTTAAAATCATGACGTTAGAGGGTGAAAACTCGAAACAGCCGCCAAACGGCCCCGTGGGTGGTACCAACACCTCCCACGGGACCAACGTAACTCGTAGGAACCGACCCCGCAGCCGCGGGTCTCCCAGTTTGAGAGTACGACCGTAATTTGCTTATTTCTAGACATAGGCTTAAAAACATGACATTAGAGGGTGAAAACTCGAAACAGCCCCCGAACGGCCCCGTGGGTGGCACCAACACGTCCCACGGGACCAACGTAACTCGTACGAACTGACCGCGCAACCGTGGGTCTCCCGATTTGAGAGTACGACGGTAATTTGCTTATTTCTAGACTTAGGCTTAAAAACATGACGTTAGAGGGTGAAAACTCGAAACAGCCCCCGAACGTCCCCTTGGGTGGCACCAACACCTCCCACGGGACCAACGTAACTCGTAGGAACTGACCTCGCAGCTGCGGGTCTCCCGGTTTGAGAATACGACGGTAATTTGCGTATTTCTACACTTAAGCAAAACATGGCGTTAGAGGGTGAAAACTCGAAACAGCCCCCGAACGGCCCCGTGGGTGGCACTAACACCTCTCACGGGACCAACGTAACTCGTAGGAACTGACCTCGCAGCCGCGGGTATCCCGGTTTGAGAGTAATACGGTAATTTGCATATTTCAAGACTTAGGCTTAAAAACATGACGTTGGAGGGTGAAAACTCGAAACAGCCCCCGAACGGCCCCGTGGGTGGCACCAACACCTCCTATGGGACCAACGTAACTCGTAGTAACCGACCCCGCAGCCGCGGGTCTCCCGGTTTGAGAGTACGACGGTAATTTGCTTATTTCTAGACTTAGGCTTAAACATGACGTTAGAGGGTGAAAACTCGAAACAGCCCCCGAACGGCTCCGTGGGTGGCACCAACACCTCCCACGGGACCAACGTAACTCGTAGGAACTGACCTCGTAGCCGCGGGTCTCCCGATTTAAGAATACGACGGTAATTTGAGTATTTATACACTTAAGCAAAACATGGCGTTAGAGGGTGAAAACTCGAAACAGCCCCCAAACGGCCCCATGGGTGGCACCAACACCTCCCACGGGACCAACGTAACTCATAGGAACTGACCTCGCAGCCGCGGGTATCCCGGTTTGAGAGTAATACGGTAATTTGCATATTTCAAGACTTAGGCTTAAAAACATGATGTTAGAGGGTGAAAACTCGAAACAGGCCCCGAACGGCCCCGTGCGTGGCACCAACACCTCCCACGTGACCAACGTAACTCGTAGTAACCGACCCCGCAGCCGCGGGTCTCCCGGTTTGAGAGTACGACGGTAATTTGCTTATTTCTAGACTTAGGCTTAAAAACATGACGTTAGAGGGTGAAAACTCGAAACAACCCCCGAACGGCCCCGTGGGTGGCACCAACACCTCCCACGGGACCAACGTAACTCGTAGGAACTGACCTCGCAGCTGCGGATCTCCTGGTTTGAGAATACGACGGTAATTTGTGTATTTCTACACTTAATCAAAACATGGCGTTAGAGGGTGAAAACTCGAAACAGCCCCCAAACGGCCCCGTGGGTGGCACCAACACCTCCCACGGGACCAACGTAACACGTAGGAACCGACCTCGCAGCTGTGGGTATCCCGGTTTGAGAGTAATACGATAATTCGCATATTTCAAGACTTAGGCTTAAAATCATGACGTTAGAGGGTGAAAACTCGAAACAGCCCCCAAACGGCCCCGTGGGTGGCACCAACACCTCCCACGGGACCAACGTAACTCGTAGGAACCGACCCCGCAGCCGCGGGTCTCCCGGTTTGAGAGTACGACCGTAATTTTCTTATTTCTAGACATAGGCTTAAAAACATGACGTTAGAGGGTGAAAACTCGAAACAGCCCCCGAACGGCCCCGTGGGTGGCACCAACACCTCCCACCAACACCTCTCAAAACGACGGTAATTTTCATATTTCTACTTGGTTACTGATAATTGTAACACATATATGCAATTTGTAGATTGATTAAATTTTTTGTAAAACTACTTGGTTACTGATATTTTTGTTTTTTGTATCCTATCATTTGTAGGATTTTTGCACGTGGAACAAATGAAGGAGGAAATGGTTTACAACATGAAGATTGTTTATATGTTGTGGACATTCAGGATAATGTTTTTTATGTGTTATAGCCGTGCAGGCTTTTATTGTTTAGTTTTATGGCCGTGCGGGGTTTTATAATTTGATTGTTGAATTTTATAGCCATGCGGGATTTATAATAAGCAGGTTTTTCATTTACAGGATTTGGAATGTCAAGAAAATAGAGGGAACTCTGCCCAATTTTTTTTTGGTCTGTGAATTATTAAGACGTGTAATATTTTTAAGTTTGTATATATATTTGTTTATTAACAACATTCTCAATTCGCAATTTGTGATTTGTTTTATTGTTTTGCCTATAATAAATATTTGTAACACCTCGTAGCAACCGACGGTGCACTCACAGGACCCCCAATTTTAGGATTGGAAAAAAAAAATACATTTTTTTTAAATTATAGATAAATATGGTCATGGACTTTGTCCATGACCATTTTTATTTTTTTTGTCGCGCTTAAAAATGGTCGCGGCCAAAGTCCGCGACCATTTTTTTTATTTTTTTGTCACGGTTATGGGTCGCGGACTAGGGCCGCGACCAATTTTTTTTGTCACGGATGTGGGTCGCGGACCTTGGCCGCGACCAATTTGTCACGGTTATGAGTCATGGATGAGGGCCGCGACCAATTTTTTTTTTTGTCACGGAAGTGGGTCGCGGACTTTGACCACGACCAATTTGTCACGGTTGTGGGTCACGGATTAGGGCCGCGACCAATTTTTTTATTTTATTTTTGTCACGGACGTGGGTCGCGGACTTTGGCCGCGATCAATTTGTCACGGTTGTGGGTCACGGATGAGGGCCGCGACCCGTCACGGCATGGGTCACGGCCAAAGTCTGCGACCATCTGCCGTGACCCCTCTTGGCCGTGACCATTTTTTGGTCACGGACTTGGGCCGCGACCCACGAAAATGGTCACGCCCGAAATGGTCACGGCCCAAGTCCGCGACCCACAGTTTTGGTCAGGGATTTTGGCCGTGACCAATCGCCAGTTTTGGTGTAGTGTCAGTGTTTTATGTAAATCAAGTCAATAGACTTCACACAGTAATTTTTTAAACAAAGTTTGTTCTTTCGGATGTGTTCATTTTGGCCGTCAACTATTTCTGGTTTCATGAGTGCTTTAGAGAATTTCAGCCTTTCGAATTCTCATGGAAGCAACCCCTTCACACTCATATATGTGACTTCCCATTAAGAGTATCCTACTATATCCCACTTTAATTTCAAAGTATAGGAGTCATTAAAAGCTAAGATTATCCTTACTTACTTTGTAGGCAACACTGTTTTATCATAGGAATAGGTATGAGTTTAAAACTCATAAGTGCTTTTTTCAAAGAGTCAATCAAGATTCGATTGTTCCTTTGAACCTAGATCTTGGGATCTCCAGTCAACTAGGTAGGATTGCCATCAAGATAAGTCTTTATTTTGTCGGCTTTAGTCCCATTCCCGTCGATAAATTATAGATTTGCTCTCTATTTAACCCTTTAGTTAACGGATCCGCTCTATTGTCCTTAGACTTAATATAATCATTGAATATTATTCCATTAGAGAGAAGTTGTTTAACGGTATTATATCTTCGACGTATATGTGGAGACTTAACATTATACATATGACTCTGTGCTCTGCCAATTGCCGATTGACTATCATAGTTTATGCAAATTCTAGCCACACGTTTTGGCCACATGGGAATATTCTCTAAAAAATTTCGAAGCCATTCTGCTTCTTCTCTAGCTTTATCTAAAGTAATAAATTCAGGCTCCATTTTTAACCTAGCAATGCAAGTGTGTTTGGAGGATTTCCAAGACACCTCTTCACTTCCAAGTGTAAATACATAACCACTTGTGGATTTAGAATAATTTGAATCAGATATCCAATTAGCATCACTGCATCCTTCAAGTACAGCTGGGTATCTCATTTAGTGCAATCCATTATTAAGAATATATCTTAGATATCTAAGAACTCTTATTATGGCTTTTTAATGGCCCTCATCTGGATTACTTGTATATCGACTCAGTTTACTAACTGAGTAGGCAATATTTGGACAAGTGCAATTCATAACATACATTAAACTACCTATGATACGAGAATATTCTAATTGAGATATACCATTTTCAGTATTTTTATATAAATGAAGATTTGGGTCAATAGGTGTTTTAATGATGCTATCAGTACCTTTATCGAACTTATCGAGTATCTTCTCAATATAATGAGATTGAGACAAGATAAGTCCTTCCGAAGTTTTAGAAATTTGAATTCCTAATATAACATCGACAATACCCATATCTTTCATATCAAATTTACTGGACAAGATTTTCTTAGTAGATTTAGTAATATCCTTATTATTTCCAATAATAAGCATATCATCTACATAGAGACAAACAATGACATATCCACTTGTAGTGTTTTTAATGTATACACATTTATCACACTCATTTATTTTAAATCCATTTGACATCACTACAATGTCGAATTTCTCATGCCATTATTAAGGTGCTTGTTTTAATCCGTAAAGGGGGTTGACAAGTTTACACACCTTCTTTTCATTACCTTGAACCTTAAACCCTTCTGGTTGTTCCATATATATCTCTTCACTTATCTCTCCATTTAAGATGGCAGTTTTTACATCCATGAAAAGTGCGATAGACCCCCAATTTTAAAATTTTAAAATCAATTTCCTTGTTTGAGATATGCGGAAGCGTAAGATGGTTCACAGAAACACCAAATTTTAATTTACTTTAAATTAAAATTAAACAAAAATAACACAAAAGTGAAATAAGATAAAAACACACACACTAATTTAAATCTCACTTAAACCAATTTAATTTACCCCATTCCTAGAAAATTTGCCTAAGTCATATTTCTCAATATTACCAAATTAGGCCAAACCAAATTTAACAAATTAAATTAAATGACTTGAATTAAATTAACTAAATATTACCCAATATTTAATTTCGAACCAAATTAAACATGTAGTGATTAAAATCAAATTTTATCTTGAATTACCTAAGAATGCGTTCTAGGTGAGTACAACAAGATAAAAGAAGCAATAAATCACTACGCCGCAATGTACGAGGAAAAACCCACAACGAAAAAAAACCTCGGACGACCTCAGCCTCAAATCCACTAAGTATGGAATTTACAAATACAAGCAAGTTGACTTATAACACTCGACTCGATCCCTCTCAAGCCCCGACGCGTCTTCTTGTATCAACCTCTGCCTAGCGAATAACCACGGAGCTCCACCGCGATCTCGAAATCCACCGATGGGACTTTATATGGTCTCCGTCACTCGAACAAGGAGCCTTTCTCCAAGTGGGTAAATCAACGCAAACCTCTTCTTATTTGTGGGATTTAGAAGCAAACCCAAACGTCTCTTCAAACGGTAGAGATGAAAAACCGATGCCAAAACTCCAAGCAATGTATATATATATATATGGAAGCTTGGATAAACAATATGGGTGAAAACTAAAGTGTAAAATGAATTTTTCTTTGAAAAATAAACACTTTAAAACATGAACTTTTTCTCTTTCTCTTTTTCTCTCAAACTCTCTCTTGGAGATAGATGTGTTTGAAAAAGTTAACTTTCCAAAGTTGATTACCGCACTTAGATAATCAGTCAAAAGTTAGTGGGGAAAGATAATGGGAAAGTGGGTGAAAACTGTCAAAAACTGCCATTTAACTGTTTCCGCCAAATCTCGTTCGAACGAGATTTGTCGTTCAAACGAAGTCCCGTTCGAACGACCTTCTAACGAAGTTCCAGTGTCTTTAAAAATGAACTCGTTAGAAATCTCATTGGAAATCTCATTCGAACAGCCATCTCGTTCGAACGACATTTCGAACGAAGTTCCAGTGGCCAATATGGGAACTCGTTGGCAAACTCGTTCAAACGACAATGTGGTCCGAACGACAAACTCGTTCGAACGACATTTCGAACAAACTTTCAGAAAGTTTGAGAATTACTATTTTTAGCCCAGAAACTTTATAAACTTTATTTAAAGTTTTAATTAAATCTTTCTGAAAATAAACAACAATTTTTATTAAACCTACACCCATTATAAGTTGTTCCAAGATCCTATATATATAATCAAAATGCATTCATACCTTAGGAGCAATGGAACCATGTTGATGACGCAGAAACGAGGCACAAACAAACTCGACAATGTGATGTAGCTTTATACTCTTGGCCTCTACGTCTTCAACAAACACGTCATAGGATTGAAGGATGATCAATTAACTCTATCCTATGACTCAAAAGTTTTTGTCCGAAATTGAGCCAAAACTACAAAGTACTCAATTGGAAATTTGTGTCCTTACAAATCTCCCCCTTTGGCTACTCCGGGAAAAAAACCAAATAAAAATCCTAAAGGGCCGTCAAGCTCTACTAGACTGACAAAAAGTCCCACCCAAAATAAAAATACAATGCTTGACTCGAACAACCCAAGGATCACAATCTTTGCCGGTGAAAGTTACCAGTTATAATATAATTCCTGCACACTTAAGCAAACTCATTAAACGCTTAGGGAATATCAAAATATTTAATGCAATTAAAGTAAGTACTCCCCCTAAGTTAAATCTCCCCCAAACTAAGATACGATTACAATAGGATTAGATATCATTTCTCCCCCTATCATTATTCTCCCCCTTTTTGTTCAGGGATACAAAGGTTAAAGAGTAAAACATGTAATTGTGCATAAAGTGATGGGAACATTAAAGCATATGGGAAACAAAAGCACAAATAATGCAACAAATAATAACGGATACCAACTAGGATGCAAGAAAGTGATACCAATAAGATACATAAAGTATTAAGCATGTGATATCAACAAAGAATTCAACAAGATAGAAACCAATTATGAATTAAAGCATATATGGACTAGAAAGCAAGGCAAAGACTAAACAAAAATATCATATATATAGGTACTCTAGATATACCAAAGATGCATACACACATATATATAGATATAAACACACAAATGATACACACAAAATATAATATAAGTCTTTCACACTCGTTTGGCAAAAATGTGTCATATGGAAACAAAAGCGTTGGGGGTGTGAACTAGTAACAATTAACTTTATACCCAATCACTTAAAACATGTTCACAAAGTTCTAAAATGATTACAAACTTCATCACATTTGAATATAACCTCATGTGACAATATAGATTGAACTCAATGAACAAATATACACGATGCATACAAACCTAGCATGTTGATGATTCTACAAACCAATAGAGTCATGACATTGAAAGCAGCTAGGATAAACGGACATTGTGCAAACCATTGATATACCATCCAATCTCCCTCAATAAGCAAATATATTATTAATTTTGAATGAATATATCAATCAAACATAGGCCTTGGCAATTATTTTCTTTTTAATGCCATATTTTCTATTTTTAGGCCTTTGGACCACGTATTTCTTTTAGGTTCACTCAAACGGTGGCTTACTATTTGCAAAGGACAATAAATCCTTTCGGAGCCCTTCCCCGTGCACATTTATATTTATCATGTTTTTTTTCCACACAAATCTCACATGTAACGGATTTTAACATGCACTAGTCCTCCTAGGTCACAAATATGTAGATGACAAGATTGATAGGAGAACATCTCACAAGGCTCAAATATAACATGTGAAGTTAAATTTCAAAAGAGCTCATGGATGTGTGAAAAGAGGCATATATAAAAATAAAATCCATTTAATCAACACAAAATCCAACTACTCCATGTAAGCATGGTAAAGCACATAATAAGGATTGACAATCTAAACCAAAAGTTCTAGCCACATGGGAGCGTAAAAGAAGGGATTCTAACACAAGTATATGCCACATAAAGTGTGTCAAACTAAAATACAAACAAAAAAAATCTTTTTGAGTTTTTGAAATTTTTAACCAAAAGTAAAAAATATATACTCAAAAGATAAACAAAAATCATTTGATGTTTTTCATTAAGCTTAAATTACCAAGAGATAAAAACCCAAATGATAAACAAAAATCTTTTTGCATTTTTTTTTATTTAATGCAAACAAAATGAAGGAAATATAATACAAAAGATAAACCAAAATCATAATTCTAGCATGTGATTAAGCATGGAACATAGACTAGAAAATGATTAAACAAGCATACATTTAGCATGTGAATATAGCATGAAGTACAAAAGCTAAAGTATGCAAATAAAAACTAACACATTCAACCTTTAGATTTTGCAAGGGAGGAAGCATGTGAAAGTAAATGAGAATCAAATACCCTATCTTGTAAAGCTACCAAGTCGGATCTCCTAACCCAAACTAATGAAGAGTGACTATTTCGGGGTGTAGGAATCTTGACTACCTTGGTTGCCTTACATTGGGATTTTCTAGAAAATCTTTTAAGATCAAAACAAAATTTCTTAAGATGACCTTTTCGACTACAATGTGAACACTTGAACTCACGGCGAAAAGATTTACCTAAGGAGTGATCTCGAAAGACTTTGCTAGGCGATTCTCCTAAAATGTTGGTTTTGACTTTATGTGTTGATTCACTACTAGTATCGAAGCCTAAACCACACAAGTCATTTTTTATTTGGACCGTTCCTAAGATCTTATCTAGTTTTTCGAACCTACACTCCAAATCAAATTTGACTTTGCTAGAGTCTTTTAGTTTAATTTCTAATTCTATAATTTTAGACTCTAACAACACATTTCTCTCTTCAAACTCGAGAAGCTCATTTTTCAAGGATTCCATTAAACCCCTAAGGCTATCTCTCTCGCCTTGTACATATTCTAGCTTCTCTCGAAGAGTAACTAACATCGACGACCTTGACACGCTCTTTTAAATTTGCTTCTAACTTTAAATTTGCTCTTTTTAATTTAATTAATTCTTCATATAATTCTTGAAAAGCATTTTTAAGTTCACTCACATTAACCTCTTCTTTATTTTCACTCCATCTTTCTTCTTCACTCTCACTGTCATAAAAAACAAGGGAATCATAAACAATGAACCTGGAAGTGTCATGTGATAAATTTTTATCTATAGATGAGTTCTCACTATCACTCACACGACTAGCCATGAAAGCCACAAAGTTGGGCTTAGTGGGGGAATCGGGTCTCTCTTCCTTATCACTATCACTAAGGGTCGCATTATATGAAATGGGTCGCTTACCCTCTCACCTTAGTTTAGTGGGGCACTAAGAAGCCCTATGGCCATAACCCTCACAACCAAAACACCTATTTTACTCGTCCCTATTTAAATTTTTATTAATAGTTTTAGGGATCCTCTCGGCTTTGCATGCTTAGAAGTTTTAAATTTCTTAAAGTCATTTTTAAATTTATCTTTGTTAATTTTAAAAAACTTTCGAAATTTCCTAGCAAACAAGGCCATATCTTCCGAGTCACTATCACTCTCGCTCTCTACTACTTGTTTATCCTCTTTTCAAGCTTTTAAAGCAACGCCCTTTTCAATTTTCTTTTCGGTTTTAGAGGGAAACATGTCCAGTTCATAGGTTTGTAAATCACCTACGAGCTCTTCTAATTTCGTAGAGGCTAAAGTTGGTAAAGAGTTTAAAACGGTCACTTTTGGAATAAATCTATCGGGTAAGGTCCTTAAAATTTTCTTTACTACTCGGTTGTTGGGTATTTTCTCTCCCAAATTAAAAGATTAATTAACAATATCGGAAAGTCTAGCATAAAATTCATCAAAAGTTTCTTTTTCATTCATTTTAATAGTTTCAAATTGTGTGGTGAGGTTTTGAAGTTTCGAAGCTTTAACGACACTCGTACCTTCATGAGTGAGTTGTAAAATATCCCAAGCTTCTTTAGCGGTCTCACACGTCATAATGCGTCAAAATTCATCCGGTGTGACAACGCTAAACAAGGCGTTTAAACCTCGGGAATTAAAGTCTGAAAGTTTAAATTCACCCTCACTCCATCTATCAGCCGGTTTGGGAACACGTTCATTTTCTACTAAATGAGTTGATGGGGACCACCCGTTAACGATAGACAACCAAACTCTCTCGTCGATAGATTTTAGTGCCGATTTTATTCGCGCTTTCCAATACGCGTAGTTAGAACCATCGAAAATAGAAAATTTAGAAAATGGGGAAAATTCCATTTTAGCCAAAAATATTTAAAGGATCTTAATGAAGTAATTTATCGTTTTTGGCTCTGATAGCAATTTGAAAAGTGCGATAGGCCCCCAATTTTAAAAATTTTAAATTTTAAAATCAATTTCCTTGTTTGAGATATGCGGAAGCGTAAGATGGTTCACAGAAACACCAAATTTTAATTTACTTCAAATTAAAATTAAACCAAAATAACACAAAAGTGAAATAAGATAAAACCACACACACTAATTTAAATCTCACTTAAACCAATTTAATTTACCCAAGTCCTAGAAAATTTGCCTAAGTCATATTGCTCAATATTACAAAATTAGGCAAAACTAATTTTAACAAATTAAATTAAATGACTTGAATTAAATTAACTAAACATTACCCAATATTTAATTTCGCACCAAATTAAACATGTAGTGATTAAAACCAAATTTTATCTTGAATTACCTAAGCATGCGTTCTAGTGAGTACAACAAGATAAAATAAACAATAAATCACTACGCCGCGATGTACGAGGAAAACCCCACAACGGGAAAAAACCTCGGACGACCCTAGCCTCAAATCCACTAAGTATGGAATTTACAAATACAAGCAAGATGACTTACAATACTCGACTCGATCCCTCTCAAGCCCCTACGCGTCTTCTTGTATCAACCTCTGCCTAGCGAATAATCATGGAGCTCCACCGCGATCATGAAATCCACCGATGGGACTTTATATGGTCTCCGTCACCCGAACAAGGAGCCTTTCTCCAAGTGGGTAAATCAACGCAAACCTCTTATTCTTTGTGGGATTTAGAATCAAACTCAAACGTCTCTTCAAATGGTAGAGATGAAAAACCGGTGCCAAAACTCCAAGCAATGTATATATATATATGGAAGATTGGATAAACAATATGGGTGAAAACAAAAGTGTAAAATGAATTTTTCTTTGTACAATAAACACTTTAAAACATGAACTTTTTCTCTTTCTCTTTTTCTCTCAAACTCTCTCTTGGAGATAGATGTGTATGAAAAAGTTAACTTTCCAAAGTTGATTCTCGCACTTAATTAATCAGTCAAAAGTTAGTGGGGAAAGATAATGGAAAAGTGGGTGAAAACTGTTAAAAACTGCCATTTAACTGTTCCCGCCAAATCTCGTTTGAACGAGATTTGTCGTTCGAACGACCTTCTAACGACATTCTAACGAAGTTCCAGTGTCTTTAAAAATGAACTCGTTAGAAATCTCGTTGGAAATCTCATTCGAACAGCCATCTCGTTCGAACGAGATTTCAAACGAAGTTCCAGTGGCCAATATAGGAACTCGTTGGCAAACTCGTTCGAACGATAATGTGGTTCGAATGACAAACTCGTTTGAACGAACTTCCAGAAAGTTTGAAAACTACTATTTTTAGCCCATAAACTTTATAAACTTTATTTAAAGTTTTAATTAAATCTTTCTGAAAATAAACAACAGTTTTAATTAAACCTACACCCATTATAAACTGTTCCAAGCTCCTATATATAATCAAAATGCATTCATACCTTAGGAGCAATGGAACCATGTTGATGACGTAGAAACGAGGCACAAATAAACTCGGCAATGTGATGTAGCTTTATACTCTTGGCCGCTACGTCTTCAACAAACACGTCATAGTCTTGAAGGATGATCAATTAACTCTATCTTATGACTCAAAAGTTTTTGTCTGGAATTGAGCCAAAACTACAAAGGACTCAATTGAAAATTTATGTCCTTACAATCCATTTAATACATCTCAAGATTATATAACGGTGCAATGGCTATTAACATTCGAATGGATGTTATTCTCGTAACAGGTGAGCAAGTGTCAAAGTAATCTCTTTCCTTTTATCTATAGCCTTTAGCTACAAATCTAGCTTTATATTTATCAATTGATCCATCGACTTTTAATTTCCTCTTGAATATCCACTTGCGTCCCAGAGGTTTGCATCTTGCTGGAAGGTCAACCAGTTCCCACGTATGATTTTTCATGATGGAATCAATTTCACTATTGATAAACTCTTTCCAAAAAGGGGCTTCTAAAGAAGACATCGCTTCTACGAAGTTTCTAGGCTCACTTTCTAATATATATGTTATAAAATTTGGACCAAAAGATTTTGAAGTCTTTGTCTTTTTACTGCGTCTAGGTTCGAGGCCATTATCTTTCTCAATATATTCATTTTTTATATTATTTTGATGACTACTAGATGCTATATCATAATTTCTTTTATAAGAACTTGAATCAACCACTTTATTTTTATTAGGAAATATATTTTTAAAGAAATATGCATTCCTTAACTCAATTATAGTATTTACTTGTATATCAGGAATCTCAGATTTATGTACAAGAAATCGATATACACTACTATTAATCGCATATCCAATAAATATGCAATCAACAATTTTTAGTCCTATCTTAGTCCTTTTAAGACCAGGAACCACTACCTTATCTAGACACCCCCGCACTTTGAGGTATTTTTAGGAAGGTGTTCGACCTTTCCTCAATTCATATAGTGTCTTTTGTGATTTCTTATGAGGCATTTTGTTAAGAAGATAGTTTGCTAAAAGTAAAGCTTCCCCCCACAAGTTCTGAGGTAAATCCGAACTTATCAACATAGCATTCATCACTTCTGTAACACCCCGCTCAATTAAATATCGAGCGATCAGTCCTATACCCAATTAAATCAGAGTATACAGTTGGTTCATTCTTAGCATCACTGTCAAAAAATATTTTCTTTTTGTTAATCACCTAATACTCAATTAAGCTGGTGTTAAAAAACTTTCAAATTTTATTTTAATACAATCTCATTTTACCATTACACATAATTTCATGTAATCCATTCCATAACAAGGCATAATAGATAAGTAACATCACAACTGAATTAAATGTAACTGGAATAAACTCCTCAGTTTAAATTTCACAATACAATAATCCAAATAAACTGAATGTATTAAAACTGACATAAGTAATACCATTATCTGAGATAGAGTCGAAATAACTAGAATTATTGGGAGACATGCCCTTCATGAACTAACTATTACGGATGTATGAATCAAGAGAATGAAAGCGTCTAAGAATAGTCTGCAACTCCATAGCATCCATAGTACATCAAATATCCATTCCTCTATGCCTGGCGTTCCTGTGACTGGACACCTAATATAGAAGATACAAAGGATGAGAGAATATGTAAGAAAACGGGTCAGAGCCCGATGGTAAAATATTTTTAAAAATATCAAGTGATTAATGAGTGCAGTTAAGCAATTATTATGTACATGTTAGATTCTCAAACTCTCTCTTGAGATTCTCACCTCTCATCTAGTGTGCATGCTGTGATACCCCGTATTTTTATGGCTTTTAAATTTAAGGGTTTATTAAATTTAATTGAGATAGATTAATTTAATATTAATTCGGAATTTTATTTTAAATATTTACTAGCATGACGAGAGTTAGTAATTATTGGAAAATTGTTGATTGATTAAATGTTACTTATTGAGTAGAGTAATATGTAGAATTGAATTTATTCAAATTGTCTTGAGGGAATAATATGAAAATTATGGAAATTAAGTCAGGACACGCTTGTGTCGTGTCGGGACTAAATTATTATTATTATTATTATTATTATAAGTGAATAAATTATAAGTTGCCCGTATGATCATTTCGAGTGCGCCAATGTGTTCGAAAGGGTCGAGATAGTCTGAAAAGTGTACCCGGGATTTAGTTTGGGTCTCGAGACGTTTTTAGGCCTAACCGGTAACCCGAGAAGGCATTTCGATAACTTTTATTTTTGGGCTTTAATTACCTACGAAGATTAGAGAAGTATATCAGGTGTTAGAGGTTGTCTTCTAGGGTTAGAACCTGTATATTTGACAGAGGCCATTAGAGGAGGAAGGTGAGGAACTTCCCAAGGCTAGAGCCACCATAGTTGTACCATTTTCACCACAAATATAGCCGGAGAGTAGATCAGAGGAAGGAAAACACAACCACATCATCAAATCTCAGAAATTCAGACTCATATTCTCAAGGCAAGTATCTATCTTTCTGTTTCCATGTTAATACAACATCCATGTTAGAATAGGAAGGGAAATTGTATGCTTCTTGGAGATTTCATGATATTGGAAGAAGTAAATTGATAGGTTTGAATAGGAACTATACGAGGCTGATATCCTTATTATGTGTAGAACCATAATTACGAATTTGCATGATATTTAGAGAAAGAAATCTGGTAATGACTAAGAAGTTATGGAATTTATATGATCAACTAGGGTTTGTAATAGCTTCTTGAATTAATCCCATGTAATAATGATTCCTTATAGATTTAATCAAGATTTTTCATTAGAAATCGTTTATACCTGTTACTATAACATTTGTGATACTTGGTTGGGAGTTTGGGAGAAATTGATAGAGGTTTTGAGGACTTTTGGTGATGAAACCCGTAGGATTGTATATGAAGAATTTGGGAAATATCTGGGCGATCGATCGATCGACCTTGAATGTCGATCGATCGACCCCGTTCCTTCGATCGATCGACCTCTTCTGGATTTTGAAGCTTGTTTTTTATTCATAATGATTAACCCTGTGCCACTTTGTGGGAACCCTTATACATATTTTATATACCATAATGGGACTTGGGAAAGTCTAGTAGGGTTGTAGGAAAGGTTCAGGTGATACGATTCATATGTGATTTAACCGTGGGGTTTTGGGAATATAAATTTAGTGGGAAATCATGCGTTCGTTATAGTATATCTTGTGAGAATTAAGGAAGACTTAGACCAGTAGAGTAGTGAGGGTGCACCTACTGATTTTATATTATTTTGAGAGGATACACTTAGAAAGTCGAGAAGTACTTAAGAATTTGTTATACTTAATAGAATAAAAAGAGTGATTTACTTATATGTAGAACTCGAGCATTATATGTTATGCATGGCTAGAATAATGTTATGTGTCATGGGCATACCTAGATGATTTATTTAAATATATATACGAGTGCATGTACATATATTATTTGAATATCTGTGTTTAATCATACCCGCGCTACTTGCTATCACGGAGGTTTTCGCATCGGGACAGTCTTATTCTGATGTGACCTTTATGGAGGATATTGACTTGTACCCTAGAACATAGGATTCCTTGGTACAGGCTATCTGAGAAAGATAGTCAGACGGTACTAAGAGACGTGAGGGGTATGTGCTGACCTCTTAGTGACTTGGAACTATGCTTCGCCTCCATTTTGTGTATATTGTGTTAATACAGTTCAAGAGTGATTTCGAACTAGTATTTCCCTTAGTTCGAGTGATACGAGGACTTGATAGAAGAGTATGCCAACACCATAGATTTTATGTGGGGTGCCGTTAGTATATATATTATATGTGTGACTAATATATATACGTATATCTATATGGGAACTTTCTATTGTGCGTATAAGTAGATAAGTAATGAATAAATGCTTCAACTTTATTATAAGTGTTCGGGAAATTTATAACGATAGTGAGTTGTTCCAAAAAACGTAAGAAATCTTGAAGAGAATGATTTCCTAAAGTAAATATCATAACCTTGCTTTTGACGTGATAAAATCTTATGGAGAATAAGTTAGAGAAACTTATGAGATTTATTAGTACGGTAGGCGTGCACACTAGATGAGAGGTGAGAATTATCAAGAGAGTGTCGCATACTAACATGGTTGTTGCATTAGCCGGATAACCATTTTAAATACTTGCTAAACTATTTTTAAAACTATTTTACACTCGGGCTCTGACCCATTTCCTGTCATCTTTTCTCTCTCATATATATATATATATATATATATATATATATATATATATATATATATATATATATATATATATATATATATGTATTACAGGTGTCCAGCCACAGGGAAGTCAGGCTTGGATTTTTGGACTGTTGACGTGCTGCCGCTAGTGTGGGAGTCGCAGGTCTTTGCAGTAGACGACTTTATCCTTGTTTTCTCAATATTTCATTTAGTTCTCCTTAGATAGGGCATGTGTCGCCCATTTCTAGTTTTATCTAGTCAGAGAGATTTGTACTTTTGATTTATTTCAGTATTCTGTTGTAGTTGGGATTACTTGTAATTATCACTTTGTCTTGCGATTTGGGATATTTTATTTGGATTGATTTATCTACCATGTTCTTTCATTTAAATGGTTTGGTTTTAATACTATTAATTGTATTCGTGAAAATGGATTCGTAATTAATAATAACATTCGGACTTAATTTATAAGATTGAATGTTTTGACACTTAGCTTAATTATTTATAAGGTGATTAAATAAGAAAATTGTTTTTCGGTAGTGATGAATCTTATTTGCGTTCGGCGTGTTCGAACAATGAAATATGGCAGGAAAGGGCTATTGGGCGGATAGTAGGAGGCAAGGCTTAATTGAGGTTGTAGATCATATTCGAGGATGATGACCATAGTTAAGGTCACCCCTATTATGGCACGAGAAGCCAGGACTGTAAAGACGGATAGGGCGCAACCTATGATTTCCAAATGCTGCTATAGTCGAAAGAGGTGCAAGAGTAGACTCATCCAACGTGGTACGAATAGGGAAAAGTCAGACGAAACATTGAAGAGAACTGTCAGTGAAAATTCTAGAAATGCAGAGATTGTGTGTGTTAGCCAAAGGAGGTAAAATATCCAAAGGTTGGACATATGACAGAGTGTGGCTAACTGAAAGTGAAAATTTGGAGTAAAATTTTTCTTGGCTTGTTGGAACGAAGTTATAATGGTGAGAGCCAACCATCACTTTTTGAAGTGGAATGCTAGGTCTATAGAAGGATCTTTGGTATAGTTTGACCGCATATTCCTTCATCAGATGTGTAGGATAAAATGTGGATGTTGATCTGAACTCATCACAGGAGGACCTGACAGAGGTCCATTTGTGAATATGAATCTAAACCGTTAGTGAATCTTGTATTGGAGGATGTAGATACAAATGGAGGAGAGGACTCTAAGTGGGAGATTGACTCGTAAGTATAGTTAATAACACTTAAAAGGGAATTTTGTTGGACGGTCAATTCAGAGGTTGACAATGTCATGCTTTGTCAATGGAGATGATAATGCTTCTTTGTGTGGGAAGCTAAAAGAATAGAAGAATTTAGTCAAGAATAAGACTGGATGCAAAGGTTTTAGTGTAGCACCACAAAGGGGTGTGGATACACATCAGGGGACCCATTTAAATGAGTCGGACATTTTAATTATTACCGAGCGATGGTGAATTTAGTAAGGACTACTGTAGCCAGTAGCATGTTCTTTAAGGCCAACAAGGCTAAGGGAACAATGGGGGTAGACATCAGGAATCGAGCCTACCAAAGTCCGAGAGAAGGACAATCATAATATGGTTAGTATGATCGGTGATAAGTGGATTATGTGTAACGGTATTTTGTGGAGAGTGAAATCACATGCACTAATTCTTCCCGAAGCGAGTATAGGGGACAAGAATATGGTGCCTAGTAAAGGGCAACGATTAAAGTAGTTTTGTTTTGGTTTGGACATGCGTGTTATATCCCGAGACCATTTGAGCAGTCAAGGCGATTGGCAATGTAGAAGTATGAGTTTTATTCTCGGAGGATGAGGCATCTTTTATGTGGCACGAGCGAGTCACTACATTTTGTTTATTGCTAGATTCGCATGTGAGACGAGTTTAGTACATATATCTATAACGTTAATATTATGTGAATATTTTCCCTAGTGTGGCGAGATTTTCTTTAGTGTTATCCGCGGAGGATAAATGGGTGTATTAATAGTGTTATATACTTTATTGAGATTACTCGTTTTAGTGATGTAATATACGAGTATGATATTGTCTTGGTTACAACTTTATAGTAATGGTTAGTATGATAGTAGGCAGTTATTGCAAGGCTATCGGAGTGGTTGCCTTAGTGCATCATGTTTTGTTTTGGCGAGGCCTCACCTGCGAGAGGGCCGGACTCGCACTTATGTTATCTATTTTAGAGATTTCAGAGGGGATAGTGGTCTCGAGATATTCGATCCTGGTGTGTGTAGGGACTTTGTTGTTATGATTCAGTATGTATTGGGTTTACTGTTGAGAGAAAAGATTTAACTCATTATTATGTTTAGCGCTCAGGACTTGGTGATAGGAAGAGCACATTGTTATATTTATCCTTTAGATATGTGGGAGTTAAGAGTTGTACCCATATGTTTGGGGACAGGATTTCGAGAACCCCGATTGTATGTATTCGAGGTTTATGGAATGGGATTACCACCAATACTGAACGATTGTATAATTGGCGAAATGTTCTATGTTAATTGTAATTACGGGAGGAGATGTAACTTTTCTGTCAAGAAATGTAATAAAGGGGTACATGCTATGGACGGAGGACCTAACGGATTTCGATAACCGAAATGCTAGGTAGTAGTGTATCGGGGGGGTTACTTGTTTGGATTTTGCTTTGTGAGACATCCCATGTATGAAACTTAGCGTAAGGTTGGAAGTAGGAAGATGTTTAGTCATTAATCCATGAGTTTGGTACCTCGATCGTAATAGGAGTAGGTAATTGTATCTGTAAGTTGGAAGTTGAATTAGGATTTAAGGCCAGTGGAGTCGATTGTGCGGTAAGAAAGCATTGAAAGTTTTATTTTATCACCACGAGTTGAGGGGTGGAATGATGATAAGAAGGGATAAAAATCTTGATTTCTAGGGTGATTGAGATTACCCAAGTGTTGTAATCACATTGTGAGCACAAGAAAAATAAATAATTGGGTGTTATGTATGAAGCGTATATGATGCTTACGCTAGTATGCAAGAAAAATAAATCATTCGAGTTGAAGGGACGTGGGAATAGACGTGTGGAATAAATGTTTGTGGGATTAACATAATGAAGTGGAAGTGGTAGAGTGGATTGAACACCGTGTGAAAGATGATAAATCCATATATTTGTGTGCGATCAGAGTAGCACACTGAATCTCGTTGGAAGGCTGTGGGAAGCCATTTACACAGGGGTATTCCTTGAGAAGGGTAGAATTTAACTATTTGGAGAACACTCAGAGCAAAGTTGTAATTAGTCAAATATTGAGAGCGACTGGAGCGTGTAAAGAGTGAAGATGTTAGTATGGTATAAAAGGTCATGAAGTGCACATTGTGGAGAAAAGTGCATGGGTCAAAACTTTCAGTATACGCAAAGGAAAGAAGGGGAGTATTAAGTGTCACTTAATGTGTGACATTACAAGTATAAGTCGATGTCGAGCTGGACATAGTGAGTAGTCTCCGCGGGCACAACTCATAAATAGAAATTGGTTGGAACAAGAGGATCAACTAGAGAATTTTGTGGCTATAGACAATTCCTATAATGGAAGAGGCCGATAAAGTCGATAAAGTTTCTTGGATGAGTTGACAATCTCAAGGTAAGATCAAGAGTTCCTTCGAACGTGTGTAACAAGATTCCCAATAAGGAAGTGATTAACATTCCTTTAAAGGGATTTACAATATTAGCTAGTGTGACCCAGTCTTCCTTTGAAAGGAAGGATTGCGTCGGTATGTGGTCCTACACGGTATTTTTCTGAATTAGGTTCAGATTTTTGAATCCCACCTTCAATATGTAATTTTAGGAAGCAGCGGGGACAACGTTTAGTTTTGAGAAAAGTTTTATCACCCATAATCCGTGGAGTAGGCGAGCGGTGATTGACCATTAGTGGAATAGTGTGAAAGTAATTTTGGATTCATTGTGATCGTTTCTCTTCCACAACGGTTATAACTAGCAAGTGGAGTATAGTACGGTAATTGGGGGAGGATATTACCTAATGGTAGGGTTCCGTGGGAGCACTCGTACCTGTTTATTATGAACAAGATGCTTATTGAGGTTTTGGTGTGGAAAAATCTTAACTTTTCTCACTCTGAATGTTAAGAGATAGGCGGATAATCAGAATTTTGGATTGGTTGAGTTAGAGTCTGATGACTATGGTGGAATTCCACTACTGTTTTAAGCAAACAAGAGTGGTCAGATGTTCGTATGGTTTCTCTCAGAATGGGAGTTTTGTGTTTAGATAAATTCGAGTAGTTTTCATGTAGTGAGGTGCGGCCTCCCAATGATATTGAAATAATGGGAATTAATAATGTATAGGCGTGTCTTATGCGAATGTTTTCGGATAGGAGTACAATGTGAAGTGTCTTTACTGAGAGTGTTAAACAAGCTTGCTGTGAGGCGGGGGGGGGGGGGGGGGGGGATAGTGATTTAGCTCCTTACTATGTAAATAGTTTGCACACTGATAAGGTATCCATAATTATTTTACCAGGTAGGCCTTCTTTTTCGAATTTCGGGACAAAATTCCGTTATTAGGGAGGAAGTATGTGATACCCTGTATTTTTATGGCTTTTAAATTTAGGAATTTATTAAATTTAATTGAGATAGATTAATTTAATATTAATCCGGAAATTTGTTTTAAATATTTACTAGCGTGACGAGAGTTAGTAATTATTGAAAAATTGTTGATTTATTAAATATTACTTATTGAGTAGAGTAATATGTAATTGAATTTATTAAAATTGTCACGAGGGAATAATATGAAAATTATGGAAATTAAGTCAGTACATGCCTGTGTCGTTTCGGGACTAGATTATTATTATTATAAGTGAATAAATTATAAATTGCCCGTATGATCATTTTGAGTGCGCCAATGTGTCCGTAAGGGTCGAGATAGTCAGAAAAGTGTACCCGGGGGTTTAGTTTGGGTCTCGGGCTATTTTTAGGCCTAACCGGTAAACCCGGGAGGGCATTTCGGTAATTTCTATTTTTGGGATTTAATTACCTACGAAGATTAGAGAAGTATATCAGGTGTTAGAGGTTGTCTTCTAGGGTTAGAAACTGCATATTTCACAGAGGCCATTAGAGGAGGAAGGTGAGGAACTTCTCAAGGCTAGAGCCACCATAGTTGCACCATTTTCACCACAAATACCGCCAGAGAGTAGATCGGAGGAAGGAAAACACAACCACATCATCAAATCTCAGAAATTCAGACTCATATTCTCGAGGCAAGTATTTATCTTGCTGTTTCCATGTTAATACAACATCCATGTTAGAATTGGAAGGGAAATTGTATGCTTCTCGGAGATTATATGATATTGGAAGAAGTAAATTGATATGTTTGAGTAGGAACTATACGAGGGTGATATCCTTATTATGTGTAGAACCATAATTACAAATTTGCATGATGTTTAGAGAAAGAAATCTGGTAATGACTAAGAAGTTCTGGAATTTATATGATCAATTAGGGTTTGTAATAACTTCTTGAATTAATCCCATGTAATAATGATTCCTTGTAGATTTAATCAAGATTTTTCGTTAGAAATCGTTTATACCTTTTACTATAACATTTATGGTACTTGGTTGGGAGTTTGGACGAAATTGATAGAGGTTTTGAGGACTTTTTGTGATGAAAACCGTAGGATAGTATATGAAGAATTTGGGAAATATCTGGGCGATCGATCGATCGACCTTGAATGTCGATCGATCGACCCCGTCCCTTCGATCGATCAACCTCTTCTGGATTTTGAAGCTTGTTTTTTTATTCGTAATGATTAACCCTGTGCCACTTTGTGGGAACCCTTAGACATATTTTATATACCATAATGGGACTTGGGAAAGACCAGTAGGGTTGTAGGAAAGGTTCGGGTGATACGATTCATATGTGATTTAACCGCAGGGTTTTAGGAATATAAATTTAGTGGGAAATCGTGCGTACGTTATAGTATATCTTGTGAGAATTAAGGAAGACTTAGACCAGTAGAGTAGTGAGGGTGCACCTACTGATTTTATATTATTTTGAGAGGATACACTTCGAGAGTCGAGAAGTACTTAAGAAGTTGTTATACTTAATAGAATAAAAAGAGTGATTTACTTATACGTAGAACTCGAGCATTATATGTTACGCATGGATAGAATAATGTTATGGGTCGTGGGCGTACCTAGCTGATTTATTTAAATATATATACGAGTGAATGTATCCATATTATTTGAATATCTGTGTTTAATCATACCCGCGCTACTTTCTATCACGGAGGTTTCCGCGCCGGGACAACTTATTCTGATATGCCTTTATGGGGGATATTAACTTGTACCCTAGAACATATGATTCCTTGGTACAAGCTATATGAGAAAGATAGTCAGACGGTCCTAAGAGACGTGAGGGGTATGTGCTTACCTCTTAGTGACTTGGAACTATGCTTCGCCTCCATTTTGTGTGTATTGCGATAATACAGTTCGAGAGTGATTCCAAACTAGTATTTCCCTTAGTTTGAGTGATACGGGGACTTGATAGCAGAGTATGCCAACACCATAGATTTTATGTGGGGTGCCGTTAGTATATATATTATATGTGTGACTAATATATATATGTATATCTATATGGGAACTTTCTACTGTGCCTATAAGTAGATAAGTAATGAATAAATGCTTCAACTTTATTATAAGTGTTCGCGAACTTTATAACGGTAACGAGTTGTTCTAAATAACATAAGAAATCTTGAAGAGAATGATTTCCTAAAGTAAATATCATAACCTTGATTTTCACGTGATAAAACCTTATGGAGAATAAGTTAAAGAAACTTATGAGATTTATTAGTACAATAGGCGTGCACACTATATGAGAGGTGAGAATTCTCAAAAGAGTGTCTCATACTAACATGGTTGTTGCATTAGCCGGTAAGCATTTTAAATACTTGCTAAACTATTTTTAAAACTGTTTACACTCGGGCTGTGACCCATTTCCTGTCAACTTTTCTTTCTCTTGTATATATATAAATGTATTACAGGTGCCTAGCCACAGGGGCATTAGGTTTGGATCTTTGGACTGTTGACGTGCTGCAGCTAGTGTGGGAGTTGCAGGTCTTTACAGTAGAAGACTTCATCCTTGTTTTCTCAATCATTCATTTAGTTCTCCTTAGATAGGGCATGTGTCGCCCATTTCCAATTTTATCTTGTTCAGAGAGATTTGTACTTTCGATTTATTTCAGTATTCTGTTGTAGTTGGGATTACTTGTAATTATCACTTTGTCCTGCAATTTGGGATATTTTATTTGGATTGATTTATCTAGCATGTTCTTTCATTTGAATGGTTTGGTTTTAATACTATTAATTGTATTTGTGAAAATGGCTTCGTATTTAATAATAACATTCGGGCTTAATTTAGAAGATTAAATGTTTTGTCACTTAGCTTAATTATTTATAAGGTGATTAAATAAGAAAATTATTTTTCAACAGTGATGCTAAGAATGAACCAACGTGACACTTTGAATTAATTTAATAAAGGACTGATCACCCGGTATTTAATTAGGCGGGGTGTCACACACGCCTAACGTACCTTCAAACCATACTAGTTACTATTCTCATGCTAACCAGTTCTATCCAGTCTAACATTTAAACATAGCCCAATATCGTTCCCACGTATTTCTCTCGCAATATAAGTAATACATATATATCCAATTTCTCTTTAACATGGATAAACACTTTTCAATTTAATATAATTAAGTGTTCACCAACTTAATTCATTTCAGATTTCATTATCATTCATGAATACTTAATTCACACAGTTTATAATATCACAAGTATATATATATATACAACACTGCACCCTGAGACTCAGCTGCGGTACATGCATACTCTGCTATCATGTCCGGGTACATCTCGTCACTGCACAAAGGACCATTGGTTCAATATCTCACTCGAACCATCATGACAAATCACAAATATTAGAGCCGAATATAGTTCCAAGCCTATGGGCTATTCATATACCTACACACTCATAGGACCGTCATCACTATCATTATCACAGATAGCCCGTACCTAGGTTCCATATTCTGAGGCATAAGTAAAAAATCCCACCAAAGGCTCATCAAGATATGACTGCCCTCAACGCGCAAACCTCCCTTCAATAGCAAGTAGGCTAGGTATGTCATACACACAAATCATCATATAGGTATACACTCAACCTATACATACATACATACATACATACATACATAGATATTTATATATATACATACATACATACATAGATATTTATATATATATATCAACAATATGGCATAAGCACATCCCATATTACAAGTCTCATACGTAGTATACTCATATCTCGAATATTCTATGTATCATAGTATTTTAAACCTCAATTATATTATAGGTATTCGCTCCACCTATGTATATATATCAACAAATGGGTATACTCTCATCCCATATACAAATCCCACACGTAGTATATTTATACTTTATCCCATAAACTAATAATTCACATTTCCCATTACTCCTAACATATCTTGTTAAGCGAAAGGATTTAATTAATTATTCCAATAGTTACCTTCAACCCATACTTATTGGTCCAAAACCCAAACTCATTATAACAAGCCCGAATTATACTTTAATTCCCAATAATCCTTTTTCTTGATAAAGTTACATTATGTCCAGAAATATAAAATTATAATTCGAGGCTTTTCTGATCTGATTTTGAAAAAACTTAAAACTACAAAGTTGTGCAGAACGTGATTTTATATAAGAACTCGCGATCACACTACAAATTTATGCTTAAAACAGTCCTAAAATTATTATATAATGATTGTTTTTTTTACATATTTCTACGTACGGGTTGTAACATAATTGATCCACAAAACCTCTACCAAATGATCCCAAACTCCTTATAATTCATCCTAAACGATAAACCCAAGTATGTATATGATTTATAACATAAAATCATATCAAAATCATCATGACATTTCAATTAATAATGCTAATCCCATTTTAATTCAGGAAATCTGTATTTTATCATTCTTACTTAAGAAGACGTATAAACCCCAAATTTCTTCATCAAATAAACCCAAGTTGTGTGATTTCAATTCTAGTATAAAAAAGGGATTAATACTACATGGTTTCTATTTCAATGATTAAATCAAAATCATCAAAATTCATCTCGGATTTATAAAACTTAAACAAAAATAGTTTTCTATCTACCATAGACAACATACATGCTATAGATTGCAAGAGTTAAAACACTTGCCTTTGATTTTGTAGGTCTGAACCGTTGGAGAAGATGATTCTATGGTATTCCTCTCTTTTTCAGTCACTCTCCGGTAGCGGCGGTGGTGGTGCAAGGTGCCTTTGTCCGTTAGTTTTCCTAAAACAATCCTTCCTCTCCTAGAGAAATCTTTTTCTTTCCTCAATGGATGTCTCTTAGAGTTTTGGTGAATAAAACTTTGGCTAACATATCTCTTAACTTACATAAAAATACCCAATTTTCGTAAGTACTATTCATCTCCCAAGTAAAATGACCAAAATACCTCTTTAGGGTGTCTATTCGGATCCAAATTGACCCGAGACCCAAATCAAACCCTCGGGTAGACTTTTCTGACTATTTAACCCCCTTCGGACACTTTGGCGCACTCTAAACGACCATTCAGATGACATAAAAATAATTTACTTTTCATTCCATTCAATTATAGTCCCGACATGACTCACAAACGCGTCCCGACTTAATTACCGTAATTGTCGTATTTATAAATCCCAATAATATTTATAAAGTCATAATCATATATTACTCTTAATCACTAAGTAATATTTAATATCAATCACATATTACTTTATTCTTGTAATATTTAATCCAGATTAATTCCAATTATTTTCATATAAATAACTCCAATTAATCTCCATTGATCTAACCCATTTACTTTAAATTTATCTCATTTTAAAATTTAGTAAAGTACGGGGTATTACATACTTTCCCCCTTATAATGAAATTTCGTCTCGAAATTCAGAAATTATGGCATATCTGGTGAGGACAACTCCGGGTATCACATCTCATGTAACCTCCGTCGTACCACCCATACAGTACATTACCGAATACCCTTAATAATTAACACCTCACTGATGTTATACTCTAAACCTTACCATTTAAGTTTCACTAATTAAATTTTAATTTTAAATAATCACTATCTATCCTCCTACTATTTACACTATAGTAGATTAATCAGTCTTCAAATATATACAAACTCGTCTTACTACTATGTCACATTAGTAGTTTATTCTTATTTGTACGGTATATATTTTACACACAATATATACTATAAATACTAATGTGTCACATCAGTAGTTTATTCTTTTTGTAACACCCCGCTCAATTAAATATAGGGTGATCAGTCCTATACCCAATTAAATCAGAGTATACAATTGGTTCATTCTTAGCATTACTGTCGAAAAACATTTTCTTTTTGTTAATCACCTAATACTCAATTAAGTTAGTGTTAAAAAACTTTCAAATTTTAATTTAATACAATCTCATTTTACCATTACAAACAATTTCATATAATCCATTACACAACAATGCATAATACATAAGTAACATCACAATTGAATTAAATATAACTGGAATAAACTCTCGAGTTTAAATTTCACAATACAACAATCCAAATAAACTGAATGTATCAAAACTGACATAAGTAATACCATTGTTTGAGAAAAAATCGAAATAACTAGAATCCTTGGGCGACATGCCCTACATGAAGTAACTATTACGGATGTATGAATTAAGAGAATGAAAGCGTCTAAGCATAGTCTGCAACTCCATAGCATCCATAGTACGTTAAGTATCTAATCCTTTATGCCTGGCGTTCCTGTGACTGGACACCTAATATAGTAGATGCAAGGGAGGCGAGAATATGCAAGAAAATGGGTCAGATCCCGATGGTAAAATATTTTTAAAAATAGCAAGTTATTAATAAGTGCAATTAAGCAATTATTATGTACATGTTAGATTCTCTAACTCTCTCTTGAGATTCTCACATCTCATCTAGTGTGCACGCCTAATGTACATTCAAACCATACTAGTTACTATTCCCATGCTAACTAGTTCTATCGAGTCTAACATCTAAACATAGCCCAATATCGTTCCCACGTATTTCTCTCACAATATGAGTAATACATATATATCCAATTTCTCTTTAACATGGATATGCACTTTTTCAATTTAATATAATTAAGTGTTTACCAACTTAATTCTCAGATTTCATTATCATTCATGCTTACTTAATTCACACACACTATATATATATATATATATATATACAACACTGCACCCCGAGACTCAGCTATGGTTCTTACATACTCTGCCATCATGTTGGGTACATCTCGTCACTGTACAAAGGACCATTGGTTCAGTATCTCACTCGGACCATCATCACAAATCACACATATTGGAGGCGAATATAGTTCCAAGCCTATGGGCTACACACATACGTACACACCCATATGACCGTCATCACTATCATTATCACGGATAACCTGTACCTAGGTTCTATATTCTGAGGCACAAGTCAAAAATCCCCACAAAGGCTCATCAGGATATGACTTTGCTCAACGCACAAACCTCCCGTCGATAGCTACTAGGCTAGGTATGTCATACACACAAATAATCATATAGGTATACACTTAACCTATACATATATATATATATATATATATATATATATATATATATATATATATATATATCAATAATAGGGCATAAACACATCCCATATTACAAGTCCCATACGTGGTATACTTATATCTCGAATATCCTACATATCATGGTATTTTAAACCTCAATTATATTATTGGTATTTGCTCCACCTATGTATATATATCAACAAATGGGTATACTCTCATCCCATATACAAATCCTACACGTAGTATATTTCTACTTTATCCCATAAACTAATAATTCACATTTTACTTACACTTTCCATTACTCCTAACATCTCTTGTAAACCGAAAGGATTTAATTAATTATTGCAGTAGCTACCTTCAACCCATACTTATTAGTCCAAATCCTAGACTCATTATAACAAGCCCGAATTATATTTTAATTCCCAATAATCATTTTTCTCGATAAAGTTACATTCTACCTAGAAATATAAATTACAATTTGAGGCTTTTTCGCTTCGATTTTGAAAAAACTCAAAACTACAAAGTTGTGCAGAACATGATTTTATATAAAAATGCACGAGAATACTACCAATTTTTGCTTAAAACAATCCTAAATTTTTTATACAATGTTCATCCTTTTTCTACATATTTATACCTATGGGTTTTAAATAATTCATCCTCAAAACCTCTACGAAATGATCCCAAACTCCTTATAATTCATCCCAAATGATATACCCAAGTATGTACATGATTTATAATATCAAACCATATCAAAATCATCATGGAATTTTGATTAATCATGCTAATCCCATTTTAATTCAGAAAATCTGTATTTTATCATTCTTACTTAAGAACACATATAAACCTCAAATTTCTTCATAAAACAAACCCAAGTTTCGTGATGTTAATTCTAATATCGACAAGGTATTAATCCTATATGGTTTCCATTTTAAGGATTAAATAAAAATCATCAAAATTCATCTTTGATTTATAAAACATTAAGAAGAATATACAAACAAGAAGTTATTTTTATCTTCCATGGTATTAGAGCCTAAGGCTGTGTCAATGGCTATTCTATAATAACTGCTATACTACAGGTGCATGCTTGGGAGATAATCACGCATCTTTTAACAAAGACCCCCATTTTTTTAATCTTAATTACAAATTCATGTTTCCGAAAAGGTATCACTATAGGCACTTGACTTAGCCACTTTAATTTAGTATTCTAGCACTCCACTAGTGTCATTAAAATTAAAAAGTGTCACAAAAAGTATTTTTGCGGTGTTAGAATACAAAAATAGAGTGCTAGTAGTTGTACCATGCCCAAAATTTTGAACTAAAAGATATCCATTAATTACTCCATAGGATATAAAAAATAACATCATGAGATCAAGTTTTCTTTTATTTATTTTACCTCATCGCAAATTAAAAGGCATCTTACTGGGGAAAAATGTTGTGTTCGATGCTCTTTTTCCTTAACTTGTGATGTGAGAATAGTTCCAAAGATCTCTATCTTCTTATGGCGTTTACTTAAGGAGGGGATTCCCATTGATGAGTATCTCAAATGTATCAACATTCCATTTGCTTCCAAATGTCGATGTTGCACAATAGAGAGTGAGGAAGGCAAAGACCACCTTTTTATTAAAAGCACTCTGGCTCAATCTATTTGGAATCGATTCAGCACTCTTCTTAGTTTAAATTCAACTGTTACTACTTTCAAGAGTAACTTAATATCGTGGTACTCGAAAGGTGAGAAGATTAGAGCCATTTTAGGTCGCATTATCCCCCCTTTTATTTGTTGGCACTTATGGTGTGCTCGAAATAAGTGCAACTTGATGGTGTTCCTATGAAAGAATCTTTTATTTTCAACCAAGTTTGTGTTGAAATTAGACTAGCTTTTAAGATTAATCCGCTTTGTACTCCTAGAAACTCCTATTGCTTAGATATTCTAGATTCCTTCCATAAAATTGGAGAACATATTTCTAGCCATTGATGTAAGCCACGGGTGAGGGGATATTCCTCACTAATTTTTGTTTAATAATAAGCTTGAGAATTTCCTTAAAAAAAAATTATAAAACTTAAAAAAAAAATCTTTTTCTATATACCATGGATAACATACATGCTATAGATTATAAGAGTTAAAACACTTTCCTTTGATTTCGTAGGTCTGAACCTTTGGAGAAGATGATGCTATGGTGTTCCTCTCTTTTCCAGTCACTCTCCGGTGATGGTGGTGGTCGTGTAAGGTGCCTTTGTCCCTTGGTTTTCCTAGAACAATCCTTCCTCTCCTTGAGAAATCTTTCCCTTTCGTTAGTGGATGTCTCTTAGAGTTTTGGTGAATAAAACTTTGGCTAACATATCTCTTAACTTATATAAAAATACCCAAATTTCGTAAGTACTATTCATCTCCCAAGTAAAATGCCCAAAATACCTCTTTGGGGTGTCTATTCGGTTTCAAATTGACCCGAGACCCAAATCAAACCCCCAGATAGACTTTTCTGACTATTGAAACCCATTCGGACACTTTGGCGCACTCGAAACGGCCATTCGGATGACATAAAATAATTTACTTTTCATTCTATTCAATTATAGTCCCGACATGACTCACACGCATGTTCTGACTTAATTACCGTAATTATCGTATTTATAAATCCCGACAATTTTTATAAAGTCATAATAATATATTACTTTTGATCACTAAGTAATATTTAATATCAATCATATATTAATTTATTCTAGTAATATTCAATCCAGATTAATTCCAATTATTTTCACATAAATAATTCCAATTAATCCCCATTGATTTAACCTATTTATTTTTAATTTATCTCATTTTACAAGTAATTAAAATAATGGATATTATAATTTCTTTTAGATTTCGTTTTTTGCGTTCTGCAATCTCGTTAGATTGAGGTGAATAAGGAGCGGTAGTTTGATGAATAATTCCGTGTTTTGAACAAAATTGTTCAAAAGGGGAACATATTCACCTCCTCTATCTCTCCTAACTACTTTAATATTTTTTCTAAGTTTATTCTCAACTTCATTTTTATAATGTTAAAAAATATTTACCGCCTCATCCTTGCTTCTAAGCAAATATACATAGCAATATCTTGTGCAATCATTAGTAAAAGTAATTAAATACTTTTTCCCACCTCTTATTTGTACAAATTTTAAATCACACATATCACTATGAATTAACTCAAGAGGGTTTGTACTTCTTTCAACATTTTGAAAAGGATTTTTAGTTAACTTTGATTCCACACACGTTTCATACTTGTGACTTGATTCAATACTAAATTTTGGTATTAAATCTAAATTAATTAATCTATAAATAATATGATAATTAACATAACCTAATCTACCATGACAAACATTACAAGACTCAAGAAAATAAAAAGAAAATGCATTATTATTATTATTATTATTATTATTATTAATAGGCATTACAATCATTACATTGAGTTTGAAGAGCCCATCGCTCAAATATCCTTTACCCACACACATTCAACTCTTAGTGAGTACATATTTATCAAATTCAAATACAAGTTTAAACCCCTTCTTGCTAAGCAGTGATCCTAAAACCAAGTTCTTTTGAATACCGGGGACATAAATCACGTCGTTGAGAGTAAGTTCCTTTCCTGAAGTCATCTTGAGTATAACTTTCCCTTTTCCTTCAACCTTTGAAGTAAAAGAATTTCCCATGAAAAATTACTCCTCGTGATCAGAGTGTTGGTAGGAAGTAAACATATTCTTTTCAGAACATATGTGGCGAGTGGCCCCAGTGTCTACCCTCCATTCCCTACTGTTTCTCACCATGTTGACTTCAGAACCACGACCGAGAGTCTCAAATCATTAATATTTTCAGACATGTTCTCAACTTCAATGACATTGGATTGTTCTTTCTTATGTTTATTATTTCCTCGATTTTTCTGATTACGATAATCTTTAGCACGATGTCCCCACTTGTCACACACAAAAAAATTTTCATCGAACTTTTTAAAGTTTCCACTTTTATGCCCTTTGTTTGGCCCGCCTTAGTTCACACGCTTCTTTTTCTTATTCTTGCTACTTTGCCCTTCTTCCACTACATGCCCTTTGCATTCCATAGGATTTCCAATTTTCATTTCTGACACTCGATTATCCTCTTCAATCCTTAACCTCACAATCAAGTCCTCAAGTCCCATTTCTTTACGTTTATGTTTCAAATAATTTTTGAAATCTTTTCAAGATGGTGGTAATTTTTCAATCATAATAGCCACTTGAAAATACTCACTTATTTCCATTTTTTCAGAAAAGATTTCATGATAAATCAATTGGAGCTCTTGGACTTGACTAATGACAGTCTTTGAATCAACCATTTAAAAATCCAAGAATCTACCGACAACGAATTTCTTCATTCAGGCATCTTCTGTTTTGTATTTTTTATTCAAAGACTCCCACACCTCTTTAGAATTTTTAAGAGGGCTGTAAACATTATATAATGTGTTTTCTAGATTACTGAGGATATAATTTTTACATAAAAAATCAGCATGTTTCCATGCATCCACATCGACAATTATTTGCCTGTCAGTTTTACCTTCTTTCAAAGTTAGTTCCCCTTCATTAAGGAATTTTTCCAAGTTCAAACTTGTTAAATAAAATAATATTTGTTGTTTCCAACATTTGAAATCAGTATCTTTGAACTTTTCGGCGTTTTCACCATGTTCAACATTAGTTGGTACTACCACAACTTGCAAAGCAGAAGAAAATGCCTTTTTTGTTTTAAACAGAAATAAATGTATGTTTATACCAGGATATGTGAGTGAAAACTTATATTATTATAGTGTCATGAATGTAACGAAAATTAACTTGTTGGAAATTCTTTAAAAAATAAGTAATGATATACTAATTTTCTGAGTAACAGAAATACATGAAATAAATAAATTATTTTTCTGTATAATAAAAAAAATTCTTTTACAAAGAACCTTTATAGAATGTAAAAACAATATTTTGTAATACTGAAAATACTTTCTTAACACACCAAGTATTATAAAATATTTCAGTAACTAAGTAACACAAAAAACCATTCTGGAATTAAAATATGTGAAAAAGTCCTTTAAGATTGTTATCCAAAGTGATTTTTAATTATATCACAAATATTACGAAATTTGTAATTACAGAATAATTACAAAAAATTAAATGCAATGACAAAAAAAATTTGATTGAGGCAAGTGGTAAACACTCTGACCTTAAAACGAATTTTGCCCTGAATTAGTGTTTCTTGGATGCAACGACAATTGTGTCCCAGGATACAACAATCTTCACTTGCAAAAGTAGCACCCCAATTTGCAACTCTGTTTGAACCAACTATTTAGAACTCTCATATGAACTCACTGATTATGGACTGACTGTCTGGAATTTTGTAACCTTTAAAAAAGACCCCGTGTCACTTATTTATAAAAAAATAAGTGGCAGTTAAAAAACGGTTACAAATCCCAACAGTCAACTATTGGGAATAACCGAATTTAATACTAAAAGGAAAAATAAAAACAAAAAAGGACTGGAGTGGGCTGGAATAAAACTGGTCCGAAATAAAAAAAATAAAATAAATGAAACCTGAAATTAAATAAAAAATCCCAATAGAATTCGCCCCCCAAATTTTATACCTTAGTTAAGTTAAAGCCCCAAGGCCCACAACCCATGAGCTCTGAGCTCGAGCCGGGTCAGGAGGGTGGCGGCGGTCGCGCGCATGTGGGCTTGGAAGCCAAACCTGGCCCATGTAATTCCTCCCTCCTTCAAAGAGTTGGGATACCCTAAGGGCACCAAGCCTTTAAGCCAAATTGGGTTATATTATGCCACACCCATTTTATACATTCTTCCTATGTGGGATAAGCTTCAATTTCTCATTCAATAATTTTCCATTTTACCACACCCATTTTACCATTTTCCATGTTCCAAGTGAGTACTTTGAGCTACAATTTCTCATTCAATAATTTATGGTTTTTCGTATGTGAGTATACCATGTTATACTCCTTGCGAAGGTGAACGAGTTACCACTTTGAGTTATCTCGAAAGATGTGTGGATCCCATAATAAATTGACCCCAAAGTTGACCAAAATCTGATTTTGCAACTTAAGAAAACCCATAATTTCTAACATTTTAAAATTATCAAATTATAATTACGAGTTTTACCAACCGTTAGACCAACGAATAAACCAAAATCAAATCGCGCGATATATCGGTAAAATTGATTTTTTGCGATAAAATCATTTTTTCAAAAAATACGGTAATTTATGTAAATTTCTCGTTGTAGTAATTTTGGTTATACTCGATAATTTTAGTAGTAAAAAATTAACAGTCCACTTTTAGGATGTTTTAATCGCATCCAAAAAAATAGCCCAAATTCAGAGACAGGTAGTTAAGCAACAGAACATAACAATATACATAATATAGTAATATACAATGAAACTAAGAAATTAAGAACAAGAATCAGTAAATGAAGGACAAACATCAATTATGAACAATAATAGTAACAGTAATATACTTTGATCTATACACGAACAGAAAAAAATCTACCTTGTGAGTCATGAAAAGGAAAAATAGAAAAAAAATCAAATACTTGATTTATACACGAATAGAAAAAGAAATCCTACATGAAAACCCTAACTAAAATGTACCATAACACTCTATAAATTTAGATTGAATTTATACGAATTAATTTCTATAAATCAGTATGAATTTTATACTGATTTGGATTTATACAGAGCTCAAACCCACATGAACACGAACAGAAAAAAAATCAGTGTAAATTTATACACAAGCATATGATGATTTCTACATAAGATCAGAAGAAATGTGCCACGAGTGATTTATCTCCGCAGAAGATCAAATAAAGAACAAAGATCGTAATAACAAATACCTGATTTGTCTCCGTAGGTAGTTGAGCAAATGGATCATTGTGAGCAGGTGGTTCCATGGTGTTGAGAACGTCATGAGAGAGAGAGGAGAGCGGGGTTGAGTGCGCCATTAGAGAGAGAAAGATAGATAGATAGATAGATAGATAGATAGATAGATAGATAGAGAGAGAGAGAGAGAGAGAGAGAGAGAGAGAGAGTTTCATGAAATGTTAAGAATAGGGTTTTGGTTTTGGGGCCCGGTTGTTTTAGAGGCTTAGAAACAAACAGTTGACTATAGTAAAATATGTAGAGTTATAGTAAATAAATGGGTTGGGTTGTAATATATATATATATATATATATATCATAGAAAATAAAATATTTTTGTAAATCGGTAAATCGATTTTTAGAATGTTAAAACCAAAACCAACCATAAAAAAATCGGTATCGGTTTCAGTAAATAAAAAATGTAAACCATTACCACTAATTTTCGGTAAAAAACGGTACGGTACGGATTTTTACCGTTCCTTGAACACCCCTATCATTGATAGATTATAATACTTTATTACTGTTGATGCCAAAAATTACCCATCTACATGGACCACTAAGAAAGAGACACCTATCATCCTAAGTGGTGATTAATTACTTGGTCGGCTCCCGAAGAGAGTTAATCGGCACCTGAGGACAGTTATTCGGTGTTCTGCCCGACTAACATAAAAAAGACGAATCATCCAGAAGATCAAAATCCACTGGTGTAGAGTAGCTAACAGTCATTGTACATGATAAGACCAATAGTTATATTCATTGTATATAGATATAAATGTCTGAATATATAAAGACATTCTATCTTTTAGACTCCCATCACTATAAATACATGCCCTCCCTTAGGTAAAGGGACATCTCTCAATAATTCACATCACTTTACACATCTCTACACATGTATCTCTCTCTAGATAAGAAAACAATTCAATCATTCTCATCACACTGTATTGTGCTATTGTAAACCCCTGGAATAAAATAACAGTGGACGTAGGCTTTCTTTAATAGCCGAACTACTTTAAAAACCTTGTCTCTTATATATTTGATGTGATTGATTATCTCCACTTCATCTTCAATCTCATCTTCTTCATAACTTCACTTTATCTGTTGTTGATGCCTATAAGATGACATAGGCCATTTCTAGTCATCAACAGATTGAGGCCGTCTGTATGACGAAACATAAAAATATTTCCATTCTTATTAAAAGAGATGACGATCATCTGCAAGAGATGAGTTTTTCTGTCTCTGCGTATAACCAATTATATGTTTTACATACATCTTTTGATTCAATTATGATTTTTGTATGTTTATATTCATAAACTAGTTATCCAATTTGTATTTACGAAATCTGCAAAACATTAGATATCTTGATCACAAGTTTTGTATGAATCCTTGAAAGTATGAAAAATATGATTATCTACTGGATTACATCAGATATGTTAATTCCCATAGTTATGTTTGCCAAGAGGTTTGATACCTAAGATGTTAACTACATTTGAATAAATTGTATACTCAATTTTCATTGATCTATAAATCTGCACAACCATGTTAATTTTTTGATAATTTTAATTATTGATTTTGAGATGAATTACTTCTTGAATTTTCATGATAAATTTTCATTATATGTTTTTTTATCTGTACAAAGAAAATAAGACGAGATAAGAAAATATATATGTTGTATTCAATTTTCTGGACAAACCTGTGCATAGGGTTTTGATTCCCATATCTGACATCTTCTATAAGGGAGTAAACGTTCAAAACAGTTCCATCTCATCGAGAATGTTGGTCATATTATTACGTACATATTTGTTCAAATTTCTTTCAATAGATATATTTTTTACAAAAATATACAAATTCTGGACACACAAGCAATCTTCAATCACACGATTTGTTCTAAACTGAGACATGCAAGATTTCATGGGGTGGTGGAATTTCATCGACCTTTGATCTTCGATATGTGATTTTGGACTGTCATCCATCTAGGTACCACTAACAGGCGGTATATGTTTGGACACAAACTAGATAGTTTTTTTGTTTGCAAACCCAGTTGGAAAATATACGGTCAAACCCAATTTTCATTTCGGCACAAAATTTTCAGTGGTGTGGAAATAATTTCTAAAATAGGGTTCTTAATCTGACCTATTACATGGCCTCACCGACCAGCTAACTTTTCTTAATTAAAATTATAACTCCAAGAGAGATATTAAGGGATCGTTTTTATCTCCCTTTTATCCGGACAATCATGGAAACCAGTGGTACCTGGGATTATTTATCATCTCACCACGACCAAAGTCCATAAGTAATTCCTACCACATCTCTAATTTTAATTTCCTCCCAAATTTGACCAAGGAATGGTGGCAAACGAGATACAAAAATCAAGCGGGGACTCATCATCAACATTATCGAAAGTTAGCAAACGCTATATGAAACGTTTCACACCAGCAACCTCGCTGTATGTACCCATCATGGTCGGCAACGTAGTCATATACCCAAGCATTAAAGAAATTTCTTTATTAATTACCTAGAAGGAAAAATATGTTGGTCAGTGATTATTGTGTAGCAAAAACATACTGGTCGGCATATTCTTATCCAGGTCGGCATCATCTGCTTACTGGTCAGGGGTTTCCCCAATTACTAGTCGGTGCATTTATTGTTGGTCGAAAAAGAATAATATGATACTCGGACCACTCATTTTTGATTATCTATCATTGTATTATAATAGGTGAAGATCACCATCTAATACTGATCGACACCATTTGATATGGTCACAGTACCAGAGTTTAGTAACCGGTATCGTACAGTTGTTGGTCGGCGATAAGTATTATGGATCTTGAGGGGTTCCCGACCTCTTATTTGTTGATCAGTCACAACTATTGTACAGGTTGAGGGGTTCCCGACCACATATTGTTGGTCAGCGATAATAATTCCTTGCTGGTCGGCAGCCATATAGGGATGCTCAATAGCATCTATATTACTAGTCGATACAATCAACTATTGATTGGTGGAAAATAACATATCAAAACATGAATCACAGAGAAAACTCGTTAGGAACATTTGGGACTCTCTCAACAGCTGATCGGGTCTTAGACTTGTTTAAATAAAACCTTACTTGTCAACAAAGACTTTTGGTTTCTTACAACAATCATCTATATTTCATAACTTTCTGCGAAATATTTATATTTACCGAATTTCTTACACCAAATTCATATATTTCATAGCTTCCCGTGAAAATAAACCCAACCTATATTTGACTATATGTTTGGACTCAAATAATTTTGAAAAATATAGCTTAAACAATTATGTAAATATTTGATAGAAATCTACTCACTCATTATGTACTCTGCATAAAATGTATTTCTCAATTTTTATTGCTTGATGCTTGAGTAGATACATATCATAGATTATTTGGCTGATGTGACACCCCGACTAATTAAACACCGGGTAGCTACTCCTTTATAAAATTAATTCAAAATGCCAAGTTGGCTCAGTTAATAGCATCACTGTCGAAAATGTTTTATTATTACTAACCACCTAGTATTTAAAAAGTAAGTGCCAAATTTTTATTAAATCTGATTAACATGCAACAAGAGTAATGAATAACTAAATAACACTATTCACCATACTGAAGTAACAAGAATAACCATCACAATATGTAAATAAAACCTGGAGGAAAAACTCCTCAATACAAATCCCACAACTGATATGTAAACTGAAATAAATAACTAAAACTGAATACTGAGCAATACATGCTAGAGTCTGAAAACTGAAATGTAAAAATGCTCTAAATAGGAATGGGCAACATGCCCTACAACTGATAGATAGTGACTCTGGAATCCAAAAGATAGAAGCGTCTATGAGCAAATCCCTGTAGCTCCCACAAACAGCTACAGCTCGTCACCTGAATGAGTACCTATGCTTGGTGTCCTTGTGGCTGGGCACCTAAAAATGTTTTACAAGAAAATATATTTGAAAGCAAATGGGTCAGAGCCCGAAAGTGGAAATCATTTTAAAAACCTGCAAGTGCTTTAAAAACATTTAAAACATTAAATGCAAAGTACATGTTAGGACGTGCACTCACATAATATTCTCACCTCTCGTCTAACTGTGCACTCCTAACGCAAGTACCCATCTATAACTACCCATACTACTAGCTAACTGACAACATAACTAGCTAGATTACTACGGGTTCTACCCATTTACTCGGTTCCATATAACATAATAACTCTCGTAATTAAGTAGAGGTTTACTGTGAACACAGTTACTAAATATGCCAATGATATAATTATCAGTTAACTCATTATATAACTCGAAACAATACCGTAATATTTTTACAACATTAACATGAGGATTCCCGTATATTATTCATCTCATAAATATACAATACAAGCACCCCGCAATCTAAGCTGTAGTGCACACATACTCTGCTATCCATCCCGGTACATCACGTACATAAGGATCACATATTCCGAATCTCTCAGGAATAGTTTACCGATAACAACATCACAAATAATGGAGGCGAACACAGTCACCATCTCATGGGTCACGCACATACCTACGCTCCCATGGTCATGCAGACTTATTAATATCACAATAAGTCCTTCTATGATCTATGTTCATCAAGGTACCAGTCTATATCCCCCCCGTAGGCACACAAGGATTAGAGGGTCCTAAGCGAACGAAACCTCCCGTGATAGCAAGTATGGTAGGTATGTCATACAAACAATCCATATACTAATACTAAGTAAACACACATCTTAGTAATACCGTATTTTAATCGTAGTACATATCGCATTCTCGTACTAACTAATTATCACAACTTATTTTATTCCGGTTCATAATTATACGCGCTATAATTCATCCTCACATCGTAGTAATCACTCACGTCTCAACCCAAATGATTCATTGAATATAATTCTCGTATATGCTTTACTCATCCCAGCAACCCAAAAGTCCCAAATCAATCACTATATCATCAAAGGGATGCTAACTCTACCCTTGAACCATCTCCCGGAACTCCAAAAGTCAAAACAGTCCAAAAAGGGTCAAACTGTCCACTCGTTAGAAGTCTCGTTCGAACGAGGCTTCGAACGAGTTTGGACTGTCAGGTCGTTAGAAGTCTCGTTCGAACGAGACTGTTCGAACGAGATCCCAGTTCGTTCGAACGAACTGACCCTTCTAACGATATCTCGTTCGAACGAGATATCGAACGAAAATCCTACTCGTTAATAACGACTGGTCAACTCGTTAGAAGCTCGTTCGAACGAGCTCGTTCGAACGACCTGGGGGCTGCTTCTAACGAGATGCCAGTTTCGGCCCAGAATTTCCCAAAAATCGTTTTTCACCATTTTTACTCCTCAAACCTCTTCTAAAATTCGTTCCCACAATATATTGAGTTCTCTAAACATCCTCAAACATGTTAAGGGGTTATACTAACATCATTAAAGGGTTTGATATCATCTAAACATCATTAAATCACAATTTCTACACTAATTCCCAATTTTCTTCAAGAACATAAACCCTAACTTTTTCTCCTCATAAATTCCCAGATTTTAATTCGTTTATACATCACCTAGATATGAAATATCCGAAACTAAATCTCCCAACAATGTTTCTACATGCAAACCTATCCCAACATTCAATAATAACTTCAAATTTCATGGGTTTTCTTTTAATCTTTCAAGGACAATTAAGATTCTTCAATTTCTAACATGGAAAAGACATTCTCAGTAATTAAATGGAAATAAAGTCACTTGCCTTGGTTTGATTTCTGAATTTGGTGTGGATTCGGTGTAGAATTTCTGCAGAATCTCTCTCTCTCTCTCTCCTTCTCCAAGCTTTCTTCTCCAAAAGGCTATGGTGGCTAGGGTTTTGCTTTGGGGAAACTTATGAAACCTAATTTCAATAAACCTCCGTAGCTTGTTGGGTTAATAAGGGTTGGTTGGGGTCAATCCTTATCAGATTACAACTCTCAATTTTCGTCACTTTTACTTACCCAAAAATACCAAATTACTAAAATACCCTTTAAGTTACCGGTACGGTCTAAAATTACCCCGGGATCCAAACTATACCCCCGGCTAGTGTTTTCTGACTATCTCGACCCTTCCGGACGCGTTGGCGCACTCAAAACGACCATACGGATTATCGATTTTAAATTCACTTTTTTTTTAATAAAATATTATACCGTGACGCGGCGGTCCCACGCGTCTCAACAAAATTTCTAAAATGCCGTATATAAATCCCACGACAAATTTTATAATACCAAATACATATATAATCATATATGCACATAATCAAATACCAATTCGCATCACATCAGTATTTATAACCCGGATTAATTTCCAATTAATACGCATTTAATTAATTAATCCCAAAAATAAATATAGCCAAAAGTACGGGGTATTACAGCTGAATAAATGATTCTTATGACGTCTATTTAATTTAGCCTCTATAAATGTTCGGGAAAACTTATCAAGTTCAACAGGTACAAGATTCAGTCCCAAAGAATGTTCTGCCACAATCTTAAACTTCTAGAAAATATTATTAATGCTCGACACTATACAATTTTGCCTCGACATATCATCCAGACACTATTTATCTTCTTATTGCTCTGACATATATGCTCGAGCATGAATCATTCTCTATGTCCATTCAGATGATTATGCATATTCTATATTCATCTCGGCAGAAGCTCGACAAAACATTTATTGTCATATATTCTATCTCAAAGAGATCTGCCACATTTATTATATTTTACTCCAACAGATAGTTGGTCAGGATAATTCTGATTTATATTCAGTCCCGGCAAATGGTCGGCATATTCGATCAATCATCGATATTACATTTATTATTATTCAAATGTAATAGGGTATGGAAATCTATTTTTCTAACAATCACCAACAATCTATTTCTCTAACAATGCAGGATCATTCAGTCCCATTATGCATTATTTAAAGGCCCAGACATATTCTTGGTCGGCACTTCCAATATTTATTTGGATTTCTCACTAGCATGGATATTAAATGCAAATTATATAGCCCCGACGAATTTTTAGTCATTATCAGCCGCATGTTCATCCAACATTATATTTACAATTCATTTTAGAAGCTCAAGCATGCTTATTATTTGATCTTATCAAACGAACAACATAACGGACATTATACTGCAACAAAGTACCGATTCGGGCATTATTATTATCGAATATTCTTATCATTGTTCAGTCTTCTCTTAAAAAATATAGGGCTCCGGCTATTTCCCCATATACCAATTTATATATGAAGACTTACAGCCGAGACGACTTCTCCAAAAGAGAGTTCACATTCAGAAATGTAAGGACATTTTTGTCCATTGTCAATATGTATGTTGTACGCCGTTACACCGTTGAAGAAATTCAAGATCGCATCTACATCAACGGATCCAAATATCAAAACGTCTTCAACATCATAACCTCTGCGAGAATGAACTTGGTAAAGTTTTTTTTTAAGTCCCTTAAAGTTTCATACTTAGTATTGGGAAATTTTTATAAAATGATTTTTTTATAAAAATAAGAAGTAAGTTTTTTCAAGCAAAATGAAGTTTTTATAAGATTTTTTTATTTTTTGGTAAATCGGACCGGTCCGCCCATATTAAAAATGAACCGATCCGCCTCCATACCGGACCGATCCGCTTTGCACCAGAAACAGTAAACCCCAAATCGCAGGCAAACCGAAGATGCCTCTTTAAAAAATGAACCGATCCGAGGTCGGACCGATCCGCCTCCAAAAGCGGACCGATTCGCTTTTGATAAATTCGATCAGTTCCGTGAGATGTTTTACCACCAATTCATATTTCCTGTAAATATACCTATTTCGATGGTGTATTTTTCAAGTCTTTGAGAAAACGTTTCTAAGAGTTCAAACACAACAAGACTTCGTTTTTTGATGTGCCAAACATCTTTTTGATTCACACACAAAAATCCCAATTACTTTTGTGACTCTTTTGGAACCCTCGAACACAAGCTTTGCTATTCTTCAACCTTTGTGGGGAGATCTTTGCAACCGAGGGCTGTGTGTCATTGCCGAGGGAGTCTCTACAAAGTGTTATGGCTGCGTGTCATTGAGGAGAGCTGCGATTCTTCCTTTGTTGTTTGGGCTGCGAGTCCTTGGAGGGTGCTGCGTGTATTCTCTTGCTGAGTTCAAGACTACATGTCTTTGTTGGTTGGCTACGCATTGATCCATTGCAGATTTCTCTATGTAATTGTAAGTTGTGATTTATATATTCATAGTGAAATAAAGGTTTTACCCGAAAGGTTTTTTTTTCCTGAAATCTGTGTCTCAGCATATTTTTGTGTCACATACTTTATTTATTTATGGGTTGACACACGCACCTTAGATGCATGCTTAGGGGATGAATTAAATAAAGGTTGATTGAAAACTTACGAATTTAATTTAAATCAATTATCACACAGTCGCACTTTTCAAGAAAGAGCCAAAAAGATTAAATCATCCACAGTGCTTATTTAACAAAACAATCAAACCCAAGTCAAAGGAGGAATCAAGATCCCCAATAATTCTTGGCCCAACAACCAAGAAAATTCGAGACAATACTTTGGTCCATCGTGATTCCTAAATAGGAAGAAATGGTTTCGAAAGATTCCTAAATAGGAATAAAATTTTTGTATAAAAATCAAAAAGTTTTTATCCGAATTGATTAAAATGGAGGAAGAACATTGCGAAGATTCCTAAATAGGAATGTAGACACATATTCCACATACGCTTGGTCACCACAGGGAACTAATGCTAAACCTAAAAATTTAGGTGCATTAGTAGAACCTATGGCAATACCACTGCTAACTAGTGCTAAACCTAAAAATTTAGGTGCGCTAGTAGAACCTATGGCCACATCATTGGTAGCTGGTGCTAAATTTAGGCAAATACCTAAGTGTATCAGTAGAACTAAGATGTAACAAGTTCATCCAGATATTCAGAAATTAAAAGGATAAGTTAATAAATTGCATTTCATTTATATGAATAGTGATTACATGCAAATATTACTTTACAATTTAAATGCATGATAATTACAAAAACGCTAGTGAAATATTTTACAAAGTCCAGCAGGTCGGCTGCCAATCACCAGCAATATTTAAAGACCGAGAATGTATTCAAAGCTCATATTCCATTATTGGGGGCTAATTGTTCATGTTACTAAGAAATTCCATGGAGTTCAAGAAGAATTGATGACATTACCAGCCGAACATCGAATTCAGTTCCAAATCACAACATAATAAAAAAGATCACTAGCCAATCATCATCCAAGAGTTATTTTTCACATGTTGTCGAAGATCAAAGTCACATTCAGCATATACATCACTTGGATCTCCACTACTCTTGTTCCAATCAACATTGAGTAAGAATTTGTACTTATATCTAGATCCACTACTAGCTCGTCACTAATCAAATTGAAGAATGGGGTTCAAAATCTTGCTTATTACACTAGCAAAGCATTCAGAGGAGCAAAATTCAGAAAAATTAAACGTGTATAGTCGACACTCAGTTGGTCGACTTCGAAGATAGTTGGTCGGCTAACCAACCAACCAACCAACCCACCTGAAGATTATGATATCATTTCTGCATTCAAATTCCCAAGGGTAATCCATAGTTCAAGTTGCCTGCCGAGTAGAGTTCCTCAAAAGAAAGATTAGCTCCAACGCAACCATCAGTCAACCTGAATTATCCATTGTCCAGGAGATAGCCCACTCATATATTGAATAAATAAAGAAGGAAGATCAATTTTTTCATTATGTACGGGCACCAATCAACGTTTCAGAATAAATACTACATCCTCTCAGTAAATCATCAAGCATGGAGCATTGGGGGCTTCTGTTGACGCCAAAAATTACCCATCTACATGGACCACTAAGAAAGAGACACTTATCATCCTAAGTGGCATTTTATTACTTGGTCCCGAGGAGATTTAGACAGCACCTGAGGATAGTTATTCGGCATACTTCCCGACCAACATAAAGAAGACGAACCCTCCAGAAGATCAAAAGCTACTGGTGTAGAGTAACTAACACTCATTGTACCTGAGAAGACCAACAATTATATTCATTGTATAAAGATAAAAATGTATGAATATATAAAAAAATTCTATCTTTTGGACTCCCATCACTACAAATACATGCCCTCCCTTAGCTAAAGGGACATCTCTCAATCATTCACATCTATTTACACATCTCTACACATGTATCTCTCTCTGGATAAGAAAACAATTTAATCATTCTCATCACACTGTGTTGTGCTATTATAAACTCCTGGGAATAAAATAACAGTGGATGTAGGCTTTCTTCAATAGCCGAACCACTTTAAAAACCTTTGTCTCTTATAATTTGATGTTATTGTTTATCTCCACACCATCTTCAATCTCATCTTCTTCATACCTTCACTTTACTATATGATTTTATTTAGTAAATAATTTGAATGATTTATTTAATACTCATATTAGTATTCATATGTAAAATATATTTGTTAAAATGGAACAGTTCAATATTATAGTTACTAGAATATATAAACTTATTTTTTTCACAACTACCCTTATATTATAATATCATTCTATCCTTATCCCATCATCGTGCTAGTGTTGTGTGCGAATTCTTCATTAACCAATTACATGACACTATTAAGGGTGTACATAGTTTGAATTAGTTCAGTCATTTATGAACTCAGAATTAAAATCAAGATTGTCTTAATTTAATAATTTTAAAATTGGAACCGTTCATTAAAATGTCATTACACGGGTTTATGATAAGAGAAGAAAGAGTTTTTGTGACGGTGAAGAACTTTTTTAGAATATAATAAAAAGGCTTGAACTAAACGTTAATTAAAAAAATATCGAGCAACTTTTCATCGATAGCCCTTATAAATAACCTTTTGTTTAGAAGTAAGTTTCACAAAAGTTAGAATCAATTAAAATTGAGAATTCAACAATAATAAAACAACTATAAACAATAGAAGTAATAATATTATAGAATTGTAAATTTCAATACATACTCAACAAAATACATAGCACGTTAATCTATAGATTACTTATATTGCAACTTGTCGTAACAGTGCAACTGGTATACATGTCAATTTTTTTACAACACTTACAATGCCGTGGGAAGGACTCATATCCCAATTGTCTTATCATAACAACACATATTTAGTTAATAAAAATAGTATAGGGACATTTTTATTTACAAACTTTATCCAATGATCTGAAGATGGTCTTACATTCTACTTGTTTGGTGTTTTGGGGTTTAGCACAATTTGAAACATGTAAATATTATATGCGAACGTGCCAGACTGGGGATTGAACAATACTAAACTAAATTCTTACAAACCGGAAGACAAAGTAAATGGTTGGATGAAATTTGATGCCTCAATTAAGAGGAATTTTTGTAGTAAATGCCAAGTAAATAATTCTACTCATAAAGGAAAAGAATGACAAAACTGTAAGTAAAATAGTAACATATAATTAAAATAAAAGGATTTCAAAGGTAGATTTGTTGGAAAAGTAATGTAATGTAAATACAAAAATTAAATAAAACTAAGAATAAAGTAATATTAAGCTGCTAAATTAAACTGAAATTAAGTTTAGAGAAAAGTAAACGAACCAACTTGAAGTAAATTAAAATGAAAAGCGACTAACAAAATTACATCGAGAAATAAAAATTTAAACTTACTAGAGCCATCTCATTTTCCATATATAAAGATCCCTCTTCATAAACTAGTACTTTAGACTTTTATGAACACTAAAGAGTTAAAACTTCTCTCCAAATAAATAGCTGACCGTATGTGGCTTCAACTTGCATGAAGCATGGAAAATGGGTTCATCTTTTTACATCAACAATCCACTCAATCCTTGAAACGAAGCATCCGTGTAGGATAGTTATTCCAACCCACTATTCGGGAATTCTAGCATTGGTGATGTCGTTAAATTAGTCTACTATTCCTTAAAGTCATGCTAACACTTGTAATCCCATATGAATCAACTCATTTATCCACCTGTTTCGTCTACGGACCTGAAGGTACCTATATAGAGCACACCTAGGGATTGCTTTTCGTGCTTTATCTATATAGACCTTCATCTAGTTGGACTTAAGTTTTGAAAAAATATTTTTATAATCTAGATTGTGTCCCGCCTATCGACGCTAAGTTCTCTATGATCGTCTACATCAAATGAGCTCTCGACTTGGTCCGTCATTTCTGAAATGGTAATTTTTATACACTCTATGGCTCATAGGATTTATTCTGTCACGTAGGACACGATACCACGTTGCATCTGCATTTTGTTTATCATATATTTTGATAGTGCATTTTGTCATAATAACTTTTTTTAGTTCAAAATTTGAATTGATGTTTTATAAGAATAAATTTTCGACACTAAATATTTTTTTGTCAAAATAAATTTTTGACACTAAATATTTTTACAAAATTAAATTTGCAGAATTAATTTTTTGAAGTTAAAAAGAATTTTTTATAGTGTTTTAATACGCTTGTCGTGTCATATAATTTATGTATGTTGTTTTTATATGTTTATATATATATATATATATATATATATATATATATATATGCATGCGTGTGTTTTTATATATTATATGTATGCAATTTCATATGTGCGTATAATTGTATATGGCAATCTAAGACCAAGGCATGTCATCTTCATTAGCTGGTAAGTATGCGTGGTATTGTATGGATGGTATCGTATGAGTGTCCTTATACGTGCGTGGCTTATTTTATATATATATATATATATATATATATATATATATATATATATATATATATATATATATATATATATAGTCATGGCATTAATAATTGGCGATTTGACGTTATATATACAATAATAGTTGTCCCGTAGTTTTTTATCACAGCAATTGCATGCTATATATATACATAGGGGTAACTTACCTGTTACCCATTTGACAAGGAATTTATTAGCCCTTAGCTATCTATTGTACACGTCTTGACCCATGCTCATATCTATTGGTGTGAATATATAGCCATATCTTTTTATAGCTGTTACCGTCATGCTATTAACGGCGTTGTAACCTCTAATTGTTTGATAGCCCATTGTTTTGTTAAAACTACCTATGGCTTCTTTAAATCTAAAAACCAGTTTTCTCCAAAACGACGACGTGTGATTTCTTTTGTTTACAACAGTAACAATTCGAACATGGCTTACAAATTTTACCTATTTTAAAACGGCATCTTATTGTGGCATATGATTTGTTTTGTTTGTTGCAGTTTAAATAACACGTGTCATGATTTTAATACATTAATTTTTGTTTCTGTATGGATCGTCGGATCATATTTTATCTGTGGCTGTTGTGTATTCTGTGTCAATCCTTGTAACTCTAGTTTACACCAATCAGCACACACTTGTGCACCCTATAAATAACACCCTTTGGGTCTCATTTTTAAGGGTTCGAGAAAATTATTTTTGTGGCCAAACTCAGTCAAAATGTCTAGAGAGAAAGAGAATAAACCAGAATAATTTTGTCATCTTCAAGGGTTGATTTCTGTTCAAAATTAAAATGAAGATTGGACATCTCTCATTCTAAATCCTCACTTACGATTTTTCAAGAGTACATATTATTGTAAGTTATTTCTCTCATCTTTTGTGTGTTTTATTTAGATCAGACTTTAGATCTAATATTTGTACACAACACACACTTGATTCACGAAATTAATTTTTGTGTGTGAATATTTTGTTTGTATCTTGTTTGTAAAATCTTGATTGTTTTTAAAACAGATTTTTCAGAAACATATTTTGTTAGTATTCAGATTATCTTGTTTGTGGTTTAGAAAGTAAAACCTAAGATTTTTGAGAACTAATTTGAGAAGATTTAATATCTGGACTGAATATTATTTTCTTGAGTGTTTAAGATTGTTTTAGACTAAACTGAAATGTTTGTAAAAATAGTCTTGATAAGTTTTTAGACTAAAATCTAATTTAATCTAATATTAGTTTTCTGAAAAATAAGTTGTAAATATTTGACTTTGTGAGTTTACTAAATATATTTGAAGTCATATTATATCTGTGAATATGATTGCTTGGTCTTTGAAGTGATTTCAAGATTATTCATGTGCATATCAGTTAGAAATCACTCACTACACAACACATTCACTTAGACACTTTTTGATGTGTATATATTATATCAACTCTGATTGTTCTATTAATTTTTAGAAAAGAGAAAATTAAAGTTTGAGAACATTGTGTTAAATCAAGAAAGATTGATTTAAACAAGAGAACAAAACATATGAGTTGTAGCTGATATCTAAGTGAAAGATATATTGTTGCATTGCATTCGGTTGTATCATTTAAGTGTGGGCGTGTCATCTAGGATAGAACACCAAACACAAATACTTCATTAAGAACTAGGACACAATAGGCACTGATCCAACCTGCGCTAAAAAAGCTAGAGGGGAGGCTAAGACGTGAAGAAAGAAAAGTGAACAAGAGCTGCATTGTGATGATAATTGTGGAAGAGCAACCAGAGCGGAGGGAAGCTTGGTCGAGATACGTAATAGCTTGTTCTGATTTATCTTGCTTTGAGTCTTGTGACATGTTTGTATAATCGTTCCTATTTTATTTGGTTTTAGTGGAAGTATATTAAGTTGACTCTTAGGAGAGTTCGTCATTTTTCTAGGGGAAGGATTTTTGCGACGTTAAATAAATACCGTATGCTTTACATTTTTCGCATATCACCTCACACGAAAAAGTAGGTGTAAATAAATAGAAACTCGCCTAAAAACTGAGTAGGTTATTATTTTGTAAATCCATAGATTTAACAAAGATAATAATTTGGACTTTTAATTGACTTCGAAAAATAAAATAATTTTCATAAAGTTAACAATTCAAGAAAAGTTTGAATTGGTCCCTTCTAGAATAACCGATAAAACTCATAGGTAAATTGCATTTAATCGGCAATCGTTTAGTTCCACACATAGTCTTTTTGTGCATCGTGGGTGTTTTCAAGTGGTATAAGAGCTAGACTTTAAAAAGATCTATTTTTAAAACTTTTGTCAAACTCTTTTTACTTTATTTTAATGGAAGATTCTAGTCAGTTACTTAGATTAGGAAATTTCAGTAGACCTCCTATTTTTGGTGGCACGAATTTTCCCTATTGGAAAATTAGAATGGTAGCATTCATTTAAGGCACATTAGGAGATGATGTTTGGGATTTAATTGAAAATGGTTATAGGCACCTCACTACTCCTATAGCAGAAGGTAGAACTATTTTTAGAAAACTTAGAACATCCGAATTAAGTGCTGACCAGAAAAACATAATCAATTTCAACAATAAAGGCAAAAATGCGACTTTCATGAGTGTGAATGAAAATGAATTGAAATGTATATGTCATTGCACTACTAGTAAGGATGCTTGGGATACTTTAGTTATTCCACACAAGGGTGGTAATAGAGTAAAGCAATGTAAAACACAAATGTAGGTTCAACAATATAATATGCTAGTTATGAACGATAATGAACCATTTGATGATTTTTATATGCGTTTGACTGATATCATTACCCAATTGCATGCAAATGGTATTGTTTATTCTAATAAATATGTGTGTTCTAAAATTCTAAGGTCCCTTGCCCCTAGATTTGATCATAAACTTTATATCATAAAGGATATTAATGATCCATCTCTCACACCTGAACTGCTGAGCTCTAAATTGAGAATAATGGAACTTGAATCATCCTTTAAGAAGACTCTCACATATTATGCTAAGAATGAGTCGACCAATACTTCTAAAGTTGCTTTTAAAACTGCCTATCTTAATAACAATATGCATAAGGTAGTTAAACAACAATCTAAATCAAATGATTACTCTGATGTGGAATCAGATGAGATTGATAAGATTGATAATCAAATTGCTATTATGTCCCCTCAATTCAAAAAACTTTTGGAGCAAAGAAATGTTACTTCTAAGAGACGTATGCAAGTGAATAATCAATTTAGTCAGCTCACTCGGTACCATAGTAGAACATCAAAGCAAACTTCTGATTATGATAATAAAAGTAGTAAGGTTGATAAATTTGAATTGGCTTGTCACAATTGTGGGAAACTCGGTCACTTTATTGTTGAGTGTTGGTCTAAGCCACAGTCCAAGCATTCTAAACAACATAAGGCGCACATAACTAAAACTTGGGATGACTCTTCTGATTCTGAATCAGAAGACAACCAAGGAAATTCTGAATCAAATTGCCTTGCTTTTTTAGGAGAAGTTTATGACTGTTGCGGAGATGTGTAATTCGCAGGAATGACTGATTCTAGAGATGAATGTGAATCTGATGAAGTGCTTGATTTAATTGATGCTGCTAAATCTTTATTAGCTAGTCAGACTTCTATGCTTAAATTAACTTCTCCATTTGATGCCAAATGTGCATGTTTATATGATACTAAATCAGATGATAGAAATAATTCTCACACAGACACAAATAGGCATGAAAATTTTGTTGGATATGATGATTACTCGGAATTGTATGTGAGGACTTTGCAAAATAGACAAGAATTATGGAATTTGGTTAAAATTATTAGTGAGACCTTAGAGAATCAATATAATATTGTTCAACAAAATTCCATTGAAATGATGAATGCCAAAACTGATTTTGAAAAACAGTCACTAGATTTTAAATTTCAGATTACGACTTTAAATGAAAAATTGTCTTCTTTTGAAGAAAAATATAATGAATCTCTTTTGCAAGTTGAAAAATCCAAACAAGTTTGTGAAACAACTTTCAAAATGTGTTGTAGTCGTGATATACAATGTTTTGACCTTGACAAACTGCTTGCTGAACAACGATATAATGGTGATACTAGAGGATTGGATATGAGGGTCCTCGTTGATCCAAGTAGACCAATATTCTTTGTTAAAGCCCAAGAAGAAATGGATATTCCATTGGATAGTAAGTTGTCTGAAAATGATAAAGGAAAACAAGTTTTAATTGAAAGTGATTATGAAAGTGACATTGCAAATTTCATAGAGAACTTTGTAGGACCGTCTACGTCAAATTATTGCCCTCTTTCCATGAGACTCTATAGACCTCCTAAACTAATTATTCATAATGAATTTGTCAAGCATATAGAAGGAAAGCACTACCATTCAGACTTACCTACTTCTAGTAAATTTTGTACTAGGTGTGATGTTTTTGGTCACCAAAACTGGGAATGCCTTAATAATAGCAAGAAAGGTACTCATTTTAAAAGTCATAACCGAAATGTGAAGAGATTTACAAATTTTCGTAGGCAGCGCACTAATAATAATTGGAATCATTTCTTCAATAAGTCTAGGCCTCATATTAATAAGAAAATATTTTTGAAAGATAAATTTTATCCTAAATTCCGAAAGGCACAACAACCCTTGAAAACTTTGCCTATTTGGATTAGGACTTGTGACTTGAGACCTCAAATGGATTTTTAAAGTCAAAGAAATGTCCAACTAATGTTTGTGACGCCTGCGAGACTGAGAAAATCATTAAGTCTCCTCACGAGAAGACTAATGACTTAAACACCGCCGAACCCTTAGATTTATTCAATGATGGGGGAGGTGAGTTTAATTAAAATGGAGTTATCAAGTACTGTGACGCTAATGGATATTCTTACCGATTTAATGCTCCAAAAACTCCTAAACAAATTAAGGTAGTTCATTCTATTGCTTGTGATTTTCAGCTTGCTGATATGCTTTCTATGCCTTATGATAACTCTTCTTTAGAAGTAACTTCAACATTTGATTGGGGCGATTGTACTTGAATATTAACTTGTGTTTATTCTGCATCTTGTTTACTAGATCTCCGAGGTTTTAGGATAAAGATATCTACTAATAACCGGTATCTCTTAGAAATGTTTAATGTAGGAGATGCTTATTCTGCAGTTTATAAACACTTAATATTTTTTTCTTCTTCTAACCATTGTCTAATTTAGCCAAAATGGGGGAGAGTTGAGTACATATTCTTATCTTTTGTTATTGATAATCTTCATACATATTCTATTTTATTATTTTCTGCACATTTAATTCTGTATTTTAATATTTTGATAGAGCAAGTTCTACTAACTTGATTTCTCGGTAGAATGTGTATTTATGTTTTGCAGGTATTCTCATCGGTCGTCATGAGTTGAGTCTTTTCTTTTCTAGGATGGGTGGGTAGTTAGAAACTCTTTTGTATAGGACATATTAGGAATTATCTTACCTTAGTATAGCATTTGATGTACTCAAGGGTTTTGTCAAAATAAGTCTAATGGGGGAGTTTGAAGGTACCTATATAGAGCACACCTAGGGATTTCTTTCCGTGCTTTAGCTATATAGACCTTCAACTAGTTGGACTTGAATTTTGACAAATATTTTTGTAATCTAGATTGTGTCTTGCCTATCGACGCTAAGCTCTCTATGATCGTCTACATCAAATGAGCTATCGACTTGGTCTGTCATTTCAGAAAAGGTAATTTCTATACATTCCATGGCTTATAGGATTTATTCTATCACGTAGGACACCACACCATGTTGCATCTGCATTTTATTTATCATATCTTTTGATAGTGCATTTTGTCATTATAATTTTTTTTTGAGTTCAAAATTTTTAATTGAAGTTTTATAAGAATAAATTTTTGACACTAAATATTTTTTTGTGAAAATCAATTTTTGACAATAAATATTTTTACATAATAAAATTTACAGAATTAATTTTTTGAAGTTAAAAAGAATTTTTTTTTATAGTGTGTTAATATGCTTGTCGTGTCATATAGTTTATGTATGTTGTTTTTATATATTTACATATATGTAGATTATATATATATATATATATATATATATATATATATATATATATATATATATATATATATATATATATATATATATATATATATATATATATATATATATATATGCATGCGTGTGTTTTTATATATTATATGTATGTGATTTTATATGTGCGTATAATTGTATATGGACATCTAAGACCAAGGCATGTCATCTTCATTAGCTAATAAGTATGCATGTTATTATATGGATGGTATCGTATGAGTGGCCTCATTCGTGCGTGGCTTATATATATATAAGCTGATTTCGTATTGACCCCTTAACTGGTGGCATTTGTACATGTTTATTATAGATATATTTAGTCACGGCATTAATAGTTGGCGATTTGACCTTATATATATAATAATATTTTTCCCTGAGTTTATTATCACAACAATTGCATGCTATGTGTGTGTTTGTGTGTCTATATATATATATATATATATGACAATTTTCCATCTTGATTCTTTCTATCTACCTTACCTGCTAGTGGTTATCTCGGTATGATAATTTTCCATCTTGATTCTTACTATCTTCTTTACCTGCTAGTGGTCATCTAGGCTACAGTAGATAGTAAGAATCAAGATGAAAAATTATCACATATATATATTTATTTATTTATATTTACACAGGGATAGCTTACCTGTTGCCGATTTGACAAGGCGTTTATTATCCCTTAGTTGTCTATTGTACACGTCTTGACCCATGCTCATATCTGTTGGCGTGAAGATATATCCATATCTTTTTGTAACCATTACCGTCATGCTATTAACGGCGTCGTGACCTCTAATTGTTTAACATCCCCTTATTCTGTTAAAAGTTCCTACGATTTCTTTAAATCTAAAAACTAGTTTTCTCCAAAATGACGATGTGTGATTTCTTTTGTTTACAACGGTAACAATTTGAACATGGTTTACAGTCTGTACCAACTTTAAAATGGCATCATATTGTGGCACATGATTTGTTTTGTTTTTTGCAGTTTAAATAACACGTGGCATGATTTTAACACACCACTTTGTGTTTTTGTATGGATCGTCGAATCATATTTTATCTATGGCAGTTGTGTATTATGTGTCAATCCTTGTAACTCTAGTTTACACCAATCAACACACACTTGTGCACTCTATAAACAACACCATTTGGGTCTCATTTTTAAGGATCCGAGAAAATTATTTTTGTGGCCAACCTCAGTCAAAATTTCTAGAGAGAGCGAGAATAAACCAGAATAATTTTTTGTCATCTTCAAGGCTTGATTTATGTTCAAAACTAAAATGAAGATTGGACATCTCTCATTCTAAATCCGCACTTACGATTTTTCAAGAGTACATATTTTTGTAAGTTATTTCTCTCATCTTTTGTGTGTTTTATTTATATCGGACTTTAGATCTAATATTTGTACACAACACATACTTGATTCACGAAATTAATTTTTGTGTGTGAGTATTCTGTTTTTATCTTGTTTGTAAGATCTTGATTGTTTTTAAACATTTGGTTTTAAAACAGATTTTTCAGAAAAATATTTTATTAATATTCAGATTATCTTGTTTGTGGTTTAGAAAGTTAAACATAAGATTTTTGAGAACTAATTTGAGAAGATTTAATATCTGGACTGAATATTATTTTCTTGAGTGTTTAAGACTGTTTTATACGAATCTGAAATATTTATAAAAATAGTCTCGACAAGTTTTTAGAATAAAATCTGATTTAATCTAATATTAGTTTTTTGAAAAATAAGTTGTGAATATTTGACTTTGTGAGTTTATTGAATATATTTGAAGTCATATTATTTCTGTGAATATGATTGCTTGGTCTTTGAAGTGATTTCAGGATTATTCATGTGCATATCACTTAGAAATCACTTACTACACAACACATTCACTTAGACAGTTTTTTATGTGTATATATTAGATCAACTCTGATTGTTCTATTATTTTAGAGAAAAGGGAAAAGTAAAGTTTGATAACATTGTGTTAAATCAAGAAAGATCGATTTAAACAAGAGAACATAACATAAGAGTTGTAGCTGATACCTAGGTGAAAGATATATTGTTGCATTGCATTCGATTGTACCATTTAAGTGTGGGTGTGTCATCTAGGATTAAACAACGCACACAAATACTTCACTAAGAACTAGGACACAATAGGCACTAAGCCAACCTACACTCAAGAAGCAAGAGGGGAGGCTAAGACGTGAAGAAAGAAAAGTGAACAAGAGATGCATTATGAGGATAATTGCTGAAGAAAAACCAGAGCGGAGAGAAGCTTGGTCGAGATAGGTAAAAACTTGTTCTGATTTATCTTGCTTTGAGTCTTGTTGCATGTTTATATAATCGTTACTATTTCGTTTGGTTTTAGTGGAAGTAGATTATGTTGACTCTTAGGAGAGTCCGTCATTTTTCCCGAGGAAGGGTTTTTACGATGTTAAATAAATACCGCGTGCTTTACATTTTTCGAATATCACCTCACACGATAAAGTAGGTCTAAATAAATAGAAACTCGCCTAAAAGCTGAATAGGTTATTATTTTGTAAATCACCTAGATTTAGCAAAGTTAATAATTTGGACTTTTAATTGACTTCGGAAAATAAAATTGTTTTCATAAAGTTAATAATTCAAGAAAAGTTTGAATTGGTCCCTCCTAGAATAACCAATAAAACTCGTAGGTAAATTTCATGTAATCGATAATCGTTTACTTCCGCATATAGTCTTTTTGCTCATCGTGGGTGTTTTCAGGACCTGTTATCTTGGATAGTCCTTAAAATGAATCCCTAATTATATTTGGCTAAATCCAAGAAACAAAAAATATTTATCCATGTCTAACTCCAAAACTTTTGAAGTTATACTCGAATCCATTGATAACCTCTTGTATCATAAATATGAAATGTGACGTGGACTAATGATGTCGTGACACCTATCATTGGAACAAGCTTAGCTCACTTACTGAAAGTGATTGGCGCATCATCCCGTTAATCGTCTCAACATTACTTCTGGACAGTCAACCAACGAACTATAATAAATTGATGTTATCAGTTTAAATCACTAGGCGCGTGTGTGCATCATTCATGGAAATATGTATAACCCCCATTATGTGCATGTGGAGTAGTCCTTTCAGCTGACTGTAATAACACCGTCATTAATTACCTTTAGAAACTAAAAGGGTGCATTTTCTTGACTTACAAAGTCACTCCACCTATTCACCTACTCTCTCTCACTTATAAATAACACACATTCCCACCTGAGGAAGGAAGAAAATCAATACACTGACAGAGAGAACTTTGAGATCTTATACAATTTTTGGGTGTTGATTGAATAAGAATTACCTGCACAACACCTGTGGATGTAGGCATTATGCTAGTATAACCTCCTTAATCCCTTATCTCAATCTCAATTTCTCATCTTTCTCAATAATCTTGTCCATTGATCTCTTTATTTATTATAGTTTATTTTTGGTATTTATAAGCTAAGAATCATAAAATTCTTATACCAATTTTAGACGATAATAGTTTGGTTTTCATTTGTGGGAACAATAAACCATTTATTATTTCCTACCAACTTCTATCAACAATCTTTGAATTGTAAATACTTAGATACTGTGTGCATTCCTTATAAATGGGAGAAGATTCGAAGGGCATTCGTGCAAATGAAAGTATTCCACCTTCAACCACTGTTAGAATGGAATATATACAAGGAATTTTGATGATCTTGGATAGATTTCAAAAAGCAATGCAATAAAGTATTAAGCACTCGATACAGACACTCTAGGATAGACATGACAGACCTGAAGGAGAACCTGCCAACCCAGCAGGAGCCGAATGTCCAGGTAAAAGAGTGGAAATACCACCTCTAGCTCCATGCCGAGGAGGATGATATACTTGTTGCACTCGAGCATTTAAGAACCCAAGGAGGCCAAGTGGGGGATCAGAAGAAGAAGAGATCATGTCCAAATATTTTAGATCTTGAAGAGACAAGTTATACCACTTGGGAGCTACCCCGTCTCAGAATAAATGGTTTTGACGATGAACAAACCTTCTTCGAAGAAAGGCCTAGCATATTATAAAAGTTAAGAAACATATATGTATTTGATCCTAGGCCGACAAGCAGTGAGGAAGAAACATCATGGGGATCTCGCTAGGTCCAAATAACACAAAAAGACTCAAGGTTTATTTCTAGGAGGATAGAGTGTTTGGCGAGACCTAGGTCTAAAGAACATAGATTGATGCAAGCCTAATAATATTTTTGAAAAGAGAGTACAGCAAAAAATTATGATCGACCAGGAGAATCGATCACAATCGTGGTCGAACATGACAATTAGCCCTGGAAAGGGTCAATCCAACATCTAGAATACCTCTTGGGGGAGATCGCTAAATCAAAGGATCCTTTGCATATATATTTATGAAAGAATCTCCTTTCACCCCATCAATTGTGGGTTATCCACGCTTGTAAAGTCCAAACCATTGGTGGTAACCCTAAAATATGATTGCAAAATTGACCTAGTGCTACACGTACAACATTACCAGGCCACCACTGATATTTATTCTATACTCAATGAGAAGTGTTATTGGGCATTCTCCAATATAATCACAGGATTCACACGAATCTCATATAATAGTGTACTATGAGGGAAAATTTCAAGTTTTAAATAGTTGGTTGATCTCTTCGTTAGTAACTTTTTCTTTGGAACTAGGTCTGACAAAAGGGCAACTAATCTATTGAACATTCTGCAAAAGGTCGACGAGACGACTCAAGAATTCATCACCCGTTTCAATAGTAAGAAGTTAAATGTGATCGATTATAGTGAGAAAATAACCATCATATCCCTAATGAGTGGTCTGTTGTCAGGCAAGCTGTACCAGGAATTAGCTAAGGATCCACCCAAGATGATTGATTTATTAGCCAAATACAGGAAGATTATGAACACTGAAGAAGCTATAGCTTCCAAAAAGGTTAGTAGCTCCGAAGCCAACACCAGCAAAAGCTCGGAGGAAAAAGAGAACAACTACAAGAAGGTTGATAAATAAAAGATATGCGATGAATGTAGTCCACTGACCGTCGGTGTCCATTATATCCTTGTTAAAATTTATGGAAATAAAGATCTAAAATGGCCCGATAAGCTGAAATACCTAACAAATAGAAAGGGACATGAGAAAATAATGTGAGTTCAATAGGGATTATGACCATTGTTGAATCTAAAAATCATATTGCCACTTGTACCAATGGCATGTGTAAACCTATCATCCAGCATGTCTGACCTACCATCTTGATCGAAAATAGAGAAACTTCATCGACTATATTGCCAATTAACACTAGAAGGCCAACCAACCAGAATACCAAGCATTGCTCGGGATGAGAGTGCCAACTAACTTGGAACATATAATATCTTAGTCATTATATACATATGTAAACGCCTGGCAATATAAAGATGTTTCATCTTTAGGTTTTGGGCCCTTAGAAATAGAGATTCTCCCCCAGCTCAAGGGGACATGTCAATTCGCCACAACTCAATTCACTCATTTCTGAGCTATTGTAAACCCTTGAATCTAATAACATTGGACGTAGGCTTTCTTCTATAGTTGAAACATTTTAAAAACCTCTTTATGTGGGTGATTTGAGTTACTTATCTTTTATTTATCTATGATTATAAATTTGGAATCAATCCATTTTTAGACATGAGCAGATTGGCATCATTTGTGGGAAGAGAGTGGACAATTGTCGTTCTCTATCTCATCTATTTCATAGTTCATCCTTTGCCTTAGAGGATGACTACTAACCCAGAAAGCAATCTTGCTACCGATGGTAAAGTCCCAGAGTTATCTGCCCATCTTGACGAGGCAAGTCTCTAAAAAATTCTATTCAATTTGGTAAAAGGATAGGAAGCAATGCAAGAGTTGGTCCGATAATTGGCCTGTGCAGTGCAAGAGAAGTCCTATAACTCTAGGAGAGATATGTCACCTCCACCTACCAGAATTAGAAGGAGTCATAATTCTAGTGTATCATATGATTGTTCTTATTTCCCTAGAGCAACCTCTTTATTTCGTTTGATAATACAATGATGATAGATCCTTTTCTTACAAAAGGCCAAGTGCTTTGGAAAGGCTCAGAAGGGGGTCAGCCTTTGATCGGCTAGGTCCCCCCGCAACCAGGGGAAATCGAAGGGAAAAATAATGCCAACGTGATGTTCCTTAGAAATTAAGAGTCAGTATTAGTGGTTCTGTACACACCGAGCATCCTTCTTCGGAATAGAGCTCAGCCCATAGTCACAGTAAAGCCCCAAAATATTCTGCAGCCAAATTATGAGAACAATCCTGGAAGGGATCCAGGCAACGTCTTGAGGATCGTCTTGGCGAAATAGATAAAGCTAAAAACCCGTTACAAAAGAGTTTTATCAAAGGATCACCCATTGTATAGGACATTGTGGATTACCTTACCCCGAAAAAATTTAAAACACCAGTGATCACTCCTATATACGATGGAAAAATGAACCGAGTCCTCCACAAAGAGCAATACCAAGCCACTGTCGACATCTACCCTGTCCTAGACAAAATGAGATGTTGGGTTTTCTCTAGCTCTATCACAGGACAAACCCATATTTGATATAATAGCCTACCTAGAGGTAAGATTTATTATTTCAATTAACTCGCCGAACAATTTATTGCTAATTTCTACTTTGGTGCTAAACCAATAAAGGATTCCACTCATCTGTTGACTATGCGTCAAAAGACAGGGGATAGTACCCAGGACTATATCACCCGTTTTAATAATGAAAATTTATAAGCTATTGATTACGAAGAAAAGACCGCTTTTAATGCACTCGTGAGTGAACTACTCACCAAGTATCTTTAATACTCCCTTGCAAAAAAGCCACTGAAAATAATGGCGGAATTGATGGCTAAAGTTGCCAAGATAATGAACGCCGAAGAAGCTATGACTGGTGAATTTCTTTGAAAAATAAAATAAAAAATTTGTTTCGAAGGGGAAAGTTGTCTCAATAATGGGGGAAAATCAAACTCACCTCACCGAGGAAAAAATGACAATAAAAAAGCTTGCAACCAAAAAGATGGAGAAAATCCATACCTACCCAATAAACTAGAGGAACCAGAGATGAACACCAACATAATCTCTTTCGAATGTCATTTTATTACAGGAGGTGATGTTGGAGGAGGAGATGCAATAGCAGAAAGGAAGGACTATATGGATGAAGCCAAGGATTGTCCGACTGCTAGATAGATTGACAAGGTCAACTCCAATAACGGCCGACCAAGAAAGGTTAACAAATATCTACTAGTAATTGGTTTCTCTAAGAACGATCTGAATGGGGTACTTTATCCTCATGACGATCCATTGGTTATCACAAGCCAAGTTCGTAAAGACAGGGTTGCAAGGATACTGGTCGATAATGGAAGCTCCACAAATGTCATGTTCTATGAGTGTTTTAGTAAGTTTGGGCTGAAAGATAGAATATTGGAGCTGTATCATAGAACACTCTTAGGATTTTCTATAGAAAGAGTATATCCTTTGGGTACAGTCAAGTTGGACGTCATACTCGGTACTTGGCTGACGAGTAGGAAATAGAGGATTTGTTTCTTTGTGTTGGATAAGAATATGCCATCTTCCTATAACATCATTCTTGGTAGAGTGGGAATAAAGAAGTTTGAGGCCGTCCCATCCATAGTTCATCAATTTATGAAGTTCTCGACTAATTATGGAGTTGGCGTGTTTAATGATAACCAAAAAGATGCCAGAGAATGATACTATACCTTAGCCGACCAACACGAGGTCAAGAAGATCACCACTACTTATTACATTGACACATTGGACCCAAGGGAATAAAAGGATCTAGTTAAGGGATAAGTCATGGAGGAGATAGAGTCCATTGTCTTAGATGATGAAAGCTAGAAAGAATTACCCAAATTATTTCAAGGTTAACCCTTTCTCTCAAACAGGAATTAATTCAATTTCTTAAATAGAGAAAGAGTTTATTCACCTGGAGCCCTGAATATATGCCAGGAATAGACCTTAATTTCCTCTGCTATGAGCTTAATCTAGTCAAAGACTCCAGGAAAGTCAAATAGAAACGAAGAGTTTTCAGCCCTGAGCAAAATGTGGCAATTCGTGGCGAGTTAGAGAAATTACAGAAAACAAAGTTTATCGAAGATGTCAAATACCTGACTTGGTTGTCTAATGTGGTGATAGTAAAGAAGAAGAAGAATAAGTGGCGCATGTGCATTGGTTTTACCGATCTCATCAAAGCTTCCCAAAAGATCATTTTCCTTTTATAAAGATTGATCAATTGGTAGATGCAACTGCAGGTTATGAGTTGCTTGGCTTTATGGATGCTTATTCTATTACAACCAGATAAAAATGAGGTCTAAAGATAGAGAAAGCACATCTTTCATTATTAGTCGAGGAACATACTGCTATAACTTCACGCCCTTTGGGCTAAAAAATACTAGGGAAACGTATTAGAGGTTAGTAAATAAAGTTTTTTATGAACAAATTGACAAAAATATGGAAGTCTATATTGATAATATGCTTACCAAAAGCAAGGTGGTTGTCAATCACATCGCTAATTTAACCCAAACATTCGACCAACTGGAGAAGCATCAGATGAAACTCAACCCGATGAAGTGTGTTTTGGGGGAACATGAAGGAATGTTTTTGAGGTACATTGTCAATAAGAGGGGGATAAAAGCTACTCCCGATAAAATCAAAGCGTTGCTAGAAATGCAGTCCCTAACTAGAAGAAAAGAGGTATAAAAGTTCACAGGAAGAGTAGCATCCTTAAATCGCTTCATTTCCAAGGCAACCGACAAGTGACTTCCATTTTTCAAAGTGCTTAGAAATAATTTTGAGAGTAATGATGAATGAGAAATATCTTTTGTTGAACTTAAGAAATATATGGAATCGCCACCATTACTCTCCCGACCAATAAAGGGAAAAAAGTTATATCTGTTGTTCATACCAAATTTAATCTGCTGATATGGACCAATCATATGAAGACACGTGGCTATCTACATGGCAACAACAATCACTTCCGAGGAACCCACACGCTCCGAGGAACAAGACTACAACGAGGAAGATAAGTTCCTCGAGGAACACTGCTTCCCCGAGGAACTCACGCGCTCCGAGGAACAAGACTACAACGAGGAAGACTAGTTCCCTGAGGAACAATGCCTCTCTGAGGAACTCTTGAGTACCAAGAAGCTTAGGCGGTCCGAGCTGCATCTCGAACAAAACATTAATAAATGGATAACCAACAGTTCAACTGATTCATTAAATGCCTATCATTCAGACGCACACGCAAAAAGGGCATTAAATGTATTACCCTTTCATATGTATATCATTTAATGTATTACCCTTTCGCATTACAACCTCAGGGCTATAAATACATTGTACAATCCTTATTGTAAGAGGGGGTCTAATCCAAACTCTGGAATTGAGATAGGAATTTCTTGAGAGAATTTGTAATCAAGAATTCCTAAACACTCAGCAATAAAACAACAGTGGACGTAGGCCATTCTTATAAGGCTGAACCACTTTAAAATATTTTGTCTCATTTATTTATCTGTGATTGAATAATTAGAGTGATCTAATTTTTTACATCAATAGATTGGCGCCGTCTGTGGGAAACGACTGGTAATATCGTTTTCTCACTAAAAATAATCCAATACCAATGGCTGATATTCCTGAATCCAGCAATTGAAACGCTGGAACCCCTCCAAATCCACCTGCTCCACCAATTATTCCAGATCTGACTGGAATAATGGAAAATCTGGCTCAGGGCCAGACCGTCATGCAAGAAACAATGCGACAACTCATCCAAACCCTCCATGGCGGAGCATCAGCCCATTCAGTCCCACGAAGCATTCAAAGAAATACCCGTGCGCTTTCTTCGCGTACTAATTCATATCGCAATGATGAATCTGAAGATTTTTCTTATCAACCTGGACGAACTTCGTCAGTACGATCCACAGTTACTGAACAACGTGTCACCTTTTCCCCAGAAAGGACCAACGCATTGGAAAGATTAAGTAGGGCTTCTCCTTTCGACCAATTAGGCCCTAGGAGGAACAAAAGTCCTCTTGATGCAGTGTCGAGGAGCTTTCGACGACCATCAGATTTAAGGGAAGGATCTGCCCAGTCGCGACCAGCTGCTCGTCAAGATGGATCCTATGACCAACCAGCTGCTCGTTGAGATAAATCCCAGGAAGCCACTTCAATGCGATAAGTGGCTCGAACCAACAGGCCCGAGGAAGGAAATGATGCATGGAAAGGATCAATTCAGAGGCTGGAGGATAGATTAGGGGAAATAGCTAAGGCCAAGAACCCTCTACAACGAACCTTTGTTCGAGGAACACCTTTTGTCCAGGACATTGTTGATTTTCCAACACCATCAAAGTTCAAAGCACCTGTTGTGACTCCCAAGTATGATGGGAAGACTGATCCTGTCCTTCATATAAAACAATATCAAGCTGCTGCCGACATCTATGCTGTCCCAGACAAGATGAGATGCAGGACATTCTCGGGAAATCTTACCGGATCTGCTCAGATATGGTATAATAATCTTCCTCGGGGTAAGATTTCAACTTTTCTTCAACTGGCCGAGTTATTCATTAGGAATTTCTTCTTTGGAGCAAAGCCAGTTAAACGAGTAGCACATTTGTTAAGTGTTAGACAAAAAGCTGGTGAGAGTATCAGATATTATATAACTCGTTTTAATAATGAGAAACTCGAAGTCATTGATTATGAGGAGAAGACAACGATTACCGCTTTGATGAGTGGACTGCTGCCAAACAAGTTGTACTACACTTTGGCCAAAGATCCACCTCGAACCATATCGGACTTGATGGGAAAAGCGTCCAAGATTATGAATGCCGAGGAGGCTATGTCTGCGAAGAAGAATATGGACGCCAAAGAAACCAAGGTGGAAGGTGATAAAGCTAAGAAGACAGAGCATAAGAACAATGGTGGTGACAAACAATCCAAAAATAGGTCGTCATGGGAGGTCCTGAGGAAATTTGATAATTACACACCTTTGAAGGCAAATATCAACCACGTCCTGGAAGAAATTAAGAACAGCGAGGAGTTGAACTGGCTAAAGAAAATGAAGGCAGATCCTGACACGAGGAATAGGGAAAAGTATTGCGAGTTCCACAAGGATCATGGCCATATGACCAAAAATTACATAGCTCTTCAGAATGACATTGAAACACTCATCCAAAGAGGAAAGCTAGCAAAGTATGTTGATCGGGGAGGCGAAAGAAGAAACAACGACGGAGCTAGAGAGAGGTCTAGATCTCCACGTTGAGCAGAGGAGAACAAGAAGAGAAACCATGAAGTTGATCCAGAGGATGACCCCGATCTTCCCAAGAAACCAAGGCCGCCAGAACGAGAGGTATTTTCAATACGCTTTGGGTCATTTGATTGTAATGTTATTACAGGAGGAGATGCAGAAGGAGGAGATCTTACTTCAGAAAGAAAAGCTTACCTCGGTGAGGCTCAAGCTTGCTCGTACATTCAGCGAATAAATCTAGCTGAGGAAAATCGCCCGAGAAAGGTGAACAAGGAGAAATTGGTCATCGGTTTTTCGAAAAATGACCTTGCGAGTGTTTTATATCCTTACGATGATGCACTGGTGATCAAGATGAGAATGAAGGAGGTAATGATTTCAAGAGTGCTGGTCGACAACGGTAGCTCGGTAGACATCATGTTCTACTCGTGTTTCGACAGTTTAAATTTAAAGCTATCTCAACTGGAGCCTTACCACAAACTCCTCACCGGTTTTGCTGGCGAGAAAGTATTTCCACTTGGGACGATCAAGTTGGATATATTCATTGGTACGTGGCCTGCTTGTCGGACAGAAAGAATACATTTTTTCGTGATGGATAAGAATGTCCAATCATCATACAATATCATCATGGGAAGAGTAAGATTGAAGAAATTTGAGGCTGTACCATCTACAGTGCATCAGTGCCTAAAATTTCCAACAAACTTTGGAGTAGGAGTTATGAAAGGTGATCAGAAAGTAGCTCGGGAATGCTATTATTCATCCGCCGAGCAAGAAGAACTGGAAGAATCAAAGAAAAAGACTACTACCTATCAAGTGGATGAAGGTGTAGAAATTGAAACCTTGGATCCTCGGGATGAGTCGCAACTCGTGAAGGGTCAAGTGGTGGAAGCTACTGAAAATATCATTCTGGACGACGAGCACCCTGAGCGAACTACTCAGATAGGTTCATCGTTGGAAGCCTCATTAAAACAGGAATTGATAACTTTCCTTAGAAGCAGAAGACAAACTTTTGCGTGGAGTCATGAAGATATGCCTGGGATAGACCCTAATTTCTTATGTCACGAGCTCAATGTGAATAAGGAGATCAAGCCCGTGAAGCAGAGAAGAAGAATATTCAGTCCCGAGAAGAATCAAGCTATACCGGAGGAAGTCGAGAAGCTCTAGAAAGCTTGTTTCATTGAAGATGTTAAATATCCAGATTGGTTAGCTAATGTGGTGATGGTAAAGAAGAAGAACAACAAGTGGAGGATGTGTGTAGACTTCACCGACCTCAACAAAGCATGGCCAACTTTCCAGTTCCCCGAATTGATCAACTGGTGGATGCTACCTCGGGACACGAGTTGCTGAGCTTCATGGATGCTTATTCTGGTTACAATCAGATCAAAATGAAACCTGAAGATAGGGAGAGTACTTCTTTCATTACCCCTAGGTGAACTTATTGTCATAATGTTATGCCTTTTGGTTTGAAAAATGCAGGTACGACATATCAGAGGTTGATGAACAAGGTCTTTGCTGAACAAATCAGTGACAATATGGAAGTCTATGTTGACGACATGCTGACAAAAAGTAAGAAAGCTACCGATCATCTAGTTGACTTAAGTCAAACTTTTGATCAACTAGATAAATATCAAATGAAGCTGAACCCGACGAAGTGCATATTCAGAGTACGAGAAGTCATGTTCCTCGGGTACATTGTCAATCAACGAGGCATTGAAGCAAATCCTGAAAAGATCAAAGCTCTATTAGGGCTGCGATCTACAACAACGAAGAAGGAAGTACAGAGTCTCACAGGACGAGTAGCGACACTCAACAGATTTGTGTCGCGAGCAACTGATAAGATGTCTCCCATTCTTCAAAACACTCAGAAAGACTTTTGATTGGAATGATGAATGTGATAAGGCTTTTCAATACTTGAAGAAATACTTGGGAGCACCTCCACTATTGTCCACGCCGATGATGGGAGAAAAATTATATTTGTACCTTGCAGTGTCTGAAAATGAAGTTAGTTCGGCGTTGATCAGAGTGGAGAATGGAGTGAAAAAACCAATTTACTACACAAGTAAGGCCTTCCAAGGAGCAGAGATCAGATATCCAAGGCTGGAAAAATTGGCACTGGCACTGATTGAGGCGAGTAGGAGAATGAGGCCATACTTCTAGGCTCATTCAATAGTAGTATATACCGATGTGCCATTGAGACAAGCCCTTCATAAGCCAGAAAAATCAGGGAGATTGATGTACTGGGCAATAGAGCTCGGTGAATATGATATAATTTATGAACCCAGATCATCGCTAAAAGGGCAGGTTATAGCAGACTTTATAGCGGAGTTCACCTATCCTGATACCCCCGAGGAGCAAAAGTTGCTCGCTGATCAACCTGTGGATGTTACAGGATCAACAAACATAAGCTCAGACCAATTCCGATTGGTAAAAGGGCGTGTGGATGTTACAGGATGTGATGCAGAGATAATTATGAGGACTCCAGACGAGGAACAAGAGTTGCTCGCTGATCAACCTGTGGATGTTACAGGATCGACAAACACTAGCTCAGACCAACTCCGGTTGGTAAAAGGGCAAGTGGATGTTACAGGATCATTAAATTCGAGCTCAGACCAACTCCGGTTGGTAAAAGGGTAAGAAAAGATGATCGACGAGGAGCGAGAAAAATCCGGGGAGGATGAAAGGAAGCAACAAATATTTCACCGAGGAACTCTGACTAATTCGAAATTTGAAGACGAGTTACCTATATGGAGGCTATATGTAGATGGCTCATCTTGCACTACAGGATGTGGCGCGGGGATAGTTTTGAGCACTCCGGACGAGGTCGACATAGAATACGCCCTACGTTTCCAATTCAAAGCTTCCAACAATGAGGCTGAATATGAGGCCATGATTGCAGGGCTTAATTTGGCAAAAATTATGGAGGCGCAGCAGGTTGTGATTTTCAGTGACTCTCAATTGATTGTAAACCAAATGATAGGAGTATATGCAGTTAGAGGAGAATTAATGATCAGATATCATGCAAAGGCAAAGGAGCTGGTGTCAGAATTTATCGCTGTTCAGCTGGTCAGAATACCAAGAATGGAGAATGCGAGAGCAGACGCCCTAGCTTGACTAGTATCTGCTACTCGCACCAAGCTACGACGAACAATCCCAATTGAAGTATTAGCTGGTCGAAGCATAGATGAATATCTGACGATGAACTTTATTACCCTTGATTTATGACCATCTTGGATGGATCCCATTAGGGCATATATCGAGGAGGGAGAATTGCCATTTGACAGACTCGCAGCAAAGAAATTGAAGTTTAAAGCTGCTCGGTATGTATTAACTGATGGTGTTTTATATAGATGAGGAATTATGGCAGGTTTGCAGAGACGCGTGCATCCCTCCGAGGTAAAAGAATTGATTGAAGAAACCCATGAAGGGTCTCGTGGAGCACATGTAGCAGGTCGGACGCTTTTGCAAAGGGTGATGACCCAGGGATACTACTGGCCGACGATGAGGGCTGATTGTATAGCCTATGCCAAGAAGTGTGACAAGTGACAGCGCTTCTCCTCCATCCGAAGAACTCCACAAGCATTATTGACACCCATAACTTCCCCTTGGCCATTTTCCATGTGGGAAATTGATTTGGTTGGGCCACTGCCAACGATCCGAGGAAGGTTCAAGTACCTCGTCGTCGTAGTGGATTATTTTACTAAGTGGGTGGAAGTTGAGCCACTCATTGACATGACGTACGAGAAAGTGTACCAATTTGTTTGGAAGAACATCATATGTCGATATGGTCTCCCTCATGCCTTCATCACAGACCATGGAACACAATTCGATAACGAGGAGTTTGCTGCATATTGTCATCAGTCAAACATTTTGAAGGTTCATTCAGCACCAGGCCATCCTCAAAGCAATGGACAAACTGAAGTGACAAACAGAACGCTGCTAAACGGTTTGAAGAAAAGATTGGATGATGCAAAAGCAAACTGGATCAATGAGCTACAATCAGTACTTTGGGCTTACCGAACTACTCCCCGAGTAGCAACTGGAGAATCACCATACATGCTGGCGTTTGGAAGTGAAGCTGTCATACCTGCCGAGTTGGGCCTCCCAACACACAGGGTACTGAATTTCAATTCCCCTGTCAGCGACTTAATGAGAAGATTGGATTTAAACATGCTCGAGGAAGTCAGAGAAGAAGCAGCCACTAGAAATGCTGCTTACCAGCAGCGAACAACTCTGTTCTACAACAAAAGGGTGAAGAAGTGCGACCTGAAAGAAGGAGACTATGTGCTGAAGAAAGTAATTCAAAAGCATAACAAACTAGAGGCAAACTGTCATGGACCATACCGAGTTACAGAAGTTGTTCGACCAGGAACTTATCGAATAGCAACTTTAGAAGGCGAGGAGTTTAAGAATGCATGGAACGCAGAGCATCTGCACAAGTATTATCAGTGATGTATATGTAACACAGTTCCATCAGTATAAATAAAATGAAGATATTCTGCCAAAGTCTCTCCTTTTATTGAGAATTTATCGGGGAATACTAGTGCTACACACTACTCGGTCAGACTGCTCAGCGAGATATTCCTAAAAATGCCAACTTCGGTTGGTTAGGAAACAATATATTCCTAAAAATGCCTACTTCGGTTGGTTAGGAAACAAAATATTCCTAAAAATGCCAACTTCGGTTGGTTAGGAAACAATATATTCCTAAAAATGCCAACTTCGGTTGGTTAGGAAACAAAATATTCCTAAAAATGCCAACTTCGGTTGGTTAGGAAACAAGATATTCCTAAAAATGCCAACTTCGGTTGGTTAGGAAACGAAATATTCCTAAAAATGCCAACCTGTTTGGCTAGGAAACAAAATATGCTCGCAAATGCCAACTTATGTTGGTCGGAAGGTACGTACATTCTAAAAAATGCCAACTTATGTTGGTCGGGAGGTAAGATTATTCCAGAAAGTGCAAAAGTTGCTAACTATGACTGGTCGGGGATAAAAACCAACTGACTATAGTTGGTCGATAAGTAGAATTTATCGACCTTGGTTGGTCGGACGTATTTTATGAAAAAGATAAAAATCTACCAAGTATGGCTAGTCGGGGATAAAAAACTCACTAATCGTAGTTGGTCGATAATGAAAATTTACTAATTATGGCTGGTTGGGGATAAAAACCCACTAACTGTAGTTGGTCGACAAGCATAATTTAATGACCTTGGTTGGTCGGAAAAATTTTAAACATTTTTATGCTCGTGACTTTATTATTAAATGGTTGAGCAACATTATTGATACTTGTAACTTTTTAATTATTATTGAGTTGGTCGACAAACAACACAATATTGTTATCTTTTTAACAGATATGCATAAATATAAAGTGTTTGATAACTACAAGACAATAGCAATGAAGATTTACAAACAAAAATGAAAGTCTTTCATTGAATTCAAAATAAATTACATTGATAATGAAATTACGGTTACATTGACATGTATACTAACTATTACATCAAAAATTCCTATTCTACTTGTCTCTTCCCCTCTGCTTTTGACACAGGTTCCTCGCCAGCAGGCGGATCATTTAAAGACTGAGGAGAATTGATAAAGTTAAGATCCTTCAGCATCCTGACATTCATCACGGATGGCCGATCTAAGAGATGCTCGGGACGAGATACCTCGATTTGAGAGTGAAGATTTTAGTCACCGAGATACTTTAAAATTAAGCTCCGAGGAATGGCCCGAGCAGGGATCCAATCCATCTCCAAATTGTATGGTGGCACAGGCAAGTCGAGCAACCTGGGATCATGGTAACCCCACAGATAATGGCCTTGTCCGAGCTTCAACACACCTAAGGCATTCAGCCAGCCTTGCTTGTAGCCCTCATTGTTGGCATTCTGGATACGATCGTCCAAGTGGAATAGTGATTCGTTGTATCCAGCCATCCAGAACTCCCTGGGCTGTTTGTGAAATTGATATGTTAGCCTTTCTAGCTGCTCGTGGAGATTCTTGATGAAAAGCTCCTTATTCTCCAAGACTGACTTCTGCGCAGAGAGCTGTTTTTCCAAGTCCCTAATCTTCTTTGACATATCAAATAAAGCCTGGTTCTTCACCATTAATTGGAAAGCTTGGTTCTCTAACGCAAGCTGAGTTCTCTGTTCCTCGACAAGAACCAGAGCTGCTCTTCTTCGTCCCCGAGGAGCTCTTGCTCGACCACGAGAAGATGTAGAGGTGCCAGAAATCTTCAAAGTCTCCAACTCGTCCCTCAATTTGGCATTCTCAACCTCTAAGAACGAAAATCCCTCATCAGTCACTGGGATTGGGGCTGTAGAAGAAGAAGTTGCAGACTTCAACTGTGATAGCTCTTTCAACAAGTTGTTGTTTTCTTACTCCAGTAGCTTGGCAATCTGTCTGCATTCCTCAACCTAACCCTTCAAAGTTCTCTCCCTCAGATCATAACCAGCAAAAAGCTTCTCGTAGCCCTTGTCAGCAATGATCAACTTGTACTTCTTCTCGTAACCCTCATGCAACAGGGCAGTTGATTCCTTGTATTGATTCTGAAGGTCTTCGAGGGTGCACTGGGGATCCTCGATCATTTCATAGTAAGCCACATTTTTTGCCACTGCTCGGTCAAGTAGACACTTCAAGTACTGATATGCTTCAACTGCCTATTCTGAAGCATCCTGTCCGAGGATATCGACAACTTGTGCTGCACTTAGGTCTGTGTGACCAGCCTTAAAATAATCGTTGCATTGTCGTAGCAATTTTGTATCATGGGCAGATAGCAGATCCATCCTGGCCAGAAACTAGCAGAGAAAAGAAAGATCAATCATCAATAAGAGAAACAAGTTGAGTATGAATAGAAGATGAATAACAATATGAAAAAAGTTCAAGTTTTATTAGATCATAATTCAGAGTTACATATCATGGATTACATTTGATAAAAAGAAAGAAAATAAAAAGAAACCCGAATAACACTACACCTTTTCCTTATCTCCCAAAATCTTCTCGGGAGGCTGGGATGAAGAGGTAGGTTGCTCGGAGGGAAGTGATAATTGCTCGGGGAGAGTAGGTAGTTGCTTGGAGGAAGAAATGATTTGCTGATTTTCCTCGACAGCAGGCTGGATGGTTAGGGAATGATCTCCCATCACCATCGAAGACTCCTCGGAGGTAGCTTCGTCCTCTTCTAAGTCTTCTGGAGTTGGAGGGGGACCAGGGATATGTCTCTGAAAGAGCTCGGAAGACTCGTCGACCTTCATTTCCTGAAGGGCAGCAACCCATCTATCCCTAAAGTACTTTAGACTGCCATAGTCCACTTGAGATACCATGGAAGCCAACCCCTTGTTCCACCCCTTGTCCCAGCCAAAGCTGAAGGACTTCTTCACAGCGGCTTTCCTCTTCAGTTTCTCCGAGGAGAGCTTCTCGGACAGCAGGTTCTCAGTAACCTTCAACTTATTTTCTACCTCCTTATTCTGCCGACCTACTTCCTGAAGTTTAGCCAACTCCTCCTCGACAGTTTTGAGTTTATTTTCCAGCTCTCCAGCAATTTTGAGCTTCTCTTCAAGCTCCTTATTTGCCTTCTCCAAGGCATTTATTCTCTTCTCCAACTCCGTGGAGGCTTCAATAGCTCGAGCTTTCTCTTGCTCGTTGGAGGCAAGATTTTTCTCCCAGATAGCCTTATCAGTGGCATACTTCTGGCGAGAGTCTTCCAAAGACTTGATAGCCTCTTCCATATCTCCCTCCACACTGGACGAGGAGTAAGAAGCCTTAATCACTTCATCCTTCTTCATGATTATATTGAAGCACCTCGTCAACTGTGAACAGAAAAAGAAAGAAAGTTATAAACAAGAAATAACAAAGGAAAATATGAAAAATTCAAAGTAAAGAGACTTACAGAAGCAAGGTGACGAGCAGCTAGTGAGGTAACCATATCCCGAGTAAGGTTTTCTTCAGTACCTTGGACCTCGGGAATGATCCAAGACTTTACTGAGCTCATAGCAGAGCTCGGGAGAACAAAACTGGGAACTCCAGTCCCAGCAGCTGGGGGCTGAGTAATGGTATCAGCCAAATTAATCGAGGAGATTTTCTTCAGCCTCCTCGGGGGAACAGGAACGGATTCAACCAAGGAGGAACCCTTGGTCAGTGATATCACAATCACCTCTCCAGGAGCAGCAGAGCTGCTCGGAGCCACTGCGGGGGAACAGGAACGGATTCAACCCATGTTCAAAATAATCCCTATTGGCATCAGGGAGATTGACTACTAAGACTCTATTTAAAAATCTAGTTTTTAAATAAAAAATATTATCATTAACTGCCCATCTATAGCAGAACATGATTTCTGGGATTCCTATACGAGTCCCATGCACTTGATTTAATCTATGCACCCCATTAACTATTCTCCATGTGTTGGGGGCTATTCGTGCAGGAACAACGTCGAAGTACTGACAGAATTCCAGACACAAGGAATTTGGTGGAAAAGAAAATCCACATTCAGCAAAAAAGAGACTGGGGAACCAATGTCCCTCAGCCAAATTGAAATAATCAGAAGGCTTAGAAAGCTCTTCCAAGACAACCCAAGAGGGAATGGAAAAATCAGAGCGAAACTTTTAAAGAGACTCAACAGGGTAAACCATGATGATGAATAAAATAAATGAAGAAGAAGGAAGAAGATCTTACAGGAAAAGAATGGATCTGCTGACAACGAACGACGGAAAAGATGAAAGCACAAGAGAGTAGGAAGAGACCACGTAAAACTCAAAGATGAAAATTTGAAAAGGTAGAAGACGATGGGAGTGTCTGTGAAGTTTAAATACCTTGCCTTGGGAAGTGGTGAAATAATGATTACAAAAAAAGGATGATTACGTTACCGGCGGCTAAAAAGATGAAAAGTGGCACAAGAATAAAAGCGGGCAACAACGGCTAAAAAGATGAAAAGTGATGCGGGAATCGAAGCACGTAGAAAAGTCCAAAAAAGCATGATTCTACTAATTGAGAAAGAGAAATAAATACAAGGGAAACGCTCCTAAAAATCAGGAAGACTATTTAAAACTACCACAGTCCGAGAAAGAATGTCCCATACTCCTCAAATTTCGAACTATGAAACATTGGGGGCTTCGGTTGATACCAAATTTAATCTGCTGATATGGACCAATCATATGAAGACACGTGGCTATCTACATGGCAACAACAATCACTTCCGAGGAACCCACACGCTCCGAGGAACAAGACTACAATGAGGAAGATAAGTTCCCCGAGGAACACTACTTCCCCGAGGAACTCACGCGCTCCGAGGAACAAGACTACAACGAGGAAGACTAGTTCCCCGAGGAACAATGCCTCTCCGAGGAACTCTTGAGTACCGAGAAGCTTAGGCGGTCCGAGCAACTCAGGCGATCCGAGCTGCATCTCGAACAAAACATTAATAGCTGGATAACCAACAGTACAACTGATTCATTAAATGCCTATCATTCAGACGCACACGCAAAAAGGGCATTAGATGTATTACCCTTTCATATGTATATTATTTAATGTATTACCCTTTCACATTACAGCCTCAGGGCTATAAATACATTGTACAATCCTCATTGTAAGAGGGCATCGAATCCAAACTCTGGAATCGAGATAGGAATTTCTTGAGAGAATTTGTAATCAAGAATTCCTAAACACTCAGCAATAAAACAACAGTGGACGTAGGCCATTCTTATAAGGCTGAACCACTTTAAAATATTTTGTCTCATTTATTTATCTGTGATTGAATAATTAGAGTGATCTAATTTTTTACATCAACATCTGTATTTGGCCGTTTCAGAATTAGCTGTCCGCTCGACACTCATCCGACTAGAGGAACGAGTCCAAAAGACGATGTATTATACAAGTAAATCATTCTGAGGAGCTAAAATCAGATACCCACACTTGAAAAAGTTGGCACTAGCACTAAGAGAGCCATGTAGGAGAATGAGGACATACTTTTAAGCCCACACTATTGCATTGTACATTGACCTGCCTTTAAGATAAGCCCTACACAAACCTGAGAAGTCGGGAAACTTAATATCTTGGGCAATGGAACTAGGAGAATACGATATTGTGTATTGTGGTGACAAATATATTCAGCATAAAATAATAAAAAAAAGTAATCACCAGTATAAATTAAGAATTGAAAAGAATGATAATCACACACAACATAAGATGTACGTGGTTCGGTAAGAAGGCCTACGTCCATGGTGGTGCTCTCTATATATTATTTATCTGTACTCTAGGGAGTTTTTTACAGAAAATAATACATGCCCTTTGCCCCGGGCGGAGGTTTTTTTTATATACATGTTATTTCGGAGGGTGGAGGAGTGGGACTCCCCCACGTTATCCCACAATCCCTAAAGTATCTCTGAAGAGATATTTTAGGAACTGACTGGGTCAAAACCGAATTGGTTGAGGCACGGGGCCTTTAGACTTTGGGCCATGTTTAATTGGGCTTCTCGTCTGGGCCAAAGTGATAAATCTAGGTACCCACAATTGCCCCTAAAATTTTTGGATCACAATTTGGGTTCAATAATTTTAAATGATTTGTCTTAATGGCATTTCTGTGATTCGTACGACACTTTTGAACTAAAGCGCACTTTACGAACTGCCTTAGATGGAAGATTGCCTCATTTATGGTGCATCATGATTAGAAAGGTTTAAATCATTTTAGAGAGGTCATTACTTGAATCGTCGCTTTCATATCTTTTCACATTCTCTCAATTTCTCCAAGTTTTCACTGCAAATCCCTTTACTCCCAGGTCTTGTCTTCCATTTTCAAGCTTTTTTCACATCTCATCGTCCCTGCTTGTGACTTTGCCTCGTCTCAAGCTGACTCTTACATTGTAAGTTCTTTTCATGTCTTCTTTTTCCTTTTTCCGTTGAAATTTCTTTATATTCGCTACTAGGGTTTTTCTTTTCTGATGTCAAAAATAGGCAATAGGTCGATAACTGAATTTAGGAAATATTATAACATTCCAAACTGGGTGGACATTGAATGTCCCCCTATCCCTCATAATGTCAGAGAAGGTTGAGGACGATCACTGGATTCATGTTTTCTTGTTATCCCAGAGGGGCTTACTTTTCCCCCAAGTAATTTATTTTTGCACTTTTTTGGCTACTTCAATATAGTCCCTACACAATGCTTGCCCAATGTCTGGAAAATTATCAATGGTGTGCATAGAATAAATCAACTCTATGGCACCAATCTAGGGCTTACTGAAATTTTCTTCTATTACTCTTTTTCTCGAATAAGCTCTGGTCTTCTATACCTCAAGGATAGGAGTCCTGATAGGGTATTGGTAGTAAATATACCTAATTCTCATAAGGACTACTGGCATGAGGGTTTTCTTACTAGAAATTGGCAGTTCCCTCCCCATACTGAAGGGTCGAGGTCTGGGAGATTTGTGATTCCCTTTTATGGGGAGGAATACATAGGTAGGCTTAGTTATTGTCTGCTCGTTAATCCTCTATTTATGTATGGTTTTTCTGATATCTTTCTCTCTTTTTTAACAAAGATAAAGAACTCGGAGCCTGCTCTTAGCGAGATCCGAGCTGCTGAGCTGGTTAAGGCCTGAAAAATTAGGGAACTCTTGGCTGACAGTGAGCATCCTCAGTCAGCGACGTTCCTTATGGAGTATAAGAACTTTGGGTCCAGTTTCATTGCGAGGCTTGTGGATAACATTCCTGATCTTGACATCATCGAAGAGGTTTTCGCCAACCCTATCCAATTGGACGAGGAGGAAAGAAACTCTGGTGAGGAGAGGGAGGGTGCTAACATGGGCGGTGCCGAAGACAATTCCAGTGAGGAGATATCTGGTAGTGAAGAGTCTTCCAGCTCGAAAGAGGGTTCAGAAGTTTAAGAGTCTTCAGGGGATTCCAACAGTTCCAGCGAAGAAGACATAGATCCTGCCAGGAAGAATTTGATTTGAGATGATGATGATGATGATGTGCTTCTCACTCTCTAGTTAAAAAAGTAAAAGTCTGGCAGTGGGGATGTTGATACTGGTTCTCAGTCTGCTGCCCATGAGCAAGAGAAGAAGAGTAAGGAGGAGGAGCTGTTGAGAGAGAGGGTGAGAAAGAAGTAGGAGGAGAAGAAGAATGTGGAGGATAAAAAGAGAGCAGAGAAGGAGAGGAACGATGAGAAGAGGAGAAGAGGAGAGAGGAGGTAAGGAAAAAGGCAAGGCAAGCTTTGGTGCCCGTATATGCTTTGCCTGAGGGGACCTCTGTTGCCCTTTCTCCCCAGTTGGCTCATGCGTTGCTCGAAAGAGCAATTTTACTGACTGATCGTCAGAAAGCGATGGGGACTGATGAGTTAGCCTTGAAGGCGACTCAGAGGCTAGCCTTGGTAAGTCTGTTTTTACTTCTCTATTCTAGTAATATTCTGTTCAATACTTCTCCTGCTGACATTTCTCTTTTCTGCAGTTTGTGACCGATTTCACTGTCCTCTATCGTAGCCGCAAATAACTGGTGAGGATGAACCTCGAGCTAGAAAAGAAGAATGCTGAGCTGGAGGCCAGTCTGAAGACTACCAATGCTTCCCAAAAGTCTTTCGATCTCTCCCTTACTGAATCCAATTGAGCTAAGGGGGAAGCAACCAAGGAGATCGAGGAGTTGAGGCAGTTCTATGACTTGGTCTTCTCAAGCAAGCTGGTCGTGGTGGAGGAGAATGAGGTGCTAGAGGGAAAGGTGAAGAAGGTGGAATCTGAGGCTACCACCCTTAAGGAAAGATCATACAATGCCGGATGGGCCTTTGTGTATGAGGATGTCGATGTTCAGATTGGCTATATCAATCATTTGAACTTTAAGAAGGGTTAGAACAAGGCTCTCCTGGATGTCGGGGTGGATATCGACTCCCCACTCTTTTATGAGTATGATCTCGGCCTTAAGACTGTTTTGGATGAGGCACCTACTCCTGCTATTGATGAAGGTGTTCCAGTTATCCAAACTACCGATGCCGAAGTGCCCCTCAACTAGGGAATGGCGACTACTTCATTTAAGGGAGGTGCGCCTAGAGCTGCTGCAGATAAGGGGAATCTACCAGCGACCTCAGAGCAGAATGAGGTTGCCAGCTAGTCCTTCTTAGGGAACTTTTTATATTTTTTGCTTTTTTTGTTCTTTCCCTTTGATGTAATGTGAATCCTTTCTTAATGAAATGAAGTTCTGTTCCCTTCTGCGTACTGATCTCATTCTATAATGCTTATATGGTCTGTAACTGATTGATGTTGATGAGTATATATCTGCTCCTTCTCAACTAGGAAGGATTCTTGGTCTTAATGCTAGCAACCAAGTTCTCCAAGCCTTTGTAAGGATTTAAAAGTCCCTTAGGTCGAGGAACGAGAGTTTTAAAGACCAGTTGGAGCTTTTTGCCAACCTGGAGGATAGTCTTCAGGAGATAGAAGAGGTTGGCGCTTCCTTTCAAGAGGAAGTGAATGCTCTGAGAGCATCAGAAAAGTTCTTCAACAAGAGAATAAAACTCTAAGGAGGTAGGTGTCACGACTTAGAGAGCATGCACCGAGCGTTTCCCCTCAAGTTTTGTGGGGTTCCTCTTCATCGGCTGGTCCATGAGCTGGTACAGATGATAGGGGTTCAACTAGGGAGATTGACAATCTTTGAGGATATGTTCATCGATTATACGCGATAGCTATTGGGATCCAAAAAGATGTTACACTAATGAGGCATCTATTCAAGAAAGGTCCTCGGTGAGTGTGGGCTGATGGTTATGATTAGGGTTGGACAGATGCTCCGACGAGGTTGGCAGATGTCGAAGAGCTATTCTTTATTAGGGTATGGTTAAATTCTCTTAGGGAGCTGAAGGTCCCCAGGAACTCAGTACTCTAATATCGTCATGAGATCTCCCCTTCGACTCTGATGCCTAACCCTTTCAGGTGGGATGACCAGTGGGTCCCCATAGATGCTATCCCCAGGCAGTTACTGGAGCCAGATGCAAATGAAGTCGAGGAGGAGTTAGCTCCTCACCCAGACGATGAGCGCAAGTAGCTGATTATCTTGCTCGGAGGCCTAATCCTCATTAGGATCTATTTAATTCAACCAATATAACTCTTTGTAAATGCAATGAAGTAATAAAATAATTATGTTTTGGGCGATTTGCCGACTAAACATGTGTTGTATATTGCCCACTTCACTGATGTCGTGTTTGATTATCTTGGGCTTTTCTTAGCCGACTAGAGTTATTTTATTGCGTGAGTATCCTCCCAGTTCAGTATGCTTATAAGATACCATTCTTCCCCACTTTACCTTTTAGGCCAAATTGTCACACTCCCTTAAGCCTAAGTGTGGCAATGGAGAGGATACACCTGGTGTTGGATGTTCTATCCGAGCAGGTTTTTTGAGCTAAACATTATTTGGCGACCAATTTCGAGTTGGCCGAGCTGCCTAAGGGTCCCCTGTAGGGCTTTATTGCCAGGGGCAATGCTAAGAGGTTATTCGTGTTAAACGATGAGAACCTGAGGAGGGTAAAACCCTTCTTATATATGTTAAGAGGGGATACTGTCACTTAGAAAAGGTGCACAAGTTATAAAGTTTCTGAAAAAGAAATCAACACTTCATATAATGCCACTGCCAAATAATCTTTTATTAATCAGAAAAGAATTGCAAATTTCGACCTTGTAATAAAAGATTAAAACAGAAAATTAGAAGTCGAATTTCTTTAAATTGGTTATGTTCCAAGCTCGAGGTATCTCCCTGCCCTCCAGCATTTCTAAGTGATAGGCTCCTTACATGTTGTCCCTTATCTCCTTGAATGGTCCTTCCAAGTTTGGTCCTAGATTTCCATCCGATGGTTTTACTGCGCTGCCAAGAACTTTTCTTAGTACGTATTCCCCAACTTGGAATGCTATTGGATTGACCTTCTTATTGTAGTGCTTCGCTAGCTGTTGCTGGTAGCCTGCTAGTTTCACTAGAGCCAGCTCTCTGCGTTCCTCAGCTATGTTAGGTTCAGCGAGTAACGCTGCGTCGTTTTGGCCTTGGTCGACCAGGGTGGACCTCATGGTGGGGAGGCCAGCTTCCAAAGGGATGATTACCTCTATACCATATGTCAGTGAGAATGGGGTTTCCCCAGTTTCTCATCGTGGGGTAATGAGATAGGACCATAGGATGTGTGGTAGCTCTCTTACCCATGACCCTTTGGCTCACTCCAAACGCTTCTTCAATCCATCAATAACTATTTTATTGGAAGCTTCAGCTTGTCCGTTGCTCTGGGGGTATGTCACCGAGATAAAATGGTGCCTAATTCCATGGACATTACAGAAACCCTAGAAGAGGCCACTCTCGAACTGGGTTCCATTGTCAGTGATGATGGTCTTAGGGATACCAAAGCGGGTGATACTGTTCTTCCATACGAACCTTATAATATTCGCATCTCTGATGTTTTTCAGTGGCTTTGCCTTTATCCATTTGGGGAAGTAGTTTGTTGCGACCAACAAATACTTGCTATTACCGACAGTGATAGGGAGAGGGCCCACGATGTCCATTCCTTATTGAGTGAAAGGTCAGGGGCTGGTAAGTGATTTTAGGTCACTGGCAGGCTGGTGAACCATAAGAGTGTGTAGTTGACATTATCGCACTTGCCAGAATATATTGCAGAATCTTTTGGCATGTACGACCACCAGTAGCCTTCCTTCATAACTCGGAAGGCTAGCAACCTGCCCCCAATATGACTTCCATAAATTCCCTCATGGAGCTCGTGGAAAACTTGCTCGACATCCTTTGGGTGAACGCATTGGAGGTAAGGACCAATGAAAGACCTCTTATACAGTTTGCCTTCAGGAGATAACTGAAAGAGAGCAGCTTTGGCTCTCATCTAATGTGCGACCTTTTTATCGTCTGATAGGGCACCATCTTTCAAATAATCCATCAGGGGGTCCATCCAACTAGGGGCTGGTTCAATATGAAGAATATGACCTGCGTCGCGCTGCTTGTCACTCTGGTTAATGCTCGGCTGGGCGAGGAAGTCGATCAGAATTGTTCTCTTCAAGTCAGAATTAATCGCTGAGCTTAAGACCACTAGGGCGTCAGCATGACTATTTTGTCCTTTAGGAAACTGTTGGACTCTGACCTGTTCGAAGTTAGGCATTCATTTTTTCACTGTGGCGAGGTAGGCCGCCATTCTTTTTCCCCTCGCGCTGAAGTCAACACTTATCTGATTGGAGATAAGCTGTGAGTCGTCGAACACCTAAAGTTATTTTTCGCCCAACATCTATGCCTTTTGCAAGCCTGCTATCAATGCTTCATACTCTGCTTCGTTATTGGAGTTTTTAAATCCAAGCCTAATTCCTTGCTCGAGGATTGTATCTTCTGAGGTGACTAGCATAATCCCCACTCATGCTCCTTTGGAGTTAGAGGCTCCGATAATGAATTATCGCCAAATACCTTGCATTGAGTGATCTTCCTTCTGATCAATGGGTTGAAGTTGATTGTGAGGATGTTCTCCTGTGAATTTTGCGATGAAATCGATGATGACCTATCCCTTGATTGCATTCCTTGACTGAAGTTTGATGTCAAATCTCCTGAGCTCGACTGACAACTTGGATTGTCTGTCGGACATATCTACTTTCTGCAAGACTACTTTAAGGGGGTGAGATGTAAGGATGATGATAGAGTGAGCTTCAAAGTAGTGCTTCAGTTTCCTCAAATCTACCACTAGTGCAAAGGTGAACTTTTCCAGTGGTGGATATCGCTGTTCGGCGTCCAAGAGGGTCTTGCTTGTGTAGTAAACTGGGTGCTAGATTCTCGTTCTTTTGCATACCAGTGCAGAACTAACAGCGTGGATGGAAAATTCAAGGTATAGGGAATACTTTTCTTGAGGTATTACGAGAAAGGGTGGTATGCTGAGATAATCTTTGAGCTCCTCTAATGCTTTGAGCAATCCTGGTTCCACTCCACAGTTTTTCTTTTCTTAAATAGCTGGAAAAATAGCTGGCACTTCTCGAATGACTTCGAGATGAATCGATTCAAGGCGACGAGCATACCTATGAGCTTATGTACGTCTCTTATCATGCGCGGGGGGGGGGGGGGGGGGTGCTGCACTCTGTTGATTGCATCAATCTGGTCTGGGTTGAGTTCAATCCCTCTCTCGCTAACCAAGTACCTAAGAAATTTTCCCGACTGGACACCGAAGGAACACTTACATGCGTTGAGCTTCCGTCGATATTTCCTGAGGATTTTGAGGGTCCTTGATAGGTGTAACACGCCACGACTTTGGAGACTGAGGAATTTAAATTTTTGGGAAGATAAAATTTAATTAAATTGGAGAACTTTAGAATTTGGGAAATGAGGTCCAAAAATAGAAAATATTTTAAAGTATTCCGGATGATGATTTTGAGTGTGCCATCGATCCCGGAAGGGTCGAGATAGTCAAAATGACTGTCATTGGGTTTTATTTCGGCTCCGGAATGTTTTTAAGTTATTTTGGATCGAATTGGAGTAAACGAGTCATTTAAATTGTGTATTAATATTTAAAATTGGGATTTTGTTTTAAAGGATTTGGAGGCTTACGGATGAAGCCATTTCTCATTTGAGAGAAAGAGAGAAAAAGCCCTAGAGAGAGAAGAAGAGAGAAAGAAGAAGAAAAGAAGAGAGAGAGGAAGAAAAGCTTGGGGATTTCCGGCCCAATCGCGACAACAAGGACGATCCAACCTCTACAAATCTGAGGCAAGTGTTTAATCTTGCTAAATAGCTATTTGTGTATTTCATTGCATAATTTGTGGGTTAAGGGAATGGATTTTTGGGTATTAATGTCAAAACCTAGATTTTAGGATTAAATCTTGAAATCAATGTTTAAATATGGAATTAATGGAATAGGAATGCTTGGGATCAACTTTGGGTTGAATTATGGACTTAAAATCATAAATTGATGAAGTTTTAATGGTTAGAAATGAAAAATTAGGGTTTAGAATTCGTGGGTTTTGATGAAGAAGAAGAACCCTTCAAAAATTGTAGGTCCGAATCGATTCGCCCCCTCAAGCGAATCGATTCGATTTAGTGAAATTGGCAGGTCTGCATTGACCGAATCGATTCGGACCCAAGTAGAATCGATTCGGCCTATTGCAGAAGCCCAGGTCTTTGGACCCGAATCGATTCGCCTTGGAGGCCGAATCGATTCGCTAGGCCGAATCGATTCGGAATAGGGCCGAATCGATTCGAAAACAGGGCATTTTATGGTATTTTCCCCCATAGTGATTCAAACCCTTTTTGGTTGGGTTTATTGATTTGGGGCCTTCTCTTATGATGAAAGAGATATGTTCTTGGAGACACATTAGGAGTTTCTCACACATTAGAGTTTTGGGGACTCCTTAGGGTAATTTGGGAGAAATGTATCCATGTATGTATTTGGAGTTACGTATAGAGATTTTGGGAAAACCCTTTGGGATTGAGAATCCTAATTGTAGATTAAAAGTAGGTGTAGATGTGATGTGAGGCTAAGAACTCTTAGAGAGATCTTAGACTAGGGTATTCACAAAAGTAATTGAACCATAGTTGAAATCGAGGGAAATGAGATTATTTGATGATTGAAAGAATGAGCTTGAGGCTGATAGACTATTAGTTATATGTATACCGATAGTCAAAATGATTACTAGATTCTTTAATGTACTCGAAGATATAGATGAAATGTGTAGTGATGGATTTCTACGCAAACTCTTGGGTGATAGCCCTAATGTTGAATATATATAGGTATAGATATATACACATGGTTTTGGGAGACTATTCATCATAGGAAAATGATCGAATATGTTTCAAATATGGGATTATATTCACATATCAAGGTAAATTTAATGGAAATGGTGGTGACGACTTGTATATCGAGGACTATGTATACTTATAGCCAGGTATATATATCTTATACATATGAACGAGAATTAGTTTATATATATATCGATACAAGGATATGTGAATATATGTATATATATCTATATAGATATGAATATATGGATATATTTATGTTATGGATATACATGGTATGGATATTTAAACCTTATATGATGGTTTAATATTTGATCATATGATTGGATCATATGGATGTATATATTGTGCATGTAAATGATATATATACTTAATTGGTTAAGCATACCCCGCTCATGCTATCATTGGGAAGTTGCGCGCGTAGAGGGTGAGCATCCTGTCTAGAAAAGTAGGGTGTGGATATTCCCCAGGTCATAGTCGTCCCGTGTGTTATTATATGATATATATATTTATTTTTGGGATGAGACGTAGTGGGTATGTTTCGTCTCATTTCCGGTTTGGAGCTATGACCGCTTCCCGGGACGTCGTGTGCGTGAGTTTACCACGAGACGGGTGTCGTTTAGTCCCACCATAGTGGCCCCAGTATTGCTACGTGAGCCGGGCACTGGGAAGATGATAGCATTGATGCAGTTTATCGGCGATATATATAGCCGGGTATATTATGTGCATGGCCTTGTACATCATATGTAGTATGTACACTTGGCTATTGGATTGATGATGATATATATATATATATACGGTTAGAAATAAATACCTATATATATATATTTATATATATATATCCTATAGACGAAAGGGTATGGACTTTATGAAGTACATCTTAGATGATTATGGTGTACTAGATTGATGGGGGTTGATGTATCGCACATAAGGTATTATTCGGTTATATCATCCCAAGGATATTATTGGAGGCTCTTTTATTTTATTTTATTTGTTTTCTTTTTTTTTTTCTTTTCTTTCTTTCTTTCTTAGTAGTTATAGAAGTTTAGTAGTAATGGTAGTATTAACTTGTATGTTGAGGATTATGGATCTCTAGGATCGACATTGCCCAGGAGTAGTGTAACGAGGTGGTTCCTTGTTTGGATTTTGCTTTGCGAGACACCTCACGCACGAAACACAGTGCCATGTCGAGATTTGAGAGAAGTAATTCCATAGGTGGCATCTCGGATCTCTGGTCTTGACCTTGTCAGGAGTAGTGTAACGGGGCGGTTCCTTGTTTGGATTTCGCTTTGCGAGACTCCCCACGCACGAAACATAGTACAATTTTGGGATTAGAGAGAAGTTTTGCCAATATTCCATGTGCATGTTATTAAGTATATTAATTCTTACGTTTTTAGCCTATATATGTATATACATATGTATATGTATAGGGGTAATGTTTTAAGAATTATGATGATTATAATTCATAAGATTATTAATCGGAATTCATTAAGCCTAGTATGGCATAAATTGTTGTAATCATAATATAATAGGATTAGAAATGGGTGGATCCTTAGATTATGACGGGAAGGTAGCTCTCGTGGATATAGGCTAGGCCTGATAAGTTAGGTTGTCCTAAAATCAATGGGGGTAATTTAACCAAAAATGTGAGGACGCGAATAGGTGCGCGCCTTTAGATGAGAGGTGAGTTGGGGTTCCACGAGAGTGCGGTCTCACTTTATTTATGAAATTAAGTACACCGGTATTTATTATGCACGGTTAAAACACTTGCTAAATATTTTTCACATTCGGAGCTCTGACCCGTTTACTTTTCTCTCCTCCTTGTATATACATATTACCACAGGTATCCTACCGCATGGATGCCGGATGACTTTCTATCCAGAGTCTTGGGAGCCGTGACAGGGCGGACTGTTGCGGGATGTTTCGTGTAGCCGCTTCCTATTCCTTTAAAATTCTAGGTAGGATTCATGTTGTATATCGGGTTTGTACCCAGGGGATAATTTTATACATGTTTATATTTATTCCATTTCAGTTATTGTATTGGCTGTGACCCGACAGCTTATTCGGGTGTACTTTTTGTGGTACATTCGGTTGTATTTATTTGGTTCATTTTATTTCTAGCATTTCATTTGTATAGTTCTTTCCTGCATCTCTCTTATTCATTAATAATTTTATAGTGTTGGGTTGTTGTATGTTGCAAGTTTTAATTTATTTAACATCTCGCTTATATGATATCGGGTAGTTAGTCCTATATTATATAGTACCGACAGTTGATGTTGAGACTGGACCATCTGGAATTCCTGATTTAATATAGTATAGGGCTGGCCACCCGTTATTAGTTTAAGCGGGGTGTTACAGATGGTATCAGAGCATCAGGTTCTAGAGTCTTTAGGATCTGTGCGAGTTATGGATTCTTCCGTTAACGTTCTTGACATAAAGCCCTATAAATAGGACTGTTGTGTTCACTGTGTTGTTTTCTTCTGTGAAGTATATTCACTTGATTGGTGTTCTGATAACAGTTGCTCTTGTTTCGTTTCAGACGTCGCCTAGATTTTTGTTGTCTAGGAAAGGATAGGATTAGAAGTACAATACCCATAGTATATTTTGGGTACGCTGTAATCGGGGGTATTTATTTTCCCCGATTTCAGAGGAGTTATTGAGGAGATTTCTAGCAGTGGTTCGAGGTGATTTATCGGCAGTTGAGTAAGAAAGGAAATTTACTCGAATTACGAATCTTGGTCCTAGTAAGGTAAACCCGAGGAGAGGCATGTAGTGTAGTTCTTGGGAGGTTTAGATTGAGAATCTGTTAACCTTTGTTGGGAAACCTAATGTTGGTGACTCTTACCGAGGTGAGGTGGGTGGAGTTGTCCCAATATTAGGAGTATCGCCTTCTAGGATGAGGGGGAATGCCTTTGGAAACTATGTTTCGTTGTGTAGGACGGAGGGAGTTTTCGGCAGTTGCAATCGCGCCTTGCCCTTCAATATGGTTAGGAAGGGTTCTGAGAAAGATGTTTCTCTTATGAAGAAATAGGCTTAGGGATAATAATTTGTCCTGGAAGAAGTTGAGGACCCTGAGTTGAGATTCAAGGACGAGGGGAAACCATTGGGTTATGGAACTATAAGGTAGAATACCTTTATTTGGGTTTAAGTTACGCTTTGTGCGATATTGGGAACGTCGCGTGTGAGGTGTGATGAGTAACTAGCTGCTACACCACTAGGGTGTATGGAATTTTTCCTAAAGGAGGAAGTGAGCAAGTGTGGCCTTGGTATGGCGTCTTTGGAGATGATACACCTTTTTGCAACAAAATAGTAGGGAAGTTTTAGTATCCCTATGAGGGAAGAATTTATTTTTATATAACAGTGTTGATGTGATGTAGAGGAACTTCATAACTGAGAGGTTCAGAGTTTGGTAGATTCCGTGGAGCGAATAGTTTAGCTCATAGTTGTGCTAGTTTTGAGAACTAGGTATTGACTAGAGTATTGTATTCGTTGATGCCTTGTGTCTTAAACATAAGGTGTTTGTTTGGCGTGTCGAAAGACGCGGAATATATTTATATTGTATTATTGTATAGGCCCTCGAGCAATATCTAAAATATGAAAAATCTTTTATAAAACCTTAACCCTGGTTCAACTAATCTCAATCCCCGACCTAGCTACACAGTAGTGTATTGGGAGGGTTCCTTGATTGGATTTCGCTTGCGAGACCTCCCCCGCACGAAGGTAGCTAGCGTCAGGAATTGAGGAGAGTTCAACTATTGGGAATTTTAAACTTTTATATAATTAGTGTATTGTTATAAATTAGTACCGAGGGTTATCTTACAATTTGAGGCTAATGGAGCTTGATTAGGATTTTTACGAGTGGAAACTCGGATACGGGGTGTATGGGCACCCCGAGGTAGTTATTTGTTTTAAAATCCATATGGTTCGACATGAGAACTAGGGAGGATCGGTATAGTGATCCTAAGACTTGATGTTAGGACTAGATGATATTGAGGTCCTAGGCATATCTTAAATTTCGCGGACTAAATTCTTGTAAGGGGGGAAGATTGTAACACCCCACGACTTTGGAGACTGAGGAATTTAAATTTTTGGGAAGATAAAATTTAATTAAATTGGAGAACTTTAGAATTTGGGAAATGAGGTCCAAAAATAGAAAATATTTTAAAGTATTCCGGATGATGATTTTGAGTGTGCCATCGATCCCGGAAGGGTCGAGATAGTCAAAATGACTGTCATTGGGTTTTATTTCGGCTCCGGAATGTTTTTAAGTTATTTTGGCTCGAATTGGAGTAAACGAGTCATTTAAATTGTGTATTAACATTTAAAATTGGGATTTTATTTTAAAGGATTTGGAGGCTTACGGATGAAGCCATTTCTCATTTGAGAGAAAGAGAGAAAAAGCCCTAGAGAGAGAAGAAGAGAGAAAGAAGAAGAAAAGAAGAGAGAGAGGAAGAAAAGCTTGGGGATTTCCGGCCCAATCGCGACAACAAGGACGATCCAACCTCTACAAATCTGAGGCAAGTGTTTAATCTTGCTAAATAGATATTTGTGTATTTCATTTCATAATTTGTGGGTTAAAGGAATGGATTTTTGGGTATTAATGTCAAAACCTAGATTTTAGGATTAAATCTTGAAATCAATGATTAAATATGGAATTAATGGAATAGGAATGCTTGGGATCAACTTTGGGTTGACTTATGGACTTAAAATCATAAATTGATGAAGGTTTAATGGTTAGAAATGAAAAATTAGGGTTTAGAATTCGTGGGTTTTGATGAAGAAGAAGAACCCTTCAAAAATTGCAGGTCCGAATCGATTCGCCCCCTCAAGCGAATCGATTCGATTTAGTGAAATTGGCAGGTCTGCATTGACCGAATCGATTCGGACCCAAGCCGAATCGATTCGGCCTATTGCAGAAGCCCAGGTCTTTGGACCCGAATCGATTCGCCTTGGAGGCCGAATCGATTCGCTAGGCCGAATCGATTCGGAATAGGGCCGAATCGATTCGGAAACAGGGCATTTTATGGTATTTTTCCCCATAGTGATTCAAACCCTTTTTGGTTGGGTTTATTGATTTAGGGCCTTCTCTTATGATGAAAGAGATATGTTCTTGGAGACACATTAGGAGTTTCTCACACATTAGAGTTTTGGGGACTCCTTAGGGTAATTTGGGAGAAATGTATCCATGTATGTATTTGGAGTTACGTATAGAGATTTTGGGAAAACCCTTTGGGATTGAGAATCCTAATTGTAGATTAAAAGTAGGTGTAGATGTGATGTGAGGCTAAGAACTCTTAGAGAGATCTTAGACTAGGGTATTCACAAAAGTAATTGAACCATAGTTGAAATCGAGGGAAATGAGATTATTTGATGATTGAAAGAATGAGCTTGAGGCTGATAGACTATTAGTTATATGTATACCGATAGTCAAAATGATTACTAGATTCTTTAATGTACTCGAAGATATAGATGAAATGTGTAGTGATGGATTTCTACGCAAACTCTTGGGTGATAGCCCTAATGTTGAATATATATAGGTATAGATATATACACATGGTTTTGGGAGACTATTCATCATAGGAAAATGATCGAATATGTTTCAAATATGGGATTATATTCACATATCAAGGTAAATTTAATGGAAATGGTGGTGACGGCTTGTATATCGAGGACTATGTATACTTATAGCCAAGTATATATATCTTATACATATGAACGAGAATTAGTTTATATATATATCGATACAAGGATATGTGAATATATGTATATATATCTATATAGATATGAATATATTGATATATTTATGTTATGGATATACATGGTATGGATATTTAAACCTTATATGATGGTTTAATATTTGATCATATGATTGGATCATATGGATGTATATATTGTGCATGTAAATGATATATATACTTAATTGGTTAAGCATACCCCGCTCATGCTATCATTGGGAAGTTGCGCGCGTAGAGGGTGAGCATCCTGGCTAGAAAAGCAGGGTGTGGATATTCCCCAGGTCATAGTCGTCCCGTGTGTTATTATATGATATATATATTTATTTTTGGGATGAGACGTAGTGGGTATGTTTCGTCTCATTGCCGGTTTGGAGCTATGACCGCTTCCCGGGACGTCGTGTGCGTGAGTTTACCACGAGATGGGTGTCGTTTAGTCCCACCATAGTGGCCCCAGTATTGCTACGTGAGCCGGGCACTGGGAAGATGATAGCATTGATGCAGTTTATCGGCGATATATATAGCCGGGTATATTATGTGCATGGCCTTGTACATCATATGTAGTATGTACACTTGGCTATTGGATTGATGATGATATATATATATACGGTTATAAAATAAATACCTATATATATATATTTATATATATATCCTATAGACGAAAGGGTATGGACTTTATGAAGTACATCTTAGATGATTATGGTGTACTAGATTGATGGGGGTTGATGTATCGCACATAAGGTATTATTCGGTTATATCATCCCAAGGATATTATTGGAGGCTCTTTTATTTTATTTTATTTGTTTTCTTTTTTTTCTTTTCTTTCTTTCTTTCTTAGTAGTTATAGAAGTTTAGTAGTAATGGTAGTATTAACTTGTATGTTGAGGATTATGGATCTCTAGGATCGACATTGCCCAGGAGTAGTGTAACGAGGTGGTTCCTTGTTTGGATTTCGCTTTGCGAGACACCTCACGCACGAAACACAGTGCCATGTCGAGATTTGAGAGAAGTAATTCCATAGGTGGCATCTCGGATCTCTGGTCTTGACCTTGTCAGGAGTAGTGTAATGGGGCAGTTCCTTGTTTGGATTTCGCTTTGCGAGACTCCCCACGCATGAAACGTAGTACAATTTTGGGATTAGAGAGAAGTTTTGCCAATATTCCATGTGCATGTTATTAAGTATATTAATTCTTACGTTTTTAGCCTATATATGTATATACATATGTATATGTATAGGGGTAATGTTTTAAGAATTATGATGATTATAATTCATAAGATTATTAATCGGAATTAATTAAGCCTAGTATGGCATAAATTGTTGTAATCATAATCTAATAAGATTAGAAATGGGTGGATCCTTAGATTATGACGGGAAGGTAGCTCTCGTGGATATAGGCTAGGCCTGATAAGTTAGGTTGTCCTAAAATCAATGGGGGTAATTTAACCAAAAATGTGAGGACGCGAATAATTGCGCGCCTTTAGATGAGAGGTGAGTTGGGGTTCCACGAGAGTGCGGTCTCACTTTATTTATGAAATTAAGTACACCGGTATTTATTATGCACGGTTAAAACACTTGCTAAATATTTTTCACATTCGGGGCTCTGACCCGTTTACTTTTCTCTCCTCCTTGTATATACATATTACCACAGGTATCCTACCGCATGGATGACGGATGACTTTCTATCCAGAGTCTTGGGAGCCGTGACAGGGCGGACTGTTGCGGGATGTTTCGTGTAGCCGCTTCCTATTCCTTTAAAATTCTAGGTAGGATTCATGTTGTATATCGGGTTTGTACCCAGGGGATAATTTTATACATGCTTATATTTATTCCATTTCAGTTATTGTATTGGCTGTGACCCGACAGCTTATTCGGGTCTACTTTTTGTGGTACATTCGGTTGTATTTATTTGGTTCATTTTATTTCTAGCATTTCATTTGTATAGTTCTTTCCTGCATCTCTCTTATTCATTAATAATTTTATAGTGTTGGGTTGTTGTATGTTGCAAGTTTTAATTTATTTAACATCTCGCTTATATGATATCGGGTAGTTAGTCCTATATTATATAGTACCGACAGTTGATGTTGAGACTGGACCATCTGGAATTCCTGATTTAATATAGTATAGGGCTGGCCACCCGTTATTAGTTTAAGCGGGGTGTTACAATAGGTTTGAGAGTTGGCCTTCTTTATGCCTACTCTTAACGATCATATCATCGATGTAGACCTCTATGGTATCTCCCATTTGGTCTTTAAACATTTTGGTGACCAGCCGCTGGTAGGTTACCATTACATTTTTGAGCCCACAGGGAATAACTTTGTAACAATGTAATCTGACGGTGGTGATTAATGCTGTCTTGTCTTGATCTGGTACGTATAGAGGAATTTCGTGGTACCCGAAGTATGCGTCCAGGAAACTCATTATTTCATGAGCTGCTGTGGCGTCCACCAACTGGTCAATCTTCGGGAGAGGGAAACAATACTTAGGGCATGCCCTGTTATGGTCAGTGAAGTCAATACAAACTCTCCATTTCCCATTCCTCTTTGGAACCACTATTGGGTTAGACAACCATTTAGGGAATTGAACTTCCCGTATAGACCCTACATCCAGTAGCTTCTCCACTTCTCTCTACATAGCCTTGTCTTTCTCGGGTGCAGTTCATCGTGTTTTTTGCGCGATTAGTTTAAAGGTCGAGTCAACGTGAAACTGATGACAAACCACACTGGGATCAATCCCGGGCAGCTCGTAGGGTTCCCACACGAAAATGTCCAAGTTGTTTCTCAAAAGTGGTATTAATTCCTTCTTCTCTCGATCTGTGAGAGAGGCTCCAATCAAGAGCATCCTGTCTTTATTACTGCCCCCGGCTGCGACCTCCTCCAGGTTCTCCATGACCCGCTCAGAGGGGAGGAGTCTAGTCTCCTCTACTCTAGGTCTCCCATATTTTAACTTCTATTTAAAAGGCATAAAACCTCCCTGTTCTTCATGTTTCTCCTTGGCTTTCTTGACCTTCTTCTCTGGCCTTGGGCGGTTGGCTTCTATAAAGCTCTTTCTTTCCATCACCTGATCTCCATGGATTTCCATTACTCCTCGCTCAGTCACATATTTGAGTTTCTGGTGGTAAGTGGAGGGGACGACCTTCATCGCATGTAGCCATCCTATGCCAAGGATGGACTGGTAGGGCGAGTCAATGTCAACCACCAAAAACTCGATCATCTTGGAGACACTTCCTGCCTTTACTGGAAGTATAATCTTTCCCAAAGGGATGGTCACTTTACCAGCGAAGCCGACTAGAGGGACAATGACTTCCTTTAAGTTAGCTACGCTTAACTTGAACTTTCTGAATAGATCGAGAAACATTACTTTGGACGAGCTACCCTGGTTGACGAGCAATTTATCGACGTCATAGTTAGCTATCCTGAGTGTAATGATCAAGGCATCATGAAGTGGGGTCCTTACTCCCACCAAATCTTCATCTGTGAACACAATGTGTTTAATGTAGTCGACATCATATGCTCGTCGATGCTTCCCTGCTTGTGTTTTAGATAGATCGATTTAAAAAGCTTACATTATCGCTGTAGGCTTTTTAACTTCCATTCGAGCTGAATTTTTCTGAATCTGCTTTAGGTCCGATGCCCTATGAATCACTGCGCACTCATGGATAGCATCCTCCTCGAGCATATTATCGGGCCTTGTGTCTTCGTTGGCAGTGACTTTCTCTGCCTTTTTCTCCACAAATTCATTCAGGCGCCCAGTCTGGGCTAATTCTTCAAGGTGAGACTTGAGAGCTTTGGAGTGCTCAATTTTGTGCCCGCCTTCCTTGTGAAAAGCGCATCTTAGCGTTGTTCCTCTTTGAGGGATATCTTTCCATCTTTCTGGGCCACTTAACGAATGGATCATCCTTAATCTTTACTTGGATCTTATAAATTGGTTCTTTAAATACAGTGTTCACTGCCTGAAATGCTTTTGAAGCATCATTTTTATTCCTTCTCTTGGAGCTACCCTTACCCCCATTCTTTCTTCATTTCTTTTGGTTCTCAGCTTTATCGCTACCCTTGGAAGTAAACTTAGCTCAGCCATTATCCCTTGCACTGATGCGGGTCACATCCTCAACTTTGGCATATTTCTCGATGCGAGCCATTAGGTCATCAATGGTTGTGGCCTCCTTCTTAGTGAGGGATTGGTGCAAGAGACAAGAGCTGGGTAGGCCAATTTAAAAAAATGCCATAGCGGCCTACTCTGAGCAGTCCTCGACCTCGTTGAACAACTCCTAATACCTTTTTGCATAGTCTCGGAGGCTCTCCTGGGAATTTTCTTCATTGTCAACAAGACATTCATCCTCTTCGAATAGGGGCTGCTGGTAATGAAGCAAGCTGTGAAGAGCTCTGCCAGGGACTCAAAGCTCCTGATGGATCTATAAAGGAGTCTCTTGAACAACTTCTGGGCCACATCGTGCAATATTGATGGAAAGATTCAGCACATTAGGGCACCCTTATGGTTCCAGAGGGTCATGGCCTGCCTGTACTGCCTAACATGGTCAATAAGATCAGTCTTTCTGTCGTAGATTTTGAATCTAGGAATTGCTAACTTCTTGGGGATTCTTCTTCTTTTATCTCCCTTGAGAAAGGGGATTTCATCTGGGTCTTGAGAGCTCTCCTGGATAGCTCTTTGGTCTATCTAGAACCCCAATGTGCTGGGTACTGGTCCATTTCTCTTTGGACCAAATTCCGTATGTTATCATTTCCTTGAGCTGGGCTCTTATAACGATGAGCTGGTTGCTATTCTCGAGCAAGTCATCATCTGATCTATGTCCCTCAAGCCTTTGAGATCCACGTCTAGGGCCCCGCCCTCAAGCCTTTGAGATCCACGTCTAGGGCCCCTTCCTCGGCTGCGAGATTTGCTCGCCTGAGGGATAGGAGTGAAGTATTGACGTTGCCTGGTACTATGATGGAGTTCTTTCTCCATTCTCTCCAATCTTCTTTTGAGATGAGCATTCTAAGCTTCTTGCTTGTGAGTGGCCTCCTCTTGCTCTTGGATCCTGGACTCATAGGCGTAGATTAGCCTGGAGACCTGTGTGGACATGGTTGGCACTTGGCTCTCCTCCGAGGCTTACCGTTCTAGGCGAGCCCTAGGATTTGAACGTCGAACTTCAGATTTGATCCTGCAAGGGACAGGCTGCTCTTGAATATCCCCTACTTGAGGGGTATTGTTGCTGTGACCAGACATTCCAAATTCTTTTTTAGTGAAGGCTTTCTTAAAGGAAAACAAACGTTTCCCACAGACGACGCCAATTATGGTGGTAAATATATTCAACACAAAATAAACAAATAAAAGCAATCACCAGTATAAATAAAGAATTGAAAAGAATGATAATCACACACAACACAGGATGTACGTGGTTTGGCAAGAAGGCCTACGTCCATGGTGGTGCTCTCCGTATATTATTTCTCTTTACTCCAGGGAGTGTTTTACAAAAAATATCAATTATTTAACTAATGGATTTCCATATGTTAATCTGATTTCAGTAACGAACCAACTGACAATTACAAATGTTAATAGTGGCATCTCCTATCATAAGAAACACACATAATTAACTTTTCATCAATTTTCACAATTAAATAATGCATATAAAAATACCGTGTAGTACATTCCTCCCCCTTAAATATGAAATTTTGTCCTCGAAATTCAAATTCTTTATGGATCTACTCTAAAGTCTAAGGACATCTTTCCCATAGAGTCCTCATAGTATTATAAGTTAATTTGCTCCCTCTAAGACCTAATACACACTAAGGCCTCTCTCGTTGTAAATTATGTTTAGCTAAACTCCAAACTATTTTGAGTGTTAAAACGCCAACTTGTTCCTTAGAATCTTCTTTCACCAAGTACACACAAAAACATCGTGTAAACATAAATGGTGATTAGGTAAGATCAAAGGATACAATCCTAACCCAATCCAAGATTTTAAAGATAACTTCTTATTAGGTTGCCAACTCCTATTTGGAACCCAAACCTCACCAATTTCCCTTTTCAGGACAATGACTATACCCTGACAACCCCTGTGTATTCCCCTTCGGGACACGAGTATATATGCAGTATTGCCTGGGGTAAAATGACAAAGGTAAAGCTCATCACTATCACCGAGGTACCAATGCGGCTGTCCTCATACACTCCTCATAAAGGGTATGACCTCTAGCACATTAGCCACAAGCACTCAGACATAATATGCATTACACACAAAACCTACAAAGATATATAACCCTCACTAATGGATTGAAATAACCACATAGACATACAGACCCAGCACTACCGAGTTATACATGTCATCACCATCATAAAAAGGTAAACCACACTTTAACCTTACATTGATCCTAAACATCATTAATCCTAACTCTCACGGATCCCAAATCTAGGTATAGTCTTGAACCTAATTATACATAAGAAATATGAAACATAACTATAATCAATCTCATATAACCCTGGACCAATCACCCAAGGCTCCGCGTCTAGCTGTCATCCCCCTAATTTATATAAAATCATGGAATATACTAGTTACCCAACTCTAGGGTTTATGATTAGATACTAGTCTCCCCTAAGGATACATGCCCTACTAAGATCTCATAATGACCCTTACAACTCGGCTAAATCCATTGGTTTTCAAAGCTTCCAAAAATCCCATTTAATAAACCATCCAACTCTTAGATTTGCAAACTAATACACCATACTCAAATTACCCCTACAAACCAAACAAGGTCAAAATACTAAACTAATCCAATCCAAAATTCCCAAATTGCAAAACATTAGAATTTAACTCTATTATTAGAGTATAATAAATCTAAAGGCTAATCTAACCTAATATTATGACCCAAAATTATAAAAACGGACCAAACAGGCCTTAAGCCCATTCTAGGCCAAACCTGGAAGGATCAATTGAACAATGGTTTGGGGTCCATCTATTGATTGATCACTTCAAAAAAGTGACATTTCCCCCTTTAAGGTGATTCATCTTCTCCAAACCTAATTTCTCTTTCTAAAACTCCATTAATGACTTTTAAATCTTCACTCCAGCCCCAATCAATAACCAAATAACAAAACAACTACAAATATATTAGTGAAACTTAATTCTAACAACAAAAAATATATAAGTTTCTACCAAGATTTACATATAAATTTCAGATTTAATCATTTGAACCCTAGTTTCATAAACATCTTCAATTGAATTAGGATTTTCATGGAATGATTAAATTAATATGGGGCTGTTAAGGAATTTACAATGTAAAAACAAGTTTTAACACTTTGGAAACAATTTCAATATAGGTTTTTGAGGAAATTAATCAATATTGGATGTGAATTGACATGATTAATATCTTGGTGAGATTAATTATGAAAATTAACTACTTAATAATCTAGATTAGATTTTAACATGATTAGATATAATCTAACACAAACGCAATTATAATCAAATTCTAAACATACCAGCCCCAATCATTTTGTGGAGAAAATGAGACCGTGATCCTACGAATTCCTCCTCTTTTCTTTATGTTTTTTCTCTCTAGTCTTAAGGTGCCCGACAAATTGTAATATGTGACTAATGAGATCCTTAATGACTCACTAATACACCTAGTCCATAAAATTATACTTGGGTACTAAGTGGGCCTTAGCTAAAAGAGTCCAAAATCATCTCCAAATGACTTAAAACGTTACCCAAGCCTAATACCAAACCAATAGGCCTAAAATCCATCATTTTATGATAAAAACGAATATTATAAGTGTCCCAAAATTAGAATACGAAATATGCCAAATCCAATAACAAATAAATCATTTGTTTAATAATCAACTTTTAATTAATGAATTTTTATATATTAAATCTGATTTCAATTACGAACCAAATAACACATAAAGAGTAGATAGTGACATCTCCCGTCATAAAAAACACAAATAAATAACTTTTCACCAATTTTCATAATTAAATAATGCATATAAAAACAAGGGTATTATAGATCAGTCATCAACCCCAAATTCTGGAATATAAAAGGAGCCCTTCACCTACAAATTTGGGGCATTAAGTTTACTTTCTTAAATGTAAAACCAATTTCCTCTCCAAATAGCCCCAAAACTCTATCCATTTGTCACCAAGTCCCTCTTTAAGTTTAGATCTAGTGTTCTAACTTCTACCCCTAAATTCTCTTTCACAACCTAAGCCCTAAAATACCAAATAAACCATTTCCACCTTTCTCTTACCTTTTGAGGTACTTTCACTGTAAAGTATCCTTTGATACATTTCCAAAAAAGGATTATCCTAAGATAGAAGCTATCAAAACAAAAATGAGTACGCGTAACTTTGTAGGTTCATGATCTCATTCTTTTATTTTGAAGTCTTGATATAAAAAGGGTAGTGCTGTGCTGTAGCACTACCCTAAGCCTCATTAATTGTGTCTTCTTTTTTCCATAAGGATTGATATTCATCTAAAGGTCTAATACAAATTATGTTTACTTTAATTCTGCATACGATAAATACGTAAGCGTATTAGAGAAACCTGACATTTAAAATCAAGAAAAATCTTGTACATATTCATCCATATTCATTTTCATTCTCAAAAATCTAAACAAAATGCCTTAAAGTCATGGAATTATCTCATATATGCTAGAATATCACTAGAGATGCAAATTGCATATACTAATTTTTTCTTAACGTTAGAAATTTGTTCATTCCTTCATCAACGAATGAATTTATGGTTGAATCAACTTTGTTTCAGTTCTGTCATGAATACAAATCATATACATTTACAAATCTTACTCTGTTTCACTATTAAAACATCTCTAATGATCAAAGAAGTATTAGATCTCTCACAATGAGTCTCTATAGGAGGTGAAACCTATCTTGGTTTATTCACGAACTACTTGGACTTTGAATCTCCTATGTGCGAGTACATAGGCTCACTTAGATTGTCGTGTCAATGGACAAGTCCAACATTATACACATTTATCTCTTTCATATATTATCTACATACGCAACCCCACACTGTATTGCACAGTCAACGTATGTACTAAATATTCTCACTTTATTATATGTTTTACATAATAACATGCTAAAATAAATGTTTATGTCTACATTTGAGGATACAAGGGTAGAGCTAATGCCTAACACCTTCCTAATTTGTAATCCAGTATAAACCTTTGACTCTCTTGTTAAACACTTAGAACACTTTCGATCACTAGGTATCTATGGATACCTACCCATCATCCATATTCCATCCAGAAAGGACTCGTAAATACATAGGGGAGGAGAGAGGACCACGACCTCGAATTTGAGTTCTCAAGGAAGTAGGAGGATAAGGTTAAGTCCCAAGCACAATTGTGTAGGTTAAGAAAAGTTCATATTCCTTGGTAAAATATTCGAAAGGCATGTATTTGAAGTACAATTAGTTAAAACTTTTATATTAATGATGTCTAAATTTTCTTAACCTATAAGGAGAAGGACATGGTAATGATTTTCACTTAAAAGTAAATGCATGATCTTTGGTCTAATTTACAGTAACCTGGTGTTTATACTCGGGAACCACAAATCAGGATTACGACTCGTTGCAGATGCTCTAGGTAACCGAGCAATTAATTAAAAGAGGTTGTGACTTTTATGGGTACTTAGAATAAGGAAACAATATGAGCAGTAGAAAATATTGTTGGATTTTGGTGGAGAGATAAATGTAACGTGGACAAACGATTTAATGTACCTATATTTAGAAAGTTGGTTTCATTTTCTAAATGGGTTTTAAACAGATATTCAATTATTTTATATAACTATTTTTTTAATCAAAAATGGATATCTTTTGTTAGTTCTGGTACATTGGAATGTAGTTTATAAATTATAAGGTTTGTCTCACCAATAGCATTGAATACTAAAAATAATAATTTAAATGGAATTATTAAAGAGGAAGTTTCCGTCTACAATCAAACTCAATTTTGGCTTTCATACTTAGGTCATTTTATTCTAAAAGGAATTCAAAGACTCGTTTAAGATACAAAATTAAATTCATTGGAAGACAACTATAGTGTAGAACTTTTGCATGATCAGAACTAATCAAGGATCTCAAACTTATGTTGGATATCTAGTGGTGCCACATCATAGTGGCAACATTAGGACAAATCCCAAAAGGTTAGTATTTTGGGTGATCATTTCGATGAGATCCTAGGCAAACTTGAATTGTTACCCAGGAACTAAAACGATGCATTCCAAGACAAATACTGTTGCTTTGACTTACGACTATGGATACCAAAAGTATATTACAATCATGTTTTGGGACTTGTTGACTTTTTGATGTGATAAAACCCATCAGTTGCAAGTGGACCTATAAGAAATTAAAAGTTAGATAGATTGGAAGGTAAAAACCTTCAGGGCAAGAATTGTAAAAGTGTTTAATTAGAAAAAAAGGGATTGACTATGAGCAAACCTTCTTATAATATCCATGATGAAGTTTGTGGAAATTATTTTAACATAAAGACTATGTTCTTAAATGACTATCTTGACAAATACATTGTAAGAAGTTGGGAAAGAAAGTGATGCAAGCTTGTGATATCCATTAATGGAATTAATCGAAAATAGAGGTCTTGGGTCATTCAATTTGATCAGGTAATTAAGTTTTTATTTTGCTCGATTCACAAATAACATTTTTTTACATAAGAAGCATGAAAGAAACATGGTGGTATTTCTAGTATATTTCGTAGATAATATTTTCTGTGACACCCCGCCTAATTAACCCCGGGTGATCAGTCCTAAATTAAGTTAGAACATGTTTCTCAGTTGGATCATTCCTAGCATCACTATCGCCTTTTTAATTACTAACCACCTAAGTGAGAAAATTAGATTGGTGCCAAGTTTTATCTTTTCTTAACTTAAATGAAACTCATGCGGAAGTAAAATAACACAGTAATCACAATTATCTAAAGAAACCATTCACAACTTATTAACTGACCGAATAAACCATCGACCCAAAAACCCAAAAAATAGAAAATGAAGACAAGTAATCAATCTCAACATGTCTAACAAGAATTTAATTGAACTGTGAGCGACATGCTCAAAATAGCTGATAAGAAGTCTCTATACTAGAAATGAAAGAATGAGGTGTCTATCAAATCTCCCGCAACATCCACATATGCTGCAACAACGGATCCCTGAAATAGAGTCAAGCCTGGCGTCCCTGTGGCTGGACACCTAAAAGGTTTTTAAAAAGAAATTTTTATAGCAAGGGTTAGTACCCAAAACATTTAAAAACATTTAGCAAATGATTAACTTGCAGTAATAAATAAATATGCATGCCCTCCATATTTTAGTTAGTGCCGCACTCCCTTGAGAACATTCTCACCCCTCCTCTAATGTTCACTACTAACGCCTTAATTAAATTCACCTAGTTCTCCACCTCATCACTAGATAAATTATATAATCCCTTGCAACCACCCTACTCTTAACCGAGTATGCCCTGAATTATGATTTTTAAGTTATTATAAACATCAACTTAATTAATCATTTCCCTTTTTAAATCCATATAATACTGACACCTGTTATACACATAATACAACTCATACTTTGTATTAATTATCCCATATATAATTATTTACCTAATTATATATTTAGTCATAATGCAGTATTCACAACATACTGAAATAACATCTAATAATAATATTTCCCCTGAGTAAAGTTTCACCGGGTATAAATTCTCCAAAGTGCTATCCTACTAGGTGAAATCACATAACCTAGTTACCCCAAGTCAGAATCGCTCACTAACTTGCTTAATACATACATATTGGAGGCGGTTATATTCCTTCCCTGAAAGTGAGATGCCCCTCACCCATATAACGGGCGCTATGACCTGGGATTATACTCGCCCTACTCCTCAAGCTAGGGGATTCATCCACTAAGCGCAACCTCCCCCTATAGCACTAGAGTATATAATAATATCTATCACTGATATTGATGCACACACCATATATATATATATATATATATATATATATATATATATATATATATATATATATATATATATATATATATATATATATATATACTATCCCACACCGTATATATATATATATATATAAATATAACATATCCCGGCTATACCGTGTACTAAGTCTGTGACACAAGCCTATTCCATTTTATTATGAGTTTAGGGCCCAACTCGAATTATTTATTAATTTGTACATTAATGTTATTTGGTATCGCCCCAACCAATATTCGGTCTTACTCTTGTGGCCCGAATTAAAACAACGCCCGAGTCTATATTCCCAACTCTAAATTATTTAGCCTTCACCTAAATAAAATTTTCGTATCGGCATCGCCCCACCAATATCCCCGGACTTGTCCACCTAGTCCGTATTTAAAAACTTGAATCGTAATTCCCCAAATTTTAACTCTAGTATATCACACCTAATTTCCTCCACATCCCGATTAATTTTAATCATGATGTGTCACACCAAATCGCCCTTAAATCCTAATTAATTTTTATTAACAATTAATTAGACTTAAACCCATGTGTTAATTACTCAACAATTAAGGCATGGTAGGATGTTTATTTAATTTCCCTACATATAAAGGAAAACTGGGCGAACTGCCAAAATTTTCCACCTTCGATCGATCGATCGATCATGTCCTTGTCTTCCCCGAGTTGGCTGTTTCAGCCATGGACGCACACCTCCAAACCCTAGTTTCTTCTACACTGAAAACCAAGCTTTCCCATCGACAATAGACATCAAAAACCTTATGAGGAACCTATATAAAGTCCAACAACATCAGTAAATTCACTTTCTCTACTGTTTTTAGAAATTGGGGTAAAATTTTATTTAAATCTTTTAACCCATTTAAACATCAATTCCTTGACCACAAATTCATCTCTAATTCATTCGGGTTTACACATCTTGCCATATACAAATATACAAATCAGATTATATATGATTTTTTAATAAATTTAGCAATCAAATTAATGGTTTACAAAACCCCATGTTCATACCCCTTTAAATCCTAAAACAAATTTCTTTGATTACACACATCCCATGAATATGAATTGAAATACACTTTACATGATACAGCAAGTTAACCACTTGCCTTAGGGTTCATAGAGTCTTAATTTGGAATTGTGAGTGCCCAAGGTTGAAGATGACTCTTTTTGGCCCTCCTGTGATCCCCAAATTTTCCTTTGGCTAATGTTAGCATTTCCTAACCCTCTAAGTCTTCTCTAAAATCAATTCAGTCATTCCCTTGTTTATTTTATTTGTTTAATTAACCTTAATCTCGTTTTTTGTCAAATGGGCCAAACCCAAGCGACCCAAATGCTCCCGTGTGGGCCCGACTATGTCTTAAAACGTCTTGTGACCCGTTTACTATCCTCGGGTACACTTTTCTGACTATCTTGGCCCATCCGGACTCAACCGTCCACTCAGAATTGGCATCCAAATTAATTTATAAAAATACTTATTTCACACCCAAATTAGTCTATACCGACTCCCGGCTGAAATAAGTACATATCCCGTCATTAATACCCAAAATGACGTAAATACATTATTACTATTCACTTAGTAAATAAGTTTCCCTAAATATTAACCATTCACTCCCCGATTAATATTTAAATATAAATTACCATAATTAATTCAATTAAAATTACGACACACAAGTAATTTTGAATTTCCGAATTAATTAAATATTTAATGCACAAAAATACGGGGTGTTACATACCCCCCCCTTTACAAAAGAATTTTGTCCCCGAAATTAGGTCTTACCTGTGGTGAAAAGCTCTGGATATTGTTCCCCAATATCCTCCTCCCGCTCCCAGGTAGACTCGTCAACGTTGTGATGACCCCACTGTACACTAACTAGTGGAACAACCTTGGATCGTAACTTTCGCTCACTACGGTTCAGAATAGCCATCGGTCTCTCCTCATATGAGATGTCTAGATGTAAATCTATTTCCTTGAGTGGAATGTTCCAGAAAGCCCTCTCACTCCTGTGATATTTCTTCAGTAATGCCACATGGAACACGTCGTGTATCTGCTGAAGGTGCTCTAGCAATCCCATCATGTAAGCTACTAGTCCCACCCTCTCGATAATAAGGAAAGGTCCCACGTACCTCAGTGCTAACTTACCCTTCTTGTCGAACCTCATCACCCCTATCATAGGGGACACCCGGACCAATACCTGGTCCCCAACCTCTAACTCCACATGTCTCCGTGAAGCATCAGCGTAACTCTTCTGCCTATCCTGAGCTATACGAATCCTCCCTTGGATCAAATCTATCTTGGCAGACGTCTCCTGAACAATCTTCGGCCCCAATAGTTTGTTGTCCCCCACCTCTAACCAACAAGCGGGTGAACGATAAGGTCTCTCGTAAAGTGCCTCGAACGGTGCCATACCGATCGTGAATTGGTAAGAGTTGTTATACGCGAACTCCACCAAAGGAAGATATTTCTTTCGCCCAAAGTCTAATATGCACATTCTGAGCATATCTTCCGCATCTGATTGACTCTCTCAGTCTGCCCGTCAGTCTGTGGGTGATAGGCTGTACTCAAACGTAACTCCGTGCCCATGGCCTCCTGAAAACTCTGCCAAAAGTTGGCCACAAAGATTTTATCTCTGTCAGACACAATATTAAACGGTACCCCATGCAGCTTAATAATCTTAGCTGTGAATAGCTGCGCATAACGCATCGTTTCAAAGTCTGTGTGAACCGGAAGGAATTGGGCTACTTTGGTCAACCGATCCACAATGACCCATATGGAATCGTGACCCCTTTGTGATGCAGGTAACTCTGTAATAAAGTCCATGGAGATGCTCTCCCACTTACACACGGGAATCTCCAGCGGTTGTAGAATCCCTGATAGTCTGATGGTCTACTTTCACAAGCTGACACGTGGCATATTTCAAAACAAACTCTGCTATGTCTCATTTCATTCCTTCCCACCAATACTGTCTCCTCATATCCTGGTACATCTTATCCCCACTGGGATGTACCGCGAATCTTGACCCATGGGACTCTATCATCACAGCGTGCCTCAACTCCTCATCCTCTGGCACAATTAACCTCCCATTAAGGCGTAAGCCTCCTTCCGAGCTGACCGAGTAACCCTCTGCTCCCTCAACTAGCAACTGGCTCACCTTATCCTGGTAGACCTGATCCTCCGCTTGAGCCCTCATAACCCGCATAATGATCTCAGGTGTGATGGATAATGCTGACATGCAAGCCCTGGCTACATCATCCTTATATCGAAGCTCTCTCCACTTCGCTTTCCAGACTTCTGATATTTCCCCAGTCGGTCTCCGGATCAATGCATCTGCTACCACATTAGCCTTACCAGGATGATATTGAATATCAAACTGGTAGTCTTTCATGAATTTTAACCATCGCCTCTACCTCATATTCAGATCCTTTTGTGTGAAGAGATACTGAAGTGATTTGTGATCCGTGAATAACGTGAACTGCTCTCCGAGAAGATAATGTCTCCATATCCTCAAAGAAAAAATGACCACTGCTAACTCCAGGCTGTGAGTGGGGTAATTCCTCTCGTGGGGCTTTAGCTTTCTGGACGCATAAGCTATAGCCCTTTCCTCCTGCTAAAGCACACCCCCAAGTCCCTGTAAGGATGCATCAGTGTAAACTCGATACTCTAATCCTCCCTTTGGCAATGCAAGTACGGGTGCATATGTTAACTTGTCCTTTAACTCGTCGAAAGATAATTGACAATGATCACTCCAAGTGAAAGGTTCCCCTTTCCGGGTCAGATTCGTAAAAGGGACCACAATCTTTGAGAATCCTTTGATGAAACGCTCGTAATAATCGGCCAATCCCAAAAAATTGCGTACCTCAGTCGGTGTCATGGGCTGACCCCACTCCCTCACCATCGATACTTTACTCGGATCCACCGCAATACCCTGGTCTGACACTACGTGGCTAAGAAACTGAACCTCCCGTAGCCAAAATCCACACTTCCCGAATTTGGCATAGAGCTGGTGATCCCACAATATCTGTAAAACTATATGCAGATGCTATGCATGCTCCTCCTCGGTGCGCGAGTATATCAGGATGTCATCAATGAAAACGATGACAAACTGGTCAAGAAACTCCCTGAAAACCCTATTCATAAGGTCCATGAACACTGCTGGTGCATTGGTGAGTCCAAATGGCATCACCCTGAACTCATAAGATCCATACCGCGACAGGAAAGCAGTCTTATGAACATCCTCCTCTCGGATACGCAGTTGATGATGCACTGACCTCAAGTCAATCTTAGATAAGTAAGACGCCCCTCTCAACTGGTCAAATAGATCATCAGTCCTAGGCAACCAATACTTATTCCGTATCGTCACCTTGTTTAGCTCTCTATAGTTCACGTATAACCGTAGTGAGCCATCCCGCTTCTTTATAAACAACACTGGTGCACCCCATGGCGATGTACTCTGGCGAATGGAACTTTGACCCAAAAGCTGCTGAATCTGCTCTCTCAGCTCACGCATCTCTGAAGGGGCCATACGGTATGGGGCCTGAGCAATCAGCCTCGTCCCCGGTGCTAAATTGATTATAAATTTGATTTCCCCGTTAGGTGGCAACCTTGGTATCTCCTCGAACACATCCTCAAAGTCCCTTACTACCGGGATTGAGTCCAACTAGATATCCTCTTCTTGTGAGGTTTCCTCCTCGATGTAATACAAGTGCGTGCGTGACCCTCCCTCGGGTAATGACATTGCTATAAAAAACGTCTCCTATCCTGGAATGGAGAACACGATTGTCCTCTCGTAGCAATCCACCATCGCCCGATAACTTGCCAACCAATCCATACCCAAGATGACATCGTATGCCTCCATATCTAACACCAAGAGGTCCGCTGCTAAACTAAGTCTCCTAATCAAAATGTCCACCCATAACAAATCGAGTGAATTGAAGCTCTACTTCCTACTGGAGACTCTACACACATCCGAAGACTACCCGTGGTCTCTAGTAACCCGACCCGTTTAGCAAAATTATATTTAATGAATGAATGCGATGCTCCCGTATCAAAAAGAATACTACCCTAATAACCATGAATGAGAAAACATACCCTCAACCGCTGGCGGTGCTTACTGCGATGGAGGATTGGGAACATCCCGAACATTATGCACACGCCCGTAGTGCATCTGCCCCTGCTGCGGTGGGGCAGGTGGAGCTGGTGCTGCTGGCGGCATCTTCCCCCGTTGTCCCTGTTGGGCCTCCTGCTTTTGACCTCTGCCCCTCTGTGGCACTCCCTATTTAAGTGTCCTGGCTATCCACAGAAAAAACATCATCTCTAACCATCCCCCTGTCATTGGCCCTGTTGGCCCTGATGTGGCTAGCCTTGCTGGCCTCCGCCATTGTTCCCTTGGCCCTAACGGCCCTAAGGAACCTTCTACTGCTGATTCGGGCCCGGCTACCCCTGCCTGAACCCCTGTCCTCTCGATCGGAACCCACCAGACTTAAACTTCTTAGCCTGATTCCCCTGCTGACTGCCAGTCTGCTGTTGAGTACCACTCGCGTCTCCACTAGTAACTACTTTGCCCTGTTGGCTCGGCTCCCCTGCTCTCTTGCTCCCCTTCGCATGGAAGCGATGATCCTGGAAATATACAAGCGCGACATTAAGGACATGTATATAGGTCACTAATGCCGGATTCCCAATCAAATGTTGCCTGACCCACCAGGATAATCCATCCATAAATCTCGATTTCTTTCGCTCCTCATTGTTCACCTCATTTGGCACAAAGTTGGCCAAATGGGTGAACTCTTCCTTGTAGTCTTCCACTGATCGGTCACCCTGCACTAAATCACTAAATTTCTTTCTCATCTCAGCCTCTACCGCTGGTGGAAAGTATTTGCGATCGAACCTCACCCAGAACTCTGCTATCGTCATCAAATCCCTCTCCTCCACGGTGGTAACTGACTCCCACCACTGTAAGGCTGCCCCCGACAAACGAAAGGTAGCAAGCATCTGTTTCTGCACCTCTGTACACTCCAACATGAGCAGATGGCGCTGAATGTTATTTTTCCCGTTGCAAGCCTCTACCACATCTCTGCTACCTCTAAACTCAGGTGGGTGACCCTTCTGAAAGGTCTCCCTAACTCGCGAGCAAGATGGTGGCCCCACTGGAGCCTGAACTGCTGGTGCCACTGGAGGCGGTGCTTGGGGCTGTGGAAAGTGAGCTTTGTAATACCCAGTATTTTTATGCTATATTAATTTGGGGGATTTATTAAATTTAATGAGAGTGTATTATTTAATAAAAATCCGGAAATTAATTATGTTATAATTATTGACGTGACGTGAGTTAGTAATTATATGAAATTGTTGAATATTACTTATGAGCATAGTAATATATGATATTGATTATAGTAAATGTCACGGGTGAATGAAATGGCAGTTTTGGGAATTTTGGTCGGGACGCGCCCGTGTCGCGTCGGGATTAATTATTAATATATAAAAGTGAATATTTTATAAGTTGTTCGTATGGTCGTTTTGAGTGCGCCAACACGTCCGGAAGGGTCGAGATAGTCAGAAAAGTGTACCCGGGGGTTTAGTTTGAGTCTCGGGGTGTTTTTAGGCCTAATTAGTGACCCGGGAGGGCATTTTGGTCATTTTACAAAATAGGGTAAGTAAACCCACGAATTTTAGCAGCCTTTATCAGCTGGTTAAGTTAGCCTTTTAGGGTTAGAACCTACAAAATCCTAGAACGGCCATTAGAGAAGAGAGGAGAGACCTTTCAAGGAAATTCAAGGCCAAAACACCACCGTTTGCACCGCCGTCACCACCAACGCGTAGATCGCGAGGAGGAGAACGCAACCACACCAATACCAGCAGGAAACCAGACCTCTGAAATCACAGGCAAGTGTTTAACTTGCGTATTTTCGTTGGTGCAATATTCATATTAGTTAGGAATGATTAGGAGTTTAATCTATGGTAGAAACCCCCACTTGTTGATAGGAATTTGCATGTAGAAAAGATTATAACCATATTCTGGAAGTCTTATATAATGTAGATGATTAACCCACGAATTTTGATGATTATGTAGAAGGAAATTCTGGAGAAAAACTGATTAGAATAGAAGTTAAGAAAACTTAGGGTTCTTGATGATTAGATGAGATTTTAGGTTGTTTAATCATGTTTAATGATGGCTATACGCATGCTTAACGTTAGAAACATCTGGTAATATGTTATTATGTTTGTGGTATAAGTTTTGGGACGATTAGGGTTGGAAAATATGAATTTGAATGAAGAATTTTGGTGAAACCCGCAACTGCAATTCTGCAGAATTTTCGCAGACCTGCTTGATCGATCGATCGACCCTAGAGCGTCGATCGATCGAAGGTTCGATCGATCGAGCCCCAGCCGTCGATCGATCGACCCTTCCTGGCAGCCTCTTATTTCCCCATGTTTAATTAGTTGAATTAATTTATCGTGGAATAATCCTTGGGCATATTAAATAAAATGTTTTGGGATATAGGAGAGACCAGTAGGACATATGATTAAGTGTTGAGAACTTTATTATGAAATGATTATTGTGTTTTAGGGATAATTAATTAAGGAATGACGAACTACGTATTTCAAGTGAGGGATTACGACGAATACCTACGATAGTGAATAGATGTCTACCTACTGAATTTGTTACTTGGATGGATAGAACCCATGAGTGTTCCATAACTAGTGAGAAAACCCTTCGAGTTAAGGTTAGAGACGAAACCTTATGCGTAATACTAATAATGTAAAATTAAGGATAAATGTTGTAATTATGGGTAACTAGAGTGACCTATATTAATATGATGAAAGTAGTATATTTATATGATTGTGTGTGCATATTATATACATGTGAAAAACGTACCCGCGCTACTTGCTATCCCTGAGGTTACCGCGCTGGGACGGTCTTATCCTGTGTTGCCTTACGGGGGATATTGATTCGTACCCTAGAAGATAGGAATCCTAGGTACAGGCTATCGAATCGGTAGTCACGGTCCTAAGAGACGCGAGGGTATGTGCTGACCTCTTGGACTTGGAAACTATACTTCGCCTCAATATTGTTTGTGTTTGTATTGATACAGTTCGAGAGTGATTCCGAACTTGTATTTCCCTTAGTACGATTGATACAGGGATTGGATAGCAGAGTATGCCCACACCATAATTTTTATGTGGGGTGCCATTAGAATATATATATTACACGAGTATTTAATATATATGAAGTTCTGAAACTTGGAACTACCTACTGTGATTTGGTAAGTAAGTCATGTTTGATGAATCAGATTGGAAATACTTGTTTTATGAGAGTATAATATGACACTGGGAAACTTTATAAATTAATGAAGCTAAAACGAGAGTTTTGCTACACTTTGAAAGTACCCTTTTCACACGTTGACATTGTTCGGTTTTTTAAAACTTATGAGTAAGTTAAGATAAACTAAATTATTGGGAAGGTTAGTATGTTAATATGTTAAGTTAAACCATTTGGGGAAGGTTAGTACGATAGGCGTGCACACTAGAAGAGAGGTGAGAATTTCTCAAGAGAGTGTCGAACTAATATGTTATTGCATCGGCCTGTATCAATTTAAATACTTGCTAAACTAATTTTAAATCATAAACACTTTCGGGCTCTAACCCGTTTTATCTCTCCCTCTCCCCCTTGTATATATATATATGTATGTATTTCAGGTGCCCAGCCACAGGGGCGTCTTGCTTAGGATCTTTTGGAAGGAACGCGCTGCAGCTTAGGTGGGAGCTGCAGGTCTTTTGATTAGACGACTTCGTTCATTCAGATCCACTCCTAGCATTTTCATTCAGATGGGCATGTGTAGCCCTTTCCATTATTTCTTTATGTTGGGACATTGTTATTTTAGTTATTTCCTAGTTCATTATTATGGGATTTTGTTCAGGACGGATGTATTACTTTATTTTCTCGCATGTTGACATTCGTTGATGAATGTTTTATATATTGGATTATTTCGTTCCAGATTATTGTGGTGTGAATCTTATTCATTGAGCTTTGTTAATAATTTAAATAAATCTTTTCTTTAAATAAAATTTGGAAGTTAATGTTAAAAATTGGTTTTGACACTTAGCTTAATTATTTAGGGTGTTTAATTGGAAAGTTTCTTTTTACGACAGTGATGCTAAGAATGAAACAAACTGTTCACCTTGATTTAATTTAATAAAGGAGTGATCGCCCGGTATTTAATTAGGCGGGGTGTCACAGGTGGTATCAGAGCATCAGGTTCTAGTGTCCTTAGGATTTGTACGGCTTATTTCGCTTTCAGCTTAACATTTTTGATATAGAGCCCTAATACTAGGAATGTTGTGTTCACCTCTATACTTTGGGAATTCGTGCTTCTGCGATTTGTTTATTTGAATGATGAACTCATCCAAATTTACTTAAATTTTCAGATGGATCGTCGAGAAGAACTAGCTAATGCCGTTCAGGGAGTCAACGAGCAAAATCGACTTACACCTCAGATATCTCCAGAGAGCGTATCAACCGCCGAGTTTGCTGGTATTGTGGCACAGGCAGTTACCACTGCAGTCTTACAGTATCAAGAACGCAGCACACAGATTTTGAGGGGCAAAAGATCTAGAGAGTATAGTCAGTCTGTCATGACTGGGAATAACAAGTGCGTAAAGATGCAAAGATCACAACCACAACCCCTTCAAGAACGTGAAAACCACAAAGGTAACAAATTGTGTAAGGAAACCCGAAAGCGTCAGGGTCAACAAAATCGGGGGCAAGGTGAAGCCATGAAGAGGTGTTTCAAATGTGGTATGGATGGTCATGAACGTCGAACTTGTTCGGATCAGTCTGGGAAGGAACTTCAACCCAACCAGGGAGAACTTTCAGGACTCTGCTATAAATGTATACAGCCGGGTCACAAGTGGAGGGATTGTCCTCACCTTGACATAGTTCTTCCGCAAATTTTTCATCAAGGTCAGCGAGATCAGGGAAAAAGCGAGACTAGTCAACAATGTAGTGAAGTGAAGCAGTTTCGAGGGAGGTGCTTCCAATGTGGCAGACATGGCCATAGACGTCAGGATTGCTCAGAGAAGGATAGGGCCCCACGGCCGGAAGGTTCTAGTAATGAACCTCAGAAGCCAGCTCCACCACCTTTTCCAACAGCCTCAGTTCAGCAGAAACAGTTACAATACGGACGTGTCCATAACATCCACCAGGCAGTAGCTCCACAGGCACCACCCGCGATTGAGGGTATGTTTTCTATACATGAAACTATGGATCGAGTTTTGTTTGATATTGAGGCAATGTACTACTTTATAGCTACTCATTTTGCGAATACCTTAGGGTTATTAGTCACAGCTGAGAGCACAGTGACGTGTGTAGACTCACCATTGGGGAGTGGGTCACTTATTTTCTTTACATGCCGGGGAGTGGGGATAGAGATCGGTAGTCTGGTATTACCTGCGTACATGTTAGTTTTAGACATGCATGAGCACGATGTTATTATTGGTATGGATTGGCTCGCAGCTTATAGAGCCATGATTGATTGCTTCGGTGGGAGCGTTATTTTTGCCATTTCGGGGCAAGAGATGGTTGTAGTGGCGATGCCTCGCCCAGAGGGAGGCTCGACCACTCATTTGTATTACATAGAGGAGGATACCTCTAAGGAGGTTGTGATTCCTTTGGATTCGATCCCAGTTGTTAGGGAGTATTCCGACGTGTTTCAGGAGATACCAGGCCTACCCCCCAGTCGAGAGATAGACTTTGTTATAGACCTATTACCAGATACGAGACCTATAGCACGCGCACCGTACCGTATGGCTCTGGCAGAGATGCGAGAGCTACGAGATCAGATAGAGCAGCTGTTAGGTCAGGGCTTCATTCGCAGGAGTACCTCACCTTGGGGCGCTCCAGTTTTGTTTGTGAAGAAGAAAGATGGTTCACTGAGATTGTGTGTGGACTACCGGAAGTTGAACAAGGTCACGATACGGAATAAGTACCCGTTGCCTCGAATCGATGATCTGTTCCAATAACTGAGGGGAGCAACCTTCTTTTCGAAGATAGATCTGAGGTCGGGGTACCATCAGCTACGTATTAGGGAGCAGGATGTTTCGAAGACTGCTTTCTTGACGAGATATGGGACTTACGAGTTCAGAGTAATGCCATTTGGCCTCACTAATGCTCCAGCCGTGTTCATGGACTTAATGAACTGAGTATTCAGAGAGTTCTTGGATTAGTTTGTCATTATTTTCATAGATGACATCTTGATATATTCCCATTCCGAGGAGGAGCATACCGAGCACTTGAGGCAGGTTCGTTAGACTTTACGAGAGCATCAGTTGTATGCTAAGTACGAGAAGTGTGGATTTTGGTTACGAGAAGTACAGTTCTTGGGCCATGTTGTTTCTGAGCAGGGGATGGCAGTTGACCCGAGTAAGTGTCAGCGGTAAGGGAGTGGGGACAGCCCACGACACCGACAGAGGTGTGTAGTTTCTTGGGGTTAGCCGGATACTACAGGAGATTCATTCGGGGATTCTCCAAGATAGCGGGTCCATTGACGAATCTGACTCGCAAAAAGGGGTACCGTATGTTTGGGATGATGCTTGCCAATTAGCTCTCGACGAGCTGAAGGACAAGCTTACTTCAGCACCAGTCCTTGCTTTACCAAAATCGGGTGTGGAGTACCTGGTTTACACCGATGCGTCTTTACGGGGACTTGGAGGAGTACTCCAGCAGGAGGAGAAGGCTATAGCTTTTGCTTCCCGCAAGCTTAAGCCACCTGAGAAGAATTACCCCACCCACGACTTGGAGTTAGCGGCGGTCGTATTTGCATTGCGGATATGGGGACACTATCTATTGGGAGAGAAATTTCGTTTGTTCACAGACCATAAATCACTGCAGTACCTGTTCACTCAGCGAGAGCTGAATATGTGTCAGCGCAGGTGGTTAGAGTTTGTGAAAGACTATCAGTTCGATATACAGTATCATCCAGGGAAAGCCAATGTAATTGCTGATGCGTTGAGCCGTAGACCGGTAGAGGATGTTACGAACGTTTGGAGAGCTAAGTGGAAGGAGTTGGATCACTAGGACGCAGTAGCCCGTTCTTTCATATCCGTTATATCTGTCACACACGAGATTGTTACGAGGGTGATACAGACACAGACCACAGACCCGTTTTGCCAGGGGCAGATTGTGCGACTCCTAGCCGAGGGTGCTGAGTCCTATTCTGTTAGTTCTGATGGAGGTTTGCGGTTTAATGGGAGATTGGTGGTTCCAGAAGGGGCAAAGTTACGTCATGAAGTAATGACTCATTCTCATGGGTCCCGATTTGCAGTACATCCGGGAGGCGATAAGATGTACCAGGATATGAGGCGACAATACTAGTGGAGTGGGATGAAGAAGGACATTGCCGAGTTTGTATCCAAGTGTTCTACCTGTCAGCTGGTTAAGGTGGACCACCAGAAACCATCAGGATTGCTTCAGCCATTGGAAGTACCCGCGTGGAAGTGGGAGAGCATTTCCATGGACTTCATTACAGGGTTGCCTACATCACAGAGGGGCCACGATTCAATTTGGGTGATTGTAGACCGTTTGACCAAGGTGGCTCATTTTCTGCCGATGCGTACAGACTATACCGCGGGTCAGTATGCTCAGTTGTTCATCGCTGAGATTGTCAGATTACACGGGGTGCCCCTAAATATTGTGTCCGATAGAGACAAGATTTTCATGTCGCATTTTTGGGAAAGCTTTCAGGAGGTTATGGGTACTGAGTTGAGGTTGAGTTCAGCTTATCACCCACAGACAGATGGACAAACAGAGCGTAGTAATCAGATGTTAGAGGATATGCTACGCATGTGTGTTCTTGATTTTGGAGGAGGTTGGGAGCCACATCTTCCACTGGTCGAGTTTGCTTATAATAACTCCTATCAGTTCACGATTGACATGGCTCCATTTGAGGCTTTGTATGGCAGGCCTTGTCGTTCCCCAACTTGTTGGCTTGAAGTGGGGGATAACAAGTTGTTAGAACCAGAGGTAATTCAGGAGACCTCTGCGAGGATTGAGATGATCAGGAGTCGCATTCGAGTAGCCCAAGACAGACAGAAGAGCTACGCCGATGCGAAACGGTTCTTCAGGGAGTTTAACATGGGAGACCAAGTGTTACTGCACGTGTCTCCTATGAAAGGAGTGATGAGGTTCGGGAAGAAGAAAAAGTTGGCTCCGAGGTACGTGGGACCATTCCCTATCATTTAGAGGATCGGGCCAGTTACATACAGATTGGGACTGCCAGAACATTTACATCGCATTCACGATGTATTTCACATCTCGTCGTTGAGACGATACCTTCGAGATGATATGGCCCATACTCACATCGCGATAAATGAGATCGATTTACAGCCTGATAGTTCTTACGAGGAGAGACCGGTGGCTATCCTAGACTATAGTGAGAGGAGATTGAGGTCGAAGATAGTTCCACTTGTGGGGGTCCAGTGGGAACATCATAATGTGAAGGAATCCACTTGGGAGCGCGAGGCAGATATACGCGAGAGATATCCAGATTTGTTCTTATCAGGTATGCCTTATTCTCTGAATTTCAGGACGAAATTCCGTTATTAGGGGGGAAGTATGTAATACCCCGTATTTTTATGCTATATTAATTTGGGGGATTTATTAAATTTAATGAGAGTGTATTATTTAATAAAAATCCGGAAATTAATTATGTTATAATTATTGACGTGACGTGAGTTAGTAATTATATGAAATTGTTGAATATTACTTATGAGCATAGTAATATATGATATTGATTATAGTAAATGTCACGGGTGAATGAAATGGCAGTTTTGGGAATTTTGGTCGGGACGCGCCCGTGTCGCGTCGGGATTAATTATTAATATATAAAAGTGAATATTTTATAAGTTGTTCGTATGGTCGTTTTGAGTGCGCCAACGCGTCCGGAAGGGTCGAGATAGTCAGAAAAGTGTACCCGGGGGTTTAGTTTGAGTCTCGGGGTGTTTTTAGGCCTAATTAGTGACCCGGGAGGGCATTTTGGTCATTTTACAAAATAGGGTAAGTAAACCCACGAATTTTAGCAGCCTTTATCAGCTGGTTAAGTTAGCCTTTAAGGGTTAGAACCTACAAAATCCTATAACGGCTATTAGAGAAGAGAGGAGAGACCTTTCAAGGAAATTCAAGGCCAAAACACCACCGTTTGCACCGCCGTCACCACCAACGCGTAGATCGCGAGGAGGAGAACGCAACCACACCAATACCAGCAGGAAACCAGACCTCTGAAATCCCAGGCAAGTGTTTAGCTTGCGTATTTTTGTTGGTGCAATATTCATATTAGTTAGGAATGATTAGGAGTATAATCTATGGAAGAAAACCCCACTTGTTGATAGGAATTTGCATGTAGAAAAGATTATAACCATATTCTGGAAGTCTTATATAATGTAGATGATTAACCCACGAATTTTGATGATTATGTAGAAGGAAATTCTGGAGAAAAACTGATTAGAATAGAAGTTAAGAAAACTTAGGGTTCTTGATGATTAGATGAGATTTTAGGTTGTTTAATCATGTTTAATGATGGCTATACGCATGCTTAACGTTAGAAACATCTGGTAATATGTTATTATGTTTGTGGTATAAGTTTTGGGACGATTAGGGTTGGAAAATATGAATTTGAATGAAGAATTTTGCTGAAACCCGCAACTGCAATTCTGCAGAATTTTCGCAGACCTGCTTGATCGATCGATCTACCCTAGAGCGTCGATCGATCGAAGGTTCGATCGATCGAGCCCCAGCCGTCGATCGATCGACCCTTCCTGGCATCCTCTTATTTCCCCATGTTTAATTAGTTGAATTAATTTATCGTGGAATAATCCTTGGGCATATTAAATAAAAAATTTTGGGATATAGGAGAGACCAGTAGGACATATGATTAAGTGTTGAGAACTTTATTATGAAATGATTATTGTGTTTTAGGGATAATTAATTAAGGAATGACGAACTACGTATTTCAAGTGAGGGATTACGACGAATACCTACGATAGTGAATAGATGTCTACCTACTGAATTTGTTACTTGGATGGATAGAACCCATGAGTGTTCCATAACTAGTGAGAAAACCCTTCGAGTTAAGGTTAGAGACGAAACCTTATGCGTAATACTAATAATGTAAAATTAAGGATAAATGTTGTAATTATGGGTAACTAGAGTGACCTATATTAATATGATGAAAGTAGTATATTTATATGATTGTGTGTGCATATTACATACATGTGAAAAACGTACCCGCGCTACTTGCTATCCCTGAGGTTACCGCGCTGGGACGGTCTTATCCTGTGTTGCCTTACGGGGGATATTGATTCGTACCCTAGAAGATAGGAATCCTAGGTACAGGCTATCGAATCGGTAGTCACGGTCCTAAGAGACGCGAGGGTATGTGCTGACCTCTTGGACTTGGAAACTATACTTCGCCTCAATATTGTTTGTGTTTGTATTGATACAGTTCGAGAGTGATTCCGAACTTGTATTTCCCTTAGAACGATTGATACGGGGATTGGATAGCAGAGTATGCCCACACCATAATTTTTATGTGGGGTGCCATTAGAATATATATATTACACGAGTATTTAATATATATGAAGTTCTGAAACTTGGAACTACCTACTGTGATTTGGTAAGTAAGTCATGTTTGATGAATCAGATTGGAAATACTTATTTTATGAGAGTATAATATGACACTGGGAAACTTTATAAATTAATGAAGCTAAAACGAGAGTTGTGCTACACTTTGAAAGTACCCTTTTCACACGTTGACATTGTACGGTTTTTTAAAACTTATGAGTAAGTTAAGATAAACTAAATTATTGGGAAGGTTAGTATGTTAATATGTTAAGTTAAACCATTTGGGGAAGGTTAGTACGATAGGCGTGCACACTAGAAGAGAGGTGAGAATTTCTCAAGAGAGTGTCGAACTAATATGTTATTGCATCGGCCTGTATCAATTTAAATACTTGCTAAACTAATTTTAAATCATAAACACTTTCGGGCTCTGACCCGTTTTATCTCTCCCTCTACCCCTTGTATATATATATATGTATGTATTTCAGGTGCCCAGCCACAGGGGCGTCTTGCTTAGGATCTTTTGGAAGGAACGCGCTGCAGCTTAGGTGGGAGCTGCAGGTCTTTTGATTAGACGACTTCGTTCATTCAGATCCACTCCTAGCATTTTCATTCAGATGGGCATGTGTAGCCCTTTCCATTATTTCTTTATGTTGGGACATTGTTATTTTAGTTATTTCCTAGTTCATTATTATGGGATTTTGTTCAGGACGGATGTATTACTTTATTTTCTCGCATGTTGACATTCGTTGATGAATGTTTTATATATTGGATTCTTTCGTTCCAGATTATTGTGGTGTGAATCTTATTCATTGAGCTTTGTTAATAATTTGAATAAATCTTTTCTTTAAATAAAATTTGGAAGTTAATGTTAAAAATTGGTTTTGACACTTAGCTTAATTATTTAGGGTGTTTAATTGGAAAGTTTCTTTTTACGACAGTGATGCTAAGAATGAACCAAACTGTTCACCTTGATTTAATTTAATAAAGGAGTGATCTCCCGGTATTTAATTAGGCGGGGTGTCACAAGCTTCCATAGCTCACATCGCTATCTCAACTGCCTGGACCACTATCACTGCCACCTGAGTAGTGGAAATCAACTCGGGTGGGGGTGGCGGTACCTGTGGCTCGTGATGAGCCTCCCTGACTTCATCCCTAGCCTCAGCCCGCTCCTCTCTCTGTGTCCTGGGTGGCATCTGAAATAGATTGAATTGTATAAGTACTCAATTTACACAAAAATATTCACAGCAGAAATACGATATCTCATAAGCGAAAAATGAATCAACATCCCTAATAATAGCGCTCTAAAACAACAGAATGCTACACTGAAACGTAGTAAGCCGCAAAGATCCTAAGGACACTAGAACCTGATGCTCTGATACCATCTGTGACACCCTGCCTAATTAACCCTGGGTGATCAGTCCTAAATTAAGTTAGAACAGGTTTCTCAGTTGGATCATTCTTAGCATCACTGTCGCCTTTTTAATTACTAACCACCTAAGTGAGAAAACTAGACTGGTGCCAAGTTTTATCTTTTCTTAATTTAAATGAAACTCATGTGGAAGTAAAATAACACAATAATCACAATTATCTAAAGCAACCATTCACAACTTATTAACTGATCGAATAAACAATCAGCCCAAAAACCCAAAAAATAGAAAATGAAGACAAGTAATCAATCTCAACATTCTAACAAGAATTTTAATGAACTGTGAGCGACATGCTCAAAATAGCTGATAAGAAGTCTCTATACTAGAAATGAAAGAACGAGGTGTCTATCACCTATCCCGCAACATCCACATATGTTGCAGCAACGGATTCCTGAAATAGAGTCAAGCCTGGCGTCCCTGTGGCTGGACACCTAAAAGGTTTTTAAAAAGAAATTTTTATAGCAAGGGTTATTACCCAAAACACTTAAAAACATTAATCAAATGATTAACTTGCAGTAATAAATAAATATGCATGCCCTCCATATTTTAGTTAGTGCCGCACTCCCTAGAGAACATTCTCACCCCTCCTCTAATGTGAACTACTAACGCCTTAATTAAATTAACCTAGTTCTCCACCTCATGACTAGATAAATTATATAACCCCTTGCAACCACCCTACTCTTAACCGAGTATGCCCTGAATTATGATTTTTAAGTTTTTATAAACATCAACTTAATTAATCATTTCCCTTTTTAAATCCATATAATACTCACACCTATTATACACATAATACAACTCATACTTTGTATTAATTATCCCATATATAATTATTTACCTAATTATATATTTAGTCATAATGCAGTATTCACAACATACTGAAATAACATCTAATAATAATATTTCCCCCGAGTAAAGTTTCACCGGGTAAAATTCTCTAAAGTGCAATCCCACTAGGTGAAATCACATAACCTAGTTACCCCAAGTCAGAATCGCTCAATAACTTGGTTAATACATACATATTGGAGGCGTTCATATTCCATCCCTGAAAGTGAGATGCCCCACACCCATATAACGGATGCTATGACCTGGGATTATATTCGCCCTACTCCTCAAGCTAGGAGATTCATCCACTACGTGCAACCTCCCCCTATAGTACTAGAGTATATAGTAATAATATCTATCACTGATATTGATGCACACACCGTATACATATATACTATCCCACACCGTATATATATATATAAATATAACATATCCCGGCTATACCGTGTACTAAGTCCGTGACACAAGCCTATTCCATTTTATTATGAGTTTGGGGCCCAACTCGAATTATTTATTAATTTGCACAGTAACGTTCTTTGGTATCTCCCCAACCAATATTCGGTCTTACTCTCGTGGCCCGAATTAAAACAACACTCGAGTCTATATTCCTGACTCTAAATTATTTAGCCTTCACCTAAATGAAATTTTCATATCGGCATCGCCCCACCAATATCCCCGGACTTTTCCACCTAGTCCGTATTTAAAAATTTGAATCGTAATTCCCAAAATTTTAACTCTAGTATATCACACCTAATTTCCTCCACATCCCGATGAATTTTAATCATGATGTGTCACACCAAATCGCCCTCAAATCCTAATTAATTTTTATTCACAATTAATTAGATTTAAACCCATGTGTTAATTACTCAACAATTAAGGCATGGTAGGATGTTTATTTAATTTCCATACATATAAAGGCAAACTCGGTGAACTGTCAAAATTTTCTTACCATCGATCGATCGATCAGGTCCTCGTCTTCCCAAGTTGGTTGTTTCATCCATGGACGCACACCTCCAAACCCTAGTTTCTTCTACACTGAAAACCAAGCTTTTCCATCGACAATAGACATCAAAAACCTTATGAGGAACCTCTATAAAGTCCAACAACATCAGTAAATTCACTTTCTCTACAGTCTTTACAAATTCGTCTCTAATTCATCCGGGTTTACACATCTTACTAGATACAAATATATAACTCGGATTATATATGATTTTCTAATCAATTTAGCAATCAGATTCATGGTTTACAAAATCCCATGTTCATACACCTTTAAATCCCAAAACGAATTTCTTTGATTACACACATCACGTGAATATGAATTGAAATACACTTTACATGCTACAATAAGTGAACCACTTGCCTTAGGGTTCGTAGAGTCTGAATTTGGAACTGTGAGTGCCCAAGGTTGAAGATGACTCTTTTTGGCTCTCTTGTGATCCCCAGATTTGCCTTTGGCTGCTGTTAGGGTTTCCTAACCCTCTAAGTCTTCTCTAAAATCAATTCACCCATTCCCTTGTTTCTTTTATTTGTTTAATTAACCTTAATCCCGTTTTTTGTCTAATGGGCCAAGCCCAAGTGACCTAAATTCCCCCGTGTGGGCCCGACTATGTCTAAAAACGTCCTGTGACCCGTTTACTACCCCCGGGTACACTTTTCTGACTATCTCAGCCCATCCGGACTCAACCGTACACTCAGAATTGGCATCCGAATTAATTTATAAAAATACTTATTTCGCACCCAAATTAGTCTATACCGACTTCCGACTGAAATAAGTACATATTCCGTCATTAATACCCGAAATAACGTAAATAGATTACTACTATTCACTTAGTAAATAAGTTTCCCTAAATATTAACCATTCACTCCCCGATTAATATTTAAATATAAATTATCATAATTAATTCAATTAAAATTGCGACACACAAGTAATTTTGAATTCCCGAATTAATTAAATATTTAATGCACAAAAATACGAGGTGTTACATTTCCCTAATTGGGATCGAGGTCAGAATATTGTCTTACATAAGAGTGTGGTTGTCTAGGAAGATCGAGATAAAGTACTTATGGTAAGCCAGACATATTATTATGATTAAGATTTTTCTAGATCGGATTAAAAGGATGTTAGCCTTATCCCAAGTTACTTGTATCGATGTTGTATACAAATTTGTAGAATCGGGATTCCATGAAATTTTTTTCTTACAATGGGCAGCCTCACATATGCTATATTATGTACTAGATCGAATATCTTCTATGCCTTTGTCATGGTTCGCGGATTTCAATATATTATTCATACACCTTTTAACTATACAGCCTAAGCTTTTTAGTTAAATAAGGATCCCACGTTATCTATCTCGGAATGTGTGTTTACCCATATAGATTGAGATATAATTTGGAGGAGTGTGAAGAAATTTTTCACTGTTGAATCTACCAAGGAGGTCAAAGTTATTTCCATTTTGGTGAAAACTAAAGAGGCTATAAGTCTCGATTACTTAGTAAGTAACTTCAGTGAGTTTCCTTCAAGTTCAATTACATATTACACTTTTTAGTGTCCATAGCGGTACGATTGCATGTTCGAGAGAACCTATAACCCATAAATGGGTTAAGCACATTAAGATTAGGTTCCAACCAGTTTGAGTGGTCGAGCGGAGTGGGTAATAATTTTGTACCAAGGTTGTATCTAGTAACACCCGATTAATCCCTCTATAATTAGGCAACAAACTATCAAGTGGATGGGTTAGGAGTTAGGTACATAAGTACATGAATTTAAGAGTAAGTGGAAAATTGTTGGGGTTTTTATTCCTAATACCATGTAATGACATTTTTTTAAAATAAAATGATTGTGTTATTCAATTTGAAATAAGAATATGATTTGTGAGAATGATTTATATATATGTTCTTTAAATATATGGTTTAATATGTTAGTTAATCATTCCTAGGAGGAGTTCTGATGAGTTGGGTTTGTCTTGATCACGGGAGATTGAAATTTTGGTTCTACTACTATTAAACTATTCACAACCTATATAGGGAGTTGACATCTTATAGTAATGGTTGTGATATAATCCTAGTGGTTTATATAAAACTACGAGAACATGTGTGATGATTTAAGAATTTATATGATAATTAAAAAGAGGATTAGGATTAGCACATCCAGGAATGTTTCGAATTGGACCACTCGTAAGATTTAAGTCTAAGAACTGTCTTGATTAGACTTAGGTAATCTCACACCCTTTGAAAAGGGTGCATAAATTCTTAATCCTGAGAGTTATGAGAATTATAATGCTTGTGAAAATGTCACTTTAGTTGCTATGGGTACAATTTAATTTTATATCAAGTCAATAAAACCCCGCATACTGGGTAACATTTGTTTGAGTAGGTATAAGATCATAATTCAGAAGAATCTGCATCTAGGAGATATCTTGGATTGTGATACGCCTTGATAAACTTATGAGATTTATGTGCACCTGTAAACCTAATCAATGGATTATTATTTAATTCGGTGGAGTAATAAAATAAGTTAAGTATGAGAATCAAGGAATTGATCAAGTGTTCTTTAAAGTCAATTAACGGCAAATTGATTTGAGTAAGCGGGTATCGGAACCTTTACACAGGATTATGTACCATAATTAACTTTCTAAATAAGGCTTCATTATATCCGAGTGATTTTTGAGATAATTAAATTGGAGTGCATTCATAATTATTTATTGGAATTTGCTATGATTAAATAAAGAAAGGAAATAAATCACATGATTTGTAATTTGGAATATTTGAGCCCTTATTTGGAAGGCAATTTAATTATTTATTTTGGGTCCATAGTATATGGTTCACACACCTAAGTAGTTAGGCCTAAATTCCCAAGAAAATATGTTTGGCCCAAACCCACCACTTAAACTAATATATATTGGTTGAAGTTAGGGTTTTAAGCTGCATAATTTATTGTTAGTGATTGAGAGTGGGGAGAGAAAACACTATTCACATTTTATGAGGAGGCCAAGAGAGAGGACCACATTTCACTCAAAAGCAAGTGTTTTCTTTTTTAAAGATTCCCCCACACCTACCTTGATTTGGGAGGATCATATATTGGAAGGTCCAAGTGTTTTGGAGAATCAAAGAAAGATTTTGGAGATCTAAAATAAGGCAGACTGTCATCTTCTTCAAGTACCTTTATCCATCTCAGATTGCAACGAGATCTGCAAAGGTATTGTATTCAAAACCCTATTTTGGTTTTCAAACGTTGCTTTAGCTTTTACACTTTCTAGTGTATGATTATTTGAATATTGAATGGCTAAGAATTTTATTCTATGTATATCGATGCCCAACAGATACAATATATGAGACTATTTTGTTGAAGAATATGAACAAGCACTGCAGATCTTCTAGTATATGATCCTACAATGTAAACAAGGTGTGTGGACACCTAACTTGAGATGGATCTTGAATAATATTGAAATATCTACTTATATCTTCTTCCTCTCCCCCTTTCCTAATTAGATTCTCTCTCTCTATCTCTCTCTCTCTCTCTCTCTCTCTCTCTCTCTCTCTCTCTCTCTATCTATCTATCTATCTATCTATCTATCTCCCCCATCTTATTCCTTAGATAATTTTTTCAATGAGTGTTTTGAATCTTCTTTTAATTTTCTCTTCACTCTCCTTTATATATGAGCATGAGGTGGGCAATGCCCTTTTTTGAGATGGATCTTGAATAATATTGAAATATCTACTTATATCTTCTTCCTCTCCCCCTTTCCTAATTATATTCTCTCTCTCTCTCTCTCTATATATATATATATATATATAATATATATATATATATCCCCCATCCTTTTCCTTAGATAATTTTTTCAATGAGTGTTTTGAATCTTCTTTTAATTTTCTCTTCACTCTACTTTATATATGAGCATGAGGTGGGCAATGTCCTTTTTAAGATTTTCTCAATAATAAGAGTTTGTTTTTGAAATTAAGACTATACCAGTGACCATGGCAAATAATTAAATTTTTTTCCAATTTTATTTTTGAAAATAAAAAATTAACCCTCGTAATTTTTTTCTATTGAATTATAATTAATTACACTAAGTAATTATAATTTCTCTCCGATTTCGTTATCTCTAAATCATATGAATAAAATGAACTTATTTTCAAAGTTAAATAGTACATACTATGATTCCCCACTCTCTTACAAATAACTACTTAGTCAAATTAACCCTTTTTGCTAATCGGATTTCATCAACATTTTAGGTTTCTTGATTAATAAATAATCTAAAAAAATATTAAAACAATCCATTAGTAAGGTTTACTGCTACATAAAAAGATATAACTTTATCAAGGGGCACTACAAAAGAGAATATATATCTATGAATGCGGATTCCTACAGAACACAAACTAATCATATTCATATTATTAATTCCTCAACATATAGGTATTATCGACCCAATAAATAGGAACTCATCCATCAATAAATCAAATCAATACTTAATCTGAATATTGCAATATTCAATCCCTTAGAATTAAGAATATATGCACCCCTTATATACATGAAATTGTACAAGTCTAATATAGTTAATACATATCCTTGAATTTTACCTTTAGTCTTATTCTGGACATTCTTGATATACTAGTACAATCCTATTTTAACTATTAGGTAAGTTCCTAAAATATCATATAGGTTTCTATAGTCGAGATAAACTACTAAGATTGAACATACACCCTTATCGATAGGGTTTTAATCCATATCTAGGTTGTGAACTATTCAGTTATACTAGATCTAAATTCATATCTTTTGCGATTAAGCCTAACGCTACTCACCATAATTCCTAACAAGTATAATTAACTAAAATAATAATATATTTATGAACAAATATAAAGCATTCCCATAAACATGATTTAAATATACAATAGGTAAATGAAATCCCTTATTAATATATAATAAATGTCATAAAACACCAATAATCTCATGCTTAGTCTGAATTTCTTGTACTTATCCATTTAACTCTCATTCCCTCTACATAACTATCAAGTATTTTCTAGTAAGATCTCACCAAAAGGATCTTCCAGGTTATTTCGAGATGCAATTTTGGTCATGACAACGTCACTTCTCCGCACATTCTCCTCAATCAATTCACACTTTCTTTCAGTATTTATATCTCTATTATGGGTCTTGGAATCTTTTAATTAGTAATTTCTCTACTATTATCATATAAATTCGAATAGACGAGTTCATTGAATGAATTACTCCTAAGTCACATAAGAAGTTTCTTAGCCATATATCTTCCTTCGCTTATTTTGAAGTTGTAACATATTCATATTCAATGGTTGGATGAATGGTACATAATTTATTGATACTTTTCCAACGAATGTTTACATCTCATAGAGAAAGAAATATCAACACGTCGATTTCCTAGTACCTTTGTCTGACTAAAAATATGAGTTTTCCGACCCCAATGGTGCAGGATTATTCGTTAAGTAAACTAATATGTGCTTTTCTATAGTCTAGTTATGCCTGACTGGTTTAGACTGAGATCTATTGCTCATACCCATGACAAAGTGAATACATGCTCTAGAAATAACATACCATATATGATATTTCCTCTTGCTCAATCATAAGGTATGTTCCTCATCCTCTCTGTTTAATCAAATGTATTTGGATATTGATCCTTAAACTGAATGATTCCTTGAGATAAGGGAATAAATCCGTTCTTAGAATCTAGTATGGTAAATTTTGGTGAGAAAATCATTGATGTAAATAGCTTGAGATAAGTCGTAATGCCTCGTATTTTTTATGCATTATTTAATTATGTAATTAATTATTTACATGCATGTTGTGACATTGATATATTACTTATTATATTTAATTTATGTTGTTAAATAATTTGTATTTGCATTACGCGAATTATCACATTCGGGAAATGAATCTATTACATGGTAATATATTAATTAAATATTTGAAGTGAATTAGTTTTATGGGCGACTATGAAATGGTTAAGGATTTGGTGTTAGAGGTTTCCTTGTTTGGATTATTCCCTTGATATCTGGTTCCACTTATCGTAAAGTAGTTTGTTATAATACCGAGTCCCACGTAACCAATTAATAATTAAATTTTAATTTAATTAACACGTACCAGATTATAACTTAATTTAATGGAAGAATTAATCTACCAGAAATTTTCATATTTTGCATTAAGATTTGAGATTATCAAAAAGTATATTTTTTTACTTTAAATAATAAGATTCAAGTCCATTAGGCTGGTATATGGCTTGGGTAGAGTTTTGGGCCATTTGGGGTACTTTTTGGGCTCATTGGGTTAAGGTTTATAATGGGCCTAAGCCTAATTTCGTGGGAAGCAATAGTATTAGGTTACTTAGACCAATCTAAAACTCGCTTTAGACAATTGAGAAAACCTTAGAGAGATTGAGAGAATAGGCACCAAGATTTGAAGAAGATTTGGAAGGGTTGTGACTTTAATTCAATAATTAGTCCAAAGGCCAGTTTACATGATTAAGAATTTGATTTGGATTTATGTCAGGATATTGGTAATTCATTGGAATATAAATTAACATTTTATAATCTAAATTCTAATTTTCAAAAATAGTTTAATTGATGAATTAAGACTTAATCTCATTTTAATGAACTAGGATAGTTTTATATGGAATCTTACGAATTAACATTCTAATATGGATGAATTTGATATATCCTGAACCATTGTAATGAATTTAATAAAATCCCTCTTGTTTATTTAAAAGTTGAAATAAATCTGGGTTGAATTGGCTAGAAATATGAAGTTAGGGCTTTTAAAACCATATTATGAATTTAATAACATAAATATAGTTATAATAACCTAAAGTATGTTGGATTAGATTAATATTGCTATCTTTGATCTTATATTTGAGGGAGAATGGGTTTAGTTACAATTAGAGGCTTTGAATTTGGGTGTTGGGTTGATAATGGCCATTTCCATCTTTTCAAAGAAGACGAATCTGCGTCAATCTCATTAGAACGAGATTTTTTTTTATGAACAAATAGGAAAAAGATTCACTTTACCATTAGTACAAAAAGAGAAGAAAAATAACTGGCAGAAGATTTCATAGATTCATTTTTCCATAAAATCACCAAACAAGCTTTAAGATTGTATTAATATCACGCACGAAGACACAAAATAAGGACATATTTAATAGAAAGTGAGAAATGATACAACGAATCCTAAGCCTGCACATAAGCTGCCTTCTTAGTAGGAAATAAAATTAGCCACACGATACTGTAGGGGTCCTTCACCTTTTCCACATTCCCACCATAGGATGCGCCTTCATTCTCAACAGTTTCACCATTAGAAATAAATCTAGGATTAACAGCATTCTCCACAGGAGCTTCAGCCTCTTCAATCTCAATGCAAAAAATATGTCCAATTCCAACAGTTTTCATAGGAGTACCAAAAAAGTTGATGAACCAATTTTGAGTTCTGTAGAGACAACGAGAGGTATCTCTTGCTCAGCCTTCCTCTAAGGGTGAGTCACACGATTAACCTCCTCAGCTCTGAATGCTTGCTTGTAAAACTAAATGACGTTGTTTGGTTTCAGTTTCTCAATGAACACTTGAGGTTTCATTGTTGAGAAGATCACATCCTTTGAGTCTCCGTTGTGAGCTTCACCACTCTTAGCCTCATTCGCCCTCTAGAGAGAGAAAATTGGTTTGAAAGAGGAAAAGAACGCAATATGTAAAATGATCCCATTAGAACGAGATTAGAATCTCTTTAGAACAAGATATATAATTTCATTGGAACAAAATTTAAAGTGGTTAGAATGACCTTGCCTTTATCGTTCGAACGGCTTAGGGTTTCGATTGAGTGAGATATGTATTCTCATCAAAATGACATGATGATCTTGTTAGAAATACTTTCCATCAGAATTGATATTTAACCTGAGGATGTGTGTTTAGAGCACATTTGTTCAACTAAAAACAAACTTGGGGGTGAATTGGTTTGATCGCATAACATGGCCAATTTTTGAATTAAGAAGATTTTATTTGCAAATTCAATCATCCCAGCATACAAATTAACTGGGTGATGTGATGTAATCTTGAATTAACCATACATAAAGATTAATTGATATATCTAGAGAGAATAACTAGAAAATAACTTATAATTCCAATTTTGACCAATTACATAAGATTTATATGTGACCTACTTGTAGTGTGTGATCAAAATGGGCAATTGAACAAATAATAATCACAAACATTGTACAAGATATATTTATAAGAAAAAAACCCACCAAGGGATAAAAATGATGATGCACTATAATTTCTATTTCTACATGAAAAAAGTCTTATACAAAGCAAGAAGGTACCTCTCATTAATGCACTTATGAGTAGTTACCCATGGACTTTGAATTTCCCACCATAGATGAATATTAATCCACCTTCAAATTCACAAAGCAAGTGAGAAACTCAAATATTTTTCCTGGAATCACACCATTCTCTAATTCCTCCAATGAATAAAAAAACCTCCAATTTTAGATCTAAAGGTGATAGATAATAAAATTCAAAAAGTAGATGATTGAGTTGAATTGGCTAATGTGGATATGAACCAAAAACACTCTCAATTCTCTCACAAAATTAAAGATCAATTAATATATATAAGTTTGAATTATTTGGAGGGAGAAGTGAAGCAAGATTATTTCTCAACCTCAAAACTAAATACAGTGATGTATTTCAATTGTGATGTTTTCAGATATTTTGAAATGGAAGGGGAAGACCTATTTATAGGATTTTTAAAATTCATCTCCATCGAGCGCATGGTTGATTTTTGTCATGCGAACAATTTCAGCTAATGCTGAAATAATAATGCAGTCGTGCGAACTGGTCATGCACATGAGTTAAAATATGATCGTATGAATGATTAAAGGCTGAAAACACAATAATCCTTTAACTTTTCGCAAAAACACTAGGTCAACTCCCAAAAAGGTTTTCATAATATTTTGACGAAAAAAATCACTTGTCCGTCCGATTTAACATTTTAAAAAAATGTGATTGTGTTGTATCCATAATTTAATTCATAAAACTACCAAAAACCATATAATTGACAAAGTATGCAGTAATAGAGGTATAACTATTATTGAGCGGCTTGAATCATCTTCAATTTTAAAAGTCCATCTAAATCAATTAACATGCCTCACTTAAATGTGTCAAGCTTATGTGGCTCAAATGACTCAATAACTCAAATCTTTTTTCATGGAATGTAGCCAACTTAGATATACAAAAATTATATTACAAAATTACATTTTTATAACCTATAATTAATTGGGGATAATTAAGGGACCATTCTTCTAATCTCTGAGTAAATTAGATTGACGTGTTTTGGATTTATGTACAAGCACACCATGTTGCTTGAGTGCTCATGTGCAATGTACTAGGACCTATTTTATGTGCACATATAATCTGGAATGCAGTAGTACCCCGATGACGAGACAGGCTTACTTTGGTCCTTTTACCCACATCTTATGCGCTGAAAGTAGCCATTATTCCCAGTGGGGTTAACGAAAGAATCCTCTCGTATAGCCTAAGGTATGGGTCCATATGATAGGCATAGTGATTATACTTCTCGAATCTTTGAGGCTATTGGTTTAGGACAACCTATAACTTTACATAGTACACGCGAGTGATTCCTGAAGGCATTAGGGATAGGCCTTCTTAACTAATGTGCAGGCTTGTGTATTGACCATCTATTTGAATGAGTAGATACATGCTCACCTGTATATTGGATTTATGTGATTGTTTATCATTTGTTGAGATTATATTCACTACACTAAAATGAAAAAATTGACACCCTTTCAGCGGCTAGCCTTGTCAAGGTCATTGACTGTGACAAAAAAACACGTGTTTTTTGTCACGGTCAATGACAGTGACAATTATATAAAGTTGTCACGATCAATGATCATGACAAATCTGTCAGCAAAAACCCTTTCCCCTCCTTTTTTTTTCTCACCTTTTTCTTTCCCTCCAATTTCTCTCTCTCTCTCTCTCTCTTCCATTTATATATATGTGTGTGTGTATATATATGTGCGCGTGTGTGTGTATGTGTGCATGTGTGTGTGTGTTCGTGTGTGTGTGTGGTGGGGAAGGGGGTGGGGGTGGGTGGGGGCAGTGTGTGTGTGTGTGTGTTTGTGTGTGTGTGTGGTGGGGTGGGGAGGAGGTTGGGATATTTGTGTGTGTGTGTGGTGGGGGAAGGGGGTGGGGCAGGGTGGAGGGGTGGGGGAGGGGGCAAGGATGGTTGGTGGGTGGTGGGGTAGGGGTGGGGCTGAGTGTGTGTGTGTGTGTGTATGTGCGCGTGTGTGTGTATGTGTGTTTAGTGTGCGTGTTTGTGTGTATGTGCGAGAGAGGAAAATGATGCGGGGGCTGGGGCTGCATGCGTGTGTGTGCGCGCGTGTGTGTGGGTTAATTTTAGTAAGTAGTTCCCCTTGTAAACGAATTGATTGATTATTAATTTTTTTAGTAAATTAATATATGAAAGTAGGATTGCCCCTCATTGTAAATTAGTAAATTAATAATTGCATACTTTAATTGATGAAAACAATTAATTGAGTAGATAAATTAGGAGTACGGGATACATTTGTTATTGACATTGCGGTTGGATTATAGTGGATTGATGTTGGGTTGGTTAATTTTGAAAAGTGGCATGACCACTGGATTATTGTCCATATGGGGGTGGGATTTTTCAACTTTTTTTAAAAAATTACTTTGTATAACGAACAATATATATATAGTTTGATAATTAAATGAAACATACTTGAAACTACATATAGTGCGCATAGATACTAGCCTTCTAGTTCTTATGCGTACGCATTCAATGGCCCTTAGACCCATTCGAGAGTCACTACCCCTGTAATGAGATCCCTCGAATTTTCCAGTTTGGACAGTTTAGGACTGCATAATTTCAGTATAATAATATTCTTAGTGGCTTAAAGATGTTACTTTTGGAGGAAGTTCTGCAGTCGTATCCTAATGTTCTCTAGGCACATACTAGATTGACAAGTGTGACTGTTATTTCAATTAATCAATTGAAATAACACTCACACTTGCCAATCTATGTCGTGTACTTGGAGAACAATGAGGATATGCTGCTGAATTTTTCTCAAATCGTAACAATGTGCATGAGCTATTAATTATATTATAGAAAAATGCAGTCTTGAATGGGATAGGACCACTCACCCTTTAGAGGAGATGGATGAAATAGAAATTTCTATTATAAATTGAATTTGAATTTTAAATTTAAAAATCAAATATAAATAAGACATAATTAAATGAAACATACTATAAATCTAAGTTTTGTTTATACTAATCCATGAATATACGCTTCTTACCTTTAATAAGTGATTAGTTGTGGTAGCTGTAATGGGATATTCGAAATACACAGAGTGGATGGGTGAAACAGATAGAATGGGGGATGTGTTTCGCAGAGGTGCTAATGAATTTGTTAAATACGCAAAGAGATGTCATAATGATGAAGAGTTTCCGTGTCCGTATGCTAGTTGTAAGAATGGTAAGGTGTTTGAGTGGAAATGGAGGTGTTTTAGACACAATATATAATTTGAAGGGCCTATCTAATTTTTCGTCCAACTTTTAAAGGATTGTGAATTATGCTACTCATGATTTACATAAGTGTAAGTCCCACGATTGGCATGTGATCATGCAATTGGTTCCTCTATTGTTTAAGCAATGTTTCTCCAAGCACAAGGATTTGCAGAGGACTATTATGCAAATTAGTATGACCTTCTCACTCTTGTGTGAGAAGGTAGTCAATCGAGAACACATAGTGCCCAAAAATTTGGGGGTGACCGAAGAGATTTGTGTGTTGGAGAAGTACTTTCCCCCAGCATTCTTTGACATAAGTGTTCACTTGTTGGTACACCTATGCGACGAGTCACTTCTTTGTGGTACAGTTAAATATCGGTGGATGTATCCGTTTGAAATATTGATGAATGTTTTTATAGATTACGTCAAGAATACGCGATACATTGCGGGATCAATTGTAGAGGAATACATCACCATGGAGTCATCAATATATACTCGGGAATATATGCCTGACTCGACCAGCGTTGATGATACTGATGAGTTCGTCGATGATGTGGTCATGTGATGGGAAAACGAGTGAAATTAACGAGTTTGCAATATGAACAAGTAGCTCGTTATCTATTTGACACACATGAAGATGCCGAAGAATGGAAAAAGTAAGTTTTGATTATTATAATATTTACCATTATTTTAGATTATTTTATACATGATTAGTTTTGTATGCAGAAAATATGAAGCCTGTGAGAACAATAAAAGACGGAAAACAATGGTACAATCAGACAATAAATTTAGGCTGTGGTTGACATAAGAGGTAATTATAATATAAATGGATGTTATATAACGTTACATTACACTCAAATTTTACAAATAATATAATTAATTTATCTATATTCTCAGCTCTTAAAGACGAGTGATGCGACATCAAGGCTTGCTCGTCTATCCACTAGACCCTTGTTCATGTCACAAGAGTACAAAAAGTATCGATTGAACGGTTAAGTTTTCGGCGCTAAAGTGTAGGAGTAAAGTACAAATGTACAGAACTCGGGCATTTCATACAAGGATCTTACTTTCTTTCGAGCGAGCGCAAAAGATAAAAAACTCGTTAAAGCTGAAATGACTTACTATGGTGTAATTCGAAATATATTTGAATTGGATTATATAAGCTTCAAAGAGGTTCTATTTTACTGTGACTGGGTAAGAGTTGAGGATAAAAATTCTTGTAAAGTTGATTATGTCAACAATTTGATCATGGTTGACTCGTCCAAGTTGAAGAGCAATGACCACGTGAGCGATGAGTCGTTTGTTTGTGCATTTCAAAAGGTTAACCAAGTGCTTTACTCGGAGTATATCAATAACGAGCCGTGTTCAATTGTCCAACATGCGCCAAAGCGTCTAAATAGTAGTGTGGATAACTTGGTTGCTCCTACCGAATATCAATCCATTATTGATGATAACCCGAATTTTAAACTATTTTTCAATTTGTAATAAATATACCAATTTGTACCGAAACATCAATTTTTAATGATTTTAATTGATTTGCACTTTATCATTTTCACTCTTGTGTAGTGTGCGTGTGTGTGGGCAGTAGGGGTGGGGGTGGGGATGTGTAGTGTGCGTGTGTGCAGTAATTGTACATATTTGTAGTAACAATTCATTTTGATTTGTACATATTTGCTCTGACTCTCTCTCTCTCTCTCCCCCCTCTCCCTCTTCCATTTATATATGTGTGTGTGTGTATATACATGTGTGTGTGTGTTTATATGTGTGTGTGCATGTGTGTGTGTATGTGTGTGTGCATGTGTGAGTGTGTGTGTGGTGGGGGAAGGGGTGGGGCTTTGTGTGTGTGTGTGGTGGGGGCTCAGGAGGGGGTGGGGCTGTTTGTGTTTGTGGTGGTGGGGGAAGGGGGTGGGGCAGGGTGGGAGTGGGGGATGGGGGTGGGGATGTTTAACAGTTACAATTCATTTTTATTTATAGTATTTGTACATATTTACATGTCTTCTTCTAATTCATTTTGATTTTTACTAATAACATTTTGTTATAGCAAATGTCTCCTTCAGGTATTAAGGTGAGGATGACGATGCTGGTTATGATGATGTCATCTAGGGTTGGTGGTAGCGAAGGAGACGAGGGCTCCTCGCCCCCTAGGCTCCCCAAATATGGCAAATTGGGGATGGCCACCGAGAACAAGTCGGGGCTATTAGCGAGATCCCTCGAGCTGGTAAAGATGATCATCGGCCTGGGGTACATTAGTTGGAAGTAGGTGCCATATGATCTCAAGTTATCTATTTGGGTGGCACTACATGTAAAGTATTTATATTTATATTTATATTTACATGAATATTTCGATTTCGATTTCGATTTCAATTTCATTTTATATTTATATTTATATTTTTTCGCAACTAACATTGTATTTGTTGGACAGGAACAATTCAGCATGGATCCAAAGCTACACGATTCCGTCTTGGAGAAATTGAGGGAGCAACACAATACGTGGAAGAAAAATATGCGGACCCGATACTTTGGGAAGACACGAGAGTCCGTTATTCGAATGCGTGAATTTGTCCCGCCGAAGGAGTTGATCTCATTGGCACAATGGCAAAGGTTCATTGAAAATGAGATCGGGGAGCGACAATTGACATCTCGCCAATCGGGGAGGGAAAATCGGGCAAAAAAGATGGACGTGCACTACTCCGGCCAGACGTCTTATGCCGAGGTGGAATATAGGATGATGGTAATATTTAATTTTTCTATAACTACAAAAATATATTATTCTGCGTTATTTTACTTTGCGGGGCCGATACTAAATTTACTTTATTTTAATTCAGGGGATAGGGAGTGGCCCTGGGGGTAGGCCCCATAGGCTCGATACTTATGTGGCTCTTCGGACGAATAAGGGGAAGGATAAGGAAGAATCCCCGAGCATCGCGTCCACGATTGTAAGTAATCCGACAATTTACTTTTTATTAATTACGTTATAATTTTTTGATTTACTTATTTTACTAATCATGTGTTTTACTTATTTTACGTATTTTGTCATTTCAGGCAAAGCTTAAGGAAGTGCATGAGTCGCAGTCTGATGCTGACAAGGCATCTTTGTCCACTGATGCACTCAACCATGAGTCGCAGTTTGATCACAAGGGAAGGACAAGGGGGTGAGCTCGCGGGTGGCCAAATCTAGGATCATCGGATTGGAGACGAGTGACACCGGGTTGGCTCGAACGGTGGACTCATATGACGTGAAGCTGTCCCGTTTGGAGGCGACGGTCCAAGATATGTTATCATTCATGAAGCGTTCATTGGGCGAAGACCGTAAGGGGAAAGTTAAGGAGAAGGAGAAGGCGGTGGAGGAGGAGGTGCAGGTGGACAAGGATGTGTACCTCGTTGCTTCATCGCCGACACTTTTGAGCTCTTATTTTGATGATCCACTTCCCTATTTGGCTCCCTTCGACCGAGCGATGTCGACACTTGGTTGGCCGAGCATGTTTATACTGGACATATTTCATGTCCATGGATAGGGAGGGGGTTGAAGGACCCAAATATCGTCCATGGTGCACTAGTTCATGGACGTGAGCTTTAAGACATCGAGTCCAAGGTGCTCATCACGAATGTGATGCCAGGGAAAAAGAACTCCCCATTGTGGTTGCGCGAATAATACGGCACGATGCATATTAGTGGGTGCGTCAATTCTTATATCGTGTACCCTACTCACCTCCTCAAAGATAACCTTACCCAAGACATGTAGTGACATTATTTGAATTGAATTATTTTTAAGTTGGTACATTTGGAATTATATTTGGTTTATATCGTGATGCATATTGTCTCTATTTTGAATGTATATTTTCATTATCTCTATTTTATTTGGATATATGATGCTTGAACAAGTACAACGTTGCTATAACAGGTACAAATATACTGCTGGGCAGTGGCAGTGGCCAAACTGCCCAGTAGATTTTTTTTCAATTCCGCCCAGAATTATCACGGTCATTGACCGTGATAAGTCCTTGACAAAGAAACTTGTCATAGACTTGTCATGGTCATTGATCATGACAATTTTTTCACCATTGTCACGGGCTTGTCACGGTCCTTAACCATAACAAACTTCTCAAGGTAAAGGACCTTGACATGACCGTGATAATTCTAACAAACTTGTGATGGTCAATGACCATGACAAGCCGTGACAAAAAAAGTTGTCACCCCAGGAATTATCACGATCAATGACCGTGACAATTCAACAGATTTGGTGTAGTGATTAGTGATGCATATATGAGTTCTTTGATTATGTAACACCTTTAATTATAAAAAAATGAGAAATATTTATAATTATTCACACTTAAGTTCACTCAGGATTAGGATTAGATTTGCATGAAATATTTAGGCTATTTTTATTGGGTTAAATTAAAATACAACATGAAGATACATTGTTATTATTATATCCAAATTCACTTAAATTCTTAATCTGTGTAAACTTCTTAGACTTAATCATATTTGTGGAATTTATTTGCAGGTCCTAAGCAACCATTGATGCCACGTTCCTGATCCTATCTACTTATTACTAGTTTTGGCTTATCTATAGTATGTAGGTGTCGAGCTTCTATGCTCATTTCCTATGTTACATTTCATTTTAATACCGTTGAGTCGGGTTACAGTATTGAGAATTTGTAAGGACAAATTTCCAATTGAGTCAATTTGTATGTATTGGCTTAATTCCAGACAAAACAATTTGAGTCATAAGTTAGGCTTTGTATTGTTGAACTCGTAAGCCTATGATGGGTTTGATTAAGACATAGCGATAAAGATTCAAAGATTACACATTGTGTCGTGTTTTAGTGCCACGTTTGTCTTCCTATTTTCGAGGATCTCTCAGGTATGGATTCATATGGTTCATGATCCTTGAATATTTAATTTTAGGTGTTTGTTTTTTACGAAAATGTTTGGAACTATTTTTTAAATGTTTTTTTGGATAAAAATATTTTCTATGCTTAGTTCGTTCGAATGAGTATTGGCTTTTATTTGAACGAGATGTAAGTTTCATTCGAATGAGGTTTCATTTTTGTTTGAAAAGTTGATTTCTTTATTAGAACATACTTCAAATGCACATCCAACGCATTTTCTCTATCTAAAAGTGGCCTGCCTATTAGAAGCTCATTCGAAGGTCGTTTGAATGAAATTGGCCATTCGTTCAAATAAGTCTTGAGTTCTTTCGAATGAGATGAGAGTTTCGTTCAAATGAACCCTAATTTTTATTTAAACGAACCCCTCTGCCTCAAAATTTATGTTTTCTATCAATAAGAGTGCTACTGTAAGTTTTTGTAAAGACTTTTGGTGACAAAAATGTTTTCCCATCTACATCTAAAAGTTCCTAAACCCTAGTTTCACCCAAATTGTTTAAAGATCCAAGTTTCAACTTTCTTATGCTTTGAGACCTTCTTATGTGGGGACCATAGTTTCTATTTCTCATCATCTAGATAGAAAAAAGGTTTTGTGTGGTGGAATCCGTACTGTGTTTGCTTTGTTTCAATGAAGAAGCAGTGATACCATTTTCCATCTCAATAGATGGTTTTAAAGCCTCATCAGTGGATATCGAGGCATATGTGGACTCACACATTGAGGAATCTTAAGTGGGTGGGCTTCTTTGTTACACTATGGAGGAGAGTTAGAAGACAAAAGAGTGTCAAGTCTTGCGAGAGCAACGAGTCATTATGTAAGCCTATTATCTATCTTTTATAAACCTTATCATAGTGATTAGTTTAGTTAGGTCGTCCAATATTTTTCCCGTTGTTGGTTTTCCTTATAAATTGGTGTGTTGTGTAATTGTTTTACTTATTTTATCTTATAATACCTAAATGCATGTTTTAGGTTAAAAAGATAAAATTGGGTAAATTGTTTTTTCACATACACTCGGTTAGAATTGGAGCATAATGTTTTTGTTGGGTTAATCAGTTTAAAGTTTTTAATTAAAGTTGTAAAATTTAAAAATAAACTTTTGGTATTCAGACCCATCCCTACTTAAGAATCCACTTTTTTTAAATTGGTATCAGATCTAGAAAACTAAGTTATCGTATTTAGATTTGTGTTTTAAGCATGAATTTTGGTGGTGTTTATTCTGATTGTCTTTCGGCTCATTGAACACTGATGTTTGATGGTTCAGACTATGCATACCAGAAAATGCATATAATATCATCACTTAAGTCAATAAATGAACGGTGTGGAAAGTGATACTTAATGGTTAGTACACATCTATATCCTTAGTTGGTGAAAATAGGATTTAAAACCCATAGAATTATGGAATGAAGCTAAGGATAAGTTAACAAAATCTTAATTTGTGTTGTTTTAATGCTCTGTTTTGTTCCGTCAACCAAGAAGATTTCCACCATATTATGACTTGTGAAATATCTAAAAAGACTTGGAACTTACTCTAACTCACCCATGACGGAATTAGTGTTGTCAAGGCTTATAAATTTCAAAACATTGCCACTCAATTTGAAACCATTAAGAGTAGGATAGTGACACCTTCGACGATTTCTATGCTAGATTGTCCAACATTGTGAATTTGTCTATCAACTTGAGAGAGAGAGTATTTGAAAACTGTGTAATCATGAAAATCTTAAGGTGTTTCCCTGAAATATTTAATTAAAAAGTGACAATTTTGAACTATTTGAGTACTTTAGACTCTACGAAACTTAAAGAGATTGTAGTTGAACTACACACCTATAAGCTTCATATGTTTTCCTCCAAAACAAAGAAGAAAGATAAGGTCATTGCTTTGAAAGCCCAGAAGGAGGAAACATGTGTTTCAGATGATGAGGTTGACATCGAGTTAGAGGATATGACCATATTAGCAAATAAATTTAGGAAATTTCTCTATTCCAAAAGAATCGAAAGATGCAGAACAGTTTGAAAAAAATAAGTAGAAAAGGCTTATCACTTCCCTAAAAATCATAATGATAAATTTAAGAGGGATGTGTCGAAAAGATGGTTTAGTTGTGAAAGTTATGGACATAGGGTAGCTGAGTGCCCCACTAAACTAAGAAAGGAGGGAAATAAATCGAAAGTGTATAATGAAACCTTTAGTGGTAGTGATCAGGAAGAGGGACTTGACTCCCCCATTGAGTGTAACTTCATCGCGTTCATGGTTAGTCATGTGAGCCTTTATGAAAATTATTTCCATGAATATATTTCTAAGAATGAAACTTCCGAGGCCATCATTTTTTATTACCATGTGAGTGATATTGAAAAGAGTGAAGAATAAGAAGAAGATGAAAAAGAGGAGGAGGAAAGTGAACTCCAAGTTACCTTCCGTGATTTGTATGTGGAAACATTGGGGGTAAAAAAGGAAAAATTGAAGTTGGAATCTAAGTTGAAAGAACATGCCATAGGGAATGATGATAGTGTTTTAATTAACGATATTAGGGAACGTAAGATGACTCTTTAAAAAAATCTAAAGTATGTTGAGGGTGAGAGACATAACCTTCGAGGTTTGATATAGGTTATGAAGAAAGAGCTTCTTGAGTTTGAAGAGTGTAGGTATTTACTCGAGTCGAGGATAGTTGATCTTGAAGAGATATTGAGACACTCAAGTTGTGTAAAATTTGATTTAGAATTTAGGTTTGAGAAATTGGATAAAATGTTAGGCACCGTCCAAAAAATTATGACAACTGTGGATTGACTTCGATGATAAAAATGATTCCACTAACTAATCCAAGAACTTGTGTTTGATTAAGTCAACCATTGGCAGGAACGTTAGAAAAGGTCGACCCTTAGGTAACACCTCTCATCATTTCTACACTTGCACACATTGCGGTAGGAAAGGTCACCTTGGGCATTCTTTATTTTATATTAAAAATGATCCTAGCAAGTGTAAGTCTAGAGTCACTAAGATCCCAAAAACCCTAAATCACCACGTTAGATTTAGAGGATTTTCATATTAGACTTATTTATTCTCGTTTGCTATCACATAATACTTCCCATGTTAGATCTAATGGGTGATTGTGTTGTCATGTTTGTATACATTAGCTTTTGTACTTCAAGTTACATGTGTTTTCTAGTTGTATATTGTTTGAGTATTTTATATTTTGATTTTTCATTTATTGGGTCCTATTGAAAAATATAAAAAGATTTTGTTCTTCTCTTGAATTAGTTTTTTTTTAAATTGGTATTTTTCGAAAAATTTGAAAAACTCAAAAATATTTTTGGTTTTGTGTATCTTAGTTTTGCACATTTTGTGGGTCATATCAAAACCAGTAGTGTCACTTAAAGCTACATGTTAATTTGATAAAGTTTTACAATCAAATAGAATTCCTTGGACATGTTTGAATGATTGGGTCATAATTCGTATGTTTCTAGTTCTTGACCATTCATTCCATCCCACATGTTTAAACACATCAATACAATGCTAGTGTGTAAAGCTTGTGAGTTTTGTCACAGTTTTCGTGGTTGTTTATACCTGTATATGTGCCTGTGTATCATTGGTATATTTTGCACATATATATGGTATCGTTTTGTTTTGCATCTCCGTGTTTGCATTCAATCCATGTTTGTCATATGATTTATCTTTAAATTAAAATTGACACCCTATATGATCATATTGGTATATCTTGTTGATTGTTTATATTGATATCTCATGCTTTCTTTTGTATTCATGTTGGTATATTATTTTCATTAATATTGATATTATTTGATCATTGTTTGGATTATTTTTTATTGTGTTGCCATATTGCATTTTTGTTTCACTTTAGACCATTTGATGATATTACTACTCCTTCCATAATTTCTCTTGGTATCATGTGTTCACATATTTAGGGGGAGATTTGGTTTATGAGGGAGGAATATTTTTATGCATTCTTACTTTGTCTATTCCTGAACAAAAAGGTAGAGAAATAGTGTCTTTCCTTTCATGATTAGAAGATATTTATCTTGGGGGAGACGTATTATATTTGTTGAGATCGTTAGAAATAAGAAGTTTGTATTCTTCTGCAAATTTTATGCTTGTTACATTCTCTTTGCATTTGAAGGTTGTGTTCAAGTGCGTAGGTTTACAACACGAGATAAATTTTACAAGCGTGCAAAGCTACTCGGTGTACATTTATGTCGAGCGTATGTTATTTTTCATTTTTAGGTTGGGGATTGAGTCTTTTAGAGAGCTTGATGGCCCATAGGTGATTTTGTTTTTGGTTTTGTACCAGAATAGCCAAAGGGGGAGATTTGTAAGGACAAATTTTCAATTAAGTCAATTTGCATGTATTGGCTTAATTTCGGACAAAACAATTTGATTCATAAGTTTAGTATTGTATTGTTGAACTCGTAAGCCTATGACGTGTTTGATTAAGATGTAGCAACAAAGCTTCTTGTACCATCTTTAATTCCACGCTTATCTTCGTGTTTTCGAGGATCTCTCAGGTTTGGATGCATATGGTTTTTGAAATTTAATGTTGGGTGTTTGGTTTTTACTAAAATGTTTAGAACTATTTTTATATTTTTTTTTTGGAGAAGAATATTTTTTATGTTTAGTTTTTTCGAATGAGTATTGGACTTAGTTTGAATGAGATGTAAGTTTTGTTCGAACGAGGCGATGTTTTTGTTTAAATGAATTGATAGCTTTATTATAATGGACTTCAAACGAACATCCAATGGAGTTTATCTATATAATAGTAGCCTACCCATTCGAAGCTCATTTGAACAAAAATGTTTTTTCATTTGAATGAGATGAGAGTTTCATTCAAATGAACCCTAATTTTTCTATTGAGCGAACCCCACTGCCTTGAAATTCATATTTTCTATATGTGGGAGTGCTAGCATAAGTTTTTCTAGAGATTTTTGGTGAAAAACATTTTCCCATCTATATCTATATGTTCCAAAACCTTAATTCCACCCAAATCGTTTAAAGATCCAAGTTTTATCTTTCTTACGCTTTGAGATCCTCTTGTGTGGGCACCATAGTTTGGTTTACTTGTCATCTGTATAGAGAAAAGGTTTCATGTGGTACACTCCGTACTATGTTTTTTGTGTTGCAGTGAAAAAGTGGTTATTTTGTGTATCGACTCTGTAGACAGTTTTCGATCCTTATCTAGTGGATACCGAGGCGTGTGTGGACTCACACATTATGGTTGCTTGCATGGGTGGACTCATGCGTTGAACTGCGAATGAGAGGTCGAAGATAGAAAAGTCTCATGGCTTTCGAGGTCAATAGGTGGTTGTGTAAGTCATTTTTTTTGTAGTTTATAGAACCTTATAATAATGATCTGTCTGGCTGATTGTATTTTTTTCTTAGACTTCAGCATGTTGTGCAATTTTTTTACTTATTTTATCTGCTAATGGCTAGCTGCATGTTCTAGGTTAAAAAGATAAATTGGGTAAATCTTTGTCATAACAACTCGATAAAAATTGGTGCACAAGGTTTTGGTTTGGTTTATCATTTTAAAGTTTTTACATTAAATTTGAAATTTTAAAAATAGACTTTTTGGTATTCGGACCCATCGCTGTCTAGCATCCGCCTTCTCAGATTTATTTTATCTTATAGTTAGCATGTCGACCTTCAAAGTTGAGTATTATATTTTGAGACGATTATGGTATTCCAAAGATAGAGTTACATTTTGTCATGTAATTGGTATAAGAGGTCCTTTTAGTGTATTAATATATTATTGTTAATTCTACATTATTATAGTTAATTCCAATCATGCCTAGAAAGATTCAAATTATTAGACTCCCGTTTTATTTATACTTGGACCAAATCAATCTCTCTATGGATTTTTTGGGGTATTACATTTGGTAATAGAGTATTCCAGGTTCTACTGTCCTATGTATTTGAGTGCACCCGTTGCATTTTCGCATATCATTCTTTGATAGTTTAGATCCTTTATACTTATACTTTTTACTCTTATATTTGTATGATTACTTATATGCTTTTAATTATTATTTTCAAGATAGTGAACACCAGGAGGAGAGCCACACGTCCTGGAGAGACTGCAAGTGTTAAGTCAACGACAATACAACCAAAGCAACAAACGCCAGTGAGGACACCCCAATTTGCAATCAGGGCAAGGGATGATATGCCCAAAGTTCACCCTCTTACTCTGAGTCAACAACCTCATCCAGTCTCACAGCCGAGTTGACAAGAAGCTTATGACCACCATTAGTAAGGTCGTCTCTCATAAGGTCGGCCTCTCATACACCAACCTCGGCTCTTCATCAGCTGAGGTCAGCAGAGTCTCACAGGCTCAATCAAATGCCAACATTATCATCGGCCTCAATCGACATTACATCTACCTAATACCTAAGCTCGGATAGCCTTCCTGGACGAGGTCATCACTATTAGAGAAGAAAAAGCAACTACATCTGACTCCACCAACCTCGTACTCATCCAGGCTGAGGTTACACTAGTCAAGGATGCAAGGCCGAGCATTCACAAGCACCTGTAAGGTTTTGAACTCGTGGACAAATCAGTTATAACAGAATCATTCCCCTCACATGGGGGAATATTGAGGTCATCATTATCTATATAAGATCAACCAGGTGTCATCCTCACACTGGTTCGATCCTCATGCACATGCTCATTACATGCTGGGGGGGGGGGGGTACATTACACCCCCCAAACACTATAAATAAAGGTGATCCAATACCTTGTAAAGGGATCCATAATTACAAACCCTAGAAAAACTCCAGTGCATTTACAGTAGAGAGAGAAAGTGGAGTGATTGTATTGCCAAGGCCATTATATCCCTCTTCTAGTGATACTTACACTCACTTGCACAGTGGACGTAGGCAATTTTCGAACGACTTATATTGGTGTGTTTGTCCTCTTCTCCTCACCTCCTTCTACATATCTATGTGATTATTGGATGATTTGATCCCTACTACCACTTTATCTGGTGGTGCTATTTATAGCATCATCATTTTGGCGCTGTTTGTGGGAACGAGAATATTCATCTCTTCCTCTTTTGTCGCTTAACCTCATCGGAGACTCTGGTGGTGAACCAGGACTTACCCTTCATGTGAAGATGTGTCACCATTGAAAGAGGTCCTTCAAGGTATCCAACTCTCTAATATTTTCATTGTAAGATCTTCAGTCTAAACACATAGCACCGGAGTTACCACCGCCCCTTCCATCATCTGGTGTTGGAGGACCCAGTTCCATCTAAGCATAACCCCAGTCCGAGATGGCTGAGGTGGCATCAGCCTTGAAGTCCTTGGCTGCCACTCAGCAAGTGATGCAGAAATAATTTGCCCAGCTCAGCCAAAACATAATGAGACCACCTAGGGTCTCACTAGAAATGACTAATTCGGCGACTACTCAACCATAGCATGAGGCTAGGGGACCACCCCAGGCACCGCGAAAGGACCAACCTACTCCTAAACGGAGGAGGTATGTTATTGAACCTAGGCGTGTATGCCTGGGGAGGCAAGTAAACCCTTGCCTTGAGGATAGGTACGATGATATTGAGGAAGAAAATGCTCCTGCAGATTTTTGGGAGTCGTATGAGGTCTTAAACAACACTATACGTCCTATACAACAAAGCTGAGATCACTGTGAGAAACGAGGTGGTGATGCACAACAAAGAGGATCAGCTTTTGATCGCTTAAGTAAAGGGTCGGCCTTTGAGAGGCTCGCCCAGTTAATGATCTAAGGTAGAGACTATCCAGGTCAAGGAGCATAGTCAGCTCACAAAGGGGAAATTACAAACATCGGCCTCGTCATGGCCGACCCCCAAATGGCCGAGAATGTGGTTAGGGGGAAGTCAACACTCGACGTTGCCCTATTGTAGGAAAACCATCAGTTCACCCCTTAGAGGCGACCGGGGACAACCTCGGCTAGGCCGACGTTACAAGACCCTGGAATAATTCCATCTAAAGTCTTGAAGAGAAGATAGGGAACCTCATAAAAATCTAAGACCCACTACAAAGGGGGTTTTCAGAGGGCTCCCCATTTGCAGCTAGAATTGTCAACTTCCCAACCCCTGCCAAATTTAAATCACCGATAGTGTCTCCAAAGTACGATGGTAGTACCAACCCAGTGCATCATATTGAGATGTATCAGTCTGCAGTAGATATTTACTCAATCCCTGATGAGATGAGGTGCCAAGATTTTTTAAGCACTTTTAACGGGAGCTGGACATATTTGGTTCACTTCTCTTCCTAAAAATTCCATTCAGACCTTTAAGGGTTTGGGTAAACATTTTATACACAACTTATGTTTTGGGGTACGACCTCAGAAGAGGAAAACCCATCTGCTCTATGTAAAGAAAGGAAATAATGAAAGCCTAAGAGAATACATTGCAAGGTTTAACAAGGAGAAGCTAGAATTTGAAGATTACTAAGAGAGCATAGCCATGACAACTCTCATTGGAGGACTTCAGAAGGGAAAGCTACTTTGGAAGCTTGCTGAAGACCCTCCTAAGTATAATGCCGAGCTATTAGCGATAGCTGGAATGGTCATGAACGCAGAAGAGGAAATGGCTGCAATGTATGAGGATGAGAATGGAAGTAGCAGTGGGAAATTTCAAAGAAAGAATGATGGAAAAAAGAGGGCTGCAGACGATAAGTTTGCACACTATACTCCTCTAACTGTGAGTTGTGAACACATCCTCAATGAAATAAAGAATGATAGATCCCTAAGATGGCCAGATAAGCTGAAGGCCCCTCCGCATAAGAGAAACAAGAACCTATGGTGCGAGTTCCATCAGGACCACAACCATTGTCTGACAAGTGCTTCGCACAGAAAGACGAGATTGAGAAGATGTTAAAATTACGAAAGCTCAGAAAGTATGTTGATGGTAGAGCCCCTAAGGGGGACAAATGACCCAAAAAAGAAAAGAAATGACAAATGCAGGGAAGATGTGCCTACTAGAAGAGCTAAGGACTCAGATAATGATGACGATGACCCTGACCTCCCACCAAAAGACTATAATGTCCCAGTGAAGAGGGTCGATATGATTTCTTTCGGTGTGAACACTATCTGTGGGGGACTAAAAGGAGGTGGCTCAGAGGTAGCAGATCGCAAGGCTCATGTGGTAGAGACTAAGGCAATGGCTAAAGCCGAGGTTGTGAACTTGGCCTGTACAGAGGTTAGGCACGAGAAGACAAAGAAGGTAGATATGAACACCCTCATAGTTGGATTCTCACGACTTGACTTGAAAGGTATCTTAGATCCTCACGATGACCCTCTGGTAATCACCACAAAGGTGCATAGGTGTGAAGTTCAGAGGATACTCGTTGATGTTTTGGGTGGTAGTTCAGCATACGTTATGTTTTGGCCCTATTTTAAAAGCCTAGGCCTCAGCAGAGCCAGGCTTGTCCCTTATCATCATCCCTTGATTGGCTTCAGTGGTGAAAAGGTTCATCCATTGGGCTTGTATGAGATGGATGTTCGAATTTCCTAAGAGTCTGACAAGAAAAATTAATTTCTTTGTGATGGATGAAAACATCTTTTCGGCCTACAACCTCATTATAGGACGAGTATCCCTTAAGGAATTTGAGATCATGCCTTCAACGGTCCACCAAATGCTAAAATTCTCGACGCCCTATGGAGTAGGGGAAGTGCAAGGTGACCAAACATCGGCATATGAATGCTACTTCAACTCTGCGAAAGAGAGAGAGGCTCATAAGAAGGAAACAACCACGTACAACATCGACACACTTGATCCTAGAGATGAAATAAGGCTGAAGAAGGGAGAGGCCACGAAAGAGGTAGAATCCATCGTCCTCAATGAGGACGAGCCAAAAAAACCATCCAAATTTGCAAAGCCCAAAGACCTGAGATCAAGAAGGAACTGGTAAAGCTGCTGAGGAAGAGACAAGGAATCATTGCGTGGAGACATGAAGACATGTCACGTTTTGATCCTGAGATTATGTGCTATAAACTCAATGTTGTAAAATATGCCAAGCCCATCAAACAGAGAAGAAGAGTGTACTCAAGGGAGAAGTATGATTTCATCAGAGAAGAGGTTAGAAATTTTGAAGAGGCCAAGTTCATCAGAGACGTCATATACCTGAAGTGGTTATCTAACGCTGTCATTGTGCCAAAAGCTAATGGGAAATAAAGGATGTGCGCATATTTTACTGATTTAAACAAGTCTTTCCCAAAAGACAGTTTCCCCTGCCTCGTATTGATCAGATGGTAAATGGCACAGAAGGACATGAGATCATGAGCTTCATGGATGCATATTTCGAGTATAATCAGATCTTTATGAACCCAAAAGACTTAGAAAAGGCTGCATTTATCACAGATAAGGGGACCTATTGCTACAAGGTCATGCCCTTTGGGCTAAAGAATGCAAGCGCTACTTACTAATGTCTTGTAAATAAAATGTTCGAGGATCAGATAGGTAAGTCCATGGAAGTGTATATGGACGACATGTTGATGAAGATCCTGAAGGTCGACACTCATGTGGACGACCTTAAAAGAACTTTTGACACTATGGACAGATACATAATGAAGCTCAACTCGGCCAAATGTGTCTTCGGGGTAGGAGCTGGAAAGTTCTTAGGTTTCATTATCAACCAAAGGGGAATAGAGTCTAACCCCAAGAAGATCAAGGCTTTTCTAGAGATGAAGACACCAAGAACCATAAAAGAAGTTCAGAGGCTAATCGAAAGAGTTGCTACACTTAACAGGTTCGTCTCGAGAGATACAGATAAGTGTCTTCCTTTCTTTGAAGTTCTTAGAAAGGCCTTCGAATGGGATGAAGAATGCGATAAAGATTTTAAGGTGCTCAAGTCCTACCTCAGATCCCCTCTACTCCTATCTCGACCGATCCTGGGAGAGAAGTTATATGTATATTTAGCTATCTCAGAGTCATCCATCAACGTCGCCATTGTAATAAAAGAGGATGGAGTGCAAAGACACTTATACTTTATTAGTAAAGCTCTTCAAGGGTCTGGACAAAATTACCCTCGGATAAAAATGGTGGCCCATGCCTTGATACATGCATTTAGGAAAATAAATCCATACTTCCAAGCCAACTCCATGGTCATCCTCACTGATTCCCCACTCAGGCAGGTCCTCCATAAGCCTGAGAAGTCAGGCAGGCTGATGACCTGGGCCCTTGAGTTAGGAGAATATGACATTGTCTATCAACCCAGGGTTGCCATCAAGTGGTAGGAACTCGTAGACTTTGTAACTGAGTTTACATGGGAAGAGGCCAAGGTTAAGATTATTCAAAAGGCTACAGAAGAACCGAATGAAAACGTCTTTCAAGATCCGAATTAGGTTGATTCAAGCAAGGCTGCCGGAAAAAGAATTATTGAGAATGAGGAAGATAGATGCATCTTCAAGGAAGGGACCCTATCGGAGGGAAACTTATCTTCATATATAACCATTTGGAACCTCTTCGTTGATGGGTCATCTTGTGAAAGTGAAAGTGGGGCAGGGCTAATAGTGTCAGCACTAGATGGTACCGACAGTGAGTATGCATTGAGGTTCAACTTCAAAGATTATAACAACGAGTCAGAGTATGAGGCATTGAGAATAGGTGTCTCTTTAGCAAAGTCCCTTAGTGTCAGCCGACTCCTAGTCCACAGTGACTCAAGGTTGGTTATCAACGAAATCCTGGGGGTTTATGCGACCAAAGATGAAAGGATGTCCAAATACCTGAAGAGGATGAGAAGGATGCTATAAATCTTCAAATGAGTAAAGATGAAGAGAATACCCCAAATAAATAACAATCGAACCGATGCACTTGCGAGGTTGGCCTTAGCAACAAGAACAGACATAAGGAGAACAATACTAGTTGAGATTATGCTCAAACCGACTATTTAAGAGGAAGAGGTTGCTAGAACTTGCCTGAACCTGAATATGGGAACATCATGAATGTACCCTCTTATCAGATACATCAGAGAGGTACAGCTGCCAGAGACGAAGTCAGAAAGGAGAAAGATGAGGTTCAGAGCAGCTAAATTCTCAATTATAGATATCCTGTATAAAAAGGGGTTCCCACTCCGTCTCCTCAGATATGTTCAACCTTCAGAGGTTCCACACATCCTGCACGATGTACATGAGGGCTCTTGTTCAAGTCACATAGGAGGGAGGTCATTGGTTAAGAGATTAATCACTCAGGGGTACTGGTGGCGACATTAGTTAAAGATGCAGCTGCATATGTGAAGATGTGTGATAAGTGTCAGAGTTTCTCTACCATACCTCATCAGCCACACCAACCTCTTACTTCTATTAGCTCCCCTTGGCCATTTTCAATATGGGGGATTGACTTTATAAGACCTTTGCCAAGAGCTGTAAACAACTATCGATTCTTGATAGTGGTAATTGATTATTTCTCTAAATGGGTGGAGGCTGAGCCAATGATCACAATCACTGAACATAAGACATTTTACTTCATCTGGAAGTATATCATATGCAGGTATGGTCTTCCAAACACCCTCATCTCAGACAATGGAACCCAATTCAAGAATATATCCCTAGAAAAATACGGTGAAAGAGTAGGGATCAAGCAGTTATTTTTTCCTGGCCGACCCTAGGTAAATGGGCAGACTAAGGTCACAAATAGAACAATCCTTGATGGGATAAAAAAGAGGTTGAAAAAGGCCAAAGGGATATGGACAAAGGAGGTATATGCCGTGTTATGGGCCTACACGATGACAATAAGGCCGCCAATAGTAGAAACTCCATTTATTCTAGTCCATGGCTCAGAAGCTGTCATCCCAACAAAGATAGGACTCCCCACTCATAGGGTTCAGACCTATGACCCTCAGAAGAATGTGGAAGAGATAAGACTTGATCTTGATTTGATTAAAGAAAGAAGAGAGGATATAGAGATAAGACAGGCAACCTATTAGCAAAGAACTGCGAGATTATACAATCAAAGGGTGAAGTTAAGGCCCATAATTGTGGGGGACCTAGTCCTAAAGAAGACGTGGAAAAAAGAAAATAAGCTCCAACCTAATTGGCATGGTCCTTATAGGGTAGTTGACGAGGTTGTGCTTAGTACCTACCAGCTAGAAAACCTTGAAGGAGAACCTTTCTCCAACCCTTGGAATTCCGATCACTTAAAGAACTATTACATATAATGTTGCAGTTGTTCTTATCTTTTTGTAATACATGTACTAGTTTATACAAAGGATATTAATGAAAAGACAACAATGTTGTGTTGATTCTTGTAGTGTACGTAAACATCATTAAGTTGGTAAAAATATGAGGTGAAACATCATAATATGGTGACCTTAGACCTTAAACATCATTATTTGGTGAAAAAATATGAGGGTAAACATCATAATATGGTGACCTCAGACCTTAAACATCATTATTTGGCGAAAAAAATATAAGGGTAAACATCATATTTTGGTGACCTCAGACCTTAAATATCATTAGTTTTGTGAAACAAATATGAGGTGAAACATCATAATATGGTGACCTCAGACCTTAAACATCATTAAGTTGGTGAAAATTTATGAGGGTAAACATCATAATATGGTGACCTCAGACCTTAAACATCATTAAGTTGGTGAAAATTTATGAGGGTAAACTTCATAGTATGGTGATCTTAGAACTTAAACATAATTATTTGGTGAAAATTAATTAGGATAAACATCATAATTTGATGACCTCGGACCTTAAACATCATTATTTGGTGAAAATTAATGAGGGCAAACATCATAATACCGTGATCTCAGTCCTTAAACATCATTATTTGGTGAAAATTAATGAGGATAAACATCATAATTTGATGACCTCAGACCTTAAACATCATTATTTGGTGAAAATTAATGATGGTAAACATCATAATACAGTGACCTCAGTCCTTACATATCATTAGTTTGGTGAAAAAATATGAGGTGGAACATCATAATTTGATGACCTCAGACCTTAAACATCATTATTTGGTTAAAATTAATGAGGGTAAACATCATAATAAGGTGACCTCAGTCCTTAAACATCATTAGTTTGGTGAAAAAATATGAGGTGGAACATCATAATTTGGTGACCTCAGACCTTAAACATCATTATTTGGTGAACATTTATGAGGGTAAACATCATTAATTTAATGACCTCAGACCTTAAACATCATTAGTTTGGTGAAAAAATATGAGGTGAAACATCATAATATGGTGACCTCAGACCTTTAACATCATTAATTTGGTGAGAGATTAAGCATAACATCATATGAAGCAACAAAATATGAATAAGACTGGACTAATTATTATCATTAAAAAGATGATTTGCAAGTCAGAGGCATTAAGAGGCCATCAGAAGTTCAAAAAAATAAGAGATACGGACAAGGGAAATCAAAATTACAATTTTGAAAGGATTTACAAAAAAGGGTCGATGTCTCTGCAGCTACACTGGTTTCGTTATGGACGACATTTGTCACCTCATCTTCATTATAATAATGAGTAGCATCTTCAGTGTTAGTGACCTCTAGGCGTGCAGTCTCGGCTCGAGCAGCGTCAGCCTCCTCAACTTCCTGCAAGGCCTGAGCAAAAAGAGGATCTCCAAAGTCGAGACCCACAAAGTCTGAAGCAGTCAAGTTCCCAGAATCTTTTTCCTTAGTGGCTGCCCATTTACCAGTTGCTTTAATACCTCTCTCTAGGTATTCAAAACCAAAGCTGATAAACTCATCTGAGACCTTGTAGTCTTCAATGGTCTTTTCAGCAACGTCTTCAACTCCATCCCTGACCGCAGTATCTACCTTGGAATGAAGGGCATCATACTTAACCTTCAGGGATAAGTCATGGTCCTTCTTGAGTTTAGACATGTCATCATCCCTCTGCTTGACAACCCCCTTCAGCCTTTCAACCTCTGCACTTAAAGATGCTTGAACCTTTTCAACTTCTTAGCCCTTCTCAATAAGGGGAATCCTCCTCAAAGTCCAATCAATGAGGTGATGGAAGGATAAGACACCCTACAGAAGAAGATCAGATGTAAGAAAATATGACCCATAAAAAGTTGAGATTAAACTTGTAAAGAATCTATGAGTTATAATTTCCAAAAAGCCGAGGTTACACTTTTGAAAAGTAAGTGATCAAATGAGCAAAAATTGGTACCTGAATTGACTTATAGAGAGCGAACTCAGCCAATAACGGGACGTCTAAAGAGCGTAAGTAACACTTATCCTCTTCAGTCATTATTGTGCCAATAGTGTCGACAACCTTCAAACTGTGGCCAAAGAGGCTATCACTGATTTTTAACTGAGCTAGATGAGCAGCTAAGGAATTGTCTGTAGAGATGGGGATAGTACGATCCCGGGCCTGAGCCTTACTTTTCCTCGTATGCTCTGGGTCAGTCGTGGACTGCCTCTTTTTTATAACATCAGCCTTGGAGGTGCCGACGTTCTTCTTGCTGACAGGCGGGAGTACATTTTTTCCACCCCTTTTCTCCATCAACTTCAGAAGCCCTGGTGAAAACATTTCCCAAAGGTCGTCTGATACGCCTGTTGGATGCTCTGCAAAAGATAAGTCCCTGAGTTTGTCAGTCAGAGATGTAAAACATAAGAGGTACAACTTATTAATAAAGAGAGACTTACGAAGCTCTTCCAAGGGACCACTCCCTAAACCTGTCTGAGATTGGTAGTAGGGGGTCATCAGATGCTCATATTTAACAAGACAACCCTTCTCGCCCTGACTGCGAAGGTCTACAACATTTTTATAGTTGTCTTGGCTAAGTCCAGGGTCGGCTTTGGCATTAAGGGAGACCTTCTCCTACCTTAGAGGGTTCCTTAGAACCGACATTCCAGAGGCCTTAATGGAACCAAATTCCCATACCCCGAAAATAAAGTAATACCGAGGTTTCCAGTTATGGTTCGAAGTTTAGGTAACCAACAACATTTTCTTCTCTGATTTTCTGGCTAAGAAGTGTTAATAGCTAGGGTGGTTTTTAGTAGAGGAGGTAACATAACAACCAGAGAAAATGCTAATTAGAAGGTCTGAGTGGTGGACAACCCTCTAAAGGACGATGGCCCCAATCATAATCCTTCAGGCATTTGGGGGATAGTTGGGAAAGGGAAAGATTTATATAGGAGAGTATAGATCTAATGAAAGGGTGGATAGGAAGACAAAACCCTAATTTGAACATTTTCTCATTAATGCAGATATCTCCCTCTCAGCCATCAAAGTCCCTCTCATCCCTCATAGGTTTCCAAATAATGATGGATGCATTTATGGAGTAGTCATGCCTAAAAGTAAGAAGGTCGTTCTCGCTGACGGTACTCTCATACTCAACCACCTTAGATGTATGAACATCACTCTCCTCACCATCATCACCGTCCCCATCAACATCCACCCGGGCAGGTGCTGGAGCACCGCCTAGAAACCTCTGAGTGAATTTGGCCACAGTGGCAACTGATAGGGGGATGGCCTCAATGGGAGGTGGAAATGCCACACTTGGCCCTATAACTTCAACATCAGAGGACCTGTGGCAAGTGTTGGAACCTTTGTGATATGAGGATTGGCTTAAAACGTCGGCTTCCCCCGGAACCTCGCCTTGCCTAGGAGAATAATCCATAGCCTCTTGAAAATAGTTTGTAGACATGGGGTCTGAGGAGGACGACTCGGACTCAGACATCGGTGCTGGACCCTTAGGAACCCCTACAGGCTCAGCAGACTAGGCTGGCTCAGGGTATATGGCCTTCAAAGGTGGAGGAAATATGGGTCTGATAGGAAAGGCCTCAACCCTACGTCAAAAATGGAAAACCTCACCGAAAATTCAGAAATGAAAAATAATGGCCAGTAATGGAAAAGAGAGGTTAAAAATATACTTGGCTAGTCGTGAGTAAGAGAAGAAGAGGATATGAAGATAAAGAGACCTTGGACCACAACAACAATGGAAGGCTTGAAGAGAGAGTGGATGTTCCAGAATGCCTAGGCGAGAGAAAACACGAAGAAGAAAGATAATGAGGAGAGAAAAGAGGGGTTTTAAACCTATCCAATGATGAGGTGCGAGTCCCAATGCCCCATAATTTCCCTAGGGAACCCAAAGGACAAGTCATAATAATCACACCTTGAGAAGCACGCTAATCACTTTGACGAGTGACATGTGTCAGGGAACCATTTCACCACCTAAGGCACTAAAAGAACTTCAGACTCGTCCTAGCATATACCTTAATCACCTATTCACATAAGTGACTAAGGGATAGGGGGTATTGATATGCCTAAATTGTACCACTTATACAAGGCCATTAGATCCCTCTTTTAGTGATACTTACACTCACTTGCACAGTGGACGTAGGTAATTGTCGAACCACTTATATATGTGTGTTTCTCCTCTTTTCCTCACCTCCTTCTACATATCTATGTGATTATTGGTTGTCATTATTATTCATGTTTGAGCTCTACTACCACTTCATCCGGTGGTGATATTTACAACATCATCATGGCAAATTATTTCTTACATAACAAAATTCCTTAAAACCAGCCTCTCCTAATTTATCGAGGGTAAAAACACCCCTAGGCAGCCTAAACCCAGCTTTTCCTAAGTCTCGAACCCTAAATTTGGCTTCACCTAAGTCTCGGGCCTAAAATCGGCCCCACCTAAGTTTAGGGGAGAAACAACCCCAAAAGGACACCAAAAAGACCAAAAAAAGATTATATAAAAACTGTTAATGTCTAAACTGAAAAGAAAAATAATTAAAAATTCCCCAATACTTTCTCCAGCAGCTTTAACCGACTGGCAAAAAGTCATTCATAGCATATTATCTCGGACTCTAAAATGGAGGACTTATTCAAAACAACGACTCTCATCCTTAAGCCAAAGGGAACAAAGAACCATCTAGTTCCCTATAAATAGCATCCCCCAACCCATAGTTTGTGAACTTTAAAAATCAGCGAGAGCAGTTCAAAAATCCCCAAGAACCCAAAAATCCGGTTTTCTAATTTTCTTTAATTCCAGGCGTCCAAGATACTCGCGCTCATTACAAAAGTTAGGATGAAGATAATAATTAATAAAAATCTCTTTTGTTTCAAAATAATAGCTTGTACTTCCATGAAGTCACTTTCGAGTCCTAAAAGAGTCAAACCTCTGCAGAAAATCCGAAAAACCAAAGACTTATAGTTGAAGATTTGCCCAACTAGGAAAAAAATATGAAAAACCATACACTGATAGACGAAGCTCTAGCTACCTAGAGATAGAAAAAAACACAAAATTCAACACTTCTAGCCAAAGCTCTACCCAACTGAAAAATACCAGAAAAGGGAAACACTCTCCCACAAAACTGTCAGCTTTTGAAGCAAGGGTAAAGAACCTCTGTCCAAATTTCGAGGATATATATATATATATATATATATATATATATATATATATATTGCAATAAATTATACATATTTTATTGCATCTTTTAGACCGTCCCCTATTTAAGGGACATGTATGAAATTTACAAGGTTTATATTCCAAAAGTCTTATTTCTAGCCTATCACCTCTACTTGTGTAATGACTTGATGTGATCACGTGTTAAAGAAATTTTTTAATTAAATGCCACAACAAGAATTTAAAAAAAAAAAAGAAAACATATCTTTCAAAATAATTATGAGGAAAGTGCCCGTGAGGCGAGTCAGTTCAAAACTTTGCATCGAGCCAAATTCTAAATCTGACTACTCCCATAACTTCTCCAAAAAAATAAAGCCTGTCTATGGAACGACACCCGAATATGTGTTTTCATATCCAAATACTTGTACAACATCAGCCTATGATTAGACATTAGCATATAAATATTTCAATCTGACATAACGAAAATGTTATATCAAGGACTAGGATTGATAAATACCGTAATGATATATATTGTCTACCCGATATCTCATCACCTACACCTATAAATATAACTTGTTTGCTGGAAATATATAGGCTTTGATATCGAGTCCCCTTTGGTACATAGGAGCTATAGCAAGCTAAAATCATGAAGGCCAATCCTCATAATACCTCCCACAATGTATTATTTATCAAGGATGCATCCATCCCTAATACATCTGCCAGACTTCTTAGTGTCGACCTCAATTTCAAGATGTAGTGCCCCATTCTGATTCTCAACAGTAGAAAATTACATCCTTAATACATGCTCCCCACTTTTTTATCCCACCTCTTTCCAGTTATGCAACTCTAAGGTAGTCTAAAGGAGAACACCTTTTGGGTAGTAACTACCGTCCATTATAAGGTTTTGTGCCAATATCAGGCATAATAGGGTTCAATCTTTTTATCATATTCCATACACCAAACCTCTACCTCCCAAGCCAAGCCCTACACTTTAACACATATCACTTTGGATCACGTTAAAAACCGAACTACGTAAGCTTTGATCTCGTGGCCACACGAGTACGTAGGCGCAATACCGTCTCCTTATCGTGGTTTTGAGCCTCGACAATGTCTCCTGCTTTATTATCTCTACTGAGATTCACCCATATTTTAACTATAATACCTTACATATACATAATTAAAGTGATATATCAAATATCTCAAGGCATGATACATTCAAATGCTCAGAATCATACAAACCATACACGATCGACCTATGTAGGCTTTGATCTCATGGCCATATGAGTACGTAGGCGCAATATCGAGTCTTTCTCATGAGCTCGAGCTATGTCTCTTGATATATTGTCTCCACCGAGATGCACATATCTCTTGACTTTCATATAGTACACCTAAGTAATGCAAAACAAGATATCAAACTATCCTAAGGTGAGGCATCCAAAACATATTCCTAAATATACATATAAAAATTCTCAAATGCATACAAATGTACAAACATGCATACACTAATCATAACATAGATGCACCCCTCTATCACCTTTATATCTCTCATCAAACCTTGAAAAATATATCAAATAGTCCCAAAGTTGAGTTATCTCTCACTCTTACATGGATACCAACGACCATCCATTATACACGCATGGATTCATACACAAGCACCCTTATGTAATTGCACTGGTTGAAGTGATGTTCCCACACCTCTCATTGATACTATGTTCCTACATAATCACCCATCTAAGTTTAAGGGATTCTCATCCTAGGGTCTCTAAACAAATTCTAAAATAACTCAAAAGTAATCGATTAATGAAAAGATAAATCATAAGCACATAATCAAAGAAGCATACAAAACAAGTAGGGTGTATAACACCTTACCCACTCATAACCTAATTCTCGAACCCACACTATAAGAATCTTTCTACCAGCTACGAACTTTAAACTTTCCTTAGGATTAGCCCAAATATTTTGTTTATTTTTGTATAAAAAAACTGGCGACTATGAACAAAACAACTGAACCCCTTATCTTATAAAACACACTTAGGATGAGGCCTAAGAACTAGGGTGGTGTAACTTAAAATGGACATGGAATCAAACACATTCCAAGTTCAAGTCATTGAGTCTAACCTTATACGGATAACCCAACCTCGGGGGAAGTCAACGGACTAAGAGACAAGAATTCTTGTGCTTTCTAAGACACGGAGTCCTCTCCCTCCCATGCTCAGGACCTTATAATACCACAGTGGCAACTCTATTGGGGAGAATTTTTTCTTTCATCAGAAATTAGTATTGTATATTGTGGCTAGATTCATATCTACGCTGTAATGGTGACTTTGCAGAGGAAAAATAAGAGAACGAAACTATTCATATCCTTCTTTATACTATGCTTAATATTGATCTCTTGTATGATGACTTTATGTAAATTCTAGAACTGTTTAACATCCTTAGTTTAGAGTCCCTCACAACTTATATACGCTCTTAGGTACCCATGCACATGCTTGTACATTCCTTAAACATATAGTACATGCAAAGGGCCTCATGATAAAATAAACATCAAAGTATTTAAAAATTAAAAATTACCGATTTACATCATGCACTGCATAGTCTTGATTTACATATAGTTTAAACCCTATACACTCGAGACTCCCCAAAGCAACTAGTCAAAAGAAGTTCATACTTTGGAATAGTAACCTCCCCCTAAAAGAGAGGTTCGTTCATTTTGAAGTCACTTTCCCGTATAGAGCCCATACTATCAAAAAGTCACTTTCGCAAAGGGCTACTCACCAACATGTGTCCTCACTCTTTTCTCCCACCTTTCTAGTATATCGAACAACTTCCCTCTTAATCCTAAGGTCTCAATGATAGGAACACTTGAAGTTTTTTTTAATACTGGGTTATATCGAATAGGCTTTCATAGTTATTCAGTAATATGGTAAAGGGTTGTCACACGCACCTTATAGGTTAATCAGTCCAAATAGCCCGATATATCATGAATTATGATAGTAAAAAGCAATCCTCCAGTAACCGAGTCACATCATCCATTTTGTATAGATAAAAAGATATAGGAACATATGCTATTGCACAAAAAGAAGATATACATGTGGGATAATAGTTTTGAAAATTTGTTTTTTAAATTATGAGATGGTCCGAGGCTGGTCCAAAATCCCTTTGATTCAAGGCGGAATGTCTTTCCCTTTATAAGCAACAACAACGGTATAAATCCATAAGTCATCACAAAATAGATCTCACTTACATTGGATTCCCCTAGCCACATTTTATTTGGTGAAAATACTAGACATGGACTATTATTTACGCACTCCTTGTTCTGCAAAAATAAGAGTTCACCCCTCTTTACTTTAATCCAACGGGACTCCGTTAAGTTTTTTCCCTCGGAATATACTATTAAACCAAAAATATAAAAACAAACAAAGTACTATCCAAACATAGTTATAAATAGATAAAAGAATTGCATAAAAAAACGTCACACATATCTGAGTCCTTACCCTATCTATTATCATTATATCAGTCCTTATATCGGAAAAAACCAAAATGAAAGTGCCCCCTAATTTTTATATAGTTGTTATCATTAGTAGAGAGATCACACTAAGTTCCTACCTAGGAAACCCAAGTTTGTATTCCGTACGGTCGATTAGTTTTCATCAGCTAGATCCCCACCCACAACTTCTAGTTTTTCTCCATAGTATGCCAATTGTCCACTAAAGAAGACCGGGCTCTATTTGCAATGGATCAAATTCTAAGATAGCTTGAAACCATCATCGACTTATAGAATAATATGCAGTCCGAGATCAGGGAACTAAGCTTAGAACAAGTCTGCCTATAAGAGGATTGAACATACTTTATCCTCCTATCCCTATCACTAAAACACCACCTCCAATGGCTATCGAAATTATACCCTCTAATCCATAGGATCCTCATGCACCAGTCCTAACACTGTTTCTACTACGGATTTTGATACCCCTCACTTCCACGTACCATTCTTCTACATGGATATTTTGAAACATACAAGTAGGAACTTGCGTACCCACACGTTGCCTTCTAAATCTCACCATGAGATGAATTTGTGTCCCATCGTCCAGGTGGCGAGGTTATGCCCCTACCTCTAAATGAGGAGATAACGCATGTCTAGTTTGAACTGCTTCTCCTTCAGGAAGCCATCAAAAAGATATAAACAAGGTATTAGATCACTAGCAATAAAAAGATATCACTATATTCTAAACCCAACTACCAAAAATTCAAGACGTCATTATTCAAAATTGGGAAAAGGACTAGGCTCCATGACTGCTAATTTATCAAACTATCACCTTTGGATGTAGGTCTGAAAGGTAGGCCTTGGAGTTCTAGAGATCATCTTCTCATGAAATCTATCTAAAGGAGCTTTCACCTGGTATATGGGTCTGAAAAAGGAAAAGACTACTAAAACCTAGGATGATGTATGCCATTCTTTCCTAAAACAGTCGAATATAATAAGGATTTAAGAATACCCGTAAAGATTTTGAGATAGTGAAACAAGATGAAGGAAAGATAATTGGAACTTTCATCATTCGTTTGAGAGAGAAATCCAGTAAGATTGTCAATTGCCCCATTGAAAAGATTAAATAGAAATCATGATCCAAAATCTCCGAAAAGAAGTGCATAATGAACTCGGGCTCACCTGAATCCCTAGCTTCAAATAAGTTAACCATATCGGGTGCACAATCGAGGAAAGTTTGGCAACGAGGACTACCAGATCCACTAAAGAACCTCTTTGAGGTAAAAACCGATTCTCCATCCCAAAAAACTCACCTAGAGCTTCTATATGACACATCACCACCCTTGTGGTCAACCCTAACCCAACATCATGCCCTGTTACAAATACTTCCTATAAAATGGTATCCACCACTACAACTTTCCAACAAGGACCCTCTCCTAGAAATTATCAAGTTGTGCCAACTACAAAAGAGATTAGGTCCCCACTAAGATAGTTTAACAACCTACAAGTTCTTCTCAATCGGGTATACACTGCCCTAAAAATGAATGGTTACCTAAGACCTCTCAACCATATACCACATTGTGCTTTGTCAAACAAGAACAAGTGAGAAATTCACATTGCGAGTTCCTTCAATGACAAGACCACGTTATTGATGACTATTATTCTATAAGGTTTTCCATCCAAGACCTTATGAATAGCGGGAGCCTCATCCCCCAAAATAAAATATAACCAATGATCCCTTACCATATCACCCGAAACCCGGCACCAACACCCTAATAGATGCTTATGTTCTAAACACTGACCCCTCTACCCTAATAGTCCATATTTATCAAAAATGGGGATAAGGACACATGCACCAAACCAAGTGTACACTCCTCTATTCATAAAATTGATCTCTATAAAAATCTTCATTGAGACAAAGCCCACTATTGATAATACTGCCTTCTTCAACATGACCATACACTTCTTTCATAATAACCATTGTAGCTTGGTTCTCCTCATAGTCATTAAGTTTATGGTCTCTAAAGAATCGAGACTGTTTATCCCTTCTTAATAGAGGTAGATCAATTATATAAGTTGGAATAAATATACGACGAAGATTCCCAAATAACAAAGCATATCACCTTCAGAGTAACTATTCACTCAACCAGATGGGAGGAATTCAGCTTAGAAGTACACTTGTTTACCTTTTTATATTCAGAAATAACCAACGATACCCATCCACCCACTACTACAAGCACATTCTAGGTGAACTCTCTAAAAAATATCATAAGCATCACATCATCTTATCACCAAACAACATGAGCGTTAGTTATCCATCATAATATCCTAGCCCCAAAGTATAAATGAGTGAAAAAGATTGAAAATTTAGGGAAAATGATCACACCACCTAGAAGTTCAAGGCCAATCACCAATAATTGAATGAGGAAGAAAAAATAATAAGGTCCATATCGCACTAAAGGGTGCCTCTATGGAGGCTGAATAATAAACAAACCCTGACCCAGTGATATACACCCCACACATGAGCTTTTCCAGAGAAAAGGTGGAACCGCCTCTATAAGAACCAAAGGGTGATGGCAACCCATTTAATATTTTCCACTAGATATAATAGGTTGCGAGGAATGACCACCTAAGTTGATCATCTAGGAGACAAATCATGAACACTTTCACTTGTTACCATTCATATTATGCGAACAACCACTAGGAGTGATATTGACCCCTCATGATTAATAGATCCAAGACCCATACTCTCCCCATATACAAGGGGAAACACCTTTAGAAATTTGGAACATTCTTAAAATGCTCAAAAATCCAATCCCTACCATGTATATTATATTTACATACCAAAAAAAGGGATTATCGATTGCATCAACCATCTCCTCATCACCCAAGGGAACACATCCTTGAGTTCCAAATATGAATTCAACCTTAACCCTCAGGTTTAGGAAATGATAACATATTGGGAATGCTCCCCAAGAAAAGGCCTCGATATACATGAACATGGGCTCATATCCTTCGAAGCCCCTAGTATTAGAGACTACAAATTTGGAAATGAATATATAGGCACTACAAAAGAATCTTAATCTTCTTGAGCACCACGAACATTAGATATTATGCATAGATATGGGAGGTCAAATTGAAGACATTATATATCTTAGCCTCTCTTATGAAGGGCCATCCCTCTGATTATCGAGTAGCGAGAGAGAACTCTGGCATTCGAATATTAATATTTATTAGAGTGTTTGAGATTATGAATGGGAAAACTTACCCATGGAAGTACGAGATACCATGTGAAGCTCCATGATAGTAGAGAACATTCCTCTTGAAATTACTCTTCTCATAGAAGACCCCATCGATCCTAATAGTGAACTAGATATGCTCATCTCACTAGTAGTTTATGGAATCTTCTTCTCAAGGATATCTCCCTATTCCAACCATTATATTAACATGGTATGCAGTTACGGGAATGCTTACCTCGACGTAACTCATATAGTTAGTATTACTAAACTACAAGATGATATGACTTTTCAAGACCACCCTCGCCAGATAGTCCACCCTCATGAAGGTAATTATATACATTCAAAATAAAACTTACTCACCCCATTACCCACAATCACACTTAGGAGAAATTTGACAGCCTGTAGTACGTGGTATTTGCGCTGACCCTTGCTAGGTTGGTTAATAAAATCTCGCCCTGGGGCCAAAATATTCACAATATCAAAACTACTTTGGATACATATTCTGAGAAGCCGCTGATATAGTATAGTAAATATATCCAAGGGAACTTTATTCCCCTTCCTATGATGGGAGCATTAAGAAATCACCTCGAATGGGTCCCCCTCGAACGACAAGGAATACCAAGAAATTACCTAAGAAGATGACATCTTGTTGGAATCCTCAATGTCCACAGAACCCTCACCATGGGCATCTAACTAGAAAAATGACCAGGTCTTGTCCACGGTGTTAAAAATCCCAACCATAATTCTAAACTCAGGCATACTTGTGAGATGGGTAGATTGACCCATATCCCGAGGCCCCTTAATAACTTGATATGAAACTCCTAAAATCCATAAATAGACTCCTATATTAGATCGGACCAAAGTCATGTCTCCAGAGACAACACTTTCTTCCTCTAGCCCTACATCCTTAGCGGATATCATGCTCTTCTTAGAAAGAACCAAACCAGAAAATCAAACAAATCGATGCTCACTCCAGACAAGGAGATCAATCTCCTTATAAGGTCAGATTGACACTCCACTACACCAAACCCTGCTGATAAAGAGGGAGCACCACACCCCCTCCTTAAGAAAATAATAAAATACAAGAGAAATTTTGTCTAACATCGACCAACATCACTATATGGGAATTTTTATCCATCTCTTTAGAGCATGGGGTTTATCTCATGTGCCTATTATTTCAATATTTTATAATTACGGATATCACTCCGATATAAATGTCATCCACTATTGGATCCATCATTATACACATCAGTTTCTCAGTTGAAGACCTTTCCATGCAAGGCCGTAACCATCGATTTGCATTACACATTTCTATCAAGAACCCTAAACAGATAGTGCCCTTAGTACTAGTAGACAACCAATACACCATTAATGAATTCCCCATTCGCACTACTACTGATCTAAGATACACCATCTTATAATTCACACCGTCTTCCACAACGATTAGGGCCTATGATAAAACCCACTGAGAGATCTCGAGGGCCATCACCGTTACTCTCATAATAATAAATATTTAGTGTGGTGTTGAGTTTCAAGTATATCCCATCTACATTCAACCTCGTACTCGCATGAGCCTAGATGCATGCTATTGGGGCATTACCCACATCACTCCACTTGAAAGTTAGGTTCCCATTTGACACTGTGGTCATCACCACTCAGGGAGATGATGTTTGGGCCATGGTAGCAATACTTGCACTACCCTGATTATATAAACCTATCATAACCATGATATCTACTCCAATGTATTTTGAGTCATACCACTCGCACACAAGATAGGAGAGGAACCATTTATTCATATATTGCCCCCGGATCATCCAAAAGATGGCATGAATTTTTGGGTTTGTCCTCAAAAGAAGTTAATAAAACTGTTGAGAACATAATAGAAAATCCGTCTTTGGTTATACCTCCGATTGTAAAGCCATAACCAAAAGACTCTAAGACCCCCATAAAGGGTGGAATTTCTACTTCTATCTCTAGGTAGAATACTTCCCCTATAATGAGATCCCCGATCCATAGTGGGATGGAACAAAGAGATCCATGCACCGAAGAATGGAAATCCTCTATGAGGAGGGACTATACATAGATTACGGGAAATGTCGCATAGTCTGCTGGGGTGAACTTGGTGCATAATGGGTTACTGTAGAGGACAGCGAGACCCCTGAACTAGAACCTGAATGGTATTTACCCACGTTATTTACAGATGAGACTGCTTTAGTATCTATGTTAGGAACCACTAACCTAACCCCAGTTAAAGGCTTCCACGATTGGTACACCTCCTCGACCACTCGAGATGCCATAAAGAGAAAGGAATTTTGATCATCATCACTCAACTCAATTTCTACCTCCATGTGTTGGACTCCACAACCTTCCCACTTGAAACACCTCCTTCATTCAAACCTCAAGACACACCCAAAGAACCCCTTGTGGTACTATTAATCGAATGAGGAAAATCACTAGTGCTTGTTTAAACCCCTCTCTGAGGTACCTCCCTGCACCAGCCCTACTACGAATTCCATTAAGGACCCTAAATCCACCCTCAAAGAAAAAAGGGCCTTGCCTATGAAACACCTATTACCCTAGCCTGCAGTCAGTACGAAGGCCGTAAAGAGCCCAAAAGCCACTCCAAATGTGTCTCAGTCGAATTGGGCACATGTTATCTCCAACATCAAGGGAGTCATGATACTGAAGAACAAGACCTCCATTGGATGGATCCTAATGCCCATCATACCAAGGTTATCTGTGTATGTCCTGTTAGATAAAGAGTCCCCACACTAACTTCTCAATGTATTTAACTCATTAACACTTGTTTAACACTTTGGAGTAACATGCTTCTCAAGTTAAAAATCACTTTATTTCATTACTTTCTTTTTTTAAGAAATCATCAATATTAAATGAATGATTTATAATAAAAACACCATTTCCCTTTATTAACACATGCAGTCTTGAAACCATACACTTATTACACTTGTAAGGACACAAAGTTCCAATTGAGTCTTATCTAGTGTTGGCTCAATTCCGGACAAAACAATTTGAGTTATAGAATTGAGTGTAAAGTGTATCCATCCAATCCTATGACCTGTTTATGTTGAAGAAATAGCGGCCCCAATTTAAAGCCTCATCTTTATCGGTTTCTTGTGCCTCGTTCATGCGTCATCAACATGACATTGTTCCAAGGTCTCCAAAAGGTATGAATGCAATTGTATATATTTAGGACCTTGGATATTTTATTTGGGTGTACTTTATTAAATATTTTTAAGACTTTATTTTTCTCAAAAAATATTTTTTTAGAACTTTTCATAAAAAGTTTTGGGCTTTCAAAACGATTTTTATATTTTTTGTAAAGTCGTTCGAATGAATCTGGGATCTTGTTCGGACGAGATTCCTAGGTCATTCGAATGAGACTTCTAACGAGTTTTTCCATTTTAATCGCTGAATTATCGTTAGGAAAGTCGTTTGAACGAAAAGGTCATTCGAACGAGTTTTGGAGGGAAAAAATTTTGGGTGTTTTTTCCCACCTTTCCACTCTTTTTCTCCACTATCTTTTGCCAAATTTAAGATGTGGGGGAACTTACTTTTTTAAAGTGAATTTTTTTCATAATTTTTAAAGGCTTGAGAGATCAAATATCTTTCAACAAAAAGTCCATTGGTGTTTGTTATTCAAATTGATTTATTCAAAGAACAAAATCAAGTTTACACCCAATAGTTTGCTTAATCCATGTTGTTCACACACACACACACACACACACACACACACACACATATATATATATATATATCTTTTCTTGTAGTGTTTGTCACCATTGGTTCTTCTCTACTACAAAAAGGAGAAGTTTGGCTTTTATTCTCTACCCACAAAGGAGAGTAATTTGTTTGCGTGCTGAGGTGTTCCCACTCGAAGAAAGGCTTCGGGTGCGGGTTGACAGAGACCAAAAGCCTCATTGGTGGATTACAAGATTCCAGTGGAGTTTGGGATTATCGACTAGGTGGAGGTAGTTACAAGAAGACGAGTCAAGGCTTGGACGAAATCGAGTTGTGTGTAGTAAGTCATCTATCTTGTAATCATAAATTTGTACTTAGTGGACTTAAGGCTAGGGTCATTCAAGTTTTTTCCCATTTGGGATTTCCTCGTACATCGGTGTGTAGTGGTTTGTGATTTATTTTATCTTTCTATATCACCTAGATGCGTGCTTAGGACTAAAACATAACATATGGTTTAAATCACTACTCATCCTTAATTGGGTGCTAAAATTATTTTGGGTAATGTTTAATTAATTTAATTCAAGTCATTAATATTAATTTGATAAAATTTGGTTTGGCCTAAATAGAATTATGCATTAATCTTGTTAGGCAAATTTATAGGACTTGGGATTAAATTAAATTTGTTTAAGTGAATATTTATGTTGGATTAATTTTATTTTACTTTAGTTGAGTTTAATTTTAAAGAAATTAAAATTTGTTGTTTGTGCGTGTTGTGTTGAACCATCCTTTTTGCATTTCAAGGAAATTAATAATTAATTTTAAAATAGAATTTTAAAAATTTGGGGCCTTCAACACGTTTATAACACTATTCACATACTTTAAGAGCTAAAAATTCTACTTTCTTTATTTTATGTTTAAACCCCATAAAACCTTCGTCAAACTTGTTTATATACTCATCATCAAAATACTACAAGTTTATATTCATGAGAAGTTGGATTTTAAGTCCAAACCCCTATCAAATGGGTCTAACATATGATTTATTCATGAAATTTCATAATGTTTTCACAAACATACTTTTCAAGGCAAAAGGCATTTTTGTTTCTTCAAAACTTAAATAAATGTCCATTTACATGAAAATCCCAATTTTTCACAAGAAAACTTATAAATATCTATTCATAAAATATTCTCCACAAAATAAACATTCTTCCAACATTTTTATTCTATAAAAATATTTGACTCCAAATTTTCTTGAAATATATTATTTTTAAATTATAAATTCATCCTACTCTTACACACTGTAACTACAAGACCAACACTATGAAAAATAGAGTTCTTAAGCTAAAGAGTAGAAACTTCCCACCTCAAATAAGGCTCCAAAATGGTAGGATGAAGGTAAAAGAAGACGAAAACCTCCCACCTCCTAAGGTGGCCTTAAAAAGGTTGCCTAACCCCACAAATCTTGCCTCCATGAAGCTTCACTAAAAAAAAAACCTTCAAGATCCATACTTTTTTATTCTTCTTCTCCAAAACCCCCCAAATAATAACTCCTAATTGCGTATATTTTCTTAATAATGAAGGAAATGGGTGTATAGGGCTCATATATGGTCAAATACTTATAAAATATAGTGGCACAAGGGGGAGGGGTGATGGTGTAAGGTGGTTTGCGATGTTTGAATGGTGGGATAACTCTCAATGTTAGAAAGAGGGGGGTATTTGATCCAAAATGCCCTAGAATGGGCAACTTACACTTAAATAACCCCAAAAAACCTTAAGGGCCAATTTCCCCAAATGACCCTACACCCAACTCTTTAAGCCAATGGAAATCAAATCCTTTACCCCACATTTGATATGGGCCTCTAAGAAGTCGACACATCATCAAATCCGTTGGTCCACATCATGAGAACACATTAAAAAGGATAAGACTTTCAAATTATGCTTCGATCGTTCGAACGACCCTGAGCCTCATTCAAATGAGATTGCTCATTCGTTGGAAATACACTTCCAATGATGTGTTCTAATGAGATGACAACACGTGCAAGAAATGGACGTAGCTTAGGTCGTTAAAATCCTTTCGAACGAGAATTACCTCATTTGAACGACATCTAAATTTCCTAAAATAAACTTCAAGATACAAACATTTCAATTTTGCGAGCAGGAAGGCTACAAAGTTACCCAAATTTGATTCGAGATCCATCTTACCAAGTCTAAGGCCCAACTAAGTCGTACTTAATTACCAAATTACATTAATATGGTTACAAGCGCAGGGCGGGTGTTACAGTTTCTGGGAGTTATGATAATGAAGCTTAGATAATAGGAGGGGACTCTTAGTATTTTATTACTTCATTGAGGTTTATTTTAAGTGATATGGATTTATGGTTTCATATATCTATTATTTATCTACTCACTGCTTCATTTATCAATTCACTTCTATCTTGATGATTATCCATAGTCTGAAGGTTGATTTATTATGTTTATCACATCATGCTTATATTATCTATCTTTAATGTGATGACTATCTAGCTATAATTTATATGTTATACTCTTTTTAGATATCGGTTGTATTGTTTATATGTCCCACTCTTTATCTATTCCAGGCAAAAAGAGGGAGAGACATCTGTGATGTAGGGGGAGTGATTTAAACTGACATTGTTAATTATATATTTTTTATTCCTCCATAGTTCATATGGTGTTTAGTGTTTTATATGTGTAGGATGCTTTATGAGTTTATCTATTTTTGGCTACACCGAGATGACATTTCAGAGATACTTCTAGGTCAATATATTATGTCCAATGTAATTTTCTTTTAGGGATTTTTGGGTTGGGCATAGGATCGGCTTGGCTACCTGGCTAGTATCATTCATATTTTTTAGTTTTGTCCCAAAATATACAAAAGGGGATATTTGTAAGGAAAAATTTCCAATCGAGTTAGTTTGTTTCTAATTGTAATAATTTCGATAAAACTATTTAAGTCGTAGGTTAGTCATTGAGTAGTGATCCGATAAAGCCCATCACGTGTTGTTTTGAAGATTTTGTGCTAAAGCTTTAAAGATTACATTGTGTTGTGTTTCGTGCCAACTTTATCTTCACACACTTGCTTTACTCTTAAAAATATTCTTGGGACTTGGGAAATTATTTTAAATTCTCATTAAATTTTTTTATCTAAGTGGTTTTTGTTCAACGAAATGTTAAGTTATATAGAACGAAATTTACATTTCGTTCGAATGAACTTAAGACTTGTTAGAATAACTAAGTTTTTTCCTTTGAAGTCGTTCAAAGCATTTTTTATAAAAGCATATAATGAGGGTGTTCTATGTTGCTGCTATGGAGGTACGGTAGAAGATAGAAGAGCGTCAAGGCATGTGGGTGATCAAGTCATTGAGTAAGTCTATTGTCTACTCTTTTCTAAAACTGTATCATAGTGGATTGTCTGGCCTGGAGGTTTGAGATTTTGTCCCTTAGTGGTTTCCTCATACATCGACGTCTTGTGGTTTATTGATTTATTTACTTTATCTTCTTAATCACTGTAGCTGGTTAAGTTAAAATTGGTAAATCAAAGTTTTTCCACAAGATTAGTTTAATTGGTGCTAAGTTAAAATTGAGAAAATTTTAAAAATATTGTCTTTCCCTAAAGAACACTGCTTAGGGCTATTATCATACTACATCATCATAGAGCACCCATATAATTTTTGTGAAAGAGAATAATGGAGGATATTTTTAAATTAGCTAGGGAAAATCCATCGATCAAACAATTAATGATCACTATTCTAGGATGAACATCTTTCTCATCCTTATGAGGTAGGTTTATGTACATACATTGAGATCCAACCTTGGCCTGTCCAAAGTAGGATTTATGATTATATAGTTCTAGTCCTTCCCCTTTTACTCATTTAGATATCATATTCAAATCACCCCAAAGTCCTTAGGCTTTTAACCAAAGTTACAATCATCATTAGCATCTTTTGTAGATCTTTCATTGTCTTTCAACAGTTTTCATTCTTTTTTTTCAAGGTTTGTCATGAGAAGGGGAACTTTTCTCATCCTCTTCTCCTAAGTTTGGTTGTTTTGTTCCAATAAAACCTCTTGAACTAATCTCTTTTGACGAGTTTTAAATCTCATGTTTAAGGACCTAATAGTCATCTTTATCATACCTATGGTCCTTGTCGAAATCATAATACTTAGTTTTTGTTACTCTTTTTAATGGATACTTCACCTTATATGGAGATTTTATCTCCTCCTCACGGTGCATGTTAGTGATAAGAGGTTTATAACTTGTGAATTTTTGCTTTTTATTCTCTCAGGGTTTTCCCCCCATTTATCTTTATCTTGGTTGTACTTTCCAAACTTATATTCTCTCAACTCACTCCTATTTGTAGCCATTGTCTCCTCTACAACAATGAGTTTCTCGAACTCTTTAAGTAATTAGTTCATCATATAAGTCTCCATTGAGAGGGACAAAATTATATATACATGTTGGAGATCATTTATGATATTTTCCATTGCGATCTTTTCGTTCTAGTCAAAAAATTCCATTTTTCCTTCTTATAATCTAGAAATGAAATATTTAAAGAATTCACCTTTCTTTTTTTATGTTTGTTTAAGGACAAATTTCACAATGTATTAAGTTTGCAAAATGTTATTATAAATTTCTAAGATGGTTTCATTCTGTTTGGACAAAGCCACTTGAGTAATTGGTTAGGATTGTATTATCTTTTCCGTCAAGACAATGCATGTTGAAGACCGTAGCATCCAATTTAAAGCAACATAAACTTCCTTATCGAGTTTTTTCTTCATCCACGGGATATGAAAAAATGTATGAATGTTCTATTTATTTTAATCCTTGGATTTTATTTTGGGTGTCAATTTTATAAATAGTTTTTCACACAAAAATAATTTTTATTTTTCAAAGTCACTTTTTCATTCGAACGAGCTTTAAGGTTTCATTTGAACGAGTTGAGGGGTTTTGTTCAAATGAGGTTTGAACAAGCATCAAATGACAACATTTTGTCTTGTAAGAAGTATTGTGTTCGAAGCTCGATCGATCATCGTTCAAACGAGATTTGGGGCCTCGTTCAAATGACCTTTTGGATCATTCTAATGAGGTTACCATTCTCGTTGAACAATCTTCAGTTTCATTTAAATGAGATGCCTCATAATGCATACCATCGTATTTGTGTAAAAATCTACAAATATATGATTTGGCTTGGTAATTTGTTAAAAAATGAAGGGTTTTGAAAATATTTTTCATCAACAAAAGAAAAGCCTCAAAACCCTTTGTTTACACCCTATGTTTGATATTCAGGAATCTACAAATATACTATTTTGAGATATCACATTTGGGAGCAAATATCGATTTACTCTTCATTATTGTTGAGTGAGGACTTCGTGTTTATTGCGGTGATGGTAGACTAGCCAAGGAAAGAATATCGGTGGATACCAAGATGCGAGAGGCGACTGCATCATAAAGGTCATTGGAAGGCATCTAACAATGGATGTAAAGAAGGTTCACGGAGTGAAGAATGATGTCTTAAAGGCATCCAATCATTGAGTAGGTCTAATTACTCCTTGTATGATGCATATATCATAGTGGATTTGCTTAGGACAGGTCCTCCGAGATTTTTCCCGTGCGGATTTCCCTCGTATATCATGGTGTTGTGCGATTGATCTTTATTTTATTGTTTCTACTTACCTAGATGCATGCTTAGATAAAGATAAAATTTGTTAATAGTTTTCTCATCATTTTTAAAAGGTTCTCAATTAAAATTGAATTAATTGCTCATTGGGTTAATTGAATTTGAAAACTAAAAAATTCTGTGTTTGGGAATCCAAATCCCTATTAGCAGAAGCATTTTTCAAATTGATAGCAATGTTTTTATACTAAGTTATCATGTAGATTCAATTTTTTTGTGTTTAGGATTTTAGATAGATTTTAATCGAGATGGGAGTTACGTTAACCTCCCTCTTATGTTTAATGGGTCAAATTATCCATATTAGAAGGCGTGGATGAGATTTTTCTTAAAATCTATCGATTAGAACAGTTGGAACTCCATAAAGCATGGGTGGTATCCTTCTACTGAAAATGGTTTGCTTAAAGTCTATTACACTTGGAAAAAAGTTGAAAAATATGCCTCAACATTTAATTCCAACGAAGTGAACGCTATTTTTTTCCTGTCATGGTGGAGGAATTTAGGAGAATTATGATTTATGAGAGCATGAGAGATGCTTGGGAAATTTTGAAACCCACACATGATGGTACTAATAAGGTTAGGGTTTGTAAGGTAAAAATATTAAAAATATGTTTTGATAATTACGTATGCCCTACAAACAAACTCAACTATAGGGGAAGAAACCCGTATGTGGGAAGTATACCCGTTGCCTGAATGATTTAACACAAACACATAGTCCTAGATTCTTTTGGCGATGTTGATACTATACGAGTCCAAGAACTTGTATATGGTCTCCAAACCAATGAGATGAATGTTTACCCTCTTACAGGAAAGAATAAACTAAGTAGAAGATCTTAGCTCTGAAAATCCATAAGGAGGATGTGTCGAATGTTGATAGTTGGGGAAATTTAACTCCCAGAGCGATTTCTAGGTTTGCTTGATAGTTCAGGAAGTTTTTTGAGATTAGAGAAAATAATTTTGGAAATAAATCTAATAACTTTAATGACCATGATAGGAAGAAGAGGGAAAACCCTAATAATGTGGATGATCTAAACAGTTGTTACGAATCCCAAGGGCTTAGGAATTATTCATGTGAGTGTCCCAATAGACTATGGAAGGAAGGTAAGAAACCTAAGGTATACAATGCTACCCTTAGCGATGGTGATTTAGAATAAGAGTGCACTTCTTCCATGGAACGTAACTATACTGCTTTCACAGCTATTAATGTGAGCCTAAATGAAAAGTCTTCTTACACCGAAGATAATCATATGCATGACATTTCTAAGGTTCGGTCTTATAATTCTCCAGATAATATAGAAGAGGAGATAAGTAATGAGAAGGAGAGTGATGTTCAAGTGGCCTTCATTATTTGTACATGGAGTCGTTGAAATTAAAGAATGCTAAGTTGAAGTTAGAGGCTAAGTTGAAAGAGAGTGCCTTGGGTAATAATGATAAATTTATGGAGGATTTCAGGTCATTTAAGAACCCTTTTAGGGAGAAGCTCGAATATGTTGAGGAAGAAAGAGATAACCTTCATGGTCAATTTGAAAATTTAAAGAAGGATTACCTAAAGCTTTATGAGTCTAAGATTTTTCTTCAGTTTAGGATTGTGGAGTTAGAAGAAAAATTAAGAGAGTCGAGTTGTGTCAAATTTGATTTGGAATCTAGGTCGGAGAAGTTGGATAAGATTTTAAACACCTTCCAAATAAAAAATGCCCAGGTTGGTATTGAATACGATGTTCTAAATGCTTATTTACCCAAAGCTAATAGCACAATTTTGAGAGAACCAACCGTTGCCAAGGACATTATAATAGGTTAACCCAAAGGTAACATTCCTCGTGTTTACACATGCACACATTGTGGTAAAAATTGTCACCTTTGGAAGTTTTCTTATGATCTTAGAAGAGGTTCTTTAAACTCTATATCCCGTGTCAACATGGTTTCCAAAACCTGAGCTATAAATTTTAATCTATTAGGGTTGGGAAATTTGATTTAGAGGCATTAAATGTTAGACTTATTTATTCTCTCATTCTTTCATATAATTCATCTCATGTTGTATCTTAAGAGTTATTGTGTTTCCATGTTTTTCGTACAGTAGTTTTTATGATTTGTGATATATGTTATGACTAATTATATAATGTTTGTGTCTTTTGTATTTTGATTCTTATTTTTTTAGTCTTATTGAAAAATACAAAAATATTTCTCTCTTTTGAGTCATTTTTTTGAAAAACACAATAATATTTTTGTTTTACTTTGTTTTGTGTATTGGTTTTACATATTTTGCATCATATCGGTATATTTGAATATCATTAGTTCCATGTTTTCCATGTGGTTTGAACATTTGATTATGGCTTACAGTGCTTTGGATTGTTATTAATTATGATTGTCATGGAGTTGTTCGAATTTTGCTTTATTAATGGATTCATTTAGGTATATTACTGCACACACAATTGCAGGAGCTACTTTTTATCTTAACATTTATATTGCACGAGATAAGTGAGGTGTTATCCTATCAATCTTGTCATATACATATCTATATATCTGGGAGATTTATGCACGTGAGAGCCATTGTGGTGAGTTTGCTCTTAGGTTTGACAAAGTAAGAGTGTGTAATAGAAAGGGCTTTAAAGCGAGTAAAACTCCTTTACATAAAAGATCACCATTTGAAAGATACTTATAAAATAAAAGAAGGGAAAAGGGAAAGAAAAATATTTGCTAAGGCCAATGCTTAGAATTGATCATCCAAAGTGATATCTTAAAAAGAAGATAAAAAAGTACATATTTATATTTTGAGGGCGTTATAAGTTAAAGATTACTTGGTTTGGAAAATGATTCCTAATTAATCATGATTTGAGAATCGCCAATATTTTCTTAGCTTATGTGCATTTTGTACATTTGTCCATTTTGAGTTCACATTATTTGTTACATGAGGCTAAATCTGAGTTTGAGAAATCAATTCGATCAAATAGAACTCCTTGGACTATCTTGAGTGTTTGAGATATATTTCTTTTACTTTCTAGTTCACGCCCCTTCATTCTGTATGATATTTGGTTTAGACACATTTATACTATACGAGTGTGGAAATCTATGTTTTTTGTCTTATGTGGTATTATACTTGTATATAGTATGATTTTTGAGTATTTACTTTGTATTTAATCCATATTCGTCTTGTTTTACTACTTTGGTATCATATGCTTCAAATTTTTATCAAATTGGTATCATATGTTTCATCGTTTGGACTATTTGTGCTTGTGTTGCCTTATTTGTTTGTCATTGGCTTTTTACTTTCACATCGCATGATATGCTTGCTTCCTTTATGATCATGTGAGTCTCATTAAGGGGGATAAGTTATTTTATATTATGCATCATGCCTTTGTTAATTCCTGAACAAGAAAGGGGAGAATTATTTCCTAAGGGGGAGATGTATTATAAAGGGGGAATTTGTTTTTCATATGTGGATTATACATTTCTTATGCTCTTTTTATTTGACAGGTGTGTTAAGTGGGCATGTTTTAGCAGCGATGCGACAAAGTTTCACAAGAGCAAATCTATTTAAGAGTTTATGTCGGTCAAATGTCAGTTTGTACTTCTTCCTTTTAGGGTCTTGCATTTGGTATTAGAGATCTTGACGGAGTAGTAATTTTTAATTTTTTTTTTATCCGAAAATAGCCAAGGGGGAGATTTAGAAGGTCAAATTTAACAATGTGTCGAGTTTGTAAAATGTTTATTATAAATTTTCAAGATTGAATTTATTCCATTTGAGCAAAACTACATGAGTCATAGGTTAGGAATGTGTTCAGTTTGTAGCCTATGCATGTTCAAGACCATAAAAGTTAAGTTTAAGCAACATCAACTTCTCTGTCGAGTTCGTCTTCATCCACGGGATCTCGAAAAAGGTATAAATGGTGTTTATAGACATACATATATATATCAATCCTTAGATTTTGTTTTGGGTGTTTATCCTTTTTAAATCTATTGACACGATTTTTAAAAACGTTTTTCAAACATTTTTTTTTTCAAAGTCATTGAGACAAACTCAATTTTTCATTCAAACAAGTTTGATGTTTTTTAAAACGTTATTTGTCTCATTCAAAGGAGTTGATGGGATTAATTCAAACGAACTTTGAATGAGAATCAACTGATAACATTTTGTCTTGGCATATGTATTTCATTGGAAGCTCGATTTATCATCGTTTAAGGAGATTTGGGTCTTATTCAAATGACCATTAGGTCCGTTCAAATGAGGTTGTCATTCTAGTTAAAATTACCTTAAGTTTTGTTCAAACGAGATGTCTCATACTATGCACCACCGTATTTTTGCAAAAATCTATAAATACAAGGTTCGGAATAGTAGTTTTTAAAAAAAGAAAGGGTTTCGAAAGCAGTTTTCATAAACAAAAAAAGAGCCTTCTAAACCCTATCTTACATCCTATATTTGAGATCCAATAATTTACATGATATGCTAGTTTTACATCTCACATTTGAGCACCAATATAAACTTTACCCTTTATTATTGTTGAATTTGTTCCGTGCAATAGATTCCGCATTTGTTGTGGTGGTGGTAGACTAGCCAAAGAAAAAAGATCGGTGGATACCAAGATGCATTGTGAAGGCTATTGTAAGGCATCCGACGGTGGCTCTAAAGAAAGTTCAACGAGCGAAGAGTGCATCAAGGCTTGAAGTCATTGAGTTTATGACTAATTCTAATTCTAATTCGTCCTTATATGATACTTATATCATAATGGATTATCATACGCTAGGTCGCTCGAGAGTTTTTTCATTGTGGGTTTTCCTCTAACATCACAGTGTTGTGTCATAGATCTTTATTTTATTCTTACTACTCACTTAGATGCATTCATAGGTCAATATAAAATTGGTTAATAGTTTTCACAATGTTTTTTAAAAGATGCTTAATTAAAATTGGATTAAATTCTCACTCGGTTAAATGAATTTGAAAATTAAATATATATTTGTATTTTCAATTCGTATCCCTATTAGAACTAGCATTTTCTAGTTTAGGAGATGGGTTAATATCCTAGATGGCTTTAAGATAAAGACAAAGCAATGAATGAACTTGTCAGCTAGATGTTTAAAACACTCCACATCCCTTGTTTGTCTAATAGTATAACAAATATGAGTCACACTAATAAGAGTTATAAAAAAAGGATCTATTGGTCATCTCATCTTCAAGACTATATAGTAGCAGTCGGTTGGTCTATGTAAACATGATGGATGAGTTTTGATCTTCCATTGTATTTTAATGTTGTAACACCCCGTATTTTTGGTACTTTTAAAATTTAATTAATTCGGAAATTCTATATTACTAGTGTGTTGTAATTTAATGAATTAATTATGATAGAATAATATATAAATATTAATCTGGGATTGAATGGTTAATATTTAGGGAAAATTATTTACTGAGTGAATACTAATAATGTAATTTCGTCGATTCGAGTATTAATGACGAGGTATGTACTTATCACATCCGGAAGTCGGTATAGACTATATTGGGTAGGGGATAAGTAATTTTTATAAATTAATTCGGATGCAAATTCTGAGTGTACAGTTGAGTCCGGATGGGATGAGATAGTCGGAAAAGTGTACCCGGGGGTAGTAACCGGGTCACGGGACGTTTTTAGACATAGTCGGGCCCACTGGGGGCATTTTGGTCACTTGGGCTTGGCCCATTAGTCAAAAAACGGGAATGGATTAATTAACTTAATAAAAAGAAATAAGGTCTGGCTAAGCTTAAGAAAAAGAAAGGAATTAAAGGGTTAGGAAACCCTAGCAGCAGCCAAAGCCAATTGGGGATCTCAAAAGAGCCAATAAGGTCATCTTCAACCTTGGAATCCATCGCATATTCAGACACTACGAAACTTAAGGCAAGTGAATAACTTGCAATAGCATTAAATATGGCTTTCAATTCGTATTTATGTGATGTAATGAATTAAAATTCGTTTTTGGGGTTTCATGGCATAAACATGGGGTTTTGAAAATACAAAAGAAAACATGAATCTGATTTGCCGGAATTTATAAGGATTTATGTAAAAATCTGATAATGGAATATTGATGTGTATCTGTTAGAAGGATATCCGGATATATTAGAACGAGTTTGATGAAGAAAGTTGGAATGAAAGTGGGTTTAAAGATAAAGACAGATTTTTCCGCAAAAATTATGGATTAGTAGTTTACGGACGAATTAATGATTGTTGTGGACTTTCTGGGGAGTCCTAATAAGGTTTCTAATATGTACTGGTGTTATAAAGGCTTAAAAATTCATGTTAGAAGAGATTAGGGTTTAAGAAATCTCGTCCATGGCTGCCCTGTCTTCGCGAAGAAGACGAAGACCTGTTCGATCGATCGATCGACGGTCTGGGTCGATCGATCGACGGTCGCCAGAATCTGGCAGTTTCGCCAGTTGGTTATATAAGAGGAAAAATTTATATAAAAATCTTATGTAATTAATTATTGAGAAGTTAAATACATGAGTTTAAATCTAATTAATTGTAGATAAATTAATTAGGGTTTGAGGCTAATAAATTAGAGTCGGGAATTGTGACTCGGGTAAATTTATTTTGGGCTACGAGAGTAAGTCGAAATTTATGGTGGGGGCGACACAAAAAATAACTAAATTAATTAAAGTGCAATTTAATTAATATTTAGAGTTGGAACATAAACTCTTAATAATTTTAATAGGCTTATGTTACGGATTTTAGCGAACGGTATAGCCGGGACTTTTATATTTATATATACGGAGGCGTTAGTATATATATATGGTGTGCACAATTAATATCAGTGATTAGATATTTGTTACTATAGTGCTATAGGGGGAGGTTGCGCGTAGTGGATGAATCCCCTAGCTTGAGGAGTAGGGTGTGTATATTCCCGAGGTCATAGCGTCCGTTATATGGGTGAGGGACATCTCACTTTCAGGGAAGGAATATGACCGCCTCCAATTATATTATTTTATCAAGTTGGTGTGAAAATTCTGACTTGGGATAACTAGGCTATGTGATTGTACCTAGTGGGATAGCACTTTATAGAATTTATGTTCCGGGAGTATTTTTCTCGGGAGGATGCAAGTTGTTATATATATTACAGTATGATTGTGAATGCTGAAATATGATTATAAGTATATAATTGGATAATTAATTATATACGGGCTATTAATGAAAAATATGAGTTATTTCACATGTATAACAAGTGTAGAAGTTATATGAAGTTAAAAAGGGAAATGATTTAGTTAAGTTGATGTTACTAATAACTTAAAAATCATAATCACTACATATTCAGTTAGAGTAGGGTGGGTATAAAGGAACTTTGTTAATTATCTACTCTTGAGATGAGTAACTAGGTAATTTAATTAAAGCGTTCGTAGGGTATAATAGTGGAAGGGTAAGGAAGTCCTCAAGAGAGTGCGATATTAACTAAAAATATGAAGAGCATGCATATTTATTTATTACTGCAAGTTAATCATTTGTTAAATGTTTTTCAAATGTTTTGGGTACTAACCCTTGCTATAAATACTTTTAAAAACCTTTTAGGTGTCCAACCACAGGGACGCCAGCCTTGACTATATTCCAGGAATCCGTTGCTGCAGCATATGTGGATGTTGCGGGGTTTTGATAGACGCCTCATTCTTCATTCTTAAATGTAGAAGTTCATGATTAGTATTCGAGCATGTTGCTCACTTTCCATTTATTTCTATTAGACTTGTTGGGAGTTTATTCTTGTCTTTATGGGATTTATTATTTGGACCGTTGGTTTATTCGGTCAATCATTTTTACTTGTGGATGATTAATTCAGTTATCTGTGATTGTTATATAGTTTTATTTTCCGCATGGGTGTTTGTTTAAATAATGAAAGATAAAAATTGGCACCAGTCTATTTTTCTCACTTAGGTGGTTAGTAATTTAATAAGACGACAGTGATGCTAAGAATGGAACAAATGAGAAACCTGTTCTAACTTGATTTAGGACTGATCACCCGGGATTAATTAGGCGGGGTGTCACAAATGTGAATATTAGATTCTTAACCTTTGGACAAGTAGTAATATACACAATCTTAATTATAAAAGGTGATACCTCCATAATTACTCTTTCTAATGGTTTTTTATTTTTCATGAGACCAACCAATTTTCTTTAAAGCCTCTAATGAATCTTCCCCAAAGTTTTTCATTTTTGAGGAGATTGCCTTATGATCCTTCATTCTTTTATGACCATTGGCTTCAGTTAATCAATATATGAGAAAAATATTGAGTTCCCCCTTAGGGTTGGATTTTACGTATTCTCCTCAACATGTTAGCTCACACTAGAGTGACTCTCAGAGGTACGAGGTATAGGGCCGAACCTATCTAGCACCAACCATTTCCTGAGATGAGTGAAGGACTTTTTCCTATGTTATGGGGGATGTTTTATCCATGTGTCTCATATGGTGACTGGGATGGATTAAGTCTTATTTGGAAAATAATACGAGCTTAATGATGGTGGTTGAGAATCCACCTCTATCTCATCCAATACTGCTAAAATTTCCTCTGAGGCCTCATTTGCCTCATAATACACATCTAACTAGTGAGATCTAATGGTTCTTCTGCACCTCATCATTTATGGAGCAACTTTACTAAAGACATATAACACCTCCTTAGGGGATTTCATTTACTTTTTATTGCGGGCGTGTGAGGTTTGACGACAATGTCCTCTAGTGTCGTATACAGTAGTGTTTGAGTAATTACCAACATCTAAGATTCCATTTTCTATTGGTATTCTAACACATTATTTAGATTTCTAATGAACTCAGTCATATCTGATGGTGGATTGCTACTTGAGACGTTTAGGTTGGCTTAAGGGGATGGTAAAGTGGATGCCATAGTGAATAGTATATTTGTTTATTAAAATAGGTAATCAACCCAAAAATTTGAAGATCTTGGGGATGTATATAAATTATAAAAGCCTGAAAGTAGTATGTTGCATTCTAAGTTGAAGTTTCCTTTTCGTAATATCCACCATAGTATATTTTTTCTTTTTTACCAGTTTGATGTTTTTATCGTTAGTGGATTTTTTCCTTATGTGCTTGTTTTATCTTTTATAATTTTTGGATCAATTGTCTTAATAAGAATATACAATTTTAATTGATTACTAATTTAATAATATATTTTTATCAAGTATGATATGCCCAATACTAGATGTTGCCTAAGAATAGAGAGAGCGCAGAACTATCCCCTCCAACCTCAAGAGACTGTTGCCTGGATCAAACAAGCCATGGTCAACAGTAGTCGCTGCTAGGACAAACAGGTCGCGACAGTCATATAAGCATTAGTGTTTCTTGGGGTTAAAACTAGTCGGGACACCTACCCGTCCACTAGTCAATTGATAGTTGTCCTTCTTCTAAAAGGATTCCATGCTTAGGCAACTTATCCACATGTCACATGCACTATGCATGTGACACCGCCTTTATAACTTCTATAAATAGAAGTTGTCACATCACTATTGAGGGGGACAAAAACACTGGGCAAAGCCTTACCAAACTCTTAGATCTCTTTCTCTCTCTTTAGAGATCACCACATCCGGGGGCTCAGTCCCTTCCATAGCCTCACTGGGTCAACCTTTATAGTCCACATCCTGAGCTACCCAGCTTAGCTAAATTCATGTATTCTCCTGCACTCTCTCTTATACAACTCTAATGGCAACACAACCTTATACTATATAATTCATATAATAAGAGTAGTTCACCAAAGTGGACGTAGGCTCATTTTTATAGTCGAACCACTCTATACTTTGTGTTTATCTCCTTTTAATTTCTTCATTTATACTTTACACTTAATATGATGGTTGAGAATGACGTGTGTCCAATTTCTTGTATCATCAATGTAGACATTTAAGATTTATTTTTTCTCCTATAACAATTAAAAATTTAATTATCTTGTATTGTGTGGTGATTAATTTCTCTTTGGTCAGATACCATCGAGACTTTGCACTCTCACGTGATGATAAAGTTTTTAGCAAAAAATGAATACATATAGTGACGATTTTTTAGGGTCGATAAAATTGAAGGATATTTATATTTTAAATTTGAAAATAAAATGGTTTTGCAACTAATGATTTAGACATAAAGTGGTTTTGATGGTATGGACTTAATTTATTAAAATAATGAGCTCTTTTAATTAAGAAACATAGTGAATGGAAGGTTTTAGCTTAATTTCCTATATTTTATTTATGGTGTTTTTACGAGAAGACATGTATTATTAGTTTAGAAATATTAAGAGATACCTTAAAAAGGATTCATATTTACTCCATTTAAATAATGGCTTCACAATCACACATAAAATATATGTTTCTTCTAATGTAAATAATAACCTCAAACACTGTAAATTAGGGGTGAATAGGATGGAGGTACCACATAAGAAGGAAATTGAGTGTAGGGCGCATATAAAATATAGAGTAAATTAGATATGTAGATCTTAAAGTATTCAAATAATTTCTATTGAGACTTTAAGTTACATGTGTTGCTTAAATTAAGTCATTCCATCCATTTTATCATAATCTGGGGTAAAAGCATTTTTCATTTCAATATTAAGTAAAATAATCATTTGTTTACTCGAAAATTATCCCAAAAAGGGGGGGGGGGGTGAATTGGGATAATGATATTTTTGCCAACTTTTCACAAATTAACATTTCTTTCTTTTCATTGTCATTTTACCAACATTGCAACTTAATAAAGACCATTTCTTAGTTTGTTGATAAAAGGACTTCTCTATTTTTCTTACATTCACACACCTTCATATTCACGTTAAAGAAATATAATTATTAATCATATTAAAGAAATGCATGAATGTAAATATAGTACATGAGGATAAACGCTTTAAAGGAACATTGCAAACTGATATTTGAACATGGTTTGACCGTGCCTATGTCCATGCTCGAGAACTTCACTATCTCCGGTTCATTTATGGTGGAACCAAGACCTCACAAGGAACAAAACCATAAAAAATGAAACCAAAAAGACATTACCCTCGTCCTTGATCAAGTAATGCCCATGCAATAGCTCAAGGTCACAACTTGACAACTCGCAATTATGACACTATCGACTGTAAAGATACAATGAAATTCAACCATAATCAATATTATAAGATTGATAATAGAAATGTAAAACAAAGTTTCTTTAGTAAAATAATGGTGAAATGTGTTTGCTTTATCACTCTAGAAAAGTAAACCAATAGGAGTAGCCATGTATTTTCTCAAGGGATATATGGATTTGGATCTATCGCTTATGATATTGGGTTATAATCTCTAAGAATACTTGTTGTTTTGGAATAACTTGGTTTGAGAGATATTTTGTGTTTAAATCACTTTGAATCACAAGTGGGTGTTTGAGTTGGTTTGTTGCTCAAAAGCATGGGTGGAACTTTCTCTCACTAGAAATTCATCATTTCTAGGATTATTAAGAACTCGGCTTAAATGGGTTTGGGTGGGTAACCTGGATGTAATGGTTTTGATTCTTGTAACTTAGTAGATTTGGTTTGGAAATTTGATAGGTTTGACGTTAGAAGCTTTAATTTAATGTATCTTTGGCTATAATGGAGATTTGGATTTGAATCTCACATTTAAGGAATGGATTTTAGAAACTTATTTTATCTCTCTTAAAAAGCTCGAGTAGGAAGACACAAGCTTGGGTTGAGTCTTAGTGATTTGTGATGAAAGTGGAGGTTATTATATATAGTGTTAGGAGGAAACCGAATATTGGTAAAAAAAGAAGGTTAGTAATGAGGTTGGAAAAAGTTATGGTGTTAGGATAAAAGGTTGGAGAGTTTTATTAGACACGTGTTTCGAGTTGTAACACTTTTAGTCAACTAAAAGTAGGGTTTAGTCAACTAAAGCTCCTTTTGGTTTGGTTTAGTTTGTTGTCTCAAAGGATTGGTTGGTTGTTAAAAAGTTTAGCTGGATAAAATGACTTTTAGTCGACTAAACCTTCCAGGTTTTAGGGAAAATGGTGTTATGTTTAGGTCCATCCTTTAGGGAAGGTTTAGGGAGCTCTAGGGTGGGTTTAGGCGTGATGGTTTTAAGAACATACATATTAAAACATGTTACTTTACTTTTGTTCAATATTTATTAAAGTATAATAAAAATAAACTAATAATTAGTAGGACTTTTGAACATTCTCGACTTCACCCAAGAAAGTCAAGAGAATGTTCAAAAGTCCTAGTGATTATTACTTTATTTGTGTTATAATTTAGGAACTATTGTATAAAAGGAAAGGACCTGTGATATAAAAGTATGGTTGATCCTTAATCTTCTCTTGGTTTGTGTGATGATGCATGTATGGATGAGCTTTGAAGTTCTCTTAATGCTTGTGATATGATCTTGTTTGGATGTTTTCTTTGTAATGTGATGTTTATCCTTGAATATATGTTAGGTTTATGTTGATCTTGTATTGATTGTGATGTTAATTTACTGGGGCATATTGGTATGGTGGCATAGTTGATTTGTTCCTTGTAACATATCTCATATTATATTAAATGCTTGTTTTTATCTCAAGTACATTAGAGAGGAAATAGTGAATTTATGATCTTATATCAATTGGGTTATCATTATACAAAATTCTTTTTGGTTAGAACATATTTGGTTTTTATAATCTCCCCCTTTTTTATGATGATAATTAATATAGTTTGATAAAATGTTTGAAAGTCTCCCTCTTTGTATGAGACTAGATTTTAGAAAAACAGGTTTCTCCCCTTTGTTGTAGCATTTTTTTCGCATATCATATTTCTTCCTTTTTGTCATTATTGAAAAGGTTGTGGGTTCTTTTGAAAGTATATTTTCATATGATTTAAGAAATGGGTATCCTTTGGGTGTAGAAGTGCACTAGATGAGATTATGGTTAGTACAACCTATATAGGTGCAAAGTATTAATATGCATCAAAAGTAGTGAAGGACACATCATGTATGTTTATCAAGCCTAAATTGTGTCGGATGGTGCAAAGTTTGTATTTAAGAAATGGTTTCATTGAAATCTTATATTTGGGAGAGGCAATGGTTTCTTTGAAAAATAATATCCCCCTTCTTATGTGATGGGTGAGTAACGCACGAGTTAAAGTATATGGAACATGTTTAAGAATATCAATATCATGTGAACTAAGTGTAGTAAATATATTCATGTGCCAAGATGTGTGAAGGTAATTTTTCACTATGGGGGTGTGAGTGATCAGGTATTAATTTTCTCCCTTAGTTTAAGTAGTAAATTATTGTTTTAGAGAAACCCTATCCTTAAAAAGATTTTAGGAAATTTTGTATGGAATTTTTGGTTAAATCGTAAATGTAATATCACATAAAATTGGAATTTTGGTGAAAAATTATTTGAAAATATATTTGGTGCCTAAGATGGTATGAGAATTTTGTCTGTTTGGTAGATTTTTGGTGGGTTCATTTCTTTCAACATTATTTTTCCTTCACGTTTGGCTTCTTAAATGGTTTTGTAAAAAGGGTTTATATATGTATATCAACATACAACACAAAAGTGTGTGAAATTATATTTGCTTGTTTTATGTGTAGGATATTATGAGAGTATTTTATAAAAAATAGCTCTTTAGAATGTGGTCTTATATTTTCTTTCCTTTTGATAACATATCATCAAAGTGTATTAATTTTCTCTCATAAAAAGGTGGTGAAATTCATATACAATGGTGCGCGAGAGTTAATCAATGAGTGTTTTGCAATTAGTATGTGTGTGCATATACAAATTCATATTGCTATCCAACCTCAATATTCTTTCCTTTTTCATTCCCTTTTTCACAAGGTTTGCCCCAAGGGGTGATAACATCACTTGTCTTTGTAGCTACCTCACTTGGTTTATATACACTCTATTTGAATCATTGATACCCAATATCCTTATTTTTTCATGTGCACTTAGAATGTTTTCATTAGTAACATTAATGTATGTAATTTCAATAATACTACACATGCCCCATTTTTAATTTCACAATGTTTAGTCATAAGTCATAGATCAAGTATTTAGTCTTCTCACACATCAATGGATTTATATAGGTTCATTCTCATAATGTAATGGGATTGCCATTACTAGAACTTTCTTGCAAGCATTGCAAGAAAGTGTATAAGTGTGTGTGTGTGTGTGTGTGTGTGTGTATATATATATATATATATATATATATATATATATATATATATATATATATATATATATATATATATATATATATATATACAAATAAAGTAGGAAACTTATGTATGTCATAAGATTGATCGATGATGTCATCCATATAATTTTTTCCTGCACTCCCTATTTTACCCCTTACAAATTTGGATTCCCCCTCTTTTAACACATACTAATTTATTTCCCCCTTCTATTTAAAATCCAAACATAAGGGCACAATTGTATTTTCACCCCTCTCTTCCTTACCCTCATTATCCAAACCTATTCGTGACCTTATTTTTCATTTTACTCTCTCCCTCCCCCCTCTCCCTTTATCTAGAAACGATCCTTTCTCTAACAACACAACGAACAACAACGGGTCTTAGATCTTTCTCTTGGTTGTGTATCTTCGGTCTCCCTCCCCAAGGTCATTTGTTTCACTGTAAACCATCGGTTTGTTGTACAAACACCATAGACATAAACCAACGATGGTTTGGTTGTGTATCTTCAGTCTTTCTCTATACGAACAACCAATGTATAAGGTGATTTTTTAGTTGTACGAACACCATAGCTCTAAACCAGTAATGATGTACAAATCTTCATTTTTTAGCTGTGCGAACACCATAGTTGTAAACCATAGATGGTGTACGAATTTTCATTTTTATCAAATATTTTTTTCGGATTGTTTTGCAGTTTTGCTATTTTGGTTTCCCCTTTTTGGCTGTACGAACATATTAGCTCTCCCTTTTTTTTAAACTAATAAGTGTTTGAAGATTTGAACACTATCATTTGCATATTTGAATACCAACTCTACTTTTTTGGGGACTATTATAAAAATTTGAAGATTTGAACACTATCATTTGCAGATTTGAACACCAACTCTACTTTTTGGGGGGCTTTTATCAAAATTTGAAGATTTCAACACTATCATTTGCAGATTTGAAGATTTGAACACTATCTTCGGTTTTGAATATTTAAGGGTATTAGTTAAAAATTTCACATTGACACAATCCATTATATAATGACATTATATCCTCCGTTTAAGACTATATAATGCCATTGTAGTCTATGATTGAGCTTACTTCCCCACAACCCCAGCCTTTATTGTTAATGTTTCTGAATTTTTTAAGCTAAATTTTTTAAGATGAGTGCTTTTTTTTGCAGTTCCTACTACTAATATGTCCCTTCTGATGTGTGGGTTGCATTCGTAATTACAATTATTCTATTGATGTGACCAAAAAGGGAAGCTTGGCTAGATAATGGCAACTAACATAGGGGACTCTTAAGCATGGCAATAGAGGAATTGATCCTTATTAAAGTTACTGCTAAAATTGTGGATAATGGAACTAGACTAAATGTGGGTATTCCATTGATAAGTCAGACTACTGAAGCGATAAATACTATTGAGTCTCTGCAAATTAGGAATGTCGATAGCCTTACTAAGCCAAATGTCGACAGCCTAAACTCTCCCATTCCATTTCAGATGTGATATAATTTGTTATATTCACACACAAAATAGAAATGAGGGTGTTTTCATAACAGGAACAAAGGTTCACAGGTGATATTCTCTTTTTTTATTTCGACCATCTCATGAACTGTGTTGCTGGGATAATTTTTTTTTTAACATATTACGAATTATAGATGATATTGCAAAGTTCAGACCATGCCTCCCTCATGGCATGTGATTTTGCTGGCCTATCTGTGGGTTTGTATTTGGGGGCGAGCATCACAAATGGAAAAACAATATCATCCAAGTTTCCATAAGTTTAAGATAAATATTTACTATCTATTACTAAGAAACATATGTATACAGGCAGAGCTTAAGACAAGGGTTGCATTTGAAATCCAAGTTGGAATCCAGAAATTGTATTTGTTTAGGTGGACATGTATACAGACAAACCACTAGTGGTACCTACAGAAATTATATATGTTTGGCTCCCGCAACTACATGATCTTCATTTTTAACATTGAGGTGCATTTTTTTGTTTAGCTCTATTTGGATCACACAACTACATGAGCTGCATTTTTCTGTTTCTGTTTTGAATTTTTCTGTTTGGATCACCTGTCTGTGTACCTCTCATACTCAACAATTATAAGGCAGTTGTCAAACTAAAGATTGAACAAAGAATACGAAGAATCGGATCAGCTAGAGAGGAGTAAGAAAAGTCATTATGAAGGATACATAAGCTAATTAGAATATGAAGTATCGAAGCTTCAAGGTTCGCTACAATCATAAACATTACAGTTAGGTAGGATGCGATATGATGTTTAATAGGCATGGTATGAAAGTCCTACGGGTATCTCAACCCCACTGTATTTTTCATTCATATGTATATCCTTAGATGTCTAGATTAATTCTTTCTTTAACTGATAGGAAAGATCAAGTATATATTTTATTTTTCATCTAATTATATCTCCTATTTCCTATTTTTACAGTATTAAACAGGTATTACCATGCAGTCACAGGCATTACACCCTCAATCAAATGCTGAAACCATACAACCATTATATTATCTACAAACGTGGACCTGGTCAGCCAAGGGAGGGCTTATTCTCGATGAATTTTGTAGGATTCCCTTCTATAGGTCCATCTCCAAGGGGTATGAATCAAAAAAGATGGTAAATAGTCATCTTTAAATATGAATCAAAATATTAATAAAAGTTTCCTAAAGTTACATAATTGAGACCATACAAAATCTTATGACATGTCCAAAAATCTTACGATGTTCCATTCATGTCCAAAAATCTATTCTAGATTTACATATTTTTTAGTTGACATAATTTTTTACTTATCCTAGAATATGAAATGCATATTACATCCATGCTTATTGATTTGTTTAGTTTATTTTTAGTTCGGGGTGTTATTTTGTCTGATAATAGGGCAGAGGATCTACGGGGGTAACTGATATGTAGTGGAGGTTTTTCATTGTAGGTCAGAAGATTGATGACTGTGATTTAGTGTATTCTATATTTAAGGTATTCTATCTTTTTCATTTCTCTATTTCATAAATCTCAACTTCCTTGTCTTCATGCTTACATCGATTGCCAAAAGGTTCGTAATTTGAGTATAATTCTTACGTGTACTGTTGAATTTGGAGATCTGAAGGACTGAAAATGAAAAGTTTATAGTAAGGTTTCTAAAACCTAAATTCCTCAGTTTACAAAATTTGTTGCTATAAAGTTACTTTTAAATATATTTTTGTGTTATATATAGGTTGGAGAGCCTCCGGAGACAACATGGTATATATTCCTGATGGGATTGCAATCGATATTTAACTAAGCATGTATATCATTTATGCTCAATGGTGTGAAATAATGATGGCATTTCTATCGTGTCTTAGTGAGAATTTACTTTCAATTTAAGCATGTTCTTATTTGATAAGGGATTGCCTTCTAAATTTAAATGGGTAAGATTGATACCAAAATATCATATGGATGGGAATGCCATCTAATATCGCAATATCCGTACTTGAATTAAGAAACCCTAATTCTCATTTAATCCCTCCCAAAATATATAAACTCGGACATATTCAAAAGAATGATTAAACCACTCTACAAAACCTAAAAAAATTCTAAATTAACGAAGTACCCTTAAAGTTTTAGTAATTACAAAATAGACCCTGAATATTTCAAACTATCATAACTTAACTCCTAGACCCCAAATTTATATCAAATTGACTCTCTAGACTTCAACTAACTATAAATACAATTTCATCCCCTACAACTTTCTAAAATTAAAAAAAAGCCCATAAACTTTATCGAAATTACACTTTTCAGGCTGTATAAGTATGTACCTTATCAACCAAGGATTAAAACCTAATTATTTGACATTTTCACAAACCCCCCATGTCCACCTCAACCTCCACATAAGATAATAATGCCAAAAGTCACATTTTTTAACCATGCAAACATGTGAGGTTCAAGTAACCATGCCAAAAACCTTTCAAAACCTAGACAAATTCCCCTCCCATCTGAACCACTCAAACCTCCTGCTCCTACACTATAAAAAAGCCTAGAAACTAAGCATGCAAAAATCACCTCTTGAGTGCATTCAAAACTGAAATTTTTCTCTCAAATCAGGTAACCTATCATTTCACGTATATATTTCATTTCTTTCATTTCCAAATGATTTCTATGTTGATATTACGCTTCCATCAATCAAAATTGTAGAAACATTATGTGTAAAATAGCTCCTAGGTGAAGAAATGTGAAAAATCCTTCATTAAAGCTTGAGTCTTAATGGTGAACAGTGATATATTGATTATAACTTAGGTTTGAATCTCGAAAATGATTCATTAGGATCTTAGGAACTCAAGTGCAAGGATCAAAACCCACGAATTGAAACAACAAGCTTCAATTGTACGAAGGTGTTTTCTGATTCAGAAAACTCAAAACTTTGAAAGCTCCTCACACAAACCACCTTAATCATTGAAATAAAAATCAAACTTTTCCATAACATAGCAGAGACCTGACTATGTTCATAAGAAACCTTGTCATACTCTTAAAAGCTTCGAATGGTAAGTTATTTTTTTTTAAAAAAACACACAGTTATAGAACTTAATATATACTACACCTCAATCCATAAAACTCATATATTTAGATTTCTTGTGAAAAAATTGGTTGATTTTGTTGAGAATTCATCTTAAATGGTTTAAAAATGAAGGAGATATCTCAGGTAAAAGATTTTAAACACTAAAGTCAACCTTCCAGAGGTTGAAGACGAACTATTTGATCAGAAACCTTGACCACGCGCCTGAAAGTGCGTGGCCTATCAAAATTTTCATAAATTTTTTCTAATATTTTTGTTTTATTTTTGTGGTCAAAACGGTAAAAGGTAAGGCTCAGCCTAACCAAAGTTATGGAAAAAATAAGGTCAAGCCTAAATTACAAATTGAGCCCTCCTGACTTTTTCAACTTATGAATTTTAATCCCAAACTTTGTCTATATATACATTAAAGTATTATAAGTCAAAAAGTCTTCTACACCAAAGTTCAAATTTGAACCTAAGCCCAAGATTTTAAAGTCTCGTGTTATTTACAATTAAACCCTTTAAACTTTAAAATACACGGTTTTTAGAATAAATTTACCAAAACCAACCCAAACATTTGTATACACATAATGAAGTACAAACTCCTCTGAATATCCTCTTTTTATCCTAAAGTAAGTCAAAACACCGATTAAGTAGGTCATTTTACCTCTATGATATTAATTTTGTGTACTTGTTTAATTGCTATTGATATAATATAATGATAACCCTAATTGATTCTAAGTATGTGAAAATATTACCACACTAATATGTTATTATATCATTGATTGTTTTAATTATAATTATTGGATCAAGTTGGACCCTTCTCATCTAATAACTGATATTATAAAAATTCGTTGTAATGATTCAGTTCACCTTGCACCTTTGTGCATTATTATATGGACACAATTCTCCGATTGAGTCTTAATGTAGCTTTGTCTCAATTTGGGACAAAAACGTTTATGTCATAGGATAGTTTTAAATTGTAGTCATTCAAGCCTATGACGTGTTTGTTGAAGACGTAGCGGCCAAGATATTAAAGCTTCATCAAATGCCGTGTGTATTGTTCCTCGTTTCTACGTCATCAACATGGTTCCATTGCCCCTAAGGTAAGAATGCATGTTAAACATATATATAGGATCTTGGAACAATATTTATATTGGTGTATTTTGTTTTTAAACTGTTGTTTATTTTTAGAAAGTTTCATTAAAACTTTAAAATAAAGTTTCTGGGCTAAAACTGAATTTTTATACTTTCTGGAAGTTTGTTTGATATTGTCGTTCAAACGAATTTTTCGTTCGAACGAGAATGTCGTTCGAACGAGGTTTGCCAATGACCTTCCACTGGAACTTCGTTAGAAGTATCGTTCGAACGAAAATCTCGTTCGAACGAGATTTGGCGGGAACAGTTTAGTTGGTAGTTTTGAGCAGTTTTTCCATATTTCCCACTTCTTTTCCCACTAACTTTTTGGGCACACTTAATATGTGCGGGAACCAACTTTTTCCAACCAACCTTTTCACTATCCTCCATCTCCTTGAGAGAGTTTTAAGAGTTCATTCTTCCAAGAAAAAGTTCATGTTTATGAGTGTCTGTTTTTCAAGAAAAATTTATTAAACACTCTTGTTTTCACACATAGTTTGTTTATTCCAAGTTTCAATATATATATATATATATATATCTTTCCTTGGAGTGTTTGGCACCGGGTTTTTCTCTACCACATTGAAGAGAAGTTTGGGTTTACTTCTAAATCCCTCAAAGAAGAAGAAGTTTGTTTTGTTGTGGCATTATCACATGATGAAAGGCACCATGTGCCATTGGCGGTGGTTCCTAAAGTCCGATCAGTGGATTCTGAGACCGTGGTGGAGCTCCGTGGTTATTCTCTAGGCATAGGTAGCTACAAGAAGACGCGCCGGGGCTTGAAGGAGTCGAGTCGAGTGTTGTAATTCATCTTGCTTCTAATTGTAAATTCTGTACTTAGTGGATTTGAGGTTAGGGCCATCCAAGGTTTTTTCCCGTTGTAGGTTTTTCCTCGTACATCGCGACGTAGTGATTTATTATTTATTATATCTTTCGCATAAGTCAATTTAGATGCATGCTTAGGTAATTCAAGATAAAATTTGGTTTATATCACTATCTGTTTAATTTGGTGCATATTAATTTTGGGCAATGTTTATGTTAATTTAATTCAAGTCATCACTTAATTTGATAAAATTTCTTTGGCCTAATTTGGTAATATTGAAAATATAACTTAGGCAAATTTCTAGGACTTGAGTTGAGTTAATTTGTTTAAGTGAAATATCCATGTGTTGTTTAAATTAATTTCACTTTTGTTTAATTTTAATTTGAAAGAAATTAAAATTTGTGAATTTGTTTAATTGAACCATCTTCGCTTCCGCATCTTTAAAAGGAGATTGAAAATTATCTTTTGGTTTTTCGATTTCAAAATTGGGGCCTTCGCACTTTTCAATTATTATTTATTTTAAAAGCCTCAATATTAACTAAGGAGTAGACTTTCGTGTTATCCCACGAAATTTTTAACTTAACCTATGGTCTCAGATGATTGATAACTAAAGTTTAACTACATACTTATTAGTGCCACTTTAATTGTGTGCCTAGCCAGTAATTATCCAAAGGTTTTAGACTATTTATTATTTGGTTTTACTAATGGAATACTTAATTCTGTAAAACTTTTTAATTTGATAAGTATGGGATTATCAACTTAAAATTCTTTGACTTTCTTATGTAAATATACAGACATCTGAATTGAATATACACTACACATCTCATCTATATAGATATTTGTTATAAATTGGTAAAGCCTCCTTAACATATTTATGCTAATACCTTATTCCTTTAAATGGCCGAGGAGAAAGAGGATAATATCTCTCCTCCTTTTGAGACACACACCAATCAGCTGTTTGCCTATGTGATTATTTGGACAGAGACTAAGCCATATGGGAGTAAGGAGTGGAAATTTTCTATTTTCTACTTTATAGTTCGAGTTGACAATAAAATGTAATTCACCCTTGCAGTGGAAATAAGCTTTGTGTACCATTTTAATAACTAATAAAGTTCTATTTTTTTCCTTAACTTTAATTCATTTCTTTATATATACTCTCTTATACATTAATACTAAAAAGCAGGGGGATGCATTGGTATCAGAGCGTGTTTTAAATTTAACATATCGTCGGTTTAGCATTCTATACGGGAAAAGTTTTTAAGATATTAGTTATTTTATCTTTTAGTAACTTCTTTTATCACTATTATATAGAAATTCAGTTTTGAAAAATGGTACATGGGATTCATTTCTATTTAATGTAGACATTGTACCAATAAATTGGTGGGAGAATACGTTCGAGAATATGCACTTGCAAGGCTCAGAGAAATGATCCGCGTTATCGATGAATATTGGGTTGGTTCAAGTAGTGAAATAAAGTAACTGGTATTGACCAATAGAGTGTTAGGAGAAGTTCAAGTCATGAGGAAAATACACGATTATGTAGGGGATCCGGTCGTACTCTAAGAGGCAATAAATATTGCTCTAGATGATGTACCACTAACTCCACCACTGTATTCCGAAGCTATATCAAATGGAGAGCTTATCATTAGTGTCTCCTCAGAAAAAAGTGACTCTATAGTGTAACACCCCGCCCGCCCGGGGAGAGCGAACAGAGTGCTACTATCGATAAAACTAATCAAATCCACAAATAAAAAGGTATAGAGTATCTAAAAACCCACAATACAATAATTAGAATCCACTAATCTCAAATCTCTTCAAATTAAATACAACCAATAATCTCTCGAAATAAAACAATTATCTATTTCGAAATAAAATGCCCTATACAACAAAAATAAATACAATCTTCTCAAGTATGTATTCTCTAATAATATTCCCAAAATAAACCACGCTAAATAAACAATCTCCAATTCTAATCCACAGCGCCCAAAATTCGTGCTAACCTGCCACTAAAAGAAAATATGGGGAAGTACACAATACGAAAAAAAGATGCTCAACAATTATTAGTGGTGAATAAAACGTAACAACACGAATATTCAAATCAAATGAGAATCCCATAAGCATTTTTATCAATATAATTTCTCAACAACACATTAATTAGAGTCAACAGGCCTCACCATACATTATCAAGTAGCCGAAACAGGAATCTTGGTGGGTTTCCAACATCAGTCCCATATCAAAATCTCATGACAACATGCCCAATACAATAATAATACCACATGACTCAAAATTAGATTCCAACAATAATTTTTAGATTCCAATTGAATTTAGCAATTCAAATATGAGTCAATAATCACATGAAATCAAAGGGAATAACACTCGCGAGATTAAGGAGCATATTGTGTAAAACTCCATACCTCAAAATCATCACATGAACCGATGCATAAAAATCAACCTCTAAATCTGATCGCACCATCATGCTCCTCTCACGAAAATAATCAAATCTCGTTCTAGCCCAAACTCGAGAAAATACCACATAAGCCTTCTAATCTAACGTTGGAATCTTGAATAAGTTTGGGGCTATGGTTTGTAGATGAAAGGGATTAATTTTGGAGAGGTCTTCTGGTTGAAAAGTTGATAAAAAAGTGATTTGAAAAACCAATTCACGAATTTGATTAAGAAAAGGGTTCTAATCAAATACAAACACTCGAAAAAATAATTACGGACGATCGAACCCTCAGAATGGCTTGAAATTTTAATATATTATAGTGAACGGTGAGACAGGACTACTGTGACAAATACAACTCGATCGGACGGTCGGATTTTGAAAAATATTATTTTTTTGTAAAGAGTTTTATGTTTTGAGGACTCTTAGAGAGTTTTATGTTTTGAAGACTCTTCTATATAATAAAAATTCAATTAAAACTCCATTTTAATTCCGATTCCAATTCCATTTGAAAATTTATTTTTCAAATATAAAAACCAACATTTTAAATTATAATATTTATAAAATCTAATCAAATCTCGTTCTAGCCCAGACTCGAGAAAACATCAAATAAGCCTTTTAATCTAAGGTTGAAATCTAGTTTTGATTCATGTGGTATTATTATTGTGTTGAGAATGTTATCATGAGATTTTAATACGGCACTGATGTTGGGTACTCGCCAAGAATCCTGTTCCGGCTACTTGATAAAGTATGGCGCGGTATGGTGAGGCCTGGTGAGTCGGTTAATCTATTGTTGAAAAATTATATTGATAAAAATGCTTATGAGATTCGCATTTTATTTGAATATTCATACTCATATTGTTACGTTTTATTCACTGCTAATAATTGTTGAGCATTTTTCCTGTCGTATTGTGTACTTCCCCATATTTCTTTTAGTGGCAGGTTAGCGCGGATTTTGGGGGCTTGGGATTTTTGGAGATGGATTTTAGCGCGGATTATTTTTAGGAAGATTTTAAATACAAGTTGAGAAGATTGTATTTTTTTATGTATAGAGCATTGGAGGTTTATTTTATTTTCGAGTTAGCTAATGTATGTAATTCGAGAGACTTGGTTGTATTTGTATTTGAGGAGATTGAGATTAGTGGTTTTTCTTTTGTTGTTGTGGGATTTAGATGCTCTATACCTTGTTATTTGTGGATTTGGTTAGTTTTATCGACAGTAGCGCTCCATTCGTTCTCCCCGGGCGGGTGGGGCGTTACATAATCGATCAAGCAGGGCAGCTTCTTCTTCGCCCCTGTTTCGGCCATTAACGAACCCACCAAGCTTTGTACTCCTTCTCCCAACATTATTTAACTACAACCAACTAATTATAAATAAGTAAAATAGGTTCTAAACATCCTAGAACCAAAATTCAACAATTTAATTCAATAAATTCCTAAGTTTCTCCAATTTGATATTTCCCGTGTTTTACCCGTTAAACTTTCAAAAATTCCGTTTGATTCATGAAAACCCAATCCCCAAGTCATATAATTTGTTTTTACCAAATTACAATATGAGATTTATTCTCAAAAGGAATTAAAGCAAGTAAACACTTGCCTCATGGATAAAATCCGACGACCCGAGTCGTATCCCGCGGAGTTTGGCCGGAACCTCCATTTTCTTGCTCTTTTCTCTCTTACTTTCTTCTCCTCTTTCTTTTCTTCCTTTTCTTTTTCTATCCCGTGCCTTATATAGGGAGAAATAAGGGTTTATCCCTTTAAACTCAAAAATGACTCATTTACTCAATTACGAGTCCCTAAACAATACCCCCGGATACTCTATTCTGACTATTTCGGCCATTCCGAGATCAATCGCGCACTTGAAATCTCCATCTGAGGTACTTGACCGCAAATTCATAATTTAACCCAACACAACTTAATGCGAGATTTCCCATTAAAATATCATCCTTTGTCGCTTTACCCAGCTGCGACATATAATTGAAATACTCCAACTTGTTTACTTACTCCCAAAAATAAATATAACACCCATCTAAAATCATCCAATCCTTGAAAACCTAAAAAATTACTATTCACAATAATTTCTTAAATTCCCAAATTGTACTTAATTATTAAATTTAATTTCCCATAAAAGTGCGAGGTATTACATACACCCCGTGTTTTTATTAATTATTTAATTAATTGGAATATTCTAGAAAAATAAATTTTTGTATTTAATATTTTTTATTGGTTAAATATGTTGGTTATGATTTTAGAAGAATAAAACTTCAAGCGAAATCGAAATCGGATTTAAAATGAAGTTTTTATGAGAGTTTTAAGTTTCGCCTTAAAAAAAATAGAAAAACATTTGTCACGGATTTAATCCGTGACTAATAAAAAATTCGAGTTTTAGTTAAATGGTATTAAACGAAGGAGAATGGCAGTGGTCGCGTACCTGTTCGATCGATCGACGATGCCAGATTTAAGGCGGTTCGATGATTTCATTTGTAGTGTTAGAGTGGGATTGGGATTTCTAATCACTATATGACCTTAAAAATCCGTAGGGGTACTTCTCATAATCACGTTTTCTCAAGTTTTTCACCAGAGAACACTTCCAAATATTTTTCCTCTCAACCATAATCATCAACTTCCAAGATACTTAAGTTTTTGTCACAAGTTTTAAGAGGCTTAATTGGGGCTTAATCAAGATTGATTCAAGAACACTTTTTTGCTAATTTTCGAGAGGAATCCAGATTTATAATTATATTTTCAATACGATCTTCACAGGCATGAAGACTCTATTCTTTTCCTTTGGTATTATGCGTTTTAAGTTTCGCGTAAACACTTAATTACACGTTTTCTTAAAAGAAAGTAGTGACTTAATTAGGAAAAATGAACACTAATTATGGGACTATTTTTATTAAATCTTTTAATCTGAATAATATTCATAACCCTTAGGTATGTTGGATTGATGAATGGATTTTGGGTTTATTTGGTGTAGGTTGCATGTAGAAAAATCCTAGTTTTAAAATAAATGATTTTTGGACGCGTATAACTCATGTAATTTATGTAAAGATAATTAAATTGAAATTTTAGTGTATTAACGATGAAATAGCGGTATATTTAAGTGAAAATAATTAAATGGGATTAATTGGGTATTTTGTCGTTATGATAATTAAATTGAGATTTAATGGATTGGACTATCATGCGTAGTTTGGAACATTGATTTATTATGCATAATGGTGTGACTTGTTGGTATTATTAAATATCATTGTGACGACGGGTTGTTACATATTATTTCTTTCCTTATATTTTAGAATGCCTTCTAGGAATGGGACTAGTGAGGGTAAAATTATCATGTCAGGGGTGGGCTGATTTTTATTACTTTATCGTCGTTATGCTAGTCTAGGTATGAGACTAGGTTGAGATTTATGTTAGAAAACCCTCCTATACATAGGGTGATAACTTGGGGACCCTTAGGTATGAGACTAAGGGGTATTTTGAGGATCTCACATCGATAAAAGGGTGGGGTAATTTGAAATTGTGAGTAGAGAAAATTGATAATTAATACCTAAAATAATAATACGAGTATTAAAATATATTGGCGATATAATCAGCGAGGGCCGACAGTTTAAATGGGCCAGCTGACATTTTTACGAGGGGATGTGTATATTAGTGGAGAAATCACCCGAGGCGGGAGAACAGCCATAATAAATTGAGGATATAAGAAAAGTTGGTTAATTTAATTAACATCGTGGGAATTGGGAATTAAAAATCATATTGGTGTGCCTTTTTAAATGGGGAATTCCTTCGGGTAGTTAGTGATTTATATTTATCACGTTTAATCATCTCGTCTAATTTAAAATACTCTATTGTGAGATTTATTGCGTATAACGTTACTGTCTGGATTCAAGGATCCTATTTGAGGGGAGTAGTATGTATTCTTTCTCGGAGCTTTGGCTCTAACCCCATGCGTTGACTAACATTTTTCAGGATAAGATTTGGAGAAGCTTCATAGGATTATCGAAGTTATCACTTGGAGGTGCAACTAGAGTTATTTATTTTTATGGCATAGTTTAGTTAGACTTTCCTTTCCAGTCGTATTTAATTATGAGACTTCATTAGAGTTTTATTAGGCCAATCGGTTCCAAAATTCTTTAGAGGATTTCTGTTGGATTATTCAGATCTTTATTATTCAAATTTTATTTAATCATTTTTGAAAATTGGATTTAATTGGAGTTCTAGCATGTGATGGATCATTTATCGTGCAGTTGGCTGTTATCATTTGAGATTGATTCAATTATTTATCTTATAGATTTATTTATTCATGTCTCGTATCTGTATCATGCTAAGAATGATATTTATTTAGCTCACGCCTAGCTTAGTTCGGCAGTGGTGGTTGGCCACCCCGTCCGTCGAATTTTGTGGGGTGTGACATATAGATGACGATCCAACCGAACCTGATGACTACTTCGATGTTACAAATTCTGACTCTTCTGAAAATGATGCTACTGTTACCTCCTGAGAAAATCCAAAAATAAAAAATTCATAACACCTAATGTAATATATCAAAATAAAGTATTGTATTTAGTGTGTCCTACTATATTTAGGAGGGTGAGTAAGTTTCAAATAATATAGAGTAAGTACCAATGTGGCATATGACTCTATTGTACCATAGAACTCTATCTTTGTATAATTTAGTAGGCTTGTGATATATTCCAATTTTACGTTCTTATATATTATTGTGATTGGTCTATTATGTTTGAGGATGGTTAGTACATGAATTCCTTCCATTGGAACTCAGACTGAATAGACTCACACTGAAGGAATCATGCGATGTCGTCAGGAATTAACATCTTCAGCCTGACAACAACAAATTCCTTGCTCTACTCCAGAAGAAATCCGTAGGATGAAGGCCCTTAAAGAATTTTTGAGATAATGACCTCTGTCATTCTTTGAAAAGTTAGGTGCTAATGAAGCTAGGAAATGGATGCATCAGATTGGGAAAATTCTGAATGGAGTTGGTATAGCTACCAATATTTGAGTAATTCTAACGGCTTTTGTGTTCGAAGGTGAAGTTGATTTCTAAAGGCAAGCGATGTCACGTTACCAGAATGTTGTTAATTTTACTTGGGAGAAATTTGAAGAAATTTTCTACAAAACATATTTTCTCAAAGCTGAACGAGATTAAAAAATAGTAGATTTTTAAAAATTACAACAACCAAACCTGTTTGTAGCCCAGTATCAAGCCAAATTTACTCAGTTATCCCGTGTTACCCCATTGAGTGTGTGGATACTAAAATCAAGATATGCAAGCAATTTGAAAAAGGACAACATTCAAGATCAAGAATTTTGTCGCTCCTTTACAAATCCATGAGTATTCTAAACTTATCGACATTGCAAAAATTATGGAACAAGACTCTTTTATTGTGGTACAATTCCCCCCCCCCCCCCATTACTAGAAACAATCGTGTTATTAGGACCTCACCTCAAGATCGACCCCAACCCTATCCAAATCCAAGTGGACAAGTTATTTCCTAGATTCTCCATAACACTACACGTTTATTGATTTATTGTCATGAATGTCAAGAACTAGGATATATTTTACCATAGTGTCCTAAATTAAGATCTCTTCCAATCCATTGTCAATTAGATAATCCCTCACAAAATCCAAATTCTCGTCCTATCCAAACCTAACCTAAATCGAATCCTACTAAAAATATTGTGCTAGTTCTTAATAGTGGAAAGAATTGTGCTATATTGCTTACACAAAACTCCCATGATGTGATAGAAGATACAATACTTTTCATCATCTCTGTGCACATATTTTGTTCGATAAGATAACACATTCCTTTATCAGTCTCAAACTAGCTAAATTGTTACAATTACTACCTATATTTTTAACTGTTCCATTGGATATTGAATTACCAATGGATGAAATCAATGCACCTACACAAGGTTATAGAATTTATAAAATTCAGCTCGTTTTGGGTACGCTCTTTGTTAACTTGATAATCTTAGATATATGCGGTTTCGATATTTTTATTAGGATGGATGTTTGGTCAATAAATCATGCTTATATCGATTGTGTTGACAAGAAAATTTATTTTCGAAAGGCAGAAAATTGTTCCTTTATATGTAAAGGACCAGGTCCATCTAAACTATTAAGTTCCAGATTTAAAATTCTTCTTTAAGTCCAATAATTTTGTAACAATTTGAAGATGTTTTCCTCGAAGAATTACTAGGATTATCCTTTTCTCGAGAAATATAATTTAGCATAGATCCTTATCCGAATAATCTTCCTATTTTAATACCTTCGTATCGAATGTCTCCTTTAGAACTTAGGGAACTCCGTACTTAACTCAATGATCTTCTTGAAAAATATTTTATTCATCTAAGCTCATCTCCCTAGGGAGATCCTGTGTTATTTGTCAAGAAATAGGATGGAAGCTTTAGATTATATTTAGATTATCGTAAGCTAAAATCAGTGACTATTAAGAATAAGTATCCTCTACCCCAAATTGGATATCTATTTTATTAACTTTGAGGAGAAAAGGCTATTTTCAAAAATAGACATACGATCTGGTTACCATTAATTGGGAGTAAGAGAGAAGGATATTCCAAAAGCTGCTATTTGAACTCATTATGGGCATTTTGATTTTACCGTATTTTATTTTGGATTAACTAATCCACCTGCAGCGTTTATGGATCTTATGCAAAGAATCTTTGACCTTTTCTTAACAATTTCTTTATCATTTTCATTCACAATATTCTTGTTTATTCCCAAAACCTAGTAGAGTATGCCAAACATCTAGAAATAGTATTAGGCACTCCAAAAAACATCGGCTATATGATAAGAGAGAAAAATATGATTTTTAGATAAAGGAAATAAAATTTCTAGGACATGTGATTTCTGAAAATGGAATACAAGTCGATGCTGCCAAAATTTTAGCCATTTTGGAATGGAAAAATCCTACTAATATTACCGAGATAAATAGTTTTCTAGGATTAGCTAGATATTATTGTCATTTTATAGAAGGATTTTCTAGCATAGATCTTCAATTCTTAAAACTAACTAGGCAGGAATTGCCATTTATATGGATTGATGAATGTATTAAAGCTTTCTAAATTTTGAAGGAAATTTAACTACTTCTCTCATTTCTCCATTTCTTCTAGTAATGTAAGATATGATGTATATACCGATGGCTTATTGTAAGGGTTACGATGTGTTTTAATTCAAGATGAAAAAGCAGTACAGTATGGGCCACGACAACTCAAAACTCAAGAAAGTAATTACCCTATCTATGATCTTGAGTTAGTGACTGTATTTTTTGGTTTAAAAGTCTAGCGTTGTTACCTTTATGGTGAAAAGTTGAAGTCTTTCTGATCATAAGAGTTTGAAATACATCTTCACTCAAAAAGACTTAAATTTAAGACAATGACGTTGGATGGAATTTTTAGAAGATTACTTATTTAAATTAAACTATCATCTAGGATAAGGAAATGTGGTAATCAGTGCTTTAAGTCGTAATCTAGTAGGAAGACTCCATACTTTGACTTCTTACGATATTTATGCTACCATAGAGCAATATGAACTACGATTGATACCCCCTTTCTCAAAAAATTTCAATATAATTGTATATCTATAATTGAGAGAAGTTCAAAAGTTCCAAGACCCTTTAGTTCAACATCTTTACGATAAAGATAATGACTTCTCATATGATAAGGAAATAGTCTTGTAATTTAGAAATAGATTGTATGTACCTGGGGATTTATCTCTTATAGAAGAAGTACTGTAAGAAGTCCATCATTATAAGTCTATGATTCATCCCCAAAGTTTTAAAATGTAACACACCCTAAAGAAGACATACTGGTGGCCAAATATGAGAAATGATATCAAGAGTTTTGTAAGGAAATGTCTTACTTGTCAATAAGTAAAGGCCGAACACTAGCATCCTGGCGGACTCCTTCAATCCTTACCAATTACCGACTGAAAATGAAATAATATTACCATGGATTTTGTTAGTGGAATGCCTCATACAACTTAAGAATATAATTCCATTTGGCTAATAGTAGACCGACTTACCGAATTTTGTCATTTTTGGCAAGTAAAAAACACTAATTCATTTTAAAATCTTAGTAAACTCTACATTCAAGAAATTTTTCGATTACATGGGATTCCCTTATCCACCGTGTCAGACAGATATTATCGTTTTATAGGAATTTTTTGGCAAGCACTTAAAATCTCAATGGGTATTAAACTTCATTTAAGTACCGCATTTCACCCACAAATGGATGGATAATCTTAACGTATGATTCAAACATTAGAAGATATGTTCGAGCTTATACGTTAGACATGCTCGATACATGGAATGAACATTTTCCCCTTGTTGAGTTTTCTTATAACAACAATAATCAAGAAAGTATCAAAGTTCTCCCATTTGGAGCTTTATATGGTAGACCTTGTCATTCACCTGCAAGTTGGATAGAATCGAAAAATAGACAACAATTTGGTCCCGAAATAATCCAAGAAACCATTGGAAAAATATAACAGATTGAAGATAGCCCAATATCGTCAGAAAATTTATTCATACTAGCGCCGAAAGCCCTTACAATTTCAAGTTAAGGACCAAGTATTTTTGAAAGTTTCTCCTCGAAAAGAAATTTTACACTTTGGAAGGAAAGGAAAATTAGCCCCAAGATATATTGGACCTTTCACTATTTATAAACATATTGGCCCTATAGCCTACCAATTAGAATTACCAATGAAATTATCCAATATTTACAATGTATTTCATGTGTACTAGTTATGCCAGCATATTTCAGAACCCTCGCATATTATCATATGGAAAGAAATTCCTATCCAATCCAATCCAATCATGAACTTCAAGTATGTCCTATTCAAATTTTGGATCCCCAAATGAAACGTCTCGGAAATAAGGAAATCCCCTCAGTCAAATTACTTTGGGAAAATTAAAATTAGTAATGTAGACACCCCATTCTAGCACCCCCCCCCCTAACCTCTCCTTAGGTCCCTAGCACCTCCCTTCATCACTACAAACCTAAGTCATACCCCGAGTACTGACCTAGAGGCCATCGGGCACTCCCAAACTCCATATGACCAAAAGTCAAACTCTTCATCTCGACTGAGACTAAATGAATCATCAAAGCGCATTAAAACCCCTTTCCAACTGTCCATCCCGTGCGCGATTCTGACTTACGGTGCAAACGAATGACCCGTTTTCCCTCAAAACTTGATCAGAAGGTCACCAAACGCTCCCAGGCTCTATTTGATCAAATTAAACTCTTTAGATCGATCGAGACTGAATGAATATTCAAAGTACATTGAAACCCCTTTCCAACGGTCTACCTCGTGCGCGATTCTGACTTACGGTACGGACGAACGATCCATTTTACTCCGAAAGGTCACCGAATGCTTCCAGGCCCAGGTTGACCAAAGTCAACTCCCCAAACTGACTCAAGCTCTTTGGAATGTCTAATTACATATCCTAAACTTTCAAATGGTCTTCCCCATGAACGATTCTAACTTATCATGTGGACGAACGATCCGTTTGGATCCGATGATTCCCCGTCCAAAGGACCGATGAACGCTTCCGAGCCACATTTGACCCAAAGTCAACTCCCAAATTTGGGAGCAGTCCAAAATACTTTCTAAGGTCTTTGAAGTAACTTTCCATCGGTTCATCCCATTCACGATTTGGATCAACATTTTTTGCTCTATGACCAATTTTCCGAAGGAACGGAAAAGAGACTGCCAACCGGCAGGTTCCAAACCCTGCATATTGGTAGTGTGCCTAAACACACCTGTCGATTGGTAGGACTAGGGCTATGCTGATCGGAAATAACCTAGGCCTATAAAAAGGAGGTCATGACCTCATTGCAAAGGGAAACAAGATCTTAAACCCATCACTCTCAGCGAGCTCAGAAAACCCCTCTCGAAGTTAATGTGATTTCAAAATCCAAATCCTTTTCTAACCTCCACTTTTCATCAAACTTGGTGAATTAACCACCATTCATCATCACCCAAGTGCAAGGGATGCTCTCCAACATTCACGATCAAACTCAAGATCTCCAAGAAGGTCCAACCTTTTCAACTCTGTATTTAAATTCTGCTAAATTCGCATTAGTTTGTTTTATTACTTATCACTTTGATTCTCTCATCTCACATATCCTAATATACGTTTTTATCTAGTATTATGGCATATCTCTTATTTTCATATAAATAAAACCCGAAAAACAAGAAAAAAAGGGCTTGCTCATAAATTCCAAACGATAATTCTCACACTTTTCTCACAACTAAAACACTTTTTTACACACACACACACATAGAAGAGAAGTCCCCAATTGGATTTATGGGAAAAATTCCACCCCTCATTTTGCATACGAACTACGTGAACTTTGATGCCTTTATAGGCTACGTAGGCGTCTCGGGGTAAAACTCGAGACTGGAGTCCTTTTCCTACTTTTTTCCTATTTTTTCTATATTCTTTAAACTTAAATCTGTTAAACTCTCTCTATATATATTTGTTCTTGATGGCTTATTATTCCATATGCGTTATCATTCCCTTATAATGACCAACGCTACGAGAATCACATAAATCCTATTTTTTAATATTACTTTTAGGAACATTCCTACAGTTGACTCTCTTTATCTCTTCCATGATAAAAGTCGATGATTCCTATCTCCACTACATATACACATGCACACATATCACGGGGAAATAAAGGAAAATAGCAATAACCCATGAGATACCATAAGGGTAGAATGGGTGCCTAACACCTTCCCATTTCGTAACTTAGCCTCCAGACCCTTTTCGAATCATTTTGGTTTCGTATGTATCAGTATGTCTTTAGATGCTGTTTTTCGGGGAGGCTCCCTTTTCTTTTGTCTGTTTTATGTAAAATAGATTGGCGACTTCATCTCTCTATATTTTTACCTCATCACCGACACCGACCGAAGCGCTCCCGAGAGGGATGCGCGGGACCAAGATCCTCTCGACGTTGAAGACACCCTTCTTCTTCGTCCCTCTCGCCGCGAGGATCGGGGATGGCCACAGTGGCGACTCCACTGGGGCACTTCTTTTGAGGTCTAGACTCTACTTACATGGGTGTTATGTTTGCATATATTTTACCCTATTTTCATGCCCCTTTTTACTATTTTTGTGTACCTCATGCTTTTGCTTCTATTCGCACACTTGTAGAAGATTCTCTATGTATACTGCACACCACGTGCATCTAGGATCACATATGTCCATATGTTGAACGCATCACCCATCCATACTTGGCATACCATTGGTACTTGTACTTTGCTCCCTGTTGGGCATGATCAAGAGAGATACTCTCATGATAAGATAATAATAAGAGAATCATGCGTGATTCACACGACATCACCAAAGGGCATTGTGACTGACCAAATTTTGTCCAGTAATTGGAGGGTCACTTCGTGATGGGCGCTGGTCTGGCAGGGCATAGTTAGCCTAAGTGATATGACTCTCACCTTCCATTGGCCAAGTACCTTCGACGTATATCGAACAGTTCCCTCGCATCGTACTACTTGATCGAAGTCATGATGGGAGGCATATTGCAAGGAACTCGTTCACGTATGCCGAGTATATCGAATCCTCTCTAACATGTACCGTCCCCACGAGGTATATAGTGAGGCAATTCACGTACACTCAGGTATATCAAATGGCTTGTCCACACGTAACGATTTCCATCAAAAGCAATATGTATATCGTGGAAGCCACACCAAAGGGGGGGAACCCTTTCCGATTCATCCAAACCAACTGCATACCCGCATATAGATGTCAAGCCTAGGACACACATGTTATATTATCAATTTTGACCCGAAGCTCTGCCGAACTTCTACCCAAATTTTCACTCATTTTTAAAATGGGACCCTTCCCGTGAGCCTGGTTACAAGTCCAGCTATAACTTTGCATATGTTACAAACCCAACTTTTCTAGGTTCGAGTCCCGTACGACATTTCATTTTGCATTTAGGAGAATTTAATACGAGGAAGAACATAATAATAATAATAATCATGCTCAGACCCATCACCCAAAAATATTTATCCCTTGTTTATCAAAAATCTAAAAATATTTCTCCCTTCTTTATCAAAAATCCAAAAAAAAACATTTCTCCTTTCTTTATCAAAAATTGAAAAACTTTTCTCCTTCCAATATCAAAAGGAAAAAAAAATGTTAAAAATATTTTTCTTCTTTCTTTTAAAAAATAAATCCCATTTTATGCCTTCTTAGGTCGATCGCACGCCCTTGGTCTGGATCTTATTGGATTCAGTCTTTAGTCAAATCACCCTGGACTTTCATCCGTTCCCTTCATACTTCTTTCGAGTTCGGTATCTATCCTCTTTCCATGGAGAACACATATCAAGTACTAGTTGCACAGCCAGATCTAACGACAGTTTTAGCTCAGATGGTGTCCAAGATTGACAACCTTCAGACTGAGGTTCGAGAGATGCAACGAAACTAGGTTCCTATTCCTCAAGGGCCCGAGGCCTTATTCCCTCATGATATGGGTCCACACAAGTCTATTTGGGTTCCCGAAGAGTATCAACACGCTCCACGTTCTCCTCCTGCTAATGTGTCACCGTCTGCCCAACTTCCTATTCCGAACCTTGCCTAGAATGGGGCTAACTTGCCTGTGATCATTGATCCAAAAGAGGAAGATTTGAACAAGGTAAAAGAAGATCTCAAGATACTAACTAAGAAGTTAGAATCTATGGGAATTACATGGACTAAAGCCACATGTCTCCTTATCCTGAGGCGAGGTTACTCGAGAAGTTCAAGATGCCAAAAATTGAGAAATTCAGAGGAAGTGGACCCCCGATTGTTCATATTTGCAGTTATCACCGTTCCCTGACTCTCCTAGGGTCTTCTGAAGAAGTGATGGCCCAATTATTTCAGCAAAATTTGAAGGATATCGCCCTCCGATGGTTTTTGTCTCTCGAGGAGTCAAGAATCCATAGTCGGGAAGATGTAGCCCGAGAATTTATATCACAGTACAAATACAATGAAGGCCTTGAGGTCACCCGCCATGATTTAGAGCTTCTCAAATAGAACTCTAGGGAATCAGTTAGTAACTTCATAGCTCGATGGAGGGAAAAGGCATCCACCATGAACAATCAGCCATCCGAGGAGGAGCAAGTCAATATAGTGAAAAGAACCTCTTGCCCCAGGTCCAAGAAATAAGGGGAGGACAATACTATCCTCACTTCCGAGATCTCAGAGAAGCAGGAGTATAAATCGAGGAAAGTCTTGCTAAAACAGAGGTTAAACCAAAGAAATTGTACGGACAGTTCACCCCTAGAAAATATGACAAACCTGCCAGTGATGCAGTCTCAACCATCAACAACATCTCTCAACCAACCACTTCATATGAACTAGAAAGTTTCCCTGTTCCAGTCCAAAAAGAATAAAATGAGCTCCATGCTCTCCTCTCCACAGTTTATCAAGCCCTGTTAAGTCAAAACCTTATCAAACCCTTGGACCCCCATCCATTGCCAAATCCACTTCCAAGAAACTTCAAGCTAGATGCCCATTGTGCCTTTCACTAAAATGTTGGCCATACCACCAACTAATGCTTTCACCTCTGAAACATAATCCAAGGTCTAATAGATCGGGGTACCATTGCCCCACCATCCAATCATAAACCAAACAATACTCACAACCCACTCCCAAATCATACTAATGCTATCTTCCTAGAAATGAACCCAAAATTTAATCCCTCAACTCAAATCACACCCATACACTCTCCCAAACCACTCTAAACTTGCCCATATTTCCTCCTACACCCTGTTAGCCTCGCTGATCAAGCATTGTCACTCCTTACCAAAGCATGCATTGCTGTCCGTACCCATTCTGAAAATGAAAGTATGGAATTATCAGAAGTATTAAACCAATTCCTAGAGTTTGGGATGAAATTTCCCTAACAGATTATCATTGATTTCCAGAAGTTCAGTACGCTAATCTTGGAAGCAAAGAAATGGGCCAGAGTGTCAGACAGTTGGGTGGTACCAGTCAATGAAGTTAACTTAGATGATGTTCTCCAGATCATGGCAGAATTATTCAGGTAAACCAACGATATTTGTAGTATGACCGAGTTACTTGATACTTTAAATCTACAAGGATGCCTGGTCCCTTCACCCTTACTTATCCCCACATAATGGGAAGAGCTTTATGAAGAAGCCATTGAAGTTATGGAATGCACCGGATGGGGGAAGAATTCGATGATACAAATAAAGAGCAAGATTCAGAGAAAACTGGCCCAGTAGCCGACATGTGTGGGATGATATCATTTGAGGAGATCCTCAGAGAAATAAACAAAGTGTCATAACAACCTGAGATCAACGAAGAAACTGGTTTCATGTTCTTCCCTTCTTCAGTAAATCACATGACCAGATCAGGGACGCATTACCAGATCTCAAGCTCACAACCAGCCAATGACAAAGGGAAGGGCGTTGAAAACCTTCCTATTCCAGAAATGACCCTCGAGGAAAGTAAGATCCTTGATCAACTGAAGAAAACTCAAGCTAACATCACTCTATGGGGGATTTTCATGTCTTCCCAGTAGCACATAAATTCTTTGATCAAATTGCTCACTGGACCCAAAGTTCCTCCTTCTACCACACTAGGAGAAGCGATAAATTTAGTCAGATCCTTGACCTCTACCCGAATGCTATCCTTTTTCAAAGAAGAAATCCCCAGAATTGGGCCAAACCATAGTCATGCACTCAACATCTCCGTCGAAGTTATGGGGAAGATTGTACCACTCTCTCTTATCGATAATGGGTCTACCTTGAATGTCTGCCCATTAAGAACCTTCAAATGCTTAGGACTGAAGGAAAGTGACCTCGCTCTAACCTCCACTGTTGTACGTGCCTAGGATAATACTCGTCGAGAAGTGATGGGGTCCATAAAACTTGTAATAGAGGTTGTCCCCATAAACCCTGTCGTTGAATTCCAAGTTATTGACATCACATCTTGTTTCAACCTGTTACTCGAATGACCTTGAATCCACAGTATCAAGGGTGTGTCTTCCTCACTCCATCATAAATTGAAATTCTTCGCCAACGGACGAGTCATCACCATTTTGGGTGACGACGACAATGTCGAGGGTTCAAGCACCAGCAATCCAATCCTTGAGATACAACACGGGTCAAATGATATGCTCCTATCAGGATTCCGAGTGATGGGGTCCATAAAACTTGTAATAGGGTCTGGCCCTACAAACCCTATCGTTGAATTCTAAGTTATTGACATCCCAGCTTGTTTCAACCTGTTACTGGGATGATCTTGGATCCACAGTATCAAGGGTTTATCTTCCTCACTCCATCAGAAATTGAAATTCTTCGTCAACGGACGAGTCATCACCATTTTGGGCGACGACGACAATGCCAAGGTTACAAGCACCAGCAATCCAATCCTTGAGATACAACACGGGTTAAATGATATGCTCCTATCAGGATTCCGAGTTGAGCCACTTCTACTCCCGACGGGGGACGATTTCAATGAAAGGGTTTGTTCGGAATACGATCCTCATGGCAACGTCAATGTGATTCAGATGTTTAGAAACATGCATTTCATGCCCGAATTGGGGCTAGGGCAAAGGCAACAAGGGATACTTGAGCCCATTGAACTGAAGAAAGCTTTCCCTCCTTGTGGTTTGGGGTATCAACCATCAAAACAAGAGCTCAAAATGATCCGCCAGTCTCGACCAAAGATAAGAATAGACTGCCTCCAGATTATCCCAGGTGACTGATTGAATGGGCGATTCATCAAAGAGGGCGAAGACTTCCCCTTTTGTGGCTTTACAGAACCCTGTTATGACCATGCATACAAGAAGATAAAGCTTGGAATGGAGATCTTTTTCAAAGACAGATACCCATGGGCCAAAAGTTCCCAACACCATGTACAACCACTCATTAGAGATACCAAAGATTCTGAGGGAAATGACTTCGAAGATTCCTTTAACTTATTGAAACTCGGGATAACACACTTCATGGTAAATTTTAATAACTAGATCACCGAATCTATCCCACCTGATTAAAGCTAATGATACACCTCTCCTTAACTGGCATGCTTCGCCGGTTCTACCTATTGAAATCCGACCTAACACCAATGTTTACCCCATTTCTTCTTCTATTGTCTATCCTTGCTCAAATGTAATCGATACCGCCTTTAATGACGTTCTCAATGATGTTTTTCCTATCAATGAAATAATTGAAGATTTTGAGTATCTTATTGTGACTTACATTAACTATTTGGATTCTAATTAAACTTATGATGATGATGATTTTGCAAATGAACAATTCTTAATGGATCTAAATAAGGTTAATAACAAAAAACATAACCATGTTCAAGTTAATGAAGAAGAAACTATTATTCTTAACCTCGATTTTAGTAACAAACTGCGAGAGATTAGGATAGGGGCTACCCTCAACGAGCATAAGCGCGCACAACTCGAAGAATTATTGAAGGAATTCGTGGATGTCTTCACATGGTCCTATGATGATATGCCCGACATTGATCCTGAAATATCTCAGCATGAGATCCCCACTCTTCCAGATTACAAGCCGATTAAACAAAGGTTGAGAAAGCTCCGTACTGAATGGTTGCTCAAAGTCAAAGAAGAGGTGATTAAACAGTTGAATGTGGGTTTCATTAGTGTGATCGAATATCGCACATGGCTAGCCAACATAGTGCCTATACCAAAATCAGGAGGGAAAGTTCGGATGTGCGTAAACTACCAGGACTTAAATAAAACCTCTCCAAAGGATGATTACCCGTTACCCAATATCGACATGATCGTGGACAACACATCCACTCATGCTCTCAAGTCATTCGTCAACAGGTTTGTCGGATATAACCAAATCAAAATTCACTCGAATCACCAAGAAAAATCCTCATTCGTCACCCCATGGGGAACCTTTTGCTACACTGTTATGCCATTTGGTCTCAAGAATGCTGGGGCTACCTACTAGAGGGCTGCCACAACCATCCTGCACGATCTGATTCACAAAGAAGTCGAGGTCTATGTGGATGATATGATTATCAAATCCAAAACTATAGAAGGTCATGTCCCCAGTCTCTAAAATTTCTTCTAATGACTACAACGATATCAGATGAGACTCAATCTATAGAAATATGTCTTCGATGTTGTAGGAGGGTAGTGAGACAGGGGTCTATGAATAACTGGAAAGGGTGAGGCGTGACCCACTCCAATGGACGCTGCCTGCAAGGTCTTCAAGGTCTCCTGGTGCAACTTCTGAAGAAAACTTCTCCTTTTGGTAACAATGGAACTCAAGCTTCAACTCACTCCCTGCAAGAAGATGAACTTTCACAGCAAAAATAGTAATTTACTCAAGGGAAACACCTGGGAGTGATGGCTGTCAGTGGGGAGTGAAGGAACAAGGCACTCAGCACTAAGAGAATGAGCAGGGAGAGAATACTAGGTAGGTCTGGTGATATTTTAGCAGAGTAGCAGTGCAATTTCTATCGTCTATCTTCGTGACCTTGTCCAGAGGTCTATTTATACTGGGGCGTTAGGGGTGAGTGGCAATTTTTGGGCGCCAAAATTGAGAGAGTTGGTGGGGAACAATGTCTGAAGTGTACCATTTGTCCCTACCTGTGGAAGCCTGCATGTCCCCTCTGCAGGCGTCACCTGGCGCCGACCAAAGGTCAAAAAGCACATATGTTCCCTAACGGAGACAAAATATCAGATTTGGTAATTATCTTTTGAAACGGTAACTTGTGGTGCAATTTTTCAAATCTTGAGAGAGGAGACCTTAAGGACTCCTTTCCTCTAAAAAATGTTGTTTTTTCTTGAGAGGGACCTTGAGGACCCCCTCTTCTGGAAAAGCCATTTTCTTGTAAAGAGTTTTGTTTCTTGTGAGTAACCAGCTCTTTCGCTGCTCACTTCACTTGTGACTAAGTGTGCAGTGTGTGTAGTCTCGAGTGACTTCTGGGTCTTCCTACCAGTATTCTCTCAATCCTATAGTGCTAAGTGGTTGAGCTTGCTCAACATACCTTGTCCCTCAGCCGCCAAGCCAAAACTTCTAGGAGGTCCTAACGCGTCTGTTCGAGCCCTGCTTGCTCTACTAGGCAACCTATACAAGAAAGTAAAGTGTTAGTGCTGTTGTTCATTTAGAGACTGATGTTTCATGATGAGGAGTTGTTCGCGATAGCTACTTCCTCAATATGAGTTTCTGTCGAAACCCCTGTAGCAGAACTTCTCGAATAACATTTCTGCAGTGACCCTTGTAGTGGCGCTGAGCCTTGCAGTGACGCTGACTCTCTCGACTGTCATTACTGCAGTGACCCTTGCAGCGGCGCTGACCCTTGCAGTGATACTTCTTAATTTTAGACTTCTATGGTGACTCTCGCGGGCACCTCTTGAATGTTATTGCTGTAGTGACCCTTGTCGTAGTAGCAATGACGCTTGAAGCGGCGCTGACCCTTGGAACGGCGCGCACACTTGTAGCGGCGCTGACCCTGGTAGCGGCGCTGGTACTTGAAACGGCGCCGACACTTATAGCGGTGCGGACACTTGCGGTGGCGCTGACACTTGCAGTGGCGTTGGCACTTGAAGCGGCGTTGACCTTTACAGCGGCGTAGACGCTTGCAGCGGCGCTAACATTTGAAGCGGCGCTGGCCCTTAAAGTGGCGCCGACACTTGCAGCAGTGCGGACACTTGCGGTGGCGCTGACACTCACGGTGGCGCTAGCACTTGAAGCGGCGCTGGAACTTGAAGCGGCGCTGATCCTTGCGGTGGCGTGGACACTTGCAGCGGCGCTGGTACTTGAAGCGGTGCCGACACATGCAGTGGCGCGGACACTTGAAGCGGCGTTGACCCTTGCAGCGGCGCTGATACTTGCAGCGGCGTTGGTTCGTGAAGCGGCGCCGACACTTGTAGCGATGCGGTCACTTGCGACGGCGTTGGCACTTGCAGTGGTGCCGGCACTTGAAGCGGTGCTGGCACTTAGAGCGACGCCGATACTTGCAGCGGCGCTGACCCTTGCAATGGCGCAGGCACTTGCAACGGCGCTGGCTTCCGGAACGGCGCCGACCCTTGCGACGACGCGGACACTTGCAGCGGCGCTGGCACTTGCAGTGGCGTTGGCACTTGTAGCGACGCCGACCCTTGCAGTGGCGCGGACACTTGCAGCGGTGTTGGTACTTGAAGCGGCGCCGACACTTGCAGCGGTGCAGACACTTGCGACGGCGCTGACACTTCACCCGGCGCAGGCACTTGGAGCGGCGCTGACACTTGCAGCGGCGCCGACACTTGCGACGGCGCTGACCCTTGTGTCGGCGTTGGTACTTGAAGCGGCACCGACACTTGCAGCGGCGCTGGCACTTGCAGCAGCGCTGGCACTTTTAGCGACGTAGGAACTTGGAGCGGCGCCGGCACTTGCAGCGGCGCAGACACTTGCGACAGCGCTGACACTTGCAGCAGCGCTGGCACTTGAAGTGGCGCTAAACTTTCCCGTGGATTTTGGACTTCTGGGTGACCTTCGCGGGCACCTCTCGGATGTCATTAATAAAAGAAGCATTTTTATTTTATTTTATTTGCTTTTTTTTATTGATAGACACCCATCTACATTAGCCCCTCGTGCAAAGATTTTTTGGTTGGGTAGAGTAAAAAAACTTTGTACGCTATAAATCTGTTTTCAACAATTATATATATATATATATATATATTTTATAAGGGATCCTAGGATCATTAACTACGATGTCCCTTTAACCGAGGTTTTTAATTTTTTTGAGAACCCACGCGTCAGTGTGGGAACTGTCATCTCGTCATTTGGGAAAAAAAAGGTCATCACCTTTTTGCCTTCCTGCACGTTTTACCATTTTGGTGCAAAAAAACATAAGCCCCTCTTCTTAGGCTCTTTCATCTTCTTCAAAAAAAACATAAGACACTTTTGGGTTTGTAGTGAGAGAGAGTGAGAAAGGGATTTTTAAAACACCATATCCACCCATCTCCTGATTTTTGCTCTAACTTTTCCGACCGCCATAGCTTCTCATTCATGGATTCTAATCCAAGCAATGCTTCTCCAAATGTAAACACCCCTAAGGCACCCAAGGCTCTAAACTCCATGCCTTCTCCATCGTTCTTTCCAACCACTTCCGTGGCCAAGATTGCCGTCGCCGGCGACCCTTGGTCCCATCCGACCAGTGGCGTTGACGCCTCGTCCGCGATACCCACCTTTTCGAATTTTGGGTCGAGAACCCTCGTGGGTTCCTCGCCCTCCCACTCGGCACCTGCGTCTTTTTATTTGAGTTCCTCCATGATAAGGGGCGTCTCGACCGGGGCTCTACTGATGGCGGGAGGTCTCGCGACCGATTTCAGTATGCATGAGGAACATGGTGTCTTGCCCGATCTGGGCATGGGTTTTAATTTTTTGGTCGAGAAAGCTGCCGACCAAGGTTCCTCGCTAACAAATCCTCCATCCGAGGGTCTCTCGCCTCATTCAAGACCTCGCGACATTAGTGTTTTCCAGATAGACTTGTCTCTCTCCATTCCAGTCCTCTCGCGCTCAGGGTCTGCGCACCAAGGTTCCTCGCTAACGGATCCCCCATCCGAGGGTCTCTCGTCCCTTTCAAATTCTCGCGACGTTAGTGGTTTCCATCGATACATGTCTCGCTCCATTCTAGACCTCTCGCTCTCAGGGTCCGCGCGCCAGTGTTCCTTGCCTGCTAGTTCTACATATGAGGGTCTCTCGCCCGTGATGAGTTTTTATAGAGGTTCCTCACGTGATGATGCCTCTTCTATAGGTATCTCGACGCATCACAGCGTTGGCAGCGGCTCCTCGCGCACCGGCGTAAATCTGGGGAATATTCTGTCAATTCAGTCTATGGTTGGGGGTATCTCGACGATCGCGAGTTCTACTAGTGACTCCTTGTGTCCCGTAGTCAAGGGTTCCTCGCCCAATCCGTCGTTGGCGTTTGGGGGCGTCTCGACCTTGGGTGTCTCGACGCCCACGATCTTTTCTGGAGAAGGGGTCCAGGCCTATGAAAGTATGGTAACCTCTCGTCAGCGACCGGGGGTCCTGCGACCTGGCCTCGCGTCTACCGGTCTCTCGCGATTACCAGGGGGTGTCTCGACATGTATTGGTACTGACAGGGGTATCTCGACTTCGGGTGTCTCGACGCCCATGATTGTTACGGGGGCTCTTACTTCCACTTATTTCTTTGCGATAGGGGACACCTGTGGTCTCTCGCTCGGAGTCCCCCCAAGACGAGTTCTTTTCTTTAGCCAATGGCTCTTGGTGGTTCATCAGCTACGCCATCTTGTTCTCAGGCATGGAAGGACTAAATGCACATTCGCCAAGGGCGAGACTTTGGTATTTATCGCCGCGCTCCATTTTTTGGTCCTGCTAACAATTTCATGATTTCACTTTCTGAATTTGGGGAAAAATTTTCTGATGCTGTTCTTGAGCGTTCTCATGTGGGGTTAAGTGAGTCTGCTGACCCTCCTACATTTGGCGACTCCGCTGGGGAGGTATCCTCATTTCCATGGACAAAGAAGGTTTCAATGTCTCTAAGCAGTTGGTTTTTGAGAACATTCCGTCTGGTAATGGAGCTCATAGTGACCAAACTACTCAGGAAGAAGTGGTGGTGATCGGAGCCAAGGCGCCAGCGCCTCTGGGAGGTCAGACCAGTTCGCCGGCAGTGGCTCCAATGGCAGGTATGAACCTTATGGCAATGTTTTTTGACTTTTTAAAGCAAAACAACGTGGATCTATCAAACTTGGGTCAAGGTTGTGTGACACCTGCTGCTGCCCCTTCCGGAGGGGTAGCCACTCCTATTAAGATTTCGTCTCCGAAGGCGGCGGCGGAGCAGGTCCTGGCGCCAACAGGTTCTCCAGCTCTTAAAAGCACATGTTTGGAGGAGTCACCCCCTAAGACTGTTACTATGGAAGAAGTGAGGAAGCTCCTCTCCTCCTCTCAAAGAGAGGGTTCCCACCCATACGAGGAGTTACAAGACCCCTATCCACAGGAAGTAAGTAAGAAGCCATACCCTGAGGGGTATATTCCACCAAAATTTATCAAGTTTGGCGGAAGGGGGGATAACCCTAGAGAGCACGTGAAGAGGTTCGTCGAGTACCTGGGAGTACACGCTGGCGACAAGAACCTGAGGTTGAGGGAGTTCTCTAAAACTCTCACTGGGAAGGCTTATACATGGTATTCCCACTTGGCGCCTAACAGCGTCCCTACTTGGGAAGAGATGCACAGCCAGTTCCTTCAGAAGTTTTTTGTAGCGGAGGATGAATTTACACTGAGGCACCTGGCGCAAGAGGTTCAGAAGCCAGGAGAAGAGTTGATGCACTACATCAAGAAATTTCGCGAGAGGGCCTTAGATGTTCAGGAGGATGTGGCGGAGTCCAGGTTGCTACAGATATGTGTGGAAGGACTCTTGGAAGAGTACAAGCTGCACTTGATCAACGAGGCTAGAGATGGAACTTTCAGACAATTCACCAGGGTCGCCAGCAACATAGCTATGATAATCAAACCAAGAGCCCCGGGTTGGAGGACACAAGTTCCACTGACTCCCGGGAGGTTTCAAGTTGCGAGGAGGCAAGCGGTTAACTATGTGGACGGGAGTAACAAAGGGAAGAGGGTAGGCTCTGGGGCCAAGACTGACAGTCCCGGTAATAAGAGAAAATTTGGGGAAGATTCCCCGCCGCCACTACCGTGCAGCGTAGCGGAGGCTATGGATTGTTACCGCACCTTAGTGCGAGAAGGCGTAGCAGGACCTCCCCACCTAAAAGGAAAAACCCCCACTGCAGCTGACAAGTCCAATCCAAAGTACTGCAAATTGCACCAACGAGTGCAGCACTCTATCAAGGATTGTTACTACTTGAGAAGGATCATTGGTGAGCAGATGGCCAGCGGTACCTTGCAGATACCCCCTGTGGACATTAACGAGAACCCACTTCCTGCGCATCACTTTGTCACCGCCAACATGGTAGTTGCCTACGACGAAGAAGCTACAAGAAGTCTTGTGAAGCGGGAGAGTGGCGAGCAGTTATGCGAGGAGTTAGAAAATCTATCACTGAGAAGACTTGAGATATAAAGAAAGCAAGAGGAGTGGTTGTTCACTCCGGAACATGAAAATCGATGTGGGGAAGTTGAGGAAGTTGCTCTCTCAGAAGGTGAGGTCGACTTCATCCTCGCTCTAGACGAGGGAGGGACCTCTGAAGCGGAGTATGTTTGCAGTTCCCAGACGTACGAAGTAGACTTATATTCTGAATGTGAGGCCATAGCGAGGAGCCCCAAGTTCAAGTGGTTTTTTGACCAGATAGGGGTGAAGTAAGACACGAGGGTGTCCATCACGAGGAAAGTCTTGGAGGTAGTGCAGTAGTGGGGAGACCCTTCGCTAAATTGGCAGGGGCCAATCGGAAGGATGATTAAGATGTATACCTCTGAAGTGGTGTTTTCAGAAGCAGATAGGGTGGTGCCCTACTTCCACAACCGCCCGTTGTATGTCACAGCCATAATTAATGGAGTCTCATTTCCCAGGGCGTTGATGGATGGAGGAGCATCCATTAACATCATGCCCATCATTACATTATACGAAACAGGAATTGACCAGGAGAAGGTGGTTCCGGTACCGCTAGTAATTTCCGGATTCGACAACGCCGGAATGAAGTCTATTGGATACGTGAATGTGGGAATTAAGTTGGGAAATTTCACCTCCCACATCAAATTTCATGTTATTAACGCTAACACCAGCTACTAATTACTCATTGGAAGGGTATGAATGCACACTCATGGCGTAGTGCCTTCCACCTATCATCAATGCGTGAAGGCAAACATTAGAGGTACAGAGATAGTGATCAAGGCCACGCAGAGACCCTTCGCCGTTGAGGAGGCCCACCTGGTAGATGCTGCCTTCTACACCAAGTTAGATGAGGAAAGAAAGGTCTCTACAAGAAAACTAGTAGGAATCAAGGTAGCTGAGGGAAGGGTCCCGCAGAAGAAATCCGTTCATGACCGTCTAGGGGAGAGCATAATCCCCCATATGGCAAAAGGCAAGAGGAAAGCAGAGGAGGTAGCTAGACTCCCTCGAACTTGCAAGAAAGTGGTCTTGCCCGATGATAAAATCATCTACCGTTTATAACGGTCTGCGCGGGCGGTGTTCTGGGACGAGAGCATCGACCCGATGCCCGAGTGTTTTATTGTTGATGAATCCCATATTGTTGAGCATGTTGAAGAACCAGAAGAAGCGCCAGAGTGCATGCAAGACGGACCCAGAGAGCAGCTGCAGGAATTAGAGGAAATCAAGTTGGGGTTAGAAGAGGGCGAGAGTAGACCCATTCTAATTTCCAAGTGCATGGAACCAAAGCAGAAGGAAGAGCTCATTGAGCTACTTAAAGAGTTCACTGATGTATTTGCTTGGAAGTACGCGGAGATGCCAGGAATAGACGCAGAAGTGAGCTCTCATAGATTGAACATCCTTCCCAATGCCCTTTCGGTAAGGCAAGCCACATGCACATATAAAGTAGACCTTGATTTGAAAATAAAAGCTGAGGTGGAGAAGTTGTTAGCGGCAGGGTTCATCAAGCCTATTCAGCACTCCATATGGCTGTCCAGCATAGTGCCAGTGGAAAAGAAAGACAAGACCCAAATTAGAATCTGTGTAGATTTTCGCGACTTGAACAGTGCGTGTCCTAAGGATGAATTCCCACTACCCAGCATAGACAACTTAGTGGATTCCACTGCGGGACATGAGATGTATAGCTTCATGGACGGGTATGTTGGCTATAACCAGATTAAAATGGACCCCTCCGACGCAGAGAAGACTGCCTTCCGCACACCGTTAGGGAACTTTCACTATACAGTCATGCCCTTCGGATTGAAGAACGCTGGAGCCACATACCAGCGGACCATGATGGCAATTTTTCATGACTTGTTTCATGATATACTAGAATTCTATGTGGATGATCTGGTGGTGAAGTCTAGGAAAGAAAACAAGCATATTCAGGATCTTAGGAGAGTATTCGAAAGGTGTCGTCGGTATAAGATGAGAATGAACCCCTCAAAGTGTGCCTTTGAGGTTACTGCAGGGAAATTCTTAGGTTTTGTGGTAAATAGACAAGGGGTGCAAGTGGATGTAGAGAAGATGAAATCCATTGTGATGATGCCATCGCCCAAGAGTCAGAGACAACTTAAGAGCTTCCGGGGAAAGGTATCCTACCTGCAGAGGTTTATACCTGCGTTGGCAGAAGTAACTCATCCGTTCGCACCTCTACTAAAAGACAAAGCCAAGTGGGTTTGGGGAGAGAGGCAAGAGAGTGTGTTCGAGAAGATTAAATAAATCCTAGCCTCTCCGTCCACGATGATTCCCCCCGAAGTCGGAGCGCCGCTGCTTCTCTACCTCACTTATACAGAGAGGTCGATAGGGGCCCTCTTGGCGCAAGAGAAGGAAGGAGTGGAAAAGCCGGTCTACTACCTGTCAAGAGTAATATCAAAAACAGAATCGAGATACACCAGTGTTGAGAGGCACTTCCTGGCGCTGGTATTTGTAGCCCAGAAGTTGAGACACTATCTTATAGCCTTCACCATTCACATAGCCACCAAGTGTGATCCATCAAGTACCTCCTCACGTGGACTATACTCGTGCAGCAAGGTGGTTTTTGATCTTGTCATAATACGATCTAAAATGCGTAGTGCCTAAAGCCATTAATGGCCAGGCAGTAGCAGATCTGCTGGCCCACTTCTCGAGTGGGGTTTTCGAACCACCTAGTGAAGAGCTACCCGGAGAAAGTTTCCAAGCATGCATGGCGGAGGAGGTGAAGAAGTGGTTTATGGAGTTTGATGGTTCCAGTGCTCAAGGAATAGGTGGGGCCGGCGTCATACTGTCAGATGGGAAGGAGAAGATTACCCTCTCTTTCAAGTTAGATTTTAAATGCTCAAATAATGAAGCTGAGTACGAAGCCCTCATTCTAGGGATGTTGGAAGCACTCAGAAGAGGGATCAGGGTACTGTGTATACGAGGGGACTCCAATCTGGTAGTAAGGCAGGTCAATGGAGATTTTTCCCTTAAACATGCCAACTTAGCGCCGTACAGACACATCATCCAACGACTGCTGGTACAGTTCTTGGAAGTAACTGTGGAAAGGAAGGCGCGAACGATGAATAGGCACCCTGACGCGCTCGCCACCATAGCACAAAAGTTGGACATGGAGGAGTCAGAAGCAACCATCACAGTGAGGCAGAGAACGGTACCTACTACCGTAAAGTCCTTATTCCCAAGTAACGAGCCGGAAGATTGGAGGCGTCTGGTAGAGAAGCTACTTGAAACCAGGGAAAGGACAATGAAAATGTTAGAGTTAGCCAACTATCATGTGCTACAGGGAACTCTCTACTTCAAGAGTCCTGGAGGGTTTCTCGCAAGGTGCGTAGGGGAGAAAGAAGCCAAGGAGAGGTTAATAGAAATGCACCAGAAGCACTGTGGAGATACGAATATCCCCCTTTACAGACGACTGCAGCGAAGCGGGTATTTTTGGCCCGCCATGAGCATAGAAGCGTCCCGCTTGCAACAAAGTTGTTTAAAGTGCCAAGCTAATTGTGACCAGCCGACGGAGGCTAACTTCATAGAAGCCTTCGAAGATTGGATACAACCGTACCTAGCATATCTAAAAGATGGGGAGCTGCCCGCCGAGAGAGCGGATGAAATTTACCTTAGAAAAATGATAGCACGTTTCTACTTGGTCAAAGGAGAGTTATATAGGAAATGGTACAATGAGAAGGAGATAAGGTGCGTAGCCAAAGAGGAAGTGGAAAGGGTGCTGAAAGAAGCTCATGAGCCCTCCCACATGAGAGGCGCCAAGCTGTATGATCAACTGATGACGCTGGGATACTACTAGCCGACCATTGAGGCTGACTCCATTGGATATGTGAAAAAGTGTAGAGCATGCCAGGTGCATGGAAACATGGTGCACGCTCCCTCCGTCAGTCTACAAAGCGTGGCAGCCCATATCCCTTCCACACATGGGCGTTCGACCTGGTGGGAAAGATTTCCCCAGCATCTCACGGCAAGGCTTTTATCATTGTGGCTACAAAATTGTACACCAAATGGGCGGAGGCCATTCCTTTAAGGAGAGTCACCGACCAAGTGGTAACCCAGTTTATAAAGGAGTATATCATATGTAGATTTCGTATACCCAAAGTAATCCTAACGGATAATGGGAAGTAATTTGTACGCAAAGAGATGGTCCTTCTCACGGACAGGTATAAGATTGTGCATAATAGCTCAACCATATACTACCCCAAGGGCAATGGCCAAGAAGAAGCTACTAATAAGACCCTGATAAATATTTTGAAGAAAATGCTAGAAGATATGCCGGGAGCATGGGACGAGAAGTTGCATATGGTGTTATGGGCCTACCGTACTTCGAAAAGAAGTCCAACAGGGTTCACTCCCTTCTCTCTAGTATATGGGACCGAAGCTTTCCTACCAGTGGAACTGGCGGTACCTTCAGCCAAAATTTCTCTTAGCAATGGGCTCATCCCAGACCCAAGGCATGTGCAACTGGAGGCGCTGGACGAGCACAGAGACAAGGCGAGAGAGAATTTCAAAGTCTGCACTCAGCAACTGTCCAGGGCCTACGAAAACTTGGTTAAGCCTAGAGAATTCCAGGTGGGAGATTTAGTCCTGCGAGCATCAACTCACCATCTCCGTAGCATGTCGGTATTAAAATTCAAATCTAACTGGGAAGGCCCTTTTGTCGTCAGAGGAGTGGGGAAGTCGGGCTACTGCCAAATATTAGAACCAGAGAGTGATTGCCTCCAGTCCATCAACTGCAAGTGGATGAAGAGGTACTATGCTTAGTAACATCTAACAAGTTTTTTTTGTGTTTTGCATGTCTGTAATGGATTTCGAGGATTGCTCCTATACCAGAAAAGTTTTTTTTGTAATTTTTTTTAAGAGCAATACTACACTGTAAACAGCACACAAAGGTAAAGAAATGAAATAGCTTCACTTTTGATCATTGTTGACATTGCTTTGCTTGCTCATTTATACATACATATACACTCCCTATTAAGTTAAAAGAGAGTACAAAAAAAAAAGATCAGGAACTTTGCTCACTACACTTGGGAGGTAGGTCCATCCTAAGAGAAAGTATACTGAGCAAAGTCCCCCAGACATAAATTAATACAGTTTTTTTATAATAAAATCAGGCTTCTGGAAAGGGGCAGGGGTCACCCTCCTCTCCAACCTAGCCTCTACGACTATAAGCAGTAATGCGCAGGAATTACCCCACAGACAGGAGGGGCAACCCAAGAAAGTCACATGCCAACACCTCACAGCTACAAGAGGTGCATTTTCAAAAAATATATACAATATGATAATACATAACTTTTCATATCAATGCAAATACCCCGCAGTATACAGGGTAGCCACCAGTAGACTAAATGCTCACAGAAATTAGAGCAAATCATATAAAATAAACACCCACAGTATAAAGGGAGAACAAAGGAAAAAGAAAGTGCAGAAGAAACAAAGTGTCTCATACAAGAATGATAAGTGATGTACACATAGAATTCTGAGAACTACAAAGCAAGAAGTAGCCTATCTGCTAGAAACCACAAAAAATAAATCATCACGCGCGATGGCGCCAGCGTATGACGGACCAGCCTCCCGCAGAAACTCTTCCTCCAACCTGACGAATTTAGCCTCATCCTCCTCATCGTCAGACTCGAGTCTGGCAAGATTCACCTGCAGTAGGGCGATCTGATTCCGGATCCTCGTAACCTCAGAGTGCCGTTTCTCAACTCTAGACTGTCGGGAAGTGTGAAACCTCACTATCTTTCGAAAAGGAACACTCAGTAAGGAGATAACCCCTGCATCAAGCCAATCCAAACGAAAGTGATAGAACTGCTGTAAGTCGCGGAGGGCATCCAGGAATAGAAAAATAGAAGAGCTAGTCAGCTTAGCAGGGGAGATATCCAAGAACTCCTGAACATGGCTGGCAAGAGCCCTTAGGTTGAAGGTCGTAAGACTGTCAACCTGAAGTATACTTTAAGAAGTGAACGTCTCGGGATGGTGCTCCAAGATGAGATCCAAGAGCTGACGCTCATGTACCCTAAATCGGCCTGGTAACTCCTCACGCCATAGCCTACTAGAAATAGTCGCAGCATCCTCTGCTTCATCATCGCCATCGGAGTGGCGAGACCCCGCCTCAGAAGGAAGAAAAGAAGACTCCCCACCAGAATCAGCGTCACCGACCAAAGGAGTGAACCCAGAACTATGATCTCCCTCCACAGTGGCCCCACTACTAGTCTCCACAGTCATCGGAGTACTCTCATACACCTGGAAACAATGAGACAAGGGTGAAATGAGAATGCTTGCACAGTATACGCAAGAAGAAAAGAGGGGAATAGTAAAAAGAGAGGGTATGCCAGTCTAATACCTCTCTCGCAGTTGCCCCACTGCCAGACTCCACAGTCAACGGAGTACTCTCATACACCAGGAAATAATGAGACAAGGGTGAAATGAGAATGCTTGCACAGTATACGCAAGAACAAAATAGGGGAATAGTAAAAAGAGAGGGTATGCCAGTCTAATACCTCTCTCGCAGTTCCCCACTGCCAGACTCCACAGGCAACGGAGTACTCTCATGCACCTGGAAACAATGAGACAAGGGTGAAATGAGAATGCTTGCACAGTATATGCGATAAGAGAAGAGGGGAATAGTAAAAAGAGAGGGTATGCCAGTCTAATACCTTTCTCGCAGTTGCCCCACCGCCAGACTCCACAGTCAACGGAGTACTTTCATACATCTGGAAACAATAAAACAAAGGGGAAATGAGAACGCTTGCACAGTACACGCAAGAAGAAAAGAAAATAAAATAAAATAAAGGGAAAACTCTTGAGAAAACTCTTGGGATTCATGGTTAGTGAGAAATGGATAGAACCAGATCCTGCCAAACTGAAATCCATACTTAAGATTCCACCTCCCCGAATGGAGAAAAAAGTTCGTGGTTTCCTTAGAAAATTACAATACATCATCTGGTTCATCAGCCAGCTAACTTCCATCTGCAAACCTATCTTCAAACTCCCCCGAAAGGATTTGAACAAAGTTTGGAATGAGGCCCTTCAAGAAGCTTTTAACCGAGTCAAATAATTTCTGACCCAACCTCCGGTACTCATGCCACCCCAGCCTGGTCTCCCCTTACTCCTATACCTAACCATAATCGACACTACAGTTGGGGCTTGAAGACTCCTGCAAAAAAGTGTCATCTATTAAGCCAGTCACAAATTGGCCGGATATGAAGTCAACTACACTTCTTTGGGGAAGTCATGTGTCGCATTTGTTTGGGTTACCCAAAACTTACAACACTACATGATCGACTTCCCCATTAAACTGGTATCCCGAATGGACCCCATCAAGTACCTACTTGAGAAACCCTCCTTATCTAGTCGAATGGCTCGGTGGTTGATGCTCATATTTGAGTTTGATATCGTGTATGTCACACAGAAAGCCATGAAAGGTAGAGCCATCTCTGAAAACCTCGCTGACTACCCCACAGAAGAAGCTGATGACTAGATCTACGAATCTCAGATGAAAACATCCTCTGTGCTGCTCAAGACGACCTCCGATGGCAAGTGTTATTTGATAGCGTTGTCAATAAAAAGGGATATGGCATTGGGATACTTCTGATCACCCTAGATGTCTCCCACACTCCCATCGCCATCAAATTGGATTTCTCGTGCACTAATAACATGGCTGAATACGAGGCGTGTACGGTAGGCCTCAAAGTTTCTCTTAAGAAAATGTATTCAATGCCTAAATGTATACTGGGATTCTTCCCTCATCATTGGTCAAGTGCTCAGAAAATGGAAATTCAAGGATGAGAAACTCCAACCCTTCCATGCCAACTTAGAACAACTAGCCTCTCAATTCCAAGACATCACCTTCCATTACCTACCTCGAGAAAAAAATAACCTAGCCGATGCCCTTGCTACCCTAGCCTCCATGGTCGACATGCTTAAAGGAATAACAATGGCCCCCTTCCTAGTTCAAAACAAAGATAAACCAACCCATTGCTACCACATTGAGCTCATCACCAAAAAAGATCCTGAGCTAGCCAATTACTGATATTATGATATTTGGGACCTCCTTAAGCATGGGAGTTATCCCATGGGTTTCAACAAGAAAGACCGGGCAACCCTCCAATGACTGACCACCCAGTACATCATCTGTCACAAAGTACTATTTAAGAGAAACTTCGATGGAACCCATCTACACTGCATCGCAGGTGCTAACATTGAAAAGGTAATCCAAATAATCCAGAGTGAAGAATGCGGGCCCCACATGAACAGTCACATGTTTGCCAAGAAGATCATCCAATAAGGCTACTAATGGACCACCATGATCCTGGATTGCACCTCCTATATTCGAAAATGCCTCAAATGATAATAGTTTTCCAACCTTCAACACCTACCTCCATGTGAATTGTACAACATGACTTCTCCCTAGCCGTTCTTCAACTGGGGCATCGACATCATAGGGAAAGTTACACCCAAGGCTTCCAACATGCATGAATTCATCCTAGTCACCATTGATTACTTTACCAAATGAGTTTAAACTGAGTCATATGAAGTTCTGAACGCCAAGAAAGTGGCCAAATTCATCAAGGAAAATATCATCTGCCGATATGGGGTTCCATATGAGCTAGTGTCAAATAACGGGTTGCATTTCGTGGCAGAAGTAAAAAAAGTGGTCAATGAGTATGGGATCCATAGACACAAATTGTCTCCCTACCGACCTCAAACCAACGATGCAGTTGAGGCCGCCAATAAGAACCTCAAAGTCATCATCAGTAAGATGACCAAAAGTTGTCGAGATTGGGCTGACCGAATTCCTTACGCCCTTTGGGGCTATCTAACCTCAATCCGAACCTCTACTGGGGCTACCCCTTACTCTCTAGTCTACAGTATAGAAGCAGTCCTACCCGTGGAGATGGAAATACCCTCATTGCACGTTATGCTTGAAAGCAAGATCAGCGAAAAAGGCTGGTACCAAAGCTATCTGGACGATATGAGCCTCCTAAACGAAAGGAGACTGAAAGCACTATATCACATACAAGGGTACCATCGCCGAAAAACGCATTCATTTAATAAGAAAGTCAAGGACCACAACATACGAAAAGGGTATTTAACCCTCAAAGAAATAGTAGAGCCTATCTGGGACCCCAGAGGGAAATTCAAGCCCAATTGGAGAGGCCCACACATTATCAAGAAGATCTTGTCCGGCGGTGCCGCCATGCTCACCGACTTAGATGGAGAAGAGATGGCTCGTCCAGTCAACCTGGATTATCTCAATAAGTTCTACCCCTAGTACGAAATCTCGGTGCGCTACGACTCTTCTCATCTCCCTTATATTCTAAAAAAAATAAAAAATAAAATAAAATAAAATTCTTCATTTCCCTTTACCCAGAAATACGTGGGCCTGATCCTCTACAATAACCATTTTCAAAAAAATTAAAAAAATTTCAAAAACCCCGAGAGGTACGTAGTCAGCTGATACATCTTACATGAGCACGACCCTTTCTTTTTTACAAAAAAATCATTCTTTTCTCATCTCCGAGAATGATAGTTCATTCTAACATATATTTGAACAAAAGGATTATACATGCCTTATCGATCGGTATAGATAATTCAAAATACAAAATTCATCAAAAGGAACAACTAGATGATCAAAAACTTATTTATTTCACTAATAAGAAATTACGGTACAATTACATAAGAAAAGGAACGGATAACTCCCTTCCCCCTACCTTCCTAGAAATCCAAATAAAATCCCCAAATTTATTCCCCATTACAAAAAACAAACTCTCCAAGTGTCCTACCCACAGCTACCAGAGGAAACCGCTCCATCATCGTCATCTACATCCTGGGATCCCTAAGATTACCCTACCTGAATGGAGTGCCGCAGACGCTCCACGAACCGATAAGCTCAAACCAGCCTAAAAAAACTACAACACCTCCCTCCATGGTATTAGATAAGATAAGCCACCTTTGCCCAATCTCTACTGCCAATATCTTGCTGACCAATCTTCTCCAAAACCACTTCATATAATCCCCAGGGATGTGACAAACTCTCCCAACAGACTGAGAGGGACGGGATGACGGACGCCGAATCTCCCATAAAGAGCCAAGCCGCATGCACAGACGCTCTGTCAAATCTTTTACCGAAAAGAAATCTAGTGTTCGAGGTGGCACGACCTTCTCCCATCCAAATTGGCGCAAAACACACTAAGGGAAATAGAAAGCGGTTTGTCTAAGACCAACTAGCTGGATGTACGAGTATTCCCCCAACTCCAGAATAGGCAACAACTGTCCCCACCAAGGCACTGACCAGTACAGATCTAGATCTCCATGCTCCACAAACCATTTCTCCCAGCTCTCGATATCCAGACCAACACTGATTAAATGGCACAAAAAGAAGTTGGGTACAACCGAGAAAGGATATTTCAGAAGATTCACTATGCTGAATCTTTTAGACAACCACATGAATAGCATCACAGGGCTACCCCTCAGAAAGTCATAACGACCTTCTCGCTAGGTGTCCAGGCCATTCAGAGTCTCTGCAAGTATCACCGTTGTAGAATTGCGATGGTAGGACATCCATGAAGTAATAGCTGCAAGTTATGGGTCCACCAGTAGCTCCTCGATCACCAGAAGTAATTTTGAAACTAATCCAGAACGATGAATCCGACATATACAGCATCACCAATCTCCTGCAAATGCACGGACTGCAACACCTCCGAAAGAGAAATCATTCCTCAAGTAAGCAGGGATCTACCCGCTGAGGGTGAGACACGGAGAAGTCCAACCAACAACTCCTGAGGAGATCGGGAAAATTCAGGCATAGCAGCCGCCACACTAGGATTTACTCCCAACATGGCAAAAAATTCCTCATAAGTTGGAAAGACTTCTTCCAAGAAAAAAATAGAATACATGGTCTTCGGGGTACCAAAATTGTACCGCCGCCATCAGCATGTTCCACTCTATGGTCCGATTATGCCATAAAGAGACTCGACGCATGTTAAAAGCATCATAGTCGACGTTGTAGGAGCAAATCGCCTCCAAAGTCTCGAGGTAGTTGGCAAACTCAACACTACCAGGGAGAGCCATCGCACAGAACAAGAAAGTAGGAATGCGAAGGTGTGATGAAAACACTCCACCCTTACCCCTTTTTATACTTGAAAACCCTCACAAAAGACATAACCCCTGTAAAAAATCATAGGGAACCCTACCCCACAAGGTACCAAAGGCTGAAGAGGGTAACAGTCAATGCTTTGAAATGATGGGACTGGATTGACCTGCAGATAGGCAGGACAAGGTGCTTGCCAATCGACAACTCCCTACTTTTGGAAATTTCCCTTTTTCCTTTTTTGTCAAATTCAAAAATCTCAATAAAAATAAATCGATATTCTCAATAGAATTTCAAAAATCCCCTTTCCATCTTTATATAATTTCTCATTATGAATAAAACTTTCTTTCAAACTTCCAAAAATATTTTACGGTCTCAGTAGCAAAGTAAAAAGAGCATGTGCATGCATTCATTCATCATTAATAGAAGATAATAAAAAAAACTTCATTTCACTGCATAGATATTTCTCCATGTTACATCAATCTTACAGGAAATAAAGAAAAGCAGAAAATAACGGGACTCAGCCTGAACCCACATTCTCTCTCTCTCTCTCTCTCTCTCTCTCTCTCTCTCTCTCTCTCTCTCACTCACTTAAACTTCCCCCTCTCTCTCCTAAGAGCTTCCACTCATGAGACGCGTTCTCTTTCCCCTGCGGAGAGATGATGCACCACCGTTACTCGAACCAGAATCCTCCCCAGATGAGGCCAACGACACCAAGTAAGAAGGAATAGGAACCGCATCCCGAATATGGGCGATCGTCGAAGATATTTAGTCTCTAATATCCCTCAGCCAAGTGGTGGACACCCTGACTTGCTACAAGAAAAGGAAAAATCAGTATCAAACAGAAAAGATCAAAAGAAACCAAAAATAAGGAAAAGAGAAGAACAAAAAGATGTACCAAAGGACAAAAAACCTCCTCTGTCAAGCCCAACTCCTCCGAGTCCACGCATGAGGACTCAAACGTCGCCAGGCAAGGAACTGCAAGTATTGCGATGCAAGTATGAAAGATATTTATCCCTCTATCTATAAAAGTAATTGGCGCGCGCAGTGAATGAGAGATCTAACTTTGGGATTGCCTAATATAACTTCTCAGTGTCTTGCATGTGGGGCCAAAGATATTAGAGATTGTGATGGTTACTTTGGATTTTTTAGATTTTTGTACACGACAATGTATATGTATTTTAAATCAAAATTTATACATATTTTGAATAAAATATGCCATGATGTATTTTTCTATCTCCAAAATTAATTGTGGTCCGTGCCAGCGGCATTTATTTATCGTTGTATGTATGTTAAAGTGTTGTTTTGTGGCGTGTGCTTTGATTTTTTTGCGTGTACTTTTGGATTTTGCATGCACTTTGGGATTTTTGCGTGTACTTTAGGATTTTTTCTTTATTTTTTCAAAGTACTCGTAAAATTCACAAAGTACACGCACATTGAAATTGAATTGTTTCAATCCAATATGCGTGTACTATTATGTATTATGAGTGTACTTTTTTATATTGTTGTGTTATTGTTTAGGAATCATACCATCAAACATGTTCAACTACAAAACTCCTGCTTGCACCTTCGAAGATCTTAATAATACAAAACCTTTCACATTGACATTCAATAGTACTAATGACGAAGAAATTCATTTTCTCCTTCGCATGAATGATAAAGATAAATGGTTACTTGGTTTCTACAACTACTATGAAGACATTAAGTGTACTTTTATTGTGCAACAACTTCAAGTAACTGAATCGAAAGCGAAGGATTTAGCTAAATGAATTGAGCAGTATTGCTTAACGGGTTTCGATAATGTTGGCGCTTTTAGCATGAAGTTGTTGTATCACTTCTTTTCTGAATATGTAAGGAAGAGAGAATCTTAGTTTTTGACTTGTCGAACAACCTCTGTTAGGTATTACCATGAAATGGACGATATATATTACCACTTTTAGCATGTAATTGGTTGAGACTTGTATGAATTTTTTGTGAGAATATTGCACGTACTTTTGTTAAATAAGCTTGTATTTTATTGTTTTAGTATATGTTTTATTCTGATTCGCATGTATTTTTTTTTTACATATCATTATTATTTAGTAATTTAAATTTTGTTTATAGATTAATAGAAGGGGGATGAAGATGAAGGCAAGGAAAGGAAAGAAAAAAAAAAGAGCAGTTCTGAAGATAGTTCTTCATCCAATTCTAGTTCTAGTTATAGTGTGGCATTGAAACCTACACATGCTACAAAGAAGAATGACCAGTATCGATAAAATGTTGTTACCTTTCTTCATGATTTTGGTCAGATTAAAGAGATTATAAATAATTTCTTCAAGCTGTACAATGAAGAAAGGTAACAACAACAATAAATAATGTATTCTGGGAGCTTTTCAATGCCTACTACATTGGGGGAACAGTAGAAGTTGACCACAAGAAGACCAATAAAAATATTTGATCAATTATCAAGCTGTACAATAAGGAAAACAAAAGTTTCCATATGAAGAGTAGGATTAAAATAATGCCAATAGGTATAAGTGAAATATTTGGCATACTAATGGTTGAGGGGAGAAAATTATTAGAACTGAAAAAGAGACTGACTATGTCTCAAAGACCTGCATTTCTTGCACGATACTTCAAAAAGAAAAAGAAATTCAGATATATTGACGGGTTTGAAGAAATCAGTCGAGTTGGACACAGATGAAGGCATTGTCGATTTTGTAAAACTTGTTTGTCTCCACTTCTTGACCATGTTGTTTTGCTCCAACTCAAACTTCACACTAACGGATTTTTTTGTAAAATACATCAACATTATTGATGAAATGAATGGATATGGTTGGGCATCTGTTGTGCACGAGTTTCTCATTAATTCACTTGACAAAACAACAAGTTCAAAACCTAGCACAACAAGTGGATGTGTCATTTCCCTACTGGTGAGCAAAACTACATCCTGATATTTATAAATATACAAACCAATAATCACGTGTACTTTGTAAAAATCACGTGTACTATTAAAGTACACATGATATTTAAACCAATTCATGCGTGTACTTTATAAATATCATGTGTATTTTGAAAATACATGTGATATAACAAGCGTATTTTAAAATTACACGTGTATTTTACACAGTACACGTTTACTATGTCTTGTAAATATAACAAGTGTACTTTATAAAGTACACGTGTACTTTGTAAAAATCACGCGTACTTTCAAAGTACACTTGTTATATGTTTTTTAAATATAACAAGTGTACTTTATAGAGTACACATGAACTTATATTGACAAAGTACATGTTTACTTTATAAAAATCACGTGTACTTTCAATTATGAATAACTAGGTAGTACAATTATTAATATCATTTTATTTTTTGCATGATCACAGTATTGGGCATGTGAGAAATTGAATATTATTCCTCCTGTTGAAAAATTTAAAGATAAGACGCCAAAATTCTTGAGGTGAAAATTGTCTTCTTTGAGAGATTGGTTTGCGGCGAATGACATCGCAATAGAAAATTTGAAGGAGTCCATAAATAAACCAACTTGTAAGGACAGTTCTATACAAAGGGAATCTCAGTTTGAAGGGCCTGGTTACTCTTTGAACACTTTTACAGGAAGTCCTATACATGCTGATTCATCATCAGAAAAAGTTGCTGAAGATTTTAATAACAAAGAGTTTTCATCATGTTGGTATATTCCCCTTAAAAACATTGTAAATCTAAAGAAAAAGCAGGAAAATGATCAGCCAAAGGGAATTGTTAAACCAACAGATGCTGAAATGCTTGAGAAGGTTAATTTGGAGGAACAAATTGCTAGTTTGAAAACAAAATTATTAGAAAAAAATAACCAACTATCTAAAGCAGTTGAAGACCTTGATTGGGCACAAAAAAAAGTGGCCTTTTTAGAGGTGGAGAGTGCCAACCTTACCATTGTGAATGTACAGTAGCAGGTAGATAGTAATTCACTTTTGGAAGCTCAAGACGAAATAAAAAAGTTAAAGGTGGAGAATTCCAACCTTTTGAAAGAAAAAGAGTTAATAAATAAGTTGGAGGTGGAAAATGCCTAACTTGTCTTGTTAAACAATTCTTTGAAAGAAAAGCTTGATCAAGCCACGATGAATGACTCAGATAGAATTAAACAACTTGATGAGTTATTGAGAAAATAGGTTGAAATATCCAGAATTTTGGTACAAAAAAATGCATATCTGTCTGACACTAATGAAAATCTCAAAAATAAGTTTGAAGATGTAACGTAAAAATTGAGAGATGGAGATGTAGAAAATGGGAAATTGTTGCTGGATCTTCAGCAGTCAGAATTTAAAAGAGATGAACAGGTAATTTTGATTAAAATACTGTTGTATCATTTTTCTATAGAGTATAAATAGTAATTTTATGAACAAAGTACACGCATATCACCCAAAAGTACACGTGGAATTACTTTTACATTTACTTGTATATTGAAAATTTTCACATGTACTTTGGTTTTCTTTTCAAATAATGAATGTACACGTATATTTTGATAAAGTACACACACATTTTTGTTTATTATCATTGATGTTTATTGCATGTTCAATATTTAAACATGATGTTTTCTTTTCACCAGGAAGCAGGAAATAATAATCTCAAGAAGAAGATAGAAGATTTGTCATCCTCATTATCTAAAAAGGATGAAGAATTAAATTCAATTAATAACTCAATGGTTTTGACAATCCAGGAAAGAGTTGACATGAAGCTGAAGATTGATGAACACTTTGTATATTCACATCCTATTCATGGTTTGTCAAAAGGAGATGAACACAATAAGGCTTCTAATGTCACATTTAAAAGAAAAAAGGGCAGAACAAATGCAACACATGAAGTGTACCTGAAAATCTACAAGTGTTCAAAATACCTTCAAGAAGATGCCCAGAATAAATTGAAACAATATTTGATGGAGGAGAAGGCTACAGGGTAAATATTCTAATTGTTTATTTTTTTATTGAACTTTATGCATGTACTTTATAAAGTACACGTGTAATTTATAAAGTACATGCAGATCTTTTTGAAGTACACGCATTTTTGCATCTAACTTTATGCGTGTACTTTATAAAGTACACACATATTCATAAAGTACATAGATTTGTTTATCTAACTTTATGCGTGTACTTTATTAAGTACAACCATTTCATAAAGTACACGCTTATTTTTATGAAGTACACGCATTTTTGTATTGAACTTTATGCATGTAGGTAATAAAGTACACGCATAAAGATAAAATACATGCATATCATTATATGATCATAGATTATATACATGTTTCGATTATTCTTCTAACGTTATTTTCTGTATTAAAATTCATTAATTATCTCTTTATGATGGAGGATGCATTCATTTGCGGGGATGATATTGAGGAATTGCTGAAAGGCGAAGAAATATCGAACCAGATAATTCAATGCTTTTCCTTGTTATTAGAGACAAAAATGAAGAACAATGGGCTTCGACCTTCGCACTCTTTTAACTTATATGCTTGGGTAAGGAAAATAAAACCTAAAGTATTTCCCATCATTTTAAAATATATATTATCATAGTTATCTTACTAACAAATCTATTACTTGTAATAGGAGTCTGTTCGAAAAAATGATCATGAAATGCAGAAACAACAGATAGAAAAACACATTATACAATCTTTTGGAATTTTTGATATTCTTTTCATTCCCATGAGACACTCAATTGGAGGAGGTGATGCATGCCATTTTACATTATTAGTTATCTACAAAGAAATAAACAAAGTTATCCATATGGACTCTTTTCGCCCGTTGGAAATAAATCAATCCTCATTATGCTACAATGAGGCCAATAAAATGGTTACGCCCTAAACTTATTTACATTACATGGACTTTTGTATTTTACATACTCACGATTTCTCCTCTTAACAGTTTTCTGTTTTCAAAGAAAATTTGTACAAATTGAAGGCCGAAGCACCACTAATAAGTCAAAAAGGTATAATAACAAGATCCTTTGAAGGGATGAAATTCGAAGATGCACTATCCAATGAAGAAAAAAAAACACTAGTCTAGCTCTTGAGTCATGATGTAAATTTTAAACTACTCAAAGATAATGAATGCGCAAGACAAAATAATGGGTAAGATCAAACAATCTTGAATAAGTTACATTTCAACAAATTTCATTCGCATTATGCTAACTAATTTATTTGTTTTATTTTAATTTCAGTGTTGACTGTGGAATGCATTATATATACTACACAAATCAAATTTCCATATAAAATGCTCTCAAAACATCATTTGAAGATGACAAAATTCTCCAACAGAGATCATATATATCTAATGAATTTTTATTCAAAATTTGTTAATAGGAGGAAATTATAAAGTTTATTTCTGTATATATATATTTTTTTATTCAACGTAATTCCATATAATTTCTAGTATATTAAGTGTAAACTGGATGTCACGTGTACATAGTAATGAAATGCATGTACTTTGAGGTCTGTTTTTTTTATTTGCATTAGAATCCAAAAGTACATGCAATAGATAAAACAATACACGTGAATTTATAATGACATATATCAGTACACTGATTCTATGATGAACTCTGAAAATGGTGCCTCTGGCACGGACCAATTAACACGTAGGCTATATAAGAGAATAAATATATTTGTAGTGATAAGTTACACAAATCTAAATTATAAACATATTATGATTGTTTCATTTGACAATAACTAAGAAAGAATCACAAAGTACATGCAATGAGGTCAAATATTATGCGTGTACTTTAGAACATAACACTTTGTATTAAGTTTTTTTTGAAATTTTTTCATAACAAATGATTGCAATTTTTTTCTGTATATACATATTTTTTATTCAATGTAGTTCCACATAATTTCTAGTAAAAAAATTGTGCCCCTGACGCGGACCACTCAACACGTAGGAATAAAACTATTGCATATACTTATTCAGCAGGACACAATAACCAAAAATAAATTATTAAGCTCAAATACTCACTATCCAAACTACTTCTAGTCAAAGAAATAAATAACTTTAACTTTTTGTAAAAAATAGTAGTATTTGTTCCTTTCTTAACCATTACATCTAGGGTAAATATTACCTACTGAGTATTCCAGCAGAAAAGTTGCGAGCTACTCTTGAAAAAGATGAAAGAAATAAAAAAAAAAAAGGGAAATTAAGGGAAATATTTCCTCATATGAAACTCCCTTTGAGCAGTTTCAAACATATGTGAGGGAAGGCTACTCTGGACTTCCACCCAATCCCATAAATTTATTTGATGTGGATGAGGATCTTCCTACAACACATGAAGACCTCATGTATTTCTATAGACAATAAGTTATATTGAAAATCGCCAAGATGAAGGAGAAGAAGGGACACCATAAAGGCCTTATAGCGATCATAGAAGAAGAAATTTGAGTATGCTCGAATTTAATTGACTCTCTTCTTGACACCATGATGCCTTTAGCAGCTTTCCCTAATAGAAGCCTTATTTATTTTTTCCAGCTTTTGTTATGTGAAAAAAGTGTAATTTATTTTTCTATTTTAATAAAAAATTATTTCTTTCATGCATGTATTGGCACTTATATCATACACCAAAATCTACACAATATAGTGTTGTCTCAAACCATGACATAGAGTAAACATGTAAAGTACACGCAAACATAGTAAAGTACATGTGAACATGTATTGTCACTTATATCATACACCAAAACCTACATAATATAGTGATGTCTCAAACCATGATATAGAGTAAACATGTAAAGTACACGCAAATATAGTAAAGTACATGTGAACATTAGGAAAAATGATCACGTGTATTTTACTAAAAATGCGTGTACTTTTCGGAACTACAACACACACATAAAAAAAGAACTAACCACATTGTATTTTCAAAAATGTAAACATTAATATTACATTCATTTATTGTAAAAAAATTATTATGTCAAAATATGAGTATATTGTCAAAATATGATTCTATCTATTCCAAATTATAATACATGCAAGTTTTTATAAAGCACAAGCACAAGGTATTGTCCCAAACCATTAAATAAATGCATGTACTTTATATATTATACGTGTACTTTATAAAGTACACGCATAATATATAAAGTACATGCATATTGGAATACTCGTGTAATATTTCCGTTGGCACGGACCATAATACACATAGGAATTTAATAATATGAGTGACCTAATTGCTTTTTATAAAGTACAAGCACATTGTAATGTCCAAAACTATTTTCTAAATAGTACATGCATTTATATACGTGTACTTTGTAAAATTACATGTAGAATACATAAAGTACACTTATATTGAATTAGATTTTGGTCATATCAATATGCATGTACTTTATACAAACATGCGTGTACTCTATGCAGATTCCATTCCAAAACAAATAATACAGAAATGAACACTCAACAATAAAAATTACAATAATTTATTCAAATGTGAATGTTCATTGATTTTATTTAAAACTAATGTTACAATATGAATTGAATAATATTAAGAGGAATCAAATTGGTTCTTTACATGTGGATCGGTAATGAGTTGTTTTATTACACCTAGAGCAAGTTACTTCTCTTATTATGACATCCCCAACATATTTTATTCTCTTATTTCTTGGCCTCCCTATCCGTCTCTTTGTTAATGGAGGAAGGATTACTGGATTTTCAGGAAATGAAATCTATAGGGACATCAAATCAGGATGAGGAATTATAGGTGATGAGTATGATTTCTTGTAGAAAAAAACATATAATAATCCTCAATATGATCATAAATACTTCCACCTATCTTCCTTACGACAAAAACAGCTTGAGAACATGGAAAAATCGTAGTTGACAACTCTTATAAGAGCAAATTCCTTTTTCTAAGGCAACCATGGCCCGCATATTTGCATGAACTTTGAATACATGTGTACTCGAGCGGCTAATATTCCAATTTATCCCTTTATTACAATTTACAGTCAGTATTTTATCAAAATGAGGACACAACTCCTTTGACCATGTTTCAGATTCAACAAGTTTGATTGCACTGAAATTCATAATTTTGATCATTATTTTATCCATCATATTAATTATCGGTAAATGCCTTTCCTCTAGGATCCAAGAGTTGAATGATTCTGCAACACTTGATGCCATGTCACCATAACACTTACCGGTGAAATATGCACAAGACCAATTCTCCGGATGTAAATTGTCAAGAAAATCAGAGACATCAAATCCACCTTCCTTCTTCAAGGCATTAATAATCATCTGAAATTCATCAACTATTACAACATATGCATAACGCATAAAATCTTGAACAATGCTTCTTTCATAAGTTGGTAGTACCCCATATTTTATTCTTTATATTTCCTTGTAAATAATGTATACAATATCAATGTGCAGAAATTGGAAAAACCTTAGACACACTTTCAACAAGACCATTGTTCTGATCAGATATGAATGTGATGTTTCGATCTTGATGAGCTATTGCATCTCGCAAATTAATGAGAAACAACATCCAATTATTCTCTGTCTTTGAATCAACAACTGCATATAAAAGAGGATGAAGGCCTGAAATTATAATAACATATATTAGTACAAACAAATTCTACGATGAACTATGAAAATGGTGTCGCTGGCGTGGACTAATAAACACATAGGCTATACAAGAGAATAAATATATTTGTAGTGATAGGTTACACAAATCTAGATTATAAACATATTATGATTGTTTCATTTGACAATAACAAGGAAAGAATCACAAAGTAAATTCAACACATGACAATGTAAACATTAATTGTAAACAGGATGTCACGTGTACATAGTAATGAAATGCGTGTACTTTACAACATATCCAAAAGTACACGCATGGCATCACAGAGTACACGTGAATATATGCGTGTACTTTGGGAATTATGCGTGTACTTTGAGGTTTGTTTCTTTATTTGCATTAAAATTTTGAAGTACACGTAATAGATAAAATAGTAAACGTGGATTTATAATGACATATATCAACACACAGATTCTATGATGAACTCTTACAATAGTTCTGCTGGTGCGGACAAAAAAACACGTAGGCTATATAAGAGAATAAATATATTTGTAGTGATAGGTTACACAAATGTAAATTATAAACATATTATGATTGTTTCATTTGACAATAACAAAGAAAAAATCACAAAGCACATGCAAAACATTACAATGTAAACATTAAGTGTAAACAGAATGTCACGTGTACATAGTAATAAAATGCATGTACTTTACAAGAAATCCAAAAGTACACGCATTACATCATAGAGTACACGTGACATATAATATAAATTCACGTGTATAATTTTATCTATTGTGTGTACTTTGAGATTCTAATGCAAATAAAGAAACAAACCTCAAAGTAAGCGCGTAATTCCCAAAGTGCACGCATATATTCACATGTTCTCTCTGATTTCATGCGTGTACTATATTTTCTAATTGAAAAAACATACAAAGGATTAAAAAATAAAGGCATAATATTGTCAAGTAGACTTTAATGCTTTACATTTACCATTGTTCCCATTCCTTGCACTTGCCGACAAAATCGTTCCATGGTACCTGTTCTTCAAAAAGGCACAATCAACAAACAAAATAGGCCTGCAGTACTGGAATTCATTAATGGATCCTATAAATATTATAAAAATTTTTTTGAATAATTTGCTCTCTAGTTCGACGTCAAGAATGAAATGTGATCCTAGATTATATTGCAATAGAAGTTCCCTATAATCATTGATTAATGCATATGAAACTTTCTCATCACCATGCAACTCAGCATCAACCATCTCTTTGCCACGCCATGCATGATTATAACCTATATCAAGACCGTAGTTCTTCTTCATATCTCTAACTACATCAATTGGTCTCAACAATGGTTTATCCTTTAACTCATCAGCAAGCAATGTAGAAACCAATTTGGAGTCCATTATTTTACTTAATGGACTACGATATACACTCCTACAAGTATGCTCATTGTTCAGACTTCTTATATAAAAGTAAGCATGAATTCGCCACATGCAATTCTCAATATTCCTTTTAGAACACTCTGCTGTCACCCGAGTTTTATCATTCTTCAAATATGTATACTTGAAACCAACCTCAATAGCATACTTTCTCAACTTATCATGAAAATCAACCATCGCTCCTTTGAAACATTGCTCTTCATGACTAATATATGTATTACAATCACTCGAGAGATAAACTTTTGACATACTCAGCTCCACACCTCCAATATAAACATCATTTTCAACACCACTACTAATATCAATCATAGCAGATGATGATATATAGTCTACGCTTTCTCTACTCGTACCACTGCATTCAAACCTATCACGACTTGTATAACTATGGTCAACCCGATCATAACTTCTATAGGTGCATTCTAACCATTCATGAATTGTACTAATGGAAAAAGCTGCTAAATCAAGGACATATATCCAAATAAAATCATCATTCAGAATCATTTGAGATCGCACATACAACGAACACCTTTATCACAAAGCAACATGAATCGACTTTCATCATCAAAGCCATATTTCATTCGAAAAAGATCCAGCTTTCAAATCCATAAACCTACTACGTGACTCATTGCATAAGAAATATAATGAGATGTCTTCAAAATTTTCAATGCATGCCATATTAACCAAATAACAACACCTAGCAAGCTGACAACTTTCCTGCATTATATTAAAAAAAAATGGTTTTGTTAAAGTTCAATTTTAATTAATGCCGTTGGCGCAAACCAATAAATACGTGACCAATAAAGACATGACTATTCTATTAAACATGACTCAACACTAACAAAGTAAATGCACATCAACATTCTGAAGAATTAATATAAAAAAATAAAATGAAAATTAATCAATAGAAAATTACGTGTACATTAGATCAAATTGCGTGTACTTTACTGCAATTTTCTGCTCAGGTATATACATAGTATTTTACTATTGTAAAACATCAAAATTGGTCAATGCCACTGGTGCGGACCAACAAACACATGCCCATCTAACACATGAGAACTCTATTATGTAATGAGTCAAAAGTAACAAAGTAAATACACATTAACATTATTCCAAATTAATGTAAAAAGAAAAAATGAGACAAAATCAATTCCAAAATTCACGTGTACTTTACATCAAATTATGTGTACTTTACTGCAATGATCATTTGAGTTATATTCATGAACAACTTATATATACTTAAAGTATACACACACATGAACACACAATCAAAACATATAAATACACAACGTGTTACAAAATCAAAACACAAGTCAATATATATTCATATAAAATTAAAATACAAGTATAAAGACACACAACCAAATCATTCATTCAATGTTCGAGTTAATTCAACACATGATTTGCACAATTAGAATGATTTGATTAAATGAAAAAAATACATCAAGCTATTATAATTGATCAACATGCAAAATATTTCTTCATAACAAGTATAAACCTACAAATGATTGAATAAATGCAAAGGAAAATCTATGTTAAACAACCAAGGATTGATTTCTTTGAATAAATAGATAAATTTTTCTTTGACGGAACATAGCTCGTTGAACAAAAGTGAAAAGAAATCATAATAACCTAAGTTAATGGAGAGAACGAGCCTGTTTGACAGAAGCAGAATGAAGAAATAGAAGGACTTGCTTATTGGAAATGCTGTCAATCGGTGATTAGGTCAATAATAACAAAATGAACGGCATGTCGGAAAAGGTATTTATATGGACCTAATGGTTTAAAAAAAAAATTACTCGATTAAAACCTATATTTTTTACTCTATATTTTCACTTTTACTTCAAGCAATTTGACTACATCCTTCCAAATTAATAAACCAAAGGGGTCCCAATGGTTACCAAGACTTTTCTCTCTAGGAGGCTTGAGTTTGTGGCAAAAAAAATTAAATAAAAAATAAATAATAAGACCATTCAAATTTGAAACAAGCTTGTTTCCAAATTGAATTCAGTTATGAGAAGTAAGATTGATTGAAAATCTTTCCATTATCAATTTTTATGGACTAGACTTATAAGTGGGTCTTATTCTTAACACTCAAATTTTTCATTTAATTAACGATCACCCCACTAACTAGCTAGCATAAATAGCAAAATTATTGATTTATCCTCAATTTAAGATACTATCCAATTCTATCACATTCTTTCATTTCACTGTCATTTTCTTCATAACAAATCTCTCTCTCTCTCTCTCTCTCTCACACACACACACACACACACACAAACACACACATAGAGAGAAAGTGAGATGAAAACCATTCCAATAGAATGGTTTTCGTCTCCCCAAACTGGTACCATCGTACATTACATCCTCCATATACTAGTTGTACATTTTGTTTAGATCACCTGTGCTCATAATCTTGCATCCCGCCAAAAGTAATATTTAAGCTCAAGTATGTCAAGTCCAGCCCCCAAAAGTAAAATGTAATGTGTCGATTGTTGCAATCTAAAGTCTTTAATGAAGTGTAGAATAAGAAAAAAACTTCATTACTAAAACTAATAGTAATCTGCAAACACTATACAAACAATCAAGCATCCTCTTACTATCTATCTATTTATCTTCTTTTACATTAATGCCTTCATTCCAACATCATTCCCAAGTAGAGTAGCACACGAATCTACATCGGACAAAGAATTATCAACTTTCCAATCAATCACTTCTGCATCCCAGTGCATCACTAACTTCTACATTACTTTCACTTAACAATCTATCGTCCTTAACTTCAGTATCATTTAAAGGGTAAAAATATTTGTATACAGTTTCTACACTATCAACTACAATAGTATCTCAATTAAATTACCCTAAGTATTTACTCTCTTATCACTATTAAGTAACTCAAAACCTCCTCTGCCATCATTATTAATAACAACCTCAAGATTCAAACTTATATCACTAATATTATTATGTATTTCAAACATCTCAAAATTACCATAATCGGCATCTTCATTACCGTCATCCATAACTCCTTAAAATTGTTTCTTCTTATTATTACCCATATACTAAGGAAGATCACGAATCTTGAACTATGACAATACTCATTCTAATTCTCAACATATTAAAATTTATTGACTCATCATTAATTTAATCTCTTTGAGTATTAGTACATAAATCAATATTTAAATTTACTTCACTTGACAAATCACAAAGTTTCTCTATTTTCCCCTTTACTTGATTTATTTTTCAAAACGATTTTCGTTGAACATTCTGTTTCATTTGAACTCTCAGCTTCAATGACAAAGTCATCAACTTTATTTTGAACCTTACTATTTATACCATATAATCATCGTCCCATAAGAGATTGTCATGTATTTCTATTAAATGGAACCATGGACGTAGATTAAGCACTAAGAAATTCTTACAGGAGCACTAATGCACCTAGGTGGAAAAAACACAGTTGGGATGAATAATCACTCAATAGTTACAAACAGTTATGTTGCATGGCAATAAACTCTATATAAAGCTAGGAGAAGACAAAGGAAGAAATAACTTTCTCAACAAAAATTACATTTACTAATTTTATGCTTTATTTCCTTTTTTTCTTTTATTTATTATTGTGGACACCCCAATTTATAGTGAGGCCGTGGCTCATGTTATCCTGCCAGATAAAATATCCTAATACTAGACCCAATAAAATCCTAAAGGACAAATACCCGAAAGGGAAATCAAAAGGGACAAACCCTTACAAATAAAACTGATAAGTACCTTTAGCTATTTTGATAAAGGGCGGAAGGACTATCTACTATAAAAATAATGAGACCTTCTGTCGTTTGGTCATACCCCTCACTAATAATGATTATAAAATCTAGAGAATATCTTCTTAACCATCTGCATGTCACCCTACCTCGAATCGCGATCTAGGACCTTTTTTCATTCAAATATAGGCCTCAGATAAGACCCTATAAATAGATATCCCCACCAACATTCAAAAGAATACCAAAACCAAACTTCAATCTGATTTTCTCACTTTCTTCTCCCCCGAGTGTTCGAGATACTTGAACTTATTCTGAAAAGTCCTTAAGAAGTTCGTACTTCAAAGAAATTGATTTCTCCTCGAGAAAGTTCGTATATTCAAAAAGTCACTTTAGTCCCCAATGAGGCTCGTACCTCTGAAAATTACCCCAGAAAGAAAAATAGAGTCAAATCTCTACGCGAATTCGGCGAAAGTCTTTATTACTAAACTAATCTCAAGTTGACTAAATGGAACTCTGCCCACCTAGGGCACCTCAAATGGGGACACTCCCCTAGGAAAATTACGGTTCATGCTACAAGGGTAAGGAAACTTTGCCTAAATTTCATGTCAAACACCCCATTTATATATGTTGTGATAATTTATTTATACGTGTTTATCTCTTTTAACCCGGCCCCCGTTTATAGGACCAGCTGTGCACTTTACAACATTTATATTTTAAAGCCTGATTTTTTTCCCAACCCCTTTTATTAATTGACTTAACCTGATCACCCGTTAAAAAATGTTAATTAAATGGCACAAGACTAAATACAAAACATGAGAACATACTTTTGAAAATTGTTCTTAGGAAAGTGTCTGTGAGCCGAGTCAGTCTGAAACTTTGAATGAGTCAAAGTCTAAAATCCGACTACTCGCACTGTTTCTCCAAATAAAAAAAGCATGTCCCCATGGAGGCACCTCGAATATGTATTTTTATATCAAATACTTGTCAAACATCGACATTTGATTAGATATACTTTTAATATATAAATATATCAATCTAACATACTAAAAAGGCTATTTTAAGGACTAGGCTAGATACATACCATAATGTTATAGATTTTATACCCGACATCCCATCTCTTATACCTGTAAATATGTCACATCTGTTGGAACTACGTTGGCTTTGATTCCAAGTCTTCTTGAGTGTGTAGGCATTGTACCTAACTACTCTCGTGAAGCCTAATCCTCATAATACGTCTCTCGATGTATTATATCTCAGGGATACATCCATCTCAAGTTCAAACACCCTAAACTTCTACCTCTACCTACATAGACAAGGATGTCTAAAACGTGATATCCTTAACGCTACATTAAAGAAGCTAATATGGTAAGGTCCAAAACACACAAAAAACTATTTTATAAAAAAAAAATCAAATTTAAGTCAAACAATCCAATTAAAATTTATCACCGCTAAAATGAAAGTTATGTTAAATGATTAACCAAGATAAAATAAACCAATAACACAAATCCCAATGTACACAGAAAACCTAATTGAAAAAATCTCGGACGGTCCAACCAACACAATTCACTATGTCAAGACTTACAAAAGGACACAACATAATACTTACAAAACCGACTCAACTCTTTAAAGCCTTGATCCATCTTTGTTCCCTCGACCTTCTGCATAGTGGCACGTAGGAGTCCACCTACGTACTTTCATATTTTTCCAGTCCACATACGCCTCGGTATCCACCGATCAAGGCTCAGCACCTTTCACACAACATGGAGTCCACTGTATAGAAATAACAAACGGGCATGAAATCCATAACACTAAACTTACTCAACAATATGATGATGAGTAAACAAACTTTGGTGCCAAACGAAGATCTCAAACTTGCATAAAAGATTAAAAACATGGATCTCAAAGTTTTTGTGTGAAACTAGGGTTTGGAGGCATTTGGTCATAGATTGAAAAATAATATTTTGCTAAAATTCTCAAGTAAAAATAATGTCAGCACGCTTATTTATAGAAACCATGAATTTCGAGGCGACGAAATCTCATTTGAATAAAAAGAGTAGGTTCGTACGAACGAAGTACATAATCTCGTTCGAACCAACAACAACCTTATTCGACTGAAACAACTAATCTCGTTTGAACATACTACGAATGATCTTTGAATGAGAATCCACTGAAAAATGGAGACAACTTTTTTGAAAAACATTCACCGACTCATTCGAATAAGCATACAATCTCGTTCGAACAACTTTAAAACAAAAAGTATTTTTCTTTAAAAATCCATTTGGAAAAAATGGCCTAAAAGAAGATTTAAAACAACACCCAGTAGAAAATCTAAGAATCAAAATAATATGCATTTATACCTTATGAAATCCTTGAATGTTGAAGATGAACATGGTACGAAACCCGGCACAATGATGTAGTCATTTTAACTTTGTCGCTATGGTCTTCAATCAAACATATGTTAGAGGCTTTGAAGGATAAACACTCAATACCTAACCAATAACTCAAACGGTTTTTTCCAAATGGGATTAAGCTAATAAATGCAAATTGGCTCGATTCGGAAATTTGTACTTAACACTAGACCTCCAAACTAGCCCCACGGGTGATATGCCTAATTTTGTGGGGTACAGTCAAGCAGTAAAGGAAAATCGCATAACATAATGTGGAATATACGTGGTTAAATAATGCGCTTATGTCCATGAGATTGTTCTCTCTATATATATTATTTAACTCCCAATAATATGAATTACGTGCCCGTCTTTCCATGGGTGAGGGTTGAATTTATAGGGAACCAGAAGATAATGAGTGATTTGGGACTCTATGACATTGGGGTGTAGTTGTGATATGATCAAATGTATTTAAGGTTGAGATTCCTGATGATCGGATTCTCTTTTGTTCTTATCTTCAAGATGTGATCGTTTATCAAAGATGAAGAACACGTGCTAGTTTATCTAGTTTTATCGAATAATTTTCCCATAATTTCCCTTAAAGCTTTGCATCATGAATAGGGTGAAAAGGTTTAATTTCCGATTAACTGTAGCCCTGGTCGATAGTTATGTTGATCTTCTATTGAATATGAGCTTGGAGAGTATCAACACTTACGATTTTTTAAAGGAGAGTTCACTTTATTCTCCCCTTTAATTCTACAGTGAATGCTTATAATTTATCTTGGCTCTTTAAGGGTATGCTGGTAATTAAGTGTTGAGTAGACTCAAATGGAATGGCGCGCATTGGCGCGCGTCAGTCATCACCTAGGGTTTCTTTTCAAATGAAATGTCTCGAAAGTTGAAAGAAATAGGTAAATAACCTATATAGGGGGCTTAAAGATAAACCCATAATTAGAGATAGTTCCCCTAATAGATTAGTGATATTATAAAGGAATGTAAGGATTCAAGTGAGACTACTCGTAAGCCATCTCGAATAAACACAGAAGAAGCAAGAGCAAGAGTAAGAAAAGAGAAAGCTGAAGCAAGGACATAGGAAGGTGGAGTAAGAATAGAGGAATCTCAAAGCAAGAAAACTAGTTCAAACGTTATAATGATTCATACAGGAAACCTTCCCAATAGAGTTGTTCGAATAACCTTTGTATTTTTATTACTTTAATTATATGTATTTATGAGACGTATTATAATTATGAGACATATGGTAATATTATTGTGGTTCCTCGATATTCATGAGGGACTTGGTACGCCTAGACATAGGAGAGCTTTCATGATCCATGAAACAACATAACTTAAGGAACCTTTAAGGGAACTTGTTTCAAGGATTGAGAAGAAAGGCAACGTTAATTCATGACTTAACCTCTTTAGATAGACCAGGTAAAATTCCAACTAGTCCAAAAAATCTTAATCCAAAGAAACACGTTGCAACCAACCACCAGCTCCCTCGACCAAACGTGTTAATGTGCAGTGAAAAGGTGCTGACATTAAAAAGAATTATCTGGCATAAAGGAATATTCCTTTTACATAAGATTCCATGCTGCCAGATTTTAGATAATGTATTGGGTAGAGAGATCATTATTTTTCATTAAAGAAATACTTTCGTCCATACTTTGAGATAACTTTATGCCACGTTGAACAGTTTTATCCCCTATTAGATGCTTGATGGGGGACTAACATGGGAGAGATAAAAGATAAAAGGGTATTTAAAGTCCCACAAGATTTGGACTGAGCTAGATATATTTACTAAATTATTCCATTAAGGGAGGAAGAATGAAAATTAAGGCATCACATATCATAGAAAGAGATAGAGAATTATGAGAGAGTTATTACAATGACCGGAGCATTTATCCTTCACCATTAATGCCTTTACCCAAGATTTCTATCAAGAACATAGTTATTGATTAGTTTTTGAACCTTATTCTTTCATACCCTTGTATTTTATTTTCCTTCCCGGGGTGTATATAGAGTTCTTTCTTTTCTCTCCCACAACTAGTTATTTCAAGGGTTCATTTATTGTTCTAAATAGATCATAATCGTTACTTTTTATTGAGTTATACACTAGATTTTGTGAGATTATACTAAATAATTTGATTCATTCAAACTAAGTTTATTCCTTCATTTCTAATAGCATCATGTCTGTTAAATTATTACCATTAATAGAGGTTATGCCTCAATTTATGTTTAAGCACCATAGCACTAAGAGAACATATCTCTTATATTTGGTGATTCCATTAGGGAGGTATTCTTTTAACAATTTCTCAATATAGTGTTAATTATTCTATTAGATTTGATGAGATAATGAAGATACGAATAAGGAGAAAGAGAACACAAGGCTCCTAGAGATGGGGTCCTTCTGGCGGAGGTTCCTCCACATGAAACTATTGCGAAAACTACCACGATGATGAAGGATTCCACGAGAACTGTTTGGGGCCCACTTAAATGGCCCATCTCATGGGGAAATTTTTAGAGTTTTTACAAACAACAGTAGCCACCAAGGCAGTTGGGGCAATGATGGAACCTAACTCATTCATTAATCCTATGGCACATTCCATAGTTCCTTCGAGTGGAGACCCTAACTCTTTGACTAAGCCCATCGGTCTGTAGGCGAACAACCTTACTTTTGCTATTACATTTATCATTAGAGAACCTGTTTCTACTAATATTACACCCTCGGTTATTTGGCTAAAACCTATGGTGTGTGTGTGTGGGGGGGGGGGGGGGGTATCAACCCCACCCTCTTTAACCGTTGAGTAAATAAAAAGGAGATATTTAAGATGATAGCTTGCAAAGTGCTAGTGAGACTACCTCTAATTATGATGACTTTTTCACTCCTTATCTAGAGGAGTTTAGTAATGAAACATATCCCAAGGACTATATTCCCCCATTTTTTTATAAGCACACGAGGAAAAGGGGTAATTCGAAAGAGTGCATCAAGAGTTTTGTGGAGCATTTCGGCGCGTACTATAATAATGAAAGGCTATGTCTAGGGGATTTTTCTAAATCCTTTACAGATAAAAATTACACATGGTACTCCCACTTGACTCCAAGGAGTGCGGATACATGGGAGGACATGTACATTTTGTTGGTTAAGAAGTTCTTTTTTGTTGAGGATGAGTTCACTCTGACCCATCTTGCACGGGAGAGGCAACGGTCGAGTGATGATGTGGTGGCATATATATAAAGATTCAAAAATATGTTTTCGATGTGAAAGAGGATTCCAAGTAGTCAAAATTACTTTAACTTCGTGCCAAAGGATTTCTCCCTGAGTATAGTTGTCACTTGATCAATAAGACGAGTGTAGGAATATTTTCATCTTTCTTGAAGTCTGCACAAAATATTTTTTTGGATGTTTTCCTAAACCCAATCATGACAAGTACAGTGTTTAAACCACAAACTAGGGTTAGAAGAGGCTAGGCTCCAAGGGTGGGTTATGCGGATGGAACTATTAAAGCAAGAATTTGGCAAAAAAGAAGGACAACAAAAGGAAATTTTAGAGAGATAGAGAAAACCCTCCACTATTACCTTACACCGTTAAGGAATCCATTAGTTGTTCTAACGTGATGTTCTGCGATGAAATAGTTTATACACCCAAGAAATATCATCTATATTCACCGGGATAAGACATTCAAGTTGATCCCAAATACTGTCATATACATTGGGGTCATCTAACCAACTCATACTTAACATTTAGAAGAATTATAAATAAGCATATGACATATGGAACACTGTATATACCTCAGGGAAACATAAAAAACAACCCACATCCATCTCATAGGTAAAACACGATGGTGGAATTATGAGGAAGTAGAGGATCACAAAAGGAAGCTAAGAAGAGAGACGAGGGAGTTTGAGTTGGCATTAGAAGATTTCACGGTGGGAATGACTAATGTAGTTATTGCCTATAATGGAGTGACTGCCAGAGACAATGAGGGAGTACATGACATGGAAGGTCATGTGGTTGGCCCTCACTTGGTGTATTAAGCTGTGTTGAAGTCCCCAAATTCATGTAGTTCTTCGATCAATTATGTATGCCTTAGGAGAGTAGACTATATACCACTCAAGAGATATTAGACATCGTAAAGAATAATGTTATTCCTTTATTGAGATAGAAGCGTCCAATGGCTAGGTTGGTAAAAATGTTTATATCAGAGATAACTTTCACTGCGCTAATAGAGGATTTAGGTTTCCACACAATCGATCGTTTTACGTTACGAAAAGTGTAAACGGTGTAAGTTTTGATAGATCTTTGATGGATGTAGGTGGATCTATTAATATCATGGCTATTAGTGCCTTTTATACGACTAACATCTCAGAGGCAAGGTCGATAGAAATGAAACCTGCTATCTCTAGTTATGATAACTAGATTTTAAAATTGATTGTGTATGTTAATATTGGGATTGCGATGGGGAATCTTACACCACACATTCAATTCCAAGTGATTGAGAGTGTAACTTCATACCATCTTGTTGAAGACGTAGCGGCAAAGAGTATAAAGCATCATCAACATGCCGAAGTTTATGTGCCTCGTTTGTACGTCATCAACTAAGGTTCCATGCTCCCAAGGTATGAATGTAATTATATGTATATAGGAGCTTGGAACAATTTGTATTGGGTGTTAGGTTAATAAAAACTGCACTTTATTTTCAGAAAGAATCAATTAGAAACTTTAAAAATAAGTATATAAAAGTTTATAAAAGTTTCTGGCCTAAAATCGAATTTTTTCAATCTTTCTGGTCGTTCGTTAGAAATGTCGTTCGAACGAGTTTTTTCGTTTGAACCAGATTTCGTTCGAACGAGTTTTGTCGTTCGAACCTGTTTCGTTCGAACGAGTTTTGTCGTTCGAACCAGGTTCGTTCGAACTAGGTTTGCCAACGACCCTAACTGGACAGTCGTTCGATATGTCGTTCGAACAAGTTTTCGTTCTAACGAGATATCTAACGAGATTCTAACGAGCCCAGGCTGGTCGCTCGTTAGAAGTCTCGTTCGAACGAGAGTCAAGTTCGTTCGAACGAGACGTCAAGCGGGAACGGTTTTGAGCAGTTTTTGACAGTTTTTTCCCCACTTCTCCACTTGGTTTTCAACCAACTTTTTCATACTTTATTATGTGCGGGAAACACATTTTCCTAGATAACTTTTCCATTCCATATCCAACTCTTAGAGAGAGTTTGAGAGCAAATTTAATTAGGGAAAATGTTCATGTTTTGAGTGTTAATTTTTAATGGAAAATTCATACACACTCTAGTTTACACCCATTGTTGTTTATTCCAAGTTCTATATATACATATCCTTACTTGGAGTTTTTGGCACCGGTTTTCTCTACCGAATTCAAGAGACGTTTCAGGTTTGCTTCTACACCCCATCATAAAGAAGACATTTGTTGAGATTCTACCCGTTTGGAGAAAGGCTCCATGTTCGGGTGACGGTGACCGTTTAAAGTCCTATCGGTGTATTCCAAGACCACGGTGGAGCTCCGTTGGTTATCCGCTAATTGGAGGTTGATACAAGAAGGAGCATCACGGCTTGAGAGGGTTCGAGTTTAGGAAGTAAGTCTTTTGTCTTGTATTTTGTAATACCGTTTTTAGTGGATTTGAGGCTAGGGTCGTCCCGAGGTTTTTTCCCGTTAGTGGGTTTTTCCTCGTATATCGCGGTGTAGTGTGACCTTGTTTATTTTATCTTGCACAAAATTTAGAACGCATGCTTAGGTTTAATTTCAAGATAAAATTGGGTTTAATTCTCACACTCATTTAATTTGGGACTTAAATTAAATATTGGATAAAATTGGTTTATTCAAGTCACTTGCTTTAATATGGTTTCGCCTAACTTTGGATATAATTGTTAATCATGACTTAGGCAAATACTAGGACTTGAATTATGTTGTTTTAATTTGTTTCTTAAGATATTAAAACCCGGCCTTGTTGTTTTGTTGTGGAACCATCACTTGTATTTAACGCTTCCGCATTTGTTTGAAAAGGAAATTAAATATTTTAATTGGTATTATTATTAATCACCGGGGATCCAACCACGCGTTCTCAAATTGGTATCAGAGCCAAAAACGATAAATTATTTCGTTAAAGATCCTTTAATTTTTGGCTAAAATGGATTTTTCCCCATTTTCAAAATTTCCTATTTTTGATGGTTCAAACTACGCGTATTGGAAAGCGCGCATGAAATCGGCACTTAAATCTATCGATGAACGTGTTTGGATGTCTGTTGTTAACGGTTGGACTCCACCAACACATTTAATTGAAAATGAACAAGTTCTCAAACCCGTCGATAGATGGACCGAAAATGAGTTTAAGCTTGCAAATTTTAATTCCCGAGGTTTAAATGCCTTATTTAGCGCTGTCGCACCGGATGAATTCCGACGTATTATGACGTGTGAAACCGCTAAAGAAGCTTGGGATATTTTACAATTAACTCATGAAGGAACGAGTGTCGTTAAAGCTTCTAAACTCCAAAACCTCACCACTCAATTTGAAACTATCAAAATGGATGAAAAAGAAACTTTTGATAAATTTTATGCTAGACTTTCTGATATTGTTAATTCATCCTTTAACTTGGGAGAGAAAATACCTGACGACCGTGTAGTAAAGAAAATTTTAAGGTCCCTACCCGATAGATTTATTCCAAAGGTGACCGTTTTAAATTCTTTACCCACTTTAGCCTCTACGAAATTAGAAGAGCTTGTAGGTGATTTACAAACCTATGAACTAGATATGTTTCCCTCTAAAACTGAAAAGAAAATTGAAAAGGGCGTTGCTTTAAAAGCCCGCAAAGAGGTTAAACAAGTAGTAGAGAGCGATAGTGATAGTGACTCGGAAGATATGGCTTTGTTTGCTCGTAAATTTAGAAAATTTCTTAAATTTAACAAAGATAAAGTTAAAAATGATTTTAAGAAATTTGAATCTTCTAAACATGATAAAAATGAGAAGATTTCTAAAGCCGATAAGATCCCTAAACCTAGTAATGAAAATATTGATAGGGACGAGTCTAATAAATGTTTTGGTTGTGAAGGTTATGGCCATAGGGCTTATGAGTGCCCCACTAAACTAAGGAAAGATGGTAAGCGACCTATTTCATATAATGCAACCCTTAGTGATAGTGATAAGGAAGAAAAGCCCGATTCTCCAACTAAGAAAAATTTTGTGGCTTTTATGGCTAGACATGTGAGTGATAATGAGAACTCATCGAATGATGAAATTATAGCACATGCCACTTCCAAGGTAATTGTACATGATTCTCTTATTTTTTATGATAGTGAGAGTGAAGAAGAAAGAGAGAGTGAAAATGAAGATGAGGTTGATATGAGTGAACTTCAAAATGCTTTTCATGATATATATAAAGAATCTATTAAATTGAAAAGAGCTAATTTGAAGTTAGAAGCGAGTTTAAGAGAGAGTGTAAAGGTCATTGATGAAAGTGCCTTAATAAAAGACCTTAGGACTCATGAGAGGACTCTTCAATAGAAGCTTAACTATGTAGAAGGCGAGAGAGATAGCCTTAGGTGTTTAATGGAATCCTTGAAAAGGAGCTTCTTGCTTTTGAAGAGCGAAATGTTTTACTAGAATCTAAAATTTTGGATTTGGAAAATAAATTAAAAGATTCTAGTAATGTCAAATTTGATTTGGAGTGTCGTTCGCAAAAACTCGATAAAATGTTAGGAACGGTCCAAATTAAAAATGACACTTTTGGTTTAGGCTTCAATTCTTGTAATGATTTTAACCCTAAAGCCAAAACCAATGTTTTAGGAGAATCTTCTAGGAATGCATTTAATGATCACTCCTTAGATACATCTTTTCGACATATTCTTACTTGTACACATTGTGGTCGAAAAGGTCATCTTAGGAAATTTTGTTTAAATCTTAAACGAATTCCTAGAAAATCCCATAGTAAAGTAACCACGATAGCTAATGTTCCTACACCCCAAGATAGTAATTCTTCATTAATTTGGGTTAGGAAATCCGACTTGGTTGCCTTACAAAATAGGGATTTTGATTCTCATTTACTTTCACATCCTTCCTCCCTTGCTACATCTAATGGATGAATGTGTTAGTATTTGCATACTTTAGCGTTTCTACTTCATGCTATATTCATATGCTAAATGTATGCTTGTTTAGTCATTTTCTAGTCATTGCCTTATTTCATATCACATGCTAGAAATTATGACTTGTTTATCTTTTTGTATTATATTTTGTGTTTGAATCGACTGCATAATATAAAAAGATTTTTGTTTTATCATTTGTGTTTTATTTATTTCATTTAAGCTTAATGAAAAATACAAATGATTTTTGTTTGTCCTTTTGAGTAAATTTTATTTTTGTTTAACAAATGTTAAAAACTCAAAAAGATTTTGTTTTGTGTGTATTTTTGTTTGACACACTTTATGTGGCATATATTTGTGTTTGAATCCTATCGTTTACGCTCCCATGTGGCTAGAACATTTGGTTTAGATTTTCAATCCTTAAAATGTTCTTTACCATGTTTTATATGGAGTAGTTGGATTTTGTATTGATTAAATGGATTCTATTTTCATATGCCTCTATTCACACATGCACGAGCTCTTTTGAAATCTTAATGTCACATGTTATATTTGAGCTTTTTGAGGTGTTCTCCTATCAATCTAGTCATCTACATATCTATGACCTAGGAGGACTAGTGCATGTCAAAATCCGTTGCATGTGAGATTTGTGAGAAAAATGAAAACATGATAAATTAATATATGCACGGGGAAGGGCTCCGAAAGGATGAATTAAATCCTTTGCGATTGTAAGCCACCGTTGATTGGATCTAAAAGAAATACGTGATCCAAAGGCCTAAAAATAGAATATTTGGCATTCAAAGAAAGCAATTGCCAAGGCCTATGTTTGTTTGATATATTCATTCAAAAACAAAAGAATATATATGCTCATTGAGGGAGAATTGGATGGTATATCAACGGTTTGCACAATGTCCGTTTATCCTAGTTGTCTTTAATGTCATGACTCTATTTGGTTTGTAGAATCATCATCATGCTAGGCTTGTATGCATTGTGCATGTTTGTTCATTGAGTTCAATCTTTATATTGTCACATGAGGTTATATTTAACTGTGATGAAGTTTGCAATCAAATGAGAACTCCGTGAACGTTTCTTAAGTGTTTGGGTCTAAATTTAATTGTTGCTAGTACACACCCCTACACTTCCGTTTCCATATGACACATTTTTGCCATACGAGTGTGCAAACTTATTGTATTTTGTGTCATGTGTGTGTTTATATCTATCTATATATGCTCGTACTTATTGGTATATTTATAGTATATATATATATGATATTTGTTTGTCTTTGCCTTGCTTTAATTGCCCATATGCTTTCATGTCTTATCACTTTAAGCTTTCACATGCTGTTTATTAGTTCTTTATCCTTTGCCTATTCCCGAACAAAAAGGGGGAGAATGACGATAGGGGGAGAAATGGTATCTAATCCTATTATTATCGTATCTTCGTTTGGGGGAGATTTATCTTAGGGGGAGACGTCTTTCTAAGTAGGTCATGTGTTTAAAGGGAGAATTAATTTAGGGGGAGTAATTAATTAATTGCATTTAATATTTTGATATTCCCTATGCATTTGATGAGTTTGCTTAAGTGTGTAGGAATTATTCTAAAGCGGCATCTTTCTATGGCAAAGCGTTTGATCCTTGGGTTGAGTCAAGATTGGGCGGGGTATGTTTTGAGTCTAGTAGAGCTTGACGGCCCTTTAGGATTTTTGTTTGGTTTTTGTCCCGGAATAACCAAAGGGGGAGATTTGTAAGGACACAAATTTCCAATTGAGTCCATATATAGTTTTGGCTCAATTCCGGACAAAAACATTTATTCATAGGATTTTATTTAATTGTAATATTCAAGACCTATGAAGTGTTTGTTGAAGACGTAGCGGCAAAGAGTATAAAGCATCATCAACATGCCGAAGTTTATGTGCCTCGTTTGTACGTCATCAACTAAGGTTCCATGCTCCCAAGGTATGAATATAATTATATGTATATAGGAGCTTGGAACAATTTGTATTGGGTGTTATGTTAATAAAAACTGCACTTTATTTTCAGAAAGAATCAATTAGAAACTTTAAAAATAAGTATATAAAAGTTTATAAAAGTTTCTGGGCTAAAATCGAATTTTTTCAATCTTTCTGGTCGTTCGTTAGAAATGTCGTTCGAACGAGTTTTTTCGTTTGAACCAGATTTCGTTCGAACGAGTTTTGTCGTTCGAACCTGTTTCGTTCGAACGAGTTTTGTCGTTCGAACCAGGTTCGTTCGAACCAGGTTTGCCAACGACCCTAACTGGACAGTCGTTCGATATGTCGTTCGATATGTCGTTCGAACGAGTTTTCGTTCTAACGAGATATCTAACGAGATTCTAACGAGCCCAGGCTGGTCGCTCGTTAGAAGTATCGTTCGAACGAGAGTCAAGTTCGTTCGAACGAGACGTCAGGCGGGAACGGTTTTGAGCAGTTTTTGACAGTTTTTTCCCCACTTCTCCACTTGGTTTTCAACCAACTTTTTCATACTTTATTATGTGCGGGAAACACATTTTCCTAGATAACTTTTCCATTCCATATCCAACTCTTAGAGAGAGTTTGAGAGAAAATTTAATTAGGGAAAATGTTCATGTTTTGAGTGTTAATTTTTAATGGAAAATTCATACACACTCTAGTTTACACCCATTGTTGTTTATTCCAAGTTCTATATATACATATCCTTACTTGGAGTTTTTGGCACCGGTTTTCTCTACCGAATTCAAGAGACGTTTCGGGTTTGCTTCTACACCCCATCACAAAGAAGACATTTGTTGAGATTCTACCCGTTTGGAGAAAGGCTCCATGTTCGGGTGACGGTGACAGTTTAAAGTCCTATCGGTGTATTCCGAGACCACGGTGGAGCTCCGTTGGTTATCCGCTAATTGGAGGTTGATACAAGAAGGAGCATCACGGCTTGAGAGGGTTCGAGTTTAGGAAGTAAGTCTTTTGTCTTGTATTTTGTAATACCATTTTTAGTGGATTTGAGGCTAGGGCCGTCCCGAGGTTTTTTCCCGTTAGTGGGTTTTTCCTCGTATATCGCGGTGTAGTGTGACCTTGTTTATTTTATCTTGCACAAAATTTAGAACGCATGCTTAGGTTTAATTTCAAGATAAAATTGGGTTTAATTCTCACACTCATTTAATTTGGGACTTAAATTAAATATTGGATAAAATTGGTTTATTCAAGTCACTTGCTTTAATATGGTTTCGCCTAACTTTGGATATAATTGTTAATCATGACTTAGGCAAATACTAGGACTTGAATTATGTTGTTTTAATTTGTTTCTTAAGATATTAAAACCCGGCCTTGTTGTTTTGTTGTGGAACCATCACTTGTATTTAACGCTTCCGCATTTGTTTGAAAAGGAAATTAAATATTTTAATTGGTATTATTATTAATCACCGGGGATCCAACCACGCGTTCTCATATTGTGAAAGAAACTGAGATAGTAATTCGAGCAACCAAAAAGCTTGTTGAATAAGAGGATGCACACTTAGTGGATGGAGCATTTTACATCGATGTATCTGAGGATACACGCTATGTGGAGGGAGTTAGATTTCCAAGGATTAAGGAAAGGTTAGGACATGTGAACAATCAAGGTGATGAGATAGTGGATGCTTAGTAGATAGTTGAGGAGGCAAGCGATGTCATTCCTAAATCTCAAACTATTTCTAAATAGCTAAGAGATAAAATAAGGCTAAGGATTCATCCAATGGAGCACAAGGTAAAATGACAGAGTGTCCTTAGCAAGTTTTCTTGAACTAAGTTAAAGTAAGATAAGAGAGATAAAAATAGGATGGCAGTTGTATCACCAATACTCTAACAAAAATACAACGGGAGAATGTAAGGGTGGTGTATCTTCTCTGAAGTTGTGCATGGGTAGTTAAAGAAGATGAAGAGGAAGATGCCCCCTCCCCCCCCCCTCCCCCCCCGCGAGTATGGATCTTTCCTAGTAGATAATCAAGGGAAATTCCTTATCATTCATAATTCTAGCATCCATAAATTTGTTAAAGAGATTAAAGAGGATTCAGAGTACATGATTGATTGCCTAAAACTACAAGTCCAAGAGTTGGAGAAGATTAATCAAGATGAGGGTCGAGAAGATTAAAGTCCAATCTTCCTTTAGAAAGACCTAGATGCTGAGAGGAAATGGGGTTAAATTGAGATTATTTGGAGTATAAAGATATTTTTCATAGAAGTACATTGAGATAGCATGGCTAGATTAAGAGGTGAGTTCCCATAAGTTGAACATTATGCCTTTAACAATACCGGTGAACCCAAAAACATGAACGTACAAGTCAGAGATAGATCTAAAGATCAAAGAGGAGGTGGAATGGTTATTGGCAAATAGATTCATTAAGCCCATCCAATATCCAATTTTTCTTTCCAATATTGTGCTAGTGGGAATGAAAGACAAAAATTAAATACGCATATGTGTTGACTATAGAGATGTTAATAGATCTTGCTCAAATGATGAGTTTCCTCTATCGTCCATTGGCAATATGATAGTTTGAATGGAAGGTCATGAAATGTATAGATTTATCGATGGGTAAGTGGGATATAACCAGATCAAGATGGATCAAATCATTGTAGAGTAAGCATAATTTAGAACTCCGCTAGGTAATTTTATGTACAACATCATGCCTTTTTGTTTGAACTATGTAGAGGTAACGTATTAAAGAGTAATTATCGCCATTTGTATGACTTTTTTGATGAAATTTTGGTGTTCTATCTGGATGATATGGTCATGAAGTCAGGGAATTAAGAATCTCACTTGTTTGATCTGAGAAGAGTTTCCAATAGGTGTAAGAAATGCAAATTGAAGATGAACCAACTCAAGTGCACTTTTGGTGTAATGAGTGAAGAATTATTAGATTTTATGGTAGATTGCCAGAGAGTTCAAATGTACTAAGACAAGAAGAAAGCTATCCTTTATATGCCTTGCCAAAGAATAGCGAAAGAGATGAAGATCTTCCTCGGGAAGATTTCTTAGTTGATAATATTTAAGGGGTTTGGCTAATATTACTCACCCGTTAATGAATTTGATGCGTAAGACTTTACAGTTTAAATATCAAGAACCTCATCAAAAAGAATTTAACATGCTTAAAAATTTACTCACATCCCTATAAATGATGAGTCCACTAAAAACTGGAGTATTGTTGCAGTTGAACTTACTTATACCACAAGGTCCATTGGTGCATTATTGGTATAAGAGATTAATGGTCAAGAAAGACGTGTCTACTATTTTAGTATAATCATCCATGTTGTAGAGATAATATACACTAGTGTCAAGAGGCATTGTTTTGCCTTGGTATTTATTGCTAAAAAACTTAGGCATTATATGTTATCTTTCACCATCCATATTGTGACAAGATGTGATCCAATTAAGTTTTTGTTGGAATGATCCATTTTGTTTGGGAGGGTATCAAGGTGGTTCCTTATCCTCTCAATGTATGATCAGAAATGTGTGCTCCCTCTTGCGATCAAGAGTTAAGATTACGAAGATTTACTGGTGATTTTTCCTTTTTGGATATTTGAGCAACTACACAAAGACATTCCAGGCGATGATCATTAAGCCAACTTCTTGGAGGCCAATATTGAAGAGTTGATTAACTAGTTTGATGGCTCGTCGACTAAAGGAAAAGGAGGATAAGGGGTCATTCTTTCAAGAGAAAAGTAGGAAATTTATCTCTCTTTTGAATTAGATATTTTTCTCTAACAACGAGGCAAAACATGAGGCTTTAGTTTTGGGATTACTGGAGGCTCTTCAAACAGGCATCCATTTGCTCTAGATTAAAGGGGATTCTAACTTAGTGATCAATCAAGTGAATGGAGAATACACGTTGAATCACCTAGACTTGGAACCTTATAGAACAATCATCCAGTAGTTAATCAATCGATTTTATCAAGTCAAAGTGGAAAGGCATCCTAAAATAATTAACATGCATATTGATGCCTATGCCATCATTGCAAAAAATGTAGCTATGAATGATGAGTCAATAATTATCTTTAATCCAATGAACAACAACTCCATTGATCATTCTTTCAATATTTCCATATAAAGATGAATCAGACTGGATAGGTAAAATACAAAAGAAATTGGAGTAGGGAGGAAATATGGGGCTTAGAGAGTTTGAATAATATTTTATTATGGAAGGGAATTTATATTTCAGGAACATTGGAGGATGGATGGCAAGATGCATCGGCCTAGAGGAAGCAGATCATAGATTGAAAAAAGACTACAGGAAGCATTGTGAGGCCACTCAGATCCCTCTATATTAAAGAATTCAAAGAGAGGGATATTTTTTGCCAATGGTGAGGCTGGCTGCAGTAGCAATACAAAAAGAAAGTGATATTTATCAAGTTTTCTTTTAAGCATGTAAGTGCAATTTTGTGGAAGCCAAAACATATTGGAGACAACCTTACATAGATTTTGTCAAGGATGGGGTTATCGTGAAAAAGATTCATTCCATGGGGATTAGAAGAAAATCCCAATGGTTCTACATTCAACAGGAGCAACTCTATGGTAAAGGATACATTAATATACCTTTGAGGTTCATCACGGAGGAGGAAGTATGGGAAGTTCTTAAGAAAGCCCACGCTCCATCTCATATTGGGGGAGACAAATGGTATGATCAATTCATAACTTTGGCATATTATTGGACAACTATGGAGAATGATTTATCTAACTTCGTTAGTAAGTGTAAGGCATGCCAACTTCATGGAAATATTATCCAAGATACTTTAGTAGACCTTCATTCCTTGGAAACTCCATATCCATTTAAAACTTGGGCGTTTGACCTTATAGGGTAAATTAAGCTCCATCAAGGGGAAAAATTTGGATACTTGTGACAAGAGAGTGTTTTACAAAGTGGGAGAGTCAATTCCCTTAATGAGAGAAATAGGATCCATGGTGGCATAGTTCACTAAAGAGTACATAATTTGCCATTTTGGCATTTACATGGTTATTTTGTTTGGTAATGGAACTTCATTCTTCAACAAAGAGGTGACCTTGATCGTAGACAAATACACCACACTTCAATGGTAGCCTACCCAAGGTCAATGGTTAAGTCAAATCAATAAACAAAACATTGGTCAACATTTTGGCCATGATGGTGGAGGACTTTTGTAGAGCGTGGGATGACAAAATTCTAGCAGTAATATAGGTTTATCGAATGACCAAAGGAAACCAAATAGTTATACAATTTTTTTCTTAGTCTACGTATTTGAAGAAATTCTTTTATTTGAGCTAGAAGTACCTTCATCCAAATATGCCTTATGAAGTGGCATGCTCCCTCCAGACAAGCTTGTGTAACACCCCGCCTAATTAAATACCGGGTGACCAGTCCTTTATTAAATTAACATCAAGGTGAACGGTTGGTTCATTCTCAGCATCACTGTTGTAAAATAATATTTCCAGTTTGAACACCCTAAATAATTAAGCTAAGTGTCAAAACCATTTAAAACCTCATTTTTCCATTATTAAATACCAATATAAAAACCATTTTAATACCCAACAGTTAAGACTCACATAAATACTAAGGATGACAACTTACACACAAGAATTAAACCATCGATATAATCCAAACCAAGTCTAAGAACCATAAATGAAATCATACTGACAAGAGTTAACTCCCAAGGAGTATTGAATACCGAAAATATAAATGAACATAAATCTTTGATAAGATCTAAACGGAATAGGAAATCGGGCGACACATACCCTAACTATGAAGATCTAAAGTAGGAACTGATTCAATGACAAAGTCGTCTAAATCAAGGGCCTGCAACTCCCACATAAGCTGCAACGCGTCTAATCCAAAGAACCTAAGCATAAGACCCATGTGGCTGGGCACCTGTAGTGCATACATATATATACAAGTGAGAAAGAAATGACAGAAAAAGGGTCAGAGCCTGAGTGTAAAAAAGTTTAAAATAGTTTAGAAAGTATTTAAAATGCTTACCGGTTAATATCACAACCATGTTAGTATGCGACACTCTCTTGAGAATCATCACCTCTCATCTAGTGTGCACTCCTACCGTACCTCTAGGACATCCTAGTTATAGTTCCCACGCTGACTAGATTATTCACATGTATCCATTCTTTATAGCCCAAATTATTCCCACGTATAAACCTTATAATACATATAATGATGTTATAAACACATATATCCATTTAGATTCAACATGTATAACTCCCTTATTAATTCAATTCAACTAAGTGTTTTTATACATAACTATCTTACATTTCTACTTTAGCCACATACTAGATATCATTACATGTATGTATGTGTGTGTATATATATATATATATATATATATATATATATATATATATATACTGCACCCCGAGACACAGCTGCGGTGCTGCATTAATCTGCTATCATATCCCAGTACAGCTTGTCGCCGTATAGGGGACTATAGGTTCGGTAAAGGTTCCTCGAACCATAAATATCAACACAAAAATTGGAGGCGATCATAGTTCTCATACCCACGGGTCATGCACATAGCTACGTTCCCATAGTCAGCGGACTTATCAACTTACCGATAAATCTTTCATAGTCCTATGTTCTCGAGCGACAAATAAAAAATCCCATGGACTCATCAGGATATGACTACCCTCACGCGCAAACCTCCAATCGATAACAAGTAATCTAGGTATGTCATACACAGATACATAATATATGCACAATCACAAAGTCATACATATAAATATTCATATTTTCCAAATTAGGTTCGCCCACGACCCATAATTGTTATTATCCATTCTCAACACAAATTTTAGTCAATTATTTCTCATAATGAATTCGTCTCTTTTATTCTCATTTATTATTTACTTCGTTCTTACTTCTCATCTCTTGAGGTATTCTTTCTCACTAAGTATAAATTTCAGTAGGTATACCCTCACTTACCTTCTAGTCTAAATCTTTCCCAAGTCCCAATCTTTTAGTAAACGTACGCACAATTCGAATGTATAAATAACTCCCCGTTAACCCAAAATTTCATCTCATATTAATTTCACTCAACTGAGTCTACTTAGACCCTATTGGTCATCTTCATAACCCATTACACTCTATCAATGATAATCAAGGGTTCATAAGCATTTTAAATGGACTAAACAAAAAGGGGAAAAATATGCAGTTTTCCAGGAGGGGTCGATCGATCGAGTAAAGGGGGTCGATCGATCGATCATGCAGTTCTTGCCCAGTTTTCTGAAATATTCAACCTACGAGTTCAACCATTTTAACCCCTCCATACCTCTATAATTTCATCCCAAACTCCCATCAAAGTAATTGAAGTGTATAAGCAATGTACATAAACAAGTTCTAACGTAACGACATTAATAAATCATCAACGAATTAATCAAAAAGGGGTTTAATCTCAAATCTCTTTATAAAACCAAATTTTGCATGAATAATCAACACCCTCTAATTTAATCAAGATTTTCTTCCCAAATATTATAATAAATTCATGGGTAATCCTCTACACATGATCAAGATTTTTAGACTACATGGGTTCTCCCTACAACACATATAAATTTTCTTCAAAAACATACAATTCTTCAATTAAAACTTATGATTTTCATTCCTAGAGTAACATGGAAGGTATATTAACTTGGAAATTAGCAAGATAGATACTTTCTTAGGATTCAAGGATATAATTTGTTGATGAAAATTATATGGATGCGTTCCTTATCATGCGATCTACGTTTTGGTGGTGGTGGGGGTGCAATCGGGTGAGTTCTAGGCCTTGGATTGCTTGAAAAACTCTTCACCTTCTTCTCAAATCTCTTCACCTTCTTCTCTAATCACACTACCTTCTTCTCTAATGGTTGGCTTAGGCTTTCTGTTTGTTAACCCTAAGAGACAACTCTAAATGGCTAATAAATACTAAGAAAATTCGTGGGTTTAATTACCCAAAAATATCAAATGTCTAAAATACCCTCCCGGGGTGTCAATTAGGCCTAAAAACGCCCAGAGACCCAAACTAAACCCTCGAGTAGACTTTTCTAACTATCTCGACCCTTTTGGACACTTTGGCGCACCCAAAACAACTATACAGATGACTTATAATTTATTCACTTTAATAATAATAATTTAGTCCTGACACGACACAGGTGCATCCCGAATTAAATTTCTATAATTGTCATTTTATTCACTCGTGACAATTTTAATAAAATCAATCTCATATATTACTCTTCTCATCCAGTAATACTCAACAAATTCCAAATAATTACTAACTCTCATCACGCTAGTAAATATTTAAAATAAAATGCCGGATTAATACTAAATTAATATCTCAATTAAATTCAATAAATCCCCACTTTTAAAAGCCATAAAAATACGGGGTATTACAGCTTGTTGAACTAGAAGCATTGGACAAAGATGAAAAAGATGACATGGGGCTGCACTTTTAGATGTACACGAAGAAATTCTCGAGGTCTTATGATAGTTTAGTTAAGCTAAGAAAATTTATAGAAGAAGATAGGGTGGTAAAAATAATTATTAGTCACATCAGAAGACTCCCATTGCCTAAGTTTGGAGTCAATTGGGAGGCACCATTTATTGTTACAGAAGCACATGATTTAGCTTACTGTTCGACCTCCAAGATAGAAGATGACAAGACTTTCAATGTTAACAATAATTGGTTGAAACTTTATCATGTTTAGAGTTAGTTTTACTTCTTTGTTTTAAATTATCTTGATTTTAAGTTTGTTCGTAAGACTTTTGAGATGTATTTAAGGATTGAGAGAAAGAAAATATATACAAAATGAATCACAATTTACATTATATATACATGAGTGCTGGAAGTAAGAAAATGAGCACGAGTACATAAATGACAGTGTCCATAACAAATATTCCTAGGATATAAGAAATCTTTATATTTCAACTTAAGGGGAGTTACATTAAAAGTGGGGACTATTGCCCATAAATATAAGAAGGAAAAAAATATTCCTAGGATATAAGAAATCACAGGTCTAGGGAGGTGAAGTATCCCTCGATAAGCGAAGCATCATCTCGAACACAAGCTTCCTGAGCTTCTACGGTGGTATGGAGCCTCGTTTGAACTTTGGATCTCTGCTCCAACTCTGCTTTGCTGTCACTCAGATCCTTGGGCAAAGCCTATTCGGATGCCTTGTATTTATTATTAATCTCCTCAATAAGGGGGTGAATCTCTTTTAGTATTCCCTCCTCAACACATTAGGACTCAACGTTCTTCAATTACATCTCGCGTTGAGTCTCCATTCAAACATCCTTTAGGTGTTTCAAATTATTGATAAGCCAACTGAAGTTGAACCCATCCTTAGAATGATCTATAAGGTTTCACAAGTATCCGTTGATTATAGCTCTATCTAGAATGGTCATTTGAGTGTTCATGACCTCTGCTATAACGATTACCATACCTTGGAGTCTATACCCCATTACAACTTTATTTAGCCTTAGGCAGAGTAAGGATAAACTTTTGAATTGATTTAATCTGTAAGTATTATCTTTATTCCATGTTTGGACAAAATTTATTTGAGTCATTAGCTAGGACTTGAGTTGTGTGTCCTTCAAGCCTATGATGTGTGATTAAAGACAATACAGTAAAGCTAAAGAAACATTAAGGTTACATTGGATGGCATGCCAGGTTTTCATCTTCAACATAAGAGGGATCTCACTGAAGGTATGAATGCATATTAATGTGTAATCCCTAGATACGGTTGTGTGTTGTTTTATAAAAGTTGTTTGAGGCCTTTTTATAAAATGTTTTTGAAAGAAAAATATTTTACTTTTAGTTCGTTCGAATGAGATTACGTAGTTTGCTCGAACGAGGTATGAATGCCGTTAGAATGTCCTTCAAACGAACATCAAATGTGGTATTTCTATCAATCAAAGGTATATCGTTTGAAGCATGTTCGATGCTTGTTCGAAGGAGATTAACATGTTCATTAGAACAAGGTTTTTATTGATTCAAATCAGATAAGGTTATTTTTCGAATAAGTTGCCTCGCAAAATGTGTCACCTCAAAATTTTTGTTTTCTATAAATACTCAGGTCTGGCATCAATTTTCTCAATGGTCTTTTGTAAAAATATTTTTCTTGATAAATCTCGTGCCTCCAAACCCTAGATTACATTTGAGTTTAATATCCAAGAATCTTACATCTATATGTCCATTTGAGATCTCTTTTATTTTGCATCGTATCGATTTTTTCTTTAGTATATGAGTGTTTCGAGTGGTAGAGACCATGTTTGTATTGAGCATCGATTGTACTGGTCACATGACAAGTAAGATCGGTGGTATACCGAGATGTGGGAATCCTCTTGCATTCTTTAATTAAGACAATTATTCCAAAGATACGAAAAAGTAAAACAATGTCATAAATCGGATGTATGAGGAAAAACCCCACTAATGGGAAAAACCTTAGTTCAATAAGAATGACAAATGAACTACGGTGTATATTTATAAAAGAAAACTCTGAAAAAACTTATACAACTTTCATTTGACATATTTTCACACCATATCTTTTGAGGAAGGCATTAACAGCTAGAGCACCTTACACAAATGCCACTATTCCTAGTCACAATTAATGTCTTCAAATCCCTGGTCAGATAAAAATTCTTTAAGTTTAAGAAAACTTATATTATAAGTGTTGGAAGCTTAATCAACCACAAAAACTACATCTAGGGTGTGTGAGGATATCCTAAAGGTTGAAGTGGGTGTATGGATGTGCATGGTTCATTAAATCTCACAAAATGTATTTCAATCTTTTTAGAAGAAAACTTAAACTCAAAAACAAATATTTATAAAAAAATATTTTCACTAAAGAGTTGAGTTATAAATTTTCTCTAGAGTTTTTAACAATGGAAAAAGTCAAAAGGAAAATCCTAAATAACTCAAAAATAAGAGTGAAATTTTTTCTCAAATCTGATTGGGTTTGATTTGCTAAGTAATTATATTTCTATCTTCTTTTAAGTTGGAAGAGTGTTGGAGACATAACTTATATTACCAAGTGGAGGACACTTAGTGTGGATTATAACCCATATGTAAAGCATACAAATCTTGAAGGGTCAAATATATGTTTGATAAATTAAAGATTAGTCCTTGACATGCTATCTAAGGAGATCTCCTGGAAAAAGTACTAGTTCGTTCACTATAAGTTCGATGCAAAGAACCTGTAGCTAAGAAGGTAATGATATAATGCAGTGTTTTTACACCTGGACTTTGGCAATGACAAGTCTTCATTACAGTGCAGCACAACTTCGCTGTAGTGAACCTAAAGGTAACCAGGTCGCGTCGTAGCCCATAAACAAAAGTCCATTTTTTCTTCTAAAACTTTGGAAAATATTTTAATCAAAACTACAAAATAAGTTGTAATCAACCAAGTAACACATATTTTAAAACAGACTAAAGATTCTTTTTCTAAGAGGTTTATTTAGATAAGAAAAATATATTACATAATGTATTTGACATTACATAAAAACATCCACAAACTTAAATTGTAATAAATTTTCAGTTTATGAAAACAGTTTAATGGAGGAGGTCATTTTAAGTCCTTTAGTTAAATTAAACCATTCCCCTAATTGGTTTGAGGTGTTGGCGTGAATGATCCACAATGAAATTGATGAAGCTTTTGAGAAACCTCTTAGGCAGATACTCAAATATTATTTTGGTTGATGAATTTAAAAAATCCAATCTTATGGGGAACTTCGAGTATACAATTACTCTTACAATCTGAACTTTTGTTTAATTTTGAGACAAAGCACATAAAGAAGATAAATTACAAATAAAAGAGTAAATATACACTTAAGACATGACTTTCTTGTCCAAAACCATAAAAGATACAAAATACAAGTGCAATTAACTAAACTATTAAGACACTCAGTCTTTATCAAGCACCTCTTGAACTTATAATTTTCTGGTACTTGCTAGAAAACCCATAAAAATACCATTGTGCAATAAAGATATAGAGTAAATATGAATAATAAGATAAAAATGTGAATATAGCAATGTGTAAGTGGTATCATCAAATTATCAAGTACTAGATCCCCCTCAACTATGCAATAGATCTCACTGAACATGATATAACAACAAAAACTTTTATATCCTAAACATGGATAAGACTAAATAGTCCCCATTTATACAAACTTCTCCCCCTTTTGTCACGAAAAGAGACAGAGGATACAATTACATATATAATGATATAATATAGAATTAATATTTTTAAGAGGGTACAACATGTTAATCAAAGAAATAAAATGAGAGTTAACCATATAGTGAGTAAGAAATTAAAGTAAAGTCAAGGCAATAGATGATTTGTGAATAGAATGCCTAATAAACCTCACTTTAATAACTACAAATGGAGATACAAAATATATCAAGAAAAGATATATGCAAAGGTAAGTTCAAAATAAAGACTTTTAAGGATTACAAATATATGAATCAATTTAAGATCAAATCATGAAACTCTTTTAAAAAAAAGCCCCAAACAAGATAACTAACATACATTCTTTCTTGTTCTTAAAAATATTATTATTAACACACATATATCAAACACTTGGTGGGAGAATCCTGCAAAACTTCCCTGATGGTAGCTAACTCAGTGTTTATATTGTGTTAAAAGTTCTCAAAGAAGATGAACCGGTCAAAAAATAAAACCTCCAAGAGTATTCAAAGGCGAGAAACAAGCTAGAACGCACTCGAGTCAAAATTTTAGATATATATCATCTAATTCTTAATGATAAGGGGAATGAAAACTCAAAGTCTTTGAAGTAAGGGAAACATGCGGAGCACAAAAAGGAGAAATAGAAGGTGGAACAGGAAGACCACTATAGTCAATAAGTTGAGCAATTAATCAATAGTAAGACTGTAGATTAAATGTAGGCTCGGGATTTTGCATAACTTCATCTAAAACAATAGGAACCTTAAACTCCAAAACTAAGTGCACAATCATATGGTAAAAGGGAAGATCACAAGAGTTTTTATTTTCCATTATGTGAGCCAAAATCATGTCCAAAATTTTGTCACCTAATTTCATCTTTAAAACATTTTCAATTGCATACAACAAGTGTTCATATTCAAAGGAAACTTCATATGGGTGCTAAGTTGGAAAAAGAGAAGACGGAGCAAGCATATTAATAATTTAGTAATCCTTAACCAAGTAGGCTTGGGAAAATTCTTTCCAACTAAAAACTAAAAATGGTTGTCACTTAAGAAATAAATCACTTATGTTTTTGAAATAATTCCAGCATTCCATTCATATAAATAGTCATGATAAGTTGTTTTACGATATTGTAGTTCTTGTAAATCCATTCAGAAGTAATCTTAACATCCACACTATGAACTTTCGCATAAATAAACTGGTAATAAGATGATTTACCTCCATAAAAAAAAGGAGAGAATATTATTTCTGACTAGGTTAGGGTGGTAAGTCTTGGTATGAGAATAAATACAATGCCATCCTCTCTCTTAAAAATGTGATATAAACGAGTCTTAGACGGAGAGTTCAAAATAATGGACCTTTTCCAATTTATGGAGAATTTGGAAAATAATTCATTAAATTTGAAGGAACCCGGAGAGGAAGTCAAGGCACATGAGTGAGTTTTGGGAGCCATGAAGTCTGAAATAATGCACCAAGACAAAAGCATATAAATACTACGAGAAAATGGACAGCAAACAAAGATACACCAAGGATCATATACTAAATAAATGAGATAAAGTCTCATGTATTAAAAGAGGCAAAACATTCACCAAATCTAACACATACCTGACACACGGGTCGATAAACCTCAAGAATAAGTAATGAAAAGTAAGTGAATACTAAGTTATAAACATAAAATCTACTTAACAGAATGAATATCCTCTTAAGATAAGTAAATTCACCTATCATTGACAAAGAATCATCTACAATCTATAAAAATAAAAAACACCAAACCCTAAATATAAAAATGGGAAACCGTAAAATCTAGGAAGTAAAATTACGAAAAAAATGATTGACAACTAGATGAAGGCTGAGAAATCCTAAAATATTCGAAGGTGTTAATACCCTATTTAATACTTGGCATCTAAAGGCTCTTCCAAATCCCCAATTCCTTGGAGTCAGGGAAGAGATCCCAAGGTTAGCCTCAGGCCTCAAACAAATCACTGCTTGTCTTATAAAGCCTCTGTTGCCCTCAAGGATGAGTTATGGTATTTAATGAAACTCATTTATATATCCTTCCCCCTAGGAAGGATAGTCATTCCAACATACATCCTCAAGAAAGACAAGAGGCCATAACATCAAGGTTTCATCCTAATTTTTAAACAGAACCGACCTGATATTGAAGGATAATGACCTCTCGAAGTCGCCCTTATGGTGGTACGTGATACTTCAGTATTAGTATCAAGCAACACCATAGTTATTACAAACCTACTGGACCTCTAGTAAAACTTCTGTAAATAATCTGACGGAGTAGTTAAGAAGCAAAACACTATTTCACCTACCACCGCTACCTTTTTCCACATGCATTGAATTATTTCGTTAGCATTGAATGCATTAAAAATTGACTTACATCAACTGTAATTACTTTGCTCGACACTCTATCACCTTGTTGATATCGACAAACAAACTATACTGTAATAGCCCACCCGTTCTCATTACAAGTGTTCCCATAAAAAGAGAAAGATGATAGAAGGTGGAAGGGGATCCATATCGAGCATTCAAAGAGATTAAGGCATTTAAATAATCAATCTCATAGGAGTTCTATCATTTTGCAAGTTCTTACACTTTGTTCCACACTCACAACCCACTATAATGAATTTATATTTGTTATGTGGATCGGTTCCATTACTTATACACTTTATACATCTTGTACATATCAATACTAATACCTTAGCACTCATATATAAGCCATTTAATTACTTCTTAAGGTCTATCATGATGTTGACAAAGGTCGCAAGACCTCAGAATCTCTAAACCAAAGTTCAAGAGGCCATATATACTGCAATACTTCATTTATAATCTAATAAACTAGTGGAACACCTTTGATAGTGGATGTAGGATCCTTTTATGAGATCCAAATCAATTTAACCCTTTGTATTTTACTTAGACACATCCCTACTCTTACACGTATGAGATCTATAGGGGAGCCCTTATGGGCCTAAAGTCACTTAGGATTTTAACACTCATCTGTTTGGCACTGTTTACGAGAACAACAAGTTCCATCTCTCTCAAACACACACATTTATCCTTCCAAAACTGTGAGTAACGTTGCATTAACTTGTTCTTTTAAGGAAATAGAGTCCCAATAAAAAAGATCCATGAGCATATGGCTGCCATTCTCAGCAGGTTTGGTTTACCCCTAGTTGTAGAGGAACCGATGGTACTAGAACATAGGGGTACCAGGGAAGACCATGAGCCCCGATCACTAGAAGATAATGATCAAAGGAGGTACTCAGGTCCCCCCAAGGATTAACAACACGCATCCCTGTCAAATCCAGGCTAGCACTCCTCGGAGACTAGTCCCAAAGGGGTTCCATAGTAGCTAGGCCTTGGATGGCAAGATAAAGATGATGCAAGATCAATTGGGAAATCTCCTTAAGCAAATAAGACCCAAACTTATAAGACCATTGAGTTATCCCTCTAGAAGACGTTGTCTCTATTCTCCAATGACATTCAAAATTATTCTATTCCCCAAAGTGGAAGGTGCCTAATATCAAACCATTCGAGCGGGTCTAAGGACCCTATTAATCATTTGGAAACCAACATGTTATTGGTTCTTCTTCAGGATACTCCGGATGAGGTCCAGTGTCAAGCCTTTCCTTCTCCCATGAGGGGAATAACTAGGAATTGGTTTTCCAAGCTCAAACTAGGTAATCTTAAATCTTGATAGAGCTAGAAATATCCCTTATCAATGGTTATATTAGATCTTAGAAGATAAGGATGCATGTCTCTTCCCTCCTCTACTTTAGATAGAAAGTTGGGGAATCCTTAAGGGATTATGCCAAGAAGTTAAACAAACAAGTCCTCACAGCCGATGATCTAAATGACACTATTTATGTGGCCGCTTCCATCTCTGGCCTTACCTCACAGGATTTTTGGGGTACTTTAGCAAGAAGCCTCCTAAGTTCATGACTTAGCTACCCAAAAGGGCTCAAAAGTACATGAATGTTGAGAATCCAATATCAAAAAGACATGTCGTAACCTCTTTAAAGCATGTGAAGAGGAAAAATGTCTTCTTCGACATTAGGGAGATCTTTGCAGCATCTGAGGCCAAGAAAAAGTCATTTAATATCCCAAAGGAATTGACGGAGGCTTTGATAATGATTTAGACCCATCAAAGGATTTACCTCCACCACCACCAATGTACTAGATCCTTATAGAAAGCCTGAGCATATAGATAATTAATTTGGATATCTTCAACCCACAAGACAATAAAAAATCCAACTTAAGGTTGAATGTTAGAGGTAACAGTAGCCTCGGGAGACGTGTGCCATCCTACGAGGACAATTATAAATCGTGCACTTTGCTATTTTAAATAAAAAATAAATTCTTATTACTTGTGATATATTTAATAATAGTATTCTTTAAGAGTTACAAGGGTTTCATTCTTGGATCTAAAAAGCCAAAGTCTAAGACCCAAAAAAGAGTTGCTGGGATTTCAGCCTTGGCTCTAGGTTTAAGCTATGCAAGGATTTCATCCATGGCTTAATACTAATAGTCAAAGGTCTCTAGACCCGTAAAAGACTAAAAAGGATTATTGAGAATTTCATCCATAGTTCCAAAAATCTATGATCTAAATACACATAGAAAACTCATTTCTTCACATCCAAATATTTTTTTCACTTCAAAAGGAACAAGAAACGTGTGAGCCATACACCTCTCAAACTTAATTTTTGAAAATGTTTGAGAAAACAAATTATTTTTGAATTTTTTGGGGGGGGATAAGTGTTCAAATACAAAATTTATCCAAAACTTCATTTTTTAAAGCAAGGGTGAAAGGACCAAAGTCACCCTTATAATTTCAAATTCCAAAACAATTCAGTCTGGAGGTCTCAAACCCTCATAATAAGGACATCAAATTCCAAACAAATTAGTTCGTAGGTCTCACAACCTTTTAAGGACTTCAAAATTTCAAATTATTTCCAAGCCCAGAGGTCTTACACCCATATAATTACTTCAAATTGTAAAAAAATTCAGTCCGTAGGTCTCAGACCCTTATTAGGACATCAAATTTTCAAATAGTCCAGAGGTCTCTGAGAATGTCGTGTTATACTGATTTAAATAAATTCATAAATTTCCAATTTAGACTTATTTAATTAGAGTTAATTTTTAAACCAAGTTAATTCAGTCCCTAAACACGCAACTACGTGTTTGTGTATCAAACCATCACAAATAAAATTGCTAACTCATAGATTTGAGGAAAAATTCCCGAAGGGAAAAACATTTTATTTCACTAATCGCAGCTTTCCACAACAACATACAGTCCAATTCAGCTAAGAACACCCTCGAGCACTCCCAATCAACACACATTCGTAGTCAACCGTAAATATAACACTCTACAAAGAAATAACTTCACCAAAGTTGTATCTTGGGTTCCAAAACAATTCACATATAGATTGGGATGTTTTGTGAATATAAGACAAAAAGGATTAAACCCTTAAATGAAGAAGACAAAGAATTTTGTTGGTTTGCAGTTTATGGCAGAATGAAAAATGTAAGATCTTCTAAATGAAAATGGAATGGTTCAACATGATTTACATAAAAAACTTATGTCGACAGGTCGCTCGGATGAAAAGTTAATGTCGCTCAAATGAGGCCACGTGTCGCTCGAACAACTTCGTACGACATCCTTATGTCATTCTTTCGAACGACATACTGATGTCGTTTGAACGATGTCAACATAAAAAAATAATTTTTTATTTCGATAAAAAACTCCACCTCAACACTTTAAAAAAATTATTTTTGACGAAAAGTAACACCTCAAATCTTAGAAAATATTTTAGAAAAATATCCCAACACTTTTAAGTGAATCGTAAAGTAACCAAAATACAACCTTATCAAAATTCATCTCGTGGAGGCTTGATTGCTGAATATCTTTGAATTCAGATCCGTTTTGACGTATGATTGAACTTGAATAATTCTTCGATGATTATAGCACTATACGACATACTCAAATGTAAACAGAACTTATAAAATATGTCCTTACAGTCTCAGACCCTTAAAAGGACTCCAGATTCTAGAAAATTCAGGTCGAAGGTCTCAAACCCTTATAAAGACTTCAAATTTTCAAATTTTTTCTAAGTGCAAAGGTCTTAAACCCGTATAACGTCTTTATATTCCAAACAAAATCAGTTCGAATATCTCACACCTTCATAAGGACTTCAAATTTTCAATTTTTTTTCTAAGATAGGATGTATCAGACCCTTATAAGGATTCTTAATTCTAAAAACATTTAGTTCGGAGGTATTAACCCCTTATAAGGACTTTGAAATTCTCAATATTTCCTAAAATCTAAAGGTTTTAGACCCCTATAAGGATTTTATAATTCCAAGATACCTAAGTTCAGATGTCCTAGGACCCTTTGGGGAACTTCAGTTTAAAAACAATTCTAAGCTCGAAGGTCTTAGGACCCTTATAATAACTTCATATTTCAAACATCCAAATTTAAATTTTAATCCTAAGATCTCAGGATCCCTTATAGGTTTGATTTTTTAAAACATTTATGCCGAAAAAATTTACGGGGCTAATTGTTTGCATAAATTTTGGACTTTAAGTCCTAAAATGTGCAAGTATCAAGTGTTCCATAGTTCAAAGGTCTAATGAACCATTACGAAATCTCAGTCTCAAATTCAGAAACATCAAAAAGTGCATGGCTTTGGGTCTTACGACCCTCAGAGTTTATCCGACAATTTGTTTCCTCAGTTGTTTCACTTTGCCAAGAAATATTGGGGGCTAAGTGTGTACTATATGTTAGGTAAAACCTCGGGAATATGAAGACAACACAAATTTTTCTTAGCAAAGAAACAAGTAAAGCGAGCATGAAGTAAAGAGCGATGAACAACATGGATGCATTAAAACACCTCTTCATTAAATTTAGTGGTGGATATTATAATAAAATAGCCCATGGTCAGTCAACAGTTTACAAAAAAAAGATTGCATGAAAGCTAATCAAGGCCTGAGTTTTGGTGGGTTCGCAAGGGCTTTAGTGGTTGAATGAAGAGAGGAAAAGGTCACTTTTATGGTTCCCTCCTCTTGGTACTTAGGAGTTGAGGCATCTACATCATCATCACCACCGATCACCTCACCATTAAAAGTTTCCTCCTCTGATTGAGGGGCATTGGGGAACAAACCAAAGACATCTACCTTAGGGAATAACATTTGGACCTCGTCCTTACAATCTTCAAATCTAGTGCTAAAGTTCTGATATTGGTACCTTTTAAATACCTCAAACTCTTGATAAGCATCTAACTGACTTTGAACCGCGGTGCAGGCCTATCCTTAAAGTTCCTCATACCAGACTAGAAGGTCAGTATAGGTCTTTTGAAGCTCCTAGCAATAAGATGACAGATTTTCCTTTTTAACAGATAAGTCTTTCACAGTTTGCCTTAAGTGATCCACATCATCATCAAGTCGAAGGAGCCTACCACTGAAGTTTTGGAACTCATTTTTTAGCCTTGAAGAATCTTTGATGTCACTACGAGCTCAACTTTATTAAGGGCATGTAACTCCTCAACCTTCATTGGAGACTACCGAATAGTGGCCATCAAATAAATATTGTCTCAAACGGTTCTTCCCTTTTAAATCTTCACTTAGACCATATAAAACACATGAATCTTCAAGGTACATCTCTCCCTCTAGAGAGCCTCCATCTGTAGCCATTGGTCATTAATCGTCCAGTTCAAGTGATGCCAAGTGAGGTTCTAACTGATCGTCATTTCATTAGCCTTTTTTCCATGATCTAATACCATTGATAGAATCATCTCAGAGGTCTTCCATTAGGTGATGATCTTACAGGGGAAAGAGATTGAGAGAAAGGCATAGAATGTGAAAACTTGAAGGATAAAATTAGGAAAATAAGAAAGTATCTTACACATTACGTGGACCATCTCCTCAACATTGGCATGGGTAACTCTTACCCTCAAACTAGCTACCATGTTAGAGATATTTATCTTTTCCATCGCATAAAGGCCTTCCGTCCCTGAGATATAAGGGTTTGTTCCCCCCGATGGATTGGGCACTACAATCTCTTGAAGGGTTGCACGCCCCTTAGAATATAATGATCTTCACATGTTAACCCAATAGCCTTTCCTACCCCTAATTCTGTTAGCATTAAGGGTAAGGTTTTATAGAGCTCTAGACCCGAGCCTTCAACAGGGCCATACCTTTGGTTGGCCTCCTTCACCATTTTGACACTAGGTATTGGAATGTCCATTAGAGCACCAAAATTCATATTATTGGTGGTGTTAATTATCCTCTTCATATTAATAAATGCCTTAGCAAGGACCCTCTATTACTCTTGTTCATCTATTGAATCAAGAAAATATTTGAGTCATCCATCAAAAGAACTGATGAAGAAGGTAAAAATAAAAGGAGAAAAAATAATTATAAGGAGAATAATCAAAAAGAAGAATGGGATCATCAGTCGAATTGTGAACCCCTTCGACCTTCTATGGGTCAGCTTCACCCTTGGTCTGGTCATCCTCACCCTCAAAGGCCTTAGGAAGCTCCATTAAAACTTTAGATACAATCTTCCTCTTTTGAGAGGTTAAGGAATAAGGCTCAGTATCCAGTGTGGCCACCATAATGATCTTAGGAGCCTCGGGAACTCCCATGAAGGTTAGAGTCTTGGGATTATTTCCCTTCCCATTGTTAAAAATAATCATGGTAGTAGTGAAGGCCTTAAAGGAGTAAAGGACAACCTCTGTGCGATGGGGTATGGAACTGATAGGGATGGGTTTTACCGTGGCGCAAGAGTCACCTACGCATCGGTCATTTTATTTTCGGCTCCCCAATTCTATACAAAAACCTAAACTTATAACTACATTAAAAAAGGGAATAAAGATGCCAAGTCCGGGTATCGAATCCATAGAGAATGTCGCTAGGTTGTAATCTAATTATTATTTCAGAACTAAAAATGTAAAAGGTAATTATAAACAAAAGGAAAAGATGCAAAAAAGGAAAGATTAATCTAGGCATGTATTTAAACTAGACTAACAAAAGTGGTAAAAACTATAGGTTGCGTCGGATATCCCTCAACTCAGCTTAACATGTATAAATGGTTACATGGTTCTACAGATTCATTATGATTGTGTCTCATTTCGACAGTTAATTGAATCCAGAGTTGTCACACCCCTAAATTCTCATAAGAGTCTAATAAGATTTTGACATCAACAAATACCCATAAAATTACGCATGCAAGGTCGTAAATACGAAGCATACATGATATACCCCGTTAAATATCCTAGGCGTAATAACTAGAGAAACCCAATTGAAATAAACACGTATCTTCCATCACCACAACAAAGCTACATGCTAAACACGAGTAAAGTTCGATCCAACACAACCTAGGCTAATTTAACCTAGAAAGCATGATAAAAACACGGTAAATAAAGCGGTAAATCTACACTATAAAGCAAGTAAATAAATGCAATAAATCTAAACTAGAAAGAGAGTTAAGACGCAGTAAATAAAGAAATACAAACATTGGAAAATCGTATTGATAGAGAAGATGGGGGATAGTGTTCTACACAACCTCGACGGGTAAACCCCTATATACGAACAAACCCTCGAAGGGAGAAAATGGCGCACTCCACAAACTCTCCAAACCCTAGATTCCCTCTCTTATGGACAATGATCTATTATTCGAAGATATCTATCAAAAGAAACCAAATTTGGTTTATATAGTAAGTTGGAAAAGAAATAAAGGAAAAAGAAAATAAATAGAATAAAGGGAAATTATCGGGTAACTGCTATTACCGGTCGATCGGCATCAGGGGCGCGATCTACCGATCCCTTAAGTTAAAGGCCAGTGGTTACATCACAAGGCAAAATTCCAAAATGCAGTCGACTGGCATCAGGGGCGCGGTCGACCGGTACTTTGTTTTCTGATGTCATTTGGTCTTCATGTGGGAGGAAAGCTTTAAAACAGAACCAACTATAAATTCTTCGTTCGAACATGAAACGGCACGCCGTTTGCGGAAACGTGATGATAACTCAATGAACTACGTATCTGTGGAAATTCCATGAGCCGGAGATAAGGATTAATTAACTAAAATTACCTTGAAGTAGCATCCGATGACGAAACTTCTCCGAAATGCAACCGATCCTCACTTTTAGCATTCCAATACCTATAAAAGTAAAATTAACCCCTGAAAAAAATATGTATGTCCAAATCTGATTGTCTGGTTAACAAGCATATATAGAGGAATTAAGAATGTAAAAGTGCTAGAATGCACAAAGATAAAGGACGCAAATATGCAATATTCGTGACGTATTAGGAGCCACTGTAAAAGGCAAAGAAAACTTAAAATCTCAAAGAAGATACCACTTTAAGAAATTAAATAGAAATGAAACTTCAACTTATATAATGATGGAGGAATATACTTAATCATGGAGTAGCCAATGGGCTCAGTAGGATCTGGGGAGGCCCAAGCCCTCCCATGATAGCAATGAGGAAGAACCTTTCATTCCAATTCTTGGGGGAATTATTCTTTCTACCAAAGGTCACCATAATAGGAGTATGGTCTAGGTATTTTAGGCCATTATCGATTGGCTTTTTATATTCTTAAACCCCTTATAGTTTAAAGAACTGTCAAGGAGAATCATAAAACTTCCCCCCATTATATTCCACGAAGTCCAAGACTGTAGGCAATAAAGACCTCCATGAGTTGGCCACCAACTATTAAGGGGCTATGCCGATAGCCTTTAATATTCTGACCACAGGTAGGGGAAGGGGGAATCTGACCCCTTATTAGAGGAAGGAATCATTGAAGCACACAAAGGTTTCCACTATAGAGAAGGCCACCTCTTTAGTCTTTGAAACCCTCAGGGCATCACTCTCCAAAATTCAATAAGTCTCTCTGAACTTGGATAGATCGTGCTTAGTGATTCATGAGGTGTCCCATTAGTAAAGTTGGGTTTAAATACCCACTCTTAGTTCATCACCATTTTACTAGGTAGAACTAATCCACTAGAAAGGAAAACTGAAGGCTCAACTTTTGGCTTCATTAAGATACACAAAGAGCCATCGGTCCCAACATCAGATAATGGCTTGGGGTCTAAGAACTCAGAAGGGGAAATCTTTCAGGACGACATTATTTTAATTAAAGGGTGTGTTTTCTTGAGCAAAATTCTATGGGAAAGAGAGAGAAAGTGAGAGTTAGCAATGAAGAACTCAGTTAAGCCCAACGGGCTCTTTTATAGCCCACAAGGCCTAGGGTTCTAGCTACCCCCATCTCCCAAAGTCATATGCCTTAATAACATCAAAGATATTAGTCTCCAACATTTTTCCTCAACGCCATATGAGATTTTCCCAAAATGGTCTAATGATGGTGGAAATCTCAGTGGTTAGTGATAATTCTACCCCATTATTGCACAAAGGATAAGTTTTTCCCCTTGCAACCATTGCAAGAAGCAACAACGTGCTACTTATAATACCATATTTCACACTTCACATTTAAAGGATCTTCCAACTACACAATTACCCCGAGCAAGCGCAGAGGTCCCAAGGTTAGACCTAGACCTCAGACATATCACTATTTGTCTTACAAAGCATCCACTGCCCTCAAAGGTGAGTTATGGTACTGTAGCGGACCTCAGTCGCGCATCCTTTCCCCAAGAAGGATTGTTATTCCAGCATAACTCCTCAAGAAAGCCCTAAGGCCACATCATTAAGGTTTTGTCATGATTAACGCTCAGAGCTGACATAGATTGAAGGATAATGACCTCCCGAGATCTCCAAGTCTCAGACATAGGGTGTGGTGGTACACATAACTTTAGGATCAATTTTGAAAAACTTCACGATTATTCTAAACCTCTTGGACATCTGTTAAAGCTCCTATAAATAACTTGATGGAGTATGTGAGAAGAATAACACTATTTTACCTACCAACACTACCCTTATCCATTTTCATTTATTGATACCATCATCATTAAATGTACTCAACAATCGGCTTACATAACCTGAAATTACTTTGGCTAACACTCCATTATGTTGCGGACAATGGCAGACCTTGGGTCACCTTAGCCATGCTGTGACAACCCATTCATTCTCTCTCCATGAGTTCCCCTATAAATAGAAATTTTATAGAAGGTGGAAGGGGTATCAATCTTGAGCATTCAAAGAGATAAATGAATTCAAACAATCAAACTCACAATACTTATCGCATTTCATAAGTGCTTACACTTCGTACCACACTCACAACTCACTATTTTAAATTAAACTTGTAACTTATACCAATTTCGTTACTTATACACTTTGTAAATCTTATGGACCCTAACACAATACCTTGGAAACCTTATATGAGTCATTCAATTACATCCTAAGGTCCTTTGTGTTGCTAACAAAGGTCAAAAGACCTTCAACTCTCTTGACCAAAGCTCAAGAGGCCTTCTAGATTGGAATACTTCATTTACAATCTAATAAACTGGTGGAACACCTTTTAAAGTAGATGGAGGACCCTCTTATAACATCCTAACAACTTTAGACCTTTGTATTTTACTATGACACATCCCTCCTCTTACCCATTATAGGTTCAACAGGGAACACCTGTGGGTCTAAAGTTACTTACGATTTTAACACTCATCACTCTATATGAATATGGTAAGAAGATAGGGTGTCACAAGGTGTAGAGGTGTTTTAATAAGAGAAATTATGGGTAAAATTTGTATAAATATGAATTGAGGAAACTTAAACAAGCTAGACACTTTTTTGTAGTGAAGGTCATGCTTCATTAGCCTAAGAGCTTAACTGCAGGGAACTTGCACCAACAGCCGGTCGCAAGAATAAACAATGAACAATTATGCATAAACAAATGCACAAACTCAATGTGCTCAATAAGATTTAATTTTTTTAAGCATATACATTTTATTTCATCAACAAATTTTTGAAAATCATACTCAAGGTTTTTGGTTATGTCACATGATCTACATAAAAAATGATTGGTAATTCAAAGGCCTAAGGCCAAACTAAAGCCATATAGACATAAAGTGAACAAAAGACATAGCTCTATGATAGAAAGTGAATAATGTGATCATTAACCCAAAAAATTAAGAAGGAAGACTAATGTTTTATATCACTTGGGAAATTTTATCTTTATGTAATAAATCAAAAGCTTCATTTTTTTTTAAAATGAAAATTTTCAAATACCATTTTGTTATTCCTCTGAAGCGATTTGTGACCAAAACCTTTTAAATATGATATCCTTGACATTAAATAGAGGGTTATTTGGTTCATAACTCAACGCCCGATGGAACTCCAAGGTGCTCCGCTTGAGGTTCCACGGTCAGGGTCCTTAAGTGTTATACCAGGTGTATCTAAGATGGCCAGACAAGCCCCAACGATGACTCACTTCTCAATCCTCCAAACCAAGTACCTTTAAAGTTCCCACGACGAGGTCATTCGATAGAGCATGAAAGCTCTCCCAGGCCTTGCCAAGCCTGGTCTCTCGCGAGTACCGTTTGACCTCGCACTAAAACTCATTATTATTCACGTTATATCATTAAAACCATTATAGCTTACAGTCAATATAAACAAATATACAATATGACCAACATAACAAGCTAAAGTGTGAGTTGCCACGCTAAACTGCCTCGTTGAGTTGCCATGCTTGAGCTACCTCGGTGCCTTAATCCCCAGAACACTACTGCTAATGGGGTAATTATCCATAATCTCAGGATTACCTTCAAGCCCCTTATACAATTAGAATCATCATTCGAGTTTGAGTCATCATCATTCAATGTAACACGATAAGCATTTTTCCCACTCCCTTGACATGTTTTCAAGGAATACTGTTTAGATACATGACCTCAACCACTAAAATTTTAAAAAAAAAGTTATGGATTTTATAAAATCAAACTTCTTTTGTCCACTTCTTTGATTGAAACCTAGATAGGTATTTCTTGTTAAAGCCTTTTGGTTGAAATCGTTTTTTTCCATGTATTACAAAATTTACTAGTGAGAAAGTTCATATCCTCATCATTAGAATCAAGGGAACAATAAGGATGTACCTTGTAAACTTAAACCTTAACAGTTATATTATTTTCTTTATTACGTACTCCTTGTGGAAAGCCCAAATTTGCCTCATAGGTTAGGGGGGATCCAAATAAGTTATCTACATACATGGATGTTTCGAAAAGATGTTTAACTTAATCAATGGAATCAACCTTAATACTGAACCTATATGGAAGGTATCTTAGAATTTTGTCAATCGTAATTTACAATGTTATCCCCTTTCTAAAAGTGAATGTGGAATTAACTATGTTGCTTAGATTGACATAAAATTCATAAAAAAAATTGGTCTCCTTAATAATAAGAAGCTCGAAATGGGGCATTAAATCATGGAATTCATAGCGGTGGAGGTTCCTTCATAGGTTGTTCATAAACATCCCATGCCTTCATATTTGTCTCGAAGGTATAAATAAGACTAAATTCCTTAATGGTGACACAACCAAATAATATAGTAAGACCTTTAGTATTCCAGCCACTCTCCATAAAATATTGTCATGCCGACTAGATCTAACTTTTTTATTTAGGACATCCTTAACAATTTACATATTCACTTATCCAAAGACATTAAATAATCCATGATACTGACTTTCCAATAGTAATATTTTATATCAAATGGAGAGATCATAGATGTGAAATTCCATTTATTTTTCACAAAAAGGATTTAATATAGCCTAAAAAATAGACCCACTTTGATACCAATTAAGAATGAGAAGTCTCGATAGAAACTGTCGAAATAAAATTAATTACCTAGTTTTGAAAATTAATTTACTTTATTTTGAGAAAGGGTAAAGCAATCCTAAAGTATTTATCATAACAATATTTTACTAAGTTTAGAATAAAATTTTATCTTTTTTAGTTAAGATAAGGAGTCTAAAAATGCGGAGAGGTAAAACAATATCAAAAGCCTAGATATATGAGAGAAAAACCCACTAACGGGAAAAAACTCAAATCGATGAGAACAAAATATGAATTGTGATATCATAATAGTAACCAAAGAGACACCTATACCAATTTAACTAGACACTATTTAACACCATAAATTCTAAGGAAGACACTAATAATCCGAGCACGCATCACCAATACCACCGATTTTGGTCATAACCCATGTCTTCAAATCATTGGCTAAATGAAAACTTCTTTTAAGTTTAAAAAAACTTTTGTTATAAGTTTTGTAACCACAAAAACTAAACCTATGATGTTTGAGAATATCCTAACGGTTAAGATGCTTTAAATCTCATAAAATATTTTTCACTAGAAAAAAATTGTAAATTCAAGAATAAATGTTTTGTAAAAATTATTTGTTCTAAAATTTTGTATTCTAAATATTCTCTAGACTTTTTTATATGTGAAAAGATAGAAGGAAAATATCGTGGAACACAAAGAGGAAGAGTGAAAATCTGCACTCATATTTTATTTGATGTGATTTACAAAATGATTTTATTTTTCTTTATCTTCAAGTTGGAAGAGTGTTGGGCTTTTGAATTCTAAAGCCAAGTGAAGGACACTTAAAGGTAGATTATAACTCATGTATAAAGACACAAAGATCCAAGGGTCAATTATATGGCTGCTAAACCAAATATTTTTTCTTGACATGATTTATAAAAAAATCTTTTGGAAAGATCTCTTAAAGAGTGCGACTTAAAAAAATGTACTCGCTTGTTCTCTACAAGTTCATTAAAGCGAAACGATGGTGAAGCAGGCTGAGGTATGAGGCAAAGTTTTTACACTTGCACCAATTTTCAAAGAAATAAGGCTTCATTGTAGTGAAGTACAAATTCATTGTTACGAACCTAAAGTGAACTAGGTTACTTCATAGCCTAGAAACAAATGTTCACATTTTCTTCTAACAGGTTAAAAACATATTTTATGCAAAACTCCAAAATATGTTGTAATCAATCAGGAAACACATATTCTATAATATACTAAAGATTCTTTTTTCTAAGAAATAGGTTTATATGAGAAAAATATATTGCATCATGCATTTGGCATTCTGCAAAAATATCCACAAAGTTTAATTGTAATGGATTTTTAATTTATGAAAACATTTTAATGGAGTAGGTGACCATAAGTCCTCTAGTCAAATTACAACTTTTACCAAGTGCTTTGATGTGTTGACATGAATAATCCTATGGGGAACTCTCAGTATAAAAGTTGTCTTGCATGATAATTCCCCTTATAAGGATTAAGTCTACACAAGTCATATAATATAGGCCTGTCTTCTTGCATCAACACACCTCTAAGGCCCTTTAATCACTTGTTGGTATATACTAGGTAGTCAACTCCACAAACTGGAAGTTTAAGTACTGGTGCAGAAGTAAACTCATTCTTAAAATACTAAAAATCTTGCGAATAATGATAATCCTAAACAAATGGCACTCCCTTCTTTGTCAAATGAGTTAGTGTCCCCACAATCTTAGATAACCCTTAAATGAACCATTGATAGTACCCTGCTAGTTTGAAAAAAATCTTTCCATTTATCAATGTAGTGAGTATTTGCACTCTAATGCTTTAGATACCTTACTGGGATCCATTAAAATTCCAGTCCTTGAGAAGACATGGCCCAAAAATTAAACCTCTTATAGCCCAAATCCACATTTTGAGAATTTAGCATACAATTTGTTCTCTCGTACATTTTTTTAAATAACCCTTAAACATTCTACATGCTCATACTTGGTCCATTAATAAACTAATATGTCATCAATAAAGATAATAATGAGTTGGTCTATAGATAGAGTTTGAAAACCCTATTCATCAGGTCCATGAATAATGTTAGCGCATTGGCAAACCTAAATGACATAATCCTAAACTCATGCAATCCATATTGAATAAGAAAAGAGGTCTTTGATATTCCATCCCTCAATTCTACCTTTGATAAGTATGGGGCAACTCTTAGTTGATCGAACATATTATTCATACCCATCAATGGGTACTTGTTACAAATCATGTCGTTGTTAATTTCCTAATAATCCACACATAAAAATGTGATCCATCCTTTTTCCTTAAAAATAATACTGGGGATCCCCATGGTGATGTACTCCTATATATGAAATCCCGAATGAGTAACTAGTGTATCTTCTCCCTAAGCTCATGAATATCTATAGGTCACACACGATATGGTGCCCTCGTGATCGGCTTAGTCTCTTATGCTCAATATATAAAAATATATATCTCTCATCTCGGTAAACTCTTTAACTTGTGAAAATATCAATGAAACCTCGTAGAACTTTGAATCACCTTTCAACTGGTTTATATCGTGTGAAAATTGTCCTCATAGTTTGCGCGTACTCACCTTTTTACTCCAAACCCTAATCTAGATATTACCATCCACTCTCGGGACCCGTTTGACCTTGGTCAACTCTTCAACTTGGGTTAACCTTAATGAAGCCTCATAGGGCTCTTAATCACTTTTCCAATGGTTCATATTATGCATGACTCAACCTCATGGTTCGCACGTACTTGCCTTTTTACTCCGAGAACCCCTCAACCATAGACCATCAAGTTATTTTGAGACCCATTTGACTTTGGTTTACTCTTGAACCCGATAGTGGATCAAGGAATTCTTTTAGGTCTATGAATAATATTTCTAATGGTCCCGATCATGCGCAATTCGACCTTACGATTTGCATTTTATGTCCATTTTCAAAAAAGTCCATTCTGAACTACCTATAGGGACCTCAGACCCCCTGCCTATCGGCGGGGTTTATTTTGCTTGGCCAGTAATATAGGAGCTATGACAATAGGTGGGCCATAGTCCATGCCGATTGTCACCTCCCTAAAACCATAATTTTTATTATTTAAGGGGACCATGACCTCATTCCAAATGGGTCCCTCAATGAAGTTAGAACATTCCCCTCGAAATTAGTGCGCTAAAATTCTATTTCTGAAAACATTCTCTTCATTTTCTTACATCACTCTCATTCAATTTTTACCCCACTTTCTATTCTTTTATCACCACCATACAACAACATAAAATCATCCTTCTACCGTTGCAAAATCAGAACTACAGTTCTCTAAAATGTGTACCCTTATTCACTTACAACTCACTCCATTAGTAGTAGTTGTTTAGTTTTCTTTCCACTTTTGATATATCTTTTATTTTATGTCATGAGATCAAAACTAATTTCACTTTTTACTATCGAGTACATATAAATTTTATTTTCATAAAATCTAAAAGCCAAAAAGAAGGTTTCTTATAAACCCTAAATTAAAATTTCCTCATTTTTCACACTTTCTACCTTGCGCTCATTTTCTAAATATAAACTAAAGAAAGTTCTAACTTAGGATTTATGGGTTAAATCCTAAACTTTCATGTTATTGAACTATGTGGAATTTGATGCCCTTTGGACTATGTAGGCGTCCCAAGCCAATCTTGGGATTCGAGTTCTATTTCTTACTTTATTGATTTTATGTTTACCTATATTTATTAGTATTGCGAGTCGCATATTCCTACATATTCATGATCTGTTTGATATACACATTCACTTATTCATAAGTGATTTGTGATTTGACAGATACTCACATTATTTTTTTAATTATTTCTTTTGTACATGATGATTCTACTCCGTCTTTCCCATGATGCAAGACAGATGATTCTTTTCTCTTGTTATTCACACTGCACATATGTACACCCGTATCACATTTTGGAGAAAATAAGAATATTATTATATCCCATAAGATATCGAAAGGGTGAGATGAGTGCCTAACACCTTCCATTCCTAACTTAATCCCCGGACCCTTAATTCATATGGTTTCGTATGCATCAATATGTCTTTTGATGTCGTCCTCTCGGGATGGCTACATTTATTTTACCTATTTTGAGCAAAATAGGCCGACGACTCGATATCTTCATCTTTTCCTCCTTTGATGACGACCGATTTATATTTGAGTCAACCCGTGAATATTAGTGCAAGTGCCGAAAAGAGGACTCCAATATACTCAAATCTCCGCACGCGTGGAGAGAGAAATTTCTCTGATTTTCTCTTCCCTTTAATTTTGGTGCCAACAGGCACCGAAGGAATCCGACACGAATGAATGAATTAGCGACTCCACTGGGGAAGTTTTTAGAGGACTAGACTCTATTTCACATGGGTGTTGATTCTTTTGTTGACCTATTCTTTTATAAGTGCACATATGCCTCCACTTGTATGTTCTCCTTACTCTCATAGATACATATTGTATATATGCCTCATTCTTACCATGATGTTCATATCTACCGTGATCATTTCTCATCAAATGTATATATTATTTTCTTATCACATGTTCCACCTTTTACTCACTTGTATAAATTCACCATGTTCCACTCTTTACTCACTTGTATATAGTCACCATACATCATTGAACGTATTCCCAGTTACACATGTTTCACACGCCACTTGTAGATATCCACGTTTAGTCTATCTCTCACGCACTTTATATTACTTTCACTTTCATATAACTTCATACTCACTCATATATTTTACATACCACTTGTAAATATCCATGCTTAGTTACACTAGAACACATTTCAATATTTCTCCCACTTGTATATATCCACATACCCTCTTCCCTCACACGTATTCACATGTCAGTCTCCAACTTTGCACATAATATCTACACACTTGTGTGTATTCACACTTTGTATATATCACCTTGCCTTGTTTAGTCTCCATGATCCATGTACATACTTTTTAGTTTTACGCTTCATGTTTATCCCCCTTATTCCATGATACTTCTATATCTTATCCTCTCCCTAATAGTGGTAGTATTTTTTTGGCTTAACATACAAAAAAATCTCCATAAGAGACTAATTAAGACTCATGAAATCCTGCACATTACATCACTTGATCATGGTGATATTGACCAAAATTTTATCCCGTATGGGGGGTCACTTTGTGATGGGTTCCGGTCCTACGAGGTGCATTCAAACTAAGAGATATGATTCCCACTTCTATTGGCACATATATTGATAACTTGCTTTTTGTGTGTAGTTGTATTGTCGTTGTTGAAGCCAAGTTAATAAAAACCTTTCAATTAACTATAAAAGTAGAACGAAAGTAGAGAATAGTGGTAAGTGAGGTATGAATCCAAATCAAGGGAGTGAAACGAGAGAAAAAGACATGTAATCCATTTTTTATTTGATTGCTTTTTGGACTTCTCACTTTTTCTATTTTTTTAGCTTTTTTCCCAATATTAAAACAATTTTTTTGAGGATGTGAATTAAACTAATATGAGAACAAGTAAATAAAACAAGAAGAAAAATATAAAGAAGTGCTAAAAAATGTGATGAAAAACTATGAATAAAATCTAACAAAAATAAGAGATAAAGTGAGGAAATAAATGTGAGAACAATCAAGGAATGAGATTACACCACAAATTTTAGTTATCCTAATTAATTAATTCACTCATTTGAAATCTCCCAAGTTAGTACTGAAATTACAAGTCAACTCTCGTCATAAATGTAATTTTAAGACCAACCTTTTAGAAAATTAAGTTCAAACCCCCACAACTCTAGAAATTATATTTATAATCCTTTTAGTAAACAACCCGCTAGGATCGATTCATCAAAATTTATATAAGTCATAGAAAATAAATTTTAGAGTAGAAATTCAAGGAATAATACCACACTTAAGAAACCCCTATCTCTAGTTCGATTCTAAAATGGGTATTATATCTCGAATTTCGATTTTCTCTTCGAAAATCATTTACCCTCTCTCGAGGCGTAAATTGAAAGGTGAAGGATCAAAATTAACATTCAAAAGGAATTTCAAATAATCAGACTAATTAATTATAAAGACATAAATAAAGGTTCATCCCACCCCTTGAAATAGTTTTTCTAGCCTACATAATATGGATCATGATAATCAAATAAACCAGGCAATAAAATAAAGGAGGATAAAAGAACAATCAAACCAAATATAATTGAGTGGAATTGATGTCCATCCTTGAATTAGAAGCATACAACCTTCAATTGAGTGATACAACAAACTAATACATAAAAATATTCACTCAACTTGAATCTCACACAATTATTTCACTCAATTTAAATCTAAATAAAATAAATTCCTAAACTAAAAAAACATTATTTCTAACTTTCTCTCTAAGCTAACTCTAGAATTCTCCTTGTCTTATGGGTCTTCTTATTCCTTTTATAGTGTGCAAGTGGCTAGGGGAATTTTTGGAAAGGAAGGTGCATGTGGGATGTGAGGTATTTACGTGAGGTAATGAGAATGAGGTAGTTAGGGTTTTATTTGGAAAAGGGGACAAAAATTAGTTGAGGGTAATTTTGGAATAAGGATAAAAAGGTATTGAGTTGGTTTATTTTACATGTGGGGTTATATATGGGTTTAAGTTGGCTTTTATGTTTGGTCTTGTTTTGGGGAGGTGATAAAATCGGGTAATGGATCAAGGTAGAAATGGCAAAATGGATTTTGTTGGTGTATGGGAAATGGGAGCTAGGTCCGCCCAGGTTGACGGTTCAAGTTAGGAGAAGGGGTTACAGGCGATCGGGGAGAGTTGGTTTGGAGTCGGGTAAATCTCGGGTCGGTCTAAGGCCGTGGGTCTACCTGGGTTAGTCAGGTGCCGGATATGGATGTTAGAAGGTGGGTCACGTCGGAGTCAGTTCCGGGTTGGATGCTACCATGGGGCGCCCCGGGGCTGACCGGGTTGGGTTTTTTTTTGGTATGGTAGTTGAGGTGGTGGGTAAAGGAAGTTGGATTGTTTATTAATTGAGGATGAGAGAGAAGTGGGTGTGTGGTGAGGAATATGAAGTGGGGGGGTTTTAATGGAGGGATAGAGATAGAGTATGGTGAGTGGGGATGATGATGAATAGTGATGGAGGTGGTGATTGTGTGTGGTGAGGGTGTATGGGTGAGGTATAAGGAATTTTACTTTGGACCCTTGTAAAAAAAATGAAAATTAAGCTATTTAAAACTATAATATAAAAGTCAATAAAATCTATTAAAATTAAAAACTAAAAATTAAAATCCTAGACTATTAATAAAAAAAACTCAAATAAAATAATGAAAATAAAATAAAATAAAAATAAAGATCTTTTAAAACAAAAATCCTAACTAAATAAAAAATAATAATAAAAAATTATCTTAATAAAATAAAATAAAATAAAGACTAAAAACTAAAAAAATCAAAACCAAAATAAAGTTACACTAAATTAAAAGAAATAAAAAATTGAAAATAAATCCTAAAAATACACAAAAATTCTTAAAGTACAAACTAAACAGACATCGAGTTCGGGGTAGGTTTAGGCTCGATCGGGGGTAGGGCTAGGGTTACGGGATTGACTGTTTAGCCAAATTTGAACTGCAAATTTCCTCGAAATAGATCTTTGACACAACAATTACAATCAAGCCTGCACAATAAACAATTACGCGCATAAGACCAAATTTTGCCAAGATTTAGCGATTAAAATACATCTATTCGGGGTATAAAATATACATTGTTGGGTCCTTATCACACCACTCGCAAACAGAACATTGCCAGTCCTCGAGCAAAATATATAGAGAAATAAAGATAAGAAACCAAAAGTGTACCACTTTCGCGGGCACCTGCGATTGCACTTAGCATGTGCAATAAGCCTTTAAACCTATAGGTTGCCCTATAGGACGAGTTTTGTCTCGTGAGGGTTTGTAGGGAATATATCCTCAAAATTCTTTATTCGCAAATGATAGTCAATCTCTTATTAGACATAGAATAATCACACAATCCATCACGAGATAAATATTTTGAGAAATACAAGCTAAAAGTGTGAAAAGGTTAGCAATGTAAATATTCAAGGCACATCTTTCCTAGAACTCAACGTATGTGTATGAATCAGTCAAAATGGGTCTAGTATCATAAGAGTAATTCCTAGATAGCCTTTTTGGAATCAACGCTTCAACTTCAAAATCTCACTAGATATATCTCTCTCAAATGAACTCTCGAGATTAGGGTAAGTGTATTGCTCTTCTGTGTGAGGAGGTGAGTAAATCTAATCAAGTTCAAATGTCTCACATACACATAAGAAATAATGAACATTTATAAAGAAAATGATCTCATGAAAGAATATTAATCACTATAGTGAGAATGTCTAGTTATTCACCATGTTGACTTTCATTTGCCCGAACACCTAACGAGAAATATGGATGTATATAGGTGAGGGGGAAATGAGATGGGGAGGATGGTATGAGGTGAAGTAGGATAGGATGTATGGATGATGGATGATGGATGTGTATGCGAGAAGAGTGTATGATACTTTGAGCATAAATTTATTTATTACATAAAAATTAACTACAAACTTTCTTTTTCTTTTCTTTTCTCTCTTTTCTCTTTTTTTTTCTTTTTTCTTTTTTTCTTTTCTTTTTTCGTCTTTTTTCTATTTTTCTATTTTTTTTTCTTCTTATTTTTTTCTTTTCTCTTTTATACTCTCAACATGGAAGACATTTCACATTTGGGAAAACACTCTTTTCCTCAAAATGATGGATGATATATGAATGGAGATGTTAAATGGACGGTGAGGGGAATATGGAATAATATGGGTGAAGTGAATCATAAATGGTAGGTGTATAGATGAAAATCTAGTGATCAGGACAAATTTCAAGATACATATTTCTTACAACTCGAAAGTGATGTCGTTCTTAGTGATCAAGCCAAAATTTTAAAGAACAATAATGAGATCATACAACGAATTAAATTGGGGACCCAAAGAAAGTTGGATCAACTTGTGACACGGAGATTGCGTAAAACAGTTTAAAATGGTGAAAGGCACAAATCTCACATGCTAAAGTCTCCACTAGTGATCCTTAAGGTTTTATTGAGAATTATTGTACTCTTCAACTCTAAATCGTATTGACGTGATAAGTGCGCAAATTTTGTTGAGTCTAGAAATTCATGGTGCAAAATGCCTTAATACGTATTACATAATCTATTTAGAAAAAATAAATCCTTTAGCTTGATTCCAAGATTTTAAAAGATGGATGATAGAAAATTCACATAAATGAGTGCGATGAAAAAAAACTGCACGAAAATTTTAAAAATCAGGTTTTGAAAATCAAAATTTTCAAAAGTGGTATGCTTTTGATAAATACCCCACCCCAAAATAAAAAGGAACATCATCCTCGATGTTAAGTAAAATGATTTTTAAAATTGAGAACATGAGGGAGGAAAAAGACTACCAGAAGCCACTACTAATGAAGTGTACAGATGAAGCCAAGATGAACCTGAATAAGTGATAAGATAAAAAAAGGTGTACAAGTTTATGAACATGATAAAGCATTGGGTGATGTGAAACAGCACCGCCAAACAAGATGAGTCTCATACAAGAAACGACGGGTTGCCTCCCGGTAGCGCTAAGTTTGATATCTTTAGCCAGACTGAGCGAAAGTCAATCTAAAGAGAAGATCTATGAAAGTATCGGGTAACAAAAAAATTGGGTGACGAGAATCACCCCCAAACAAGACTGAAGTGTGAGTCTTGTTGGATGAAAGTTAAAAATGATCAATGCCCTGTATGGCAAAGTGCATCACACGATGCAAAGCATCGATGGACTATGGGCAGGTAAGGGTAAGAAAGGAAAAGGTGAATAAAAATAGGTCATGGGCCTTATTGAGCCGTAAGGTGAGGGAAACAAGGTCCCTATAAGAATGGTGCTTAAGTTGGATGGGGAGGCAGAAGGGTGTAGAAAGTGGAATGGGGTGAGCCTCATAAAAAGTACACGATCGTTGTGTAAATGGGCAATGAAAATGGTCGCGCCGTGACACATAAAGGAGATGAAGAAAAAAATCACCACAATAGGAGAGAGGAGTGCGCGGAGTAATAAGCTCGGAGTCACAGAAGTGGAAAGTAGAACCACATATACTCTCATGGAAGGTGGAGAGTGGTTTCGGATGATGATCTAAATATGGAGATGGAAACATGAAAGGTGTAAAATCAATATCTAAACCTGGGAGGTGGTGTCCAACTCAAGAGTGGGAGACACACACTCCTCGAGAGGAGTAAGGGAATTCTCACAAGGGAGTGTCGTATCTCAAGATGGAGTGGTCAACTTCTCCATAAGAATAGCACCAATAATTGTGGCGGGTGGTTTAAACGAGGCACCAAGATAAGAGATAGAGGATGCAGGGGGCTCGAAGATAACCTCGAGATTATAAATAATCCCCCCACCTAATTCAACAGACTCAGGGGACTAAGGCAGCGATGCAGTTCAAAGAGATGCTCCTCAAGCAAGGTAGTTCAGTGTGGCAGTCCAAAGGGATCTCCCGGCGAAGAGGCTAACCGAGAGAGCTCATCCTTTAGTCCTATTGCTTTACTTAGTCTTGTTGTATGTCTTTATTTATATTGACTATGATTTGTAACAATTACAATGATTTCTAGTGTGAGGTCGAACGGTACTCGCAAGAGACCAGGCTTGGTAGGGTGTGGGAGATCTTTCATACTCTATCGAACAACCTCGCTGAGGGAAATTCAGAGGGACTTGGTTTGGAGGATTGAGAAGTGAGGCACTGTTGGTGCTTGTCCTGACCATCTTAGATACACTTGGCAAAACACCAAAAGACCCTGACCGTTGAACCTTGGGCGGAGTAGCCTTGAGTTTCATCGGGTGTTGAGTTATGAACCAAACAACCCTCTACTTAATGTCACACCTATTTTATGTGATGTCACTAACTATCTAGGCAATGTCAAATCTGCACTTGAGTAAACCACTGTGGTATTTTGGGTTGTCAGATGGTTGGTGAGCCACCTCTGTGACGACATCCCCTGACACACAGTGGTTAGGCAAAAGGCATGTTTTGGCATTTAATGTTTATGACGTGGAGCACTACACCAAAACTAGCGATTGGCCAAGGCCAAAATCCCTGACCTAAGCTGTGGGTTGCGGACTTGGGCCGTGACCATTTCGGGCGTGACCATTTTCGTGGGTCGCGGCCCAAGTTCGTGACCAAAAAATCGTCACGGCCGAGAGGGGTCACGACAGATGGTCGCGGACTTAGGCCGTGACCCATGTCGTGACGGGTCGCGACCCTCATTCGTGACCCACAACCGTGACAAATTGGTCGGGGCCAAAGTCCGCGACCCACGACCGTGACAAAAAAATTAAAAAAAATTGGTCGCGGTCCTGATCCGTGACCCACAACCGTGACAAATTAGTCAGGGCCAAAGTCCGCGACACACGACCGTGACAAAAAAAATTAAAAAAAATTGGTCGCGGCCCTGATCCTTGACCCACAACCGTGACAAATTGGTCACGACCAAAGTCCGTGACCCACGACCGTGACAAAAAAATAAAAAAAAATTGGTCGCGGCCCTAATCCGTGACCCATAACCATGACGAAAAAAATGGTCGCGGACTTTGGCCGCGACCATTTTTATGCGTGACGAAAAAATAAAAATGGTCATGGACAAAGTCCATGACCATATTTAACTACAATTTTAAAAAAAATGTATTTTTTTGGTCCAATCCTAAAATTGGGGGTCCTGTGAGTGCACCATCAGTTGCTACGTGTAACGTTTGACGCGTACGAGGTGTTACAAATATTTATTATTGGTAAATAATAAAAAAAATCATAAATTGCGAATCGAAAATGTTGTTAATAAACAAATATATATACAAACTTATAAAAATTACACGTCTTAATAATTCACAGACAAAAAAAAAATTGGGCAGAGTTTCCTCTATTTTCTAGACATTCCAAAACTTGTAAATGTAAAACCTACTTATTATAAAGCCCGCACGGCCATAAAACTAAACAATAAAAGCCCGCGCAACCATAAAAGTAAACAATAAAAGCCCGCACGACTGTAACACAAAAATCAAAATCCTGAATGTCCACAACCTATAAACAATCTTCATGTTGTAGACCATTGCCTCCTTCGTTTGTTCCGCGTGCAAAAATCCTACAAATGATGGAATACATAAAAAAAATATCAGTAACCAAGTAGTTTTACAAAAAATTTAATCAAGCAGAAAAATTGCATATATGAGTTAAAATTATCAGTAACCAAGTAGAAATATGGAAATTACTGTCGTATTCTCAAACTGGGAGTCCCGTGGCTACGGGGTCATTTCCTATGAGTTACATTGGTCCCGTGGGAGGTGTTGGTGCCACCCACGGGGACGTTCGGGGGCTGTTTCGAGTTCTCACCTTCTAACGCCATGTTTTTAAGCCTATGTCTATAAATATGCAAATTATCGTCGTATTCTCAAACCGGGAGTCCCGCGGCTGCGGGATCAGTTCTTATGAGTTACATTGGTCCCGTGGGAGGTGTTGGTGCCACCCACGGGGCCGTTTGGGGGCTGTTTCGAGTTTTCACCCTCTAACGCCATGTTTTTAAGCCTAAGTCTAGAAATATGCAAATTATCGTCGTACTCTAAAACCGGGAGTCCCGCGGCTGCGAGGTCAGTTCCTACGAGTTACATTGGTCCCGTGGGAGGTGTTGGTGCCACCCACGGTGTCGTTCGGGGGCTGTTTCGAGTTCTCACCCTCTAACGCCATGTTTTTAAGCCTAAGTCTATAAATATGCAAATTACCGTTGTATTCTCAAACCGGTAGTCCCACGACTGCGGGGTCAATTCCTACGAGTTACATTGGTCCCGTGGGAGGTGTTGGTGCCACCCACGGGGACGTTCAGGGGCAGTTTTGAGATCTCACCCTCTAACGCCATGTTTTGCGTAAGTCTAGAAATATGCAAATTACCGTCGTACTCTCAAACCGGGAGTCCCGTGGCTGTGCGGTCAGTTCTTATGAGTCATATTGGTTCCATGGCAGGTGTTGGTGCCACCTCCGAAGCCGTTCGGGTGCTGTTTTGGGTTTTCACCCACTAATGCCATGTTTCTAAGCTTAACTCTAGAAATATGTAAATTACCACCGTATTCTCAAACCGAGAGTCCTGCGGCTGCGTGGTCAGTTCCTACGAGTTACATTGGTCCCGTAGGAGGTGTTGGTGCCACCCACGGGGACGTTCAGGAGCTATTTCGAGTTCCCACCCACTAACGCCATGTTTTTAAGCCTAAGTCTAGAAATATGCAAATTTTCGTCGTATTCTAAAACCGGGAGTCCCGCGACTGCGGGGTCAGTTCCTACGAGTTACATTGGTCCCGTGGGAGGTGTTGGTGCCACCCATGGGGCCGTTCGGGGCAGTTTCGAGTTCCCCCCCTCTAACGCCATGTTTTTTAAGCGTAAGTATAGAAATATGCAAATTATCATCGTATTCTAAAACCGGAAGTCCCGCGACTGCGGGATCAGTTCCTACGAGTTACATTGGTCCCGTGGGAGGTGATGGTGCCATCCACGGGGCCGTTCGGGGGCTGTTTCGAGTTCTCACCCTCTAACGCCATGTTTTTAACCCTAAGTCTATAAGTAAGCAAATTACCGTCGTATTCTCAAACGGAGAGTCCCGCGACTGCGGGGTCAGTTCCTACGAGTTACATTGGTCCCGTGGGAGGTGTTGGTGCCATCTACGAGGACGTTTGGGGGCAGTTTCGAGATCTCACCCTCTAACGCCATTTTTTAAGCCTAAGTCTACAAATATACAAATTACCGTCGTATTCTCAAATTCGGAGACCCGCGGCTGCGGGGTCAGTTCCTAAGAGTTATATTAGTCCCGTGGGAGGTGTTGGTGCCACCCACGGGGCCGTTTGGGGGTTGTTTTGAGTTTTCACCCTCTAACGCCATGTTTTGCTTAAGTCTAGAAATATGAAAATTATCGTCGTATTCTCAAACCGGGAGTCCCGCGGCTGCGGGGTCAGTTCCTATGAGTTACATTGGTCCCGTGGGAGGTGTTGGTGCCACCCACGGGGACGTTCGGGGGCTGTTTCGAGTTCTCACCCTCTAACGACATGTTTTTAAGCCTAAGTCTAGAAATATGCAAGTTACCATCGTATTCTAAAATCGAGAGTCCCGCGGATGCGGGGTCAGTTCCTACGAGTTACATTGTTCCCGTGGGAGGTCTTGGTGCCTCCCATGGGGCCGTTCGGGGGCTGTTTTGGGTTTTCACCCTCTAACACCATGTTTTTAAGCCTAAGTCTAGAAATATGCAAATTATCGTCATATTCTCAAATTGGGAGTCCAGTGGCTGCGCGGTCAGTTTCTACGAGTTATATTGGTACCGTGGTTGGTGCCACCCACGGAGCCGTTCGGGGGCTGTTTTGGATTTTCACCCACTAACGCCATGTTTTTAAGCCTAAGTCTAGAAATATGCAAAAAAATGTCATATTCTCAAATCGGGAGTCCCGCGGCTGTGGGGTCAGTTCCTCCGAGTTACAATGGTCCCGTGGGAGGTGTTGGTGCCTCTCACAGGGCTGTTCGGGAGCTGTTTCCAGTTTTCACCCTCTAACGCCTTGTTTTTAAGCTTAAGGCCTCATATTTTAAAATTATCGTTGTATTCTCAGATCGGGAGTCCCGTGATTACGCAGTCTATTCCTACATGTTACATTGGTCCCATGAGAGGTGTTGGTGCCTCTCACGGGTCCGTACGAGGGTTGTTTCGTGTTTTTGCTATCTAACGCCTTATTTTTAAGCTTAAGTCCTAATATTTTTTAATTATCGTCGTATTCTCAAATCGGGGGTCCCGTGATCTCGCGATCAGTTCGTACGAGTTTCATTGGTCCCGTGTGAGGTGTTGGTGCCATGTTTTTAAGTTTAGGTCTCGACATTTGCAAGTTATCCTATCATCGTATTCTGAAACCGGGAGTTTAAAATATTTTCAACATATTATCCAACAGTGAAACCAATAATTATCCCGTACTCCTTCTAATTATCCCATACTCCTTCTAAAATACTATCCAACAACATTCCAACAACCAATAATTATCCAACAGCCAAACCAAACAAAACCAATAACTATCCCGTACTCTTTCTATCATCTAAAAGATTTAATAGATAATGCATATCAATTATATAACTACTTTAGTTAATGTACAGAGTACCTGGTGTGTAATGAAGAACTGGCATGTAATGAAGAACTGGTATCCAATTGGTTAGATCTGCAATACGTAAACAATGTGTTATGAATAACGAGTATGTAATTTTAAATAAAGTACCTCACAAAACCACTGAATTGTTTTTTAAAATTAAAGAAAGTACGGTATCGTACGGGGACTGCTACGAAAAAATATAGGGGATGCTACAAAACTTCCTTCAAACAAAATAGGGGTTGGGGTTGGTTTTAGCGTAGGTAGAGGAATGTTTGAGTTGGATTCTTTGGTTTTCTTGGGTTGGGGTTTGAAGATGAAATAATCATCCATATGACCTTTGTCCATATACTAAGAGAATAGGGATGGAATATTTTTACGTGAAATCTGCAATTCATCCTCAACACTTGTCCACTAATGCCATTGATCCTTACGGCCACGACTTTGCTGTGCTAACCTCCAATGTACCTACAACTGTTATGTTTATGAGTGGATGGACTATAGACATGCTCGATCATCTTGACTACTACAATCAACTATGTAAAGAATTGCAAATACAATAAACACATAACAAAACTATTAATAAATAATCAAAATTAACTTGATGAATGTAGTGGTTAAATTAAATCCAACATCTTAGTACTGAAGTTTGGAAACCCTACATTTAAATTAGTCAAAAGGTTAATAAAAACAAATAAAACTAAAAATTTATACTCAACTTCTTAATAGAGAAAATAATCAAAACCTCAAACGCAATAATTGTCCACGTTTGAAATGCTCTCTCTTTTATTCTTCGGTTTCTGAATGGCATCTCAATTTGTTAAAAAATGAGGAGTTTACAATTTAATTTGTATGTTTAGCATTAGTCTTCCAAAAGTGTGATGAAAAGATGAAAACTCTTATCAACGTAATATATGAAAGGAAAAACAGTAAGATAAATGATAGTATAATTACATTGCAGTAGCCTTGAATGAGTGAGTGTCTGTCAAGAATAGAGAAAAGCGATGCAACTGCTGCTGAACCCTTGGCAAGATCGGAAGTCATGCTCCCAGCATCAGTTATGACTTTCCCATTACTAACCAGTATGAAAAAAGTTTTAAAAAAATCATCTGTTGTATGCATATATGCCCAAATCATTAATTTCAACACATGAACACATTATGACTATTTAGAAATCCATTTTATTATGCCCATGTGAGCATTGTAGAGTTGCCCGTGTCTAAGAAATTTTGTGAGCATTTTCAAATACTTAAGAGAGAAAGAACCGCATGGGTATGATCATTTAACACCCAAACAACAACTAACTCAAACTATTCTAAAAAAATGATTGGAAAAAAAGATTTACTTTGATTTACAAAAAGAAATATTACTACAATTACCTCGACAGATTGCTGTGTGTTAGACCAAAAGTGTCCCAAATCCACCGGACTTAAACCGGGCATAATTCCGACAGCAACCCAGTTGAAAATCGAGACCCAAACCCAACAACCCTCACCGAACCCAGTTGAAAATCGCCCCAGTTGAAAATCGCAACTAGCACTGGCAGTGGTGCGGGTTTACGAAGAAAACTCTCACAAAGATGTGGACCCGCTTCTCATTTTCTCTCTCTCTCTCTCTCTCTCTCTCTCTCTCTCTTCTCTACCAACTGTCTCATCTCTCTCTCTCAAGCCACACCCCAATCGCTGCTCCCACATTTAAAGAATCAATCAACACCGATGAAACCTAAGATTTTTCAGTGAGTTGGTCCGTGCCGCCCGCTTGTCAACCCAAAACCAACCCGCTTATTTTTTACCCGAACCCAAATTCGACCTGCCCATTTTCACCCATACGCGCCCAAATGCCAACGCTAATCGGAACCCGGTTGAAAATTTCCCCTGCCTCAATAACCCTCACCGTCGCCCTCCTGAAAAACCCGCCCAACCTCCATACACGACCATACCTGCTACCAGCGTTTGGGGAAGAAACGCCATAACTGCTACCAGCGTTTGGGGAAGAAATAAACAAGATGAGCGGGGAAATGAAAATTTTGAGGCGCTTTGTTTGATCCTACAGTATGACGTTAGTATAAAATTCCAAGATATAACACCCCAAATGTTTGATCCTACAGTACAAACAACAAATACAGCCAAGTAATGTATGATGTTACTTTAAAATTTCAAAATATAGCACACCAAATGTTTGATGAAGTGATAAACAAAATTACAGCACACCAAATTTTTTGTCGATGATATGAAAATGAAAAGAAAATTACTAACTGAAATCTTTCTAAGAAAAAAGAAGATACAAATTATGAAAATAAATTTTTAAAATTGACAAATTATGAAAACATTTAACACCCATTATTTTACTACAGACATTACAAAATACTTTTAAAAAATAAATAACCCAAAGAACCCATTCCTCTTCCTTAACTAATCTATCAAACCCTAGCCCATCTTCAAACGCCAAAGTAGAATGGAGGCTTAGACATTATCATATTCCAACCAATCAAACCCGAACAAACTCATCAGATTTTGAGGTGCCATTGTCTCTCATAATTTTTAATTCAATGCTCAAAACACAGAATTAAAAATAATCATAAAAATAAACACGTACATATGAAACTTTGTGTCAATAAACTCATCTGGATCCGACCATCTGAATTCGAACGTCGACCATCTGAATTCGGGTCTGCTTTGTTAGCTTTCTGTCCCAAACTCTGAATCCGAACGCCGACCATCTGAATCCGAACAAACCCAAACATGCCCTCACCTCGACTTGGTTAATGGAACTCACCCAACCAACTTGCCCCGCCCTCGGCATCGATCTCAAACATGTCCGCACCTTTTCCACAGTTTGGGGAAGAAACATAAACTGATGAGCGGGGAAATTGAGAATTTGAGGCGCGTTGCTTGGTTTTAGGATTAACAATGGTCACAGCCTAGAGCCATGACCCACCCACCGCGACCCATTAATGAAGCTAAGTGGGATGTATACTACCTATTGGTCACGGCCCATAGCCGTGACCCATACCAAGAAATGGTCACGGCCCATAGCCGTGACCCTCAATCTGTGATGTGCGACCCTTTTTATCAACACTAGTGCTTGAATGAGGGATGGTCACGGCCCATAGTCGTGACCCACATCCAGAAATGGTCACGGCCCTAAGCCATGACCCTCAATGTGTGTACTTTCTTCTTTGTCATGCCATGGGTCACGGACTTGGGCCGTGACCCATCCGCGACCAAGCTTGGAGGGAATTTTGGCACGAGTTTGGCGCCAAGATGGTCACGACCTGGTCACGGCCCAAGTCCGCGACCACAGTGGTCGCGGACACTTCCAGAACATAGATAATTTAGTGTGATAATAAATATGGTCACGCCAAATATTGAGTGGGTCACGGCCCAAGTCCGCGACCAGCTGGTCGCAGACTTGGCCCGTGACCCACTAGGCATGACCAGTCGCAGGAATTGGTGTAGTGGAGCTAATTAGTGCATCAGGCATTTAATATTTGTGACATAAAGTACTAGGGATGTCTTTCACAATAATTAATAACTGAGTTATCTCGACTGTGGTGTGGGGCATATTTGTAAAAAGTATGACGGTGTGATAATTGATTAAATTCATAAATTTCTAATTTGGTACACTTATTTAATTAGAGTCTATTTTTAAACCAAATAATTCAGCCCCTTAAACATGCAACTACGTGTGTGTCAACCCATAAATAAATAAAGCATGTGACACAAATTTCAGGAAAAATCCCCGAAGGGAAAAGCCTTTTATTTCTAGAACTTTGACAAGTTTACAAGACCATCGACTTACATACCATCTTGCTTTCGCCCACAAGAGTAACGCATGGTGTCTTCGTTAAACCTTCAAAGTAACGGCTAGAAATCAGCAGTTTTTCACATGCAACTATACCACAAGGACGCATAGTCCAGACACGCAGTCTAAAATCATCACAAGGACTTCCTCCACAATAGCACACAGTTGTCGGTTGTAGAGCTCTCCCCATAAAGAATGAACAAAAGCAAAGTGTGTTCTTAAACAACAAAACAATTCACCCAAGCATATGATATTTTTTTGAATTGAAAATAAAAGGGATGAAAACCCTAAAAGAAGAAGTCAAAAAGAATTCTGCAGATTCGCAGTTTTTTGTCTTTCAAAATGCTAGGACTTCTTAATGAAAACGAAACCATTTAATGAGTATTTATAGAAAATCGCGTCACCTCGGTCGTTAGAGCGAAAAAGGGATCTCTCTCGAACGAAGTACACGAGTCATTTGAACGACATCGCGCGACATCTCAATGTCGCTCGAATGAGATGTGATCTCGCTTGAACGACCTGAGCGTCAAAATTGAGGAACGCTACAGGACTTAGAAAAATTACTCATTCTCAAATTTCGACGAAAAAAGTCCGCTCCAACACTTAGAAAATATTTTGTAAAAATATCCAAAGGCTCTATGGGCAAAGTTAAGGTATTTAAAACCTAACCTTACCAAAGTAAACTTTGCGGAGGCTTTTTGATGAAGAACCATGATATATTCGGATTCTTCTTGATGTAGATTGTTGTTGAACTTCTTTGACGGTTGTAACGGTATACGACATAATTAATTGTGATGGAAATTTATGAAAATGTATCCATACACTATTTAAGGGCTCCAACCACCTCCGGGGAAGGGATGTTCTTTTGAGAGTTCATAACTTATTGCTAGAGAGAAAAATATACATCATAAAGAGAGATTTATTGTGAACCAGAGTTCACTCACCCACCATTGCCATTTATTACGAAGCGCTTAATACTTAACAGAGATCTTTGAGGGTGGTTGGGGTGGTTGGTTGCCTACCAAGGTGTATCTAGGATTCTTACTTCTCTCTCCCTCTAAATGAGTTACTTATGAGTTCGTTATTAGCTTTTATGTTACACACGAGCGATTTGTGAGTTCAAAATGAGTTTATCTTGACTAAGTTTTGATTGCGTGTCTCGTAGTTAATCATTAGTGATATTGGTTAACTTATCATTACTGTACTCAAAAGAGGTTATGCCTCCATCAAATCTAAACTACCCTCTTATAGAGGAATCACTAGAAATATTGGGCTCAAAGGGATCCATGCATAGTGGGACAAGATCCATATCCGAAGAGGTAGGAACCATCTCGGATTCAATCTCAAGAAAATGGTGAGGACTCGTAGCCAGAGCTAACCCATGATAAAGTTGTTCCTCAGGAACAAAAGCGATGGGCTCAATAGGTGTAGACTCGAGGATTTTTTTGGATTCGGTAGCAAAGGGAATAGGAACCTCAATAGTGGAGTCATGTTGAAATGGTGGGATTTGATCAGTTTCATTATCGTCGGATAAGTCAACACAATTGTCAACTTGAGGCCCGAACCACATAATAGTCTTCACATAGATATTCTTGGGTTGGTAGGGTTGGTCACACTCAAAGTCATTGGCACAAGACAAATCATCATCATTCCATGTGGGGGCAATAACGGGTTGACTTGGGGTGAAGTCCCACTCACTCTCACACTCAATTTCATTTAATATTTGTTCAAGCCATTGGAGGGCTGCATTTTGAATTTGAGTGTCTTGATATTGCTCCACTATGAACTTTTGCAAGAGGCTTTCAAGAGCGGAGGTGGATGATGGTGGTGGAGTGACGGGTGGTGGCGGTGGTTGAGGTAGACACAAGTCCCTATTGACATGACTAGATGGAGAATACTCATATGACGTGAGGGGGAGGCGGGTCAAGTTATTCATACACAGAAGGATCGCCTTTGCGATGGATAAAGGGTTGATAGTCATGGGGTGCGTAGTGAGGGAACTGATCGGAATGGGGTGCACTAGATGGCCATGACGACTATTGAAACGTGTGAGGATGTGCAACATCGGGTTGGGATTCGTATTGTGTGGAGGATCTCGTAGCTTGGGATCTCATAGCTTGGGTTCTCACACCACTCGAGATTGGATATGTCATGAGAATAAGCCGAGGTGGATTTCAAAACAGTGTCATATGGATACACTTGGTCCATCGTGGGTTCGGAAGGATAAGGCATGCACGGGCACTCTTGGGGCAAGTGATTGGCGTGAAAACAAGATGCGCACGACGAAGCATTTGATGCGTTGATACTCATCATTGGAGGCAATAGAATGTGAGATGCGTGCATGGATGACGCATGAGTATCAATGGTGTGGGTGTGAGAGTTGAAGCCACTAAGTAAAGTGTGAATATTCAACTTGGGCTCAACGTCAAACATGCTACGAGAGAATGGAAAATGGCCAAAGTATTCCCTTAAGGGATGCTCTTCGATAATGATGGGAGATTTTTTTTTTTTTGGGGGGGGGGGATTTTTAATGTTTTTCAAAAAAAAAATATTTTTGGAATTTTATGAAAATGAAAGAAAATATTTTTAGGTTTTTAGAAAAATAAAGGAAGAAAATATTTTTGGATTTTTTTGGAATAAAAGAGTGGGAAAAATATTTGAACTCTTTGAATTTGGACGAACTCACTAAAACCCGACTACCTAAGGATGGAATTGGACACACAGAAGTCAAGGAGAAATCCCAACTAGCACATAGCCAATTTTTGCCTTTAAATTTAGGTGAGAGGGTAGCCAAATTTAATGAAGTCCACAGGCGATAAAAATCACGAAAATTATCTGAGTGATCACCGTTTCAAAAAACGTTCTCCTAGTGGGCTAGCTAGTTGATTGATTTTAAATTTAATGATGGCTTGGGTAACACAATTGGTAAGCGAGTGAGTAGGGTGATGAAACCCCTTCTTGTGAATGACCGGGTGAAGGTCTTAATTGATTAATTCATCACACACATTCAAAAATAAATGCGATAATAAAAATCAGCAAGAGCACATGTAATCCATTTTTTATTTGATTTCTTTTTGCACTTTTCAGTTTTTCTATTTTTTTTTAACTTTTTTTTTTCAATATTAATTTTTTTTTTGAGGATGTGAATTAAACTAATAGAGAACAAGTAAATAAAACAAGAAGGAAAATATAAATAAGTGCTAAAAATGTGATGAAAATTATGAATAAAATCTAACAAAAATTAGAGATAAAATGAGGAAATAAATGTGAGAACAATCGAGGAATGGGATTACACTACAATTTTAGTTATCCTATTTAATTAATTCACTCATTTGAAATCTCCCAAGTTTGTATTGAAAATACAAATCAACTCTCATCACAAATGTAATTTTAATACCAACCTTTTAGAACATTAAGTTCAAACCCCCCAAACTCTAGAAATTAGATTTATACTCCTTTTAGTAAACCCCCTGCTAGGACCGATTCATCAAACTTTATATAAACCGTAGAAAATAAATTTTAGAGTAGAAATTCAAGGAATAATACTACATTTAAGAAATCCCTATCTCTAGTTGGATTCTAAAATGGGTATTATATCTCGAATTTCGATTTTCTCTTGAAAACCATTTACCCTCTCTCGAAGCGTAAATTGAAAGGTGAAGGATAAAAATTAACATTCAAAGAAAATTTCAAATAATCAAACTAATTAATTAAAATAACATAAATAAGGGTTCATCACACCCCTTGAAATGGTTTTTTTAGCCTACATAATATGGATCATGATAATCAAATAGCCATAGAAATAAGATAAAAGAGGATAAGAGAACAATCAAACCATATATAATTGGGTGGAATTAAGCTCCATCCTTGAATTACAAGCATCCAACCTTCAATTAAGTGATCCAACAAATTAATACATAAAAATAATCACTTAACTTGAATCTTACACAATTATTTCACTCAATTTAAATCTAAAAAAAAATCCTAAACTAAAAATATATTATTTCTAACTTTCTCTCTAAGCTAACTCTAGAATTATCATCCTCTTATGGGTCTTGTTCTTCCTTTTATAGTGTGAAAGTGGCGAGGGGAATTTTGGGCAAGGAGGGTGCATGTGGGATGTGAGGTATTTGGTTGAGGTAATGAGAATGAGGTAGTTAGGGTTTTATTTGGAAAAGGGGAAAAAAGTTAGTTGGGATACTTTTGGAATAAGGGTAAAAAGGTATTAAGTTGGTTTATTCAACATGTGGGGTCGTATATGGGTTTATGTTGGCTTTTATGTTTGGTCTTGTTTTTGGCAAGTAATAAAATCGGGTAATGGCTCAAGGTAGAAATGGCAAAATGGGTTTTGTTGGTGTATGGGAAATGGGAGCTAGGTCCGCCCAGGTTGAGGGTTCGGGTTAGGAGCAGGGGTTATGCGCGATCGGGGAGAGTTGGTTTGGAGTCGAGTAATTCTTGGGTGGGTCTAAGGTAGTGGGTCTTCCTGAGTTTGGTCAGGTGTCGGATATGGATGGTAGAAGGTGGGTCGCACCGAAGTCAGTTCCGAGTGGGATGCTGCCATGGGGAGCTCCGGGGATGACCTGGTTGGGGGGTTTTGGTATGGTAGTTGAGGTGGTGGGTTAAGGAAGTGGGGTTATTTGTTAATGGAGGATGAGAGAGAAGTGCGTGTGTGGTGAGGAAGATGAAGTGGTTTTTTTTTTAATAGAGGGATAGAGATAGAGTATTGTGAGTGGGGATGATGATGAATAGTGATGGAGGTAGTGTTTGTGTGTGGTGAGGGTGTATGGATGTAGGATATGGGTGAGGCATAGGGAGTGTGTTTAATTTGGACCCTTGTAAAAAAAATTAAGCTATTTAAACCTATAATATAAAAGTCAATAAAATTTATTAAAATTAAAAACTAAAAATTAAACTCCTAGCCTATTAATAAAAAAACTCAAATAAAATAATCAAAATAAAATAAAAATAAAGATCTATTAAAACTAAAATCCTAACTAAATAAAAAATAATAATTAAAAAACTTATCTTAATAAAATTAAATAAAATACAGACTAAAAACTAAAACTAAAAAAATCAAAATCAAAATAAAGCTACACTAAATAAAAAGAAATAAAAAAATTGCAAATAAATCCTAAAAATACACAAAAATTCTTAAAAAATAATAAAAGTACAAACACAACACACATCAGGTTCGGAGCTAGTTTAGGCTCGGTCTGGGGTAGGCTAGAGTTATGGGATTGATTACTTAGTCACATTTGGACTGCAAATTGCCTCAAAATATATCTTTTGACACCGTAAATGCAATCAAGCCTGGACAATAAATAATTACGTGCATAAGACCCATTTTTTCCGAGATTTAGAAATTAAAATACATCTATTTGGGGTATAAAATATACACTTTTGGGTGCTTATCATATATCGAACGATTCTCCCCACATTGTACCACTTGACCGAACTCAAGACGAGAGGTATATAATAGGGAACTTGCTCACGTACATCGAGTATATCTAATTCCCTCACACATGTACCGTTTCCATAAGGTATATCATGTGGTAATTCACGTACACTCAGGTATGTCAAATAGCTTATACATACGTACCGATGAATGATTGTCCTTATAGAAGAGAGGTATATCGTAGAATTCATGCTAGGGGGAACCTTTCCACTAACCCACCAATTGCATCAACCTCATATAGGCGTCTACCCTAGGACAATCATACCTAGTTTTTTTATTATAATGCGAAACTCTGCCAAAATTCTGGGTTATCTTACCATCCAAATTTTCATGCTATTTCGCCCATTTTTAAAATAGGACCTTGTCCATGAGTGTGAAGATAAGTCAAACTATGCCTAATGTCATGTACCCTATCTTTCCCCAGACTTAGGTCCTATCCGCTAGTTTTCTTGCATCCTAGGCAAACATAATACAAGTGGAACCTAATAATAATGACCATGCTGAGGATTTTCCTTTCTCCCTCCTTTAAAAAAAAGAATAAAAAATATTTTCCTCTTTTTAAAAGAAATATGAAATACCAAAAATATTCCTTTTCCCCTCGAAATAAAACCAAAAACATTTTTCTCTCAGGTGTGATCGTTTACCCTAATTTTTGGTGTGGCTCCTTATTGGCTCCGGTCTTTTGCCAAACCACCCCGAAACTCTACTGTTTCCTCTTCTACTTATATTGAGTTCGAATTATCCTTCTGAAGGTTTATAACTGAGAACATAAACCAAGCTATAAATGTACAACTATATCTGATGACCATCCTTGCCTAACTCAGTGCTAAGATTGACAACCTCGAGGCTGAAGTCTAAGTAATAAAGCGACATCGGGTTTAGACTCTCGAGGTCCCAAGCCTCTCAGCATGCCTCATGGCCCACCTACCAATATTCCATCGCCAGCGTAGCCACTAATCCTAAATTTTTCCTAACCAGCAGCTAATCTACCAGTAGTAATGGATCCTAAGGAGGAAGAACTGAATAAAGTCAAAGTGTGACAAGCCGAATAATACCTCAATGTCAACCATCAATAACGTATCCCAACCTACCACATTCTGGACATGTTAAAGTCATCCCAACCCTACTAAAGAGGAGTACACTAAACTTCATGCTCCTCTATTAAAAGTGTACCAATCCCTGCTTGCCCAAAATCTCATTTTCGCTGGAACCCGACCGTTGCTAAACCATCTTCCCAAAAACTTCAAACATGATGCCCATTATGATTTTCACTAAATCACTCGACACATAATCGATCAATTCTTCCATATCAAAAATGTGATCCATAGTCTCATAGATAGGGATATCATCTCCCCACCAGCTAATCCTCAGCCCAATACCACCAAAAATCATCTCCCAATGCACAGAACTGGGGTATATACCATCATCTAGGAAAGAGATCCATAATTTGTCCCAATAACTAGAATTAAGCTTGTTAAAACCCCCAGTATACCTATAGTCTCACCATAACCCATTAAAGTCTTCCCTTCCTTTCTCCTCCACCCAATAATCTCTACCGATCAAGCTCTTTAACTCCTCACATGATCCTACCTTGCCATGCGTATCGACTTAGAAGGGGGAGGCATGGTATTACTTGCAGTTCTAAACTAGCTTTGTAAATTCGGGCTAAAATTAACCTAAAATGATAATTGGATGTGAGAAGTTCAAAGACCTATTTATGGAAGCCCGAAAGTGGGCCCCATAATCTAATGAATGGGTTTTGGATGCAAAATAATTTAGCCTAGGTGACGACACTGTATAGGTCATGTCAGGTGTGTTCCTTCAGAAGAGAGAGATATGAATTATCTCGAAGTTTCTTATAATCCTGAAACTCCAAGGGCACCTGGTCTCTTCTTCCCACCACTTCCCCACAGAGTGGGAAGATTTATATAATGAAGATGTAGAAGTTGTTGAGTGCATCAATTTTTCATGGAAATATGACATCGTTTCCATTACATGGGGGGACGAATTTGATAGTTAATATGATGAATCAAACTGTGGAGAAGCCAGTTCAATTGCCTCTTTGTGTGGGATGATCTCCTTCGAAGAATTTCTAGGGGGAGTCAATAAAGTTTTCATTCAGCCTGATGTAATTGAACGCACAGTGTTCTTGTTTTTCCCCACCTTCATTAACCGTATGACCCGATCTGGGTGACATTATAAATATTCCATCCCTCAGCCAACCAGAACAGATAAGGGAAAAGGAATTTCTAAAAGGATGCCAAAGCCAGACATGACAGTTGAAGAAAGTAGGGTCCTCGACTAGCTCAAGAAGACTCGGGCCAACATCACCTTATGGGGACTCATCGTGTCCTCCCAACTGCACTAAATTTCTTTGATAAAACTCCTCACAGGACCCATGGTTCCTCCCTTTACTACTAAATAAATAGTGAATATGGTTGGATCTCTAACCTTTACTAGAATCTTATTTTTATCTGAAGAATAAATTCCAAAGATTGATTTGAATCAAAACTATGCCCACAACATCTCCATCAGAGTCATGGGGAAGATAGTTCCATTAGTACATGTAAATAATAGGTCCTACCTTAAAGTCTCCTTACTCAGAACTCCTAATTTCCTAGGGATAAAAGTTAATGATCTCATACCAACATCCATCGTCGTGCATGCTTATGACAAAACCTACCGAGAAGTTATGGGTTCCATAAAGCTTACACTAGGGGATGGCCCTATCTACCCCCTAACAACATTTCAGGTCATCGATACACTTGCTTATTTTAACCTACACCTTAGCCACCCATGGATCCACATCATTCAAGGAATGTTTTCTTTCCTCCACCAGAAATTGAAATTCTTCACCAATGTTTAAATTATCATAATTCTTGCAAATGAAAACAGTTCACATGGTACTAACACTTTCAACTTGTTAGTGGAAATTCAATACAGGCCAATGACATGTTCCTCTCTGATTTCAAGATCGACCCACTTACTGTCCCAGCTGAGGATAATTTCAAAGACGCCATATATCTAGATCACAACCATTATTGTAATGTCAGCATGATTCAAATATTAAGGAGCATGCACTTCATGCCCAGAGTGGGGCTAGGATGATGCTAACAGGGGATCCTCGAACTGATAGTCTTGAAGGAAGCCTTTCCCCCATACGGCCTGGGCTACCAACCATCACCAACTGAACTAAAGGCACTCTATCGATCATATAAGAAAAGAAGCCAAAAAAGTAAAAAGACAATCAAAAGCAACTCCCTGAATGGGAGGTTTATCAAGGAATGTAAGGATTTTCCCTTCTGAGGGTTCCCTAAATCTTGATATTACCTTATCGATAAAAAAAAGATGGGGCTACAAATCTTATTCGAGGATGACATCATACGGGATGAAAGGCAGAAACATGAAATATAACCTCTAATAAATAAATTCATGGAAAGAACAAAAAATTATGTGGATAATGATATCGTTGGGTCATTCGATCAACACACACTAGGGATGGACCTCTGCATGATCCGTCAGGAAGATGCGATGTATGACCAGTCTGAGAAGATCACCACTATTGAAGAACCCCTCCTCAATTGTCATGCCATTCCTGTTTAACTCGTCGAAGTCGACCTAGACCCTGTCATCCATTCTATCAAATAGATGCCCATGTAATTGTAAATGAGGCTTCCTTTGATAAGGTACTCATTATTTTATTTCCTGGAAAACTCTTTTGATGAAATAATTGATGATTTTGAGTATTTTATTGTGCCTTAAATTAATTATCTTGATTTTAATCAAACCTCTGATGAAGATAAATTAATAAATGAACAATTCTTAATTGATCTTAGTAAGGAAAAGATAAACAACATATCTAAATTCAAACTAATGATGATGAGACTATTGTTATTAATCTTGATTCTAGCAGACATCTACGCGAGATTAGGATAAGGTCCACCACAATCGAGCATGACTGATCATAATTTAAAGAGCTTATGAAAGAATTCATTGACATCTTTGCATGGTACTACAAAGACATGCCCAATATTGACCTAGAGATAGCACAATAAAAGATCTTTACCTTCCCAGAGAGAAAACCTATCAAGCAGAAATTGAGAAAGCTATGAACGGAATGGTACCTCATGGTCAAAGATGAAGTGGTGAAACATTTAAACCTAGGATTTATTCACGTGGCATCCTACGTGGCTTATAAATATAGTCCCCATGGAAAAATTAGGAGGAAAAGTCTTCATGTGTGTATACTATCATGATATGAATAAGGCATCCTTGAAGGATGATTATCCTCTGCCTAACATCGATATAATCATAGATAGCACTGTCAATCATGATCGCAAGTCATTTATCGAAGGTTTTATTGGATATAATCTTATTAAGATGCATCGTGACCATTAAGAAAAGATCACCGGTATAACCTCATGGGGAACCTTTTATTATACAGTCATGCCATTAGATTTCAAGAATACCGGATATACCTACCAAATAGTCATGCAATTCGGTCTCAAGAATACTGAAGCTACCTACCAAAGGGCTGCTATAACCATCCTGCGTGACCTTATCCATACGGAAGTTAAAGTCTACGTCAAAGACATGATCATCAAATCCAAAATTTGGGAACTTCACGTTCCTTCATTCAGGAAGTTTCGGTGCTCATGCGTCTGCAAAAAGGTCTCTTTCTCCTTCTTTACTTAACTATCACCGAGACTGTAGTAGGGGCTATGCTAGCCCAATGCATTGAGGAATATATTATGAGAGAAATGTACTATGTTAGGAGGTAAACTACATTATATTGGAGAACGCATGTATAACCATAGTCTAGGTCACACAAAAGCTTCGACACTACATGATTATAGTCCCTATCAAACTGGTGCCACGAATGGATCCCGTGAAATACCTGTTAGAGAATCCCACTCTGCCAAGTTGTACAGCATGTTGGATAATGTTACTAGTTGAGTATAAAATCACGTATATCATGCAAAGGCAATGAAGGGGATAGCTATCTTCGACTACCTTATTGACAATCCCATGAAAGGAACTAGGATTTGAATCTATGAATTCCCATATGAAAACATCGTATGCACCTATCCCGAGGACATCAGGCGGTAGATGTTCTTCAATAAAGCTGCCAACAAGAAAGGGTATGGTATTGGGATACTTCTGACTATGCTCGATGACTCTCACACTCCTATTTCACTAATATGGATTTCCCTTGCACAAATAACATGACAGAATAAAAATCATGTGACGTAGGGCTTAAGATCGCCCTAAAAAGGACTCAAATGCATGGACATCTAGGGAGACTCGAGATAATTCGCTAACCCACACACTCCAACCCTATCAACTAATGAACATCCAGATGAGTGATTGTCATCTCCCTAACACCTAGATCAAATGTGTGGGTTTTGTCCAACCACCTCCTACCCAGTGCACACAATACTTCAATGGATGTAGTGTCTCATCCAAACCCCTCACCAATGGGCCAAACCCAGTAACCTCTACCATCAATCGAACAGTTGTAGGAAGGTGGTCCCAAACCCCTTTCATCCCGATCAAACCTTGAGAGAGAATGCTCGAAGAATATATGTTGACCTACACAGAAATAAAAAAAAAACCTTCAGCATCCCAATGATGGAAAAGGAAAAGAAAAATGGAAAATGTAAGCCAAATGGATAATACTTACATAGCCGTTACGGTTCTTCACCCTCGCAAAATGATAATGCACTAGCTCCCTCAGCAAAAACCTCTCATCCATCACAGGCTCAAAGTTTTCATACACATTTTCATTTCCTAACACTAGCGACATAATAGCTCGCTATTCTGGACCAATCTAGTTAACTGTGGCCATCCATTTGTTGTTGTTGTTGTCCGAGTCATCCTCCTTAAGTTATTTTGAAGAAAATAGTCTCAAAATTTATTTCTAGAGATAGAAAGCAAGATATTTAATCACTTGAAAGTGTGAAAAAATGAGGAGGGTTGGCCCTTTTTTTATACAGGACTAAGGGATATGCTAATCGGTAGTCCCCTAGACCAGCCTATCAGCAGTGACTTTTCTGCTAAGAAGCCCAGGAGTCCATGTCCTATGATAATAATCACCTACCTAACTATTCCTATCGGCATCTCCCTTGAAATCTCGTTGCCAAAATGGCAAGAAAATCTAAAAAATGCCAAAAAAAAACCATCAAAATTTCCCAAAAATCCCTGCAAAAGTCGAGAACGTCACTACTCCGTGAAATACTCATTAACGAGCACCAAACCATTTATAAAATTCTTGTCTGTCCCCAGTGGAACTAAAATCCAAGTACACTTGCACTCGCAATAATAAAACACCCTCCCCAATGGAGCCAGAATTGGAAAGCACTCCCCACTAACAAATCTTTAGATCCACAAAATCACCCTCAAAATCGGTTATTCTAATCCTTTAGTTCCTCAAAATTAACCTCGAACTTTTGGTTTGTCCGTCTTTACTCTTTAGGTCATCAGAATTGACCTAAGTCCACAAAACTAACTTCGACCCACTGAATAAGTCATTTTAAATCTTTAGATCCTCAGAACTGACCTCGACCCTCTAAATCGGTCATATTAATCCTTATTGTCTTTAAAATGGACCTCGACCACCTAAATTAGTCATTTTAAATATTTATATTTGCAGAATTAACCTTGACCCCCTGAATTGATCGTCTTCACTCTTTAGGTCCACAAAATTGACCTAGGTCCATGGAACTAACCTTGACCCGCTGAATCGGTCATTTTAACCCTTTAGGTCATTAGAATCAACCTCCCCCCTAAATCAATCATTTTAAATATTTAGTTCCTTATAATCAACCTTGATCCTCTTAATTGTTCATCTTCACTCTTTAGGTCCCCAGAATTACCCCAGGTTCGTAGAATTGACCTCGATCATCTGAATTCATCAACTCAACTCTTCAAGTCTACAGATTCAACCCCGACCCCCTCAATCGATCCTATCCTCCCTCTAGGTCTACAAAATTGACCTCGATCCATTGAATCAATCATTTTCACCCCTTAGGTCCGTAAAATCATCCTTAAACCTTTAACCAACCACCTTCTAACTCCCATCAGAGTCCCCAATCCTTGAACATCGATGCGGTGTCTATCTTTCGATGACCTCTACTTGTGTCAATATCTCCCATAGAGGGTCTCTATAGACACCCCATATTTGTTCCCACCCTAAGTACATTCTTAGGTCCCTCACACTTCTCCTCCCACCGTAGAACTTAGGTCCTACGTCGAGACCTAATCTAGAATCCATTAGGAACTCCTAGGCCCTATATGAGCTCGGTTAACTCCTTAACCTAAGAAAATCTCAATCAAACCTCGTAGGATTTTGAATCACCTTTCCAACAGTCCATATCGTGTACGAATTGGCCACACAGTTCGCGTGTACTCACTTTTTTACTCCGAACCCTATTGTAGAGTCTATCGAGATCTCCAGAGCCCCATTTAACCTTGGTAAACTCTTTAACCTAGGCCAAGCTCAATGAAACCTCATGTGGAACTGAATCCTTTTTCCAATGATCTATACCGTGCACAAATCGGCCTCACGGTTTGTATGTACATTCCTTTTCACTTCAAGAACCCCCTACTAGAGATCACCAAGAGTTTTTAGCCCCGTTTGACCTTGGTTAACTCTAAAACCTAGGAGTGTCTCAAAGGATTATTGTAGGGCTCTAAGTACCCTTTCCAATAACCCCGTACGTGTGTGATTCAACTTATAGTTTGTATTTTATGCCCATTATTCTGAAAGAGTCTGTTTCGGACTGCTTGTAGGCACCCCAGACCCCTGTCTATCGATAGGGTGTACTTTCCTTTACCATCTAGGCAGGAGATATGCGAATAGGTAGGCCAGGGGCCATGCTAATTGGCACCCCACTTAAACCCTCGAAATCAATGCTCCAAATTTCTATTTTTGCAAATGTTCTCTCCATTTACTTACATCACTGTCATTCAATTTTCACCCCTCCTTACATTCTTACCTAACCACCATCCAACCACCTAAAATCATCTTCCCACCATTGCAAAATTATAATTAAAGTTCTCCATAAGGTCTACCGTTATTCATGTCCAACTCACTCCAATTGTAGTAGTTGTTTACTTTTCTTTCCACTTTTTATATTTCTTTTATTTTATTTTATCACATAAAAACTAATTTCACTTTTTACTATCTAGTACACATAAATCTTATTTACTTAAAATCTAAAAAGCCAAAAAGGGGGTTTTCTTATAAACCCTAAATTAGAATTTCCTCATTTTTCACACTTTCTACACTTGTGCATAATTTAAAAATAAAAACTAAAGGAAGTTCTAAATTAGGATATATGGGTTAAACCCCACCATTGCATGTTATCTAACTATGAGTAATTTGATTCCCTTTGGACTGTGTAAGCTTCTCGATCTAATATTGGGATTCCAGTCCTTTTTCTTCCTTTATTCATTTTATGTTTTCTTGTATTTATTTGTATTGTGAGTTCTCGTACTCCGACATTTTTGTGATCCACTCCATATACACATTCAGTTTTTCATATGTGATTTGTGATTTGACGGATACTAAAATTATATTATTATGTTATTTATTTTTTGCACTTCTTAAGATCATTTCGCTCCATCTTTTCCATAATTCCAATCGAATGTTTCTTTTCTCTTGTTATTCACACCACACACATACATACGTATCCCATTGTGGAGAAAAGGACAATATCATAATAGCCCATGAGAGACCAAAGTGGAGGGATGGGTGCCAAACACATTCCCACTCCGTAACTTAGTCCCTGGACCCTTGATTCATTTGGTTTCGTATGCATCAGTATGTATTTTGATGTCGTTCTCTCGAGCGGCAACATTTATTTTACCTATTTTTAGCAAAATATACTAGAAACTCAATTTCTCCTTATTTCTCCCCTTTTAACGACAACCAATTTATATTCGAGGCAACCCGCGAAGATCAATGCAAGTGGATGAAAGAGAAATCCCAATTCCTCAAATCCCTACATGCGTGGAGAGGGAGTTTTCTCTCCTCCAATTTTGGGGCTGGTCCGCAACAGAGGAATTTGACTCGGATGACCACATCATGATTTTTACAATTAGTAACATGTTCCAATCTCATTAAGATATTGAATTTCAATATGTATATGAGATTAATTCATAAATTATATGCATAATATGTATGGCATCCCATCAACCCACATAATTCTTGATCATTGTGATAGTTAGAGTATACTATAAAAGGCCTCATTCCCAACTCAAATATAATAAAAATGGTATCCTGACAGCCCTTACCAATCGACATCCTGATGGCTCATATATATTATGTAGAGATTACTTAACATTTAATATATATATATATATATATATATAAGCTATACTTAGGGACCAGGATGACTATCAACATATAGACCTAGTCGGTATTGAATTACAACCCGATGAGAGCTCTGAGGAAGGACCACATTGCATCCTTGATTGGAGAGAACATACACTGAGATCAAAGGTCATACTATTAGTTAGAGTCCAATGGGGACACCATAGCAAAGTAGAGTCTACTTGGGAGAGAGAGGATGACATGCGGGCGAGATAACTAGAGTTATTCTAGTTAGGTATAAAATTCGAATTTCGATGATGAAATTTATTCTTTTAACTAGGAAGAATGTAATATCCCGTCATTTAAATTCTTTAAATTAATAACTATTTAATTAGTATAATTATCTGTAGTGACTCATGGCATCACTGATTATAATTCATATGTGTTGTGTGTGAATATTATTCAAAGATAATTAAATTGAACTTTGGACCAAAGGCACGATAATGAATAAATAATTATTTAATAAACATATAATTATTATCAATCATAGACTCGTAACAATTAGCATATTAGGATGTTAGTGTGGTACTTTGTCCCAATTTTTGAGGCAAGTAGAATGTTTAGTTATGACTTAAAATGATGGATTTTAAGCTCTATGGATTACTATATAGCTTGGGCTATGTTTTAGACTATTTGGATGTAGTTTTGGGCTTATTTGGTTGAGGACCATATGTGGCCTAACCCCAATTTCGAATTTAAGATAATAAAAATACCATTAGGTTTAACCTCAATCATTCTAACACAGTTAGAGAGAAACTCGTAAATTCAAAGAGAGGAAACAACTTGGAAAAGAAGAGGATGGGGGTAATTGGTCTTCAATTTCATCCCTTTCAATCAAGGTAGGTTTACTTAGTGTTGGATTTTAATTATATTTGTTTTGCAATGTAATTATTCATTGGAATCATTGGATATTTGTTAATGTTGATGTTAAACCATTTATACCTAAAAGATACGAGGTCTAGGAATTGTTAGAAGCTTCGAATTTGGATTTCGAAGCCAAAATGATAGATTTTCATTTTGGAATGATGATCATTATGGGTTGATCTCATTTGAATGAGATTTTTGTCTTCTTCAAACAAGTTGGGAATTTTTGCTCGAATTACACTTGGAAGTCGTTCAAACGACTAGTGTAATCTTGTTCGAACGAGAAGTGTATTGTCATTCGATTGACTTTTATTCCGAAATGTTTTTTCGTAATTTAAAAGATGTTAAGTAAGTTATTTTTATATGGGTTTAATCCTGGTAACCTTTATGTGATTAGGATTACTTGTCTTAGATATTATGAATAACATACTGGGTGTGTCTTCTCATGGGATACGTACTAGAGGGGATATCTTGATCGGCCTTTATGATGGACACCACGTTGTTACCCCGGTAGATAGAGATGGATTTTAACTTGATCATGATCACCTTTAACACTACGTGCTGAAAATATCCATTTTATCTAGATGAGGTTTCTGGGGTGATACTTTCATATAGCTTTGGTTATAGGTCCATATAATTGATATGAAGGCGTAATGATTATCCCTAACAAATGGTTTGATGATTATAGGTGTGGGACAACCTATAACTATGCCTAATACATGCGAGAAATTCTTGAATGCGGCAGGAATAGTCCTTTGCTATGTGAAGGCTTGTAAGTAGACAATTTATGTTATACGCCGTATGGACCATACTTTTTTGGATGTATACTTATAGGTCGTATATATTCCTTGATATTTTCTTAGAACTGAGATGTAAATAATCATTAATAATAAAATCTTTACCTATATTCAGTTGAGATGAATAATATGTAATCATGGGGGTTCAATTGAGTTTAGGAGTAGACACATGAGAAATTTAGGTTTGTTTGGGTTAGGAACTTAAAAAAAAAACTAAAATACATGAGGAAGGTGAATAGTTATATTGTAGACCAAACTCAGTCATAATCTTACTCTTTGTATACTTGTTGTTAATGTTGTTGCTAAATTTTGTTTTCAGGAAATAGGTCGCCAGTATTGTCTCAATCCTGATCAAGTTTATCCTCCTTTTTTAAGCTGATAGATAAGATATAGTTGTCGAGCCTGCATGTTCATTCTTTTCTTCCTCTTTATTTATCTATCATGTCGGGTTTATGTTTAATAGTTTTGATTCGGTATGACTATTACATTTCGTATGGGGTTTTATTATGAAACAATGTAGCTTTGTGATGATAATATTTAGCTCACCTATATCATGCTGAGTTATTTAATATAGGCATTTAATTTTACTTCCATTGATGCTTAGAATGGTAGCCAATTGTTTAGAATCCTATTTTATTTATTTTAGACTTGATCAATCTAGCATATATTTTATGGTGAGTCACAGTCGGTGTCGAAGCATTTCAAGTTCTAATGTGTCCATCGCTTTCTGCAAAACATTCTTTGCTATGTTCAATCTTGTCATTTAGATTTTTGTATTTTATCTCCATGTGTGTAATTATATGGTTTTTTTTACTATCTTTTAGATGATGAACACCCAATGCCATGAGTAATCCAACAACGAACAACTTTTAGTGCTCAGTGAGCAGTAGTGGCACCTCAACAGCAGTTTCAGCCACCTCCACCAAGGCAATAGGGAAAGCATCAATTATCACATAGGCATACTTGGATGATATTATCACACAAATAGTGGCTACGACTATGGCAGTCATGAAGAAATAGGAATAACAACCATCTTTATTACCCGTGGTTGCACCTATACATGTTCTACCAACCACATCTTACTGGGAGGGGGCTAGTAGTGACTTTGAGAAAAGTTTCCCACTAGAGCTCTCGAGATCTACAGACTCTATTGTTACACTGCATTGGAGGCATGACATAAAGTGAGAATTACATCTACTAGAGTGTACGGACATATAAATACACATTCTATCTAGCTTCAAGCTTGTAGGAGATGCCCTATAGTGGGGGGAGTCTATTACCACCATGGAGGACCAGTTATAGATGGACATCTCGTAGTCCTCAGAGATGTTTGAGGGGAAATATTTACCTCCATCATTGTATAAAAATTTAAAGGAACTGCTAGGCTGGCTGAAGTAGGAGAACCTCATAATTGTGGAGTATGACAAAGAATTTACTATAATAGTACACTTTGCTCATGAGATCGAGAGTTTGAAGGCAAAGAACATGGATAGATTTTTAAAAGGAATGGTATGGGGGGATAAAGTAAATATTAATGGAAAAAAGAGTATATACTACGTATACTCATATATTGGACGCCACACTATGACATTGTCCTGACTTTAGTGGGTTTATGAGAGAGAAAGACCGAAAGAAAGATAAATGGGGAAATAGACCAGGGATGAAAGTAGTTGAGTCAGGTGATTTATTTCAAGGGAAGGGAGGCTCAAAGGTCCAACAATGGAAGATTCATGGGGATCAGGCCCCTAAATGATTTTGAGGAGGAGATGATCATCACCATCAGGGAATCTACGGTCGGGGCCACTCGAGCCAGGGACAGAACAACTAATAGGGCCAGAGGGGGTAGGGTCAATAGTTCTAAGGTTAGAGGTACCAGGACACGCCATAGGGGAAGTAGGTCCCTCATTTGTACCATACCATCAAGGGAAAATGTTATTCATTTGGTGAGGTGGGGCACTCTCTTCGTAGTCTCCCTAAGGGAAACTAGGATAGTCAGGGCCACCAACACTAGAGGCAATTGCAGGATCTTCCAAACCCACCATAGTACGAGGCATTGCCACTAGTGCCAGCATATCCTCTTTTACCTCAGGCATAAGGATGACCAGAGTTTCATTATAGATGTGTTTATAATGTCCATCAGGCAGATCGACTAGCTCAGTGTCATGCGATAGAGGGTATGTTTTACATTTATGGTAATTATGAATTAGTTGTTTTTTACACAGGCGCATCACACTCTATCTCTAGCTACACAAGTTCATTTACATCGGGGTTGGTAGATATAGCCGAGGATATGTCTCTTCATATGGATACCCCAGTAGGTCGGGGTGATAACTTATGTCATATTTTTAAAGGCATGACAGTTCCGAATCAACGATTGTGTTTTTCCTCAAACTTATTACCATTGGATATGATGAAATATGTTGTCATATTGAGTAAAATTGGCTAGATCAGTATCATGCTCAGATAGATTGCGGTGGGAAGGCAATTACATTTGTTATTCTTGATTAGGAGATGTTCTTAGTTATTATGCCTATGATTATGTTGGTTCTAGCACACAATTGTATCATTTAGATGCTACTTCGTGTAAGGAGGTCACTCTATTGTTATATTTGATAAAGATTGTCCAGTAGTTTATAGATGAATTTGATGATATCCCAAGATTACCTCAAATGAGAAAGATAAATTTTGTATATAGATTTGGATTTGAGCACCAGACCCATCGTGAGGTCACCATACCTAATGACTCCATTAGAAATGAGTTATAGGAACATATTCAATAGCTATTGATTCAGGGGTTAAAATGGAGGAGCACGTCTCCATGGGGAGCTCCAGTGTCACTACACCAACAAAGGATTTTTTTATCACCGTTCACCCGCAAGGACTTATCACGGTCAAAAAACGTGATAATAAGTCCGAGATAATTAAAACCATCAACCCTTTTTTCTCAGCTCTCTCTATAAAAAACATATCTAATCTCTCACTGTCGCTCTCCTCTCTCTCTCTCTCTCTACCACTCTACTCTCTCTCTGACTTACCGACGGCTACCACCATCACCCACACATGTAATGCTCCCTCTTAGATTTCATTATTTTTCTTCTCTACTATATGTGTATGAATGTGTATATGTTTGTGTGTGTGAGGTTGCGTATATGTATACATGAAGATTTATATACATGTGTGTGTATGGGTGTGTGGGTGTGTGTGTTAGGTTTTTTTTTCTTGCTAAAATTGGGTATATGAAATTTGGGTGTGTGAAATTTTGTATTTAAAATTGGGTATGTGAAATTCAGTATATATACATTAAAATAATGAAATTGGGTATGTGAAATTGGATATATACACATTATAATACTAATATTGGATATGTGAAATTGGGTATAGTAGTTGCCCACTTGATTCATGTGTGTTTTGGTGTTTATTCTAATGTGGAAACTCCTTGATTGTTGTTAATCTTGTGGCATTATCTTTAGTTACGTGTAAAAGATTTAAGCTTTAAAGTTAGTTTGGTAATAGGGTTTTATGTGTTTAGTTGATAGTGAATGGGGGTTTATGACCAATAGGACTTGAATGTGTGTAGTTGTTGAAGTTGGGGTGATTTAATTAATCAGAATAATTTTTATGATGATTTTTAGCGGTATTGAAACTATGTGGTTGCTCTGACAAATGAAAAGTATGGGTCTGTACCATCATTTGGGTAAAAGTATGGGGGTCCACAAAGACATTTTCACTCCATTTCTTGTATAAAGTGCACCTAGAAACCCAACTTGGTATTGTAATATCGACATAATTAGTGTGTAGGATTGATCTTAGTGTTTGGTATGATTATAAATAAATCGAATTGGGATTCATCACTAATTGAATTTATTTTAAGTTTTTGCTCAAATGCATTACTTAATTCAAAATTTGAAATATTGAAATCAAATAACAGTTCTCAGATTTATATGGCAACCCTGACCTAGGTATTTATAGGTATTGTAGTATCTAACTTAAGTATTATAGTATCTTACCTACTATTATTGAATTTTTAGCACTTTTATTGATATTAATCCATGAATATATGCATATTTTCCCATAATAGGTGATTATTGGTAGTAGTTGTGATGGGATATACTCTATACAAAGAGTGGATGGGTGAGACAAATAGACTAGGGGATGAGTATCATAGAGTTGTTAATGAATTTGTAAAATTCGTAAAGAGATATTTTAATAATAAAGATATCTTGTGTCTGTGTGCACATTGTAGGAATGGTAAGGTGTTTTAGCGAAAAATAATTGAACTGCATCTACTTAGATGGGGTATACAAGATTATTATTGATAGTGGATTTTTCACGGGGAAATGCATGTTCCCTTGTCCCCGGGTAACCTTCCCTACAATCATGAACTAGGATATATGTAAAAGGTCAGGAGAATAATGTAGATCATAATATATTAGAGGATTTAGTTGATGGTGCTTATGGATTTCATAAAGTGGAAGAAAATGAGGTCATTGACAATGTAGAAGGTTTTAGTGCTCGTGATGGTATTAGGATAAATCTTAACGATGACTCTTAAAGTTGGAAATATAAGGCGACCCAACCATTATACCCTGGCTATGGCAAAGATCAAATAAATTTTCATGCCATGGTTTGCATAGTTTGAAGACCCAATATGGTTTGTCTAGAAATAGTGTAACAGGAATTCTTAATTGGGTGAAGGGATTTTTTATCTAAGAAAAATACGTTTCCAAATAGCTATCCTACTACGAATAAGAGTTTGAAATATTTTGGAATGAAGTATAAATTAATTCATGCTTGTAGGTAAGACTGCATACTGTATCGAAAGGAGTATAAAAATCTCGATCGGTGTCCGGTGTGCGGGGAACCTAGATATGTGTAATATATTAGCAAGGAAGGTACACTTTCAAAAGAGACTCAAAAAGTACTAAAATATTTTCCTGTTGGGCCTAGATTGAAGCAATTTTTCACAGTACCATGGATAGCGAAGGCCATGACTTGGCATACTAGAGCAGAAGTAAGGGATAATCTCATGTGTCATCGTATTGATTCTATAGCTTGGAAAAGGATAAACTATGATTATCCTAATTTCTCTATGGAATAGCCTACAATTCTCTTGGCAATATCAACAACTAGTTTCAAGTTGAAAATATAAGCACCAATTAGATTTTATGGCCCATGATCCTAGCACCACTCAGCCTCCCTCCTTCAAAGTGTATGAGACCTAAATTTTTTATGTAGTCTTTGTCGATTCCGAGGCCAAAGGTACCAAGTGAAGACATTGATATATATTTGGATCCTTTGGCAGAAGAATTAAATGAATTGTGGGTAAAGGGTGTGAAAACGTTTGACTCTTATAAAAAATAAGAGTTTACATTGAAACCTATGTTGATTTGGGCAATTCATTATTTCACAGCTTATGGAACATTATCTGGTTGTATAGTTCATGATAATTTGGGATGTCCTATATGTGGAGAGGAGACTGAATCTCAACATCTCAAGGCTTGTAAAAGTTATATATCATTCCCATAGGAGGTTTTTACCACCACCACCACCCCACCCCCACCCCGATCATAGTTTTAGATTTGAGAAAGGTTCCATTTTTTAACTAGTCGGGGTTGAACATATTCTACCTCCAAGAATACTTAGTTGGGAGTAAATATTATATTATGGACCTAATATTCTGGGAAATAATCTTAAATTAAAGAATGCCACGCATAAGAAGACCCCAATTGAGAATGAGACTGAAAAAATAAATGCATGATGTAGGAGGTCAATTTTATTTGACTTGCCATATTAGAAGGGTAACCCGGTGTGTCATGTATTACATGTAATGAATGCAAAGAAGAACATCACCGAACATCTTGTGGGAACATGCCTCGGGGGGAGTCATTCGAAGAATGGAGAAAATGCACGACATGAACTTAAATTATTAAAACCTAAGCCACAATTATGGTTGAAAGAAGATAGTAGCGAAAGGAAAATAATTCCCCCTGGTGCATTTAGTTTGAAAAGTGAGGAAATAAAGGTTCTTTTAGACACAGTATATAATTTGAAAGTTCTCCCTCATTTTTAATCCAACTTGCAAAGGATGGTTAATTATGGCACCCACGATTTACATAGATGTAAGTCTCACAATCATGCAATAGGTTTCTTTTTTTAAGCACTATTTCTCTAAGCATAATGATTTGCGGAGGGCCATAAGTATTCATTTTTTGTTACACTTATACAACGAGGAACTTCTTTGTGGACCAGTTAGATATGAATAGATGTACCCGTTTGAAAGGTTGACGAAAGTTATCAAAGATTATGTCCAGAATGCATGATATATTGAAGGATCAATTGTGGAGGATTAGATCACCATTGAGTCCTCAATCTTCTCTTGGGAATATATGCCCAACCCAAGCATTATAGATAACAGTGATGAGTTCGTTGATGAGGGTGATCACGTAATGGGTACACGAGTGAAATTAACAAGTTTACAGTATGAAAAAGTTGCTCGTTATTTATTTAAAACTCGTGAAGATGTTAAAGAATGGAAAAGGTAAATTTACCTTATCTTTTTACATTATTTTAAATTTTATACTTGATCAACTTCATAATATGTTCATTAAAATCAATGTAGGAAACATGATGCATGTGGGAATAATAAAAGATGAAGAATTATGGCACAATTAGACAGTGAATTTAGGTTATGGGTGTCACATGAGTTAAATTTAATAAGAATGTCTCTTACTAAATGAAAATTTTCAAGGAAGATTTAAAACTAACCTAAATAATTTATCCATAATCTCATCAGTTAAAGATGGATAATGCGACATCAAGGCTTGCTTGTCTAGCCGCTAGACCCAATTTCATGGCACATGAGTACAAAAGTATCGATTGAACGATTATGTATTTGGTGTAAGAGTGTACGAGGAATATACCATTGTACAGAACTCAGGCATTTGATATAAGGCTCTTACTTATTTTCGAGCGAGTGCGAAATATAAAAACCTCGTTGAAGCTTACATGAATTAATATGGCGTCATTCAAAATATATTTGAATTGGACTATATAATCTTCAAATAGGTTGTGTTTTACTGTGATTAGGTAAAAGTTGAGGGAAAAATACTTATAATGTTGATTTAGGTACTAATTCGATCGTGGTTGACTTGTTTAAGGTGAAGAGCGACGAGCATGTGAGCGATGAGCCATTTTTTGTGCTTTTCAAAAGGTTAAGAAAGTCTTTTACTCATAATATATCAATAACGAGTCGTGGTTAATCATCTTACATACCAAAGCGTCTAGCCAATAGCCCGGATGACTTATTTGCTCCTACCAAATGTTAATCCATTTTGTATGATAATTAAAATTAGAAACAATCCTTAGATTTTTAATATGGATTTCAATTATTTGAAACAATTATTTGTTTAGTTTATGATATGGATTTGTATTCTTCTAATGTCAGTGTTAATTTGTATTCTTCTTATGTCGCTGTTGATTTATCACAGTTTAATGATTTATTCATTTGGATTTGATCAATTTTTGGGGATTTGAATCAATCTTCATTGATTAGTTAGTGAATGTATTAATTTTGATTTTAACCAATTTAAGTATTATTTGAAACAATTCTTAATATGGTTTATGAGAAATGTCGTTGTTAATTTATCATGCATACTATATAACAATATCAAACTATTTTATTATTTATATTATAAATCATCTTCTTATATATATATATATATATATATATATATACACACACACACACACACACACACACACACACACACACACTAATAACAATTTTTGCAGGATACTTCTTCATCAGGGCATCGGGGAAGCAGTGGTGAGGAAGTCTCGTCTAGTACTAGGACCCTAAAGTGGGGCAAGTTGGGGATCGTAATGGAGAATAAGACGACCTTCCAAAATAATTCCTTGGAATTGGCCAAAACGATTATTGGCCCCAAGAACACTGATTAGAGGAGGGTGCCCATTGAACTTAAGATGGCCATTTGGGGGCATTATATGCATATTCTTAACTCAATAATATTTAAATTTTATTTTATAATTTTAACACTACAAATTCAACTTTTTTTGTATTTGTTGGACAGGAACAGTTCGACTTGCCCCCAAAATCATGTAACGCCACGTTGGAACACCTAAGGGAGAAATGGAAAACAGGGAAGAAAAACATGTGTGCACGATATTTTAGTAGGGATATGGAGTCTATCTTACGGTATAGGGACATGGTACCCGAAAAGGACCCAATATCATTTGCAAACTGACAACAATTTGTCAATAATGAGATATCAGATATGCAGTTGTCCTCTCGTGAATCAGAGAGGGCAAACCAGGCCAAGAAGGTTGATGAGCACTACTCTAGGCGTATGTCTTACGTCGAGGTGGAGTATAGGATGGTAAGTTTTGAATGTTATTTCATTTTAATTTTATTGTATCCTATTTGGTGGTAATTATATACCAATTCACTCATTTTTCATTATTTATTTCGATAGACGGGGAGTGGTCCTGAGGATAAGCCACATAGGCTCGATACCTATGTAGCGATTCAAACAAATAAAGGGAAGAACAAGGAGTTCAATCCGGACGTTACCGCCACTGTTATAAGTTATAATTGTATTTATGCTATTAATTCATTATTTATAATCGCATACTTTTTTGTTATTTCATCTAATTGCATACTTTTTTGTTTTTTTAGGAAAAGCTTAATGAAGTGCAGAACTCGTAAAGTGATGCCTAAAAGACATCTTTGAGTACGAATGCACTTAGCCAAGTGCTCGGGCATGATCATAAAGGTCATACTCGAGGTCTTCGATCTTGGGTGGAAATGTAATACCCTGTATTTTTACGCATATTTATTTTATTATGAAATTATGGAAATTGGGATTAATTAATTTAAGAGAGAAAATTTATTTCATAATTAATCCGACTTTATGGTAATAATTACTAGCGTGACGAGAGTTAGTAGTTACCAAAAATAATTATGTTGAGATCATGTTGAGTAATAACTATGTTGAATATTATGTAGTGAGTAACGTAATAGATGGCTTCAGAAATAATAATATGTTCGAGGATGAGATACACGACAGTTAAGATATAATTATTCGAGATACGCGTATGAGTCGCGTCACTCTTATATATTTGGGGTTTAAAAAGGTAAATTATTTTTATATAACCCAAACGACGATTTTGAGTGCGCGAGTGTGTCTAGAAGGGTCAAAATAGTCAGAAAACACTACTCAGATGTTATATTTGGAGTCCAGGGAATTTTAGCCCAAAATGACACCCCGGAGGAGTATTTAGGTCTTTTGAAATTTTTGGAAATTTAAATGGATGAAAATTAGGAATTAAAACAAGGGATGTACATGGGTTATAGGTTACTGCCAATTTCATGCTATGAGAGAGAGAGAGAGAGAGAGAGAGAGAGAGAGAGAGAGAGAGAGAGAGAGAGGAAGAAGAACTCCTGTGGAGAACTAAGCAATAAACTCAAGGTTTCCCACCAAGAATTACACCAAAGTGTAGATCGCTACGGGAGGATCAACTACATACCCATTTTAGACTGCAAATCAGAAATCCATTCCAAGGTAAGTGTTTATCTTGCTCCTCTTTAGCATATATTATTCCTGATTAATTTAGATTAAACGATATGAAATTATTGTAATGAAAACTAGGGTTTAATTTAACTGATTTGAAAAGAAACCCCATGAATTGGAGATAGGTTGGCATGTAGAAGAAATTCCCTTCTTAGAACTGTTAATGTTGGTATTTAAATTTTGAAATCACAAAATTAATTTGGCGGGGGGGGGGGGGGGGTGGGTGAAGGATTAGAAATTTCTGGGTTCATATCAAAGAAATTGAGTAATTTATTGGATTCCCTTGATTCGATAAGGATTTAACCTCTAATTTGTGTTAGGAAGTGTCCTATGGTAATTTAGAATAGTTTAGAAACAATTACACTAGGATTGGGTTGAGTTTGGAATGAGATTGAAGAATGAAAATTAGAGAAAAAATGAGTTTGGGGAAGAACAGGGCCAGTTCGAAAATCTCATTCGAAGACCTGCCCAGGTCGTTCGAATGACCTCGTTCGAATGAGACTTCTAACGGCATTTCCAATTACCCTTCTAACGACTTGCTGAGTTCGTTCGAAGTTGGAAATTCATTCGAACAAGAATCCCTTGACTTCTAACGAGATTTTAGAATGGGTTTTTAGGGTCCATTCGAGTTCAAAATTATCCTAGGTTTATCCAAGAAAGTGTATTAACCTACGTGAGTAATGGGTGACATAAAATCCAAAGTTTTAGGGAATTAAAGGTGTAATGATACTCGTGGTATTGAACTTATATGGAAACCTAGGAGAGAATGTAAGTCCTAGAGAGGTTATATATAAATGGATATCATGGAGAGTGGAGACGTTAATATTACTTATGTATTATGGTAATTGGGTTATGTGAATGCCTATTAAATTAAAAAAGTTGTGAGCATGCTTATTACTTTGAATGTTATGTGTATGACATACCTAGCTACTGGCTATCGAATGGAGGTTAGCACGTTGTGGATGACCATATCTTGTGTGCCTTCGGCGGATTTTGAGCCGTACCACTAGAGCATGGAACCTAGGTACGGGCTATCTGTGAGAACGATAATGGTGACAGTCGTATGGGTGTGTAGGTATGTGCGTTGCCAATCGTCTTGGGACTTTGTTAGCCTCCATTATGTGTATATGTTTTATTGGTTCTTGAGAGATTGAACATGTTATCATTTATGCGTAAGCATTGCAATAGGACTAGAGAACCAAGTATATCTAGCACCAGGGGTTTCTTAACCATGGGTGCAGTATCGATATATATGTATTATTATGTAGGCATAGTGAAATTTTTATATGTATACTGAGTTCATATTTTGTGTTTCATGTTGGCTACTTTATTAAAGTATATACTTATTGGATCATCAGTTGAGAATTAACAATGCTATGAGAATGAGTTAAATAATCTTTAAACCTATTCCTAAATAATAGAGATATATTGCCTTTGGGATATTTAGATATTTTATTTGGCTTAGGGGTTATACTACGTATAGTCAGGTAGAGTATAGTGACTAGTATGGGTATCTAGGCTCGTTAGGTGTCACACTAGATGAGAGGTGAGCATCACAAGTGAGTACGCTAAGTTAACATGAATAATATTTGTGCTAATTAACCAATTTAAGAACTTGTTATATTTAAACTATTTTCTACTCGGGCTCTGACCCGTTTTTCTGCAAATCTCTTTTCTTGTTCTATTATTTTAGGTGCTCAGCCACAGGGATGCCAGACTTAGGAGATTCCATTCATTTGCCGAGCTGTAGATGCTGGGGAAGCTACAAGATATTTCTAGTAGACGCTTCTGAATCTATTTCTCCTTATCTAGTAGTCATTTATTTCAGTTGGACATGTCGTCCCTCCTATTTTACATTCAGAGATTTAGAGTTGTTTTATTCTATTGTTAGACTTTGATTTCATGTTATTGGATTATTGTATGGGATTTTAACTGGAAGTGTTTACTCTAGTTCTTTATTTAAATTCATTTATCTCTTTCTTTATGTTATTATGGTGTATGGTGATGATTAGATATTTCCCTTTAATGATGATGGTTAACAATAAGATAAAATTTTGAAACCAACCTTTTTAAATATTAGGTGGTTAGTTTTTATTAAATTAATATTTGAGTTTTCGACAGTGATGCATTATCTGAACCAACTTGATATTCTGAAATTAATTGATTAAGGACAGATCACCCGGTAATTAATTAGGCGGGTTGTTATAGGAAAGTCTAAATTCATTGGGATTACGTCGAGCAATAGTGAATTGTCAGGCAAGGTCGATGAGTTGAAGACCAATTTGGACCAAAATTTTAATAACATTAAAAAAAACATTGAATAAAATTATTTTGATGGTTAAGTATGCTCTTCAAGGTCGAGTCGAGAGAAACTCAAGGAAGGGAAAGGAGAAAGTAGATGATAAGGTGAGCACTACTACGTTTTTCTCATCCTCACCAATTGATTCCGTATGACTTATTCTCCTCCCCTCCTCCGTACCAACTCTCCATACTCCATTTACAATTGGTTATGAGGCTTTTAAATTTCTAGGGAGTTGAATGACCCAAGTATAGACCGAGGTTTCGTCATACATGACCTCACAAGGCTCGGGTCCGCATCATTGACTTGTGGCGGGGAAAGAAAATGAAGCCCCATGGTTAAATGAATATTGGGGCATGAATCATACTGAGGGTTGCATTGGTTCTTATGTTGTATTACCTACCTTTCTCCTCCAAATCGAGAATTAATGAACATTTACTTTTTACATAATAATTTGTATTTAATATCCAAATTTGGGATCATATGTTGTGTTTCTTATTTATTTTTTATTAGTGCTTGATTATTACTAATATCAATGTTAATTTTTATTAGTTATTGTTTAAATATATTATTAATTGTTGTTACAGATTAAATAACGTACTGCTGGGTAGTGGTAGTGGCCATGCTGCCTAGCAGTTTTTTTTGTTGCCCAATTTTGTCCCGAATTTTGACCATGACAAGTTCTTGACAAGGACTACTTATCAAGGACTTTTCATTGTCAAATTCTATGAAAAGTTTTTATTTGTGATGGAGTTGTCATAGTCAAAGTCCAAGATAAAGAAGAACTTGTCCCGAACTTTAACTGTGACAAGTCCGTGACAAATGAAACTTGTTGCGAACTTCGACGGTGAGAAGTCCTTGACAAAAGTAGTGTCTCAACCCTATAATTATCATAGTCTTTGATCGTGATAAGTTCAACTTGTCAAGGTCTGTAATTTTGAGAACTAGCCTGTTTTGGTGTTGTGTGTTATTTATGAAGAAGAAGAAGAAGAAGAAGAAGAAGAAGAAGAAGAAGAAGAAGAAGAAGAAGAAGAAGAACAAGAAGAACGGTTTGCTCTGATTATATGTGGATTATCGGGAACTAAATAAGGTCACGATACGTAACAAGTATCTATTATCACGTATTGATCATCTATTTGACTAATTGAGGGGCGTGTCATTATTCTTTAAGATCGACTTTGTGCTCGACTTATCATCAGTTACATATTAGAGAAGATTATGTCTCAAAATGGCATTTCTAATGCGATATGGATCATATTAATTCTGGGTCATACTGTTTGGGTTGACCAACATGCCCGAAGTGTTTATGAATCTAATGAACTCGGTGTTTACACATTTTCTAGAACAGTGGACCATTATGTTTATTGATGACATCTTAATATATTCTCGGTGGAATGAAGAGTGCGCAAAGCTTTTTCTATTCGTTTTTCAGACACGAAGAGAACATAAGTTGTATGCAAAGTTCTGTAAGTGTGGCTTTCAGCTTCGAGAGGTATAGTTCTTGGGTCATGTTGTATTCGTAGCTAGAATTTTGGCTAATCATAACAAGGTTTATACAATTATAGATTGGGGATAGCCGACGATGCCTACAGAGGTTAGGATTTTCTGGGGATTATAAGGGTACTGCAGAAGGATCATTTAGGGGTTCTCAAAAAATGTTGGGCCACTAACTCACCTCATCCGAAAGAGAGTACCATTATTTTAGAGTGTAGATTGTCAGAGAGTTTTCAAAGAGCTCAAGGAGTAGCTCATTATCTCACCCATTATTGCGTTACCACATGGTCGCTTGGAATATTTAGTATATAAAAATGCATTACTTTAGGGGCTAGGAGGAGTGTTGATGTAGGAGGAGAGGCCTATAACTTATGTGTCCCAAAAGTTTAAGCCTCACGAGGGTAACTACACCACCCATGATTTAGATTTAGTCTTTGTAGTCTTTGTCCTCTACAATTAGAGACATATTTATTGGGTGAGAGGTTCACACTGTATTTCGATCACAAGAGTCTCCAGTATTTGTTCACTTAGAGGGATCCGAATATGAGACAAAGGAGATGGCTCAAGTTTGTAAAAGACCACGACTTTTTGATTTAGTACCACTAGAGAAAAGAAAATTAGGTAGCGGACGCATTGAGTTATAGGCCAACTATAATGTTGGCAGTGTTATAGGTCAATCATGAGGATCATTTACCGAACATTTGGGCAACATAATGGAGTCCCACCCGTGATTCAAATTTATCAAAAGCCTTTGGGGGAGTTGTGATCATTACACCATCCATAGGGACACGAGTCATGCAGCCACAGGCTTCGAACTCCTTCTACCAGAGGAGGATACGAGAAATTATATCAGGCAAGGTTCCTTCTTTCTCGATCTATTCAAATGACGGGTTGAGATTCCAGGGTTGATTGGTTATGCGAGAGAGTGATGACTTGAGGAAGGCGATTTTGGTCGAGGTGCACGACTCACCATTCACGGGGCCTCCCGAAGGAGATAAGATGTATCAAGCTAGGTGTAAGTTTAACTGGTGGATCGGATTGAATAAATATATTACATAATTTTTTTCCAAGTGTGCCACATGTCAATTGGTAAAAGTGGAGCAATAGAGATCGACATAAGAATTACAGCCTTTGGATATTCCCGAGTGAAAGTGGGAGTGCATATTCATGGACTTTATAGAGAAATTATTGAGGTCTTATAGATTCCATGATTCTATTTCGGTCATCATCGATAGATTTATGATGGTGTCTCATTTCCTTCTAGTGTGGCTAAATTCATCTTCAAGAAGTATGACAAGTTCTTCTTGTCTGAGATTATGCGCCTACATGAAGTACCGCATGACATTGTGTTCGATTAGGATAGCATGCTTGTATCTCGATTCTAAAAGGGTTTTCAGGAGGTCATGGGGGTGCAGGTGAATTTGAGTATGGCATTTCACCCTCACTCAGATAGTCAAACTAAGCGAGTGAACCAGATTTTGGAGGATATGCTTTGGCATGTGTTTCGGATCTTAAATGGAGTTAAAATCAACACTTACCGCTCATGGAGTTTTCTTACAACAATAATCATCAGTCGACAATTGGTATGGAACCCTACAAAGCATTATACAGCCGACCATGACTTTCACTGAGCTGGTAGTTAAAGGCAGAGGAACATGGAATGTCCAGACAAAACATAATCCAGGACACCTCAGAGAAGGTGGCACTAATCCAAGCACAAACGAAAATGGCAGAAGATTGACAAAAGAGTTATGCTAATAATATAATATGAAACATAGAGTTTCAAGTGGTGGACCAAGTACTTTTTAGGGACTCCTCGATGAAGGCAGTAGTTATATTTATCTCCAAAAGAAAACTAGATCATCGCCACGTAGGTCACTTCATGATATTGGATAAGGTAGGCCTGGTGTCATATCGATTGGCCCTACCTAACCATCTGTAGAGATTACATGATATCTTTTACGTGTTGATATTAAAAAGGTTTCTGAGGGAGAAGGATGCCTATCAGTGTATAGACCTTGACGGGATTGAGCTATAGGCCGATGAGGAATGGACACAACACATCCTTGACTATAGAGAACATACACTACAATCGAAGGTCATACTATATACACCCCATCTTATGACCCACCTAAGAACCTCCTTAGGTCCCTAGCACTCACTCATTCACCGCAAACCCTAGGTCATATCCTGAGTATTGATCTAGAGGCTAACGGGTGTTGTCGAGTCCTATATGACTTTAGTCTACTTTCTTTCCTAAATATAAGCCCAATGAATCTTCCAAGGGCCCTGAATTCCCTTTCCAACGGTCTACCTCCTGCATGAATCGGCCTTGCTGTTCAGACAAAAGGTCATTTTACTATCGAAAACTAGTTTGGAGGCCACCAGACACTCTCAAGCCCCATTTCAACTCTGATCACTTCCTATCCTCAGTAGAAGCTCAATGACTATTTAAATGGATCTGAATCCCCTTTCCAATGGTCCACCCCATGGGAGAATTGGCCTTACAATTCGGATAAACGATCCATTTTACCCCAAAAATTGATCAGGAGTCCATTGGAACTCCCAATCTCGGTTTGGCTCTTATTAACTATTTAATTGGAATAAAGTTGAATGAATATTTAAATGTCTTAGAATCCCCTTTCCAATGGTCCACCCCATGCACGAATCAATCTTAAGTTACGAACAAATGACTTATTTTAGTCCAAATGGTTACTAGCACTTCCAGGCCCTATTTGACCAAGGTAAACTCTCTGAACTAAACAAAGCTGAATGGAATCTTGAAGAGCACTAAATACCCTATTATATTGGTTCTCATGTGCATGAATTAGCCTTACGGTTCGGACGAATGATGCATTTTCCTTCGAGAATTTCCAGTCCAATGACCAACGGGTGCTTTCGAGCCCCGTTTGACTTTGGTCAACTCCCGAACTCGAGAGTGGCCCAATGGATTCTTAAAGGTGTCTGAAAACCCACCTCGGTACCCCCATTGTCCCTATAAATAATGTCCATTTCCCACATTCCTTCCTTCATTTTCATACTCTTTTGATTAAATTCCCACCCACCTCCTCAAACCACCATCACTTTATCTCTAGATAAATGCATTTACAATCAAGATCTACTTTAAGTCTTCACAAGGAGGTCTATTTCTTCCCCTTTGTCTTTCAATTCTCTTATTTGTGCATTAGTTACTTGATTTTTTTCTTTAGTATTTTACTTCATTATATCAGACATCTTAATTTCAAACTTTTTATTATTAGTACTCGCACATACTTTAGTTTCATTGGGAAAACCCAAAAACAAGAAAAATAAGCTTCGCTTATAAATTCAAAATAAGGATTTCTCATCATATTTTCTCACACTAAAACACATTTTTCTACACATACACATATAATAAAGTCCCTGGTTGGATTTATGGGTTAAACCCCACCTCGTATTGTCTTCGAATAATGTGGACTTTGACGCCCCGGGGCTACGTAGGCATCTTAAGTAAACCCGCGACTCGAGTCCTCACATATATTTGAACATACCCATGTTCGCAAAAGTCTTATTAGTTAGGGTTGTGTACGTCTTCGGCACAGATGGGCTAGGCCTAATGTAGGTAATTATTTTTGGTCCTACGTTCATCGGCACTGCTTATGATTATTTGTTACTTTATTCTCAACATATATTCATGATATATACATTTTATATGCTTGCTTGATTGTGTCTTATTCGATATACGCAATCGTTCCTTCATAATGACTTCTGAATCGATAAACACTTGCACTATATTTTTAATTACTATTTTGAGAACACTCGTAAGGATGACCTCACTCTGCCTTTATCCATGATGCGAGTCGAGTGTTTCCTTCCCCCATTTATATTATGCACATAAGTACACACACATCGTGGAGTTCTACAAGAGAAGATTAACACATGCCCATGAGAGACTGAAAGGGCAAGATGGGTGCCTAACACCTTCCTATTCTATAACTTAGACCTCGGACTCATGAACTACTTGGTTTCGCAAGCATCAACATTGTCCTTGATGTCGTTCTCTTAAGACGGTAACATTTCTTTTACATGTTTTGTGCAAAGTTTGGAGACTCTTTCTCTACATATCACCCCACATCGATGACGACAGAGTTCCCCGATAAAGGATGCAATTCCGGGCGCACCCCATAAGAGGAAGGACGAAAACTCGAGATGGAAACAGTGACTCCCTAAGGACTTTTATAAGAGGACTAGACTCTATTTTTTCATGGGCGTTATTTTTTCTGCATGTGTGTATGAACCTACCTGTATGTTCCCTTTTCTCCTATATTTACCTTTTTATGTATATCTCTCTCATGTATGTATCACTTTTCACTCACTTACACACTTCACACACTTGTATATACTCTCCATGTACACTTCACACATTTACGCTTATCTTCACTTTACACTCACATGTTTCACACACCACTTAGAATACATATGCTTAGACTTCACCTAGCACACAACCACACTTCCTACACCTATATATATATACCCACTTACTCACATGTATCTGCGCCTAGTATAGTTTCCATGATATATATACTTGTATATGCTCCCTATTAGCATAGCATTCCCTTTACTCATCATCCCAATAAAAAATGATAAAAAATACTCTCTCTCGATACTATTTTAATTAAGACTCGTGAATTTTTGCACACTATATCACTAAGAGCATGGCTATATTGACCAAAATTTAGTCCCATACTGGGGGGGAACTTTGTGATGGGAATTGGACATGCAGGTCACCGTTAGCCTAAGCGATATGACTCTTACCTTCCATTGGCCTCGTATCTTTGACGTATATTGAATGGTTCCCCGCGCATTGTACCGCTTGACCAAACTCATGTTAGGAGGTATATAGCAGGGATCTCATTCACATATGTCAATTATATCGAATTCTCTCACATGTACTGTCCCCATGAGGTATATAGTGAGGTAATTCATGTACAGTCAGGTATATTAAATGTCTTGTCCACACGTACCGATGGGTGATTTCTCTTATAAGCAAGAGGTATATCGTGGAAGTCATGCAAAGGGGGGAACCCTTTCACTAAACTGCATATAGGAGTCAAACCTATGGACACTTATATTTAGTTTTTTGATTACGATGTGAAACTTTATCGAATTTCCAGGTTGGTATACAACTCAAATTTTTGACCAATTTTGCCCTTTTTCAAAATAGGACCCCAACTGAGAGACTAGAAACAAGTCCAACCATGTCTTCCTTATTTTAAAACCCTATTTTCCCAAACTCAAGTTGTGACACCTATCCTAATTAAATACCGGGTGATCAGTCCTTTATTAAATTAATTCAGAATATCCAGTTGGTTCAGAATATGCATCACTATTGAAAAATTTATTATTACCACTAACCATCTAATATTTAAAAAGGTTGATGTCAAAATTTTATCTCAATTAACAAGAAAATAAAATAAATCAACTACCAAACATGCACCATTCAATGAATCTCATATGACATAAAATGACTAATGTAATAAAATAGACCAAAGTGAACACATATTGCCTAAAACCCAAATACAATAATCCATAAAAAATGAACCAACTACTTAAAGGAATAAATAGATAGATCAACAAATCTCTGACTGTCTGAGTAAGTAAAAAGGGGTGACATGCCCTAACTCAAATAGGTAAAAGAAAATAGAGGAATGATAATCATAGAGGCATCTACTACCAAATCCTGTAACTTCCACGGCAGCTAGAACCCATCAAATGAGTGAAACTCCTATACTTGGTGTCCCTGTGGCTGGGCACCTAAAATGATTTGACAAAATAAAAGAGATTTGCAATAAACGGGTCAGAGCCCGAGTTGAAAATAGTTTAAAATCAGCAAGTGCTTAAATGAAAATAATAGCACAAATAGTGTACAAGTTAGATCCTCGTGATCTTACTTGAGATGCTCACCTCTCATCTAATGTGCACACCTAATGCATATATTTATCCATCCTAGTTATGTTAAACCACCTAACTAGTCCGAAGATAATTATTATCACACCAATAATATTATGCTTTTAGACGTATCACTCATATTCCGTATCATCACATTTTAAGGATAGTTATTCATATATATAACTTTTATTCTCATAGGTATTCCTTTTTCCCACTAAATATATTTTAAAGTATCATTAATTCCACATCTACTAAACACATAGAATAATTAATCACAAGTATACATATATTTATCACATTGTACTTAGCTATCATGTCCCGGTGCATCGCTCACTGCATAAAGGACTATAGGTTCAATCTCTCGCGAACCATCAAAAGAAACACACATATTGGAGGCGAACATAGTCCCAAGCCCATGGGATACACACAAACCTAACCACCCATATGACCATCAATACTATCGTTCTCACTGATATCCATACCATGGTTCTATGTTCTAGTGATACGAATCAAAATCCCCGTGAAGGCTCCTTAAGATATGATCATCCACAATGCGCAACCTCCACCCGATAGCAAGTAGCATATGTATATAATATATACAGTAATAATCATTAGGTACATACACAACCTATAATAATCATTAGGTATTCACGCAACTTAAATACCCGAATTCATATGTAGTATTATTTCCCCTAATACTCACATTCATATATCTATACAATTTATCTCTATAGTTACTTACTGTGTAAGTCTCTCTTATTCTAGCATATACCCCTAGTAGTTACATAATCCTCTCACCACTAAACTATGTATTTAAGTCACTCGAGAGTAGCGTAAGTCATTTCCTCTCACTTGAATTAACATCAAAAGATTTTTAAGTTGTTCGGGTAACAGTTAGAAGTTCTGAAATCTCGTTACAATGAGGTCATTCAAATGGGATATTCTACCTTTAATGAACTATTCTCTAAATTCTCATTTGAACGAATTTGTTCAAACGAATCGGGTTGTTCGAACAAAAAAACCGAACTTGGTCTCTGACCTCTAAAACCTATGTTTTTCCAACTTTTTCATCACCCAAAACCCATTAAACTTCACTTAACTCAAAACCAACGTATCCAAATCATAAACATTAGTAATATAATGTTTTCTAACAACTTTTTTTAACATCAAATCTCTATAATCACACCAAAATTTTAATTAAATCCCTTAAATCCTCAAAAGGCCCTAGATTCACATGAACTTATTTGTGACCAACCAAACCCAGATTAAATTTTGTGAATTCAACATGTATAACTCAGATTTCTTATCCTTAATGTATGATTATTCAACTACATGCAATACCTATACCACAACCATCGATTAATACCCTATTTCAGTCCCAAATTTCATAATATCATGATTAAACCACCAACTAAATTAACATGGATATTATATGTTCTAAAATTAAGCAAGATAAACACTTGCCTTAATCACAAAGGTCTTAATCGTCATTTGAAATTGGTATCCTCTTGATCCTCTCTTCCCGATCTACACTTTGATGCTATTTTTTACAAAGGAAGGTTGAGTCTGGCCTTAGAGCTCCTAGAAATATCTTCTCCTCCTTCCTCTCAAACTCTCTATTGGGTTCGTTAGTTGATTACCCTAACTCACCCACATATGTGAAGTTTTATTATCCTAATTTTCATCCGTAATTAAATCCTAAAATTTCAAAATTCTAAAATATCGCTCTGGGGTTTCGGGTTGGCCTAAAACTGCCCCGGACCCCTAACTAAACACCGGAGTAGGCTTTTTAATTCCTCATTTAAGTCTTGACACGATTTACACGGGTGTACCAACTAAGTTTATTGTAACTGCCGTATTTTTCACTCATGACAACATTAATATTTTCATAATCATATATTACTTTAATCACTAAGTAATATTTATCATAACACACATCAATAAGTACTAACTCTCGTCACGCTAGTAATTTTTTAATTAAATCCGAATTAATTATCAATAAATTTCCCATTTTTAAGTCAATTACTCCCATAATTAAAATCATTAAAAATACGGGGTATTACATACTTCCCCCATAATAACGAAATTTTGTCACAAAATTCAAAAAAAATAAAGGTATACCTGATAAAATAACTTGGGATATTTTTCGCGCATCTCATCCTCAAGCTCCCAGGTAGACTCATCGACATTATGATGCCGCCACTAAACACGCACTAACGGCACTATCTTTGACCTTAATTTCCACCCTCTGCGGTCTAGGATAGCATCTGGCCTCTCCTTGTAAGAATTGTCAGGATGTAGGTCAATATCCTCCAAAGCAATATGAGTGTGGGACATGTCATCCCGAAGATATCTCCTCAGCGAAGAAATATGGAACACGTCAAGAATCCTATGCAAGTGCTCCAGTAACCCAAGTCTGTAAGCTATTGGCCCAATCCGCTCAATAATAGGGAATGGTCGTACGTATCTCGGTGCCAACTTACCTCTCTTCCCAAACCGCATTACCCCCTTCATAGGAGATAATCATATCAACACTTGGTCCCCCACATTGAACTCTCTAAAGAGATTCTTGGCATCGGCATAACTCTTTTTTTTTATCCAGAGCAACCCGAATATGGATCAAAATCATCTCAATCCTGGATGAGGTATCCTGAATCACCTCTGGCCCAAGTAGCTTGTTATCCCCCACCTCTAGCCAACATACTGAAGAACGATAAGTCATACCATATAATGCCTTATATGGATCCATGCTAATAGTAAACTAATAGGAGTTATTATAAGAAAACTCCACAAGTGGAAGATATTGCTCCCAGCCCCCGCCAAAATCTTGGATACACGTCTGCAACATATCCTCTAATATCTGATTTGTCCGTTATGTCTACCTATCCATGTACGGGTGATAGGATGAACTCAGACTTAACTCCGTACCCATGGCCTCTCGTAAGCTTTCCCAAAATCACGACACAAAGGTATTGTCCAGTCGGACACAATATCAAGGAGCACCCCATAAAATTTTCTTTATCTCAGTGTCACTCTACTAACGTCACTTTTTAGTCGAACGGTCTTCCCTTAACGTTCCATTCTAGTGACTAATTTTCTTTAGTCATCACATATCAAAGTATTCCATCATTCTAACAATTCACCTTGGTGCTTACACAACACCGTGTAATTTTTCTTCTGTTGTCACTAATATGAACCTCTCTAAGCATGGCCAAAGCATTTTCTATACTAAAAAACACCTTTTTCTAACATCTCCTTGTGTCAACTCCTTGATTGATTAGTGCTCAACACACATATATTTACACTTCTTTTTATATTTTTGGAACATTATGTTGTTCCCCGGATCTCTTCATTAATGGTACTTTTTAGTCCGACAGTCTATACACTATCATTCGAGCTTGGAATCCATCTGTTCATGGGAGATATTTGTAATAATACCCGACTACTCGTGACAGACTTCTAAATCTTCTAAATTGGTTATGACGTAGCTCTCTTCATATTATTCCTATGTACCGAGCGATTGTTGAGCGATTGTTGGTTATTCTCGAGAATCTACATCGTACATTTCTTGTACTTTACTCCACTATAACATTCCTTATCCTTCTACTCTTCGGTCTCTAGTGATTCCCTTGACCACTAAGAAATTTTGTTCCTCTTTGCCTCATTCTAATTTTACCTCAAATTTGTCCATACGTCTACATGTATGCTCACCTTTCCACGTCTTCTCCCCGTAAATGTTATTGAAGATACACTTATCTAGGGATCCAATACACCTTATAGTTTGTTCATTTCGGCACAACCATACAAGACATGTTACATTCATCTCAAACTATGCCTCACATACTTGGCATAACTATATGGTAAGGTTATACTAAGCCACCCTACATTTCCCACTTAATGATATCCTATGTTATCCCATCGGTCTACTTGTGGTGTCAAGGATTAAATAACATTCTCACATTTTAACACTATACGTCTTCACCAGCCTTAATCCATAATATAACTATTTACTCATGGTTATATCTACATATGCATGTAATAACTACAGTACTAAACCCATGTACTAAAGGCAAAACATCTCTCAACTCCCAACACTCGCTAAGTTTCCTGCATGGTATGTCTCGCAAAGAGAAATCCAAACAAGGAACCCCTTCCAGCACTCACTAAGTTTCATGAGTGGGATGTCTCGCAAAGAGAAATCCAAACAAGGAACCCCCCACCCCAATACACTACTATCTAACATTATTGGTCGTCGCCCTTAGTCCATAACATGTACCCTAAAATTTTGGTCTGCGGACAAAAAGTTTACTCATCTGCTTTTATGTCTCTAAGACGACTTCTAACATGACGTCCTCACTATGACAAAGTTCTCAGCGCTATATATAATTAACGAGCTATATCTCTCAGCTCGACAATGAATCAATATAGTCTGAATCACATCCGTAAACTTTCCTACTCACCGGGAATTAATATAGTTAGAAAACATACTCACTGAAGTCTATAATACCATACAATATATATATATACAGGCTCAACCCTCTTTCAGATGACACCTCATAACACAATATATTTAAACCCTGAAAGAACGAGTACGATAGTCTCATCACACAATCACTCAAACCCTCGGTATCAAGTCAGTACACACTATAATAATAAAATGTTCTACTATTATAACACCCAAAAGTAGCGTCTCTACGTAACATTAAAATTTTCTTAGTGTCCACACCTTCCCCTCCATGCAAATGACACAAAAGTCTCTCTACTCAATTGTAATCATATATAAAATAAGGCTACTATTTTCGTCCACCCACTAAACTCGATGCTCACTCGAATTGTAGTGTTACAAATCAATTATTGTGACTCGCTCATGTCACCCGAAATGCCATAGCTTACTTATAAGGGTAAGGAAACTATTCTAAATCCATTTACCACCTACCTTTCATGGTCAACGAGTCCCTGAGCATAACCCTCGTGCCTAAACTGGCCCCTTATTCACCTGTAATGGTTGTATATCCAATATCTCATCTTGTGGTTGTCCTTTGTCCCACTTTGGGCAATCCTTCTTCATGTGGCCTATCACTTTATGATCGTAACAACTTGCCTGAGGAACTATCTTGATTCTGACCCTGGCCCTACTGGCCTCCCTCGCCATCTCCTCAGTCCTGACAGTTTTGAGCAATGGTAAGTTGTTATTACTGTTGAGGACCTTGTTGGTCCTTCCTAAACTCAATGATTTATCAGGTTGATAACCTCTGGGTCTGAATCTCTTCACCCGATTCTCTTGCTCGAATTTCTCTCATGTTTCTACCATGCTCCACTGGCATTATTATCATTTACTTTCTCAGTCTGACTATTCTCACTTTCTCATCGTGTATCATTTTAGTGTTGGTGGACCTACTCATCTCCCATAGGACACCTCCATGTGCCCATCCTCTTATCTCTGTCCCCACGGGCCATGTCGGTCTGTCCCCCTCTTGAACATGGTAGTCTTCACCTCGATTGCTACCCCCATTGTCCCTTTGGCTCCGTTGGTCCTTATGGAACTTGTTGCTAGCCTTGACAGCCCGGACTGATTCTACCATCACTTAGTAAGAATTTAAATGATCTAAAGCATTTAAGTGGTTCCCATACCGAGTATAACCTTTTGTGGTAACTCACTGGTACTATTAACTTCAGGGTTCCTCTTTGATTAGATTATCCAATCCTCTTGTCTCCCTTCTCCTGGAAACATCGTTGTACTATTGTAAACGTGTGGATTTGACGACACCGACACTAGTCACCTTAGTCATATCTCCCATTCATGCTTGAGTATTCCACCCACGAGTCCATTCTCAACTTACGAGTTTTTATTCTCCGTATCTCCTTTCTTTGGCTATGAAGTTCATTAACCGAGTTAATTTATCTTTCACGGTCAACCTCTACCTGACCTACTTGTGATAAGTTCATAATCCCATTCGTATATCTGCCTGAACAGTAGATGGAAGATCTTATGGTCAAACTGCACCCAATCTCTTATTTAACTCCATATATATCACTATATATGCTGCGACTGGATATCATCACTCTATGATACTCCTATGAGCCAGAAATTCTTCCAAATTAAATTCTGAGTGTCGCTGCAATCCACCCTAAACTATTTCCTTTGGATTATCTTCCTCCATTGGACCATCACACTTCATCTTTTCTTCAAATCCTATAGGTTATTCTTCAAAAGAGTTCTCCCTACTCTCTTTCCTTTGTCGACTTCTAATTATCCTTTGTCGATTACACAGTGTTTGGGAAGTTATTCTCTCGTAGTCCTTATCTTTATATCATTTACCTAGACAGCAATAACAGCAAAAACTACTGCAATCACCGTTCCTTGAATACTCCATAGATTACTGAGCCTATCCTCCTGCAGTCCTTCCAATGTCCCTTTGCTGGTTGTCCTATATTGTTCGGTGTACCAGACCCACCTGAACTCATATATGCATAACATCAATTATTATTAATATCATGAGAACGTAATTCGTATGCGTTAAGGAATACAGCAATCCTATAATAGGGCTCTATTTTAATGCACGCTAAGATGAAACATAATAAGCCGCACATATCCTAAAAGACTCTAGAAGTTATCTTTGATACCACCTGTAACACCCCGCCTAATTAAATATCGGGTGATCATCCTTTTATTAAATTAATTCAGAATATCCAGTTGGTTCAGAATATGCATCACTGTCGAAAACTTTATCATTAACATTAACCACATAATATTTAAAAATGTTGACGTCAAAATTTTAACCTAATTAGCAAGAAAATAAAAAAAATCAACTACCAAACATACACCATTCAACGAATCTCATATGAAATAAAATGACTAAGGTAATAAAAGAGATTGGAGTAAACACATTCATCCTAAAATACAAATACAATAATCCATAAAAAATAAACTAACTAATGATAGGAATAAATAAATAGATCCACAAATCTCTGACTGTCTGAGTAAGTAAAAAGGGGCAACATGCCCTAATAGAAATAGCTAACTGAAAATAGAGGATTAAGAATCATAAAGGCGTCTACTACCAAATCCTGTAACTTCCACAGCAGCTACAACTCATCAAATGAGTGGAACTCTTATCCTTGGTGTCCTTGTGGCTGGGCACTTAAAATGATTTGACAAAAGAAAAGAGATTTTCAATAAACGGGTCAGACCCCAAGTTGAAAACAGTTTAAAAATTAGCAAATGCTTAAATGAAAACAATAGCACATACAGTGTACATGTTAGATCCTCGTGCTCTCACTTAAGATGCTCACCTCTCATCTAATGTGCACGCCTAATGCATATATTTAGCCATCCTAGTTATGTTAACCCACCAAACTAGTCCGAAGATAATCATTATCACACCAATAATTTCATGCATTTACCCGTATCCCGTATTACCACATTTTAAGGATAGTTATTCATATACATGACCATTATTCTCATCGGCATTCCTTTTTAACACTAAGGATATTTTCAAGTATCATTGTTTCCACATCTACTAAACACATAGTAGAATAGATCACCAGTATACATATATTCATCACATTATACATATATATACTAATCTTGCATGCTTGGGTTAGGACCCCTTTGGGCAATGCATACTCTATTATGATGTCTCGGTGCATCGCTCACTGCATAGAGTTCTATGGGTTCAATCTCTCGTGAATCATCAAAACAAACACACGTATTGGAGGTGAACATAGTCCCAAACCCATGGGATACACACATACCTACGCTCCCATATTACCATCAACACTATCGTTCTCACTAATATCATGTACCAAGGTTCTATGTTCTAGTGATACAAATCAAAATCCCCTCGAAGGCTCCTCAAGATATGATCGTCCACAACGTGCAACCTGCACCCGATAACAAGTAGAGTAGGTATGTAATACACACAATAATTAATCAAATAGTTACATACACACAACATATAATAATCATTAGGTATTCAACTAACCTATGTCCCCGAATTCATATGTAGTATTATTTCCCCTAATACTCACATTAATATATCCGCACGATTTATCTCTATCATTACATAATCTGTAAGGCCCTCTTATTCGAGCATATACCCTTAGTAATCACATAATCCTCTCACCATTAGATTATGTATTTAATTCACTCGATGGTAGCGTATGTCATTTCCTCTCACTTGAGTTAACCTCTAAATATTTTTAAGTCGACCGGGTAACAGTTAGAAGTTCTGAAATCTCGTTAGAAATTGGGCAATTTTTGTTCGAATGAACTAAGGCTCTGAATTCTCATTCGAACGAGATACTTCACTTTGAACGAACAATTCTCTGAATTCTCGTTGGATTTTTCGTTGGAATTCTCATTCAAACGAGGTTGTTAGAAGACTCGGTCGTTCGAACGAGAAAACCGAACTTCATCCCCGACCTCTAAAATATGCATTTTTCCAACTTTTTCATCACCCAAAACCCATTAAACTTCTCTTAACTCAAAACCAACGATTAAAAATCATAAACATTAGTAATATAATGCTTTCTAACAACTTTTTTTAACATCAAATCTATATAATCACATCAAAATTTTGATTAAATCCCTTAAATCCTCAAAAAGCCCTAGATTCACGTGAACATATTTGTGAACAACCAAACCCATATTAAATTTCATTAATTCAACATGTATAAATCATATTTCTTATCCCCGATGTATTATTATTCAACTATATGCAATACCTATACCACAACCATCGATTAATACCCAATTTCAGTCCCAAATTTCATAATATTATGATTAAACCTCCAACTAAATTAGCATGGACATTATGTGGTCTAAAATTAAGCAAGATAAACACTTTCCTTAATCACGAAGGTCTTAATAATCGCATGAAATTGTTATCCTCTTGATCCTCTCTCCGATATCTACACTTTGATGGTAGTTTTGACAAAGGAAGGTTGAGTTTATCCTTGGAGCTCCTAGAAATCTCTTCACCTCCTTCCCCTCAAACTCTCTATTGGGTTTATTAGTTGATTACCCTAACTCACCCACGTATGTGCAGTTTTATTATCCTAATTTTTGTCTGTAATTAAATCCCAAAATTTTAAAAGTTTAAAATACCCCTCCGGGGTGTCGGGTTGGCCTAAAACTACCCCGAACCCCAAACTAAACACCCGAGTAGGATTTTCTGACTATCTCGACCTTTCTGAGCACATTGGCATACTCAAAACAACCATTTGAATAACCAAAAGTAAATTTTCCTTTTAATTCCTCATTTAAGTCTCGACACAACTCACACGCACGTCAGAACTAAGTTTACTGTAACTGTCGAATTTTTCACTCACAATAACATTAATATTTTCATAATCATATATTACTTTTATCCCTAAGTAATATTCATCATAACACACATCAATAATTACTGACTCTCATCATGCTAGTAATTATTTAATTAAATCCAAATTAATTAATAATAAATTTCCCATTTTTAAGTCAATTAATCTCATAATTAAAATCATTAAAAATACGGGGCATTACACAAGTCTTATCTGGTATTCTTTCTTAATTTAGGGAAATATAATACAAGTGAGAAACTAATAATGACATTAATAATAATCATTTTGAGATTCCTCGTCTTTTTCATCCTTTTCCAAAAATATCTTTTTCTTCTCCTTTAGAAATACCCAAAATTTTCACCCTCTTTCTTTTAAAAATAAATTCGAACCATTTTCCGCTTAGGTTGATCGCATACTTGATTTTGGTCAGATTGTCTATTGGCTTCGGTCTTCCATCAAACCGCCCTGAAGCTTCATCAATTATTCTTCTACCTTATCCGAGTTTGGGATTTACCTTCACAAGCACTTCATGGAGAATGTCGACCAAGCATCGAATATATATCCTGATATGATGACCATCTTAACCTAACTCGATGACAAGATTAACAACCTTCTAATCGAGGTTCATGAGATACAACATCATCGGGCTTAGATTCTCGAAGAACTTGAGGTTCTCTTTCCTTGTGCCATGGGTCCACCCGCTCCCGAGCCTGTTTGGGCCCCAAAAGAGTATCAACATGCTCCATGCACCCTGCCTACCAATGGGCCACCTCCAGCTCAGATTTTTATCTTGAACCTTGACCAACCAGGGGCTAACCTGCCAGTACCTATAGATCCTAAGGAAGAGGAACTGAATAAGTTCAAGGAAGACCTCAATCTATTATCGAATAAGTTTAACCAAGTTAAGATATCCAAGAACTACATGGATTACACTCACATGTCTTCCTCCAAAGTCCAGACTGCCAGAAAAGTTTAAGATGCCAAAAATCGAGAAGTTCAAGGTAAGCAGACCCCTAATTGTTCACCTTCGAAGCTATCACCGAGCTATAACTATCCTTGGTGCCTCTTAAAAGATAATGCCCCAGATATACCAGCAGACCTTGAAAGAAGGCACCCTCCATTGGTTTATATTCCTCGAACAATCTAGAATCCATAGTTAGGAGGATGTCGCCCAAGAATTCATGTGTTATAAAAGTATAATGAGGAGATAGAGGTTACATGATGAGATCTAGAGCTTCTTAAGAAGAACCCTGGGGAAAAAGTTAGTAACTTCATAGGAAGGTGGAGAGAGAAAGCTGCAACCATGACCAACAGACCCTCTGAGGAGGAAAAGTTAGTATCCTGAAGAAGAACTTCTTTCCTCATATCTGATCCTCCATGGGAGGATAGTAATACCCACACTTTCGATCCCTTCAAGAGTTTAGTGTAAAAATTGAGTAAGGAATGGCCAATGTCGAATCTGAGCCGAAGAAACTGACCGGACAGCTTCTCCACCAAAACTGCCGAATTATCATGGTCATTGACCGTGACAAGTCCAACTTGACAAGGTCAATGACCATGACAAGTCTAGGGGTGACATACTTTGTCATCACGGACTTGTCACGATCATTGACCTTGACAAGTTCATTAGACTTCTCACGGTCCTATTACGGTCTTTGATCACGATAAGTTTTATCACGATTAAAGAAAATGACAAACCCAAAAAAATTATCACTATCATTGACCGTGAAAAGTTTTATTTGTGACGGACTTTTCACGATCAATGACCGTAATAAATTTGGGCAAAATTTAAAAAAATTGCTAGGCATTTTGGCCACTGCCACTACCCATCAGTAGATTTGTACCTATTATAGCAAAATTGAACCTGTCCAAACGGCATATATCAAAACAAAATAGAAATAATGGAACAAATCATTTCATATATATAATTCCATATCCAAATAAAATAAAAATACAATCCATATCCATACGAAAATGTAACAAATCAAAACAATTCAAATATAATCCATGTGTCCAAATAAAAATATATACAAATAATGTCACGCCATAGAGTCTGGGGTAGGTTCGAGAAGAAAGGAAGGCCACAGGATATACGCATTGAGACACCACTAAAAATGCATCACGCCACATTTTTCATGCAACCACAATGTGGAGGTCTCCTTCATGGTTATCACATGCGTGATGAGGACCTTGGCCTCGATGTTTTGAAGGTTAAGTCCATGAACCAGCATACCCGGGATGGTATTTGGGTCCCTCAACCCCCTCTCCATCCGCTGGCCATCACATATATCGCATAAAAACACACTCGGCCAACCGATTATTGACATAGACCACTAGATGATAGCCAAGTAGGGGACTGGATTATTAAGCGACAAGTCTCGCGTATCGGCGATGAAGCAACAATATCCACGTCCTCGTCCTCGTCCTCGTCCTCGTCCTCGTCCTCGTCCTCATCCATCTCCTCCTCCACCATCTTCTCCTTCCCCTTACTCTTCCCCTTCCCCTTGCCCTTTCTACCCAACTGACGATTCCTAAATGCGTACATATCTAGGATCATCGCCTCCAACCTTGATAGCTTGGCATCATGCGTGTTTACCTGATGAGCTAACCCGATGTTACTCGCCTCTATTTCGATGATCCTAGATTTTCCCACCCGCGAGCTCACCCCCTAGTCCTCCCCTTGTGATCAGCGTCGAGCACTTGGTTGAGTGCGTTCGTGGACAAAGATGCCTTGTCGGTATCAGACTGAGACTCATGCACTTCCTTAAAATTTTCTTGAAACGACAAAAAGCACATGATTAGTTAATTAAGTAAATAAAAAAATTATAACTTAATTAATAAAAATTAAATTGTCGGATTACTTATAACATGGTTGCGACTCTATGGGACACCTCCTTATACTTGCCCTTCTTCATCCGAATTGCCACATAGGCCTCGAGCCTATGTGACCTACCCCCAGGGCCACTCCCCGTTCCCTGAAATAAAATAATGCAAAATTAGTAAGTAACGCAAAGTAAAATAATGTAGAACAACATATTTATATAATTATAGAAAATAAAAACTTACCATCCTGTACTCCACCTCGGCGTGAGACGTCCGGCCGAAATAGTTACGTCCGTTTTTTTCGCCCGATTTTCCCTCCCTGATTGGCGAGATGCCAATTATCGCTCCTGGATCTCATTATCGATGAACTTTTTCCACTTTGCCAAAGTGATCGGCTCCTTCAGCGGGACAGTCTCACCCAGTCTGATAATGGAATCCCGAATCTTCCCAAAGTACCATGCCATCAATTTTTTCTTCCACGTCTTATGTTGTTCCCTCAACTGCTTCAACACGGAGTCGTGGAGGTGTGGGGCCAGGTCGAATTGTTCCTTTCAAAAAATACAAAACAAAAAGAAAGTAAGTGTTAGTTGCTAATAAACATAAATTGAAATTGAAATTGAAATATAAATATAATACCTGTAGTGTCACCCAAATAGCCAACTTGAGTTCATTTGGCACCTCCCTCCAACTAGTGTACCCCGGGCTAAATATCATCTTCACCAACTCGAGAGATCTAGTCAATATTCTCGTCTTGTGCTCAATGGATGATCCTAATTTGCCCCATTTTCGGAGCCTAAGGGCCAAGGAGCCATCGTCACCTCCAGTGCCGCCAAGACCTGAAGAAGATATTTTCTGTAAAAATTGTTGTTATAAGTACAAATCCAAATGAATTTGAAGAATACAAAGAACTAACCATATTATAACCAAAACACTGGAAACTTTGATTTAATGCACTAAACTGATCAAGTACAGATGAATTAAAAGCATTAAACTAATGTATGATAATAATAAAACACTAGAATAATACACCCACTGGACATGGACTTTAAATTCATGCTGAAAAATTAATTCTATATATTACATGCAGTAAACTGATCAACTACAAATGAATTAAAAGAATTAAACTAATGTTCGATAATTGGAATACTTATTACAAATCTAAAAATTGTTTCCAATTCGGGTTATCATAAAAAATGGATTGATATTTGGTAGGAACAACCAAGTCATCCACGCTATTATTTAGACGCTTTGGTGGATGTAGGGAGATTGACCACGGCTCATTGTTGATATCCTATGAGTAAAACACTTACTTGGCCTTTTGAAATGAATAAACAAATGGCTCATCGCTCATGTGTTCGTTTCTCTTCAAACTGTTTTCCACTCAAACACCTTACCATTCTCACACCTAGCACACGAACACGGAAACTCTTCATCGGTATGACATATCTTTGCGTATTTCACAAATTCATTAGCACCTCTGTGAAACACATCCCCTAATCTATTTGTCTCACCCATCCACTCTTTTTATTTAGGATATCCCATCACATCTACTCCACACAATCGCCTATTATATGTAAGAAGTGTATATTCGTGGACTAGTATAAACAAAAGTGTGAACATTTTGTTCTCATTAGTATTAATAATCACCTGTTACTTGTTGCATAAAATTTATAGTATGTTTCATTTAATTATGTCTTATTTATATTCAATTTTTAAAATTCAAATTCAAATTCAATTTATAATATTAATTCCTATTTCCTCCATCTCCTCTAAAGGGTGAGGGGTCATATCCCATTCAAGATCGCATCTGTAATATACTTACCAGTTCATGGACATTGTTTCAATCTGAGAAAAATTCGGCAGCATGTCCCTATAGTTCTCCAAGTACACGACGTACATTTGCAAGTGTGAGTGTTATTTCAATTGATAATTTAAATAACACTCAATATCTTATCTTCTAGTATGTACCTAGAGAACATTAAGATACGTCTGCAAAACTTCCTCCAAAAGTAACAAGTTTAAGTCACTAAGAATATTATTATACAGACACTATGCAGTCCCAAACTGTCCAAACGGGACAATTCGAGAGATCTCATTCCAGGGGTAATGACTCTCGAATGGGTCTAAGGGTTGTTGAATGCATACCCATAAGAACTAGAAGCCTGGTATCTATGCCCACTATGTGTAATTTCAAATATGTTTCATTTAATTATTTAAGGATTTATTAGTGTGAATTAAATTAAGGATTTTTAAAAAAATTAATCGCCAACTTCCATATCCAACCACATCCGTCCATTATAATCCAACAACAACAACAAACCAACAAGTGTGTATCTCGTACTCCTTCTAATTCATCTACTCATTTAATTCAACATTAACAAATTCAAACCTAAAAAAAATATAGAAACAATATTTATAATGTCAAATTAATTTTATTCTCTAAACAATAAGATTCAGTCAATATTAACAATGTCTTTAGAAACCAACAAAACATGTGTGTTTTTATCACGGTCAATGATCATGATACGGTTGGTCGGTTGAAAGGTGACAATTTGGCCTTTTTGGTGTAGTGAGTTCACTCCCAGGAAATATAAGAAGCCTGACAATGCTAAGTATCGACCATCAATAACATTTCCAACCCTGCTACCTCTTGAGCACTGAAAAGTCGCCTCAACCCTACCAAGAAAGAGTACATTGAGAACCATGTTACCCTATCAAAAGTATATTGGGCCATCCTAATCCACAGACCCTTGTCCACTACCAAATCCACTCCCAAAAAAATTCAATGTAGATACCCATTGTGATTTCCATCAGTCTATTGGCCATATCACTGACCAATGCTTCCACTTTTGAAATGTAACCCAAGGTTTAATTGACCGGGGTATTATCACCCCACCAGTTAATCCTGGACTCAACACTAATCATAACCCACTTCCAACCCATACAAATGCCATCTTCTAAAGAATGACCCAGAATTTTATCTATCTACTCAAATTCTTCCCAGTAAAGCATCCACTATACTCGTAATCTCACCCGAAACGCTTAAGGTTTGCCCATATTTTCTCCTACACCCTACATGTTTCACCGTCCAAGATTTTTCACTCCTCACAAGGACTTGCATTTACAAATGTACCCGGTCTAAGGGGAGGGATATGGAGTTACTACCTATGTTGAACCAACTCTTGGAGTTTGGGATGAAATTGTCCGTCGAGAGGACTGTCAATTTTTGCAAATTCAGTGGCTTATTCATGGAAGCCGAAAATTGGGTTCGGGAGTCAGATGAATGGGTGATGCCCATTGATGAAGTCAGTTTCGATGATGTAGTACATATAATGGTTGATGCATTTCGAAAGAAGTGAAATTTATAATATTAACGAGCTACTCACCGCTTTAAAGCTTCAGGGATGATTGGTCCTTCACTCATGCAACTCCCCGATGAGTGAGATGGTGTGTACGATGAAGTCATTGAGGTTGTTGAATGCATTGATTGAAAAAGTACCACTTAAGTTGTTTATACAAGATTAAACTATCTAAATTGCTCCAAATAGTTTGTTGAAGAAACTCTTTTCTTAAAACAAATTTTAAATACAAGATGTGTAAAACAGTTATGAACGAGTAATTTCAGTTATAGTTTTACCTGTTTTGAAAAACAAAACTTTAAGCAAAATAAATCGACACCGCTTTAAGAAAGGGATGACAGTCGAAGGAAGTGTACACAGGAAATTTTAACGTGGTAAAACACCACCCAATTAGTAAAACATCCACGGTGACCTCTACGTCACAAAAGTAAAAGTCCACTAAAAAGGAGTAACAGATTACAAGCTATATAACAATCAAGACGCACAATCAAACCTAGTCTAAGTTCAAAAATGTACCAACTCCTCTAGCGTGTTTTGACTTCTCCTAAGGTTCTGATGTTGCTAATGTTCTCCCAACTTCGTAACTTTCCTCCTTTTAGCTTTACGTTGACTCTAAAAGTCCAATATCTCAACTCCAACACTGAAACACTTTTCAGTGTAGTAGTGTGAAGGTGTATACGGTGAAGTGCTTTAAACTCATGCATGAAACTCACACACACTTAATTGTAGACAATATGAGTTATCAAATTACAAACAGATCTCTCTAGATGCAAGGGTTTCTAAAATCATCTTAGTCAAATAAGTCAGATTTTGGATCTTTGAAATAACCGTAGATCAAGAAGGAATCTTGCTATACAAACTAGGCATGATCCTATACACTTTTCTTTATTTGAAAATAGTTACAATTGAAAGTGAAATCCCCAATTTAAGATCTCAAAACTAGATCTAAATCTGATAGTTTGAGTAAGTATAAACCATAAAGGATATTGTTCATTTAGGGTTTGAAAACAAGATTTATTTTTAAAATAACCAACAAAGAATATATTTCTCGAAACAAGAAATCAGAAATAGCAAATAACTAAGTGATCTGTATCACATAAATTAAATCTCAAATTTCTATATGAAGAAATAGACTTAATCAATGTGATTAGGTTGGCAAAGAGATATAAGACAGTAGAGGAAAAACTTCTCAAATCACGAACTATAAACACTCAGAAAAAGGTTTTCTGGTTTGAATTTGGTTTGAAGTTTGAGTTAGGGTTTGTAAACAAAACTTTTCAAACTCTCTCTCTCTCTCTCTCTTTAACTATTTCTCTCTCTACTCTCTCTTCTCTCTCTTTTCTCTCAGAGGATAAAATGACCAAAAGTTACAAAATTGAAGAAGAATTCTCCCTATATACTGAGAGAAGAAGGATCTGGAAGATCGAGGGGAAATAAACGATCCGGAATGATTTGAAGTCAATCTAATGGCTACCAAGCCACCGCATTAAAAACAGATTTGATTGGCTCAAAATCAAACATGGGGATTATAACAAAACACATGCAAATCGTTGATTAGAATGATCCAATAGTGCACAGTGAGTCTTAAGAGTGTGAGTGGAAGAAAACACACATCTAATTGTTATATAGGCAACAGGTGTAAGGTTGCGATGAAATGAAAAACGCATATTTTTTAATTCTCAAAAATACAAATTGCACCCACAATATTCTCACGCGCTTTCGGTTTCTACCTAATCAGATTTTATGATATAAACACAAATTATAAATCAGCCCCAAAGGTTTTAAAACCATTATATTAATTTCCAAAAAATAATTTTAAATTCTTAAAATTTATTTAAAAATTCCCAAAAATAGTAGAAAATCAATTTCAAGGGAATTAACTCACACACAACAAATTATAGCATTATATGATGTATGTATGCAGTCCTAGTATGTGGTGTTGGTGAGCAACCTTTGAAAACTTATAGAGGCATTAAGTTGAGTCTGGGGTTTCTTTGGAAACTAGGGATGTGACTCAAATTTTGTCAGAATTTCCAAACTAGATGAGCACCTATATAGTATAGTCTTAAGTAAGTCAAAAATACAGGGTGCTTCAATCTCCCCCTTTGGAAATATGAGACAAAATCTCCTTTGAGTCAACGAGGACTCGTAGGGATACAAAAGAAATAAGAAAATCCTATACCTTTACAAAAAATTTCTCTACCCAATATCCTATAAAGATAAAATTACATAACTCAACTAAATACAAATCGATACCCTAACAAAATTTTGTTGCAAATGACGGTATTGATTCCTGAAAATAAGATAACTAAGATCAACCTTTTTAGTTAAGAATATATAATAATGTCCAAGAGGACTCAAATTTCTCCCCCATTTTGTCTCAAATGGACAAAGGGCAAAGAAAAGCAGTCAAAAAGCATTCAACATCATTCTAAAAAAATCAAGCTAATTAACTTGCGTAAAGATTCAAAATGCGCATTATCTAAGGGTTAAGTGCATTAATCAACTAATTGCAGTTCAGTAGGCAGATAATTAATTTCCAACTCCTTAGATTCAACTAACTCGCGTATAAAGTGATATCTGATTTTAATATGTTTAGTACGAGAGTGCTGAACAGGATTTTTAGAAATATTGATCACGCTTTGATTATCACAATAGAGATATAACCTATCTTCAGTGATACCATAATCTTTTAGCATTTGTTTAAGCCAAAGTAATTGAGATCAACAGCTTCCTGTTGCAATATATTCGGATTCGGTAGTAGACAAGGAAGTGCAGTTTTGTTTCTTACTACTTCATCCTACTAAGTTGTTACTAATGTAGTAACATTCTCTTAAAGTACTCTTACTATCATCGATACACCCGGCCCAATCAGCATCGGTGTATCCGACTATAATACTAGAAGTGTCTTTAGTGTACCAAAGTCCTAAGTTTAGAGCGACTTTGATGTATTTGATAATTCTTTTAACGCACAAAAGATGACTCTCTTCAGGATTATTTTAATATCGGGCACACACGCAGAGAGAGTACATGATGTCAGGATGGGAGGCAGTAAGATAAAGTAATATTCCTATCATACTACGGTAAAAGGTTGTATCAATATATTTGCCATTCTCATCTTTAGAGAGTTTGATAGTGGTACTCATAGGAGTCCTAGTGTCTTTAGCTGTTGCTAGGCCAAGCTTCTTAACAATCTCTAAAGTGTATTTAGATTGCAATAGAAACAATCCTTTTAAATTTTGTTTAACTTGGAGTCCTAAAAAGAATTCTAACTCTCCCATAAGTGACATTTGAATTTCTTTGCGCATAATGTCAGAGAAGGTCTTAACTTCTAAAGGAGAAGTGGAACTAAAAATGATATCGTCAATATATACTTGAGCAATAGTAATGTTGTTGTCAAAATGTTTGACCAGCAAGGTTTGGTCATTTCCTCCTCTCCTAAACCCATTATCTAAAAGAAAGGTGTATAGACGCTCATACCAAGCTCTGGGAGCTTGTTTTAACCCATAAAGTGCCTTTTTAAGACGATAAACATAATTTGGGTAATGAGGGTCAATAAACCCTTTAGGTTGTTCTACATAGGTCTCCTCGATTAAAATTCCGTTAAGGAAGGCTGACTTAACATCCATTTGATATAGAGTGAAATGCAATTGACATGCTATGGAAAAAAGTCAGCAAACATATTCAAGGCGAGTGGCAGGAGCAAAGGTTTCCTCAAAATCTATTCCTTCAATCTGAGAGTAGCCCTGGGCAACTAATCTCATCAGGCTTGTTTTTAAATATCCAACGTGTGTCAATAACCCTTTTATTTTCAGGCCTGTGTACAAGATACCAAACATCATGAATGAAAAATTAAATAAGTTCCTCCAACAAGCACTTATCCAAAAAGTGTCATTCAAGGCTTCATTTACATTTTTGGGCTCAATAAGAGACAGAAAACATGAAAAATGAGCAATGTTACGAAGTTGAGATCTTGTACCAACAGGCTCAGTAGGATTACCATCTATACTATCTAAAGGATGATCTTTAGAAACCCATTTAGGTACATCATGGGTCTCAATTGGTAAAGATTCAACTATTTCAGGAGAGACATAATTGCTTCCACAATAATTGCTTCTTGGGTCTTATTTTTTACGTTAGTGTCACTTACAACCACGTTAATGGATTCCATCATGGTTTTGGTACGAAGATTATAGACACGATAGGCTCTACTTTTGGATAATATCCTAAAAAGATGGCTTTATCACCTCTGGTTTGGAATTTAGACAGATGTTCTCTGTCCTTACAGACATAATAGGTACTACCAAAGGTTCTAAAGTATTTTAGGTTAGGTTTCTTTCCATACCAAAGATCATATGATGTTTGTTTAGTATTCTTCCCTAAATAAACGCAATTGATGATATGATAGGTAATACAAATGGATTCTACCCAAAAATATTTTGGTAGGTTTTTTGCGTGAATCTGTAAGGACAATTTGTCCATCTTTATGTATATGTTATGTCATACACCGTTATAAGATTAATGGTTGAAAAGATCACATCGTCATCAACGAAATCCGAAGATCAAAAGAAGAAGGAATTTGGGAATCAGACCTGGCCGGACCGATCCGGTTCAGAAAAAGAACCGATCCGGCTTATCGGACCGATCCGACCAACTACCGGACCGATCCGATTTGTCAGACTCCAGTAGCCACCGAATCAATAGCAAACCGATGAAGCCTAAAGGACCGGACCGATCCGATGCCAACCAGATGGATCCGGTTTCAGAAAAAGAACCGATTCGAGTTAACCGGACCGATCCGCCTAAATGACCGGACCGATCCGACGAGGATAAACTCTGACAGATCGTGGCCCGATTTTCTAGGGCAAAGAGTTCCTTATTTAATCCACGATCAGAGGTTGTTATTGATTAGACTTTCCCACGATTATCAGAGCATATCAACCCTAAAGTCTTCACCTATTGAGTCCTATGATTCTAGGTTTTTAGATTCACACATCTTCCATATCTATGTGAATCAAAGTTTGGTAACCCAAGAACATCATTGCTGTTGTTCAACCCTTTGTGAAGTGGACCGCTTCTTCCTCTTCATTGCAGCCCTACTGGACAGGGATAGTTCCAGCCACCAACCCTACTGGAAAGGGATATTCCAGTCGCGACTACAGAATCCGATACCCGAGGGTAATTCTTAGTCAACCTGTATTTCATTGTAATCCGATTGTAAACCGTCTTTTACAAATTATAGTGATATACAAATGGTTTTGCCCCTGTGGGGGATTTTTCCTTAAACTTTGTGTGTTGAATATTTATTGCATGATTTCATATTGTTTCAATCACACCTAGTTGCATGCTTAGGGTTAATTTGGGTTAAAATTGGTATTTATTATATTATTTCTTAATTGAACGCAAGCGCCAACTCTTTCAAATTGGTATCAGAGCAGGTTATGCTATCTTGTTGCGTATTCCTTACTTCCGCAAAATTTTTCTAAAGATATCAATTTTCGAAAAAAAAATTGATTTTTGAAAAGAGCGTGTTCAAATGGAGAAATCATACAATAAATTGCCTGTTTTTGACGGAACAAATTATGCTTATTGGAAAGCCCGAATGAGGTCGGCTTTAAAAGCCATTGATGAACGGGTATGGATTCTTGTTGAAAGAGGATGGACTCCTCCCTCCGTCACTGTTGAAAACGTGACCAATTTAAAACCTGTCACGTCATGGACCGAAGATGAGTTTAGATGGTCTTCCTTTAATTCTAAGGGATTGAGTGCTATTTCTGCTTCTATTACTCCTGATGAGTTCAAACGCATAATGACGTGTTCCATGTCAAAAGAAGCATGGGATGTTTTGCAACTTACTCATGAAGGCACGAACACGGTTAAAGAATCTAAACTTCAAAATTTGACCACCCAATTTGAGACTATCACCATGTCTGAGTCCGAATGCTTTGATGAGTTTTATGCACGTTTGTCGGACATAGTAAACACTTGTTTCAATTTGGGTGAGGAGATTGATAACACGCGTGTCATTAAAAAGATTTTAAGATCTCTCCCAAAATGCTTTATTCCTAAAGTCACTGTTTTGAACTCTTTGGGAAATTTGAAAGCTCTTAAGTTGGAAGAACTTGTAGGAGATCTTCAAACCTATGAGATTGACATGTTTCCCAAAACCATTAAGGCTAAGGATAATGGCATTGCTTTAAAGACTCATTTTAAGAAAAAGAAAGAAAAAGTTTTGGAGTCTGTTTCTGAGTGTGATCTTGACATAGATAACTTGGCCTTGTTTGCAAAAAATTTCAAAAGAATTCTCAAATTCAAGAAAAATGGAAATTTCAATGATAAAAGGAATTTTGAGAAAAATAATTTTGAAAAGAAAAATGAAAAAGATTTTAAAAATCCTCCCATGAAAGACAGTGAGAGATGCTTTGAATGCGAAGGTAGGGGTCATAGAGCCTTTGAGTGTGCCACTCGTCTTAATAGAGAAAAGGGAAAAGCTGTCCTGAATGCTACCCTTAGTGACGACAGTGATGTCGAGTCGGTGGACTCGGTAGATGAGTCACCGCATGAGCGTAACTTCACCGCGTTCATGGCTAGTCATGTGAGTACTTCTAGTGCACCTCACGACGATGAGGATGCTGATTCACAGGGACACCTCGACAGTGAGAGCGAAGAGTGTGAGGGGGAGGATGATGAGGCAAGTGAGAGCGAGTGTGATCTTCAACACGCCTACACTGAACTATATTCCGAGTCTTTTGAAACCAAGAAGCGAAACAATGCTTTAGTCCTTAGGATCACTGTCCTAGAGAAAGAGTTAAGATTGTTTGGAGAGAGAGAGAGTGTTTGTGAGAATGGAAAAGAGAGAAAGAGAAAGAAAGATCGTGATAAGATAAGATGTTTTGAGTGCAATGGGATAGGGCACAAGAAATTTGAGTGTCCTTCTAATCTTAGGAGAGAGCGCAAGAAAGTTGCCATGCCCACCTCTCCAAGCGATAGTGAGGATGAGAATGGTGATGATAGGTTGATCCAAAATACCTTTAGAAAGTTGTTTATCGAGACCATGGAAACAAAAAGGTCAAATAGGATCCTAGGTCTTCGAATTCGTGAGTTAAAGGTAGAAAGTGATGAGCTAAAAAGGGAAAAAGGTGACTTGTCCAACACGGTGTCTAGTCTGACGACACGTGTATCCCATCTCGAGGATGACCTCAAACAAGCATAGGAGGTCCAAGTCACATTAGAGAATGCTCCCGAGCCTATATCCACCGTGGTGAGTGAGTCCCATGGGTGTCCGTCTAGGAATGTTCATCCCAAAATTGTTGACAAATTACTTCCTAGGCCGGTTTATGTTTGCTCCCACTGCAAGAAGCAAGGACATCTTAGGGAGTTCTGTTCTAAGTTGGGTTTTGTGCCACATCATGCCACTTCACACATTCATGCACATGCACCCACACATGATACTTTACATGCTCCTGGAGACTACATGAGAGAGTTTGCACATTTAGGAGAGCAAGTTAAGTTTTTAGTCAAAACTTCACAAGAACTGATGGAGGTTTTTCATAAGTTGTCACCACCTTTGGAAAACCCCTCCGCACCTAAGATTGAGGTTTGACTTGCTTACTAGCATAGGATGATTTGCATGATGTCATTGTTTGCCTATTGCTAGTATGTATCATTTTTGTATATATTTTTGTTTTGGAAAAACTTTGAAAAATACAAAAAGAGATTTGCCTTTTATGGATGAGCATTTAAGATAGCCAAGTCACAACTTCATTCCATATATCCATGTGACTGTTTGATAGATATTTGAGAGGCTACATCATTTCATCCATGTGCTTAACATTGATTGGAGTCCTTGAGATGTAATTAGTGATATTTCCTACATGCTTGACTCCTATATCCTTTATTGCACACATGCACGGCTATATTTGATTGTTGCACTTGTCAATCTCATGTTGGCTTGAGTGTTTCCATCTCAATCATGTCTATACAATGTATAAAATGCGATAAAACTTGACAAGATTGGATTGCATGTAAAAACCATTTTGGTGAGACTGTGTGTATATTTTCATAACGGGGAGGGGCTGCGAAAGTTGATTCTTATCCTTTGCGCAAAAGCCACCGTTAAAAAGGACCTAAAAAATGGAGGAATTTTAATATCCGAGGTCCTAAGAGGTAAAAAGAGCCCGAAAAAAATTGATCAGGCAATAAAAAGCAATTCATGCCAAATATGGGCCATTTAGGTTTCACCCAATTCTCCAAAGTTTGAGAATTTAGTTTTCCTCTATTCAAAATATAAATCTGAGGGAGTTTGGTTGGAGATTGAAAAACGGGTTTGCACTTCCTTGAAAGTCCTGAAAAAGCATGAAAATCATTTTGGACGTTATTGGTGTAGAAATCACTTCGAGCTTTGATTTGTAGATTTGATATAGTCAATGTCGTATATTTCCAATCTTTTACACCAAAGGAAGCATTTGATTTCATTCGTTAGGAATATCCAATATTCATCGTGCACATATGTCATGCTTGTATGCTTTGATTTTCCTATCGAATTTTGATCACACCCATTCTTTTACACTATCACCAACTTGGTTGTTTTATGTTCATTCATGGTGTGATTTTATGCCTTGTGTCACCCCGGTACTTGATTGCTTGATTTATTTCTCTCATTTGTCTATTTGGGGACATCATAAAAAGGGGGAGAATGAATTATCTGATTATGGGGGAGTGTTTGAAATTCTGAGAATATCATCTTAAATTGATATATATGTTTTTGTTTATCTCATTTCAAACTCGATACGTCACTTGGTATTTGCTTTATCTCATGTGTGTAGGTACATCCTTGATAATCCCATGATACACACCCTGATGAGAAAAGCGTGAAGAAGATTCCTGAAGAATTGAAGAACAAACGATGCAGCCTTAGTCATATGTACCTCTTTCAGTTTTGGGTTCATGGAAGGGTAGATTTGTATAGGCATTGTTCATACTTGATAATTCGGATTTTTTATGTTTGTTCCGGCATAGACATAGGGGGAGATTTGTAAGGACAATTTGTCCATCTTTATGTATATGTTATGTCATACGCCGTTACAAGATTGATGGTTGAAAAGATCACATCGTCATCAACGAAATCCGAAGATCAAAAGAAGAAGGAATTTGGGAATCAGACCTGGCCGGACCGATCCGGTTCAGAAAAAGAACCGATCCGGCTTATTGGACCGATCCGACCAACTACCGGACCGATCCGATTTGTCAGACTCCAGTAGCCACCGGATCAATAGCAAACCGATGAAGCCTAAAGGACCGGACCGATTCGATGCCAACCAGATGGATTCGGTTTCAGAAAAAGAACCGATCCGAGTTAACCGGACCGATCCGCCTAAATGACCGGACCGATCCAACGAGGATAAACTCTGACAGATCGTGGCCAGATTTTCTAGGGCAAAGAGTTCCTTATTTAATCCACGATCAAAGGTTGTTATTGATAAGACTTTCCCACGATTATCAGAGCATATCAACCCTAAAGTCTTCACCTATTGAGTCCTATGATTCTAGATTTTTAGATTCACACATCTTCCATATCTATGTGAATCAAAGTTTGGTAACCCAAGAACATCATTGCTGTTGTTCAACCCTTTGTGAAGTGGACCGCTTCTTCCTCTTCATTGCAGCCCTACTGGACAGGGATAGTTCCAGCCACCAACCCTACTGGAAAGGTGTATTCCAGCCGCGACTACAGAATCCGATACCCGAGGGTAATTCTTAGTCAACCTGTATTTCATTGTAATCCGATTGTAAACCGTCTTTTACAAATTATAGTGATATACAAATGGTTTTGCCCCTGTGGGGGATTTTTCCTTAAACTTTGTGTGTTGAATATTTATTGCATGATTTCATATTGTTTCAATCACACCTAGTTGCATGCTTAGGGTTAATTTGGGTTAAAATTGGTATTTATTATATTATTTCTTAATTGAACGCAAGCGCCAACTCTTTCAGAATCATCACACGGGCCATTTCTTGAAGAGTGTAATTTTTATGCTCAGTAATCCCATTTTTTTGAGGTGTCGTAGGAGCACTAAATTCATGTATGTAACTATTATAGTCACAATATTCTATGATACCTGAATCTACGAATTCTCCTCCTCTATCACTATGGATTCTATCTACTTGGGTGTCCTTTTCGTTTTCTATACGAAGTAAGATTTTCAAAAACTTTTGAAAGGTTTTTTATTTATGTTTTAGGAAGGAAACCCGGGTAAATTGAGTGAAATCATAAACCATAACAAGGATGTAACTGTTGCCACAAAGACTAACAGTACGAGAAGGACCCATTAGGTCCATATGGATAAGTTCTAGAGGTTTAGTGGATAGAACTTCTTTAAATTTCTTATGGGGAGCCTTGACAGTTTTTCCTTCTTGACATGGACAACAAATAATGTTAAAAATTGGTTTGATTTTGGGAATACCCCTAACTATTTCTCGGGAGCACAATTTTCCAAGATTATCATAGTTAATGTGACCCAACCTATTATGCCATATCTCATTGCCATCCATTCTGGCAATGTTACAGACCTCTGTATTTGGATTTACTGTGTAGCAGTTATCTGGAGTACGGAGTCCTATAATAATATAGTCACCTTCTACATTTATAATTTTACAATTTTTCTTTGAAAAAGTGGTAGTATGGTTTAAGTCACAGAACTATGATATACTTAGTAAATTGGCTTTAAGTCCTTTTACTAAGAGAACATTCTTAAGAATGGTTAATCCTTCTTCATGAAGTGTTCCTTTACCAATGATCTGGGTTGATACACCATCTCCAAATAAGACTTTTCCTCTAGAGAAGTTAGTTTTGTTTAAGAGTTTGGAATCATCCCTGGTCATATGTTTGGAACATCCTGAGTCTAAGTACCATCCAATTGTAGTGTGTTCAGATCTAAAAGCACTGATCATTATGCTGCATTTTAACTGGGGTAATATATCATCTTTTTTAACCCAAATTGCTCTAGTTTTTAATTTGCACTTATTAGCTCATATTTGATAAAACTTGAGAGCTTATGCCTTTTCTTTAAAAGATTTTTGCACAATTTTATTGTTGTTATAAAATGTTGGAGCAATTGGCCTAGAATAGAATCTAGGATTCCTTCTTGTAGATTGTCTTTCGGTATTAGTCCATTTCCTTCTATTATGATAGTTAGAGTTTTTTTCTAGCTATCTAGGAAGGACATAATTTTTTCATCTTCTCCTAGAATAGTTGAAGTTTTGGTAAACAAGAGAGGTATAGACTAGATTACATAGACATTTATAATAGCAACCATCTAAGTAATGTCTATAAACATCACAATAGGAGCAGTAAAGATGGCACGTTGAACTCATAACCTTGTGCAAATTATTGCTCAAAGGTTTGTCTAGGTTTTAAGCTCTAGTCTTATTCCTAGGTGGCACATAATGAAACATCGAATATGCTTTTCTAATAGGAGGGCAGACATATTTGGTTTTCAGTTCAACATTATGCTTAGAGTAACTTGATTCACCAATGTCTAACTTCAGTTGATTTTTATCAAAATCATTTTTTAAACCTAGAAAATCTGTACAAGTTTCAATTGGACTTTTGCCACCAGACACAAACTTTATGGTTTCAAAGTTTTTAGTTTGTTTCTTAGAGTTGGGACAAAAAAACATTCCGATTTTGTCATCAGAATTGGTTTTGCTTTCAGCAACACAATCTTCAAAACACTTGGAATTATTTTCAAATTTAGCGAATTTTTTTAAGACTGTGGACGTCTTTTCTTTTGTTTGTTCCAATTCTATAAATGTTTCTTTGTATTTCTTTTCCAAAATTTCATTAGAGTTTGACAACGCCTTCAGTTTTTGTTCAAAATTTTTTGTCTCAAGTTCATAAGTTAGACATTGAGTAGTATACTCTTCAGCATTTTGTTTGACCATCAGACTTAAGGTTTCTATCTTCTGGATAAGATCCTTGACAGGTTTTTCAAGCCTAGTGCTTTTCTTGAGAGTTTTTGTGTACAGTGTATGAATGTCAGGAAGCTCATCGTTTATGGAGTCACTAAGTGTGCAGTGTGCAGTGTCCCTAGCGATTCATTTTTAGGACTCACACACCCATTGACATCAACAATAGAACGTTCCCTTTAACTCACACACACAACATTTGAAGCATTATCAACATTATCAATAAATAAAGCAGATAAAACAGTAGGCATACTATCAGTCATGGTATGATCAGATTCCTCATAATCATTATAGATTATATTAGCAAAGAATGACATACAAGGGTCAAAAACGTTACATGACTCAGGTTCGTTTTCAGAATCACTTGAGTCATCCTAAGTCTTGCTTAAATGAGCCCTATTATGTTTTTAGATTTTGTCTAAGTTAACACTATAGTAACTAGCCATGTTTCCTAGCTTTCCACATCTATAGCATTCAACATTCTTAAGGTCTTTCTTAGGTCTCTTATGATTGTCAGACAGGTATTTATCTTGTCTTCTCTCATCAGTCATGTTATTAGATTGATTTGGATAAGTAGGCTTGCCTTGTCTTTTTCCTATTTTATTTCAAAAACTCACGATTTTCTTAAACTTTCAGACATTAAGGAAATCTAATTATCCAAAGTATCTAAATTACGGTCCTTATCAGGGTCTAAGTCAATATTAGGTATGCTAAATTTAGGTGTGTTCAACTTAGATGAAAAGACAAGATTGGAGGTAGACTGTATCTTTTGGGACTGGGATAATTGTTTCTTAAATTCTAGTTCCATTTCCACAGTTCTCAATTTTTTACTGAGGAGTTTAGGTGTAAGATTTTGATCATCCATCTCCTCAATTGCATATCTCTTATTATCAATTTTTTTTGGTAGTGATCTTAGTATTTTAGATACAATTTCCTTTTTATCATAAACAATCCCATTAGCATGCAATTTTGTCAAAATGTTTGTTAGTCTAATATAGTAGTCATCAAATGACTTAGTCTCAGTCATGGTCAAGGAGTTATACTGCTGGATTAACATTTGAATATTATCAGCTTTAACTCTGGTATCACCCTTATGTCCAGTCACTAGGGTGTCCCATGCTTCTTTAAAGGTAGAGCATAAATATACCCTCTTAAATTCTTGTTCATTGATAGACATGAATATGGCATTTTTTCCTTTATTGTTATTAAGTGAAACATGTTTCTCTTCTTTAGTGAATTCACTTAGTAACTTTCTAAGCCTCACATTACTTCCTTCAGCGGCTGGTTTAGTAGGAAAAGTGTAACCATTTTTTATAACTTCCAAGACATCATCTCCCAAAGTTCCTTGGATGAATGCCACCATCCTTACCTTTCAGTAAGGGAAGTTGGTTCCATCAAAGATAGGGGGTATGGGCAGGTTACCTAGTCTCTCAAATTTCTCGTCCATACATTGTTTTGAGAAAATAATTTCAGAAACACAAGATCTAAAGAATTTTTGAAAAACTAAAGCTCTTATACTAATTGAAAAAGTACCACTTAAGTTGTTTAATACAAGATTAAACTATCTAAATGGCTCTAAATAGTTTGTTGAAGAAACTCTTTTCTTAAAACAAATTTTAAAGACAAGATGTGTAAAACACTTATGAATGAGTAATTTCAGCTATAGGTTTACCAGTTTTGAAAAACAAAACTTTAACCAAAATAAACTAACACAGCTTTAAGAAAGGGATAAGAGTAAAAGGAAGTGTACACAAGAAATTTTAACGTGGTAAAACACTGCCCAATTGGGAAAACATCCACGGTGACCTCTACGCCACAAAATTAAAAGTCCACTAAAAATGAGTAACATATTACAAGATATATAACAATCAAGATGCACAATCAAACCTAATATAAGTTCAAAAATGTACTAACTCCTCTGGCGTGTTCAGACTTCCCCTAAGGTTTTGATGTTGCTGATGTTCTCCCAGCTTCATAACTTTACTCCTTTTAGCTTTACGTTGACTTTAAAAGTCCAGTATCTCAACTCCAACACTTTTCGCTGTAGTAGTGTGAAGGTGTATGTGGTGTAGTGCTCTAAACTCATTCATTCAACTCACACGCACTTAATTACAGACAATATGAGTTATCAAATTACAAACAAATCTCTCTAGATGCAAGAGTTTCTAAAATCATCTTAGTTAAATAATTCAGATTTAGGATCTTTCAAATAACCGCAGATCAAGAAGGAATCTTGCTATAAAAACAAGGCAAGATCCTATACACTTTGTTTATTTGAAAATATTTACTATTGAAAGTGAAATCCCCAATCAAGATCTCAAAAAATAGATCAAATCTGACAGTTTGAGTAAGTAGAAATTAGAAAGGATATTGTTCGTTTAGGGTTTAAAAATGGCATCTATTTTGAAAATAACCAACAAAGAATAGATTTCTCAAAATAAGAAATCAGATCTAGCAAATAACTAAGTGATTTATATCATAGAAATTAAATTTCAGATTTCTATATGAAGAAATAGAGACTTGATCAACGTGATTAAGTTGGCAAAGAGATATAAGACTGTAGAGGAAAAACTTCTCAAATCACGAACTATAAACACTCAGAAAAAGGTTTTCTGGTTTGGATTTGCTTTGAAGTTTGAGTTAGGGTTTGTAAACTAACCTTTTCGAACTCTCTCTCTCTCACTTCTCTCTCTTTTCTATCAGAGGATAAAATGACCAAAAGTTACAAAATTGAAGACGAATTCTCCTTATATATTGAGAGAAAAGGGATCTGGAAGATCGAGGCGAAATAAACGATCAGGATTGATTCGAAGTCAATCTAATGGCTACCAAGCCACCGCATTTAAAACAGATTTGATTGGCTTAAAATCGAACACGAGGATTATAACAAGACACATGCAAATCGTTGATTAGAATGATCCAATGGTGCACAGTGAGTCTTAAGAGTGTGAGTGGAAGAAAACACACATCTAACCGTTATATAGGCAACATGTGTAAGGATGCGATGAAATGAAAAATGCGTGTTTTTTAATTCTCAAAAATACAAATTTCACCCACAATATTCTCAAGCGCTTTTGGTTTCTACCCAACCAGATTTTATGATATAAACACAAATTATAAATCAACCCCAAAGGTTTTAAAACCATTATATTAATTTCCAAAAAATCATTTTAAATTCTTAGAAATTATTTAAAAATTCCCAAAAATAGTAGAAAATCAATTTCAAGGGAATTAACTCACACACAACCAATTATAGCATTATATAATGTATGTATGCAGTCCTAGTGTGTGGTGTTGGTGAACAACCTTTGAGAACTTATAGAGTCATTAAGTTGAGTCTAAGGTTTCTTTGGAAACTAGGGATATGACTCAAATTTTCTCACAATTTCCAAACTAGATGAGCACCTATATAGTATAGACTTAAGTAAATCAAAGATATAAAGTGCTTGATTGACGTCTCTTAGAAATAGGAGAGAGTCTCCATCAGATAGTGGACAAATTTGACAGTTCAGATGACGAACCTAGTGGGGAAGAAACCAGTCTAATAGCCACCTTGTTCGGAATGACAATTACCAGGGATTCCGAGGAAAGGGATTCTGAAAACTCATTCAACCTTCAAAATTAGGGCTGAGTTTCTTCATGATCCATTAAGATGCTACAATGTTGCAATCATCTACCCAAATCAGAGTTATTGACCTGCCTCTCCTCAATTGGAGTGCCATACCCATCCCACCTTCCTAGATTCAACTCGAGTCTCTGTCTACCCTATCCAAATCTCTTTATATGACTTTATTATTCCTTTTTTTTGATATTAATGTAACTGAGACCTCTTTTGATGAGGTTCTCAATGTTGTTTTGCCAAAAAATGAAATAAATGAAGATTTCAAGTATCTTACTGTGCCTTACATTAAGTGTCTTGATATTAATCAAACTCTTGATGATGATGATGATTTTTCAAATGAATAATTCTGAACTGATCTTAATAAGAAGAATAACAAACAACCTAACCACGTTCAAATTAATTATGATGAAACTAATTTTATTAATCTCGGTTCTAGAAGTTATTAGTGCGAGATAAGGATAGGGTCCACCCTTGACGAGCACGAGCAGACAGAGTTCAAAGAGATACTGAAATAATTCGTGGACATCTTCACATGGTCCTATGATGACATGCCTGACATTGACCCAAAAATAACTCAACACGAGATCCAAACATTCCTAGAATTAAAATCGGTCAAACAGAAAATAAGGAAGCTCTGCACCGAATGGTTGATCAAAGTCAAAGAAGAAGTTCTCAATCAACTGAACGTAGGTTTCATTCGCTAGTCGAATCTGCTACATGTCTCGCCAATATCTTCCTTGTGCCGAAGTCAGGAGGGAAAGTTCGCATGTACATCGACTATCGGGATTTGAATAAATTATCCCCTAAAGACCCACATAAGTTATTTTTTGATATCACAAAAGAAAAATTCTTAGGATTCATTATCAATAAGAAGGGAATCGAAGAAGACCCTTCCAAGATGAAAGCCACACTTGAGATGCCTCCACCATCATATACAGAGAAGGAAGTCCAAGGATTCCAGGGAAAACTACACTACATCAATTAGTTCATCAACCAGCTGACTTCTATCTGCGAACCCAATTTTAAGCTTTTCCAGAAGGATTCTACTAAAGTCTGGAATGATCCTGCCAAAAATCCTTTGACAAAATCAAGAGATACCTTTCCCGAACTCCGATAGAAAATATTCATTGATGGATTTGCCAACAAGAAGAGATATGGTAATAGAATACTCCTAATCTCCCCTGATGACTCTCACACCCTAATTCCCATCAAACTATACTTTTTATTCACCAAAAACATGATCGAGTATAAGGCATGCACTGTAGGCCTCAAGATTGTGCTCCAAAAAGGAATTCGGCACCTAAACGTATGTAGAGACTCTGTCCTTATCGTCGGCTAAATCCTTAGAAAATGGAATGTTAAAGACAAAAATACCCTACCCTTCCATACCCACTTATAAGAAATGGCCTCCTAGTTTAATGATGTGATCTTCCACTACTTTCCCCGTTCAAAGAATAGTCTGGCTAATGCCCTTTCCACCGTGGCTTTGATGGTCTACATGCCTAAAGGAATAACAATGGCCCCTTTCCTAGTTCGGAATCAAGCTAAGCCTACCCATTGCTAACGCATTGAACTCAATCTCGAGGAGGATTCTGATATGGTTAGGTTATAGTACTATGATATTTGGTACCTCCTCAAATATGGTAGGTATCCCCAAGAGGATAATAAGAAAGACTGTGTGACCCTTCGTAAACTGGTTACCCAGTATTTCATCTATAATAAAGCAATGTTCAAGAGAAACTTTGATGGAATCCATTTTCACTGCATTATAAGGGTGGATGTTAAATAAATGATATAGTGGGGAATGCATGCCTAACAAGAACGGCCACATGCTTGCCAAAAAGATCATCCATCAGGGGTACTATTAGACCACCATAGTTCAAGATTGTAATGCCTATGTCCGAAGATGCCTAAAATGTCAACAATTTGTAGATCTCAAACACTTGCCTCATTGAGAAATATACAACATAACTTCTCCTTGGACCTTTTCCACCTGGAGCATTGACATCATCGGGAATGTTACTCCCAAAGCTTTAAATGGTCACTAATTCATCATGGTCGCCATTAATTACTTCACTAAATGGGTCGAAGCCAATTCATAAGCAGTGTCGAATGCTAAGAAAGTGGCCAAGTTTATTAGAAAGAACCTTATCTACTGTTAAAGAGTTCCCCACAAGTTAGTGTCGGATAATGGGATCCATTTTAAAGTTGAGATATCCGAACTAGTCAACGAGCATGGAATTCAGAGACACGAATATTCTTCCATTAACCCCAAACCAATGGTGCCATCGAAGGTGCCAATAAAAGCCTCAAGACCATAATTAGCAAGATGACTGAGAGTTGTAGATATTGGGTTGACCGGATCCCTTACGCCTTATGGGGCTCCTACACTTCAATAAAAATGCCTATTGGGGCTACCCCTTATTCTTTAGTGTATGGCATGGACGAATTTCTACCTGTTAAGCTGGAAATACCTTCCCCTCACATCCTGCTTGAAAGTAAAATTAACGAAGAAGAATGTCATCAAATCCACTTTGATGAATTATCACTCTGTGATGAAAAGAGACTGAAGGCTTTGTACCATATATAAGGGTACCATCGCCAGATAGCATGATCATTCAATTAAAAAGTTGAGGGTTGTGGTATCCTAGAAGGAGACCTTTCCTTCAAAGAGATCATAGAACCTGTTTGGGCCCCCAGAGGGAAATTCAAGTCAAATTAGAGCAACCTCTACATCGTGAAGAAGATCATCTCAGGAGGCACCATTCACAGACCTCGATGGAAAAGAGATAGAACATCTAGTCAACTAGAACAATCTCAAGAAATTTTATCCTTACTCCAAAATCTCGACCCGTTATAACTCTTCGCATCTCCCTTCTATTATAAAAAAATCTTCATTTCCTTTACTCATAACTAAGTGGGACATAATCTCTATAGAGTCTTTTTATATTTCAAAATAAAACTCATGAAAATATTCAAAAACTCGAGAGGTACTTACGTAGCCCATACATCATACATGGATTATGTCCCCTTCTTTTTCATAAAATGATTATCTTTTCTAACCTCCGAGAACGGCGTTCCATTTTATTATTTACATGAACAAAAGGATTAGGTATACCTTATTGATTGGTATAGATAATTCAAATGCAAAACTCATCAAGAGGCGCAGTAAAATATGCTCAAAATCAAATTTTATTTCTAATTAAGGAAAATGGAATTGTTACACAAAGTATCAACGAATGGAGTTAATCCAACCACTCCTCTCCACTGACCAAATTATTCCTAAACAAAACATAATCGAACCAAAAAATATTATTCCCAAACCTCAAAATAGAAAAACACCCAATCACCATAGCTCACAAAAAACACGAGAGCTTCACAAGACACTGCTATCGGACGACCTTGCTTCATCATCATTACCAGCCCCTGAAGGTCCCCAAGTTTCCCACTCCTGATTAACATTCCCTCTACGCTCTATGGAGTGGTACACCCTAACAAACCTGGACAGAACCAAAATTCCGTTTTCCATGGTGTCAAAAGTAATGAACCACCTTTGACCTGTATCTTTCTCCATGACTTTCTCTACTACCCACCTCCATAAGCATTTTAGGTAGTCCCCAAAAACATGCCAGGACCCTTCCATGAACTGTGATGAATGGATAGGTGGTCAATGGCTTCACCACAAAGATCCCAACATCATCCTCAGCGATTCACTGAAATTCCCCTATCTAGAAGAAATTTATTATAAGAGGGGTCATGATCTGTTCCCACCCGACATGTCGTAGGAGCCGCTAGGGGAAATGGAAGGTAGTCTGTCGAAGGCTTACTATCCGTACATACCGATAATCTTCAAGCTATAAAAAGGTACTCAAGAGGGGTTGTCAGCTGAAACCTCTCCACAAGCCACGTAAACAACATTATGGGGCTCCCCATGAAAAAGTCAAAATAACCCATTTCCAAGCATCGAGCCCATTCAAGGTCTCAACCAGCACCACTGTCGGACGATTATAGTGGTAAGACATCGAGGCTGTTATCGCAGCAACCTGGGGATCCGCAATCAAGTCCCCCATCACTAATAAAATCCTCATAGTAAGGCCAAAGTAGACAACCCCAGTAAAGCTAACATCCTCAAAACCCCTCAGGCGCATTGAATACATAACCACCTAAAGATAAATGGCCCCTCTAATAACCAATGGTCTAGCAGTCGAGGGAGAAATGTGAAGAAACTCCGAAAGAAATTCTGGGCAGAATAGGAGACATCAGGGGGAACCTCCACCACACTAGGGCTAACCCCAGACATGGATGATAACTCCTTATAAGTGGGACAGGCCTCACCCAGAATGAAATAAAGTACATGATCTTCAAGATACAATAATGTTGCTACTAATAGGTTCCAGTCTTTGTCTCGCTTATACCATAAAGCAACTCGATGGATGTTGAAAGCGTTGTAATGCACATTATACAAGCGCATGTTCTCCAGACTATCAAGGTACGGAGCTAATCCTTCATGCATGGGAAGAGCGATTTCAAAATTGAGGAATACGAATAAAAAAAGAAAATGAGGAATAATAGAAAAACAGAGAAACATATCTCTTCTTGTTGGCAAATCGATCTTTAAAAAAATGCATATATCTTTATATATATTGCTTCATTGAGTTACATTTTGCATATAAAAGAAAAATAGAAAAACAAACAGGACTCTGCCTGAACCCACAAACTCTTTCTCTCTAGCTCTCAACCACCACGACGGACGCTCTTTCCCCTACGGCAAGCAATGGATCCTCCACTCCTAGAATCCGAGCCCTCATCAAAAGTGGAAGGTATCACAAAGCATGAATAAGACAAACTCTTAATATACTCCAACATGGAGGACATCCAATCTTAATATCCCCAAGCCAAATGGTCGCCACCCGAATATACTGTAAGAAAAGAAGAAACAAGTAAAAGGAAAATCAGTCAAGAAGCAAAGGAAAGTCAATAGAACAATAAGATAAAATGATGTACCTCGGCCCAAAGGGCATCGTCTGTAAGCCTTGTTAATCCAGACACTGACGCTTGAGGGAGATGTGGCACACTCAGTGACTCCCCGCTACTCATTTAGAAATTGTAAGAAGAGGGAGTAACTTGAATATTCATAGCCTCATCTACCACTGCCGCCACCATCGCCGAAGTGCCACCACCTGCGCTGTGGGTCGATCCCATCGGTGAACTATTACTCATTCCTAAATTTGTGGCAGGTGGAGGCATGTTCTCCACGTCGTAGATACATGAGGGAATCAACTATATCATTATAAAATCCAAATAGTCATAGCTTGTCGTTGTATCCGTATAATTCATGCAGGGCTCCCCGATTATCGCCGTCACTCAGGCATCATCTAATATCTCCCTCGCCCGCCAAATATACATAGGGGGTGCCAATGGCGGGACCGCCACCTCTTCCTCCACAATCTGCCTAACTACCCTCTCCCCTAGGTACGAAACGTACCCAAACTCATGCATGATCAACTGCTGTATCTGTACATACAGTCCCATCACCCTCATATCATGCGAAGTTTCCCCCAGGGGTATATGGTTACCTGTAATTCCCAATAGAGAATCAGTATCTAGTCAAGAAATGAAGATGCCAAAGGACTCTGAAAAGATAGAAAGATAACTTGATCACTCATCGGGGAATTCAGAGCCCGACGCATATCCGCCATAAAAAAAGATTGATTCGACCTCCACTTGGACATCTGGCACTGAAACATTCAGCAGAAGCCCCCCAATCTCTCATCCTTTAGGGTTATCAAACCTGCATTACACCCAATTACCTCATAGATTCACATCTACAAAAGACAAGAATTAGAAAAAAAGAAACCAAAGAAGAATGTAAGGAAATGCATGAAAAAGAAAAATGAATTAAAGATTACCTCCAGAAGATTCGTGGCCCCGATAAAAGTCTGTCGACAGCACTAGCTCAAAGAATTTAAGTAAGAATAGAGGGATGCAAAGGCTAGACTCCCCCAGTCATATATCCAGATGTCAAAAATCATTTGCAAAAACGGAAAGAACCAAAGATGGACGACGTCGCCACTCGTTGCCACCAAAAAGTCACCCAATAAAAGCAAAATAAACAGATGGGCTTTCTTCCTTACCTACCGCCCATCACTCACATCTGCCCTCCTATTCAAGAGAGTATCCTTCAAAGCAGAAATACAGATCAAAACCTCATAAATGATCCTACCCATATCTCCCAAAGCTACATGCATCACCTTCGACGCTACCCTCAACATGCAGTCCACCATTATATGAAATTTTTATAGTCAACTCTTGTCAGATGATGAACGTATGTGCGAATAACCATTATCTCCCAAAGCTAAGATAAAAAGTGTGGGTAATGTCCCACCACGTTTCTCCAAGAGCGCACAAAATCGCAGTAGAGCGTGGTGTCTCATCCAAAGCCTCCGCCAAAAGGCCAAAACTCGCATAGGATACCATCAAGCATACCACACTAAGGTGCTTCTCCCAATCCTATTTTAACCATGTCGTCCCCCAAAACTAGATATTCGAAGGAGCAATGTCAGTCTACAAAAAGAAAATGAAGAAAAACTCATCATTAATATGAAGAAGAGAGAGAAAAATGAAATGGTATACCAAAAGTCACTTCACTTTCGTAGCCACTCTGGTTCCTCACCCTAGACAAATAAGGGTATGCCGGCTCGTGAAGAATAGTACGCTCATGAGTCACACGCTCAAATAGATCAAGGGCATTTTTTATACCTAAAGCAAGTTGTACCCCAGACTGCCACTCTAGGCCATCCCAATCATTAATAGCCAGGCACGCATTATCATACACTTCATGTTAACCATTTGTTTGAAGTCTTGAAGCAAAAAGTACTTATGAATGGTTTTTAGAGAGAGAAAGCAGAAGATACAAACACTTAAATGTGTGGAGGATTCGCTCCTTTTTTATAAAAGGCTTGGCGATCGACAACCCTCTGACCATACGGGTCGATAGTCATCTTTTCCTCTTCTCAAGGAATACCAAAAGTCCTTGACCTTACCGATTGGCACCCCCCTGGCCTATCGGCACCCCCTTCAAATTTCATGCCAAAAAATTCTAAAAAAAATCTAAAAATTGCCAGGAAAATTTCCAAAATCCCAAAAAAATATGGAACCTCGTTTTTCTCAAGAAAACACTTTTTTGGAGAAGACCCTTATAAAACTATAAAAATCCCCAACAATATTAATCTTACTCTTTTATTCCCAGCGTAATTCCTAACTGGATTAATCTTACATATTTATCCTCAATATATTCCATAAGCAAAACTAATGATGCATATGCATCCAAGTCTACGACTCCCCAGTCTAAACATCCCCCGGTGGAGTCTCAAAACAACACAATACTTAGCCAGATGTCTAAAAAATAAGTCCTTTCGCAGTAAAGTCTTAAAGCAACACAATCCCAATAGGAACCACATATGCATCTACACCACTAAGATAATTTCAAATTCTCGATAGACACTACATTCTAGGAACCCCTAAGCATCTCCTTAGGTTCTTAGCACTTTTGCCTTCACCGACCGTCCAATGCCCCAAGCTCTATTTGACTCTGGTCAACTTTCTTATTTGGGTGAAAACTCAATGAATCTTTCAAAGGATCTGAATCCCCTTTCCAACAGTTCGTCCCATGCACAAATCAGCCTTAAAGTTAGGGCAAACGAACCATTTCCCCCAAAAACTGATTCGGAGACCTTCTAGCGATCTCGGACTCTCCCTTAAACTCTTCATTTCAAATAAAATTGAATGAATCTTTGAATGTCTATGAATACCCTTTCCAATGGTCTATCCCATGTGTGAATCAACCTTATGCTATGGACGAATGACATGTTTTACTCCAAGGGGACATCGGGCACTTTTGGGTCCCGTTTGACTAAAGTCAACTCTCCAAACTGAGAGAAAATCTTTTTAACATCAAAGGTCCCTGTATAACCGTTCTAACGGTCGACCCCGTGTGTGAGCCGGCCTTATGGTTTGGACGAACAATCCATTTTTCTCTTATCAAAAAGACTATTGGGCACTTCGGAGTTTCATTTGACCATAGTCAATTATCGAACCCGAGAGCATCCCATAAATTCTTAAATGGATCTGAATACCCTTTCCAATGATTCATTCCGTGAGTGATTAGGACTTATAGATTGCATTTTACGATCTTTTTTTTGAAAAATTCTCATGACACTGCCAAATGGAAAACCCATTTTCCCTGCCTATGGGCAGTGTGTCTGGGGTTTCCTATTTATAAGCATGTCAACGCCAATGCCTATCAGCACTTGCTTTACCCTATATAAAAGGATCATAAGCTCACTTTGAAAGACACCTCAAAAACATCCCTCTCAATGATCTTAGCAACATTCTCTCGAAGTCAGCGTGGTTTCCAAATTGAAACCTCTCACCCACATTCCATTTTTATCCTTTCCTTACTCAATTTGGAAAATTCTCTTCCCTCTCCTCCTACCACCTTCATCCACTTATAAGATTTTCCCTTCAACAATCAAAATCAACCTTAAAGCTTCCAAAAAAGGTCCAAAATTTTCACTCTCTCTTTAAATTCTCTTATTTTTGCATTAGTTTTTAATTCTTACTTTAGCATCTCATCTTTATTAGATCACGCATATTAATATCCAACTATATCATACTATATGTTTTATAAAAAAACAAAAATGAAAAAAAAAAGTTTGCTTATAAATTTCAAACGGGGATTTCTCACTGCATTTTATCACACTAAGACATCCTTTTTCTAAGACACACTTTCAATAAAGTCCCAGGTTGGATTTAAGGGATAAACCCCACCCCCGTGTTTCATGCGAAATACATGCACTTTGATGCCTTTTGGGGCTGCGTAGGCGTCTTGAGTAAAATTCGAGATTCGAGTCCTTGTTTTATATTCATATATTATTTCCATGTATTATACTTTTTAGTCATGCTTGAGTTTTATCCAACCTATACCATCGTTCTTTCATAAATGATTGCTGACCCAACAAACACACATATTATATTTTTAATTACTATTTTGGGAACACTCCTAAGGATGACCTCACTCTGCCTTTATCCATGACTTGAGGTGAGTAATTCCACTCTCCATTTATATATACACGCGCACACCTCACTCCTAAGGAGAATAATAACACATGCTTATGAGAGATCGAAATAGCGGGATAGGTGCCTAACATGTTCACATTCCGTAACTTAGCCCCCGAATCCATGAACTGATTGGTTTCGTAAGCGTCAGTATGTCTTTGATGCCGTTCTCTCAAGGCGTCAACATTTCTTTTGACTATTTTGTGCAAAATAGGATGGTGACTCGATTTCTATGCATCAGCCCAATTGACGATAGACAAAGCGCCCCGAGGAACGGCATGAGACCCCTGCGCGTGTGCGCACCGACCAAGATGGGATGGCCACAGTATTGACTCCGCTGGGGACTTTGTGTCTTCCCATTTTCCACTCTATATCTCACTTCTCACTCACTTGTAAATACCTTCCATGTAAAGTTCACACTACTTACACTTGTATATATGATCATTTATACCCACATGTTTCACATATCACTTAGAATATCCATGTTTAGGCTTCACTAGCAGACACCTCCACTTATCACAATTGCAAATATACATGCTCACTTACACATATCACATGACACTTGTAGTTTATCCATTCTTAGGCCCACTACCATACACTCACTTGTAGATATTCACAAATAACTCACTCACATGTATTTATGATTAGATTAGTCTTCACACTCCATGCTATATTTACTTTTACTTATACATGTTTTCCTATAGTGCTTATTTTACTCATCATGCCAAATAAAAGAATCTCTCCATAATATATTAATTACAAAATAATACTTTTTTTGCACACTACATCACCAAGAGCATGGCTATTAAGGAAAATTTTATCACGAATTGGGCATGAAGCACCTTATACTCTTGACTCACTTGAGTCTACATTGTATAAGTGCTCATCTAGTTTGGAAATAGTGACAAAATTGTGTCCTATCCTAGAATCCAAAGAACCTCAGAGAATTGTTTACAATTAATTCCTCTTTTTTGTCTAATCAAAGGTATATGTACCAACACTCACACACAATTAGGACTGCATACATGGTTCTTTTATTGCATAAATTGACTACAAATAGTTTGTGTGTATTAATTTCCCTCAAATTGATTTTTAATATTTTTTGGGGGAATTTTAATTCTTTTTAAAACAAGTTTTTTCTTAATTAAAATTGGTTTTGTAAAGTGTTGGGGTTATTCTGCTATTTTGGATTGTTGGTTTTATTGGATGAAAGTTCACTTGGGTAGAATCTAAAAGTGCTAGACACATCAGGGTGCGTTTTTAATTTCTTTTGGACGCGTTTGTGGTATCCAGTTATATCCCTACACCTGTCAGGCTGTCATCGAACCATATTATGTTTTCTCTGTGAGACATTAGCCGTTCTTAGTTCCAGGCCTTGGATTGCTTTTAATCGACGATATGCATGCGTCCTTATACAATCCCTGTGAACCTCTCTCCAGCCAATCACAATCGGTTTATCCACCGCTTCTTTTAAACCCTTGGATCAAAGTCAATCCGCCTAGACTAAATCGTAGCCATTGGTTTTAAACCTCGTTCTCGAATCTTTTCAGCCTCCTACATAAGGAGCGTTACCCTCAGCCAAATGGAACTTTTGCCACTTCATTTTATTCAAGTGAGAGAAGAGAGAGAGAAAAGAGAAGAGATAAGAGAGAGAGAGAGAGATAAACCAGAGTTAGGAAACCCTAACCCTAAATCATCCTAAACATTTTTAAAACCATGACCTCTTTCAAAGACCAGTTTATACCAAACACAATCTTGAGTGTTTGAGAGTTTTGAGTGTTGGTTTGTTATTTGTTTGATGATGTAACCTCTTTGTTCTCAGATCTTATTTGCAACTTAAACATTTGATTATATCTGTGTTTCTTATTTTATAGAAATCTTAGACTAGTCATTTTATGTTATATTACACATAGATATGCATCTATAGTTTCTCATCCTGAGAAAACTTTTGTTGATTTGGTTCTGTAATTGTTTTCATATTCAAAATCAACAAAATCATTTTTTGTTTTTAGTTCTTTCGAAACAAAACCTTCAACCTAGTTGGAATCGCACTTGGTGATTTTCAATCTCAAAAATATTTTCAAAACCTGAGATTGATTAAGATCTTGAAACGTCTTCCGAGCAAGATAGCCATGGATTCTGGGTTAATATTAAAGGTCAAATAAGGTTCAAAGTTTCCTAAGAAGATAGAAATAGAAAATCACAACATCTAGATCTTATATGTAATTTGATAGGACTGTTTGTATAAATCAGTGTGTGCATGCATGTGTTAGAAAGAACCTTCACAAACACTATCACTCTACCACACTAAACGTGTTGGTAATAATATCTCAAGAACAAGAGTCAACGTAAAGAACTGGAATAAATTGGATGTTATCAAACTAGAGAACAACATCAACAAACAGAACTACAGAAAAGTTAGAAGGACGCTAGTGGGTACATTCCTAAACTTGTATAGGTCTGATTTGTGTGCATGTGTGTTATATAGTTTGTAGCTGTTATAATTTATTTCAGTGGAATTTTTTTTGTTTATTCCGTAAAGGGAGTCGTGGATGTTTCCTCAGTTGGTTGAGGTTTTACCACGTTAAAAATAGCTTGTCATTAATCTTTTTACATCTCCTCATGTACATATTTTGTTAAACACATCTTGTGATTAATTTGATTTAATTTTAAGAAAATAGTTTCTTCAAAAAATAGTTCGGAGTTACTTAAATCATTTAATCTTGTATTAAACGGCTTTAGTAACAGTATTGCAATTGGTATCAGAGCTTTGAAATCTTCTTTTAAAAGATCCTGTGTTTCTGAAATTGTTTTCTGAAAATCAAACATGGACGAGAAAAATGAAAGATTTGGTAACTTGACCAGACCTCCTCTCTTTGATGGAACCAATTTTTCCTACTGGAAAGTAAGGATGATTGCTTTCATTCAAGGAACCTTGGGAGATTATGTCTAGGACATTGTTGAAAATGGATACTCTTATCCTACTAAACCAACCACTGAAGGAAGTAATGAGAGGATTAAGAAAGTGTTAAGTGAGTTCACACAATAAGAGAAGCAAGTTTCTCGCAACAATAATAAAGGAAAGAATGCCATATTTATGTCCATAAATGAACATGAGTTCAAAAGGATCTCATCTTGTGCCACTTCCAATGAAGCTTGGGACACTTTGGTTACTGCTCATGAAGGTGACACTAGAGTTAAGGCTGCTAAAAAATAAATGCTCATTCAACAGTATAACTCTTTAATTATGTCTGACTTTGAGTCATTTGATGACTTTTATATGAATTTAACTAATATTGTGACCAAACTGCATGCTAATGGGATAACATATGACAAAACATGAAATTGTATCTAAAATTATAAGATCATTACCACATAAATTTGACAACAAAAGATATGCTATTGAGGAAATGTGTGACCAAAATCTCACTCTTGAATTACTCAGTAGTAAACTAAGAACTGTGGAAATGGAATTAGAATTTAAGAAATAATTGACGCAGTCCCATAGGAAACAGACTAGTTCCAATCTGAGTTTTTCTTCTAAGTTGATTAAGCCTGAGCTTAACATTCCCAATTGTGACTCTGATGAGGAATGTGACATAGAGAGTTTGGACAATCAGATTGCCTTGATGTAAAAATAGTTCAAGAAAATTATAAAGTTTAGAAATAACATGGCAAACAAACAACGCAAGCCCAATTATCCAACTCACTCTAATCACAATCCTTTTGAGAAAGGTCAAGACGAACAACACAAGGACATTCATACTAGACCTAACAAAGACCTTAAGAAGATTGAATGCTTTAGATGTGTAAAACTAGGACATATAGCACAAGACTGTAGAGTGAAACTTAACACTCACAATAAGCATACTAGGGCCAACATTTGTAAGACATGGGATGATTCAAACGACTCTTAAAATGAGTAACTTGAGTCATCTGATGTTTTTGGTCCTTTCATATCTTTCTTTGCTAAGATAATATACAGTGATGATATGCCTATGTATGAGAATGATGATAGTATCTCTACTCCTACTGTTGTGAATCATGCTGCTACTGGTTTAGATGCTTTACTTTTTGAGAATATTGTTAGTTCAACCACGGAGTGTGTGAGTCAAACGGAATGAGATAATGACGATGTTCATGGGTGCGTGAGTTCAAGAAATGAATCCTTAAGAGTCACTTCACACACCACACTTAGTGACTCGGACACTGAATACCTCCCTGATATTCACACACTTTATGCCAAAACTCTCAAGAAAAGCACTAGACTAGAGAAGATAGTGAAAGATCTCACTAAGAAACTAGAAGATCTAAGCTTGATGGTCAAACTTAATGCTGAAGAGTATACTACCCAATGTCTTACTCATGAAAATGAAATCAAAATGTTTGATCAAAAACTGAAAGATTTGACTGAAACAAATGAAACTCTGGAGAAAAAATATAAAGGGACATTGTTAGAATTGGAACACACAAAAGAGAAGACATTAACGATTTTTAAAAAATTTACAAAATTTAAAAATAACTCAAACTGCTTTGATGGTTTTGTTATTGATTCAAAAACCAATTCTGATGATCGAACTGGAATAGGTTTTTGTCCCAATTTAAAGACACAAACAAAATCTTTTGAATCTATCAAGTTTTTGTCAGGAGGCAAAAGACCTATAGAAACTTGCCCAGCTTTTCATTCTTTAAAAATTGAGTTTGATACAGAACATCAAAAGTTTGATATTGGGCAACCAAGTTACTCTAAGCATGAAAGTTCCCCTAAGGGTAAATATGTCTGCCATGCAATTAGGAAGAGTGACTCTACCTTCAAAATAGTTCTACCACTACACCAAAAACAGGAAACTGGCACGGTTTAAAACCGTGCCAGACGCAATCTGGCACGGTTTTAAACCGTGCCAGAATCAGGCGTGCCAGATTTTCTGGCGCGGTTTAAAACCGTGCCAGATTTTTCAAACTGGCACGCTTTTAAACTGTGCCAGTTTTTTAATCTGGCACGCTTTTGGCACGCTTTTAAACCGCGCCAGATGTTAAATTTGTCACGCTTTTGGCACATGCCAAAATCGTGCCAAATTATCTATTTTCTGGCACGCTTTTGGCACGGTTATAAAGCGTGCCAGATTGTTTTATAAGCGTTCTCATTTTTTATGCATTGGCACGGTTTTGGTACGGTTTAAAACCGTGCCAGATTTTTCAGTTGATTAAAAAAAATTATAATAGGAACCAAATCTGGAAAATCTGCAAATTCCAAATTCAGTAGGAAAAATATTTATTATTTGCAAAAACAAAATCAAGAAAATTCACAAATTATGAATATCGCAGGTTGTTGATAAACTAATGTGCATACAAACTTCAAAACATTACAAGAGATAATACCAATATAAAGCAACACATGACCATAAAAGTAGACAATAACTTCAAAAAATTACAAGAGTTAATAATTCCCATATCAAAAAAAAATTGGGCAGAGTCTCCTCTATTTTTTGAGCATTCCAAAACCTGCTAACATAAAATCTGCCCATATAAAGTCCCGCATGGCCATAAAAGTCAACAATAAAACTACTATAGTCAGCACGACCATAAAAATAAACCATAAAACTACTGAAGCTTGCTCGGCCATAACACAAAAAATAGAATCCTGAATATTAATGACACTAAATACACAATCCCCTTGTTGTAAAGCATTGACTTCTTCGTGCGTTCCAAGTGGATAAAAGCTAACGATTGAATGTCATCCTACAAAAAAAATAAGACACAAAAAAGATACAATATTAGTAACCAAGTCATTTTTAAAAAAATCATATTCAAGAAAAAAACTTGCATATACATGAAGAAAAATTGCATATACGACTACGCGGTCAGTTCCTACAAGTTACATTGTTCCCGTGCGAGGTGTTCGTGCCTCTTACGGGGTCGTTTGGGGGCTAGTTAGGGTTTTCACCCTTTAACGGCCTGTTTTCAAGTATAAGTGTGATTTTTGCAAATTATCATCATACTCTCAAACCGGGAGACTCGGGACGACGCGGTCAGTTCCTATAAGTTACATTGGTCCCGTGCGAGGTGTTCGTGCCTCCTACGGGATCGTTTGGGGGCTGGTTTGGATTTTCACCCTTTAACGGCCTGTTTTCAAGTCGTAAGTGTTATTTTTACAAATTATCGTCATACTCTCAAACCGGAAGACCCGGGACTACGCGGTCAGTTACTACAAGTTACATTCGTCCCGTACGAGGTATTCGTGCCTCCTACGGGGTCGTTTGGGGGCTGGTTTGGGTTTTCACCCTTTAAAGGGCTGTTTTCAAGAAAGTGTGATTTTGGCAAATTATCGTCATACTCTCAAACTAAGAGACCCGGGACTACGCGGTCAGTTCCTACAAGTTACATTGGTCCCATGCGAGGTGTTCGTGCCTCCTACGGGGTCGTTTGGGGGCTGGTTTGGGTTTTCACCCTTTAACGGCCTGTTTTCAAGTCTAAGTGTGATTTTTACAAATTATAGTCATACTCTCAAACCGGGAGACCCAGGACGACGCGATCAGTTCCTACAAGTTACATTGGTCCCGTACGAGGTGTTCGTGCCTCCTACGGGGACGTTTGGGGGCTGGTTTGGGTTTACATCCTTTAATGGCCTGTTTTCAAGTCTAAGTGTGATTTTTGCAAATTATCGTCATACACTCTAACCGGGAGACCCGGGATTACGAGGTCAGTTCCTACAAGTTACAATGGTCCCGTGCGAGGTGTTCGTGCCTCCCACGGGGATGTTTCGGGCCTGGTTTGCGTTTTCACCCTTTAACGGCCCGTTTTCAAGTCTAAGTGTGATTTTTGCAAATTATCGTCATACTCTCAAACAGAGAGACCCGGGACTACGCGGTCAGTTCCTACAAGTTACATTGGTCTCGTGTGAGGTGTTCGTGCCTCCTACGGGGACGTTTGAGGGCAGGTTTGGGTTTTCACCCTTTAACGGTCTGTTTTCAACTCTAAGTGTTATTTTTGCAAATTATCGTCATACTCTCAAACCGGGAGCCCCAGGACGATGCGGTCAGTTCCTACAAGTTTCATTGGTCTCGTGCGAGGTGTTCGTACCTCCTACGGGGTCGTTTGGGGGCTGGTTTGGGTTTTCACCCTGTAACGGGTTGATTTCAAGAAAGAGTGATTTTTTCAAATTATCGTCATACTCTCAAATCGAGAGACCCGGGACTACGCGGTCAGTTCCTACAAGTTACATTGGTACCGTGCGAGGTGTTGGTACCTCCTACGGGGTCGTTTGGGGGCTGGTTCGGGTTTTCAACCTTTAACGGCCTGTTTTCAAGTCTAAGTCTTATTTTTGCAAATTATCGTCATACTCTCAAACCGGGAGACCCGGGACTACGCGGTCAGTTCCTACAAGTTACAATGGTCCCGTGCGAGGTGTTCGTGCCTCCTACGGGGTCGTTTGGGGGCTGGTTTGGGTTTTCACCCATTGACGGCCTGTTTTCAAGTCTAAGTGTGATTTTTGCAAATTATCGGCATACTCTCTAACCGGGAGACCCCGGACTACGCGGTCAGTTCTTATAAGTTACATTGGTCCCGTACGAGGTGTTCGTACCTCCTACGGGGTCGTTTGGGGGCTGGTTCGGGTTTTCACCCTTTAACGGCCTGCTTTCAAGTCTAAGTCTGATTTTTGCAAATTATCATCATACTCTCAAACTCGGAGACCCGGGACTACGCGGTCAGTTCCTACAAGTTACAATGGTCCCGTGCGAGGTGTCCGTGCCTCCTACGGGGTCGTTTGAGGGCTGGTTTGGGTTTTCACCCTTTAACGGCCTGTTTTCAAGTCTAAGTGTTATTTTTACAAATTATCGTCATACTCTCAAACCGAAAGACCCGGGACTACGCGGTCAGTTCTTATAAGTTACATTGGTCCCGTGCGAGGTGTTCGTGCCTCCTACGGGATCGTTTGGGGGCTGGTTTGGGTTTTCACCCATTAACGGCCTGTTTTCAAGTCTAAGTGTGATTTTCGCAAATTATCGTCATACTATAAAACCGGGAGACCGGGGATTACGCGGTCAGTTCCTACAAGTTTCAATGGTCCCGTGCGAGGTGTCCGTGCCTCCTACGGGGTCGTTTGGGGGATGATTTGCGTTTTCACCCTTTAAAGGCCTGTTTTTAAGTTTAAGTGTGATTTTTGCAAATTATCATCATACTCTCTAATCGGGAGACCCGGGACTACGCGGTCAGTTCCTACAAGTTACAATGGTCTCGTGCGAGGCGTTCGTGCCTCCCACGGGGTCGTTTGGGGGCTGGTTTGGGTTTTCACCCATTAACGGCCTGTTTTCAAGTCTAAGTGTGATTTTCGCAAATTATCGTCATACTCTCTAACCGGGAGACCCGGGACTACGCGGTCAGTTCCTAAAAGTTACATTGGTCCCGTGCGAGATGTTCGTGCCTCCTACAGGGTCGTTTGGGGGCTGGTTTGGGTTTTCACCCTTTAACGGCCTGTTTTCAAGTCTAAGTGTGATTTTTACAAATTATCGTCACACTCTCAAACCGAGAGACCCGGGACAACGCGATCAGTTCCTACAAGTTACATTGGACCCGTGCGAGGTGTTCGTGCCTCCTACCGGGACGTTTGGGGGCTGGTTTGGGTTTACACCCTTTAATGGCCTGTTTTCAAGTCTAAGTGTGATTTTTGCAAATTATCATCATACTCTCAAACCGTTAGACCCGGGATTACGCGGTCAGTTCCTACAAGTTTCAATGGTCCCGTGCGAGGTGTCCGTGCCTCCTACGGGGTCGTTTGGGGGATGATTTGTGTTTTCACCCTTTAAAAAAATGTTTTTAAGTTTAAGTGTGATTTTTACAAATTATCATCATACTCTCTAATCGGGAGACCCGAGACTACGCGGTCAGTTCCTACAAGTTATATTGTTGCCGTGCGAGGTGTTCGTGCCTCCTACGGGGTCGTTTGGGGGTTGGTTTGGGTTTTCACCCATTAACGGCCTGTTTCCAAGTCTTAGTGTGATTTTCACAAATTATCGTCATACTCTCTAACCGGGAGATCCGAGACTACGCGGTCAGTTCCTACAAGTTACAATGGTCCCGTGCGAGGTGTTCGTGCCTCCTACGGGGTCGTTTGGGGGCTGGTTTGCGTTTTCACCCTTTAACGGCATGTTTTCAAGTCTAAGTGTGATTTTCGCAAATTATCGTCATACTCTAAAACCAGGAGACCTGGGACTACGCGGTCAGTTCCTACAAGTTTCAATGGTCCCGTGCGAGGTGTTCGTGCCTCCTACGGGGTCGTTTGGGGGCTGGTTTGCGTTTACACCCTTTAACGGCCTGTTTTTTAGTTTAAGTGTGATTTTTATAAATTATCGTCATACTCTCTAACTGGGAGACCCGGGACTACGCGGTCAGTTCCTACAAGTTATATTGTTCCCGTGCGAGTGTTCGTGCCTCCTACGGGGTCGTTTGGGGGCTGGTTTGGGTTTTCACCCATTAACGGCCTGTTTTCAAGTCTAAGTCGGATTTTTGCAAATTATCGTCATACTCTCAAACCGGGAGACCCGGGACTACGCGATCAGTTCCTAAAAGTTACATTGGTCCCATGCGAGGTGTTCGTGCCTCCTACAGGGTCGTTTGGGGGCTGGTTTGGGTTTTCACCCTTTAACGGCCTGTTTTCAAGTCTAAGTGTGATTTTTACAAATTATCGTCATACTCTCAAACCGGGAGACCCGGGACAACGCGATCAGTTCCTACAAGTTACATTGGTCACGTGCGAGGTGTTCGTGCCTCCTACAGGGACGTTTGGGGGCTGGTTTGGGTTTACACCCTTTAATGGCCTGTTTTTAAGTCTAAGTGTGATTTTTGCAAATTATCATCATACTCTCAAACCGTTAGACTCGGGATTACGCGGTCAGTTCCTACAAGTTTCAATGGTCCCGTGCGAGGTGTCCGTGCCTCCTACGGGGTCGTTTGGGGGATGATTTGCGTTTTCACCCTTTAAAGGCCTGTTTTTAAGTTTAAGTGTGATTTTTGCAAATTATCATCATACTCTCTAACCGGGAGACCCGGGACTACGCGGTCAGTTCCTACAAGTTATATTGTTGCCGTGCGAGGTGTTCGTGCCTCCTACGGGGTCGTTTTGGGGCTGGTTTGGGTTTTCAACCTTTAACGGCCTGTTTTCAAGTCTAAGTCTGATTTTTGTAAATTATCCTCATACTCTCAAACCGGGAGACCCGAGACTACGCGGTCAGTTCCTACAAGTTACATTGGTCCCATGCGAGGTGTTCGTGCCTCCTACGGGGACGTTTGGGGGCTGGTTTGGGTTTACACCCTTTAATGGCCTGTTTTCAAGTCTAAGTGTGATTTTTGCAAATTATCGTCATACTCTCTAACCGGGAGACCCGGGATTACGCGGTCAGTTCCTACAAGTTACAATGGTCCCGTGCAAGGCGTTCGTGCATCTTACGGGGTCGTTTGGGTACTGGTTTGGGTTTTCACCCATTAGCGGCCTGTTTTCAAGTCTAATTCTGATTTTTGCAAATTATCGTCATACTCTCAAACCGGGAGACCCGGGACTACGCGCTCAGTTCCTATAAGTTACATTGGTCCCGTGCGAGGTGTTCGTACCTCCTACGGGGTCGTTTGGGGGTTGGTTCGGGTTTTTAACCTTTAACGGCCTGTTTTCAAGTCTAAGTCTGATTTTTGCAAATTATCGTCATACACTCAAACCGGGAGACCCGGGACTACGCGGTTAGTTCCTACAAGTTACAATGGTCCCGTGGGAGGTGTTCGTGCCTCCTACGGGGTCGTTTGGGGGCTGGTTTGGGTTTTCACCCATCGACGGCCTGTTTTCAAGTCTAAGTGTGATTTTAGCAAATTATCGTCATACTCTCTAACCGGGAGACCCCGGACTACGCGGTCAGTTCTTATAAGTTACATTGGTCCCGTACGAGGTGTTCGTACCTCCTACGGGGTCGTTTGGGGGCTGGTTCGGGTTTTCACCCTTTAACAGCCTGCTTTCAAGTCTAAGTCTGATTTTTGCAAATTATCATCATACTCTCAAACTCGGAGACCCGGGACTACGCGGTCAGTTCCTACAAGTTACAATGGTCCCGTGCGAGGTGTCCGTGCCTCCTACGGGGTCGTTTGAGGGCTGGTTTGGGTTTTCACCCTTTAACGGCCTGTTTTCAAGTCTAAGTGTTATTTTTACAAATTATCGTCATACTCTCAAACCGAAAGACCCGGGACTACGCGGTCAGTTCTTATAAGTTACATTGGTCCCGTGCGAGGTGTTCGTGCCTCCTACGGGATCGTTTGGGGGCTGGTTTGGGTTTTCACCCATTAACGGCCTGTTTTCAAGTCTAAGTGTGATTTTCGCAAATTATCGTCATACTATAAAACCGGGAGACCGGGGATTACGCGGTCAGTTCCTACAAGTTTCAATGGTCCCGTGCGAGGTGTCCGTGCCTCCTACGGGGTCGTTTGGGGGATGATTTGCGTTTTCACCCTTTAAAGGCCTGTTTTTAAGTTTAAGTGTGATTTTTGCAAATTATCATCATACTCTCTAATCGGGAGACCCGGGACTACGCGGTCAGTTCCTACAAGTTACAATGGTCTCGTGCGAGGCGTTCGTGCCTCCCACGGGGTCGTTTGGGGGCTGGTTTGGGTTTTCACCCATTAACGGCCTGTTTTCAAGTCTAAGTGTGATTTTCGCAAATTATCGTCATACTCTCTAACCGGGAGACCCGGGACTACGCGGTCAGTTCCTAAAAGTTACATTGGTCCCGTGCGAGATGTTCGTGCCTCCTACAGGGTCGTTTGGGGGCTGGTTTGGGTTTTCACCCTTTAACGGCCTGTTTTCAAGTCTAAGTGTGATTTTTACAAATTATCGTCACACTCTCAAACCGAGAGACCCGGGACAACGCGATCAGTTCCTACAAGTTACATTGGACCCGTGCGAGGTGTTCGTGCCTCCTACCGGGACGTTTGGGGGCTGGTTTGGGTTTACACCCTTTAATGGCCTGTTTTCAAGTCTAAGTGTGATTTTTGCAAATTATCATCATACTCTCAAACCGTTAGACCCGGGATTACGCGGTCAGTTCCTACAAGTTTCAATGGTCCCGTGCGAGGTGTCCGTGCCTCCTACGGGGTCGTTTGGGGGATGATTTGTGTTTTCACCCTTTAAAAAAATGTTTTTAAGTTTAAGTGTGATTTTTACAAATTATCATCATACTCTCTAATCGGGAGACCCGAGACTACGCGGTCAGTTCCTACAAGTTATATTGTTGCCGTGCGAGGTGTTCGTGCCTCCTACGGGGTCGTTTGGGGGTTGGTTTGGGTTTTCACCCATTAACGGCCTGTTTCCAAGTCTTAGTGTGATTTTCACAAATTATCGTCATACTCTCTAACCGGGAGACCCGAGACTACGCGGTCAGTTCCTACAAGTTACAATGGTCCCGTGCGAGGTGTTCGTGCCTCCTACGGGGTCGTTTGGGGGCTGGTTTGCGTTTTCACCCTTTAACGGCATGTTTTCAAGTCTAAGTGTGATTTTCGCAAATTATCGTCATACTCTAAAACCAGGAGACCTGGGACTACGCGGTCAGTTCCTACAAGTTTCAATGGTCCCGTGCGAGGTGTTCGTGCCTCCTACGGGGTCGTTTGGGGGCTGGTTTGCGTTTACACCCTTTAACGGCCTGTTTTTTAGTTTAAGTGTGATTTTTATAAATTATCGTCATACTCTCTAACTGGGAGACCCGGGACTACGCGGTCAGTTCCTACAAGTTATATTGTTCCCGTGCGAGTGTTCGTGCCTCCTACGGGGTCGTTTGGGGGCTGGTTTGGGTTTTCACCCATTAACGGCCTGTTTTCAAGTCTAAGTCGGATTTTTGCAAATTATCGTCATACTCTCAAACCGGGAGACCCGGGACTACGCGATCAGTTCCTAAAAGTTACATTGGTCCCATGCGAGGTGTTCGTGCCTCCTACAGGGTCGTTTGGGGGCTGGTTTGGGTTTTCACCCTTTAACGGCCTGTTTTCAAGTCTAAGTGTGATTTTTACAAATTATCGTCATACTCTCAAACCGGGAGACCCGGGACAACGCGATCAGTTCCTACAAGTTACATTGGTCACGTGCGAGGTGTTCGTGCCTCCTACAGGGACGTTTGGGGGCTGGTTTGGGTTTACACCCTTTAATGGCCTGTTTTTAAGTCTAAGTGTGATTTTTGCAAATTATCATCATACTCTCAAACCGTTAGACTCGGGATTACGCGGTCAGTTCCTACAAGTTTCAATGGTCCCGTGCGAGGTGTCCGTGCCTCCTACGGGGTCGTTTGGGGGATGATTTGCGTTTTCACCCTTTAAAGGCCTGTTTTTAAGTTTAAGTGTGATTTTTGCAAATTATCATCATACTCTCTAACCGGGAGACCCGGGACTACGCGGTCAGTTCCTACAAGTTATATTGTTGCCGTGCGAGGTGTTCGTGCCTCCTACGGGGTCGTTTTGGGGCTGGTTTGGGTTTTCAACCTTTAACGGCCTGTTTTCAAGTCTAAGTCTGATTTTTGTAAATTATCCTCATACTCTCAAACCGGGAGACCCGAGACTACGCGGTCAGTTCCTACAAGTTACATTGGTCCCATGCGAGGTGTTCGTGCCTCCTACGGGGACGTTTGGGGGCTGGTTTGGGTTTACACCCTTTAATGGCCTGTTTTCAAGTCTAAGTGTGATTTTTGCAAATTATCGTCATACTCTCTAACCGGGAGACCCGGGATTACGCGGTCAGTTCCTACAAGTTACAATGGTCCCGTGCAAGGCGTTCGTGCATCTTACGGGGTCGTTTGGGTACTGGTTTGGGTTTTCACCCATTAGCGGCCTGTTTTCAAGTCTAATTCTGATTTTTGCAAATTATCGTCATACTCTCAAACCGGGAGACCCGGGACTACGCGCTCAGTTCCTATAAGTTACATTGGTCCCGTGCGAGGTGTTCGTACCTCCTACGGGGTCGTTTGGGGGTTGGTTCGGGTTTTTAACCTTTAACGGCCTGTTTTCAAGTCTAAGTCTGATTTTTGCAAATTATCGTCATACACTCAAACCGGGAGACCCGGGACTACGCGGTCAGTTCCTACAAGTTACAATGGTCCCGTGGGAGGTGTTCGTGCCTCCTACGGGGTCGTTTGGGGGCTGGTTTGGGTTTTCACCCATCGACGGCCTGTTTTCAAGTCTAAGTGTGATTTTAGCAAATTATCGTCATACTCTCTAACCGGGAGACCTAGGACTACGCGCTCAGTTCCTATAAGTTACATTGGTCCCGTGCGAGGTGTTCGTACCTCCTACGGGGTCGTTTGGGGGTTGGTTCGGGTTTTCACCCTTTAACGGCCTGTTTTCAAGTCTAAGTCTGATTTTTGCAAATTATCGTCATACTCTCAAACTGGGAGACCCGGGACTACGCGGTCAGTTCCTACAAGTTACAATGGTCCCGTGCGAGGTGTTCGTGCCTCCTACGGGGTCGTTTGAGGGCTGGTTTGGGTTTTTATCCTTTAACGGCCTATTTTCAAGTCTAATTGTTATTTTTACAAATTATCGTCATACTCTCAAACCTAAAGACCCGGGACTACGCGGTCAGTTCTTATAAGTTACATTGGTCCCGTGCGAGGTGTTCGTGCCTCCTAGGGGATCGTTTGGGGGCTGGTTTGGGTTTTCACCCATTAACGTCCTATTTTCAAGTCTAAGTGTGATTTTCGCAAATTATCGTCATACTCTCTAACCGGGAGACCCGGGACTACGCGGTCAGTTCCTAAAACTTACATTGGTTCCATGCGAGGTGTTCGTGCCTCCTACAGGATCGTTTGGGGGCTGGTTTGGGTTTTCACCCTTTAACGGCCTGTTTTCAATACTAAGTGTGATTTTTACAAATTATCGTCATACTCTCCAACCAGGAGACCCGGGACGACGCGATCTGTTCTTACAAGTTACATTGGTCCCGTGCGAGGCGTTCGTGCCTCCTACGGGGACGTTTGGGGGCTGGTTTGGGTTTACACCCATTAACGGCCTGTTTTCAAGTCTAAGTGTGATTTTTGCAAATTATCGTCATACTCTCTAACTGGGAGACCCGGGACTACGTGGTCAGTTCCTACAAGTTACAATGGTCTCGTGCGAGGCGTTCGTGCCTCCCACGGGGTCGTTTGGGGGCTGGTTTGGGTTTTCACCCATTAACGGCCTGTTTTCAAGTCTAAGTGTGATTTTCGCAAATTATCGTCATACTCTCTAACCGGGAGACCCGGGACTACGCGGTCAGTTCCTAAAAGTTACATTGGTCCCGTGCGAGATGTTCGTGCCTCCTACAGGGTCGTTTGGGGGCTGGTTTGGGTTTTCACCCTTTAACGGCCTGTTTTCAAGTCTAAGTGTGATTTTTACAAATTATCGTCACACTCTCAAACCGAGAGACCCGGGACAACGCGATCAGTTCCTACAAGTTACATTGGACCCGTGCGAGGTGTTCGTGCCTCCTACCGGGACGTTTGGGGGCTGGTTTGGGTTTACACCCTTTAATGGCCTGTTTTCAAGTCTAAGTGTGATTTTTGCAAATTATCATCATACTCTCAAACCGTTAGACCCGGGATTACGCGGTCAGTTCCTACAAGTTTCAATGGTCCCGTGCGAGGTGTCCGTGCCTCCTACGGGGTCGTTTGGGGGATGATTTGTGTTTTCACCCTTTAAAAAAATGTTTTTAAGTTTAAGTGTGATTTTTACAAATTATCATCATACTCTCTAACCGGGAGACCCGAGACTACGCGGTCAGTTCCTACAAGTTATATTGTTGCCGTGCGAGGTGTTCGTGCCTCCTACGGGGTCGTTTGGGGGTTGGTTTGGGTTTTCACCCATTAACGGCCTGTTTCCAAGTCTTAGTGTGATTTTCACAAATTATCGTCATACTCTCTAACCAGGAGACCCGAGACTACGCGGTCAGTTCCTACAAGTTACATTGGTCCCATGCGAGGTGTTCGTGCCTCCTACGGGGTCGTTTGGGGGCTGGTTTGGGTTTTCACCCTTTAACGGCCCTTTTTCAAGTCTAAGTGTGATTTTTACAAATTATCGTCATACTCTCAAACCGGGAAACCCGGGACGACGCGATCAGTTCCTACAAGTTACATTGGTCCCGTGCGAGGTGTTCGTGCCTCCTACGGGGACGTTTGGGGGTTGGCTTGAGTTTACACCCTTTAATGGCATGTTTTCAAGTCTAAGTGTGATTTTTGCAAATTATCGTCATAGTCTCTAACCGGGAGACCCGGGATTACGCGATCAGTTCCTAAAAGTTACAATGGTCCCGTGAGAGGCGTTCGTGCCTCCCACGGGGATGTTTCGGACCTGGTTTACGTTTTCACCCTTTAACGGCCCGTTTTCAAGTCTAAGTGTGATTTTTGCAAATTATCGGCATACTCTCAAACCGAGAGACCCGGGACTACGCGGTCAGTTCCTATAAGTTACATTGTTCCCGTGCGAGGTGTTCGTGCCTCCTACGGGGTCGTTTCGGGGCTGCTTTCGGTTTTCACCCATTAACGGCCTGTTTTCAAGTCTAAGTGTGATTTTCGCAAATTATCATCATACTCTCTAACCGGGAGACCCGGGACTATGCGGTCAGTTCCTACAAGTTACATTGGTCCCATGCGAGGTGTTCGTGCCTCCTACGGGGTCGTTTTAGGGGCTGGTTTGGGTTTTCACCCTTTAACGGTCTGTTTTCAAGTCTAAGTGTGATTTTTACAAATTATCGTCTTACTCTCAAACCGGGAGACCCGGGACGACGCGATCAGTTCCTACAAGTTACATTGGTCCCGTGCGAGGTGTTCGTGCCTCCTACGGAGACGTTTGGGGGCTGGTTTGGGTTTACACCCTTTAATGGCCTGTTTTCAAGTCTAAGTGTGATTTTTGCAAATTATCGTCATACTCCTTAACCGGGAGACCCGGGATTACGCGGTCAGTTCCAACAAGTTACAATGGTCACGTGCAAGGCGTTCGTGCCTCCCACGGGGTCGTTTGGGGGCTGGTTTGGGTTTTCACCCTTTAACGGGTTGATTTCAAGAAAGTGTGATTTTTGCAAATTATCGTCATACTCTCAAACCGAGAGACCCGGGACTACGCGGTCAGTTCCTACAAGTTACATTGGTCCCGTGCAAGGTGTTCGTGCATCCTACGGGGTCGTTTGGGTGCTAGTTTGGGTTTTCACCCTTTAACGGCCTGTTTTCAAGTCTAATTCTGATTTTTCAAATTATCGTCATACTCTCAAACCGGGAGACCCGGGACTACGCGGTCAGTTCCTATAAGTTACAATGGTCCCATGCGAGGTGTTCGTGCCTCCTACGGGGTCGTTTGAGGGCTGGTTTGGGTTTTCACCCTTTAACGGCCTGTTTTCAAGTCTAAGTGTTATTTTTACAAATTATCGTCATACTCTCAAACCGGAAGACCCGGGACTACGCGGTCAGTTCCTATAAGTTACATTGGTCCCGTGCGAGGTGTTCGTGCCTCCTACGGGATCGTTTGGGGGCTGGTTTGGGTTTTCACCCATTAACGGCCTGTTTTCAAGTCTAAGTGTGATTTTCACAAATTATCGTCATACTCTAAAACCGGGAGACCCGGGACTACGCGGTCAGTTCCTACAAGTTTCAATGGTCCCGTGCGAGGTGTTCGTGCCTCCTACGGGGTCGTTTCGGGGTTGTTTTGGGTTTTCACCCTTTAACGGCCTGTTTTCAAGTCTAAGTGTGATTTTTTCAAATTATCGTCATACTCTCAAACCGAGAATACCGGGACTACACAGTCAGTTCCTACAAGTTACATTGGTCCCGTGCAAGGTGTTCGTGCCTCCTACGGGGACATTTGAGGGCTGGTTTGGGTTTTCACCCTTTAACGGTCTGTTTTCAACTCTAAGTGTTATTTTTGCAAATTATCGTCATACTCTCAAATCGGGAGCCCCGGGACGATGCGGTCAGTTCCTACAAGTTACAATGGTCCCGTGCGAGGTGTTCGTGACTCCTACGGGGTCGTTTAGGGGCTGATTTGGATTTTCACCCATTAACGGCCCGTTTTCAACTCTAAGTGTGATTTTTGCAAATTATCGTCATACTCTCTAACCGGGAGACCCGAGACTATGCGGTCAGTTCCTACAAGTTACATTGGTCCCGTGCGAGGTGTTCGTGCCTCCTACGGGGTCGTTTGGGGGCTGGTTTGGGTTTTCACACCATAACGGCCTGTTTTCAAGTCTAAGTGTGATTTTGGCAAATTATCGTCATACTCTCAAACCGGGAGACCCGGGACTACGCGGTGAGTTCCTACAAGTTACAATGGTCCCGTGAGAGGTGTTCGTGCCTCCTACGGGGTCGTTTGGGGGCTGGTTTTGGTTTTCACCCATTAACGGCCTGTTTTCAAGTCTAATTGTGATTTTGGCAAATTATCGTCATACTCTCTAACTGGGAGACCCGGGACTACGCGGTCAGTTCCTACAAGTTACATTGGTCCCGTGCGAGGTGTTCGTGCATCCTACGGGGTCGTTTGGGTGCTGGTTTGAGTTTTTACCCTTTAACGGCCTGTTTTCAAGTCTAAGTGTGATTCTTGCAAATTATCGTCATACTCTCTAACCGGGAGACCCGGGATTACGCGGTCAGTTCCTACAAGTTACAATGGTCCCGTGCGAGGTGTTCGTGCCTCCTACGGGGTCGTTTGAGGGCTGGTTTGGGTTTTCACCCTTTAACGGCCTGTTTTCAAGTCTAAGTGTGATTTTTGCAAATTATCGTCATACTCACAAACCGAGAGACCCGGGACTACATGGTCAGTTCCTACAAGTTACATTGGTCCCGTGCGAGGTGTTCGTGCCTCCTACGGGATCGTTTGGGGGCTGGTTTGGGTTTACACCCTTTAACGGCCTGTTTTCAAGTCTAAGTGTGATTTTCGCAAATTATCATCATACTCTAAAACCGGGAGACCCGGGACTACGCGGTCAGTTCCTACAAGTTTCAATGGTCCCGTGCGAGGTGTTCGTGCCTCCTACGGATTCGTTTCGGGGCTGTTTTGGGTTTTCACCCTTTAACGGCCTGTTTTCAAGTCTAAGTGTGATTTTTGCAAATTATCGTCATACTCTCAAACCGAGAGTCCCGGGACTACACGGTCAGTTCCTACAAGTTACATTGGTCCCGTGCGAGGTGTTCGTGCCTCCTACGGGGACATTTGAGGGCTGGTTTGGGTTTTCACCCTTTAACGGTCTGTTTTCAACTCTAAGTGTTATTTTTGCAAATTATCGTCATACTCTCAAACCGGGAGCCCCGGGACGATGTGGTCAGTTCCTACAAGTTACAATGGTCCCGTGCGAGGTGTTCGTGACTCCTACGGGGTCGTTTGGGGGCTGATTTGGGTTTAAGCTATTAACTGCCTGTTTTCAAGTCTAAGTGTGATTTTCGCAAATTATCGTCATACTCTAAAACCGGGAGACCCGGGACTACGCGGTCAGTTCCTACAAGTTTCAATGGTCCCGTGCGAGGTGTTCGTGCCTCCTACGGGGTCGTTTCGGGGCTGTTTTGGGTTTTCACCCTTTAACGGCCTGTTTTCAAGTCTAAGTGTGATTTTTGCAAATTATCGTCATACTCTCAAATCGAGAGTCCCGGGACTACACGGTCAGTTCCTACAAGTTACATTGGTCCCGTGCGAGGTGTTTGTGCCTCCTACGGGGACATTTGAGGGCTGGTTTGGGTTTTCACCCTTTAACGGTCTGTTTTCAACTCTAAGTGTTATTTTTATAAATTATCGTCATACTATCAAACCGGAAGACCCGGGACTACGCGGTCAGTTCCTATAAGTTACATTGGTCCCGTGCAAGGTGTTCGTGCCTCCTACGGGATCGTTTGGGGGCTGGTCTGGGTTTTCACCCATTAACGGCCTGTTTTCAAGTCTAAGTGTGATTTTCACAAATTATCGTCATACTCTAAAACCGGGAGACCCGGGACTACGCGGTCAGTTCCTACAAGTTTCAATGGTCCCGTGCGAGGTGTTCGTGCCTCCTACGGGGTCGTTTCGGGGCTGTTTTGGGTTTTCACCCTTTAACGGCCTGTTTTCAAGTCTAAGTGTGATTTTTGCAAATTATCGTCATACTCTCAAACCGAGAGTCCCGGGACTACACGATCAGTTCCTACAAGTTACAATGGTCCCGTGCGAGGTGTTCGTGCCTCCTACGGGGACATTTGAGGGCTGGTTTGGGTTTTCACCCTTTAACGGTCTGTTTTCAACTCCAAGTGTTATTTTTGCAAATTATCGTCATACTCTCAAACCGGGAGCCCCGGGACGATGTGGTCAGTTCCTACAAGTTACAATGGTCCCGTGCGAGGTGTTCGTGACTCCTACGGGGTCGTTTGGGGGCTGATTTGGGTTTTCACCCATTAACGGCCCGTTTTCAACTCTAAGTGTGATTTTCGCAAATTATCGTCATACTCTCTAACCGGGAGACCCGGGACTATGCGGTCAGTTCCTACAAGTTACATTGGTCCCGTGCGAGGTGTTCGTGCCTCCTACGGGGTCGTTTGGGGGCTGGTTTGGGTTTTCACCCTATAACGGCCTGTTTTCAAGTCTAAGTGTGATTTTTACAAATTATCGTCATACTCTCAAACCGAGAGACCCGGGACAACGCGATCAGTTCCTACAAGTTACATTGGACCCGTGCGAGGTGTTCGTGCCTCCTACCGGGACGTTTGGGGGTTGGTTTGGGTTTACACCCTTTAATGGCCTGTTTTCAAGTCTAAGTGTGATTTTTGCAAATTATCATCATACTCTCAAACCGGGAGACCCGGGACTACGCGGTCAGTTCCTACAAGTTACAATGGTCCCGTCCGAGGTGTCCGTGCCTCCTACGGGGTCGTTTGGGGGCTGGTTTTGGTTTTCACCCATTAACGGCCTGTTTTCAAGTCTAATTGTGATTTTGGCAAATTATCGTCATACTCTCTAACCGGGAGACCCGGGACGACAGTTATTTCCTACAAGTTACAATGGTCCCGTGCGAGGCGTTCGTGCCTCCTACGGGGACGTTCGGGGCTGGCTTGGGTTTACACCCTTTAATGGCCTGTTTTCAAGTCTAAGTGTGATTTTTGCAAATTATCGTCATACTCTCTAACCGGGAGACCCGGGATTATGCGGCCAGTTCCTACAAGTTACAATGGTCCCGTGCGAGGCGTTCGTCCCTCCCACGGGGATGTTTCGGGCCTGGTTTGCGTTTTCACCCTTTAACGGCCCGTTTTCAAGTCTAAGTGTGATTTTTGCAAATTATCATCATACTCTCAAACCGAGAGTCACGGGACTACGCGGTCAGTTCCTACAAGTTACATTGGTCCCGTGCGAGGTGTTCGTGCCTCCTACGGGGACGTTTGAGGGCTGGTTTGGGTTTTCACCCTTTAACGGTCTGTTTTCAACTCTAAGTGTTATTTTTGCAAATTATCGTCATACTCTCAAACCGGGAGCCCCGGCACGATGCGGTCAGTTCCTACAAGTTACATTGGTCCCGTGCGAGGTGTTCGTGCCTCCTACGGGGTCGTTTGGGGGCTGATTTTGGGTTTTCACCCATTAACGGCATGTTTTCAAGTCTAAGTGTGATTTTTGGCAAATTATCGTCATACTCTCTAACCGGGAGACCTGGGACTATGCGGTCAGTTCCTACAAGTTACATTGGTCCCGTACGAGGTGTTCGTGCCTCCTACGGGGTCGTTTGGGGGCTGGTTTGGGTTTTCACCCCTTAACGGCCTATTTTCAAGTCTAAGTATGATTTTGTCAAATGATCGTCATACACTCAAACTGGGAGACCCGGGACTACGCGGTCAGTTCCTACAAGTTATAATGGTCGCGTGCGAGGTGTTCGTGCCTCCTACCGGGTCGTTTTGGGGCTGGTTTGGGTTTTCACCCATTAACGGCCTGTTTTCAAGTCTAATTGTGATTTTGGCAAATTATCGTCATACTCTCTAACCGGGAGACCCGGGACAACGCAGTTATGTCCTACAAGTTGCAATGGTCCCGTGCGAGGTGTTCGTGCCACCCACGTGGATGTTTCGGGCCTGGTTTGCGTTTTCACCCTTTAACGGCCCGTTTTCAATACTAAGTGTGATTTTTGCAAATTATCATCATACTCACAAACCGAGAGACCCGGGACTACGCGGTCAGTTCCTACAAGTTACATTGTTCCCGTGCGAGGTGTTCGTGCCTCCTACGGGGACGTTTGGGGGCTGGTTTGGGTTTACACCCTTTAACGGCCTGTTTTCAAGTCTTAGTGTGATTTTGGCAAATTATCGTCATACTCTCAAACCGGGAGACCCGGGACTACGCGGTCAGTTCCTACAAGTTACGGCCTGTTTTCAAGTCTAAGTGTGATTTTGGCAAATTATCGTCATACTCTCTAACCGGGAAACCCGGGACGACGCAGTTATTTCCTACAAGTTACAATGGTCCCGTTCAAGGCGTTCGTGCCTCCCACGGGGATGTTTCGGGCCTGGTTTGTGTTTTCACCCTTTAACGGCCCGTTTTCAAGTTAAGTGTGATTTTTACAAATTATCGTCATACTCTCAAACCAAGAGACCCGGGACTACGCGGTCAGTTCCTACAAGTTACATTGTTCCCGTGTGAGGTATTCGTGCCTCCTACGGGGACGTTTGGGGGCTGGTTTGGGTTTACACCCTTTAATGGCATGTTTTCAAATCTAAGTGTGATTTTTGCAAATTATCATCATACTCTCTAACCGGGAGTCCCGGAATTACGCGGTCAGTTCCTACAAGTTACAATGGTCCCGTGCGAGGCGTTCGTGCCTCCCACGGGGATGTTTCGGGCCTGGTTTGCGTTTTCACCCTTTAACGTCCCGTTTTCAAGTCTAAGTGTGATTTTTGAAAATTATTGTCATACTCTCAAACCGAGAGACTCGGGACTACGCGGTCAGTTCCTACAAGTTACATTGGTCCCGTGCGAGGTGTTCATGCCTCCTACGGGGTCGTTTGGGGGCTGGTTTGGGTTTTCACACCATAACGGCCTGTTTTCAAGTCTAAGTGTGATTTTGGCAAATTATCGTCATACTCTCAAACCGGGAGACCCGGGACTACGCGGTCAGTTCCTACAAGTTACAATGGTCCCGTGCGAGGTGTCCGTGCCTCCTACGGGGTCGTTTGGGGGCTGGTTTTGGTTTTCACCCATTAACGGCCTGTTTTCAAGTCTAATTGTGATTTTTGCAAATTATCGTCATACTCTCTAACCGGGAGACCCGGGACGACGCAGTTATTTCCTACAAGTTACAATGGTCCCGTGCGAGGCGTTCGTGCCTCCTACGGGGACGTTCGGGGCTGGTTTGGGTTTACACCCTTTAATGGCCTGTTTTCATGTCTAAGTGTGATTTTTGCAAATTATCGTCATACTCTCTAACCGGGAGACCCGGGATTACGCGGTCAGTTCCTACAAGTTACAATGGTCCCGTGCGAGGCGTTCGTGCCTCCCACGGGGATGTTTCGTGCCTGGTTTGCGTTTTCACCCTTTAACGGCCCGTTTTCAAGTCTAAGTGTGATTTTTGCAAATTATCATCATACTCTCAAACCGAGAGTCACGGGACTACACGGTCAGTTCCTACAAGTTACATTGGTCTCGTGCGAGGTGTTCATGCCTCCTACGGGGACGTTTGAGGGCTGGTTTGGGTTTTCACCCTTTAACGGTCTGTTTTCAACTCTAAGTGTTATTTTTGCAAATTATCGTCATACTCTCAAACCGGGAGCCCCAGGACGATGCGGTCAGTTCCTACAGGTTACATTGGTCCCGTGCGAGGTGTTCGTGCCTCCTACGGGGTCGTTTGGGGGCTGATTTGGGTTTTCACCCATTAACGGCATGTTTTCAAGTCTAAATGTGATTTTTGGCAAATTATCGTCATACTCTCTAACCGGGAGACCTGGGACTATGCGGTCAGTTCCTACAAGTTACATTGGTCCCGTGCGAGGTGTTCGTGCCTCCTACGGGGTCGTTTGGGGGCTGGTTTGGGTTTTCACCCCTTAACGGCCTATTTTCATGTCTAAGTGTGATTTTGTCAAATGATCGTCATACTCTCAAATCGGGAGACCCGGGACTACGCGGTCAGTTCCTACAAGTTACAATAGTCCCGTGCGAGGTGTTCGTGCCTCCTACCGGGTCATTTGGGGGCTGGTTTGGGTTTTCACCCATTAACGGCCTGTTTTCAAGTCTAATTGTGATTTTGGCAAATTATCGTCATACTCTCTAACCGGGAGACCCGGGACGACGCAGTTATTTCCTACAAGTTACAATGGTCCCGTTCGAGACGTTCGTGCCTCCCACGCGAATGTTTCGGGCCTGGTTTGCGTTTTCACCCTTTAACGGCCCGTTTTCAAGTCTAAGTGTGATTTTTGCAAATTATCGTCATACTCACAAACCGAGAGACCCGGGACTACGCGGTCAGTTCCTACAAGTTACATTGTTCCCGTGCGAGGTGTTCGTGCCTCCTACGGGGACGTTTGGGGGCTGGTTTGGGTTTACACCCTTTAACGGCCTGTTTTCAAGTCTTAGTGTGATTTTGGCAAATTATCGTCATACTTTCAAACCGGGAGACCCGGGACTACGCGGTCAGTTCCTATAAGTTACAATGGTCCCGTGCGAGGTGTTCGTGCCTCCTACGGGGTCGTTTGGGGGCTGGTTTGGGTTTTCACCCATTAACGGCCTGTTTTCAAGTCTAAGTGTGATTTTGGCAAATTATCGTCATACTCTCTAACCGGGACGACGCAGTTATTTCCTACAAGTTACAATGATCCCGTGCGAGGCGTTCGTGCCTCCCACGGGGATGTTTTGGGCCTGGTTTCCATTTTCACCCTTTAACGGCCCGTTTTCAAGTCTAAGTGTGATTTTTACAAATTATCGTCATACTCTCAAACCAAGAGACCCGGGACTACGCGGTCAGTTCCTACAAGTTACATTGTTCCCGTGCGAGGTGTTCGTGCCTCCTACGGGGACGTTTGGGGGCTGGTTTGGGTTTACACCCTTTAATGGCATGTTTTCAAATCTAAGTGTGATTTTTGCAAATTATCGTCGTACTCTCTAACCGGGAGACCCGGGATTACGCTGTCAGTTCCTACAAGTTACAATGGTCCCGTGCGAGGCGTTCGTGCCTCCCACGGGGATGTTTCGGGCCTGGTTTGCGTTTTCACCCTTTAACGTCCCGTTTTCAAGTCTAAGTGTGATTTTTGCAAATTATCGTCATACTCTCAAACCGAGAGACCCGGGACTACGCGGTCAGTTCCTACAAGTTACATTGGTCCCGTGCGAGGTGTTCGTGCCTCCTACGGGGACGTTTGAGGGCTGGTTTGGGTTTTCACCCTTTAACGGTCTGTTTTTAACTCTAAGTGTTATTTTTGCAAATTATCGTCATACTCTCGAACCGGGAGCCCCGGGACGATGCGGTCAGTTCCTATAAGTTACATTGGTCCCGTGAGAGGTGTCCATAATAAGCTATTCTCCTATGTCAATATGGACTTCAATTGTTTGTACTAAATCTCAATAGTGTAAGGCATAATAACTATCAATAGGCATAATTTTTAAAAACTAACATATGTTATTCTAACTCCATTCATTAGAACTCCTATCATTGGAAGAGGTCTGATGATGTGGGAATGCTCACACAACTAAAATTTTTTGTTCTGTGACTTCAAGTAATAAGTAAATATTCTTATAGAGTTTCTCATAGTTGAGCCAATTATGTCTCGATTAATAGCATAAGATCACGTAACTTTAATTTTACTTCCATAACAAAACTTCAAATATGAAAACACGTAATTTTAAAAAAAAAAGTGTTAAACCCCATAACCATATATACAGTAAAGGACACGCATATATAAAGTACTGCACATATATAAAACTATATATCTTATTAGAAGTAAAATATAATACTAGAGTTTTACCTGTCCAGTAGCGGGTTAGTGGGATTCTGCATGTGAAAGTTACATTACTTGTAATTCCTTGCCCTTGGCCTTGCTCTGAAGCTACTTTTACATATAAACTGCTAACCTCCTGACCTACAATACGTTAATGTGATCAAAATTAACCAGAAAATAAACTAGAAAGAAGTCAAGTCCAAAGGGTATGAACAATAAGCTTACCTTTGTATCCATGCTAACTAAATACTTAGCACAAGTGAACAGTCCAAATGGATGCTAACTACATCATCATATATAATTCAATTACAGAAATTTATTGAATGGTTTCTTACTGGACAATAAAAAGAAAAAAAAATAAAGAATGGAAAAAATAAAGAAAAATTCCATATAGTGAATACTTACTTACAATTATTGATATGCCCCCAAGCCCCCAGTGATTGCTCACAACAACATTCCGGCCACGTTTTGCAACAAAGTTTGGCACTATTTCATCAACCAAACATAGAGCTAATAAATTTAAAGTGTATAAATACATGTATATACATGCATGTGTAAATATACATATTCATACCAATCAAAAGCTGATCTTTAGTGCACTTCTTCCCTTCCACCTTCATGTACACACACTATGTGCATGCACACATATATACATAAACAAACAATTCATTGATGAGACGCTAAGGTGTTAAAATGACAATATACAAACATATATAAACACACACACACACACACACATACGCGTTTTGACAATTAATTCTAATTCAAATTCTAAATTTCTCTATATACCTTTATTTCTCACTTTTTTCCCTAAAGTTTTAGTGAAATAATCCCATTTTTATTTCATTTCCACCCTTCCAGCTCCAAATTTACACACACAAACAATCAACTCATCAACGAGACACAGGGCTATAAAAAGGAAAATATACAACTATATGATACTGATATTACTGATATATATATATATATATATATATATATATATATATATATATGTATATCCAGTTGCGAGTGAGAGAGAGAGAGCGAAATCGCAGGTCATGAGGCGAGTGAGAGAGAGAGAGAGCGAAATCGCAGGTCATAAATCATAAATCGCAACTGACCTGATGATATATATATATATCAGCACCCCTAAATCGGGTACACGAAATCGGTAACCCTAAATCGCAATCCCTAAATCGCAAATCGGTAACCCTAAATCGCAATCCCTGAATCGCAATCCCTAAATCGCAACCCTAAATCTATATATATATATATATATATATAGAGAGAGAGAGAGAGAGATGTAATACCTTAAGCGACGAGGAGCAGTAGAAGAGACGAGGAGGGAGAGCGAGCCGGGAAGGAGATGAGCAGTAGCAGCGACGAGGAGGAGGGAGAGCAAGATGGGAAGGAGAGCGATGAGGAAGCCGGGAGGGAGAGCGTGCCGAGAAGGAGAGCGAGCGGGAGAGAGAGAGAGAGAGAGAGGGGGGATTGGAATGTCTTGAAAATTTGGTCCCCACTCCAAATTTTGGGGGGTTATTTTTTTAACAAAGCGTACCCATATTTGGCACAGTTCAAAACCGTGCCAAATTTTGGCACTATTTCAAACCGTGCCAGATTATGATAAAACTGTGCCAGAATCTGGCACGGTTTTAAACAGTGCCAGAATCTCCTTCCCTAAGCGTGCCAGATTGGCATTTTTGGTGTAGTGTACCTAGGAATAGGGTTCAACCAATAAATTCTTTAAAGCCTATGTTTAGAGGCTTTCCTAAGGATATACCCTCTTCAAGCAATCTTTATTGCTCCTACTGCGATACGTACGGTCATTCTTTTGATGACTGTTATGCTAGAAGGCTAGTTAAACATGTCTATAACCCTCCTGTTTATCAAAACTTTAACTATTATAGGAGAAGTCGTAACAATTATGTTCTGCCTAGACAACCAGACAAAAACTCTAACTATAGGAAAAGAAAGACCAAACCTAAAAGAACATTTCCTAGAAGGATTCCTAAACACTTTCCTAAGACAAATGCTCATATGTCTCATAAAATTCAAAATTACTTTGATTAATTTTGTTAAACACATCTTGTGATTAATTTGATTTGATTTTAAGAAAAGAGTTTCTTCAAAAAATAGTTCGGAGTTACTTGAATAGTTTAATCTTGTATTAAACGGCTTTAGTAACAGTATTTCAAGACATCACTTTATAATGGACGCTAGATCGGCAGGTCGCAGTTAGCTTAAGTAATATGACTCTAACCTTCCATCGGTCATCATAACTTTAGACCTTAACTCGCAGAATTGGTCACCATAACTTTAGATCCTCATAATTTACTTCAACCCTCATAATTGGTCGTCATAACTTAAGGTCCTCATAATCGAACCCAACCCGTTGAATTGGCCAACCCCAGCACAACTTGAAAATTGAGCATAAACTGCCAAATCATTCATCCTCATCTCCTTAGGTTCATAAAATTAGACTCCCCAACCCTTTGCACCAATTGTAACACATCTTCGACCCGTTGAATCGGTCATATTCCTCTCCTTAGGTCCTCAAAATCGACTTTAACCCTCTGAATTGATCACCTTCGTCTCCTTAGGTCCTCAGACCTAATCTCGACCCAATGAATCAATCATTATCATTTTCTTATCTCCTCATAACTGACCTAAACCCCTTAAAGAAATCATCTTTATCCCCTTAGGACCTCAAAAATAACATCAACACACTGTATCGGTTAATTTCATCTTCTAGGTCCTCAAAATTGACCTAGAATCCTCTATCCCAACTTCTATGTAATGTCTACCATTTGATAACTTTAATTGTTCCAAGCTCACCCATAGAGGGTCTCTCTATAGTCACCCCATCCTAGAACCCTCCTAAGCACCTCCATAGGTCCCTAGCACTCACTCATTCACTGCAAACCCTAGGTCATACCCTGAATACAATTCTAGAGATCACCAGGCGCTCTCGGGACTCGCTTGTCCAAGACAACTTTCTTGAATGAGCAAAAGCTCAATGAATATTTGAAGGTCTCTGAATCTCTTTTCCAACGGTCTGCCTCATGCATGAATCAGCCTTACGATTCTGACAAACAATCCATTTTACTATCGAAACCTAATCTACAGGCCACTAGGCACTCCTGGGGACCATTTTGACTCAAATCACTTTCTTGAGAGAGTATAAGCTTAATTAATCTTCTAAGGGCTCTGAATCTCCTTTCCAATGGTCTGCCCTGTGCATAAATCGGCCTTACGATTCGAACGAACGGTCCATTTTACCCCAAAAATTGATCAGGAGGCCACTAGGCCCTCCCGGACTCTGTTTAACTATGTTAACTCTTCATCTCGAATAAAGCTGAATGAATCTTCAAAGGGATCTGAATCCCCTTTCCAACCATCTGCCTCGTGTACGAATTAGACTTATGGTACGGACGAATGACGCATTTTACTCTAAAAGGTCACCGGGCATTTCTAGGCCCTATTTGACCAAGGCAACTCTCCAGACTGTATGTACCTAAATGAAATCTTTAAGGTCACTGAATACCCTTTTAAATAATCCATCCCATGTGTGAATCAGCCTTAGGGTTCGAACAAAGGATCCGTTTTCCTCCAAGAATTTCCTGTCCAATGACCAACGGGAGCTTCCTAGCCCTATTTGACTTCGATCAACTATAGAACTCGAAAGTGGCTCATTGGATTCTTAAAGGACTCCAAATACGCTTTTCCAATGGTCCACCCTGTGCATGATTCTGACTTATAATTTTCATTCTACGGTCATTTTTTCAAAAAACCCACCTCAGACTGCCAATTAGCAACCTCAGGACCTTACCTATCGACGGTGTGTCTAGGGTTATATGCTGATAAAAAGGTCTAGGACCATGCCGATCGACACCCCCGTTGCCCTATAAATAGAGGCCACGATCTCACTTTGATTAGCACCCCCAAACACCCCCCTCAACAATTCAGAGAGAATTCCCTCAAATTAAGAGTTGTTCTTTACTTAAAAGTCCATTTACCACACTCCTTCCATCATTTTCATACTTTTGGAGTAAATTATCACCCACCTCCTCAAGCCACCGTCACTTTACCTTAAGATTAGCACATTTACAATTAATATCTACTTCAAGTCTTCACAAGGAAGTTTATTTCTTCTCCTTTGTCTTTAAATTCTCTTATTCTTGCATTAGTTACTTCACTTTCGCTTTAGTACTTTACTTCATTATATCACACATCTTAATTTCAAACATTTTAGTATTATTATTGACATATACTTTTTTTCATACAAAAACCTAAAAAGAAGAAAAAGAAGGTTCACTTGTAAATTTTAAATGGGTATTTCTAATCACATTTTCTCACAATAAAACACTTTTTTCTACACATACACATATAATAAAGATCCTGGATGGATTTGTGGGTTAAACCCTACCTCGTATTATCTTCGAAGTACGTGGAATTTGATGCCCCCGGGCTACGTAGGTGTCTAGGGTAAACCCCTCGACTTGAGTCCTCCCACATATATTTGTTACTTTATTCTCCACATATATTCATGATATATACATTTTTTATGCTTGCTTGTGTCTTGTTTGGACCTTCATAACGACTTTCCAATTGACAAACAATTAAATTAGATTTTTAATTACTATTTTGGGAACACTCCTAAGATGACCCATTAATCCTTTATTCATGACGCGAGACGAGTGATTCCATCCTCCATTTATATTATGCACATAAACACACACACATCACGCAGTTCTATAGGAAAATATTAACACATGCCTATGAGAGATCAAAAGTGCAGGATGGGTGCCTAACACCTTCCCATTCCCTAACTTACTCCCCGGACCCATGAACTACTTAGTTTCGCAAGCATTAATATTTTCCTTCATGTCGTTCTCTCGAGGAGGCAACATTTCTTTTTCCTATTTTGTGCAATATTTGGCAATTCTATCTTTACATATCACCCCACATTTATAATGGCATGGTCGAACGCCCCGATAAAGGACGCAATCTCGCGCGCACGCTGGAAAAGGAAGGAAAAAAATCTCCTCCCTTGGTATGGCCACACATACCATTAATTTGAGTCAAATGGGAACATTATAGTGAAGAGGGGTATACATGGGAGAGAAAGGGCGATGTGCAGGTAAGATATCTAGAGTTATTCTAGTCGGACATAAAATTCGAATTTCGAGGACAAAATTTATTATTTTAGGGGGGAGAATGAAGTACCCATTAATTTAAGTGCTTTAAATTAACAATTATTTAATTAGTATAATTATATGCAGTGACTTTTGGCATCACTAAGTATATTTCATACTGTTATATGTGCATATTAATGTTAAAAAATGTATTTCGGACTTTAAGTCACGATAATGAATAAATAATTTAATTATTATAAATCTTAGACTTGTAATGGTTGGTATATTAGGATGTTAGTTTTGGTACTTTGGACCGACATTTAAGGCATGTAGAATGCTTAGTTAGGACTCAAAATAATGAAATTTAAGACCTAGGTTAGTATATATCTTAGTTTATGTTTTAGACAATTTTCATATAGTTTTGGGCTTGTTTGGTTGAGGCCCGTATGGGGCCTAAATGCAATTTCGAAATTATGGTAGTAAAAATACCATTAGGTTTAACCTAAATCATTCTAACATAATTAGAGAGGAAATCCTAAAGCTAGGGAGATGATACAACTTATAGAATAAGAGAATTGGGGTAATTGGGCTTAGAGTTCATTCCTTTCAATCAACGCAAGTTTACCTACTGTAGGATTTTAATTGTTTTTGTGTTATAATGTAATTATAACTTGGAATCAAAATATAATCTGATTAAAAAATGGTTTGGAGATTAATTAACTCATTTAGTAATTTAATAATACGATAAGTTAGATTTTTATTCATGTTCTTGACATTAATTTAATTTAGTTAAATTATTTATCAATTCGAGATAGAGATGATATGTATCTATAAATATTATGTTAGACACTGATAAATATTCAAAAAGCCCTTAGTAATTCACGAATTGATATGAATATGAGTTGAATTTGGAAAAAAATGATAAACTAGGGTTCTTGAGATGGTTTTGGGATTTAAGACATTAAAGCATATTAGGATTGACTAAAATCATTGGATATTTTTTAATATTGACGTTAGACCACTTATACATAAAGGATATTGGATTTAGGGATGGTTAAAAGCTTCGGATTGGGATTGGGATGTCAAAATGGTGGATTTTTGTTTTGGAAAGATGATGATTCTCGGTTAACCTCGTTCGAATGATATTTTAATCTCACTCAAAATGGTTATGATTTTTTGTTCGAACGACAATTGGAAGTCGTTTGAACGACCAGTGTAATCTTGATTGAATGAGAAGTGTATTTTCATCTGAACAACCTTTATTTTGAAATCTTATTACATAATTTAAAAACTATTAATTAAGTTGATTTAATATAGTTTTAAGCTTGGAAACCTTTATGTGATTAGGAATACTTGTCTTCAGTATTATGTGCAACATACCAGTTGTTAGTTCTCTTAGGATATGTACAAGAGGGGATATCCATATGGGGAGTGTATAATAGAGACTTCATTGGTACCTCGATACATAGAGAGGTTATTTACCTTAATCATTATTACCCTATACATTACGTGCTAAAAATACTCATTTTATCTAGATGAGGTTCGCGGGGTGATCCTTTTATATAACTTTGGGTATAGGACCATATGAATGGTATGAAGGATTAGTGATCATACTTAGAAGATGCTTTGATGGTTAAAGGTGAGGGACAACCTATAATTATTCCTAGTACACGTGAGTGATCCCTGAAGGTGGTAGAAATATGCCTTCATTATATGAGGGCTTGCGAATAGCCCATTTATGATGTATGTGGCATGGACGGTACTTATGTGGATGTAGACTTATATTGTTTGTATTTCTTGATACGTTCATATACTTGAGATGTATAGAATCTTTAATGATGGAACCTTTACACATATTCAGTTGAGATGAATAATATGCAATAATGGGGTTCAAATTGGTTTATGAGTAGACACTTGAGATATTTAGGGTTGTTTGGGTTGGGATAACTTAAAGGAAACTATAATACAAGATAAAGGTGTGTAGTTATATTGTAGCCCACACTCAGTTATAATCTTGGTCTTTGTATACTTGTTGTTAATGTTGTTACTGAATTATTTTTTCAAGACATAGGCCACCGGTGCTACCTCACCACTGATCCAATCTTATCCTCCTTTCAGTTGTTGCTCACATAGGATGTAGGCGTCGCGCCTATGTGCTCATTCTTTTAGTCCTATCAATTTATCAATCATGTTAGATTTATATTTATTGGTATTGAGTCGGTATTACTATTACATTTCGTATGGAATTTTATTATGAGACAATGTAGCTATGCAACGATTCTATTAATGTTGGTTAGTTTGGTATTAGAGATTTTATGGTTCACCTCTATCATGTTGAGTAATTTATTTTATTCATTTAGTTTTATTTTTAGTCATGTTTAGAATGATACCTAATTGTTTATACTCTTATTTTATTTATTTTAGACTTGATCATTCTAGTTTAGATTTTATGGGGAGTCACATACTGATTCGACATTAAATTAGGATTTTCCTCTTATATGCCATGGGTCAGACATTGTATGTGTTTCATAATGATGTGATGTATATGTGTATATTCATCTCCTATAGGTACTCTAGCTATGTGGGTCAATATGATTGGTTTATCTATACTTAGGGGATGTTGTATGCATGTTTGATTATTATATGTCGGGGCATGTCTAGGAATTCGATTGGCTATCATATACTTTTGGAGGTAAGTTTTTTATTTAGTTATCTCATTTTGGGTTATTATTTGGACCTTTTACTATGCTTACGACTTTTATTTTGGAAGAAATCGACATTTGAGTTTTTTGGTCTCCATTGAGGGATGATCGATGAGGCTTGGACCCGCATTCATAGATGGAGGTAGGCCAATCATGTCGCCTGACATCCATAATTATTCTCGAGGGGGCTTGCAGGCTCTTCTACGCTAGTATATCAACGAGATGCCATGCATATACGAGAAATTAGAAAAGACAATAACTTGGAATGATTTATCTGGATGTTGATATGTGTGTTAAACACACACTCCTAAAACAAAAATATTGCCCGCACTTTATCTATTGATGCCTCGAGCCTTGGATATTTTTTGTAACAACTCGGTTTTTTAAATGGGTATTGAATTGTGATATATGTGTCGATTGCACTCATATTGAATTGTGATTCATTTGAAATCTAAAAATTATTGGAATCTAATTTTGATTCATTGTGGTATATTATATTGCGATTTGAGCATTGTGTCATGAGATTTTAATATGGTACGGAGAACGGGCACCTGTCAATAGTCCAAAATCCGGATATGCTTAAAAATATATAGGCACGGTGAGGTGAGGCCTTGTGACTCATTGAAGTGTTGTTGAGAAATTAATATTAATATAATGCTTTAGTATTGCATTTGATTTGTATATGCAATTCGTATTGTTGTGATTTATTCATCGTGCTAATTATTTTTAAGCATCTATTCATGTCACATAGTGTAATTCCCCGTATTTTCTTTTAGTTGGCAGGTTATCATGGATTGGGATGCTAGGACTTATTTGGAGGTTTATTTTAGAGAATGGATTGGAAGATTTTTTTTTATGTATAAATTAGTGGTGTAATTAGTTGGAGAATTGTGTATTTTGAGAGATACTTTATTATAAATCATTATGGTGGAAATAGAAGAATTATGGAATTGTTGTATTAAAATTGTGGACATTAAGATGCTATATACTCATTATTGATGTATTTAGTTTATTTTTATCGTAGTAGCACATCGCGTGTCTTTTTTTGGGCGCGCGGGATGTTACATTTGTCTCCAGGATTCAATAGCGCAGTTCTTTTTTAGTTTCCCATTTCCTTTAAGTATATTTCTCAATCTGATATGGACCTAGTTTTCTTGGTTCATATCACATTTTTTCATGTGCATCCAGTTCGTCGGCACTTGGTTAGAGGTTGGTCTATTCCTCATATGGAGTCTCATTTACATCTGAGGGGATATGTAGTTTCTCTTTGTCATGGAGATAGAGGTAATTATTAGTATGCCCATCAAGTGCTACATGTCTACTATTGTTACTATGACCTTTAGTTTCTATTCTTCTACTTCACTTGCCTCTCGAGATCCTGTCATGTCTCTTCTTTACATGAGGGATAATGGCTATGAGTTTGAGGTATATGACCCACTTTCTTAGAAAGTCTTCATGATCCCTCAACCGAGCAAGGTATGTTGGATTGTTTATAGATTCTCATTACTTTTTTACATAATTTATCTTCTTGGACCGATTTGATCTCCCTAACTCTTTTTAGGTTGTTATTGTTGGGAGTTGTTATAATGAAAAAAAATGTTTCCCAAAAATTTTTAATCGATTAAGCAATAAAAATAAAAATAAAAACTAAATTTAAAGAATAAACATCGGGTTTCAAATCACGATATCTTCATGGATCTTGTAGGTTATATGAATGAGAAATATTATTCGTAGAAGATAGAGACGCTACTTTTATTTTCCTTACAAAAGCTTGCAAGAACTCCTCAAATGCCTTCAATCTTATGGTATATGACCCTCCCCCCCCCCCCCTACCCCCCACAAAGTAACCCTAGTGTGTGGTCACTTCCATAGATGAAAACTTGATGATTTGTGAGAGAAGTTCACAAACACATGAATAGTGTCCCCCCTCTCTCTCTAACCTTAGGATGTATTATGCAACTTAGAATACTATCTTAGACCTCTCTCTCTCTCTCTCTCTCTCTCTCTCTCTCTCTCTCTCTCTATATATATATATATATATATATATATATATATATATATATATATATATATATATATATATATATATATATATATATATCTGTGTGTGTGTGTGTATGTGCGTGCAGAAAATCTCATGTAAGGACTCATTATGGTGCAGACCCCGATACATATTAAAATAGTAAAAAATGAATTTGTTGATGAAACTTCGTGGACATGATGTCCACGGTTATAATATTTTCTCCAATTATTTTCATCAAAAAATTCAATGAAAACACCGTTGAGATGAGTGATAAGTAAAAAAATGGTATAAATATTCATTTTCAATCGTTGAAATGTCGGGTCGACACCAACCACTTTCTTGATTGAATTTTTTTATGAAACTCTATGGATATGATCCTCTCACTATTGAGATCATATCCATGAAGTTTAATTAAAAAAAATCAATCAAAAAGTGGGTGAGATGATCATTAACATTTCAACGGTTGAAAATGCATACTTATCCCTTTTTTTACATACCACCTCATCTCAACGGTTTTTTATTGATTTTTTTGATGAAAAAATTGGAGATGATCTTCTCACCGTGGAGAGCATATCCATGAAGTTTCATCACAAAATTCATTTTTTTACTATTTTAAAAAAATGGCATGTACCGAAGTCTGCACCATCAGGAGTCATTACAAGAGGGGGCCTCTCTCTCTCTCTCTCTCTCTCTCTCTCTCTCTCTCTCTCTATATATATATATATATATATATATATATATATATATATATATATATATATATATATATATATAAGTAAACAAAGTGGGCTTAGGTTAATTAGGGTTACTAAAGATCTTAGGGATACTACTTGGGTAATAGATTATAGTAGAGACCTAAGAATAATAATTGAATTGGCTTCCAAATAGAAATATGAAAATCCCATATTACTTCTTGTAATATATTTTCATTTTCATTTAATTATAATTAATACCAAAAAATAATTATAATTCCACTCTAATATAATTATCTTTGAATTACTGAACTAATGAGGTCTTGTTTGCAAAATTAGGTAGTGGATAATGCAATTCCCTGCATAAAGCACACAATACCTGCTTGATGAAATTCCATTTGTCTCTAATTGATTTTCACCGACATCTTACGTGTTCTTTGATCTCAAACATAACTTATTTTATACCCTATCATATTATAAATAATCCAATGATCATGTTTACCAGGAGAATAAAAAAATAGAAGGTTATCAAGGGGTATCATAAATCAGGATATCTCCCAAATGTGGATTCCAATGGAAAATGATCTCAAACTTGTACATAATGTGATTGCCAAACCCACAAAGAATTAGACTCAATAAATTGGATTGCACTCATAAAAATCAAAAAAATGATTATATCCATAGTTCAATCCTCATAGTCCTTGTAATTAAGAACATATGCACCCTTTTGCAAATGATGTGATATTTTGCAAGTCTAATTTTGTCAGCGCCTAGACTTTAATCTCATCATTATCACATTTAAAAAATTCCTAATGTATCAATACGATCCTATTTGAACTACTGAACAATTTTGCAAACCATTAAACAGGTTCCTAAGTGGAAGGGTGATAAGGGTAGAGAGATAGGAGAAGGTTATAAACTATTTTACTTGGGAGGGATAGATAATCATAGAACTGGGGTGGGTATTGTTGTTGATCATTATATGAAAGATAAAGTAGAGTATGTTAAACGATGAGGACATAGATTAATGAGTATTAAGATCGTCTTAGATAAAATGATATTGATTATTATAAGTGCTTATGCGCCCCAAGGAGCGTTAGATTAAAATGTAAAGAAATCATTTTGGGAATTATTGGATGACGTATTACAACAAAATCCTATGCATGAAACCATATTTTTTGGAGGTGACTTAAATGGTCATGTAGGAGTAAAACGATATGGTTATCCAAGGAAACACGGAGGTTGTGGTTTTAGTAAGAGAAATGAAGGAGGGGAAACTATCTTAGAATTTTCTAAGGCATATGATCTAGCGTTAATAACCACATTTTTTAAAAGAGGGTAAGAACATTTAAGAACTTTTAAATGCGGAGAAAATAAAACTCAAATAGACTATTGCTTACTTAGAAGAAGAGACTTGCACACATTCAAAGACTGTAATGTTATACCCGGTAAAAGCTAAACAAACCAACATCATCTATTAGTAATAGATATTGCAATTAAAGGATTTAAGTATCGAAAAAAGAAAATAGGTTATCTAAATATAAAATGGAAGGATTTAAAAGGATGCAAAGAGATTGAATTTAGACAAAAGTGCCTGTTAAACATGAAGTGGAATTGGAACGACAATGTTAACAACATTTGGTCAAAAACAAAGAATGATATCGAGTAAATAGATAAGAAAGTTTTAAATGAGACTAAACGAAAAAGATTAATAAAAAAGAGACATGGTGGTGAAATTAGGAAGTGCAAAAGATAATATAAAAAAAACGAGTAAGTTTTAAAGAATGGAAAATAGTACAAATTAAGAAGACTTAGAAAAGTATAAGAAGTTAAAGAGTGAAGTAAAAAATATTATTATAAATGCACAAAAAAACGTACTAGACAGTCTTTATAATAAGTTAGGTGCCAAGGAAGGTGAAAAATATATAAATTGGCAAAGAATAGAGATAAATTGACAAGGGTGTAACACCCCGCTAAATTAAATATCGGGTGATCAGTCCTATATCCAATTAAAACATAATTTAATGTTGGTTCATTCTTAGCATCACTGTCGAAAAACATCAATCACCTAACATCTAATTAAGCAGGTGTTAAACTAATTCAAATTTTAATTTAATAAAAAATTTCATTTTAATGATTACAAACCATTTTTTTATAATAATCCAATCCAAAAAAATAAATGAATCACAAAAGAAATTAAATGTAAATGGAATAATATGTTTCCTGTAAATACCTCCTTACATAAAACCCAATAATAATAAATGTGTCACAACGACATGTGTATAAAATCCAGACTCCAATAGAAGACAAAATACTATAATCCTCTTGGGCGACATGGCCTAAATGAAAATCAACTACATATTTGGAATCAACAAATATGAAGGCGTCTAAAACAAAGTTCCAATCTCCATAGTGTCCATAACTCATCAGCATCATAGTCCTCTAAGGCTGGCGTCCCTGTGGCTGGACACCTGATATAGGAGATACAAGAAAGAGAAGAGAATATGCAAGGAAACGGGTCGGTGCCCGGTGTAAAATAGTTTTTAAAACAGCAAGTGAATAATTCCAATATTTATCACTTATAATATACATGTTAGATTATCGTACTCTCTCTTGAGATTCTCACCTCTCACCTAGAGTGGACACCTAATGTATCTTTAAGCCATTCTAGTTATAGTTCTCACGCTAACTAAATTAACCCAATGTACCCATTCTTTATAGCCTAATTCATTCCCATGTATTAATCTCTTAATACATATAATGATGTAATAACATATATATCCATTTAGATTCAATATGGATCAGTCCCTTATTAATTCAATTCAATTAAGTGTTTTCATACTTAGTTAATTATAGATATCATTATCTTTCATTTCTACTCTAGCCACACAGTAGATATCATCATATGTATATATATATATATATATATATATATATATATATATTGCACCCCGAGACGCAGTTGCGGTGCTGCATTACTCTGTTATCATGTCCCAATATATCACGTCACTATATAGAGGACTATAGGTTCGGTACAGATTCCTCGAAGCACAAACATCAAACACAAACAATGGATGTGATTATAGTCCTAAGACTTTGGGCTACGCACATACCTACGCACCCAAATGACCGTTCTATACCATTATTCTCACTAATGGTAATCGACCTAAGTTCTATGTCCTCGAGCGAAAAGTCAAAGATCCCATATATTCATCAGGATAAGACTGCCCTCACACGTATCCCTCATGTTGATATCAAGTAAGCTAGGTGTGTCATACACATAAATAATCAAACAATAGGTATTACCATCTACCTATATAAAATAAGGTACTTATTCGACCTATGTATAACTTTAGGAATTTATCCTATCCCCAAGTACCCGTTGTATTAATCAATATCACTCGTACTTGTTAATTATAATCTATTTCTTTATATTATTATTATTATTATTATTATTATTATTATTATTATTATGTAGTTATTACTCACATAATGTCCTTCTCACTTTAATAACGATTTTTCCAACATTAACTCAACTATTTTTCTCCTCATTAATGTATTAAAATTATCCAACTTTAATTCATTGAATATTATAAGGGGATTAAATAATATTATCCTCGATTATAATTATCCAACTTTAATTCATTAAATATTATAATTAATTCCAGCAATCATCCAAGTCTCCCACCATTGGTTAAAATACCAAATCATTCAAATATTATTTCTACCGAAATTCATATAATTAAATCCCTTTTAATTCTTTCCCAAATTTAATCCCACACAAATTACATTTCCCGGGTAACAAGTATACTTACTATCCTTCCTTAAGTTTCATTATATTCAAATAATCATCACTAAAGTTTTCCCACAATTTGGGACTTAATCAAACTTTTGAAAAGAAAACATTTCACATTTCCAAAGGGGGTCTATCGATCGATGGTCTTGGTTCGATCGATCAACCTTCTTGAGCTGATCAATCAGATATCAGCCCATTTTCTGCATATTATCACCTACGGGTTTGATACTTATTTTACACTAAAGTTAATATAAATCAATCCAAAACTTCTCATAAAACATCTTAATTGATATAGCAAGGTATATGATCGAATTCTACCAATTAAACAACCTAAATTCATCAATTAGTTTGGATTAAATCATCTTATTCCCAAAACTTTCATATTTTGACATTTTTCCCAGAAAATGTTATGAACCCACATTTCTCCCATCAATTGAAATTAAATTTCGCGAATTAAAACCTTTTTACAGAAGAGAGATTTATTCTATCTAATTCTCGTGTCCAAAACTGAATCAAAATTCCGTAATTTATCATCGAAGCATACGCTTTCTGAGTTCCCAACTATTCTATCTAACATGGATATTTTAAGCCTCGAAATAAAGCAAGGATTTCCCTTGCCTTAGTTATGTAGGTCTGAACCTTTGGTGATGATGGTGGTCTTGTTCGTTTTTCGGTGACTTTTCGGTGGTGGTGCTGGTGGAAAAAGGTGCTTAATCCCCTTCGGTTTGCCTCTAAAGTCTCTTCCCTTCTCCAAGTAATCTCTTCTTCTCCCAAAGAACCTTTCACTCTCTCTCACACTAAGACCTCTCAAATATATTGTAATGGAATGGAATGAACCTATGTTACTTTAACCCAACACCTTTATATAATAAGACAAAACCCAAAATTACTATTTATCTCCCATGTCAAATGACAAATTTGCCCCTTCAGGTGTCCTTTCATCTCTTAATTGACCCGTGACCCAAATCCAACAGCCAAATAGACTTTTTTACTATTTTGACCTTTCTGAATGCAATGTCGCTCTCGAAATTACCATAAGGTTGATATAAAATAATTGTTCTTTTTATTCATTTAAATTAGTTCCGACACGTCCCATACTGCGTCCCAACTTAATTTCTATAGTTATCGTATTTGTAACTCACGAAAATATATATAACTTCATATTCATATTTTACTTATATATCTGTAAGTAATATTCAGAATCACATATTACTATAATCTCTAGAAATATTAAATCTGGATTAATCCCAATTAATTATTAATCAATTCCAATTAATCCCCATTAACTTTTATTTATCGCATAATAAAAGTTATTAAAAATTACGGGATATTACAAAAGGATATGGGTCCAGTTACATGTATTAAAGACATAAATCAAAATATATTAATTAACGATAAAGAAATTCCAGATAGATGGGAAGAGTATTTTCAGGGATTATTGAATGAAAAATATTCGAGGAAAGATGTCGAGAACATTGAACAGAATATAGGAATGGTATGTTCGATTACTGAAAAAAGAAGTGGATCTATTAATAAGAAAAATGGGTAAGAATAAAGTGGTTGTCCCGGATAAAATACCCATAGAGGTTTGGAGAACCCTTGGAAGTCTAGGGGTAGAATGGATAACACGCTTATTTAATAAACATTTAAGAGAAGAAAACGTGCCAGATGAGTGGAGGAAAAGCACCATAATACCGTTGCATAAAAATAAAGGGGATATACAAAATTGTGGTAATTATAAAGGAATCAAGCTGATGAGTCACACTACGAATTTATGGGAAAAGGTTATAGAACAAAGATTATGAAATGAGTCAAGTATTTTGGACAATCAATTTGGATTTATTCCAGGGAGATCAACCATAGAAACTATTTACTTATTAAGACAGTTAATGGATAAATGTAGAAGTAAGAATAAAAATGTATATATGGTCTTTATAGATCTAGAAAAGGCTTATGATAGAGTACCTATGGATATAGTTTGGTGGGATTTAAAGAGGAAAAGAATCCCTTCGAGTTATATTAAAGCTATTAAAGATATGTATGATAACACAAAAACTAGGGTAAGGACTATATGTGGAGAAACTAATGACTTTACGATTAAAGTGGGTTTACATCAAGGATCGGCCATAAGTCCTTATTTATTTGCCATAGTCTTTGATGAGATTACTAAGGACAAACAAGAAGATATCCCATGGTGTATGTTGTTTGCGGATGATATAGTTTCAGTAGACACTTTAAAGTAAAGCTTAGTGATGAGAGTAGATACTTGGAGAAAAGCCTTAGAATCTAAGGGTCTAAGAATCAGTAAAAATAAAATGGAATTTATGGAATGTAAATTTAATAATGAGGCGTCGAGTAACATGATAATAAAGATTGAAGAAAAATTTGATAAACCAAACTAATAAATTTCATTATCTATGTTTAATGTTACAAAGTAATGGGGATATTGGTGAGGATGTTACGAGTAGAATATCAACTGGTTGGATGAAATGGGGACAAGCGAGTGGGGTGTTATGCGATAAGAGGATAATTAATAAATTAAAAGAAAAATTTTATAGAACAGTTGTTAGGCAAGAATTCCTATATGGAATGGAGTATCTGGCGTTAAATAAAAAATATGAACAAAGTCACCATGTTTGTGAGATGAGTCTGCTCCTGCGGATGATAGGAATTACTAGAGGGGACAAAATTAAAAACCAATACGTGAGAGAAAAGTTAGGAATAGCTCCCATTAGTGATAAATTAAGAGAAAGTAGACTTAGGTGGTACGGTCATGTGCTGTGTAGACCAGTAGATGCCCTTATAACAAAAGAAAGATTGTTGGATATAGAGGGTAAATGAAAAAGTGGTTGCCCTAATCTATCGTGGGAGGAAATTATTAGGAGAGACCTTAAGGAATTAAACTTGAATGATGATAATGCATATAATAGAGTAGAATGGAAAAGGAGAATCAATTTGGCAGATTCCATATGATGGGATTAAGGCAAGAATGATGATGACGATGATTAAACAGGTTCTTGTAGTGAAGATAAATGACTAAGATCATACTCGATGCTTTATCGATAGGATGTCAACACCCAATTTTTGTTGTGAAATTTTAAACTGAACTAGAACTAGAATTTTGATCTATTGGGATCGGGTCAAACCTAACTCACCAGAATTCCTACTATGTTTAATTGATATATATGTTTACAATATATTTAAAATAATATAAGGCATTATCACAAACATGATTCTCATTTCAAAATGAACTTAACATGCCTTTATTAATAAGTAAATGCATACATAGTTTTAAGAATGAAACCCCAACAATCTCCCACTTAGTCTTAAACCCATGTACCTATGTATCTAACATACATTCCCTCTACATGACTACCAAGATCCATAGTTGGTAAGATGTTTGTAAAAGGATTCATAAATTATTCTGAGATGCAATCTTAGTCATGATGACGTCGCCTCTTCACATGATCTCCTATATCAAATGATAATTGCACTCAATGTTCTTGTAGATCTTATGAGTCCTTGGTTATTTTGAGTTAGAAATCATTCCGATATTGTCACACTAAAGTGTAATATCCAAATGCACTAGAGTAACCATACCCAAATCACATAGAAATTTTTGAAGACAAATAGCCTTCATCTTTGCTTTCTCTAAATAGGCAACATATTCGGTTTTTCAGATCGTCAATATATGATTATTTAATACTCCTCCAACTTATGGCTCAACCTCTAAAGGTGAACGCATATACTAAGGTCAATTTTTTGAAATCCTTATCCAATTAAAAGTTTGAGTCTATATACTGTAAAGGTATAATACTATTCATTGAGTAAACAAACACATAATCTCTATTCCTTTTCAAGTATTTGAGAATGTGCTTTACATAAATCTAGGGATCCTCACCTGGGTTAGAATGGAATCTTCTCATCATGTTAATGGAAAATAAAATATTTGGTCTTTAACACAACATAGCATACATGAGTCTGCCCACCACCGAAGCATAAGGTATACTCTTCATCCTCTCTATCTTATAAGGTGTCTTTGTGCACTGATCATTAAATAGAGAGATTCCATTCTTGAAAGAAATAAATCATTTCTTGGAATATTGCATGCTAAATTTTATGAGAACAACGTCGATATAAGTGGACTAAGATAAGCTTAGCATCCTTTTTTTAATCACACAAATTCTTTATCCCAAGGATATTAACACATATCCTAAGTCCTTCATATTGAATAGACTAAATAACCACACTCTTATGTTGGGCAACACACCCACGTCATTCCTGAGTAAGAGAATATCATACATAAAAAGTACCAGGAATACTACCGTATTTTCATCATTCTTCTTATACACACAAGTTTCATCCAGGCATTGATCAAAACTCTGATCAAATTGTATCTTCCAAGACCTTGACGCTTACTTAATTTAATAAATAGATCTCTTAATCTTGCACACATTTCCTTCATGGCTACTTGTTATGAATCCCTTCAGTTGCATCATACAAATGCACTCGTCAAAATTACCGTTCAATAATGAATTATATTCGTGCATTTGCCAAATATCATAATCGAGATGAGTCGTAATCGATAAAATAATTCGGATACACCTTAATGTGGATACCGATGAGAAGGTTTCCTCGTAATCAACCCCCTCTTTATAAGTAAACTTTTTGCAATAATCCTTATATCAAATGTTTCCTACTTCCCATATACCCCTATTTTCTTCTTATAGATCCACTGACATCCGTTGGATTTTATCCCTTCTAAAAACTATAGAAGTTCCCAAACTTGATTCGATTACATTTAATCCATCCTAATATTCATAATCTTAATCCAAAGCTCAAAGACCTTGTCTTTGAGTGCCTCATTGTAGTTACTGTGATATGGTTAGTGTTCCATGGAGTCTCATAGGATTGTTCACCCACATATACAAACCTATTAGGTTGATGCCTAACCATCTTACTATGATATGGCTCTATTTTTGGTACAGTAAGTGACACATGTATCTTAATCATTGATAACACTCACACCGATATTATACAATATATTATTGATATTTAGTTATATTTCATCTTGTATGAGTGGTTCAGAAGATATTAATTGGTCTAGCCCTCATAGTTATTGTAAGATCAAGTTACTCCTAGGTTTGTGTTATATTATATAATATTCCTATAAGTATCGAGCGTTTGTGCTAACAAATAACCTCTATTACTTAGAATTATAAAATTGACCACCCTTCGTTCCTTTAGGATAACTTGTAAAGATTCATACATTTATCTTTTATTTCAACTTCCCTGACTACTTCCCCATCACATGCATTGGGAAACCCCAAATTCAAACATGTCCTAGACTAGGCTTGCAATGAGTATACAATTATGTGGGAGTGTTGAGACTGATTCAAAAGGAACTAAGTTCAGTAAGTATGTAGTCATATCTAATGCAAACCCAAAAATAATCTGGAAAATTCGAATAGCTTATCATGGATCTAAGCATGCCCAAAATAGTCATGTTCCTTCTTTCCACTACCCAAATTTCCTATGGAGTTAATGATGTAGATAATTACGATGTAATCCCTAACTCTGATAAATGATTCCTAAACTCTCCCAATAAATACTCACCCCACGATCAGATCGTAGAGTTTGGATTAGTTTACCATGAATCCACTCCACCTCAGCCTTGAATGCTTTGAACTTATTAAAGGCTTCGAACTTGAGGCTCATAAGGTAAACATATCCATACCTTGAGTAATCATTAATGAAATTTTTGAAATACTCATAACCACCTATTTCCCGAATTATCATATGACTATATAAATAATAATGTACAACCTCTAACGCATCTTTGGCTCTATAGCCTTTGGTCGTGAATGATTTCTTAGTCATTTTACCTTTTAAACAATATTCTTAGACTGAATGTACCTCCACTTCTAGTGATCTCAATTGCCCATTTGAAACCAAGTCTTTAAATTATTTTTAGATCAATATGACCTAAGCGTAAGTTCTAAAGATATGTTTAGATCAACTTAGAAGGTTTCTTTTATTTAGATTATTTCCATTTGAGTTACTCATTTTAGTATTTAGTAGTAGAGTTAAGATAGACTTTATAATACACATATCATTTTCCAATGTACTTGAATAGATAAAAGATTTTCCATTTTTGAAAAAAAAATATTTATTAAAATAAATTGAATATCCATTCAAAACTAACTTAGAAACATAAATTAAATTCCTTATAATAGTCGGTACATAAAAGAAATGTTCCAATATTCTCCTTTTATCTCTAGTGAAGTCTAAAACTAAAATTCCTACTGTTAATATTGATACCTTGTCGTTGTCACCCATGAACATAAACATTTCCCCTTCGTTGAGATTCTTAGTTACCTGGAACCCCTGCAAATAATTAAAACATGATTAATGACTCCCAAATCTAGACACCATGTCCTGGTATATTAAAACACAAAATATGTCTCAACTCTTAAAGAGAAATTATCATTTTTGTTCCTCTATTTAGCCAAGTATACTGGGCACTTCTTCTTCCATTGTCCAAACTTTTAGCAAATGTACCACTTGCTTTACAACTTTTCCCTTTCTCCTTGAGGCATAACTAAAGTTTTAACTATTACAGGTGGTACCCAAGACTTTCCATTCTTCTTCTTATTACCTTTTAGGATAGAAGAAGATAGGTTACCTCTCACCAACCTGCATAACAACCTTATTCTTTATTATATACTTCATTGCCTAGAGTTCTTTTAGTAGCTGTGATAAAGATTTATCAATTTTTTTTATAAATTAATTTAGGAGAACCTACTAAAAAGACTATGGGATTAATTAGAGAACGAAGTCAATTTGGGTTTCCCCATTGATTTCTTATCAAATCACTTCAAATTACCCAAACATGGAAATCATCTTAAGAACATGGTCAATCACGGGAGTACCATTTGGCATCTTTGTGTTTATCTACTTGCTATAGCATTTAGTTTTGACACATAATTCTGATCCACAAACATGTCCCTAAGGTTTATAATCATGTTGTAAACACTTGACAAATTATGATGCTGGTGTTGTAACACATTGATATTAGAGGCCAATATGTATCAATGATCCATCTGATCATCTTTCTTCCACCTCTGTTAATCCCAGATATCCGACTCAAATGCCTCTTCACCGGGCTTAACAAGACATAGCTCAATTAAAATAAATTTATAATCCTCATTAATGAGGAAAATGTCTATATTTCTTTTACAATCCTTAAAAATTTATTCCAATGATTTTTTTCCTTAAATATAGAAGCAAGTGGGTTAACTATTAACCCCATTTTGCAATCCGAGAAATATCATTTGAAAAAAATTAATTTCAAATTAAATATGAAAGAATTAACTTTTGATTAAATTAAATTTGGCTTCCCTCTACCATCAATGAAAACTAATCCCCTCAAGCATACTAATTCCTTTTTGAATTGAGACTCCTTATTGGGAGTTTAAATCACGCCACCCTAAACTAAAAAAAATCATCTTTTAATTATATTATCCGGATAGTCTGGGTAACTTATGTCTGATATAATTGGATAGCTAGCATATTTTGGCCCCATAATTAATGATAGTGACTCTGTTGGGTAGAATGTCATTAATTATGTTTAAGTGTATACCATCTATTTATTACTTGAAATTAAATCTTCTCTTGTATAACTTTCTTGTTGGCTGGACCAAACTCACTCATAGTCAAATTCAAGGAACTATTACTTAGGAGTCTTAAGAATATTGAATGTCCTAATTAATTTCCTTGATTGGAGAGGAAATACAAAGCTAATGCAAGTAATTAATCACATCACATTCTTAAACACACTGATGGAGACTGTGGGGTTTATGTTGAAACCCCTCTCCCACTTAATATTTTAGACTTAATGATGATTTAAAAAATCTATTTATTTGATTCTAAACACTAGAATTAAATCAACCATAATTTTCCAATTACTCTAAAATTAAATTATTTGGTCTCTCCATTTTAATTTCCCTAAAATAATTTTTTTAATTAAATAAAAAGGGAGATGATAATTTAATTTATACCTTTAATTAATCACTTGATTAAATTCAATTTTAGAAAATAATAAATAAATTTTGATTTTCTAGAAAAAACTCAATCTAGGTCGGTCTCATAAATAAATTTATGTTATCGATAAAAAGTGGTTCCTGGTTAAATTAATAATCATCTCACAAAATTATGCAACATTAAATATGGGATAACAAATATATAATTAAACACAAGCACTAACAATATATATAAAATAGGACACAAGTTACCATCCATCATGGCCAAGAATTCTTCCTTGAGAAGAGTTATTTTGGGTTAAAACTCCTTTGAAGAATATTCCATCACGAAGTCGTTGTTTGAAGAAAAAGAGTCCAAACCCAAATCTAATCACATATGCACAACTTATGTTAGAACAGGTCACAGTAGTGGTTCAAGCTATGGAACCTGTGGTCATGCAAGGTTTTACCACGGTTGTGACCAATGAACGTCGATCACAGCTGCTTTCGATTTCCTTCCTCCTTGGTTCGAGGGTGGTTCTTGATTTTTTTCAATACAATGTCGTTTTAACCTTACATAACCCTTTTAAAACTCAATTAAAGGACCTCCAATATTGATCAAAACACCACTAGAATCCATGGATCTTCCACCATGTTCAAACTAATATTATGGAAAGTAAAAAACTATTACATTTACTCATAAAATCCTCCAACTTAATCTATTAATGAAATAATTAAAATAACCTAATTATAATAACCAAATTGAATCTAGGAAAAGTAACCACAGATAAAACACCTCAAGATCCCTTAATATAAAAAGAAAAAATGTGACCATAGTAGAGGGAGTAAGAATATCCTATAAAACCATGTGAGTACAAAACATATACATCCATCCATGTACATATTTTCTAACATGCAACCTAGGGTTTCAATGGTTGATAATACTGACATTTTTAAAACATGATCAATCTCTAAGCGGGCCTCTGATACCAATTATTTGGGATTGATATAATGAAAAACTTTGATTCCCTAAAATCATTAATCGATCATGTAACAGAAAGAAAAAGAAAAATTAGGCTTCACAGACCTTATAGGTTATCCAAATGAGTATGAATATGATTTGTAGAAGATGAAGATGCATTTTGTACTTTTCAATCTAAAATCTTGCTAAAACACATTAAATTCCTTAAATCCTCTAGTGTATGATCGCCCCAAAAGTAAGCCTAGTGTAAGGGCACTTCCAGAGATCAAAACTCAATGATTTGTGAGAGAACTCACTTTCTCTCTCACCCCTTCATAAAAAATAAATAGTGAACTCTCTCTCTCTCTCTCTCTCTCTCTCTCTCTCTCTCTCTCTCTCTCTCTCTCTCTCTCCGATTAGGATGTCTTATGAAGCTTGAAACCCTAGCTTGGACCCATATATATAGGTACACAAAGTGCGCTTGGACCAATTAGGGTTTTTAGAGAGTTGGGACTACTTATTGGGTAATGGACTATGGACTAATAATTAAATTTATTTTCAAAAAGAAATATAAAAATCCCTTATTACTACCTGTCATATATTTTTGTTCTATTTCAATTATAATCAATTCAACTAAATAATTATAATTGCACTCAAATCTAATTATGTGAATATTACTTGAATAATGGGATCTTGTTTATAAAGTTAGATAATACATAATGTGATTCCCCATAGAAAGCATACAATACCCGCTTAGTGAAATTTAGTTCTCGCTAATTTATTTTCACCAACTTCTTATGTATTCCTTGATCTCAAACTTAGCCTATTTGATACTATATCGAATTATAAACAAATCCTTGATCGGGTTTACTAGTAAGATGAAAAGTTATTAGTTTATCAAGGGAGCATCATAATCCAAAATATCGATTCCTTTGTAATATGATCTTAGACATGTACACACATGGATTACTCAACTTGCAGAGATTTAGATCCAATAAATTGGATCTTACCAATAACAATAAAAGTAATAACTATTTGCACATTCCAATCCTCACAGTCCTCGGGATTAAGAATCCATGAACCCTTTGCAAATGATGTGAGATTGTGAAAGTCTACTCTACTCGGACCTAGACTTGAACTTCATCATTTATCCATTTAATACATTCCTAGTGTGTCGATACGATCCTCTTTGAACTATCAGACAAGTTTTCGAACCATTATATAGGTTCTTGTAGCCAAGATAAACTATTAAGATCATAACCCCATCTTTACTAATAAGATACCAACCCCCTTCTACGTTATGAACTGTCCAATTCAACTAAAGCTGGAATTTTGAAATTTCTTCATCAAGCCAAACACAACACACTAGAATTCCTACAAAGTTCAATTAATCGACATTAATATAATATATTTAAACAAAAGGCATTCTCATAAACATGGTTCTTGTTTTAAAATAAACTTTACTCACATTCATTAATAAATAAATAGCATACATGTTTTAAGAATAAAATTCTAGCAGTATTTGTACCTCTCTCATTCCTAGAGTAGATGTATCGCACACTTGACTCATCTGCGGCATTTTTTCGGGTGATGTGATATTTGGGAATGGTTTATCATTTCATCGAGGAGTTCCTTGAATTCTTTTCATGGGTATTTCTCATCCTTTTACTGGTAGTATTCCTTTGGCGGATGTTCTAGAGTATTCTTTTCCACCAGGTTAATTGGAGAGGGCCCCTTTTGTCCCTATTCTCTTTCAGGAGGGCCTATTATAGAAGATGATGTGGTTTGAGTGCATGTGGATCTATATTTGGATGTCAATAGTGATGAGAGTGATTATGATTCTTCTTATATTCGTGGGGATCATCACGAGGGTTCATTTCGCTTGAAGAGGGGGGAGAATTTACTAATATGCATATTATTTCTTTCTTTTTTATTTTGAGCATTAAAGGAATTTTTTTATTTCTTTGGAAATACCTTATGGAACTTTTATATATATGAAAACATATAATTTTTGTGATATAATACTTTATTTTGTTATTCAACACTTAATTTGTTAAATGCATCTTATTTACTTAAGACAAATATGAACAATAACATAAATAAGAAAAAAAGGAGGAAAATTATTTTTCAAAGACCACAAACATTCTAAATAGTTTCCAAAGTATTATCATTGGTTCTACAAGACCACATTTACATCTTCAATGTTGTAGGTGAGTAGACTAAGGGATTTTGATTTTATCAATCATAATCGATTGTTCATGAGCTACTATAGGGAGGAAGATTCGGTCTTTGTTATCCCTCTTGTCATTACTATACATACAAAGTGTTTTTGAGTTAGAAGTTCACATCCTCGGCCCTATTTCCTTCTTGTCTTGGCAACTAGATTTGATTCTCTTTCCTTTTTCATAATGGCACTTCTAATACATGATCTCAATATTTCTTGCAATAACTCGAAACCTTTATGCATTATTTTTATGCCTACTTTCTTCAAGGTCTGTAGAGGTATAATTAGATGTATATTCTTTCCTAGAGGTCTAAAATTGTTTAATGTAACGTTTTATGTACAATTTCTAATTTCTAATATCTAGAGGACCGCCTTTTTCCAGTTAATTTCGGAAGAGATTTTTCTAACTTCTGGAGATTATTGCGATTTAACAATTCTCTCTAGATCGGGCAATATCATAACCATATGTTCCTTAAGGGGGAATTCATTATCAGGACTTTGGTTACTAATCTTTTGAATGATTACATTATGTGTCTATGGGAGGTGGTCAGATATGTGGTTGCGGTTTTGAAATCTAGATGCATCCTCCAAATTCGGGATTAGGAGACCAACTCCATTAAGGGGATAAGGAATAGTAGGTAAAGGCTCAGAGGATATGAATATATATTAGAGGATGTGGATTCCTCTAGGAGTATGAATAATAATGTACCTTGAGTATTCTTGATGTGGTGTTTATGTGTTTTTTATTATCTTTGGTTTTCTAATGAAAGCTCTTTTATTTTTATGAAAAAAAGAGTCCTCTTATGGGACTCAAACCTAGATTTTTCATCCCTCAACGTTATGAATTCTTTCTTAACGAATTAAAAATGAGACGAAATAAATTATGTAAAGGTTATCCTTTGTCATGGTTATTGCATTGACCAACCCTAAAAAGGGTTGCCTATGTACCTCCATCAGGTGGCAAAGATGCCAAAAGTGAAACTGTATCTTGAATATTTATGAATTTTTTATTTCAAAGATCGGGTAACACAGAGTTCTTTTATAAGTATATATATCTTTTTTATTTTTTATTTTTTATTTTTTATTTTTTATTTTTTATTTTTTATTTTTTATTTTTTATTTTTTATTTTTTATTTTTTATTTTTTTTCTCTTTAGACCAAACATTTGACTAGGTTATCCATATATGGGTTTTAAACCTCGGACGTTTTTAGTTTTATTTTCTAAACATAAAACTTCTTGAGTACATCTAAATTGAGACTCCTAGTTAACTCCTCCCTATCAAAGTTGTCTAAGAGGGTTTCACCTCCTAAAATTATATTTTATGTTAGGTATTCCCTCGTCCAATTGGAGCGGTACTTTCCTTGCAGGTTCCATAAGGATTCTATAAATTCCTTGGGCACACTTTATCTCCTTCATGAGTTTAACCTTTGTTGAATGTGTGGATTATTTGAGGATGGTAACCCTATGAATGGTAATGACATTGTAACCGTCATTAGTCTAGAAAATAAAATTCTTCATATCGAATTTTAATCCAGTGATGTTCGGTGATTTTGTTTTTTAACATCACTATTAGAGAGGGAATTTCCAATTCCATAGGAAGTATGGATTCCATCCCATATACAAGAGACTATAGTGTAGCTCAGTGGGTAATCTAATCGATGTTTGATATCCTCATAAGGCATACGAGATTTTATTCATGTAATTGTGGCACCTTTCAATAATATTTCTCAATATCAACTTCACATTCTTTTTTATGACTTCCACGGGCCTATTGGTCTTTAGGTGATAAGGAGAACATTTTTATCTCTAAATTCCATACTCTTCGACAAGTTCACTGACCAAAACTTCGAAGTGCATTCCATTTGTTGATACCAAATTTAGTCAGCTGACGTGGACCAATCATATGAAGACACGTGTCAATCTACGTAGCAAATACAAATACTTCCAACGAACAGCATACTTTCACCGAGCTACTCAGGCCTTCCGGGCTACTTAAGCGTACCAAGTAACTTAGGCGGTCCGAGCTACTTAGCGTGCAGAGCATCCAATCAAGAAAACCAAAAGGCGACTACGCATTAAATGCGCATTATTATCGTACAGATGTATATGTCTACTAGATAACAGTGCATTACCTTTTCATATGTACAGCCTCAAGGCTATAAATACATTGTAACCTCCTCATAAGAAGGGGACTTTGGATCTCTTGGAAAATCTATTATCGAGATTCAAGGCAAACAGCCAGCAATACAACAATAGTGTATGTAGGCCATTTTTATAGCCGAACCACTTTAAAAATCCATTGTCTTACTTATTTGTTCATTTTTATCTGTGATTGATTAATTAGATAGAATCTAGTTTTTTACATCAACAGATTGGCGTCGTCTGTGGAGCGACTATACTTAGCATTTTTCACCAAAAAAACTCATCATCTATGGCTGAGATTCCGAAATCCAGTAATCGAAACACTGGGGTCCCTCCAAACCCCTCCATTCCACCAAATATTCAAGATTCGGCTGGCATAATGGCTAATTTATCCCAAGGGCAAACGGACATGCAAGAAACCATGCGTCAACTTATACAAATTGTTTGAGATGGAGTGTCGGCTTAATCAGGACAACGAAGTGCTAAGAGAAATACCCATCTGCCATCTGCAAGAACTAGACGAACGTTATTCCTAAAGGTCTCTCAATCTAGACATACTGACTCATATTATACTGAGAGATCTAATGATCCTTCGTATCAACCTGGTCGGACTTCATCGGTACGAGCTACAGATTCTCAACAGAATGTCACTCTAACTCCAGAAAGGACCAGTGCTCTGGAAAGGTTGAGTACAGTCTCTCTTTTTAATCGATTGGTCCCCAAGAGGAGTAGAAACCCTCCTAGGATCGCGTCGAGCAATTCTCAACATACATCCAATCTAAGGGAAGGCTCTGCCCAATCACGCCCAACAACTCGTAATGAAAGGTCCCAAGAGGAAAACTCAACGCGATCAGTCGCTCGAACAAATAGGCCTAAGGTGGGAAACGATGCATGGAAAGGCTTTATTCAAAGGTTGGAAGACAGGCTAGGGGAAATGGCTAAGGCCAAGCATCCTCTACAAAGAACTTTTGTCCAAGGGACACCATTCGTGCAGGCAATTGTGGATTTTCCCACACCATCAAAATTCAATGCTCCTATTAGGGGTGTTCGCGGTTCGGTCTGGTCCGGTTTTGGGGTATTTTTGGGACCGGACCACATTAATCGGTCCTAAAAAATTACGGACTAAAACCGGACCGAAATTATCGATCTCGATCCTATTCGGTTTTCAAACGGTCCGTGTTCGGTCTCGGTCCTATTCGGTCCATACCAATAAAAAACAACACATTTTTTATTATTAAAAACAACACTTTTTTTTGTAAAACTACATTTTTTATTAAAAAACAACACATGTAAAACTGCATTAAAAACAGCATATGTTTTTTTTATTAAAAACTGCATTAAAACAGCTATTTTATTTGTAACAAACAGCTATTTTTCTTTTAAAAAAAACAGCACTTTTCTTTTCAAAAACAGCACTATTTTAAAAAAAACAGCACACTATTTTTAAAAAAAAAACACTATTTTTTAAAAACAACACTATTTAAAACACCACACTATTGTTATATCCACGAAAAATAACAAATAACTAATACCCACATACAAAAATATGTCCACCACATAATTAATGCAACCCATAACAAAGTATCATGTTTAACTAAAGTATTACAAATTCAACAAATTCTTCAAACATCCAACGCATCCATGCCGCCACGCCACGCATTAAACTACTCCACTTGTAGTTCCCAACAACTCTACAAATTATTAAAAACAAGTTTATCAGTAATAGAATTTAAACAATCAAATAAGATGGAATATCACAAAATAACAAATTGTTACCCGAATCAAGTTTCTCTAGTTGTTGAATGTCATCCAACGAATCTCAAATATTTATTGGCTTTGTTGAGGAGCATAGCCAATTTTGACCACAAACAAGTGCTTCCACCGTATTTGTTGATAATGAGCTACGAAAAGGGTCAAGAATACGACCTCCCGTGCTAAATGCGGATTCGAAAGCTACAGTAGACACGGGAATAGCTAATATATCACGAGCAATAAGATAGAGGATTGGCTATCTATTTTGATTATTTTTCCACCAACTAAGAATATCAAAATCTATACTATCCATCTCACATGTTTCCAACAAATATTTTTCAACTTCCGACTTAGCGCCAAAGTTATATTCCTCTTCCAAATGTTTTTTATATTGAAATAACAAAAACGCACGCCCATCCATATCATCATCATCATTAAAGCACGACAAAAGTTGGTGTTGGAGTTATATTGCTCGAATTTGTACTAGAAGACCTATTTCCATGGTACCAATTAAAAAGTCGAACTAAAGTCTCTCTTACCTTCCTAGTCAAGTCTATTGTCAAAGAAAACCCATGCAACTCTCCAAAAAAGTATTCAACATACTTCAACTTATATCTAGGATCAAGAACCACCGCAACAAACAAGAGAAAGTTTATTTTTTCGACATTCCAATACTTGTCAAATTTTAATTGCATGCTCGCCGCCATAGTAGACAAAAAATAATCTTCATTATTTCTCAAAGATATCAACTTGCTTTGACTCATTATAAGCTCGTGGAAAAAGGCATTTGAGGTGACATATAAAGTTCCGGAAAATTTCAAAGTCGTATGATAAAATATTGAAAGAAATTTCACAAAACTTCTCACCTTATCCCAATCCTCACTATTTGGCGAACCCAATTTTCGTGCCCCCGCCCCTCTCCCTCCAATATCATCATCATTTTCATCTTCCTCACCAATATATTTTTTATATTGTTCGTCATCCTCATCCATTCTCTCAAAGACTTTCTCAAATTTTAAAGCGGACTCCAATATCATGTAAGTCGAGTTCCATCTAGGCATAATAGACTTTTTGATTCTATTTTTACCTTTTCAATATATTTCTTGAAACTATCCAACCTAGATGGAGAAGACTTAACATATTTCACGACCCTCCTCACCTTCTCAATTGACTCATCAAATTCCCTCAAACCATCACCTACAATTAGATTTAAGATATGTGCACAACACCTCGTATGCAAATGCTCATGCTCTAATACAGTGCCTTTGTAATTTTTTGTTTTTCTTTTTAAATGATAAACCGTACCATTATTAGAGCTAGAATTATCAACCGTGATTGTGAAAATACCTTCAGTTCCCCAATTAATTAAACAATCCTCAACAACCATCCCAAGTTCCTCACCCTTCTGACTTTTAACTTGACAAAAGTTAAGTATTTTTTTGTGAAGCTTCCAATCCTTGTCAATAAAGTGGGCCGTAAGACATATATAATTTATTTTTTGAATCGATGTCCATGTATCGGTTGTAAGACAAACCCTTTGCCCTTTCAATCCAACTTTTAACTCTTTTTTCAATTTTTTATAAAGATTGATGTAATCCCGCGCAATCGTGGTACGACTCGGTATAATTAACCTCGGTTGCGCGAGTGCCATGAATCTCCTAAAACCCTCATTCTCAACAAACTTAAATGGAAGCTCATTAATTATCAACATTTCCGCAAGTCCTTGCCTACAAGCTTCGGCATTAAACGACATGGGTAAAGGATTTAAACTTGGACCATTTCCCCCATCATCTTTCTTTGGAATAAAAGATAGTTTCTGTTGTCCATTGTTATTGTCATCTAAAACATCCCAAAACGCTTTTTGATACGCTCGACACGAGGGAGTATGGCTTAATAAATTTTTAGTCCCATTTTTCCTAGCATGACAAGCATACGTGATACCACAATAGTTACATGATGCCCTAGGATTTTTTTTATCATTGTTCTTAGTAAAATGATCCCATACCATAAAGCCGTTTTTTCGCTTTTTCTGTGGTGACGTATCAAGGTCAATTGGTCCATGCACGATAGCATTGAAGGACTTTGGATCATCAACCTACAATCAAAAAATATATGTGAGATCGAAAAAGAATCAAAAATAATAACATAATTAAAAAAAAATATCTCCCTAAAAAAATATATCTCCCTAAAAATATACCTACCATACCTGGGATTTTGAGGGTGGTTCCGCCATAAAAAAATATATGTGAGATTGAAATTCAACCTACAATCAAAACAAACAAATAATTACTACTTAAGCAAATAATTTAATTTAATTTAATTTCATAAGTGATTAAATAATCTCATAGAAGTTGCATATTAGAAGTTGCATATTAGAAGTATGTATAACAAGCCATATAGAACACGATGTGATAGGAATGCCGCGATTTCGTAAATTCCAGACTACATTAAACATAAATAAGCATGACAATCCAAATAAAAACACGAAAGATACGATAAACGACTAACGCGACTCATTATTTTGACACAAACACAACATGAATTCGGTTTAAAAAACTCGACATGAACGTGACATATTGTGTCAATTTTGAATAAATTCCGTTTTCTTTAAAAAAATTGACACCCCTAATATAAGGCAATTAACTTAATCAGTTAAGTGTTACAAACTCATATTCACAAATGGAGAACAAAACTAAAATTCTCAAACCCAAATTTTTAGTATTTCATGAAAAAATAATTAACTAAATCAAATAATTAATAACTAATAATTATTATATAATTTTTGCTACACTTTAAACAATCTTTAACAAAAAAACAGAGCCACAAACACAATCCACCAATCTGCATTTAAATATGTTTCAGAGAAGAGAATTTAAAACAACCACAAGATAAGTTAGATCTACAAACATTTAAAAAAACACCAGATATGTTAGATCTACAAACATTTAGATCTACAAACATTTAGATCTAGAAAAACAAGTGAAATACCGGATGGGCGGTGGGCGGTGGTTGCCTGCTGTGGGCGCTGTCTGGCGCGCTGGGCGTGTTGGGCCTATAGGCGGTGGGAGGTCATCGACCGTGCTGCTGTAGAGAGAGAGATGGGAAGTCGTGTGTGTAGAGGGAGATGGGAAGGAGGGCCGGGACTTAGGGCGTATGTGATGTTGCTGTAGTCTGTAGAGAGAACTTAGGGCCAGCGATGGGTATAAGAAAATGTGTGTGGTGTGGCAACAAACTTAGGAACTTAAGATTGTAAGTTGTTGTGTCCGTGTGCATGCGTGTGGTGTGGGTATATTGGGGTGAGGTGAAAATGTGTGTGTGGGTATATTGGGGTAAATATATATATATATATATATAAATAAATCAAATATATATATATATATATATATATATATATATATATTTAATAAATGCGGTCCTGTCCAGTCCAAAACCATTTTTTAAGAGTCAAAATCGAGACCGAACCGAAAAATGCGGTTCTACATATTTTCAGACCGAATTAAAATCGAATTTAAAAAAACCCGTAAAAGTAGGTTCGATTCGGTTCGGTTTTCTCGGTCCGTTCGGGTTCGTGAACACCCCTAGCTCCTATGGTGAAACCTAAATATGATGAAAAAACTAATCATGTCCTCCATATAGAGCAATACCAAGCTGCTGCCAATATCTATGCGATTCCAGATGAGATGAGATGCAGGGTATTTTTAGGAACTCTCACTGGGTTAGCCAGATATGGTACAACAACCTTCCTCGGGGGAAGATTGCAACTTTACTTCAATTGGCAGAGCTGTTCATAGGGAATTTCTATTTTGGAGCGAAGCCAGTTAAAAGAGTAGCAAACTTAATGAGCGTTAGACAGAAGACAGAAGAAAGTAACAGGGACTATAGTACTCACTTGAGGTAATTGATTACGAGGAGAAGACAACATTTACTGCTCTGATGAGTGGATTATTACCAGACAAGTTGTACTATACTTTAGCCAAAGATCCGCCTAGGACCATGGCAGAACTGATGGCAAAGGCAGCCAAGATCATGAACGTTGAGGAACCCATGGTTGCGAAGAAGAATACAAATACTACGGGGACCAAGGTTGAGGCTAGTAAAAATGAGAAGAATGATCAGAAGAACAATGGTGGCAATAAGCAGTCGAAAGGTAAACAAGCGCTAGAGCAGATGAGGAAATATGGAAATTATACTCCCTTGAAGGTAGATATAAATCACATTCTGGAAGAGATCAAGAATAGCGAGGAGCTAACCTGGCCAGAGAAAATGAAGGCAGATCCTGACAAAAGGGACAAGTCCAAATACTGTGAATTCCACAAAGATCACGGTCACACGACTAAACGTTTCATAGCTCTTCAGAATGAAATTGAAGCACTCATATGGCGAGGAAAACTGACCAAGTATGTTTATTGCCAAAATGGTGGAAAAACCAACAACAGAGGAAGGCAAAGATCTAAGTCTCCTCACCGAGCAAAAGAAGATAAGAAGAGAGATCACGAAGATGATCTAGAAGATGACCCCGGTCTCCCTAAAAGGCCAAGACAGCCAGAGCGCAAGGTATTTTCAATCTATTTGGGGTCATTTGAATGTAATATCATTACAGGTGGAGATACAGGAGGTGGAGATCTTACTGCGGAGAGAAAAGCTTACCTCAATGAGGCCCAAGCTTGCTCTTACATACAGCGCATAAACTTGGCTGAAGTTGATCGCCTAAGGAAGGTGAATAGGGATAAACTGGTCATCAGCTTTTCTAAGAATGACCTGGAAGGTGTACTATATCGTCATGAAGACCCATTGGTGATCAAGATGAGAATGAAAGAGGTTGTGATTTCACGGGTACTGGTGGATAATGGTGGCTCTGCAGACATCATGTTATACCCATGCTTTCACAGTTTGAATCCGAAGTTAGCCCAGTTGGAGCCATATCATAGGCCCCTCCTCGGTTTTACTAGAAAAAAGGTTTTTTCACTTGGGACGATCAAGTTGGACATGCTTATTGGTACATGGCTTGCTTGCCAAACAGAAAGAGTACACTTTTTTATAATGGATAAAAATATCCAATCAGCCTACAACATCAACATGGGAAGGGTAGGTAAGAAGAAGTTTGAGGTAGTACCATCTACTGTACATTAAGGTTTAAAATTCCCAACCAATTTTGGAGTGGGAGTTGTGAAAGGAGACCAGAATGTAGCTCGAGAATGCTACTATTCATCTGTTGAGCAGGAAGAATGAGAAGAATCCAAGAAGAAGACTACTACATATCAAGTGGATGAAATAGAAGATGCAGAGATTGAAACATTATACCCTAGAGATGAGTCTCAGCTCGTAAAGGGCCAAGTCATGTAAGCTATCGAAAATATCATTATGGACGATGAACACCCAGAACGAACAAACTAAATTGGTGCATCATTGGATATATCGATAAAATAGGAACTGATAGCATTTTTAAGGCACGAAAAATAGACTTTTGCATGGAGTCATGAAGACATGCCAGGCATAGACCCGAGTTTCCTGTTCCACAAGCTCAACGTTAACAAAGAAGTCAAGCCAGTGAAGCAGCGAAGAAGAGTGTTCAGCCCTGAAAAGAACCAAGCTATACAGGAAGAAGTAGAGAAACTACAGAAAGCCTTTTTTATTGAGGACGTCAAATATCCTGATTGCCTAGCAAATTTGGTGATGGTAAAGAAGAAAAACAACAAGTGGAGGATGTGTGTGGACTTCACTGGTCTTAATAAAACCTACCCAAAGGATCATTTTCCTTTGCCCCGAATCGATCAGCTGGTGGATGCTACCTCGGGGCATGAATTATTGAGTTCCATGAATGATTACTCTAGTTACAACCAGATTAAAATAAAACCTGAGGACAGGGAAAGTACCTCTTTTATCACCCCAAAGGGAACTTATTGCTATAATGTTTTGCCTTTCGGACTTAAAAATACAGGTGCAACATATCAGTGGCTGATGAATAAGGTGTTTGCAGAGAAAATCAGTCATAACATGGAGGCGTATATTGACGATATGCTGACAAAAATAAAGAAAGTTGCTGATCATTTAGTTGACCTAGGTCAGACTTTTGATCAACTAGAAAAATATCAAATAAAGTTGAATCCCACCAAATGCATATTTGGAGTACGAGAAGGTATGTTTCTCGGATATCCCTGAAATGATCAAGGCCTTATTGGAGCTACGATCTCCAGCTACGAAAAAGGAGGTGCAAAGTCTCACAGGGCGAGTTACAACACTTAACAGATTTTTGTCACGAGCAACAGACAGATGCCTCCCATTCTTCAAAACACTTCGAAAAATTTTTGAATGGAATGATGAATGCGAGGAGGCCTTTCAAGAGTTGAAGAAATATCTGGGGATACCTCCATTATTATCTAGACCAGTAATGGGAGAAAGGATATACTTGTATTTGGCGGTTTCAGATAACGCAGTTAGCTCAGCATTGATAAGAGTGGAGGATGGAGTGCAGAAACCAGTCTATTACACTAGCAAGGCCTTCCGAGGAGTAGAGATCAGATATCCAAGGCTGGAGAAGTTAGCACTAGCACTAATCGAAGTAAGCAGAAGAATGAGGCCATACTTCCAAGCCCATAATATAGTAGGGTATACCGATATGCCATTAAGACAAGCTCTGCATAAGCCGGAGAAATTGGGAAGATTGATGTACTGGGCAGTAGATCTTGGTGAATATGACGTAGTTTATGAGCCTAGGTCATCACTTAAGGGGCAGGCAGTAGCGAATTTCATCGCAGAGTTTACTTACTCTGATACATCCGAAGAACATGAGTTTAATACAGACCAACCCGTGGATGTTATGGGATCATCGATTTTAACACCCGACCAACCTCCATCCGTGGATAAGCAAGAGAAGATAATCAATGAGCAGTGAGAAGTGTCGGGGGAAGATAAAAGGAAGTATCAAATATTCCATCGAGGAACTCTGTCTGACCAAGAGTTTGATAATGAAGTACCTATATGGCGTCTATATATAGATGGCTCTTTATGTGCCACGGGCAATGGAGCAGGAATAGTTTTAAACAGTCCTGATGGAATTGATATGGAGTATGCTCTAAGTTTTCAATTTAAGTCTTCCAATAATGAAGCTGAATATGAAGCTATGATCGTGGGTCTAAGTCTGGATAAAACCATGAAGGTAAGGCAAGTCGTCGTATTCAGTGATTCATAATTAATCATAAATTAGATTCTCGGGTTGTATGCACCGAAGGGAGAACTAATGGTCAAGTATCATGCGAAAGCTATGGAGGTTGTCTCGACTTCTGTCGCAGTTTAGTTAAACAGAATACCGAGATTAGAGAATGAAAGAGCCGACGCCCTAGCTGGCATCAGCAACACGCACCGAGATATGAAGAACAATCCCAATAGAAATTATGGTAGATCGAAGCGTAGACGAAGATTTAATGATGAACTTAATTGCCCTAGACTTGGGACCATCCTGGATGGATCCCATCAGGGCCTATATCGGAGAGGGGGTTGTGCCAATTGACAAACTCGCAGCCAAGAAACTGAAGTTTAAAGGTGCTTATTACATATTGACCAGTGGCATTTTGTATAGAAGAGGCATTATAGCAGGACTACAGAGATGTGTCCATCCCTCTGAAGTTAAAGAATTGATCGAAGAGGTTCACGAAGGGTCTTACGGAGCCCATGTAGCAGGTCGGACGCTCTTGCAGAGAATAACAACACAGGGGTATTATTGGCCAACGATGAAAGCTAACTGCGCAGCTTATGCTAAGAAGTGCGATAAATTCCAACGTTTCTATTCCATCTGAAGAACTCCCCAAGCATTTTTAACACCCATTACATCTCCTTGGTCATTTGCCATGTGGGGGATAGACTTGGTCGGGCCCCTTCCAATGACCAAAGGGAGATTCAAATACCTCGTAGTTGTTGTGGATTATTATACCAAATGGGTGGAAACTGAACCTCTCATTGATATGACATATAACAAGGTCTATCAATTTATTTGGAAGAGTATTATTTGTAGATATGGTCTCCCACACGCATTCATTACTGACCATGGAACCCAATTTGACAACGTGGAATTCGCTGCATATTATCATCAATCCAATGTACAGAAGATCCACTCTGTACCAGGCCATCACTATAGCAACGAGAAAACTGAAGTGACAAATAGAACCCTACGAATGGTCTAAAAAATGGCAGGATGGTGCAAAGGGAAACTGAATTAAGGAGCTACACTGTGTGTTGTCGGTTTATCACACTACACCGTGAACAGCAACTGGGGAGTCTCCGTACATGTTGACATTTGGAATTGAGGTTGTCATACCTACTGAATTGGGTCTACCCACACATAGGGTGCTAAATTTTAATTCTCATGTAAGCGACTTGATGAGACGTTTAGACTTGGATATACTCGAAGAAGTTAGGGAAGAAGCAGCAATCAGGAATGTTGCATATCAACAACGAACAGCCTTGTTCTACAAGAAAAGGGTGAAGAAGTGTCATTTAAAAGAGGGGGATTATGTGCTGAAGAAGGTGATCCAAAAGCATAACAAATTGGAGGCCAACTGGAATGGACCTTACAAAGTAACTGAAGTTGTTCGTCCTGGGACTTACAGAATTAAAACTTTGGAGGGAGAAGAATTCAAGAACGCATGGAATGCAGAGCATCTGCGCAAGTATTATCAGTAATTAAAATCCATATGTAATACATTTCTATCAATATGAATAAAGTAATGTTTTGCCCATATTTCCTCCTTTGTTGAATTTTTTTCAGAATATTAGTTCTACACACTACACAAACACAAATTCAGATCAGCAACCACCAACTCCGGTTGGTCGGCAATTCAGTAACCACCAACTCCGATTGGTCGGTAATTTAGTAAGCACCAACTCCGATTGGTCAAAAATTCATTAACCACCAACTCCGTCTGGTCAGCAATTCATCAACCACTAACTCCGGTTGGTCGACAATTTAACACCCAACACCCACCAACTCCGGTTGGTCGACAATTTAATAACCATCAACTCCAGTTGGTTGGTAAATAAAAATCATACAGTGTAAAAGCCTGTTTGATCACGAGTGAACTCAAGGGACACCCCAAACTAGACAAGAAGATGGGTGACCTCCTGAGGCATCCACTGTCTAGGCAACAAGGTAATCTGGCAAGATTACTACAACTAAGCATGGACATGGGATGAAAATCATTCCATTGCTTAGGCCCAAAGAGTGACAAGTCACTATAATCAGACAACAAATAGGACAATTTCCATTATCTAAAAGCGAAATAGGACATTTCGTCCCTCTACAGATATATATATATATATATATATATTGTGGGTACCCGAAATTAGAATGATGGGTCTGGACGAGTAGCCCAACGTTGATGGCCCAAAGTCCAGACCCCCCATCTCTTAACTGGTCATGATTCAGTCTCCTCCCATGTTCCCCTTAAGAGAGGTTCTAGGGAGAGATAGAAAACGTGGGGGAGTCCAACACCCCCACTTACTAAAATGAACATGTATATATTGAACCCTAGGTCCGGGGCAAAGGACAAGTTGTATTATCTGTAACCACTCTCTAGAGTATATAGAAATAACACTGACTTCACCACCGTGGATGTAGGCATATCTTTGCTGAACCACGTACATCCTTTGTTGTGTGACTGCCATTTTACCTTCCTTATTCTTGCTTGGTGATTGCTTTTCTCTTATCTATTTGTGTTGCATAATAATTGTCACCACAATTGGCACCATCTATGGGAACGTTTATCTTCCCTGAGAAATCCCACACCAAAAAAGGAGTTTAAAATGTCCGGTCACAGTAGCAATGCTCCCCAGGCAAGGGATATTCAAGAACCACCTGTTCCTCGTAGGATTAGATCTGAAATTCGACGTTCAGATCAGAGGGCTCGCTTGGAAAGGCCAGACTCAGAAGAAAGCCAAGGACTAGCAAGGTCCACGCAGATATCCAGACTGATTGATGAGTATGAGGCAAGACTCCACGAGCAGAGGGAGTCTTCTCGCAAACACGAGGCTGAGAATGCTCGTCTGAAAAGAAGATTAGAGATATTAGAGAAAGAACTCTATCATGATACCAGGAGACGCCCGTACCGCACTCCTAGCCCTCAGGCGAGCAAGGAGCCCCAGGCAGGGATCCCAAATGGTTGAGGGAAACGAATCAGACGACGACCTACGCGAGCAGTTACGAAAAGCTTGCCATTACCAGATCCCTACTTGCAGCAACGAGAACATACGAAATCTAGTTCGAAGGGAGATGGACTAGCATCTTGCCCATCACAGTACCAGATCGACCAGAGAACTCGCTAGGCGAGCTCTCAAAACTCAGATGAAATCACCTTTCTCAAGGGAAATTTAAGAAGAAGAAAAATCCCCCAAGAAGTTCGCCATTCCAAGGTTCAAAATCTATGACGGTAAGACTGATCCCATCGATCACGTCAGGCAGTACCGGCAGGCCATGACCCTCTGGAACCATCGGGATGCACTGATGTGCCGTATTTTCCCCTCGAGCCTGCATGACGTGGCACAAAAATGGTTCGAAAGGCTCCCCCACCGATCCATTCGGAGTTTCAAATTCCTAGCCAAGCTCTTTACAGCTCGATTCATTACCAATAGCTCCCATCCCAAAAGGATGGATGCTTTGCTAATAATGAAGAAAACGCCTCAAGAGACCCTCCGAGACTACGCGAAGAGGTAGTGGGAGTTATTCAATGAGGTCGAGGATTGCTCGGAGCAAGTGGCAGTGGCCTATTTCAAAATTGGGCTACCCAGCTCTTCCCTTCTATACCAGTTCCTGACGAAGAAGGAGGCTATGACTATTGACGACCTAATGGCTCGCATCGAGAAGTACGCTAAGGTGGAAGATGTCACCCGCCTCAGTACAGGGGAAAACGGTCGAGCTAAACTCACTACCAAGGGCAGTGATAAAACTGAGAACCAGAAAAAAAGAGGAAAGAACAGGGGAAAAAATGGCTCTAAAAATGGAGGCAACAATGATGCGTCGAAAGCATTTCAAGCGGTCAACACCGTCTTCAGAGAACCAATTTATAAAATTCTCACAAAAATCAAAGACGAACCATTCATCAAGTGGCCCAAGAAAATTGGGGGAGACCTCTTAAAAAGAAACAACGCGCTAAGATGCGCTTTTCATAAAGAGGTGGGACATAAGACCGAGCATTGCAAGGCCCTTAAGTATCACCTCGAGGAGCTAGCCCAGTTCGGGCATTTGAACGAGTTTGTGGAGAAGAAGGCAGAGAAAGAGGCTGCCAATAGGGAGGTAAGACCCGATAACATGCTCGATGATGATGTTGGACATGAGTTCGCAGTAATTCATGGGGCCTCTGATGCCAGGCAGATCCAAGGAAATTCAGCTTGAATGGAGATGAAGAAACTTACAGCGGTGATGCAAGCTTTTCAGATCGATCTAGCAAAGTCACAGTCAGGAAAGCGTCGACGAGCAGACGACATCAACTATGATAAGCATATTGTTTTCACAGATGAAGATCTTGTGGGAGTAAGAACCCCACATCACGATGCCCTGATCATTACCCTCAGAATAACTAACTTTGACGTCGATAAATTGCTCGTCGACCAAGGAAGCTCATCCAAGGTAATGTATCTCGACCTATTCAGAAAATTGAAGTTAAGCGTCGCCGACCTAAAGGAAGCTACCGTCCCTTTAGTTGGCTTCGCTAAAAAAATAAATATGCCCTTGGGAAAGATTATGTTGCCAGTATGAGCGGGAAACATCTCCAAGATGATTGAATTTTTGGTGGTCAACATCGACTCGCCATACCAAGCCATCCTCGACAGGGGATGGCTCTATGCGATGAAGGCAGTCTCCTCGACCTACCAACAGAAACTCAAGGATGTAACCGAGCGAGGAGTAATGGAGATCCACGGCGATCAAGCGATGGCAAGAAGGTGCTTCATAGCAGCCATCCGACTAATGCCAGAGAAGAAGGCTGATCAGCCCAGTGAGAAAGCTGAAGAACAAGAAGGTGTGATACCTTCTAAATAGCAATTAAAGTACGAAAGACCTAGAGTAGAGGAGATTAGGCTCCTCCCATCTGAAAGTGTCGTCGAAGACCTGGTAGAGGTTACAGTTGGTGATAGTGACAGTAGAAGAGTTTTCTTGATTGGAGCCTCTCTCATTAACCAGGAACATAAGGAATTGACAACTCTACTGAGACGCAATGTAGATGTTTTCTCATGGGAACCTACGAGCTGCCTGGAATCGATCCTAGTATGGTTTGTCATCAGTTGCATGTCAATACCACCTTCAAACCAATCACACAGAAGGCACGGCGAACTGCACCCGAGAAGGCAAAAATCATGGAGAAAGAAGTAAAAAAACTGATGGATGCAGGATCCATACGGGAGGTATAATTCCCCGAGTGGTTATCCAACCTAGTAGTAGTTCTAAAAAGAAACGGGAAGTGGAGAGTTTGCATCGACTTCACTGACCTCAACAGAGCGTACCCTAAAGACAGTTTCCCCCTTCCAAAAATCGACCAACTGGTGGATGCCACTGCAGCTCACGAGCGAATGAGCTTTCTGGACGCATACTCAGGATATCATCAGATCCCTTTATATGCCCCAGACCAAGACAAAATAGCATTTATCACCATAGTTGGGTTATACTACTACAAAGTTATGCCCTTTGGGCTCAAAAACGCAAGGGCAACCTACCAGCGGCTAGTCACCAAGATGTTCAAGGACCAGATGGGAGACACCATGGAGGTCTACATCGATGACATGCTCGTTAAAAGAAAGAAGAAAGAAGACCACCTCTCAGACCTGTCAAACACCTTCGAAATCCTCAAGAAATACCGAATGAAACTTAACGCGAGCAAGTGTTCATTCGGTGTCCAGTCAGGAAAATTTCTTGGGTACTTGGTCAGTAAGAGAGGCATAGAGGCTAACCCAGACCTGATCGATGCGATTAACAGGGTACAACCTCCTCGAACAATCCGGGACGTACAGAAGCTCATTGGTATGCTCGTTGTCTTAAATCGCTTTATCTCTAAATCCTCCGAGAAATGCAAACCTTTCTTCCAGCTTCTAAAGGGAAACAAAACGGTAGAGTGGAACCCAGATTGCTCGCAGGCATTGGTCGAGCTCAAAGCTTACTTAAGCTCTCCACCACTTCTCGTCATACCACAAGAAACAGATTCTTTGTACATGTACCTCTCCATTTCCAACCACACTGTCAGCTTTGCATTAATGTGCGAAGTTATAGTAATCCAGCACCCCATTTACTATGCGAGAAAAACCCTGCTTGAGGCCGAGCAGAGGTACCTACCACTGGAGAAGCTCGCCTTTGCACTAGTAGTGGATTCAAGGAAGCTGAAGCACTATTTCAAAGCCCATACTATAATCGTCCTTATATCGCACCCCCTTAAAGTAATCCTAAGGAAGGAGGATTTATCAGGCAGACTGTCTAAATGGTCAGTCAAGCTCGAACGATTTGATATCCAATTTCAACTAAGGAACGCAATCAAAGGGCAGATCCTTGCTGATTTCATAGTCGAATTCACAGGCGAACGGCCTTGCGACCCACCACAGCCAGCCAAATAAGAACAGAGACACACGACGGAGGGAATTTGGAAATTATTCGTTGATGGAGCCTCCAATTCAAAGGGGACAGGCATAGGCATCGTACATATCACTCCAGAAAATGCGATCCTCGAGTAGGGAATTAGGCTTGGATTTGAAGCCTCCAACAATGAAGCAGAATACGAGGCCCTGATAGTCGGCCTCTAGAAAGCACACGCTTTGGGAGCAAAGCAATTATAAGTGTTTAGCGACTCACACTTAGTCTTCAATCAGATTAGTGGGGACTATAATGCAAAAGACGAAAGGATGGCATCCTACCTCGTCTTAGCGAAGAGGCTATTGGCTGACTTTGAGGAAGTCAAGCTCCAGCAGTTCCACAGGGGACAAAACAGCCATGCTGACGCTCTAGCAGCCCTAAGCTCAGCAATCGATTCAAACTTAAAAAGAACAATCCCCATTGATTTCCTCGCTCACCCGAGCATCGACCGCAACAGCAAGCTACCAAGCATGGAGCAAGTGCTCCGAATTGAGTTCGCACCCAGCTGGATGGACCCACTAAGGAATTATTTAAAGGATGGCACGCTTCTAGATGATAAGAAGACTGCTCACCAGATAAGAGTCAAATCGTCTCACTTTCACTTATCTCCTGAGGGCAGGCTATATAAGAAATCATTTTCCGGTACCTACCTTCAATGTGTTCACCCAAAAGATGTCGAGAAAGTCCTACATGAGCTTCATGAAGGAATCTGTGGAAGCCATATTGGAGGAAGATCTCTGGCTTTCCAAGCAATGAAAGAGGGTTAGTGGTGGCCATAAATGAAAATGGACTCTGCGATGTACGTACGCAAGTGCTTAAAATGCCAACTTCATGCCCCTATGGTTCACCAACCTGCTAGCGACCTAAAATCATTGTCCAGCCCATGGCCATTCGCCTAATGGGGGATGGACATCGTAGGACCACTTCCTACCGCCACCGGCAATCGCAAGTATCTGTTAGTAGAAACTGACTACTTCACCAAATGGATCTAAGAAGAACCCCTAGCGAACATCCGTGATGCAGATATGATAAGGTTTATATGGAGAAATATAATCACCCAGTTTGGCATCCCCAGAACCATCATCACCGACAATGGAACGCAGTTCAAAAGAGGCTCTTTTTAGAGTTTCTGTAACAAACATGGAATCAGACACCATTTCAGCTCGATGGACTACCCTCAAAGCAATGGCCAAGTTGAGGCTTCCAATAAGACAGTGATCGACGGATTAAGGAATCGATTGGAGCGAGCTAAAGGCGCATGGGTAAATGAATTACCACACATTCTATGGGCCTATAAAACCACTCCACGATGAGCAACGGGAGAAACCCCATTTTCGTTGACATATGGGATGGAAGAAGTTATCCCACTAGAAGCCGGCTTGCCAACAATGAGGTCCAACCTTATCGACCAAGGCCATAATGATGCAGCATTGCTCGCTGAGCTCGACCTAGTCGACGAGCGCCGAGAGCTAGCCCTGGTAAAACTAGGGAGCTATCAGCAACAGCTCGCGAGGCACTATAACAAGAGGGTCAACCCGATGACATTTCGAGTTGGGGACTATGTCCTAAGAAAAGTCCTGGGCAGAGTAGTGAAACCATCAGACGGCAAGCTAGGTCCAAACTGGGAAGGACCATTCAAGATAACAAGAGATAATCTGCAAGGCGCCTATCATTTAGAAATAATAGAAGGCAGAGAAATCCCCCGAGCATGGAACGCGGCCAATCTCAAGAAATTTTATTTTTAGACTCTTCTTTTACGCTTTTACACAACCAATCTCAAGAAATTCTATTTTTAAATTCTTCTTTTATGCTTTTGTTGTGGAGCTATTAGTTCATTTTCCTTGTCATTAATGAAAGTTGTTTAACGGCTGCGTTCTAATGAATAATAATCATATAATCTTTATCACACATCTTTTCCAAATGGCAGGCACATTGGTCATTACACCATAGTAGGGAAATCACCCTCCTCAGACCTTCGTTATGAAACACGAAAGACCTCTTAGCATTGCCCCTGGCAATATATGAAGCCCTACAGGAGATCCTTAGGCAATATGGCCAAATTAAAGTTGGTCGCCAAACCATCTTTGGTTGAATAAAATCCTGATCGGATAGAGCATCCAACACCAGGTGTGTTCTCACCAATTGCCACACTTATGCCTAAGGTAGTGTGACGACACAACCTAAAAGGTAAAGTGGTGCACAATGGTACCTCGATAGTGTACTGGACTGGAAGGACACTAGTATGATAATACAAATTTAGAGATCATAAAGGAGCGAGAATATGGAAAATATAATACACTTGTTTAGTCGACTAAAATAGCCCAACACATAAATTTTATATTAATCCACCATATTTACAACAAATACCATACATGTTTAGTCGTCGAGCTCACCCAAAACATTGACATAACATCACTACAACACAAAATACATAGAGTAGCTACTGGCAAAAATCTCAGTGGGGATTAGGCCTCTGAACGAGATAATCAGCCACTTGAGCCCTTTGACCATCATCAGGAGCAGGAACCAACTCTTCCTCGGCATCATTAGCATCTGACTCCAATAGTTGCCGAGGGATAGCATCGATGGGTATCCACTGATCATCTCTCCAGAAGGGATTGGGCATCCGAGTGGAAGGAGATATTTCATGGCGATACCAGAGCATAGAGTTCCTTGGAACCTGCATCTCCTTCAAAGAACTCAACCACCCCCTGATGATGGCGAGCTCATCAAATTCTATCAGCCTCGTTGGAGCATCCATCCAATCCTGGTCATAACCATCGGCCCATACTCGTCGGGGTCCTTTTTCAAACAGATGCCGCAGCCGATTAACATCCCTTTGGATCCCAGCGGCAATCACATATGCTCGCTAGACATCACCGCGGAGCTCTTCCATTTCTCTATCTGAACGCCTGGTGCTCCTGCCAGCTCGCGGAACGAATGGACCAATGGAACCTCGCAGCACAGGGGGAACGTCACTCGAGCCAGCCCTAGCTCGCGTCGATGAAGAACCTCGCAGTACGGGGGAACATCGCTCGAGCCAGTCCTAGCTTGCGTTGATGGAGAGCCTCACAACACTACAGGAGCGGTGCTCAGCGCGTGCTCCCTAAGACGCGAGACCTCTTTCCTTAAAGCTTCATTTTCTTGCTGAAGCATCTCACCAACCTGGTTGATCTCAAAAGCATCGAGAAGCTTTGTTCTCAGTGCATTCACCTCTTCTTGCACTGAAGCACCAACCTCTTCCATCTCCTAGAGCCTGTCCTTCAACTTGTCCACAAGCTCAGACTGATCCTTATACTTTTGATTCCTTGACCTAAGAGATTTTCAAAGCCTAACAAAGGCCTAGCGAACCTGAGGACTGGCATTGGGACCAAGAGTCCTGCCCAAATGAGATGTGGAAGGAATATACTCTTCTACATCAGTCAACTACAAGACATAAAAGGGCAATGGAAAGAAAAATCAATCAGTGCACTGGGAAAAAGAAACCTTTTCATTGATAAGGGTTAAAAGTACATTGAGCAGCAAAAAGAAAATTTACAAATAGAAAAAGCAAAAATACAAGGTAGTCCTAGAAGTAAAAACTAACTAGCAACCTCAGGTTGCCCAGAAGTCGATGGTTGCTTCCCTTTATCACCATCAGCAGGAGCACCGCCCTCAGCAGGGGTAACCTCTGTCGCCACAGCAAGGGGAATGTCAGCAGAGATTGTCTGGGAGATAGGGTCAGCGGCTTCGATAGCTGGGGCAGGGACTTCATCCACAGTCGGCTTCAGACCCGGGTCATGCTCATCGAACAGAGGAGAGTCTATATCAACACCAGTAGCTAAATGGGCCTTTTTCCAGCCCTTCTTGAAGTTCAAACGACTAATATAGCCTATCTGAACCTCAGCATCCTCGTATGCTGCAGCCCAACCAGAGTTATATGAGTCTTCCTTGACAGTGACCGCCTCAGACTCCTTCTTCTTCATCTCCTCGGATAGCACTCTGTTCTCTTCCACGATAGCCAGCTTGCTCGAGCAAACCAGGTCGTAGGCTTGTCGCGGCTCTTTTAACTCTTTAACTGTCGCGTCCTTCTCCCGATTGGCAGTTATAAGAGCCAGATCGGATGATATCTGAGCAGCATCAACGTCTTTAAAACCAGCTCAACCTCAAGGCTTTATTTTGTTGCTCCAGCTCACCATTTTTCTTCACTAGCTCATCGCGATAACGATAGAGCACGGCGAAGTCGGTCACAAACTGCAGGAAGAAGAAGACATTAGAAGAAATAAATGATGGAATTCATTAAAACATTGGAGAAAATAAATAGTCTTACCAAAGCTAGCCTCTGGCTAGCCTGTAGGGCCAGTTGATCAGACCCCAGCGCCCTTTGGCGATCAGCAGGAAGAACTGGTCTCTCGAGCAGCGCGGGGGCCAACTGTGAAGAAATTACAACAGAATCCCCCTCGGGCAGTGCAGACACCAAGTCTAAGACTTGCCCAACCTTCGTCCTCGATTACATCCTCCTCCTCTCCTCCTCTTTCTCATTTTCTATCTTCTTCCTCTCCTCCATCCTCTTCTTCTCCTCCACCTTCTTTTTCTCCTCCATCTTCTTTCTCTCCTCCTCTTTTTTTCTCTCCCTCTCTCTCACCTGCTCTTCCTCCCTCCTTTTCTTCTCCTGCTCCTGAGCAGAAGACCGAGAACCAGTAGCCACGGCCCCAGAGCTAGACTTCTGCTTCTTCAACCTCTGAGCGAGGAGCACGTGATCGTCATCATCATCATCCCGAATTAGATTCTTTCTTAGAGGAATCATATCCTCGCTTGAACTGTTGTATGTGATCGATGACTCTCGAACTTCAAGAACTTCCCCACGTTCAGAGGAACTGCAACTACTGGAGCTCCCTTCACCCAAATTGCCTCCAACACCACCTACGATATCGCTTTCAGAGCTGATCTCCTCCTCGTCCAACTGGATAGGATCCGCAGTAGTCTCTTCAGAGGTATCAAACTCAGGGATACTGTCCACCGGCCTCGCTATAAAAATGGAGCCAAGGTTCTTATATTCGAGCAGAAAAGAGTGGACCGAGGATGCTCGTCGTCAACTAAAGGCTCCCTGATATTACAAGCCTTTACCAATTCAGAGAGACGAACCTCGCTGAGAACAGGTTCCAAATTCTTCGACCTCGCTGAAGAAAAAACAGAGAAAAATTAGAAAAAATCACAAATCAACAAAAATTAAAAGAGCAGAACAAATTCTACCTATGTATTCTTCCCCATAAAAGGGAACAGAGAACCCATCAGACCTCGAACCCTCAAACTGGGGAGAAAATTTCCAGTTTCTCACAAGGAAACCTTTTTGCCAATAGTCCTTATGGGAATCAGGTAGGTTTACTACCAACACCCTGTCAGGGCTCCTAGCTTTGAGATAAAGGACACCAGAGCTAGTTCGAGAAAAAGAGTAGCAAAAGCAGACCTCGGCAAGCCCTAACTTGGTACCATATAACTGATTTATTCTATGGATTCCATTAATTATCTTCCACACATTGGGAGAACACTGTGCAGGAATAATATTGAAATAACCAAAGAAGTGTAAGAAGAGATTGTTGGGAGGAAAAGTGAGTCCCCCTGGGAAAGCAACAAAACATGGATCCAATGGTCATCCTCTATCTCTCTAACGTTTCTAGGGGAGGCACAGCACTCAATCTCTACCCACTCTGGGATGTTATAAAACTTCCTAAACTCGGGGACCGACCTATTCCCAATCTTTGCCATTGGAAAACCCTAGAAAACTACAAATTCAAAGAAAAAGTACAAAGAGAAGGCACAGGAGACTTACAAGATGGAATTTTGACTCGAACGATGAAGAATCATGAGCCCAAATAACAAGGAAGCAATGAGAATAGAGACTGAGAGAAGAAAGTGTGAATCACTAGAGCTCACGGGAAATGGAAGAATGCTGAGAAGGTTGAAACGACGATCGAAAAGTGACTACTCTAGAAAACCTTTAAGTATTGCTAATCATTGTGCACAGACCACGAAGCGGATGCTGCCAGAATCAGTTTCCCAACTTTTGAAGAGTTGCACATTGTACGAAAAAACTATTATGGCAAATCATTTAAATTTATTGAGCCCAAAGTATGGCCCAACAAACTTAGGGGAAATTGTGGGTACCCAAAATTAGAATGATGGGCCTGGACGAGTAGCCCAATGTTAACGGCCCAAAGTCCAGACCCCCCATCTCTTAACTGGACATGATCCAGTCTCCTCCCACGTTCCCCTTAAGAGAGGTTCTAGGGAGAGATGGAAAACGTGGGGGAGTCCAACACCACCACTTACTAAAATAAACAAGTATATATTGAACCCTAGGTTCGGGGCAAAGGACAAGTTGTATTCTCTGTAACCACTCTCCGGAGTATATAGAAATAACACTGACTGCACCACCATGGACGTAGGCACATCTTTGTTGAATAACGTACTTCCTTTGTTGTGTGACTGCCATTTTATCTTCCTTATTCTTGCTTGGTGATTGCTTTTCTCTTATCTATTTGTGTTGCATAATAATTGTCACCACATATATATATTCACCAATGAATAACAAAGACATTCTACAAAATATTTCCACGGAAATGAAATAATAAAAGAAGCTAAATATTTATTTATTAAGACCAAATAGATTACAATTTGATTCATTACATACAAATGTCCTATTCTATGGGTTTCTTTCCCTCTGCCTTTAAAACAGGTTCCACTCCAGCTGGAGGATCATCTAATGCATAAGGAGAGTTTATAAAGTTCATATCTTGCAGCATTCTGACATTAATTATGGATGGTCGATCAAGCAAGTCCTATGTACGAGATATGTCAAAATTTTAATGAAGACTATAATCACCGAGATACTTAGAGATCAAAATCGAAGGAATACCGCGGGCTGGAATCCAGCTAAGGTCATGTTTGAAGGGAGGCACAGGTAAATCAAGAACTCCAGGTTCATAATAATCCCATAAGAAATGACCTTGCTCCAGTTTCAGAACACATAAGGCATTCAACCATCCCTGCTTATATCCTTCATTGCTCGACTGCTGCAAACGAGCATTAAGATGATACAGAGCTTCATTATACCCAGCCATCCAAAACTCCCTGGGCTTCTTGTGAAATTGATAGGTCAATCTTTCAAGTTGCTCGTGGAGATTTTTTACCAAAATATCCTTATTTTCCAATACTAAATTTTGGTTGGAGAGTTTCTCGGTGAGAACTTGCATTTTCTGGGACATTTTGACCAAGGCTTGAGTTTTGGCTTTTATCTGAGTAGCTTGATTTAATAAAGTCTGGTCAGTCCTCGCCTCTTCAACACTTTTTTGAACATCTCTACCTCTACCTCTACCTCTACCTCTTGAGGAGGATAACAGTTTAGCTCGTGTCAAAGTCTCAAGCTCTTCTCTCAATGCATCATTTTCAACCTAATAACCCTCATCATTGACTAGAACCAAGGCTCCCGAGGAAGAAGAGGCAATAATTTTAAGTTATTTTAGCTCCTCCTGCAGCGTAACATTTTCTTCTTCCAAGAGCTTGGCAATGTGCCTATGTTTTTTGACCTCATGACTTAGAATATTTTCTCTTCTCTTATGAGCAGAGAGATACTTATCATAACCCCGATCAGCACTCAGTTGTCGGCACTTTTGCTCGTAACCCTCATGAAGGAGTTTGTTGGATTCTTTGTACTGCTATTGAAGTTCCTCGATCGCTACTTGAAGATCTTCAATCATTTCGTAATAAGCCACATTATTGGCTGTGGCACGATCAAGTAGGCTCTTCAAATACTGGTAAGAATCAATTGCTCGTTCAGGGTCTGATTCGAGGGTGTAAATTATTTGGGCCTTAGTAAGTCTGCATGTCCATCTTTGAAATAATCATTGCATTTCTTCATCAACTCTGTATCATTAGCTGATAAGAGTTCCATCCTGGCCACAAACTAGCAAAGAGAAAATAAAAACAAAATTAACAATGAGGCGAACAGAGCAAGTAAGAGAAAATTTTAAGATGAACAACAAAAGTTCATTTTTTATTCATCACGATAAAGGAAAATACATTTCAGGGTTACATCCAAGAAATAACACAATAAAAAACCCGAATAACTTTACATCTTCTCCTTATTTCCAACAGTTTCTTCAAACGGTTTAGATGAAGGGGTTAGTTGCTCGAAGAGAAATGGAAATTTCTCGATTGATGTGCTAGATTGTTGGACTTTCTTGGAGTGTAGAATAATAGAAATAATAGGGACTTGCTCTCCTATCATCATAGAAGACTCATCTGATGCAGCTTCATCTTCTTCTTCTTCTCCAAGAGAGGGAGGAGGGCTAGGATTATGCTCTTGGAACAACTCAGAATCTTCAGCAACCTTCAATTTCTTCAAAGCTGTTTTCCATCCATCCCTAAAATACTTGACACTGGCATACTCCATCTGAGAAGACATAACGGCCAGGACCTTATTCCAACCCTTGTCCCAACCAGCACTAAAAGATTTTTTGACAGCAACTTTCCTTTTTGCTCTCTCCGAGGAAGTCTTTTCCTTAAGGAGCTCTTCAGTAAATTTTAGTTTTTCTTCTACCTCTGTCTTACGTTATTCAACATCTTGAAGCTTGGCAACATCTTCCTCGGCAGACTTAAGCTTGACCTCAAGCTCCTTGTTACGTTGTTCAGCCTCCTTTAATTTCTTCTCCAACTCTTTGGAGGCAGTCACAACTTGATCTCAATTTATTTTGACAGACTCGAATTATTTCTCCCATGCATTTTTATCTTCCTCGTACTTCTGACGAGATTCCTTCAAAGATTGAGTTAATCCAGCAAAAGCTTCTTCTATTCCACCCGAGGAAGTGGAAGCCCTGATGGCTTCATCTTTATTTAAAATACTATTAAAACACGTCACGAGCTGAAAAAAGAAAGAAGTTTAATTCAATATATGAATATATGAAACATTGGAGGCTTCTGTTGATACCAAATTTAGTAAGCTGACGTGGACCAATCATATGAAGACACGTGTCAATCTACGTAACAAATACAAATACTTCCAACGAACAGCATACTTTCACCGAGCTACTCAGACGTTCCGAGCTACTTAAGCGTATCGAGTAACTTAGGCTGTCCGAGCTACTTAGCGTGCAGAGCATCCAATCAAGAAAACCAAAAGGCGACTATGCATTAAATGCGCATTATTATCGTACAGATGTATATGTCTACTAGATAACAGCACATTACCTTTTCATATGTACAACCTCAAGGCTATAAATACATTATAAACTCCTCATAACAAGGGGACTTTGGATCTCTTGGAAAATCTATTATCGAGATTCAAGGCAAATAGCCAGTAATACAACAACAGTGGATGTAGGCCATTTTTATAGCCGAACCACTTTAAAAATCCATTGTTTTACTTATTTGTTCATTTTTATCTGTGATTGATTAATTAGATAGAATCTAGTTTTTTACATCAACACCATTATAGGAGACTAACTAAAATGGAATGTCATATAGATAGGTGATGTTGTTTATATAAACTTTGCTACCTTGTTTCAGTTAACATGACGTAAGATTAGGCTTCTGCCCATTTAGTGAAGTGATCGTTGACCACAGTATCGATTCATGTCCACCAGAAGCTTTCATAGTGACCTTTCTAATGATGTTGATGCCCCAGGTTTAGAATTTACAGGTTTTTGCGATGTTGTACTATTATCTTTGAGGAAAATGTTACAATTTTATGAATTGGGTACACCATTAAATATACATATTGCCGCCATATTGTAGATTGCTCTAGTAACACCCTCGTCGAATGATCTTTTTTCTAATATGTGGCCATATATATGATGATCTCATTCCTCATCATGGATGTCTTTCATCACATTGTCCACTTCACCTTTGGTGAGGCATCGTATATGGTGTCATGAGAGTGTCTCTTACACAAATATTTAGTACAAAGGGTGAATTACATAGCCCATTTTTTAAGTGTCATACTATCTCTTTTATATGACTCGAAAGGGTATATACCATATTGGAGGATCCTTTTTATGTCATAGTACTAGGTTTTTTCATATATTATTTTGGTTGTGCATATTTTATAAGTGAAACTAGGTTCTTATTTCTTGTACATCTCAATTGGTACCTTATTTGTCTTTTCAGTGTATCGATTATGAAGGCGAGCGCGGCTAATGCATTGGATGAATATTTTAGGCTCGAAAATAACTCAATGTCCTAAAATTAGGAAGCTACCTCCTCTAGATAATTATGGTAGGGTATTAACTTTTCCGTTTTGATTTTATAATGCCCTGTGATGTAATAAATTTTTAGGGTTGAATCTCCAAACACATCCAAGCATTGTATCCCTTTACCTTAGGCTATTTTAAATCCAGCAATACAGTCTTCGTATTCAGTGATATTTTTGGGTAATCAAAGTTTCACTTTATAGTATTTGGATGATGTTTCCCATCAAGGGAGATTAAGAGCATCCCAATGCCATATATTTTTTTGTTATCAGTTTCATCCAGTGTAACTACCATCGTCGCTCATCCTGACTTTTGGCATCGGGATGTCTTCATCCGGTAATTCGATAATAATTTCCTATGTCTCCTCTAAAAGGGAATAGGGTAAGTATTTAGTAGTGGATTTCCCTTTTTGATAAACATACCTGATGTATTATTCTATGAGAAAGAATAACCATTTATCCATCTTATTGATAAGATAATATTTCTCAAATAGGCACTTGAAGGGATGCATTTGTGAATTCAACTTTACTTGGAAGTCAATCATGTAATGCCTGAGTATGTAAGTCGCCAATATAAGGGATATGCATGACTTCTCCAAGGCCACATATCTTTTCCCAAATATTTAATTTTCAGTTGGTGTAGTAAATGGCATGTTCTTCTTTAAATTTTTTAATGTACTGAGCTAATATGGATTTAATGGTCATGTTAGTGACTGTGAGGTATACTATAAAAGGTGATCAAAAATGAGGAAAGGCAAGTACAGATGGGTTAATCAAGTATTGTTTGACTTTGTTAAAATTTTCCTTTCAAGATGAATTCCTTATATTGATGGAATCTTTGTGCATAAACTTGAAAATTGATTTTCAAATTTAGATTAATTAGGATATGAATTTTTTGATATACTAGAGGCATTCAAAATATCCTTGAGCATAACTTTCGGGGCTGCATTTTTGGAATGGCTCTAACTTTAGAAGGGTCTACCTCGATTCCCTTTTTAGTGATAAGGAATTCAATAGTTTTCCTCGTGTAACCCCGTTGACACATTTTTATGCGTTTAACCTCATCTGATATGTTTGTAAACTTTTAAATAATTTAACTAGGGTTGTCATGTAACCTTCTCGTGTCTTGGATTTAATGATCATGTCATCAAGGTACACCCTAACTTCCTTGTGGATCATGTCAAACGTTACGGTGAAGGACCTTTGTTGATAAGTAGCACATGTATTCTTAAGACCAAATGACATGACTCTATAGGATAATGTCCTCATGGGTTGTAAAAATCATTTTCTCCTAGTCATCTAGGTGCATCTTAATGTGATTATATCCAACGAATCCATCCACAAAGTAAAGCATGATTGCTAATATTATGGATGATCATGTCGATGTTGGGAAAATCATAATCCTCTTTGGGATTGAATATATCCTAGTCTCTTTCATCCACACATATCCTAACATTTCCTCCGGTATTTGAGATGGGAACGATGTTTATTAACCATGTGTGGTGCTCAACTAATCTTAATAACCCTATGCTATGTTGCTTCATAACTTCTTCCTTCTCTTTCAGAGACCATTTTGGTCAAATATTGTAATGATTTTTCTTGATGGGTGTTAATTTTAGATACATATGTATGCGATGAACAATAATCTCGGGATCAATGTCATGCATATCCACATAAGACTAAGCAAAGATGTCAATGTATTCCTTAATAAGTTCGACTAGTTCAAACTATTTTATATTGTCTACGGTAGAACCAATTTTAATTATTTTATATCATTTTTAGACACTAAGTTACTTGTTTTCATTTCATTTATAGGTTGCGTGGAATTGGTTTATTTTCCTTAATCCCTCTTAAGTTTTCTCCCCGCTCTTCATTCTATATGTTTGATTGATTATTTTGGTTTCAAATTCGTCATCATTAACACTTTACATTTAGGAATATTTAAAGTTATGTATTTCATCCACAAAGGGGATATGTTATCTAGTACATTGAAATGTTCTGCCTCAATAGCCTTTTCCTCAAAAGAGGCATTAAATATGGATAAGGGGAGGAGGATGAATCCTATTAGTTCATGTATTTTGCTTTGTCTTTGAAGGGATCTTTTAGGTGAGATAATGTCATAGAATGGGAAATGATCCTATTCAACCTTCATGACTTTAAGGAACATCTTAGTGTCTTTAAAGGCCTCTATCAAAACCCAATAGCAAAATGGTTTTCCCATCTTTTTAATCAAATTTTCTATTATATGGACATCATCCCTAATCTAAGTAGAATAGTCTTTGAATAATATCTCCCATTCATGGATCTTCTTTCTAGTGAATAAGTACACACATGGTTCGGGGAATCTATAGAAATGATAGTATTGCCCTTATTTAATGAAGTACCCATGGAGACTTAGGTAGTATAGGGAATAAAAAACCTTTGGCCTCTTGAAGTTTTGACTTTTTACTTTTAGTGGCTTATTGTGAGAGTCTAGATTCTTATGCTTAAATCTCAGGCCCTTGATGTTGGATTGCAAGGATATTTTGAGTGGCTTAATTATTCCATGATTTTTTTAAGAACAATTTAATGAATGTATCTCATTTGTTTCATCATGTGTGACGTTGTGACATCCATACTTGGAGTAACGAGGTGGGATTTGTTCTATAGTATTAATGGAAATAACTAATATTAAAGTATCGATCTAAACCCTACAAAAGTAGATTTCTTTGCTTTAATATCGAATTTCGAGTATTGTGGTGTTGGGACCTTCACCTTTCACAAGATCAGAGTATCCACCAATAGAGACCAGGTCTTCTCCATAAAAGAATGCAATTTTTGGTGCAATAAGAAGGCAAGTACTCCAATGCCTTGTATCCATAAGCTTCCCAATATTGATTAAATGATGAAGGTATACAAATGATTTGGAAATATGTGATAATATACATTTGGATGATTATTAACTTCAAATTGATAGAACTCATAACCTCCCGTTGAGTGTTGTCATAGGCCTTGACAACTTTTATAGTAGGAGAGACATCTTTATGCTTAATTCGTAAACAAATGGCAGTTCTCAAAGGACAAACATTTGAGTATGACATGTTATCAATGAGTACCATTGATATTCATTATCCTTTGATGTTCACAGCGATATTTAATGTCATGTCATTTCAAGGTACAACCCTTGGTAACTTAATAGTGGTAAAGAAAATGATTCTTCCAAATTTTAGGCTTCCCATAATTCCATCAACTCCTAAGGTGTGGTGTGATTAGCACCGAGTTTTTGAAAATTATTGAAGAATAAAATTTCTATTTGGTGGAGATAACGTGACTATATCTCATATGGAGGGATTATTTTAAGTTTTCTTAAGTTATTCAAGGATACTATTTTCCTTTGGACTTTCCATTAAGTTATCTTCCATCAATTCTCTCTATTTGTCTTTATTATTTTCCCCTGATGGCACCGGATTGAAAGATAGATTTTTTAAAACCTTTTTGATATCATGAGGTGATTGATTTCCATAGATTCCCACTCAGGTCAAGAATTCCACAAAGATTTCATCAAACATGATGGTACATATGAAATCAGTTTTCTAGTGCAAAGGTAAGACTAGTAGGTCATCAATTTTGAATATCAGTTCTTCTTTAGTGAGTGGTTCCATTGTGTATTTCCCATTAGAGGAATCATCATTGTCTTCTTCAGCAAATTTGTTTCCCTATCTTGTAGGGATTGCTTAGTTTTGGGGGCCTTAAATTTAATCAGTTGATTATTCAACTTCCCAATACATGACTTCCGACTTTTCATAGATGTTCTCGTTTAGATGGTTAATATTTTTTTGTGATAAGACTTGGATCTCTTTTAATGAGGAAATGCATTAACCGAACAAGCTACAATATAGAGGATCACTATACATCATATTTAGAGTTCCCATCATATAGACCATCTCATTCAGATGATTTTGAGTGGGCACCACATAGGTTAGGTTCTAATTGACAAGATATTTAGGTTGGATTAATCTTCCTGCTTGGAGTCGAGAGACGTAATGAGAAGATCTAGAGCATCAATGTTATAATCGATGATAAGAGCAATCATTCTAGGAACACGATTGAGTGGAGGGCTTCTGGTGAAATTTGGATTGAGTTTAAAAGTATTTCTTATCTTTCCATTTTTTTAAATAAGATCTTTGATATCGTATTTTAGGGTCCTACATCCTTCTAAGTTAGGTTTAGTTGTTTGGTTTTAATTTTAATATAAGTCAACACTAAATTTCTTTATCGTAGGATTAGGTGATGGTTTCGGGTCTTTGGTCTTTAAAAGATCATTCTTCTTGAGAGATTCATATAATATATTAATGGGAGCGTACAGAGGCTTAAATTGGAATTAAAATATTTATAGGACCCATAGTACCAGTGTAACTCTATGGATGGTGTTTACTATAACGGTAGTATCCTTTTTAATTCTCTTTTTTGTGAAGTGGCTACTTATTTTTTTAGCTTTAGATTTTTTTTTTTTTTGGTGGATGGTTTAGCGGTTCATCCTAGAGTTTGGTCCCAATATCCATAATGACTTTAAAATTTGAAAGGTACTGAGATTTAAATTTCTTAGGATACGACTGAATTAGATTCTTCTTCAAGATAGCTATTCACTTTACTTTGAGGCTTGGTTAACCAGTTGATATGTTTAGGCTCTCCATCAAGAAACGAAGGTTCCTGAATTCTCCTAAATATCTTATTTTTTTCTTCTCTAAGTCTTAATGAGTGATCTCTAACACATTGTATTTTTATTACTTCATGAATTCTTGATGGATATCGTTCCAAGTCATGGTCCTTTCATCGTCCATTGATTGAAACCATTTAAGGGTGCCTCTGACGCGATTGAAAATGTGTCTCAGAAGTGCATTCACTCTAGGCTCAAGTGTAAGCCTGTCGCTCAAGTAATAATCCCAATAAGTCGGGTATCGATCCTCAGGGAAGAAGGACAACAGAGTTGTGACGACGGGAAAAGATGGAGGAATCCTAACCTTGACTCTAAAAAGAAAAAGAAAAATGATTTGGTTTTTGAGATTGGTTACAGCTAAATGCGATTATGAAATTATGAAGAAATGCAACTACACTAATCTACCTAAATTATGAATGAAAAATAATCTGAAACTTTTTGTTTAAATGATGAGAAAAATAGGACGGGAATACAATCCCCCAACCCTAGTGTAGTGCAGTCATAATATTAATCTTAATTTATCTGATTGATTTGACCCGAAATTTAGTACTCCCAAGCATTATGTATACGAGGTTCAAGCCCGCGTCATACCTAATCTGAGGATGAGTAAATCAGTATTGCGATAGTAGCGCTCGAATTGCACTCTAAATCATCACGAGTACCCAGAGGCAAACGAGATATAAAGATCTACAACTGTTGTGTAACTACGCAATATGGTCCTAATCAACCACTAAATTCAGAGGATTAATTTTATACACACGCACTAACACATCAGGCTGGGTTCATGTACCCCGGCCTTAAAAAATCTAGCCTATCATGATTAAAGTGATGGAAATAATGATTACTGTGCAGTTGTTCATGATTACTCTAAATAAAATAGTAATCAGATGTAGAAAAGAATTAGAATTAAGAATTACTCACTAAAATTACCAAAGCAATAAGTGAAACAAAGAATGAAACTGATACTCACAAAAATCACTGAATAAACCTTCAATCTTTGAGTTAAAACTGCAATTGTGGCTAAACTAGGGTTTTTGGAAAAAGAGAGGAAAATCCTACCAATTCTCCGTTCTAATAACAATAATAAATTGGGTCTTTTATACCCTACAACAATTTCGGAGGTTCATCCGCACTAGGATTCTTTTTAGGAAGAGATAAGATATTCAAATCTCGAAGCCCGGACCGGTCCGGGCCTTAGGCGGACCGGTCTGCCCCCAAGACGGATCGATTCTTTTTATTTTGGGGAGGACCGGTCCGGGGTCGGACCGGTTATTTTTATTTTGGCCTTCTTCGGTTTGCATGCGATCCGAGGGCTTTTGGTGTTTGGCAAAGCGGACCGGTCCGAGGTAAGGGCAGACCGGTCTGCCTATTTGACTTTTTGGCTCTACTTTGACTGCTCATAACTTTTGTCCCGGGACTCCGATTGAGGTTTTGTTTCTTCCTATGTACTCATAAATGAGATCCTCATCCGGATTCAGGGTGGAAATTACGCTTTTGCCCTTGAGACTTTTCCTTCTTTCTTTCTTTATTCTTTCGATTTCCTCTTTTCGTTTCTTGACATCAAATACCTGTAAAATCACTACAAAATACCAGAAACTCGGTGTACTCATTAGGATCAGCCAGTAGCAAGATTATGAGATAAAGTCAACTCAATTACGTTGTTCGAGGTGCTAAAAGTAACTAAATCAAGGGATAAATTAGGAAGAATTTATGCTTAATCAGCCTCCAAATAAGATATGTCCAAAAATGTAGGGCATGATTTTCTATAAATACCATAGGGAATGCATATCGAAGACGTAGCAAAATTTAGAGAACTAAAGTGGGTGGTCCATCCCGACACAATTTTCACAATTAGGCATCTTAAAGATTTTATTAGCCTAGCATTGGGTTAGATAGATAGTCATTATATGTTAGCAAGGTCACCAAATTGGTGTTATTGTCATAAATTTTATTGCAGTGTTTGTAAATCCATCCTAAGCTGGCCCAGGTCCAATAGGGCATCTCCTGTGTTTACAATGATATTACTTTTGATGGTAGCAACTAAAGGGTTGTTAGTGGTATAAGCCATGACAGGTGATGGGATAATATTTGTAGGTGAGACATTTTCTCCTTGACTTTTGGAGTTTTTGGGTTATGCTTGAATGGAAATTTGTTCTTAGTTTAGGTTTAACATATCACACCTTAATATAGTTAAACTAACTATTATGTCAACTAGTGACACTCTTTCATCTCCTTACACGATAAGAATAAGAGGTATCATAATTTAAGACGTGCAGCTTATGTCCCTGGGCCAAAGCGGATGTTGTGATACAAAATGAAATGTGAATATTAAGGATGATAACGAAGAAACACCTATAGATAAAAGAGTTCATGTTAACAAAGGATCATAATAGGGTAAGCAGAGGTTGCAACCCATTCCCTACAGAACCTCAGGCCTTAGCTACATTAACGAGTTAATTTTTTTCCAAGGTTATAAGTCCAAACCTATCTCTTAGGGAACTTTTCTTGAGGATTGAAACTTGTTTATTAGATATCATCGATCGGAGAATACCCTATATTTTATTATTTTGTCAATTTCCTAGTAATTGTATTTCATGAGGTTATGCAGGGATATTTGCAAGGATAAATGATCCATTCAAGGGAAAAGACTCCTCGCAATGTACCATTCAATATGTGTGATATGGCCAATTTGATATACCGGAATGTACATGAACCTAGTATTCCTTATACCTCATAAGGATAGTACATGAGAATGCTATGTGATATTGATTAAACCAAATTCGCAAATTCCAATTGTGAACTTATTTAATTAGGGTCAATTTTTAAACCAATTTAATTCACCCCTAAAACATACAACTACGTGGGTAAAATCAAACCAACATAAATAAATTACTGACACGCAAATTTTAAGAAAAAACCCAAAAGGGAAAGCCTTTTTATTTCACTATGTAAAATAAATCGCAACTTACATACACAATGAAATCTGCCATGAATATCATGTAGATACTCACATAGATATGCAGCCTAGAGTCAGCAATGGATCAACAATAGCAGTTCAACTCGCAGTCGTCAGTCGTAGATTTACCCTCTCTACAAGAGAAAACTTCAACAAGATGTATCTTGGGTTCCAAAAAAAATACTAAACTATTGGGATTTTTATGAATTGAAAAACTAAAGGTTTGAACCCTAAAAGAAGAAGACAATAGTATTCTGCTGGTTTGCAGTTTATGAAGAATGAAACATCAGGTCTTCTTAACGAAAATGGACTCATGTAACACTTTTTATATAGAAAAATTGATTCGGTGCGTCGCTCGAACGAAGTCCAAATGTCACTCGAATGAAGCCATATGCCATTTGAAAGAGCTTCGCGCGAGATGCCAATATCGCTTGAACAACGGGCATATGTAGCTCGAACGACAGAGCGAAAAAATAAATTTTTATTTTTTATTTCAAAAGTCCGCTTTAAAACTTAGAAAAATATTTTGACAAAAAACAACGCCTCAAGTGTTAAAAAATATTTTAGAAAAATTATCCCAACACTTTAAATGAACCGTTAAGGGACTTAAACACAACCTTACCAAAATTAAACTCGTAGAGGATTTTATGTTGAATAACTTTGATACTGAAATCCGTCTCGATGCATGATTGAACTTGAATAAACCTTCGATGGTTGTAGCTATATACAACATACACTAATGTTAACCAGGACTAATAAAATATGTCCTTATAAATCTCCCCCTATGTCTATGCCGGTACAAACTAAAACATTAGAATTATCAAATCAAATGCCTATACAAATCTAATACCCTCCTATGAACTCAAAACTGAAAAGGTACTAAAAATGTTCAGACTATAAACTTTCTTCAAAAATCTTCAACTTGAAATCTTCTTTGTCATCATCAAGGTGTGCAATTTATGATCTTCAATTTTTTTCCTACACACATGAGACAAAGAAAATACCTTTGTGGCGTATCGAGTTTGAAATGAGGTAAGCATAAATCGAACAAAGCTCAAATCTCAATTCTCCCCCATAATTTCATAATTCGTTCTCCCCCTTTTTATATGTCCGAAATAGACAAGGAAAAAAATAAACAGAATAAACATGGAGTGTCATGACAAGCAAAGTAAACAACTATGATCATCTAGGATATACTCAAAAGCATTCCACAAACTGTTTTTTATTTTTCAATTTTTTCAAACAAAAAATGTAAAAAATAATTTTATGCAAATCACACACCATGAATTTCCACTAAGATAACCAAATCATGGAAACGGAATGAATGGGTATGAACAAATTCATTAGGAAAATCAATGCAATCAAACATAACATATGTGCACAATGAATACGGATACTCCTAAGGAATGATCACAAAATCGTCCTTAGATGTCAAAAATGTGAATTTATATGATATCAACTCAATCTAATCAACATGTCAAAGTCTAAAATGATTTCCACACCAATAACGTCTAAAACTATGTAATGCTTTTTCAAGACTTTATCAGGAAGTGCAAACCCATTAATTACTTTTCCATCTAAATACCCTCATAATAATGCATTTTTTTAGGTGATCAAAACCTATTAGCCCATTGTTTTGGCATATTTATCTTTTTATTACCTTAATTATTTCTCGAGCTCTTTTATACGGTGGCTTTCACGACTAGTTAATTTTATACTCACACAGCTCTTTCCAGTGTTCACTCATCAATTTTTCAAATTTAAACAAATTCCTCACGGGCAACAGTTATTACATGCACTACTTTCATTGTTAAGTTTTATCGCATTTGGTTCATTTTAAAGACAGGATTGAGATGGAAACACTTCGACCAACATATGATAGACAAGTACAATAATCAAACAAATCCATGCGACTGTGCATTAAAGGAGATTAAGAGCCAAACATGTAGCTAGCAATCTAAAATTACATCTTAATAACTCCAAACACTATAAAGCACAAAAATGAAATGATGGTACATATCAAAACACTATAAATAGTCATATGGATATGGAATGATGTTGCGACTCAATCATCCTAAATGTCTATCCATAAATGGTGTAAACAAACTACAAAACACTTTTTGTCATTTTCCAAAAATTTTATCAAAATAAAATCTTTTTGGCTTTTCGAAAAATATATCAAAAAAATGGTACAAACTAGCAATAGGCAAAAATATCATTATAAAAGTCATCCTATGATAGACAACAAGTCTAAACCTCAACTATTAAGTGCGGTGGAATTTTCCAAAAGTGGTGACATCTTATGAAAAACATCCATAAAATCATGTGAAGTATTGACCCAAAACTTAACTTGCTCCCTAATATGTGCAAACTCTCTTATGTAACCATCCATAGCATCCAAAGTATCATGGGTGGGTGCATGTGTCTTAGAAACACGTGTAGTAGCAAATCGTGACACATTACCCAACTTAAAGCAAAATTCCCTAAGGGTCCTCTCTTCTTGCAATGAGTGCAAACGTACACGAGCCTAGGAACACCTCTCCCAAAAATGTCTATGGCGCACTCTCCTATCCTGAAAGGGATTCCTGGGTGGGATAGGTTAAGATCCATATGGATCAATCACAAACTCGGGATCGGGATCGGGTGCAACTTTTAAAGTGGACGCACCATCATGACCTATTCCTAGTCTCTCATCATTACCCAAAGTGGGACCAAGGAGCATCTTTCCAACCTTCTTAGATGTGTCCTCTACAGTGACCTTTACCTCTCGGTCACGTTTAATATCTCTCTCTAATTGTGACATACGGGCTATAAGTTCACTCTTTTTTATTTACGATGATCAACTGCTCAATCAAATAAACCTCGCCTTCTCGAGTTGACTCACCGACGCCTCAAATCCCCTTAAACTCTCAATTTGTCTCTCCAAATCTATCACCCTAAGAGTTAGGTATTTGTTCAACTTTTTGGCCTTTAGGGTCTCGGTACATAAATCTCAAAATGTAATCTGGATCATACTATCACCCTCACTGGCGCACTCGCTCTCATCCTCGCTAGAAACACTTAAACTATCATCCTCGAGGGTCACACGTGCACAAGTATCCTCATCGTCGTGGAACAAACTAGGTGTGCTCACGTGACAAGCTAAAAAGGATACTCACATCCCATGTGAAGATTTATCCCCGGAATCCTTCACATCTTCCTCACTATCACTAAGAGTGGCTGGCATGACAATCTCTTCGCCCTTTTTATTTAGCCTAGTAGGACACTCATATACCTTATGTCCCTTACCCTTGCACTCAAAACATCTCTCTTCTTACTCTTCCTCTTCCTCTTCCTCATTGCTCTCTTTGGACTCGTTCTTCTTTTCATTTTTGTCAAAAAATATTTTATTGGAAGAATTTTCTTTGAAAAATTTGAGAAACTTTTTTAAAAAAATCGCAAGCAAGGCCATATCAAAATCAAATTCGTCCTCAGACTCACAAACATTACCTTTCTTTTTATTATCTCTCTTGGACACTTCCTCTCCCTTCCTAAACTGGACTCTATCCCTAGGATTGACAGTATCAGGAAACATGTCAATCTCATATGTCTAGAGGTCTCCTACTAGCTCTTCTAATTTTAAATTGTTCAAATTACCTAAAGAATTCAAAGTCAATTTAAGGATAAAACGTTTTGGCAGTGATCTCAAAATATTTTTAACCACTCGTGCATCAGGAATGTGCTCACCAAGATTGAAACTAGTGTTGACAATATCAAATAGACGTGTGTAAAAATCATCAAAACACTTAGATTCAAGCATGGTTATTATTTCAAATTAAGTAGTTAAATTTTGAAGTTTTGACTCTTTGGCCGCATTTGTGCCTTCATGGGTAAATTGTAAAACATCCCATGCTTCTTTAGACATGGATCACATCATGATTCATTAGAACTCTTCGGGAATGACAGCACCCAAAATTGCACTTAGCCCACAATAATTAAAAATACTCCATCTAAACTCATCCTCAGTCCAGCCTTCCATGGGTTTTAAATTAGTAACATTATTTGTGGTGACAGTAGGAGGAGTCCAGCCTCTTTCACAAACAACCCAAACTCGCTCATCGATTGCTTTTAAATGCGATTTCATGCGGTCTTTTCAGCAAGCATAATTAGACCCATCAAAAATTGGTAACCGATTATATAAGTTTTCATTCGGAAACATTGCATTTTTTTTTAAAACATAGTTTTCAAAAACAATCAATATCACAAAATTTTACGGGCAAAGGAATTCACAATAAATTAGTGAAACCTGCTCTTATACCAATTTGAGAATGCTATGTGATATTGATTAAATATAATTCACAAATTCCAATTGTAAACTTATTTAATTAGAGTTAAACTATTTTAATTCAGCCCTAAAAATACAACTACGTGGGTAAAATCAAACCAATATAAATAAATTGATGACACATAGATTTCAGGAAAAAATCCAAAAGGGAAAACCTTTTTATTTCACTATGTAAAATAAATCGCAACTTACATACACAATGAAATCTGCAGTGAATATCACGCAGATACTCACATAGACACGCAGCCTAGAGTTAGCAATGGATCAACCACAGTAGCCCACAAGAACATGTAGTCCAACTTAGCAAGGAACACCCACGATTAATCTTAAATGACACGCAGTCGTCAGCCATAGATTTACCCTCTCTATAAGAGAAAACTTCAACAAATTGTATCTTGGGTTCCAAAATAATTCACTTAACTATCGGGATTTTGGTGAATTGAAAAAACAAAGGTTTGAACCCTAAAAGAATAAGACAAAACTATTCTGCTAGTTTGCAGTTTATGCAGAATGAAAAACTTCAGGTCTTCTTAACAAAAATGGACTCATGTAACACGCTTTATATTGAAAAATTAAGTCGACGCGTAGCTCGAATGAAGTTCAAATGTCGCTCGAACTAAGCCATGTGTCGCTTGAACGAGCTTCGCAGTAGATGCCAATGTCGTTTGAACAACGGGCATATGTCTCTCGAACAACAGAGTGAAAAAATAAATTTTTATGTTTTATTTCAAAAGTCCTCCTTAACACTTAGAAAAATATTTTGACAAAAAATAACGCCTCAAATGTTTAAAAATATTTTAGAAAAATTATCCCAACACTTTAAATAAACCGTTAAGGGACTTAAACACAACCTTACCAAAATTAAACTCGTAGAATCTTTAATGTTGAAGAACTTTGATATTCGGATCCATCTTGATGCATGATTGAACTTGAATAAACCTTCGATGGTTGTAGCGTTATACGACATACACTAATGTAAACCAGGGATAATAAAATATTTCCTTATACTACATGGGAAAGTTAACTCGATATAATTTAGGTATGTGAATGATGCTCACCAAGAACATACCACTCTATATACATTGATGGTATGAATCCAAGAAGATAGTAAATTATCTCTAATAATTCACATCAGCTAAACCAAAACTTGGCTGTTAGGCTTCCCAGGGTGACAGGGTATGTAGTGATATGCAAATATTATGCATTTAGTTAGTGTGCATCATATTGATGGTCTTTTATTTTTTACACGTGTCGCTTTTCATTTATTATTCGCATTTGTACTCACACGAGCATGGGTAGAAGGGATATGTAGGTCGCATTCTTATTCCTACGGGAGCATGTAATACCAGTGTTATACAACTTATTCAGGTGTCTACAAAAAATAAAAGTAGAACAGTTTAATATAATTAAAATATATATGAAATTTTAGAAATAACATGTTGAATAAGTATAAGATCTACATTAATTGATTTCAACCCGATTAAGAAGTCCCTAGAAGAATTTTATATCTCGAAATTATTTGATAATAAAAATGGTGGAGATCTGAATATGTTTGAATTGTTTTTCAATTAACTATAATGAATTTATCATCATCGCCCAATGTTAGTTAATTAAGGGAATTTTCAACAATAAAGGATTTATTTTAGGACCCAAAAATTTTAAAAGTGTTCTTCGTAAAAAACACGTTCAATTTATAGTCTTTCATCTTTTATATTCTTTGGTTCTGAGATACTTTTTGTTTGTGGATGAGTCGAGCAATGGATACTTCCATCGAGGGGTTATATAAGAAGCTTTTAGAACATGCACTTTGAAATTTTTAGGGTATTCTTTAGAGGATCCCCCTAACTTTAGTATATCCTAATCGTCCTCAGATCGAAGGCCCTTTTAAGACAACCTTTACATAACCGGCAAAAAAGGTTGAGGAAGTACTTAAGCCGATAGTCTTTTGTGGTCTCCAAGAGACCTATGGAAGGGGTGAATGATAACCCTGACTCTTTTTTAGACATGTTGGACCTTGGAGTTAGATCTAAACTGAAGTGAGTTACTGTGGCATCCTCTCATCAAGTGTCAACGTACTTCATGATGTCCCCATTAAGAACTAAACCAAGTAATGATGATAGTGGGGATAAAACTTCTTCTTACATGACCGATGTACCCTATGTTGAGGTCTATGCATATGTTTCTAAGAGTGTAAAAGGTTAGTACATTTTATTAGTCTAATGATCAAGTGATGAGTGTAGTGATGTTTCATGTTTAAAAAACTCTCCGTGTCCTATTGATGAGTCACTCAATAAATAGATGCTTTCATGTTCAAGTATACTTTATATATACATCACTCAAACATCACTCAAGTATAATATCATATTATAACATAGAAAAAAATAAAATAGAAATTAAGGTAAGGCCTCCCTCGACTGATGAGACAACGTTGGACTTATAAAAATGTTAATTGTCATTTATGAGGGCATGTTAGTATTCGGATTTAAACTCCCATTTCAACCTCGTATAAAAGACATACTACATCATTTAGATTTTGTATTGACTTAACTTGTGCCGAATGACTGGAAAATCATCTTGGGATCGGTTGTCTCTTTGAAGGTATGACATCTCATATATTTTTAACAATTAGGTTGATCGAGTCATTTTATTAAAATTACAATGGTTTTAAAAACAATTATACTTCGTCCTTAGAATATGACATGAATCAATGGATAATGACAAATCAAGGTAAAAAAAACAACATAAGAAATCCTCAAATAATCATATAAGATAAATAGAAGTCAATCACCACCATTAAATGAAGTAAATCTCATTTAACGATAACCAATACATGCCAAAATCTCCCAAATACATACTAGTTCCAAAGTGAGTACAATTGCTAGGAATAAAGATAACCCTCGCATCTCTCCAATACATAAAGTAAATTAACTAAAATTAGATTTAACATCTACATATCTAAAACTCGGTGGTCACTAAAATGGAAGATTGTGTACTCAAGCAAAAACTAGGTTAAGTACATTGGAGCACTTGAAACAACGCAATTGGTTAGGCCTACCGCAACAATATAATAGCTACACACTCAAGTAGTAACACTATCACTCATGAATATAAATAATACATCTACAACTATTAGAGTAACCGTTATCCATACCTTTTTACCTATTTAATTTCCTTTAACTTGTGTATCTAACAATAATATTTAAAATCCCACTAGTTCCCATATAAGAGAGATGACTAGTAATTATAGTGTCCATAATATCATAGTCGGGATGTATCCCAAATAACCATGCTATAAAGCATGTAGTGTATATATATATATATATATATATATATATATATATATATATTGAGACTAGCCCCCATTTATTGAGAGATCATTAGTAACCAAATAACCCGTGACTAGCCCTTTTATACTAGGTCATTACCATGTAAGTCCGTCATTTTGTAGCTAGCATGGACACAATAAATCGTCACACCCCTCTATCCTCACCCAAAACTGGCACACCCCGTATTTTTAATGACTTTTAAAATGGGATTTATTAGAATTAATGGTGGGATAATTCAAAATTAATCCGAATTTAAATATTACTCGGGAGTAAAGTAATATGTGATTTAAGTTGAATATTACTGAGTGACTAAAAGTAATATATATGACTATAACTTTATATTTGATTATGAAATTATAAATTGTCGCGAGAGACGAATATGACAATTATGATAATTAAGTCAGGATGCACGTGTGAGTTATGTCGGGACTATATTTTAGTGAAATAAAAAGTAAAATATTTTTATGTCATCCAAGTGTTCGTTCTAACTACCAAAGTGTTCGGAACCATTTAAATAGTCGAAAAAGCCTACTTAAGTGTTTGATTTGGGTCTCGGGGCATCTTGTAGCCGAATAGACACCGCAGAGGGGTATTATAATCATTTTACTGGGGAAGTGAATAGTACCCACGAAAATTGAAGATTATTTATACGTCTAAAAAGGTTGTAGATTCATAGTTTATTCAAAAAACTTAGAGAGAAAGCTAGTGTGGAGAGAGAGGGACTTCTCTAGGAGAAGAACAGTTCTCTGGGGAAAACCAAGGGGCTAAGAGACACCTTGCACCACCACCACCACCGGAGATTGATCGAAAAAAAGGAAGAACGAATTAAAGAACAATCTTCTCCAACGGTTCAGACCTACGAATTAGAGGGAAGTGATTAATTACTGCAAGTACTAGCATGTATTTTGTCCATGTTAGGTTGTTTGGAAAATTCTGAAAAGTTATATGATTTAAAATGCTTTTTGATGAATCCTTGAAATGAGAATTATGAAGGACAAATCTCTTTTCAAATATATGGTTTAAATCAAAAAAATTGGGAATCATTTCGTGAAAGAAAATCTGGGATTTTTATATTGTTTTTAGAGAAAAAATAAAAGAAGGATTTTCTGGAAATTATGAGAATTGTCTTGTTTAATCCAAACCTATTGATGTTTTAGGATTGTTTAATGATGGGAATCGTTTATATATGTTGCCATATCATATAGAATAAATTATGAGGAGTTTAGGACTTTAAAACATATGATTTGAGGACTGAAAATGTTTAAACCTGTAGGCTAGTTTATGCAGAATTGCCCATACATATTGGATCGATCGATCGACTCAAGAATGTCGATCGATCGACTGGATCAATCGATCAACCCTTCCCTTCGATTGACCGACCCCTCCTAGATTTTGATAATACTTTTGTTTTAAGGTTTGATTAGATCCCATCTTGTATAAATCTTTTGTGGTGACTAATTGAATAAATTGGCACTTAGAGAAGGGAAGTAGGGTATACTTAAGACCCGAAAAATATTATTTTGAATGGTTAGGATAGGGAGAAATTAATGTGTATTAATTAAATTCGTTACGGTGGAAAAATATATATATTGGGATTTAATCGAATAAAGAAGGATTTAAGATTAGGACCAGTAGTAAGAGAATTATTATTCCCAGAATAACCTTAGGCTTATGTGGGATTAACCCTAATACGTGAAATAAAAGGGTTAGGATTGAATTAGGGATTAATGAGAAATAAACCTAATTGAAGATAATTTTAATTCAGAGAAATTCGGATGTTGTGATAATAAGTACTTGTAGGACGTGAGTGATTACCTACGGAATTTATATGAGAAATAAATTACTACCCTTCGAGTGAGAGAAGCTCGTGAATATAATTTAAGAAGTAAAACCATAACCTGTAAATATGTAAAACATGTGACATAAAAATGCTACATATGGAAATGTTTATATGGGTTGTACGTGTGCCCTATTGTTGTTATATATAGATGGGATGAATACCTATATTATTTATATTGTGTGTATAAGATACCTTTGTTGCTTCCTATCGAGCTGGAGGTTTCGTGTTGTGCAAGATTTTATCTCGATTGGAACCATTTGGGAGGATTTAGATTCGTACACTGAGCATCGGAACTTGGTACGTTATATCGTGATGAATGATAGTTTCGACTGTTGAATGGGAGCGTATGTATGTGCGTGATCCATTTAACTAGGGAATATGCTCGCCTCCAATATTTGTTTTATGAGATCTATGGTTCATGAGACACGCCAAACCAATTGTCCATTATGCAGCGAATGATGAACAGGACATGATAGCAGAGTATGCATGCACCACAGGTGTGTCTGGGAGGTGCCGTATTAGTATATATAATAGTGTGATGTTATTTTATATATATATATATATATATATATATACTATGATGTAATCTACTAGGCGAGAACTGTAGATTAAACTATATATGGTGATGCAATCTACTATGTGAAATTTGTAGGTTAACATATATCTACTATGAGGTAATCTACTATGTGAAATTGTAGATCAAGATGGATAATGAAATTTGATTTAATTAAGTAAGTGAATACTTAATTCTTAAAGCTGTGGAAGCCTAGTTCATTATAAAGAGAAATGAACATATTTAATTATAACAAGTATTATGTGGAAAATATGGGGAAATGATATGGGATAGAATCATAAGTGAGAAACCTTAAATTGGGAGATAATAAGTTACGTTAGGCGTGCACACTAGATGAGAGGTGAGAATTCTCAAGCGAGAGCCCGAGAATCTAACATGTACATAATACCTGCTTAATTGCATTTGTTAAGCACTTGCTATTTTTAAAATCTTTTACAATCGGGCTCTAACCCGTTTTCTTGCATATTCTCTTCTCTATTGTATATTGTACATCAAGTGTCTAGTATTTGGGATGCCGGCATAGATCATGGATATCTCGACGGGTTATAGTTGCTATTGGAGAGGCAGATTTGTTTAGACGCTTCCATTCGGTTGATTCACATATCTGTAGTGTCTATTCTCATGTAGGGCATGTCGCCCAGGATTTAGTTATTTCATTTCCATTCCAAACTATTGTAATCATTGATTTTCGTACTGTTGATTTTGACTGTATTTGTTAGTAATGAAATATATTTTAATTAGAGAGTTACCCCAGTCATACTTATTATGATTATATTTAGTTATATGTGATGTGATGTTACTTGCGATTATTTCATATCGTGGAATGGTTTTAATTAAATTAAAAATGTTAAAGTTTTTTACTGATAAGAACTTTTTATGTGTATGGTCGTTGTCTTTAAAAGTCAATCTCAAAATACCTTCAATTACCTACAAAACTTATTTAAAACAACTCATATTGCGATAAGTACGGGTATCAATCCAACTTCCAAGGTGAAACAATTGATGTGAAAACTTGCAATTCAAATTTTTTTTAATTAAAATATTTTTTTATTTTTATTTTTATTTTTTTAAAACAATTTCAAGGAAAAGCTAACTAATAAATGCTAAAAATTATGAAATGACTAAATAACGAAAAATAATGTGCAATCGAGTGTGAAAAATGTGAGAATGTCAAGAGATGGGATTACACCGCATTATCAATTATTTTAATTTCTCAATTTATTAATTTGAAATATATCAAGATAATATTAAATCGATAATCTAACTCTCGTTACAATTATAAATTTAATAATATCTTTTTCAAAAAACTAATTTAAAAATGTCACACGATGAAAAATTAAGAACTATACTATTTCCAACAAAATTACCCGCTAGGAATAAAAACAGTATCAATTCCCAAATTTCAACACAAAATTAATATTAAAATTTTGAAAAAACCTATCACTAGTTCGATTCCTAAATTCAAACATTAATTTGTACAATCAATTTACTAACTCTCATTACATAAATTAATTGGTGACAATTAAAAATTATTTTTTCTAGAATTATAATAATTAATTAATTTAATTAATTAATATAATATCCTACACACTGCATCCCACCCCTTGAACATGGTGTTTAGCCAAACATTCTCATGTGTGCATAAACAATAATCAATAATATGTCATGAAGGATATAAATTGAAAAGAGAAGGAAGAAATACGATACGCAATTTTCTCCACAAATATTTCTTGAAATGCGCCTTGACATGCGTCCAACTTCTTCATAATTTTTAGCACTTGATTACAAAAATAAAAATCAAAACTAAACCTAAAATTTATTCTAACACTAAACTAATTTTTTTGGAATTTTTTTTATGTACATAATAACGACTGTTTCTCTCTATTTTCAGTCTCTCTTTGTGTCTTTATTTGCGTGCCCTTTGAGAGTCAGTTGCCCATTCTTTTATAACTCTCGAGTCTTGATTTATTTGAAGATTTTGTGGGATTTGAATAAACCAAGTCAAAGGTATGGCAAGTGAGAGAATGGAATTAGTCCTTATTTTATGGGTCATGGATGACCGAGATTACAGGAGGGTTTCGGCTCGGGCAAGCAGTGGGTCATGGGTCGTGGGTTATTGGTGGGATGGCAAGTTTGGGTTTGGATGGTTGAGGGTGTAACCAACTCTCGGTTTGGGTTGCTGCAGCAACAGGTAGGGTTGATGCCTTGACATTGGCTACTATGGTGGTTTGAGGTGGACGGGTTCCGGGTTCAGTTGTGGTCGGATCGTAGATGGGTCGTGGATTTTTGGATTGGGGCAGATGTGTTGGAGGTTCCGATTTTGAAATCGGGTTGGGTTAAAGTGGGAATTTGTACCCGGGTTTGGAAGGTCTCCGGTATGGTCGAAAATGGTGGGTTAGCTGTTGCCATGGTGGTTGGGTAGAGTTTATGAAGTTGGGTTTTGATTTGTGTGTGTTGGAATGTTAATGGGTGAGTGAGTTTATTGATAATGGAGGTAGGAGAGAGAAAGGGGTGTGTTGGAGAAATTGAAGGTGTAACTGTTAGTGTGTGAGAGGGTGTATGGAGATAGGGTGAGGGTGAGAGTGTTTTAATGTGTGGGTGAATATAGGATAAGTTGTGTATGATTGAGTGAGTGTTTGGGATTTTTTTTTTTTTTTGTGTTAGTTTGTGACCCCTAAAATAATAACACCACTAAAAATAAAAATTATCCTAATAAAAAAAAGTGAAATAAAACAAAATAAAAATCAAACTAAACTAAACTAAAATAATAAAATTTATTAACTAAAAAAAATCTAAATAAAAATAAACGAAAAATAAAAACTAGAAAAACTAAAGTCCTAAAAATATAAAATCTAATAAAACTAGAAAAAATAAATTCCTAAAAAAAACTAATCTTAAGAAAATAAAATAAAGATTAAAATAAATAAATAACTAATCAAAATCAAAATAAAGAAATAAGTAAAATAAATAGAAAATAAATCTTAGAAAATTCTAAATAATCTTAAATAAATCATAAAAATAAAACGAACTCAAATAAAAATCTAAAAAACACACATGGGGCTCGGGGTAGGTTCGGGGCACCGAAAATGATCTCGGCAAGCTCAACGGGACTTCATCATTCACGGGACTTCATCATTCACGGGACTTCATCATTCATGATCGCTTTGATTTCTTCGATGCACGCTTTTGATCGCTATTGTGTCGCAATTATATTGATTTATCATTATTTGTACCGCAACTATGTATTGACTTGAGAAATAAATAAATACGAACATAAGGCCATTTTTATTAAAAACGAGCGACTAAAATGCATCTATTTGGGGCATAAATTATATACTTTTGGGTGCTTATCATTGACACTAGCTTAATTAATTATCAGGTGACTTAATAAAGAAAAATATTTTTCGACAGTGATGCTAAGAATGAACCAACTGTATACTCAGATTTAATTGGGTACAGGACTGATCACCCGATATTTAATTAGGCGGGGTGTTACAGGTGGTATCAGAGCATCAAATTCTAGTATCCTTAGGATCCGTACGGCTTTCTACGTTTCAGCGTAGCCTTCTTTGATATAGAGCCCTAATATTAGGATGTTGTATTCCTCTGCATATTACGACTTACGTGCTCCTGCCAGGAAATAAAAGCGATGAAATTCTTACACGAACTCGATCGGGCATCGAGGAGTAGTGAGGGTCATTAGAAGAACAGTAGGAGGAGGACTCAGCCAAAGATTTAGAGTGTATATGGAAAATAGTGATTGTGATATAACTCAACAAAAATTATTGTTCAGGCTGAGGACGATAAAGAAGTCGTTCGGGAACTGTAGTCTCCCAAGCACTGTCATGAATAACATTTGTGTCGTTCCAAACTTACTCAACACTGTTAGTGATGGGTGGAGGAGTAAGGAGGACTTTTGTGAAGGAAGAAATCCAAAGGAAATTTTGTAGGGTGAAGTATAGTAACACCCAGGCCTTGAAAATTTCGAGTGAAATTTTTACTCATAGGAGCAATCTAAAGTGATGAGAGACAGACATCTCATATAGGTAAGCATATGTGAAGCTAAAATGAGAAATTTTGGGGTATGGTTCGACCGTGAAATCATCCATTTGTTGTTTTAACTGGGATATGTATGGAATATCTAGATTTATCTCATATGGGCAAGAAAGAAAACCCAACGCGAGAGAGCAGTCAACTTGCTTAACGACCTCCTTACCATGTAACTAAGGGGTATATGGAAGATAAGAAGAGTTTCTTGTTGTGAAAGGACTCGTGAAATAAATACTAAAGTATGGGTGAGATATATGACGAAGACGACTAGGGCCAATGTCATCGAGAAATTTATAACTGCTTCCAGAAGAAGGGGAGCCTGGAGGGTTGGGAAAACCTAGTTGAAGTATAAGATTGAATTCAATGGTTATAGTGACACATTATCGGAAGGTATACCCATTAAGGGAACCTATTTAAGTCCTCACTAAGCAGCGATGAATTTATCCAAGACTAGTGTGGTCGATAACGTGTTCCATGGGACAAGTGAGCCAAAGGAACAATGGAGATAACCATGGGAAGCTTAGATTACCAGGTCCGAGAGAAGGACATTCCAAAATTGTCATTAGGACCAGTGACGGGGAAATGGCTCGGAAAATTCCCCTATGTGCAGCGAGTAGGACTACCAGTGTTGAATGTTTCCAGATTGAAAAGTGGGACCGATAAGTTTAAGAATGCTAAACTATAGCAGTTAGGCATAATAATAAAAGGAGTGAGATTTCCAACGAAAGAATTGGGTTAAGCAGATTGGGCCTAGGAATTTACAACCCGAGAAGCGATAGGTTTAGGCAGAGAATTGAGGCCTAGAGATGTTGACCCAACATTTCACAGATGGACATGTGATCCACAAAATAGAATAAATTGCCCACGATGAGGAGAGGGCAACAATTGGGAGAAATACTTGATGCATAACGATTTTAGAAACTCATGGGTCGTGTTGGCAGCTATGTGCTGGGACATTACAAATTAGGTAAAACTGATGAAGCTTTGTTTCATCCTCGTGAGTACAGGATTAATTCAAGTGAAATTGTGTGTCACTGTATATATACACAAATTGTTAAACACTAAAATTTGTGTGCGAGACGAGTTTAGTGAGTATGTTAGATTTAATAGTCTAGTTACAAACGTATTTATAAGTATCGAGATTTTGATGTCGTCGTGAGCAATCCGGGTAGGCACTACGAGCATATTTTTATCATTATAATTTACTACTGCTTTGAGTTAGCATGAAGAGCCTATTACGGTAATGTGTAGTGATTAATTATCGAATGTTTGAACGATGGTAAATTGAGTGATAAGACTATACCGTCGGATAATCCGGGCGAGTAATATTACTATTGTGAGGCGCCACCTGAAGTAGGGTCGGGCCAAGACATATATATATATATATGAAAAATTTTATGGTATCATAGGCTTCAGTGAGTGTGTTCTCTAATAAACGTAATCCCGGTGCGTAGGAATTAAATTACTGATGTGACTTAGGATACGATGTGTTCTTTATTTAGCAACGAGTTATAGGTCGTGATATCTATAATGACGCGAACTTATGATAGTGATAGCGCTATGTTTCATGTGATTTCTAAATGAAATAAGTAGATTTATGCGTCAACCTATGGAGAGTGTGGGAAGGTATATATTATGGACTGAGGGCCTTACGGATCTCCATAACCAACTATGTTAGGTAGTAGTGTATCGGGGGGGTTCCATGCTTGGATTTCACTTTTCGAGACATCCCACGCATGAAACTAACAAACGCCGAGAGTTAGAAAGAAGTTTGGACGGTAGTCCATGGGATTCTTACCTTAGTTACTCTTCATATACGAGAATATAACGGAGAATTGATAATTCCACTAAAATGTGAGAATATATTTCATTTGTGCAATTATGAGCGAAGCATAGGGTGTATGGGCTCCCTAGGTAATTGAATCTTGATTTTATTCCCATTTGGGAAGTATGGGATAATATAAATGAATAAATAAGTAGAGATATCAAGACTTGAGGGTACGATCATGAAAATGGTCTTGTATTAGGAAGTAGATTATGAATGTCATGGGAATGTAATACCCCGTGATTTTAATGACTTTTAAAATGGGTTATATTTTAAATTAATGGATTAATTGGATCTTATTATAAATTAATTCATTTGGGTTTTATCCGAATTGTGGATATTAAAATGGATGATTCTGAATATTACTTGAAGATATTTAGGTAATATATGAATGTGATGTCATTGATATGACGGTTTGATATAAATTCAGTAATTTGTATTTTTAGTCAGACGCGGTATGGGACGTGTCGGGACTAATTTATTAAATTAAAAAGGAAATTTATTTTCTATCAACCTTATAGTCATTTCGACTGCGTCGTTGCGTCCGGAAGGTTCGAAATAGTCAGAAAAGTCTATTTGGATGTTAATTTTGAGTCTCGGGTCATTTGGAAATGAAAAGACAACCCAAAAGGGCATTTTGGTTATTTTTACAAGGGGTTTCGGGTTTTGTCTTATTATAAGTATTTGGAGATTAGTTGAATGTGGGTTCATTCATCTCTTCTACGCAAAATTGAAAGGTCATCTTCTTAGAGAGAGTGGAAGGTTGCTTGGAAAGAAAAACAAGTTTGCTTGGGAAGGAGGAGAACCAAAGGTCAAAGGTCACCACCACCATCACCACATGTGTTATTCAACTCCAAAGGATCAGTTCTTCATTAGAGGCAAGTGTTTGATATTTGCAATATAGTTCGTATATTTTCCATGTTAGGATAGTTATAAAAAGAGATGATTTTCGTGCTTGGAAGATGAAAGGATATAGTTGTTAATGGATTTTTGGAATCTAAAAATATATAGGAATTAAACTCATGTTGTAGGTAGTTAGTAATCCAATAAATATTCATCAATCTGTGGAAGAAATTCTGAAAATAATTTTGTGTTCTTGAAGATAATGTGTTGATAATTTTCTGGAAAAAGAGGCAAAAACGAGTGGAATGAGAAGAGACAATTTGGAATGTTTAGATCTTCTTTTCGAGTGCATTTGGATCAGATTTAAGAAAAACTCAAAACACATACCTGATTCAATTTTTCGTGTAGAATCCAAATCTGAAGTCGGATTGATGATTCGAATAATTTTTGGATCTGATTTTTTTGAGTATTTAAAATATGAGAATTCATGAAGTTGTTTCTTTTTAATGTTGGTTCTTATCCCAAAACTTTGGTAGATTTTTGGTGATTGTTAATGGGATATTATGGGACTTAGAGGAGATCAGTAAGACCTAGAAAAGATTTGAATTGATTTGATTGGGATTTAATTGATTGGAATTATGTTAGTTAAATTGGAAGAAATTTCGGTTGCTAGATTCATGCGTTGGATTCTAATTTGTATGCTTGAGGATTAAGGATAGGTCCAGTAGGGCAGATTTAATATAAGGTGAGGGTAGCCTTAGGGTTACAATTTGAACATCAAGGACTGAGTTTAAGCTCATTATTGATTTCGCAAAGGCTGAGTGTAGTACAAGAGCGTAGTGGTATGGCTCTTGGATAGAGATGGGAGTTTAGAACACATTTGGTTGAAAGAGGGTATCAGGTTATCCCGATCGCATAGTTGAAGTTGTCGGACCTCCTCGATCGACAAAGTTAAGTAGTAGTGTATTGGAGGGGTTCCTTGTTTGGATTTCGCTTTGCGAGACGCTCCGCGCATGAACCTTAACGACGTCGGGAGTGGAGAGATGTTATAGGATGCGAGGATAATTAAATTATGAAGTAAAGATATGATACGTGGAATTTAAAAGAGATATAATGATACATATGGGAAATATCTTAGGGTAGTGATATTACCTTATTGATATTATAGGTATAATAATGCCTATTTGATTGATTGATGATTTATGTGTATGACATACCTAGCTTACTTGCCATCGATGGGAGGTTCGCGCGTGAGGGCAGTCATATCCTAATGAATCCATGGGATCTTTGATTTGTCGCTCGAGAACATAGGTCTATGAAAGACTTATCGGGGAGTTGATAAGTCCGCTGACTATGGGTACGTAGGTATGTGCGTGACCCATGGGTATGAGAACTATGTTCGCCTCCAATGATTGTGTTGTTGTTTGTGATTCGAGGAATCTTAACGAACCTTTAGTCCCCTATTCGGCGACCGGCGGTGATGGGACATGATAGCAGAGTAATGAATTGCACCGCAGCTGTGACTCGGGGTGCTGTATTATATATTAATATATATATATAATGAAATAATGATTTAATGGATACATATTGTGGTTAACTCTATCTATGGTGATAATTGTAGATAACGGTTAATGAATGTTTATGCTTATAGAATTGAAAAGCTTAATTCATATTAATGAGAAATGATTCATGTTAATGAGAAATGATTCATATAAATGAGAAATGTAAATGAATAATAATGTGACGTATGGTATGGGACATACGGCGATTATGATATGGGAATGGAATTATAATATGGAAACTGGGAAAGAGGAACCATTAACTAGGAGGTTAATAGGAAACGTTAAGTGTGCACTCTAGTTTAGAGGTGAGAATAGCAAGTGAGAGTTGGATCTAACATGTACATAATAAAATATTTATTGCACTTGTTAAATACTTGTTGTTTTAAAAATCATCTACACATTCGGGCTCTGGCCCGTTTCCTTGCATATTTTCTTTTCTATTGTATCTTCTATATCAGGTGTCCAGCAACAGGGATGCCAACCTTAGCGGATTATGTTGAACTATGGAGCTATAGAGTTTTTACTTAGATGCGTATCATCTTTTGATTCACAGTATTCTTAGTTAGGGCATGTCACCCAAAGGATTCAGTTATCTTTTCTATCGAGGTAAAATATTGTTGTATTCGTGTCTTTTTAATACAGTTAATATTGTTGGGAATTCTGTAATGGATTTATATTATTTGGGAATGTTTATTCCAATTGCATTTAAATTCTTTCGTGTTATCTATTTGGTTATCAGTGTTGTAGAATAAAATGTGTTGTGTTATTCTTAAACTGGAAATGGATTTTGTTAAATTAAAATTTGAAAAGTTTTTAACACTAGCTTAATTGAGTATTGGGTGAGTTGTATATGTTTTCGACAGTGATGCTAAGATTGAGCCAACTGTATATTCTGTTTTAATTTGGTATGGGACTGGCCACCCGGTATTTAATTAGGCGGGGTGTTACAGGTGGTATCAGAGAATCAGGTTCTAGTGTCCTTTAGGGTCTGTACGGTTTACTGTGTTTTCAGCTTTGCGTTCTTTGATGTAGAGCCCTATGTTTAGGATTGTTGATTTCTTTGGTAAGATTCCGTATATCTTAGTGAATCTTATTTGCGTTCGGACGGGTTCGTATAAGGTGTATGGCAGATGAGGGTCATTGGACGGATAGTGGAGATCATACTTAGGAGTTTATGAAGTATGTTTGAGTATGATGACCGTAGTCTAGGTCACCCCTATTATGGAAAAATTGAGGAGAGTCGTCAGTAGAAGTTCTTGAAATGCGGAAATTGTGTGTGTTACCTAACGAAGACAATCTATTCAAAGCTTGGGCATATAGTCGAGTGTGGTTAACTATAACTTAAAATTTGGGGTAAAATTTTTCTTGACTCATCGGAGCAAAGTTATAATAGTGGGATTCAACAACCACCACCCGCGAATGAGGGTATGTTTTCTATTTAAGGAGTCATGAGGCGCATTTTGATTTTAGTAGCGATTATTATTGTGGGGGCCAAAAGGGTTGCTAAACTTAGCCTATAGCATCGTTATTTACGTAGACTCACCAAGGGGTGTGGGACACCTATGTTTTACATGTTATCACGTGGGTTTGATTTTTATCATGGGATTACTTCCTTTGGGCATGTCCGAGCATGATGTGACTATCGGCATGCATTGACTTGTGGTATAGGAGAGCGTATGTACTACTACTATAGCTAGTATCTTGTCTTTTATAAGAGAGTAGATGAGTAGACTTTATTCGAATTAATAATACCTGTAGAGAGGTTATAAACTATTGACTAAAGACCTTAGGAGTTTCGATGACCGACTACTTTAGGAAGTAGTGTATCGGGGTGGTTCCTTGTTTGGATTTCGCTTGCGAGACACCCCACGTATGAAACTAATAACCGTTGGGAGTCGAAATAAGTTAGGTCCTTAGTATATGAGTTTTTAACCTTTGCGACAAATATTATAATGAAAGTGGTACGATAGGGTGTATGGGCGCTCTGAATGGTTGAATGGTAGTAGTTTTCATAATTGTGAAAGAGTGAGTAGTTGTGACTTCAGGATTTATTTGTTCAATATATGAGGATCATTTTTCCCAAAGTTTGTCACGAGGATGGTATAGGGAAGATTGGGTAAAGTTTCAATTCGATTCAGTTGGAACTATATGGTGAGGCTTGGCGTATAACATCGATAGGGATTTTCGTTAATGTACTGTGTGGGCGGTACGTCTTAGATTTCTTGCGATGTGAGATGTATACTCGGAGTTGAACTTACCGGTATGATTTATATTCCTGAATTTCGGGATGAAATTCTGTTATAAGGGGGGAAGTATGTAATACCCCGTGATTTTAATGACTTTTAAAATGGGTTATATTTTAAATTAATGGATTAATTGGATCTTATTATAAATTAATTCATTTGGGTTTTATCCGAATTGTGGATATTAAAATGGATGATTCTGAATATTATTTAAATATATTTAGGTAATATATGAATGTGATGTCATTGATATGACGGTTTGATATAAATTCAATAATTTGTATTTTTAGTCAGACGCGGTACGGGACGTGTCGGGACTAATTTATTAAATTAAAAGGGAAATTTATTTTCTATCGACCTTATAGTCATTTCGACTGCGTCGTTGCATCCGGAAGGTTCGAAATAGTCAGAAAAGTCTATTTGGATGTTAATTTTGAGTCTCGGGTCATTTGGAAATGAAAAGACAACCCAACAGGGCATTTTAGTTATTTTTACAAGGGGGATGAATAGTGATTTCGAGTTTTGTCTTATTATAAGTATTTGGAGATTAGTTGAATGTGGGTTCATTCATCTCTTCTACACAAAATTGAAAGGTCATCTTCTTAGAGAGAGTGGAAGGTTGCTTGGAAAGAAAAAGAAGTTTGCTTGGGAAGGAGGAGAACCAAAGGTCAAAGGTCACCACCACCATCACCACCTGTGTTATTCAACTCCAAAGGATCAGATCTTCATTAGAGGCAAGTGTTTGATATTTGAAATTTAAGTTCGTATATTGTCCATGTTAGGATAATTATAAAAATAGATGATTTTCATGCTTGGAAGATGAAAGGATATAGTTGTTAATGGATTTTTGGAATCTAAAAATATATAGGAATTAAACTCATATTGTAGGTAGTTAGTAATCCAATAAATATTCATCAATTTGTGGAAGAAATTCTGAAAATAATTTTGTGTTCTTGAAGATAATATGTTGATAATTTTCTGGAAAAAGAGGCAAAAACGAGTGGAATGAGAAGAGCCAATTTGGAATGTTTAGATCTTCTTTTCGAGTGCATTTGGATGAGATTTAAGAAAAACTCAAAACACATACCTGATTCAATTTTTCGTGTAGAATCCAAATCTGAAGTCGAATTGATGATTCGAATAATTTTTGGATCTGATTTTTCTGAGTATTTAAAATATGAGAATTCATGAAGTTGTTTCTTTTTAATGTTGGTTCTTATCCCAAAACTTTGGTAGATTTTTGGTGATTATTAATGGGATATTATGGGACTTAGAGGAGATCAGTAAGACCTAGATAAGATTTGAATTGATTTGATTGGGATTTAATTGATTGGAATTATGTTAGTTAAATTGGAAGAAATTTCGGTTGCTAGATTCATGTGTTGGATTCTAATTTGTATGCTTGAGGATTAAGGATAGGTCCAGTAGGGCAGATTTAATATAAGGTGAGGGTAGCCTTAGGGTTACAATTTGAACATCAAGGACTGAGTTTAAGCTCATTATTGATTTCGCAAAGGCTGAGTGTAGTACAAGAGCGTAGTGGTATGGCTCTTGGATAGAGATGGGAGTTTAGAACACATTTGGTTGAAAGAGGGTATCAGGTTATCCCGATCGCATAGTTGAAGTTGTCGGACCTCCTCGATCGACAAAGTTAAGTAGTAGTGTATTGGAGGGGTTCCTTGTTTGGATTTCGCTTTGCGAGACGCTCCGCGCATGAACCTTAACGACGTCGGGAGTGGAGAGATGTTATAGGATGTGAGGATAATTAAATTATGAAGTAAAGATATGATACGTGGAATTTAAAAGAGATATAATGATACATATGGGAAATATCTTAGGGGAGTGATATTACCTTATTGATATTATAGGTATGATAATGCCTATTTGATTGATTGATGATTTATGTGTATGACATACCTAGCTTACTTGCTATCGGTGGGAGCTTCGCGCGTGAGGGCAGTCATATCCTGATGAATCCATGGGATCTTTGATTTGTCGCTCAAGAACATAGGTCTATGAAATACATATCGGGGAGTTGATAAGTCCGCTGACTATGGGTACGTAGGTATGTGCGTGACCCATGGGTATGAGAACTATGTTCGCCTCCAATGATTGTGTTGTTTTTTGTGGTTCGAGGAATCTTAACGAACCTTTAGTCCCCTATTCGGCGACCTGCGATGATGGGACATGATAGCAGAGTAATGCATTGCACCGCAGCTGTGACTCGGGGTGCTGTATTATATATGAATATATATATAATGAAATAAATAATTGAATGGATACATATTATGGTTAACTCTATCTACGGTGATAATTGTAGATAACTGTTAATGAATGTTTATGCTTATAGAATTGAAAAGCTTAATTAATATTAATGAGAAATGATTCATGTCAATGAGAAACGATTCATATAAATGAGAAATGTAAATGAATAATAATGTGACGTATGGTATGGGACATACGGGGGTTATGATATGGGAATGGAATTATAATATGGAAACTGGGAAAGAGGAACCATTAACTAGGAGGTTAATAGGAAACGTTAAGTGTGCACTCTAGTTGAGAGGTGAGAATAGCAAGTGAGAGTTGGATCTAACATGTACATAATAAAAGATTTATTGCACTTGTTAAATACTTGTTGTTTTAAAAATCATCTACACATTCGGGCTCTGACTCGTTTCCTTGCATATTTTCTTTTCTATTGTATCTTCTATATCAGGTGTCCAGCAACAGGGACGCCAACCTTAGTGGATTATGTTGAACTATGGAGCTATGGAGTTTTTACTTAGACGCGTATCATCTTTTGATTCACAGTATTCTTAGTTAGGGCATGTTGCCCAAAGGATTCAGTTATCTTTTCTATCGAGGTCAAATACTATTGTATTCGTGTCTTTTTAATACAGTTAATATTGTTGGGAATTCTGTAATGGATTTATATTATTTGGGAATGTTTATTCCAATTGCATATAAATTCTTTCGTGTTATCTATTTGGTTATCAGTGTTGTAGAATAAAATGTGTTGTGTTATTCTTAAACTGGAAATGGATTTTGTTAAATTAAAATTTGAAAAGTTTTTAACACTAGCTTAATTGAGTATTGGGTGAGTTGTATATGTTTCGACAGTGATTCTAAGAATGAGCCAACTGTATATTCTGTTTTAATTTGGTATGGGACTGGCCGCCCGGTATTTAATTAGGCGGGGTGTTACAGGGAATTCGACAACATTTAGCCAGGGGAGTTGAAGTTTATTCCGTAAGATTTTTCAAAGACTTACGTTTCACAAGAAACTGATTTTAGAATGGGGAAAAGGATTTGTGACACGCGGTGAGGCAAGGTCGCATGAATCATGATTAGAGGTACATTTGTGAGACTATAAGATGTATTATGCTATAAATGACAGTAGTGATGGGATTTTATGAAGAGAAGAAATTGCTAAATTCATTTTGCAATGGGTCACCTGACTGTTGGTAAAAAGGATGGACCACCTGAAACTAGTAGAGGTTTCTTCAATCGTTAGGTATTCTGAAGTAGTAATGGGATAGTATTCCCTAGGATATTATTTGCAAAGAGTGGGTTACGATCCTATATGGGTGATAGTGGATCGGTTGACCGAAGTAGCTCACGTTATGGTAGTTAGGACTGATTATACTACAGAACAGTATGCAAGATCTTTATAACCGAGATATTGAGGTTAAATGGGGTACCGTTTAATGTTGTGTCCGATTGGGATGAGATCTGTGTCTTTTGATTTTGGAAGAGTGTTCACGAGGCCATAGGTACCGAGTTGTGATTGAGTACGGCCTATTATCCGCAGACGAATGTGCAGAACAAGTGAAATAATCAGATGTTGGGAGAATAAATTATATTTGTACTCTTGGATCTTAGGGGAGGATGAGGGAAATCCCTTCCACAAGTTGAGTTTGTTTGCAATAACTCATATAAGTTCACTTTTGGTCATAGTGTCAGTTGAGGTATGGCACGGTAAGCCTCGTTGTTCTCCTGCTTATTAGTTAAAGGTGGGGAACCAAGTACTATTGTCACAATTAGAGATGGGTTGTTATTTAGAGTATATTATATGTGCAAAATATATACTGCACAAATAATCTATTTATGTGCGATATGTATCTAAAGAATGATTAATCTACTAAGGCACGAATAGTAGAAGACTAATATATAAAATAAGTTTAAGTAGTGAAGTTTAAATGGTAAGACTTGGGCAAGAACCTACATGGAAGGATAACCTGGAATTTAAAACGAACATATGTGAGGTGTTCATTACTCAGGGTATTTGATAGTGTACTGTATGGGCGGTACGGGGTAGTTTATTCATGAGCACGAGGATGCGATGCGCAACATATAGCCGAGTTGTTCATATCTGGCATACTTTTTCTGAATTTCGGGATAAAATTTCGTTGTAAGGGAGGAAGTATGTAATACCCCGTATTTTTAATGACATTTAAAATGGGATTTATTAGAATTAATTGTGGGATAATTGCAAATTAATCCAGATTTAAATATTACTCGTGAGTAAAGTAATATGTGAGTTAAGTTGAATATTAATGAGTGACTAAAAGTAATATATATGACTATGACTTTACATTTGATTATGATTTTATAAATTGTCGCGAGAGACCAATATGATAATTAAGTCGAGACGCACGTGTGAGTTATGTCGGGACTATATTTTAGTGAAATGAAAAGTAAAATATTTTTATGTCATCCAAATTATCGTTTTGACTGCACCAAAGTGTCCGAAAGTGTTTAAATAGTCGAAAAGGCCTACTTAAGTGTTTGATTTGGATCTCAGGGCATCTTGGAGCCGAATAGACACCCCGCAGTGGTATTATAGTCATTTTACAGGGGAAGTGAATAGTACCCACGAAAATTGAAGATTATTTATAACTCTAAAAAGGTGATAGATTCATAGTTTATTCACAAAACTTAGAGAGAAAGCTAGTCAGGAGAGAGAGGGACTTCTCTAGGAGAAGAATAGTTCTCTGGGAAAAACCAAGGGGCTACGAGACACCTTGCACCACCACCTCCACCACCGGAGGTTGATCGGAAAAGGGAAGAAGGATTTAGAGAACAATCTTCTCCAACTGTTCAAACCTACGAATTCGAGGCAAGTGATTAATTACTGCAATTTCTAGCATATATTTTCTCCATGTTAGGTTGTTTAAAAAATTCTGAAAAGTTATATGAATTAAAATGATTTTTGATGAATCCTTGAATGAGAATTATGAAAGATAAATATATTTTTAAATATATGGTTTAAGTCACGAAATTTGGGAATCATTTGGTGAAAGAAAATCTGGGGGTTTTATACAGTTTTTGGAGAAATAATAAAAGAAAGATTTTCTGGAAATTATGAGAATTGTCTTGTTTAATCCAAACCTATTGATGTTTTAGGATAGTTTAATGATTGGAAATCGTTTATATATGTTGTCATATCATATAGAATAAATTATGAGTAGTTTGGGACTTTAAAACATATGATTTGAGGATTGAAAATGATTAAACCCGTAGGCTAGTTTATGCAGAATTGCCCATATTTGTTGGATCAATCGATCGAATGTCGATTGATTGACTGGATCGATCGATCGACCCTTCCCTTCGATCGATCGACCCTTCCGGGATTTTGATAATTTCTTTGTTTTAAGGTTTGATTATATCCCATCTTGTATAAATCTTTTGTGGTAACTAATTGAATAAATCGGGACTTAGGGAAGGGAAATAGGGTATACTTAAGACCGGAAAAATATTATTTTTGTATGGTTAGAATGGGGGGGAAATTAACGTAAATGAATTAAATTTTTTACGGTGGAAACATATATATATATATATATATATATATATATATATATATATATATATATATATATATATATATATATATATATATATATATATATATATATATAATCGAATAGAGGAGTATTTAAGGTTAGAACCAATAGTAAGAGAATTAGTATTACCGGAATAACCTTAGGCTTATGTGGGATTAACCTTAATAGGTGAAATGAAAGGGTTAGGATTGAATTAGGGATTACCGAGAAATACACCTAATTGAAGATGATTTTAATTCAGATAAATTTAGATGTTGTGATGACATGGACTTGTAGGACATGAGTGATTACCTACTGAATTTATATGAGAAATAAATGACTACCCTTAGAGTGATGAGAGAAGCTCGTGAATATAATTTAAGAAGTAAAATCATAATCTATAAATATGTAGAATATGTGAGATAAAAATACTGCACATGGAAATGTTTATATGGATTGTGCGTGTGCCCTATTGTTATTGTATATAGGTGGGATGAATACCTATATTATTTATATTGTGTGTATAGCATACCTACGTTGCTTGCTATCGAGGTGGAGGTTTCGCGTTGTGAACGGTCTTATCTCGATTGGACCCATTTGGGGGGATTTAGATTCGTACACTGAGCATAGGAACTTGGTACGTTCTATCGTGATGAATGATAATTTCGAAGGTTGAATGGGACTGTAGGTATGTGCGTGATCCATTTAACTAGGGAATATGCTCACCTCCAATATTTGTGTTATGAGATTGATGGTTCATGAGAGATACCGAACCAATTATCCACTATGCAGTGAATGATGCAAAGGACATGATAACAGAGTATGTCTGCACCACAACTGTGTCTGGGAGGTGCCGTATTAGTATATATAATAGTGTGATGTTATTATATATATATATATATATATATATATATATATATATATATATATACTGTGATGTAATCTACTAGGCAAGAATTGTAGATTAAACTATATATGATGATGCAATCTACTATGTGAAATTTGTAGATTAACATATATGTACTATGAAGTAATCTACTATGTGAAATTGTAGATCAATATGGATAATGAAATTTGATTTAATTAAGTAAGTGAATACTTAATTCTTAAAGATGTGGAAGCCTAGTTCATTATAAAGAGAAATGAACATATTTAATTATAACAAGTATTATGTAAGAAATACGGGAAAATGATATGGGATAGAATCATAAGTGAGAAACCTTAAATTGGGAGATAATAAGGTACGTTATGCGTGCACACTAGATGAGAGGTGAGAATTCTCAAGCGAGAGCCCGAGAATCTAACATGTACATAATACCTGCTTAATTGCATTTGTTAAGCACTTGCTATTTTTAAAATCTTTTACAATAGGGCTTTGACCCGTTTCCTTGCATATTCTCTTCTCAATTGTATATTGTACATCAGGTGTCCAGTATCTGGGATTCCAGCATAGATTATGGATATCTCGACAGGTTATAGCTGCTATTAGAGAGGCAGATTTGTTTAGACGCTTCCATTCGGTTGATTCACATATATGTAGTGTTTATTCTCATGTAGGGCATGTCACCCAGGATTTAGTTATTTCATTTCCGTTTCAGACTATTCTAATCATTGATGTTCGTACTGTTGATTTTGACTGTATTTGTTAGTAATGAAATAAATTTTAACTGGAGAGTTATTCCAGTCAGATTTATTCGGATTAAATTTAGTTCTGTGTGATGTGATGTTACTTATGATTATTTCATATCGTGGAATGGTTTTAATTAAATTAAAAATGTTAATATTTTTTACATTAGCTTAATTAATTATCAGGTGGCTTGATAAAGAAAAATGTTTTTCGACAGTGATGCTAAGAATGAACTAACTGTATACTCTGATTTAATTGGGTATGGGACTGATCATCCGGTATTTAATTAGGCGGGGTGTTACAAATAACAACCCTTCTTTGAATCCTAATTTTCCATACTTAATTTAGTGTGAATTTAACATATAATCCATACTCAATTTCTACATTAAAGTTGAGATTAGGAAACCCTATTTTCATATCAACATAACCATCCACATGTAATTCCAATTATGAATTTTTTTTTTACTTTCCGTTGAAATTATACCAAGAATATAAAATTCTCATAATTTAATTCAATTACACTAAATTATACTAAATTAATTTAGTATAAAATTTTATAAATTTAATTCATTACTTTATTCACAATAATTTTAGAGGTGTGATCAGAAAAGATAAATCGTAATTATCTCTACACAAATGTTATAATTTATAAAAACATCTTTAGGTTAAAAATACTATTTGTATCATGAGAGGTAAGAGTAGAATTATATTGTCTTAAATGAAGAAAACCCCAAATAGAAGTATTAGATTGAGGTTTAAGGGGGTCAACCTATGTATTGGGAATGGGTGGGGTTTATTTTGTATTGGGATGTTGAGAAATGGACTGGGACGAAATGAATTCAGCATTCTTTTAAGAATGAAATTCCGCCTCCAATTTTTTCTATATGTAAAAATTCTCCCATTTTAATTTGAAGTTTTTAGTTGCACCTCAATTCATTTTTCTTTCTTTCTTTAATAATCATAATCCTATACCTTTCTCCAAGTAACTACCTTATTACTAAAGAACCCTTTATATTAAACTATAATTCCTTTTGTGTGAAACCTCCCATTTACTTTCTATATTGACAATTAAGGCTCGTACTTTTATTTATTTACAATTAGGCCCAAACATTTTACTAATACACCAAATAAATTCTATAATTGATCAAATGAATTTTATAATTTATAATAGCTCTGACAAATTATATTTCAACTTACACTAGCATAAATAAAACTTTATTCTTCATTTAAGTAATTATAAAATTCAAGTTTTCACTTAAAATAATTATTTAAAATTCTCTCAAAATTCATAATTAATTAATTATTTAATCATTTAAATTTATTTCAAATTACGGAGTATTACAAGAAGGAGGTTCATTCTGAAGACATCGGTGAGAGCATTTATGAAATCTCAACTTGGCCTCCTCCACCAAGAGTTATCACAGGTATTACCATTTGACAGTCTGTAGTCCTAAGCGTAAACTTGTCTACATTCATTGCATATGCAATATCTGGTTAGTTGCAAACTTGATCATACATTGAAATCCCTATTATGCTCGCATAAGGGATGTTTTCCTTGGATTCTCTTTCAAAGTCATTCTTAGGGCATTGAGATTTATTGAACTTATTTTCATTAACAATGATAACTTCACCAAGAGAACAACCTTGCATGTTAAATCTCTCATATCAAAAGTATCCAAAAAACATTCACTTTGTTTTATGACGTAAAACCAAAGCATTCACTTTATTTTTTTACGTAAAACCAAAACATTACTTGTAAGAAATATATCATCAATATATATAACAAGTAAAATAAATTTCTCCCAAAAATCTTATTATTTATGCACTAGTCAGCTATATTCTGAACAAAGCCAAAAAAATATTATCATTCCCTCAAGTTTAAATTACCATTATCAAGATGTCTAATTCAAACCATAGATGGATTTATTATGTTTACAAATCATTAACTCATTTCCATTTACTTAAAAATCTTTGGGTTGTTGCATGTAAACTTTGTCATGAAGATCTTCATTCAAGAAATAAGTTTTGAGATCTATTTAATGGAGTTCAAGTTTAAAATGGGCCACTAGTGCCATAATATTTCTAAAATAGTCCCTAGATGAGACAAGAGATAAAGTGTCATTGTAGTCGATTACTCCCTGCTGAATGAATCCCATAGCCACAAACTTTACTTTATGCCTTTAATTGTTTACATTCATTTAATTATGTTTTGAACACACATTTACAATCAATAAGCTTATAATCTTCATAAAGAATAAAATCTCCCATGATTTATTATTTTCCATACAATTTATCTCATCATGATAGTATCCATCAATTTTCTATATTCAGCGATTGCCACAGATTGCCCAAAACTCAACGGATACACATTTTAACAAATATTATAATTATTCTCTGCTAAGGTTGGTAAAAGTACATATACAAAGTGGATACTACGATATCCATTATCCGTATTCATTTATAAATGCACTATTATATATGTATCCGTATCCGTCGGGATATTAAATATAATTATCCTCATTTGTACCCTCTTAGATTCATCGAATTCGGATAATATCCGTATACGTTTACATTGTTCGTTCATTATAACTAACTAATAATAATTTTTAAATTATCTAGAATTCATATTGAATAAAAATTATACAATCAAAGCCTAAGAGAATTTTACTGCAACTAACTACAAAAAATTAGACAATTTAAGCTAAAAGAAAATGTGTGAAATTAAGTACTAATCTTTAATTACATATTCAATAATGATATTTTTTCCATATTTAATAATCCATACCTCCTCAACACCAAAGACACTAAACCGAACTAACAACACTAAACCAGACTAATCATATTTATAATACTAATCGAATAATTAGAGATGGAAAAACAAAAAAAGATCCAAAAAGGGAAGTGTAAGGACATTTTTCTCATGTCCAACATGTTTCATTTGTGTATGTCGTACGCCGCTACATTTGGCACGTCAACTCAAGATGTCACTCGACGGCCTCAATCCGAATTCCGGGAATCAAGCATTCAACATCTCCATTAATATGTCCCACATCTGCCTCAACGACTTCACGGTCCACGATTTTAGGGACTTAATGCAAGTGGTACGCAAGGGAAGTCAAAACAGTAAAAAAAGGCACGATAGGAGACTTCGAGGGCATTTTCGTAATTTCACATCCATATTTAGGAGGTCTGATCAACTGAAAAGTTGAAGATCTCTCCGCAACGAAGATACTGGAAAAAACGGTACCTCAATCCGAGCTACGGTGAAGGAGTTATGACCTTTTGAAGATAGAGAAAATTCCTTAAAGAATGTTGTTTTTTTTGTACGCTGGATAGAATTTTAGAGTTTTAAGAACATGGGACTCTTCATATTTTTTCCTATAAATACCAACTTCGGGGGAGTTGTTTTGCAAGACTTTAGAAGACGTTTTTGAGAGTCCAAATTACTCTAGTCTTCATATTTTTTGAGTCCCAAGACTCATGTTTTGATTCACACAATTGCCAAACCTTTGTGAATCTTTTTGGTAACCCAAGAACACAACTTTGGTTTGTTCAACCCTTGTGGAGAAGCCGTTCTCTTCTTCATTGCTGCCCTCCTGGAAAGGAAAACTTCCAGCCGCCGACATAGGAACCGACACCTGCGGGTATTTCTGTGTCACACTGTTTCTAGCCGTTGCTTTGAAGGTTTACCGAAGACACCGTGCGTACACTTGTGGGCGATTATCAGGTTGTATGTAAGTCAATGGTCTTGTAAATTCTTTAAAGTTCTAGAAATAAAAGGTTTTGCCCTTCGGGGATTTTTCCTTAACTTTGTGTCGCATGCTTTATATTTGATGGGTTGATTTAAATGCATGTTTAAGGGTTGATTTTATTTGGCTTAAAAGTAGACGCTAATTAAATAAGGGTTCTTGGAAACTTGCGAATTTAATTTAAATCGATATTACACGCGTTCTCAAATTGGTATCAGAGCGGGTTACTCTAAATTATCGAGTGATCTTGATTTTTAAAGTTTTTTTTCCTGATACAATTTGACTTCTCACATTTGTTCAAATTGGTATCAGAGCAGGTTGCGCAAATTTATCGCGTATTCCTATTTTCCGCAAAAATTGTGTGATATTGATTTTTTTAAAAATCAGTTTTATGAAAAATCGCAATTTTTCAATGGAACGCCCATTTAATGAGGAGCCTATTTTTGAAAAGTTTCACGACCGTGCTGAAAAATTAAAAAGTTTGAATTTGAAACTTTGCAAAAGAATTAAAGTTTTGGAAAAAAAAAATTCTCTCTTTAAAAGTAAGATTGAATATTTGCAAGAGTTTAAAACTCAAAGTGATATTTGTCGTGAGCACTTTGGTAATTTGTATACTGATTTTGATTCTTTAAAAATTGCCAAAAAGAAGAGTGATGAGAGAGTCCTAGTTTTAGAGAAGGAATTGGAGGACTTAAAAAATTCTAGGGTTCCCGTTTGTGCCGTCAAGAATAAAAAATTAATCAATGATTTTACGGCACGTGAAAAGACTCTTAGGGATAAGTTTGTTTTAATTGAGGGGGAGCGTGATAAACTGTTAAGTTTAATTGATAACTTGAAAAAGAAATCCCTGTCTTTGGAAGAGTCTAATTCTTTGCTTGAGTCAAAAATTTTGAACTTAAAGACAGACTCAAGTAGGTTTGATAGTGATGGTAATGGCTCATCTTGTTCTTATGCTTCTAGTGCTAAAGACAAAACTATTACTTGTTTTAGAGGGTCAACTAAGTCCAAGGATGTTAGAAAAGATCACACTTTAGGTAACATTCCTCCCATTTACACATGTTCACATTGTGGTAGGAAAGGTCACCTTAGGAGATTTTGTTTTGATCTTGGAAGATGTCCTAGGAAGTTTATGTCTAGTGTTCCCGTGGTTCCCAAAGCCCCCATACGACGTTTCACACCTATTTGGGTTAGGAAATCACTTTTAGAGGCACTAGATTTTAGACAAGTTGATTCCCGTTTGCTTGCACATGATTCTTCTCTTGCCATATCATATAGATGATTGTGTTTGCATGTTTGTCATACGCTAGTTATACTTTTTGATATATTTTTGCTAGCGTTGTGACATGTACTTTTTGTATATATATTTTTTTTTTGAAAAATTTTGAAAAATACAAAAAGATTTTTTTTTGTTGCACCGTTTATGGATGAACACTTTGGATGACCGAGTCATAACATCATTTCATTTTTTCATGTGACTATTTGATAGTGTTTTGAGACAATAGGTCAATTCATCCATGTGCTTTATAATGTTTGGAGTCATTAAGATGTAATTAAGTGTTACTTCCTACATGTTAGACTCATATTTCCTTTATTGCACATATGCATGGATTTGTTTGATTATTGTGCTTGTCTTATCACATGTTGGTTGGGTGTTTTCACTCCAATCCTGTCTTTAAAACGAACCAAGGGCAATAATTTTTATAAGGAAATTGTGCATATAAAAACCGTTTTATGAGTTTGTGTGCTTTCTTTAGAAACGGGGAAGGGCTGCGAAAGGTTCATTTTACCTTTGCGAATACTAAGCCACCGTTAAATTGGACCTAAAAAATTGAGGAATTTTATTATCCGGGGTCCAAAGAGGTTAAAAGAGCCCAAAAAAAATTGAAAGGCAATAAAAAAAAATCCATGCCAAATTATGGGCCATTTAGGTTTTTGCACCAATTCTCCAAAGTTTGAGAATTTAGATTACCTCTAAAAGAAAATATATATGAGGGTGTTTGGTTGGAGAATTAAAACGGGTTTGCACGTCCTTGATATTTGAAAATGCGCTACATAGTTTTGGACGTTATTGGTGTGGAAATCACTTTGACTTTGATTTGTTGATTTGCATAAGACGATGTCATCTAAATTCAACAAATTTTTTATACCTAAGGATACTTTTGATGCTCATTCGTTAGGGGTACACATATGCATCGTGCACATATGATTGATTGAGTTGATTTACCTATCGAATGTGTTCACACCCATACATTCCGTTCCCATGACTTGGTTGTTTGAGTTTAAATCTATGGTGTGATTTTTTTTGTATCATGTTTTACATATTTTTTTCAAATGGTATCAGATTTTTTTTTGAAAAAAAAAAATCAAAAATAGTTTGTGTATTTTTTTGTATACCGTGACACCCCGATTTTGCTTTTTTGATTCATTCTTCTTATTTGTCTATTTGGGGACATCATAAAAAGGGGGAGAAAGAATTATCATTTTATGGGGGAGTTTGAATTTTGGGGGAGTTTTGAGATTTGACTTATGCTTATCATATATTGGTATCTATGTTTATCTCATTTCAAACTCAATACGTCACTTGGTATTTTTTTTCTTTATCTCATGTGTGTAGGTACTACATTGATGATCTCTGAACTTCACACCCTGATGAGAAAAGATTTGAGATTCCTGAAGATTTGAAGAACAAACGATGAAGACTATTCATTTGTACCTTTTCCAGTTTTGGGTTCATGGGAGGGTAGATTTGTATAGGCAATTTCATATTTGATAATTCGGATTTTTTTTGTATGTACCGGCATAGACATAGGGGAAGATTTGTAAGGACATTTTTCTCATGTCCAACATGTTTCATTTGTGTATGTCGTACGCCGCTACATTTGGCACGTCACCTCAAGATGTCACTCGACGGCCTCAATACGAATTCCGGGAATCAAGCATTCAACATCTCCATTAATATGTCCCACATCTTCCTCAACGACTTCACGGTCCACGATTTTAGGGACTTAATGCAAGTGGTACGCAAGGGAAGTCAAAACAGTAAAAAAAGGCACGATAGGAGAGTTCGAGGGTATTTTCGTAATTTCACATCCATATTTAGGAGGTCTGATCAACTGGAAAGTTGAAGATCTCTCCGCAACGAAGATACTGGAAAAAACGGTACCTCAATCCAAGCTACGGTGAAGGAGTTATGACCTTTTGAAGATAGAGAAAATTCCTTAAAGAATGCTGTTTTTTTTGTACGCTGGATAGAATTTTAGAGTTTTAAGAACATGGGACTCTTCATATTTTTTCCTATAAATACCAACTTCGGGGGAGTTGTTTTGCAAGACTTTAGAAGACGTTTTTGAGAGTCCAAATTACTCTAGTCTTCATATTTTTTGAGTCCCAAGACTCATGTTTTGATTCACACAATTGCCAAACCTTTGTGAATCTTTTTGGTAACCCAAGAACACAACTTTGGTTTGTTCAACCCTTGTGGAGAAGCCGTTCTCTTCTTCATTGCTGCCCTCCTGGAAAGGAAAACTTACAGCCGCCGACATAGGAACCGACACCTGCGGGTATTTCTGTGTCACACTGTTTCTAGCCGTTGCTTTGAAGGTTTACCGAAGACACCGTGCGTTACACTTGTGGGCGATTATCAGGTTGTATGTAAGTCAATGGTCTTGTAAATTCTTTAAAGTTCTAGAAATAAAAGGTTTTGCCCTTCGGGGATTTTTCCTTAACTTTGTGTCGCATGCTTTATATTTGATGGGTTGATTTAAATGCATGTTTAAGGGTTGATTTTATTTGGCTTAAAAGTAGACGCTAATTAAATAAGGGTTCTTGGAAACTTGCGAATTTAATTTAAATCGATATTACACGCGTTCTCAGGAAGAAAGAAATTTTGAGCAGAGAAAATTTATTAGATGCACAATTAGTAGTTAAAGGGGCGAGATCAGAGATGGGCGGCTGGTGGTGGGCTTGAAGAATCTAACGGTGGGCGAAAGCAGAGGTCTTGAACCTCTTGAGTGAGGAGAAAAAAAAAAGTTTGGGTTGAGGAAGTGTAATGGTGCGTATGTTTAAATAGATGTTTTGTTTTAGTTTTTGTTTTGTTTGGTTCGTAGAGTAATAACTTTAGTGAAATGTCTACTGTTAATTGTTAATTTATATAAAATAAATATATAAATATTAAGTTATATATAATTAATAATAAAAATTAAAAAATATTAAATTTAATACAGATACGGATATCTGGAAAAACGAATATCCATAAATATAGATACTCCTCTTAGGATACGGATTATCCATGATAGATATACACATACTATCCATACCAGTTTTTCTGAATATTTTAACACTATTCGTACCTACCAGTTTGGATATTTTCTCGAATAAATTTTCGCATAATTCAAATTTAAATACCAAACAAATTCGAATTTTCAAATATCCAATTACACCCTTATTCTCTATTATATAAACCAAGTAGTCATCATCATCATCATCATCCTATATATATATATATATATATATATATATATATCAAGGTTTTAAAAGGCGCGAGGCGTAGAGGTCAAGCCTCAAGCCTTAGGAGCCCAGGCATAAAAAGATATTTTTCCTTTTTTATTATTTTAATTATTCCAAGGCTAATAATATAATAAAATAGTACATACTTTGAATTTTGAAAATATATCCATATGTTTGGTAGCCATCTTTCTCATATTCATGCTCCATAACCAATATTTGTCAACTAATTCTTTGTTTTTAAAAAAAATGTAAGGACACAAATTTCCAATTGAGTCCTTTGTAGTTTTGGCTCAATTCTGGACAAAAACATTTTAGTCATAGGATCCAGTTCAAGTTTATCCATTCAAGCCTATGACGTGTTTGTTGAAGATGTAGCGACCAAGATATTAAAGCTTCATCAAATGTCGTGTTTAATGTGCCTCGTTTCTACGTCAACAACATTGGCTCCATTGCTCCTAAGGTATGAATGCATTTTGAATATATATATATAGGAGCTTGGAACATTTTATATTAGGTGAAATTTTATTTCAAACTGCTGTTTATTTTCAGAAAGTTTCATTAAAACTTTAAAATAAAGTTTTGGGGCTAAAAATAGAATTTTGGCATTTCTTTCGATATTGTCGTTCGAACGAGTTTGTCGTTCGAACGAGAATGTCGTTCAAACGTGTTTGCCAACGAGTTCACATATAGTCCACTCGAACATCGTTCGAATTGTCGTTCAAACGAACAATGATGTTCGAACGAGATTTCTAACGAGTTCATTTTTTAATACACTGGAACTTCGTTAGAAGGCTCGTTCGAACAAAACTTCGTTTGAACGAAAATCTCGTTTGAACGAGTTTTGGCGGGAACAGTTAATTGGCAGTTTTTGAAAGGGATCGAGTCGAGTGTTGTAAGTCTTACTGTCTTGTATTTATAAAACCATACTTAGTGGATTTCAGGCTAGGGTCATCCGAGGTTTTTTCCCGTTGTGGGTTTTTCCTCGTACATCGCGGCGTAGTGATTCATTGTTTATTTTATCTTTTGCAATACTCACCTAGAACGCATGCTTAGGTAAAAAGATAAAATATGGTTTTAATCACTACTTAATTAATTTGGTGCTATCATAAAATGAATTGGGTAATGTTTATGTTAATTTAATTTAAGTCGTCGTTTAATTTGATAAAATTGGTTTGGCCTAATTTGGTAATGTAGAGAGTCGAATCCCCCGATTTTAAAACTTCTTTTTAAAATATTATATTTCTTTTTATGAAAAACGATGCGGAAGCGTAAGATGGTTCACAAAACAAACAAACACCAAATTTTAATTTCTATTTAAAATTAAAATTAAACTCAAGTGAAAATTAATTAAACACACGCAAATATTAATTTCACTTAAACCGATTAATTAATTCGAGTCCTAGAATTTGCCTAAGTCATATTTATCAATATTATCAAATTAGGCCAAACAGATTTAATCAATAGACTTGAATTAAATAAACTTCACCCAATATTTAATTATGCACCAAATTAAATTAAGTGTGACAATTAAAACCAATTTTATCTTGAATTATCCTAAGCATGAGTTCTAAGTCATTGTACAAGATAAAATAAATCAATCACACTACGCCGCGATGTACGAGGAAAAACCCAAGACGGGAAACAACCTCGGATGGCCCTAGCCTCAAATCCACTAAGTATGGAATTTATAATTACAAGACAAAAGACTTACTTCACATGACTCGATCCCTCTCAAGCCTCGACGCTCCTTCTTGCAAACACCTTCACTTAGCGAATAACCCCGGAGCTCCATCGCGGTCTCGAAATCCACCGATCGGACTTTATGTGGTCACCGTCACCCGAACTAGGAGCCTTTCTCCAAGTGGGTAAATCACGAAAAACTCTTCTTATTTGTGGGATTTAGAAGCAAACTCAAACTTCTCTTCTTCAATGGTGTAGAGAAAATCGGTGCCAAAACTCCAAGCAAGATGTATATATATATATATATATGAACTTGGATGAACACAACTATGGGTGTAAACAAGAGTGTATATGATTTTCTCCTTGAAAATTAACACTCAAAACCAATTAACTTTTTCCAAAACAATTTTGCTCTCAAAACACTCTCTAGAGGTTGGTAGGATATGAAAAGGTTAGGTTAGAAAAATGGTTTCCCGCACATAATAAAGTCTGAGAAAAATCAGTTAAGAAACAAGTGGGGAAATGGGAGAAAACTGCTTAAAACTTCCAAAAAACTGTTCCCGCCAAATCTCGTTCGAAAGATATTTCGTTCGAACGACATTCTCGTTCGAACGAGTCTTCTAACGAAGTTCCAGTATGAACTCGATAGAAGCTCGTTAGAAATCTCGTTAGAACGACCATCTCGTTCGAACGATATTTCGAACGAAGTTCCAGTATGCCATAATGGGAAGTCTTTGGTAATCTCATTCGAACGACTTGTGGTTCGAACGACAATCTCGTTCGAACGACACTTCGAACGAACTCACCAAATGTTAAGAAAATTCTTTTTAAGCCCAGAAACTTTATATACTTTATATATAAGTTTTAATAGAAAACATTATGAAAACAAAACACAGTTTTAAAAATCTAACACCCAATATAAACCGTTTCAAGCTCCTATATACATATATGTAATGCATTCATACCTTGGGAGCATGGAACCATAAACTCGGCATTTTGATGAAGCTTTAGACACTTGGCCGCTACGTCTTCAACAAACACATCATAGGCTTAAAAGATGATCAATATACTCTATCCTATGACTCAAACATTTTTGTCCGGAATTGAGCCAAAAATACAAAGGACTCAATTTGAAAATTTGTGTCCTTACAAATCTCCCCCTTTGGCTATTCCGGGACAAAAACCAACAAAAATCCTAAAGGACCGTTAAGCTCTACTAGACTAATAAAAAGTCCCACCCAAAATAAAAATGCAATGCTTGACTCAAACAACCCAAAGGATCAATATCTTTGCCGATGTTGAATGATGCCATTTTAACGTATTCTTGCACACTTAAGCAAACTATCAAACGCATAGGGAATATCAAAATATTAAATGCAGTTAAATAATTACTCCCCATAACTTAATTTTCCCCTTTATCAAACAAATGACCTACTTAGAAAGACGTCTCCCCCTACGATAAATCTCCTCCAAACTAAGATACGATAATAATAGGATTAGATACCATTTCTCCTCCTATCATTCTCCCCCTTTTTGTTCAGGAATAGACAGAGGTAACAAATTAAACATTAACTTATCTCCCCCAACTAGAATGAGATGAGAACGTTAAAGCACTTGGGCAACAAAGATTCAACTAATCCAAGAAATAACATCGGATACCAACTAGGATGCACTAAAATGGTACCATATGATATATAAAATGTTAAGCATGTGATATCAAGAGAGACTGCAATAAGATGGATACCAAGTATGAATTATAGCATGTGTGGATTAGAAATTAAGGCAAAGACTAAACAAAAATATCAAATATATGTATACATAATATATACCAAAGAGACTCAAGTACACATATATAGATATAAACATACAAATGACACATACAAAATATAATAGGAGTCTTTCACACTCGTATGGCAAAAATGTGTCGTATGAAAACGGAAGTGTTGGGGTGTGAACTAGTAATGATTAAATCTAGACCCAATCACTTATAACATGTTCATGGAGTTCTCAATTGATTGCAAACTTCATCACATTTTAATATAACCTCATGTGACAATATAGATTGAACTCAATGAACAAACATACACAATGCATACAAACCTAGCATGTTGATGATTCTACGAACCAATAGAGTCATGACATTGAAAGTACAACTAGGATGAACGGACATTGTGCAAACCGTTGATATACCATCCAATCTCCCTCAAGAAGCATATATATATTCTTTTTATATTGAATGAATATATCAATTAAACATAGTCCTTGGCAATTATTTTTCTTTTAGTGCCATTTTTCTGTTTTTAGGCCTTTGGACCACGTATTTCTTTTAGGTCCATTTCAAACGGTGGCTTACAATCGCAAAGGATAACTAAGTCCTCTCGGAGCCCTTCCCCGTGCACATTTATATTTATCATGTTTTCATTTTTCACCCAAATCTCACGTGCAACGAATTTTGACAGGCACTAGTCCTCCTAAGTCACAAATATGTAGATGACAAGATTGGAAGGAGAACACCTCACAAAGCTCAAATATACATATGAAGTTAAATTTCAAAAGAGCTCGTGCATGTGTGAATAGAGGCATATAAAAATAGAATCCATTTAATCAACATAAAATCCAACTACTCCAAAAAAATATGGTAAAGAACATTTTAAGGATTGACAATAGAAACCAAAAGTTCTAGCCACGTGGGAGCAAAAAAGATGGGATTCAAACACAAGTATATGCCACATAAAGTGTGTCAAACTAAAATACACACAAAATACAATCTTTTTGAGTTTTTGATATTTTTAACCAAAAAAAAATATACTCATAAGACAAACAAAAATCATTTGAACTTTTCATAAAGTTTGAATTATCAAGAGATAAAAATTCAAATGATAAACAAAAATCTTTTTGTATTTTTCATTTAATGCAAACAAAATGAAGGAATAAAATACAAAAGAGATAAACAAAAATAATTTTCCTAGCATGAGATATGTGATAAAGCAATGACTGGAAAATGATTAAATAAGCATACTTTTAGCATGATAATATAGCATGAAGCACAAAAGCTAAAGTATGCAAACACTAACACATTCATCCTTTAGATTTAGCAAGGGAGGAAGCATGTGAAAGTAAATGAGAATCAAAAACCCTATTTTGCAACGCAACCAAGTCGAATTTCCTAACCCAAATTAATGAAGAATGACTTTCTTGGGGTGTAGGAACTTTAACTACTGTGGTTACTTTACGATGGGATTTTCTAGGAATTCTTTTAAGATCAAAACAAAATTTCCTAAGATGACCTTTTCGACCACAAAATGTACAAGTAAAAACATGTCGAAAAGATTTACCTAAGGAGTGATCTCTAAAAAATTTCCTAGTAGATTCTCCTAAAACATTGGTTTTGGCATTGTGAGTAAATTCATTACAAGTATTGAAGCCTAAACCACAAGTGCCATTTTTAATTTGGACCGTTCCTAATATATTATCTAATTTTTTCGAACGACACTCCAAATCAAATTTGACATTACTAGAGTCTTTTAATTTATTTTGCAATTCTAAAATGTTAGACTCTAATAAAACATTTCGCTCTTCAAAAGAAAGAAGCTCCTTTTTCAAGGAATCCATTAAACCCCTAAGTCTATCTCTCTCGCCTTCTATATATTCAAGCTTCTCTATAAGATCTTCCTCTCATGTCCTAAGGTCTTCAACCAACATACTATTATCAACGACCTTGACACGTTCTTTCAAACACGCTTCTAACTTCAAATTAACTCTTTTCAATTTAATAAATTCTTTATAAAGTTCTTGAAAATCATTTTGAAGTTCCCTCACATTAACCTCTTCTTCATTTTCACTCTCTCTTTATTCTCCACTCTCACTATCATCAAAAATAAGAGAATCATAAACTATGACCTTGGAAGTGTCATGTGTTAAAGTTTCATCAATCGATGAGTGCTCACTATCACTCACATGACTAGCCATAAAAGCCACAAAGTTGGGCTTAGTGGGGGAATCCGGTCCCTCTTCCTTATCACTATCACTAAGGGTCGCATTATATGAAATGGGTCGTTTACCCTCTTTCCTTAGTTTAGTGGGGCACTCAGAAGCCCTATGTCCATAACCCTCACAACCAAAACACCTATTAGACTCGTCCCTATTTAGTTGTTCATTAATAGGTTTAGGGATCTTCTCGACTTTGTCATGCTTAGAAGTTTCAAATTTCTTAAAATCTTTTTTAAATTTATCTTTGTTAAATTTAAGAAATTTTCTAAATTTTTGAGCAAACAAAGCCATGTCTTCCGAGTCACTATCACTATCGCTCTCTACTACTTGTTTGACCTCTTTTCGGGCTTTTAAAGCAATGCCCTTTTCTATTTTCTTTTCAGTTTTAGAGGGAAACATGTCTAGTTCATAGGTTTTTAAATCACCTACAAGCTCTTCTAATTTCGTAGAGGCTAAAGTTGGTAAAGAATTTAAAACGGTCACTTTTGGAATAAATCTATCGGGTAGGGACCTTAAAATTTTCTTTACAACTCGGTTGTCGGGTATTTTCTCTCCCAAATTAAATGATGAATTGACAATATCGGAAAGTCTAGCATAAAATTCATCAAAATTTTCATTATCGTTCATTTTGATAGTTTCAAATTGAGTGGTGAGGTTTTGGAGTTTCGAAGCTTTAACGACACTAGTTCCTTCATGAGTTAGTTGTAAAATATTCCAAGCTTCTTTAGCGGTTTCACACGTCATAATACATCGGAATTCATCCGGTGTGACAGCGCTAAACAAGGCATTCAAACCACGAGAATTAAAATTAGAAAGTTTAAACTCATTCTCAGTCCATCTATCGGCCGGTTTGGGAACACGTTCATTTTTAACTAAGTGAGTTAGTGGGGACCACCCGTTAACAACAGACATCCAAACTCTCTCGTCGATAGATTTTAGTGCCGATTTCATTCGTACTTTCCAATACGCGTAGTTAGAACCATCGAAAATAGAAAATGAGAAAATGAGAAAAATTCCATTTTAGCCAAAAATATTTAAAGGATCTTAACGAAATAATTTATCGCTTTGGCTCTGATACCAATTTGTAGAGATTCGAATCCCCCGATTTTAAAATTGCTTTTAAAAATATTATATTTCCTTTTATGAAAAACGATGTGGAAGCGTAAGATGGTTCACAAAACAAACAAACCCCAAATTTTAATTTCTATTTCAAATTAAAATTAAACTCAAGTGAAAATTAATTAAACACACACAAATATTAATTTCACTTAAACCAATTAATTAATTCGAGTCCTAGAATTTGCCTAAGTCATATTTATCAATATTACCAAATTAGGCCAAACCAGTTTTAATTAATAGACTTGAATTAAATAAACTTTACCCAATATTTAATTATGCACCAAATTAAATTAAGTGTTACAATTAAAACCAATTTTATCTTGAATTATCTTAAGCATGAGTTCTAAGTCATTGTACAAGATAAAATAAATCAATCACACTACGCCGCGATGTACGAGGAAAAATCCAAGACGGGAAACAACCTCGGACGGCCCTAGCCTCAAATCCACTAAGTATGGAATTTACAATTACAAGACAAAAGACTTACTTCACACGACTCAATCCTTCTCAAGCCTCAACGCTCCTTCTTGCAAAAACCTCCACTTAGCGAATAACCCCGGAGCTCCACCGCGGTCTCGGAATCCACCGATCGGACTTTATGTGGTCACCCGAACTAGGAGCCTTTCTCCAAGTGGATAAATCACGAAAAACTCTTCTTCTTTGTGGGATTTAGAAGCAAACCCAAACTTCTCTTCTTCAATGGTGTAGAGAAAACCAGTGCCAAAACTCCAAGCAAGATGTATATATATATATATATATATATATATATATATATATATATATAGGGAGAGGTTCACAAGTGGACCAAAAGAATGGATTTTTTAATGGACTTAACAAAAAAGACTAATAACCCACTAATATTGGGTGCCGCTGGCGCGGACCCATTACACCAAGGAATTAAAATTAGTGGGTTATTAGTCTTTTTTGTTAAGTCCATTAAAAAGTCCATTTTTTTTGTCCACTTATGATCCTCTTCCGATATATATATATATATATATATATATGAACTTGGATAAACACAACTATGGGTGTAAACAAGAGTGTATATGATTTTCTCCTTGAAAATTAACACTCAAAACCAATGAACTTTTTCCAAAACAATTTTGCTCTCAAAACACTCTCTAGAGGTTGGTAGGATATGAAAAGGTTAGATTAGAAAAATGGTTTCCCGCACATAATAAAGTCTGAGAAAAATCAGTTAAGAAACAAGTGGGGAAATGGGAGAAAACTGCTTAAAACTTCCAAAAAACTGTTCCCGCCAAATCTCGTTCGAAAGATATTTCATTCGAACGACATTCTCGTTCGAATGAGTCTTCTAACGAAGTTCCAGTATGAACTCGATAGAAGCTCGTTAGAAATCTCGTTAGAACGACCATCTCGTTCGAACGATATTTCGAACGAAGTTCCAGTATGCCATAATGGGAAGTCGTTGGTAATCTCATTCGAACGACTTGTGGTTCGAACGACAATCTCGTTCGAACGACACTTCGAACGAACTCACAGAATGTTAAGAAAAATCTTTTTAAGCCCAGAAACTTTATATACTTTATATATAAGTTTTAATAGAAAACATTATGAAAACAAAACACAGTTTTAAAAACCTAACACCCAATATAAACCGTTTCAAGCCCCTATATATATATGTAATGCATTCATACCTTGGGAGCATGAAACCATAAACTCGGCATTTTGATGAAGCTTTATACACTTGGCCGCTACGTCTTCAACAAACACATCATAGGATTGAAAGATGATCAATATACTCTATCCTATGACTCAAACATTTTTGTCCGGAATTGAGCCAAAAATACAAAGGACTCAATTTGAAAATTTGTGTACTTACAGGTAATATTGAAAATATGACTTAGGCAAATTCTAGTACTTGGATTAAATTGGTTTAAGTGAAATTAACATAAGTGTGTGTTTAATCTTAATTTCACTTGGTTTAATTTTAATTTGAGAAAAATTAAAATTTGTTAATTTGTTTGAATTTAACCATCTCCGCTTCCGCATATCTTTAAAAAGGAAATTATCTTTTTGTAGTCAAGATCTTTAAAAATTGGGGGCCTAATATTCCAACAAGTGGTATCAGAGCTTTGATTCAGAAAAGCCTCGCTTTTACAAATTGGTATCAGAGTCGGAGCGCTAATTTATCGCGTCAAAGATCCATTTTTTTATAATTTTTGTGCTCCTTACATTTTTTTGGTGGTTCATTTTTTTTTACTCACTCTTATTTTTGTTTTATATCTCTCGATGGGACGTCTTAATGATAATTTGTCCATTTCTAATGATAATGAAGTTTTTGCTATTCGAGAGGAATTTAATGGGCTTAATAAGTGTAACGAAAAATTAAGAGAATTAAATTTGAGATTTGCAAAAGGAATTAAATTTCTTGAAAATGAAAATTCTTATTTTAAATCTAAAGTTGAATTTTTGCGAACCTCGCTATCTCAAAAAGATATTTTTTGTGAAAAGCTCATGGACACAAATTATAATTTTAATATTTTAGAAAAGTCCAAGAAAGAGAGTGATTGTCGAGAAAATACTCTTAGGGACAAGTTTGCTCACATTAAGGGGGAGCGTGATAACCTTCTAGGTGTAACCGAAAATTTAAAGAAAGAGTCCCATAAATTTGAGGAGTCTAATTTATTACTTGAGTCCAAAATCTCAAAAATGAAAAATGACTTACAAGACTCGATTAGTAGTTGTAATGGTTCTAGCTCATCTAGTTCATATACTTCCGTTGCTAAAGCTAAAACCATTGTTTGTTTTAGAGACTCTACTTTATCCAAAGACTTTAGAAAAGGTCACACCTTAGGTAACATTCCCCGTGTTTACACATGCTTGCATTATGGTAAGAAAGGTCACCTTAGGTCATTTTGTTTTGATCTTAAAAGAAGACCTAGGAAGTCTATGTCTAGCATTTCATTCGTTTCCAAATCTCATCATCTTAAATATACATCTATATGGGTTCGAAAATCATTTTTAGACGCGCTAGATATTAGATTTGTTGATTCTCATTTGCTTTCATATGAAACCTCCCTTGCTAAATTTAAAGGTTGAATGTGTTAGTTTTGTTTTCATACTCTAGCTTTTTGTACTTCATATTATATATCATTGCTAGGTGTATGCATGTTTAGTCATTTTATAGCCATTGCTTTATTTCATATCTCATGCTAGAAATCATGACATTCTTATCTTTTGTATTATATTTCTTTTGTTTGCATTAAATGAAAAATACAAAAAGATTTTTGTTTATCATTTGTGTTTTACCCTTTTCGTAATTCATGCTTAATGAAAAATACAAATGATTTTTATTTGTCTTTTGAGTATATATTTTTATTTTTGGTTAAAAATTTCAAAAACTCAAAAAGATTTTATTTTGTGTGTATTTTGATTTTACACACATTTTGTGGCATATGTTTGTGTTTGAATCCTCATTTCGCTTCCATGTGACTAGAACTTTTGGTTAGAATTTTAATCCTTAAAATGTTCTTTCTCATGCGTGCATGGAGTAGCTTAAGTTTGACTTGCTTAATGGATTCACTTTTATATGCCTTTACACACATGAACGAGCTTTTTTATCCTTAACGTCACATGTTAGATTTGAGCTTTGTGAGGTGTTCTACTACCAATCTAGTCATCTACATAGTGCATGTCAAAATCCGTTGCACGTGAGATTTGTGAGAAATAAAAATATTATATATAAATGTGCGCGGGGAAGGGCTCCGAAAGGATTTATTATCCTTTGCGAATAGTAACCCACCGTTTGCTTGGACCTACAAGAAACACGTGGTCCAAAGGCCTAAAAGAAAATATGGCATTAAAAGAAAAATAATTTGCCAAGACCTAATTTGTTTAGTTGATTTATTCATTCAAAAGAATAATATATATGCTTATTGAGGGAGTTTGGATGATATATCAACGGTTTGCACAATGTCCGTTTATCCTAGTTGCGTTTGCAATGACATGTCATGACTCTATTGGTTTGTAGAATCATCAACATGCTAGGCTTGTATTCATTGTGTATGTTTGTTCATTGAGTTCAATTTATATTATTACATGAGGTTATATTCAAATGTGATGAAGTTTGCAATCAATTGAGAACTCCGTGAACATGTTTTAAGTAATTGGGTCTAAATTTAATTGTTGCTAGTTCACACTCCAACACTTCCGTTTCCATATGACACATTTATGCTATAAGAGTGTGAAAAACTTATGTTATTTTGTTTTGTGTCATTTTGGTGTTTATATCTATATGTGTATACTTATGCTTAGTTTGAATCTATTATGCATACATATATATGATATTTTGGTTACGTCTTTGTCATGTTTAGCTAGTCCATCTATGTTTTTAATTCATTTTTGGTATATATCTTGTTACGAATTTTGTTTCGATATCACATACTTAGATTACTACAATCAATTGGTATATTTTGTTATCGCATCATAGTTGATATTCATATCTTTATATGGATTGGTTGAATTTTAGTTGCCCATGTGCTTTAATGTTCGCATCACTTTATACGCTATTGCATGTTTAGCTTATTATCCCATTCTATTTATCCCTTGTTTAGTTGAAATGGTGTATATGCTTTAATTGGGAAGATAAGTTAATGTTTTGATTCTTTAGCCTTTGTCTATTCCTGAACAAAAAGGGGGAGAATGATAGGTGGAGAAATGATATCTAATCATATTATTATCGTATCTAAGTTTAGGAGATTTAACTTAGGGGGAGTCGCAACCTTCTTAGGTAGATCACGGTTGATAAAGGGGAGAATTAATTTAGGGGGAGTATTTAATTTATATGCATTTAATATTCTTGATATTCCCTATGCGTTTGATAGTTTTCTTAAGTGTGCAGGAATTCTTCTAAATGGCAACTTTCATCATCGGCAAAGATTTTGATAATTGGGTCTTATGTCAAGTATTGGGAGGGATTGTTTTTAGTCTAGTGAGCTTGACGACCCTTTAGGATTTTTTGTTTAGTTTTTATCCCGGAATAGCCAAAGGGGGAGATTTGTATGGACACAAATTTCCAATTGAGTCCTTTGTAGTTTTGGCTCAATTCCGAACAAAAATATTTGAGTCATAGGATAGAGTTCAAGTTTATCCATTCAATCCTAAGACGTGTTTGTTATATTAAAGCTTCATCAAATGTCGTGTTTAATGTGCCTCGTTTCTACGTCAGCAACATTGGTTCCATAGCTCCTAATGTATGAATGCATTTTGAATATATATATAGGAGCTTGGAACATTTTATATTCGGTGAAATTTTATTTTAAACTGCTGTTTATTTTCAGAAAGTTTCTGGGCTAAAAATAGAATTTTCAGCTTTTTGGCATTTCGTTCGATATTGTCGTTCGAACGAGTTTGTCATTTGAACGTGTTTGCCAACGAGTTCCCATATAGTCCACTGGAACATCGTTCGAATTGTCATTCGAACGAGAATTCTAACGAGATTTCTAACGAGTTCATTTTTTAATACATTGAAACTTCGTTAGAAGGCTCGCTCGAACGAAACTTTGTTCGAACGAAAATCTCGCTCAAACGAAAATCTCGTTCGAACGAGTTTTGACGGGAACAGTTAATTGGCAGTTTTTGAGCTGTTTTTCCCACTTTCCCACTTCTTTTCCAACTAACTTTTTACCTGATTAATTAAGTGCGGAACGAAAAGAGAGTTTGAGAGCATAATTCCAAAAGAAAAAAGTTCATTGTTTAAGTGTTGTTGTTTTTCAAGAAAAATCTTTTAAACACTTGTTTTACACCCAAATTTTGTTTATCCAAGTTCATCCATATATATATGCTTTGCTTGAATTTTGGCACCGGTTTTTTATCTCTACCGTTTGAAGAGAAGTTTGGGTTTGCTTTTAAATCCCACAAAGAAGAAGATTGTTTGCGTTGTCATACCCACTTGGAGAAAGGCTCCTAGTTTGGGTGACGGTGACCAACAAAGTCCGATCGGTGGATTCCGAGACCGCGGTGGAGCTCCGTGGTTATTCGTTAGGCGGAGGTGTATACAAGAAGGAGAGTCGGGGCTTGAAAGGGATCGAGTCGAGTGTTGTAAGCATTACTTTCTTGTATTTGTAAAACCATACTTAGTGGATTTGAGGCTAGGGCGGTCCGAGATTTTTTCCCGTTGTGGGTTTTTCCTCGTACATCGCGGCATAGTGATTCATTATTTTTATTTTTTTTTACAATACTCACCTAGAACGCCTGCTTAGGTAAAAAGATAAAATATGATTTTAATCACTACTTAATTAATTTGGTGCTATCCTAAAATGAATTGGGTAATGTTTATGTTAATTTAATTCAAGTCGTCGTTTAATTTTATAAAATTGGTTTGGCCTAATTTGGTAATATTGAAAATATGACTTAGGCAAATTCTAGGACTTGGATTAAATTGGTTTAAGTGAAATTAACATAAGTGTGTGTTTAATCTTAATTTCACTTGGTTTAATTTTAATTTGAGAAAAATTAAAATTTGTTAATTTGTTTAAATTGAACCATCTCCTCTTCCGCATATCTTTAAAAAGGAAATTATCTTTTTGTAGTCAAGATCTTTAAAAATTAGGGGCCTAATATTCCAACAAAAAAAAGTGTACCTTAAGTCTTTCACCAAGAATAAGGCGTAATAAGGCGTAGGCGATGCATTTTTCTCAAGCCTCAAACCTAGACAGGCCTTTTAGAACATATATATATATATATATATATATATATATATATATATATATATATATATATATATAGCTTGCAATCACCTTAACTTGCCACATGGCATGTCATAAATGTCTAAATATTCATTATTCTTCCTTGTTTTTAATTTCACATTTTTTTCTCTTCTCCTTTTTTATATTATTATAAAAGGGGCTTTTCTATACGGAGACACAATTGTAAACACACAATTAGACACATTTTTTCAAATTATAAAAATAACTTTGATATCACAATACAAAAATGACCATGCTGTTTCTGAACAAAAAAATAAATAAATTTGTTGAAATCTTATTTTTTTCAAGAAAATAATTTTTTATTTCTCAAAAAAATAGCTTTTTCCTATAAGAAATGAAAAAATGTTTGTTAAAATAATATATATATTATAGTTTTTTAAGTAGCAGAGTATTTTGTAATAAAAAATAGTCTAATATTGTAGAGTTGTTTATAATAAAAATAATTTTTTTATATAAAATAATTTTCTGTAAGAAAACATCTTTTATTATAAAAAAACAGGTTTTAGATAAATAATTTTTGTAATAAAAAAGCTATAAAACTGTTTTTTTAACTAAAAAAACTTTTTTTTAATAGTAAGCGTAATTTTGTGATTTATAATTTTTTTTAATTTTAATAAAAAAAGTTGTTTAATTTGATGTCTTAGATTCGCGATTGATTAGTGTCGCTAGTGTGGACCCACATCATTTAATGAATGTGGGTCCACACCAGCGAACTAACCAATCACGAATCTAAGACATCAATTTTTTCCTCCATCTATGTAATATAATTGATAAATAAAATTTCTCCATTAAAATATCAGGACTTACGAAGTAAATCATTAACACAAGGAACAAACAGGTTACAAAAAAAATATATGAATGGTTAATAACATTAACTAACTTTATAATGTTTTGAAATAATTTTTACGGCTAGTAAAAGACAGCTAACAAAAATTATTTTTACGGTTAATAAAAAAGTTACAGTTATACATTTATCATATTCAATCAATCTATAAAAAATGAAGTGTTTTTCTTATATTCTATCCATTTTGGTGAGTGAAAGAGTCACTAGTTTTTTTCCCTTTTAGTTCGTATCTAAAATGTGTGTTTATCTTTATGTGTCCTTATATCTTTTTTCTTATAAGAGATTAGATTCATCAATCTTTTAAAATGTTTCGTATTCTCTCTCTTCCTTAATCTTTTCTTCTCTTATTTTCTCTCTTTTCTTATATCCGGCCTTTCCTGATTTTACAATGTAAAGGTTTTGGTTCCCTCATCCAGCAAATTTGATCTGTTGATCCCAATGATTTTTATTCAGATTACAAACCTAATTTATTATTATTCAGATTTCATTTCTTTTTTTATCACAAAGGTTACTATTGTTTATTGGATATGTTTTGGATATTTATGCAGATTACAAACTAATTTATTATTCCTCGATTTCTTTTCTTTTTTTATCACAATGGGTAGTGTTGTTTATTGGATATGTTTATCATATTGTTAATATTACAAATGATACCAACATAAAGTTTTGAAGTGTTCTTTAGTTGATTACAAATTTAGTTATAAGTTTTTAATCTTATCTCAGATTATAAAATTTCTATCCATTTCAAAAAGGTTGTGTACATGTTCAAAATATACTCACTATTTTTAACCCAATTTATGGTGATGAAAATAGGGGTAATTTCATTTGAATAACATTCTCGATCTAATTTAACTTTATTATGTTGTTATTTTTTTAAATGGTGTTGTTAAAAGCAATGAATTTTTTTTCTCACTCACCAGAATATCTTAACATCCTAATATCATATGTTTAACATAATTTATAATCACTTTACAAATGGTGCTTTGGATTGTTTTTCTAATTCATTTGCTATTGTTTCACTTTATACACTAAAATATTAAATTTCAAGATGTAAAAAACACAATTTATGTTCTTATAGATATTTGAAATTTTTTATTTTAGTTCTTAATATTCCAAAATTGGAAAAAAATGTATGGCACACCGTGTGAACAATACATTCCCTGTTATATTTGTTGGTCTATAAAAATATTTTATTTAAAAAAAATTCCTACCATTTGATTCACTTACACTTTCTATCTTACGTTTATTTTAATTATGTATTTACAATTTCTCATAAGTTAGGGGTTAATTTTGATTTCAACCTATGTTCTTTTAGAGATGCTTTGACCTATCCATTTGGAATTTAAAATTTATTTAAAACTTGGTATTCTTCATATATTTAAAAATACCTAAGTAATAATTTTTATCTCATAATTTCAGTTCTAAAAATGATTTATTGTTTTAATTATTATATTAAACTACTTCAATGATTAAAAATAATTCTTTTATTTGTTTAGTGGTCATAAAACTGAATGAAAATTGAGTTATAATGTATTTTCAAAGTTAAAAATATCGATTGCACTTATTGAATGTCATTCATACGACTTTTGATGTTAAACTAGCATGCAACCGGCGCGATGCGCGGACAGTTTGAAAATTACTAATTAATTGCAAATATATATATATCCATGTATAGTGCTCGACAATTTAATCTTGATCCACGAAAAAGAAAAATTATATATTGATATATTAACTTCAACAACTAACTTAAAACAATGGGAAAAACAGGGTCTAAATTGTGGAACGAAAGAAATATAAAAAGAGCTTGAAGAGATAATTCGACATCCAAATACCACTGTTCTAAAAAACCCGCCTAGGCTTAAGGCTTGGGAGAAACGCCTCGCCTTACGTTTTTCACGCCTTATTCTTGGTAAAACCCTTACGGCGCACTTTTTTTTAAAAACAACAATGCCTTAGTGAAACGATGTCGCCTTTTAAAGAATTTGTTTACAAACCGGACCATTATCTTATCCAAAATGATGAGATAGTATTTTAATTTGCATATATTCAGATATATTTTTATGATATGTGCAATTTTTGTATTTTAATACCCTTGTTATGGTTAAAAAATATTAAAATATATTAAGAAGGCCTAAACGTCTTTTCACGCCTTTTTACGCCTAGACCCGCCTAGGTTTCTAAGACTTAAGACTTGGCCTCCACGCCTCAATCATGCCTCGCGTTTTTTAGAACTTTGCCAAATACCCAACGAAAAATCTTCGGCTAACGGATGAAATTTTGGGTTCTTTTTTAATGTTGTCGCTAAAGTCCGAAATAGTACCATTTTGGAATGTTTTCGCTAAAGTTCGAAAGGAGAATTTGACCATGTGCAGGAGGTTTGCGGTGGAATTGTCATGTCGTTGTTGGACGCAAATGCATTCATATGTGCCAATTTAAAATAAATACTCATCGTATGTATTACACATCCCCATTTTGAAAGGATGGTATGAACAACTATATATTCTTCAAACTAATAGTTTTTAAATATTGGTCAAAATTAAAATCAAATTAAAAAAAGTAAATGACAATTTCTAAACATAAAGATGCGAGTAAATAACGTACATGTTTTTCAACATTTATGAACAGAAAAGAAAAGGATCCTCTATTAACAGCATTCAAAAGAAATATGTATTGGCATATATATGTATAGAGCCAAATAATAACTCATTACATTGATATCATGGAATCACATTTCAAATAGAATAACACTAGCCGGACCCTTTTTTTGTACCCACCACTTATACCCACAAATAAGACAAAAAAAAAATTGTAAAGAGAAATACTTGTTTTTATTGTTAGTTAACTTGAGTTCTTGTTTTGTTTTTTTTTCTGTTTTTTTTTTTTTTATTATTATAAAAATGAATTTAAAAATAAAGTTTTTAATATTTTTTTGTTTTTATGGTTAGCTTGGGTTCATGGTTTTTTTTTAAAAATTTTAAAAATGATTTTTTTTCAAAGTTAAAAGAATTACTTTTTAAAAAGTAAAAGCTAAAACCTCCCAAATGTACCCAAAATATTTTTTTAATAAAGAGTTTTTTTTTAAATTGTGTTAAAAATAAAATATGCCGCTGGCGCGGACTTTTAAAAATAAGATAATTTTGGATAAATGGGTGTTTGACGGACTAAATACGTTAAAAATAAATTTTAAAAAAATTCTGTATTTTTTTTATCAAAAATAATATCTTTAGTTTTAACACACTAAACATAAAAGTGTAAACTAAAAAAAAAATCCATACAAACCGTGAGAATATTAATTTTGTCAAATAATATTAAATATTTTTATTTATTAAAAATAAGGACTCAAAATGTTATTAATTGAAAAAAAGCACTGAATTTTTTTCTTGGCACATAAACACTAGAAAATATTATTTTTTGTAAAAAAATACTGAATTTTTTTATTTTTGACAAACAAATAAGGAAAATATTAGGTTAGCAAAAAAACACTTAATATTTTTCTTTTTTGACAAACAAACACTAAATATATTGTTTTTGATAAAAAAAATACTGAATTTTTTTTCTGCACACAAACAGTGGAAAATATTATTTTTAGAAAAAAAAAAACTTCTTAACTGTTTGAAAAAAATAAGGAATATAAAAGTAAAATGCTTATAACTGCTTCAATAAAAATTAAAAATCAATATTTTTAATAAAAATATGTTTTTTAAAAACAAAAATATTCTAATAAGAAATTATTTTTGTAAAAATTATTTTTAACTCATCCGAATATTCTTTGATTTTTAAAGGTCCGCGTCAGCGGCACACCTTATTTTTAAACTCAATTTTTTTTAAAATATTTTTATTTAACCCATAAAAAGCGTGAAAATATTTTTTTTTTTTTTAAATTAAATATTTTTATTTTTGACAAATAGGCAGTGAGAATATTACTTGTTTTTTTTAATTTTTTTAAATTAAATATTATTTTAAATTAAAAAAATTAAAAAAAACAAGTAATATTCTCAGTTCCTATTTGTCAAAAATAGGCACTGAGACTATTTTTATTTAATTCACAATAAAAATATTTAATTTTTTTTACAAAAATAATATTCTCAGTGCCTATTTGTGTTTTTTTCCAATTAATAACATTTTGAATGCTTAATTTTCATAAATAAAAACATTTAATGTTTTTTGACAAAAATAATATTTTCACGGTTTGTATGGGTTAAATAAAAATATTTAAAAAAATGAATTTAAAAATAAGGCGTGGCGCTAGCGGGTGCTTTTAAAAATAAGAGAATATTGGGTAAATTAGTGTTTCAGGGACAAAATGAGTTCAAAATTCAGTATTTTTATTTTATCAAAAACAATATCTTTAGTGTTTGTTTGTCAAAAAGAAAAGTATTAAAGTGTTTTTTTTTTTGCTAAAAATAATATTTTCCCTATTTGTTTGCCAAAAATTAAAAAAAAGTATTTTTTTGCTAAAAAAAATATTTTCTAGTGTTTGTGTACCAAAAAAAATTCTGTGTTTTTTTTCAATTAATAATATTTTTAGTGCTTAATTTTCAAAAATAAAAACTTTTAATGTTTTTTGAGAAAACTAATATTTTCACGGTTTGTATGGGTTATATAAAAACATTTAAAAAAATGAGTTTAAAAATAAGGTGTGGCGCTGGCGCGGACCTTTAAAAATAAAATAATATTAGGTAAATGGATGTTTGAAAGACTAAATGCGCTAAAAATTCAATATTTTTGTTTTATCAAAAACAATATCTTTAGTGTTCGTTTATAGAAAAGAAAAGTATTAAGTTTTTTTTTTCTAAAAATAATATTTTCCCTGTTTGTTTGCCAAAAATAAAAAAAAATCATTATTTTTTTTGCTAAATATAATATTTTGTATTGTTTGTGTGGCAAAAAAAAATCGGTGTTTTTTTTCAATTAATAACATTTTGGGGGCTATATTTTCAAAAATAAAAATATTTAAAATTTTTTGACAAAAATAATATTTTCACGGTTTGTATGGGTTAAATAAAAATATTTAAAAAATGAGTTTAAAAATAAGGCATGTCGCTGGCGCGGACCTTTAAAACTAAAAAAATATTAGGTAAATCGGTGTTTGAGAAACTAAATGCGCTAAAAATTCAATATTTTTTTATCAAAAATAATATCTTTAGTGTTTGTTTGTCAAAAATAAAAGTACTAAGTGTTTTTTTTGCTAAAAATAATATTTTTCTTTTTTATTTCAAAAAGTAAAAAAAATCATTATTTTTTTGCTAAAAATAATATTTTGTAGTGTTTGTGCCAAAAAAAATTCAATGTTTTTTTCAATTAATAACATTTTGAGTGCTTAATTTTCAAAAATAAAAATATTAATGTTTTTTGACAAAAATAATATTTTCACTGTTTTACTAAACATTTTGAGTACTTAAATATTTTCTTTTTGACAAACAAATACTAAAGATATTGTTTTTGATAAAATAAAAATACTGAATGTTTAACTCATTTAGTCCCTCAAACACTAATTTACCAAATATTCTCTTATTTTTAAAAGTACGCGTTAACGCCACGCCTTATTTTTAAACTCATTTAAAAAAAAATCTTTAATAAAAAATTATTTGGGTACATTTGAGAGGTTTTAACCTTTATTTTTTAATTTTGGAAAAAAAACATTTTCAAAATTAAAACAAAAAAATATAAACCCAAGTTAACAACAAAAAAAAAACACTTCAACCTCTAACCCTTTTTGTCCTATCCGGCGGGTATGGCTTGTGGGTATATATGGTGTGTCCGTGTAGTGTTGTTCTTTCAAATAATGAACATACATCACCAGGGTCCAGTTACCTGTCAAGGAGAATGGGGTGATAAAATGATAAGTTGTGAGCCATATTCATATTCAACATTCATAAAAAAATTGTGAATAGACGAAACTCATTCTTCAGATTTGATCATCATTTTTTTAAGAAAGATGAGTACATAATCACAGAACAGTTTATAGATGAAAAATAAAGATAAATGACAACAATGTCTTCCACTTATTTTCTTGAAAAGCTTAACCACACGTGAAAAAAGGCATTGCCTTATTTAAAGAAGCTAAAATTTACTTCCCCTCTCTATTGGTTTCTACCGAAAGGCCATAACAGATACCCAGGTTGCCTTTGTTAAAACCATTCCAAGATAATGTCTATTTGTTCCTTGTCTTTTTCTATATTTCAAGGCATTTTTCCAAACTGCTACACACCTTTTGAATGGTTTGTCTCATTCCAAAAATTCCCAACGATATTCCAAACATCCCATTATCCCAAATTTCTTTTGTCTCCTCTAATATCAAGAAAAGTTTTTGGCTTTTGGCCCTTATCTCTTCCACCTTTTAAATAGATGTTTTAGAAAGATGCAGGGGATCGAATTTTTGAGAGAGAAAGGTGTGAAAAGAGCGGTAGACAAAGAGGCAGATTCCGATTAAGATGAAGAGAGAGGGGGAAAGAATGGTTCAGTTTCTTTCATTTACTCTGAGTGGGGAAAAGGTTGGAAGGAGAAAGGGTACGAAGGGAGAATTAAACAAAGAGGGGAAAGAAACGAAGACCTGCGTTTTCATGGAATGAAGAATGATAGATGCAGTTGCATTAATGGGAATTAAAATCTCTAATACTATTCTTTTAGAGGTATAATATAGATTAAGTTAAATTAAAATTCGTACTTATTTCATTTATAAAATACATTGAGTGAAACATAATACAATAATAAAATAATACAATTTAGATAAATTCGACCATGCTAAATATTAGTATTATACATATATTATTGGTACTCATTGCCTCTAGAATCTTCACATTTTTGCTTTAAGAAAAACATTCTCAGGTTTCAATTGAAGAATTGGATCGATTATAAATTCATCTTGTTTAGATCCTTCATTGTTCATATTAACAAGATGGTAAACAGTCTTTTCGTTGACAAGTGGCAATCCTCTGTCAGGATCCCACTATCACCACCATCATTTTCTATGATCTTGGTATTTATGGATTCACCAATCATGGTTCCACAATTTGGAATAAAACCTTACAACTTTATATTTCTCAAGATAACTAGTCAAATAACATCGCATGCCTACCCAAAAGTAACCATGAAGTGTCATTCAACCCTTCTTTTCGCCTCCATAATTTAAGCTTTCTTATTGTTCCTAATTGAATTAAAGGGAAAATTGGAAGAAGAGTAATATAAGAGGGAAGTTGATTTGGGCTCTTTCTTGAGCTAATAGCTATGTTTTAATTAGAGCTGTCAACGGGTTGTGTTAACGGGTTAACGAGTTGTGTTAACGGGATAACGGGTGAAAACACCCTTAACCCGTACACGACCCGTTAAGACTAACGGATCAAATGATAATACCCAAACACGATCCGTTAATATTAACGGGTACACGACCCGAACCGTTAACACCCGTTAATATTAACGGGTCTAAACGGGTAACGGGTTGGGTGACCCGTTAATACCCGTTAGTACCCGTGTAATATTGGTTTGGGTCACACGATCCAATAAAACCCGTTACCACTAACGGGTAATAATGGGTATAAACGGGTTTAATCGTGTAAGAGTACAAATCCAAACACGACCCGTTATGATAACGGATCTACCGTGTTGACCCGTTAATGACCCAAACCCGATAAGACTAAACCCATTAACTTATAATTTCGTGTCGTATCGTGTTATTGTGTCGTGCCTCATTTTGCCAGCTCTAGTTTTAATCGTATCTTAAAGCTTAAAAGAATTGTGGGCTCACTTGACGTGGCCAACCCAAGATCTGCTCCAAAACAGGAACGGTCATTAGTTGAATTTGGGACAAAGAATATGGGCTGATCTCCTGCTTGGGAAGACGAAACTTAATTTGGACTAAAGCTTAAGCAAACCATGTGTTAGGCTTACCCACCCAACCCATATTCGGCTTCTCTTGCGTGGTACACCAAAACCTTAGCCCTTTTTAGTTTAAAACAAATTGTTAAGATCAACTCATTATAAAATAAAAAATAGTATATAACAGTAAATTTTCAAACATTAATGAATGAGGGGATTAGCCCATTAGATTGACACAACTCTACGTGATACATTATTATTCTATAATTGTCTTAGAAACTCATAAGACGAATCATTTATCTCATTAATCAATAACATTGGGCCAATCAATGCAAACCATATCCATTCTGTATCTAATCAAATATTTAAATATAATTTTGATATCTCCTCTAAGAGAATTGCCACCTAATTACAAGTATTTAACATATTAAAACCAAACCAAGTTTGCTTATTTGTGACTCTTCCCTGTTTTATTCATCCAACTCCGTATTAGCCATTTTAAATTGAATGCTTTTTTTTTTCTCTTCTAAAGCTATTTGTAACTGAAGGGAGACACGGTATTTTCTTTGTTAAAATAAATTCATCTCCCTTTCATATGATACAAAGGGATGGCAATTCATGGGCATCTCTTTTGACATTATATTTCATCTGTTGTGCAGATATTTCTACTGCAGTCTTCTTTCCAAAATATTTTATATCCGATTAGTTCTCAAATCTTCTACCATGGGACATCTCTATTTGGCAATGAAAAGAGATTGGCATCTTCATGGAAATCATTCCATAGCTCAGAAACATTGAAAACATTTAATGTTGGGCATATTGAGATGCGGTGGGGTGGACTTATGATCAAGGCATTTGCTACCCTTGAACTCAAATGCTTAAATCAAAGTAATGATGGGCAAAAGGATTACCATACTTTAAATTTGGAGATGTTGATTCAAAAAGCCTTTGAGGATCAATTCGTAGGCGACTAAGAAGTCAATGAGAGAGAAAAATTGAGACGGATGAGGATATCCGAGCAAATAAAGGGAATAAACCTTGGAATAAAGGTAAGAAGCACAGTCTAGGTAACTGTAACTTCATATATGTTTGAAACTAGCTTTTAGATATGTTTGACCCTTTTAGTGCTTTAAGATGCCAATCTATATGTTTGATCAGAGAGAGAACGCTTGCAATGTAACATCCTAAGGTGATGTCATGTAAGAATAATTTTGCAAGAGGCATTTAGATAACAAAAAATTTATTTTGCCCGAATTTTTGATCGAATTTTTGCCGACAAACTGACGTGTCGGCTTACTATTGATTGATTTGTGGGGTCCGCGCCAACGGGACCTCAAAACCAACCAATAACAGGCCGACATGTCAATGTGTCGGCCAAAATTAAGTCAAATTCAAGCTCTATAGAACTACTCTTTAGATAACTTGAAAATATTTAGAACAAACCCTAGTTTATGATATGCTAAATATCATCGTTGTCAGATTAATCTTTTGAAAATGAGTGATAGGGTGTGTTTGATTGAGAATATTTTTTATGGGTGCATTATAGAAAGCCTTGTTCAGGGTCTCGAGGTGCGCGCAAGCTGACCCGAAAATTACCCTACGACACCAAAAAAAAAAAAAAAAAAAACATTGTGTTTGATTGATAAAAATTTTCTTTAAGAATTTTTTTTTCCAAGGTTGAAAAAATACACATTTTGGACATCTAATTTTTCTTTATTAAAATTATAAGTGAACTTCATGTCAATTAGGTTTTTATGTAAATTTAACTCCAATTTTTATGTAATTGTCAACTAATAAAAAATTATGCTCATTAAAAATATTTGGATACATATTTCTATAATGTTTGAACAATATGTTTCTTTTAGTCTTTCTATACGAGATTTATAAAATACCTACACATCGCGCAAGATTAAAATCGGGAATAAACCATTCCGAATGGCAATAAATTAAGTAGAGTTGAAAAATTGCATTACTACATCTTAAACAACAACATCAATGAAGATTGAAAAACCTCTGCCCCACGCGAGGATAAGACCCTCAGCTCTCCTGACCTTTTTCTATGGAGAAGGATGAGCACAACTTTAGCCCATCTCCTCTCCATCAAGAACCTTGTTTAAACAATCGAAACACATACGACGATTGAGAAGAAATATAGATAAGTTGTTCTAAAATGGCTCCATTTTTTTTAAATCCTCAACCTTTAATCCCCATCTTCCAAGACATAACAAACTTTTTCCCAACAGCCAATTCCAACCCTTTAACCTCCACCATCATACTCTTCCTTTTCTCCCGCCCTTCCAACTTGTCTGGATACCAATGATCGGCTGCCGTAAACTCCACATTCGAAGTATCTACAGCTGCATTGCCATCAACTTCAACAGCAAACGCTGCTCCGATTCCATTTAGTCCCAACACCGTAACCTTTTCAATAATCCAACCCTTCTCTAATGCGAACTTACCCTCCTGAACGTTGGACCACACTTTAACCACCCCCTGGTTCACAGTCGCATAAAGATCAATATAAGTAGAGTAACCATTTCCGAGTTTCATCTCAGGAAGCTCATCATCGTCGAGGAAAAGCTTTCCTGTGGCTTCTCCCTCAGTGGCCCCTGCTGGGAAGGTGACCACAAGGCTAAAAGGCGTCATTCTTGCTTGTTTAGATATCAATCCACCCTGCTGCATTGGGATTATTGCATTTTGATACAAATGCACATTGATCACATGCAATGGAGCGGGGAGCGTGAGGTAGTGCCCACGTGTTGAAACGACAGCCTGTGTCATATCGAATAAATTGTACCAAGTACCCGGTGGAAAGAGAATTTTGACCTTGGATGTACCCTTCTTAAGGACCGGAGACACCATAAGACTGCTCCCCAGCAAAAACTGGGTGCTCAAACCATAACACTCGGTAAAATTGGTAAATGTAAAGAATAGAGGCCGCGCAATTGGTGCCCCACTAATGTGCGCCTCGTAGTTTAGTGTGTAGAGATACGGAAGGAGCTTATACCTCATACCAAGTGCGTTTCGAGCCGACTCAGCCACTGATTTCCATTGGTAAAGCTCTTGTCTAGGGGAATAGTAGTTCGCGTGATCCCTTGAGAAGGGATAGAAAGCACCCAGTTCAATCCAACGGTTGCAAAGCTCTTCCGTGGGAGCTGGATAGAAGCCACATATATCAGAACCAACCATTGGAACCCCAAATATGCCGAAATTTAACATAGTAGAAATCGAATATTTCAAATCATCCCACGTGCCCTTATTATCACCGGTCCAATGTGCAGCATAGTGTCCTGAACCAACATACGTAGATCGCGTCAATATAAATGGGCGCTTGCCCTCGAGCCCTTGAAGAGCTTTATGGGTCGCGATGGCTTGAGAGAAACCGTAAAGACTATGAGCATCATACTCCAAAACTCCATTGTAATGAACCGCGCTAGTGGCTATAGTCTTGAAACCTATCGGCACCTGTAATCCCGAAGCGTTTATCTTGTACGGAGGATCGTCCCATCTTGTTTTCGTAATGTTCTTGCAATCCAAGCAGCATATCCAACCGGGTCCCGTCCCACTCGGACACTGCTTACCCTTGGGTATCGTGCACAACCCAGAGCAGAAATTTGAAACTTCGTTCATGTCAATCCAAAGCCCATCAATTGGGACAAGCTCGTGAAACCTCTTAATCTCATCGCCCCACCATTCAACAGTTTTGGGGTTAAGGAAATCAGGGAAGTTAACGGCTCCGGGCCAGACTTGGGCTAGATAAGGTTTACCCTCGTACTTGATGAAAACATCATTTGCCAAACCTCTTTGGTAGGAGCCATAACTAGAATTAACACCAATTCCGGGGTCATTGATGACAATATATTTCATGCCTTGGGAATGAATTTTATCGAGGAATGCTAAGAGCTTAGGACGCGGATAGCTGTTGGCGTTGAGAGTGAAATCTTTGTGGCCATCCATGTGATCGTCGTCGTTCCAGATCACATCTAGCGGGATTTTGGCCTTCTTGTAGTTCTCGACAACATCTTCGACTACAGATAGATTATGGTAGCCCCACCTGCATTGGTGAAATCCTGCAGTACCAGGAACCAGAAAAAATTATAATCCTACCTTATTTTTTGGGAACGTACCAAAATTAGCAACCTTTGTGAAAAGTCAAGATAGTTTGAAAGTCAAAATAGTTAGCACTGTTCAACTTTTTACGCATTTAATAACATAAATTCACATGATAAGTACAATTATAAATGTATAAAAGGTACTATTGATGAATCAAACATATCTTTATTTTTGTTTTTAATATGATAATGCATCAGAACAATTCAAACATTCAACATGTCAATGCATCAGGGATTTCAATATCCAATAAAAACTAGGGATTTATAATTTTATACATGAGAAAATGAAATTCATAAAAAATAAATGAATAAATAAATAAAATTGAATCAAGTAACTGCTTAATCTAAATATACAATATATCTAAGCCCATAAATCATGGGATACAAAAAGGTAGAAATATACAAAGGTTGACTGGTAAGTACTTCACGTATCATGGAATTATGGAAAAATATCCATACATTGTTTAAGATTACCCCTCATGAATTTGGAATATATCATTTTTCTTGCATTGATAGGTAAAAAAAGATCAATGTGAAAAGAAATTAGTATAATACTACGGGTGGAGTCTAGGGTTCGATTCAATAGGGGATCAGGATTTTTCCCAGAAGGTACAGAAAACATATTTTCATTAGAAATTTTTTATTCCCAAAAAATAATTTTTTGAGAAAAAATATTCCTAACGGACTTTGACGGTGACTAACAGATCCGCTCTTAGTAATGGATATAGTGCTTGACTAATTTTAGTAGGGGTGTTCAAAAAATCGATTGGACCGATGGACTGAACTGGACCGAACCGAACCGCCCTATTTTTACCGGGTTTTTTTTTATCACCGGTCCGGTCTAGATTTTTTTTTTCCAGACCGGTTTAGTCGGTCCGGTCCTCGGTCCGCCACAATAAATAACCTATTTGGACCGACCCGGACCGGTGATTCATTTTACTATATATTTTTATTATATTTTTATATATAAAATAAGTTAAATAAAGAGGGAGGGTACGATCATAAATAAAAAAAAGCCTAATGCCCTAAACGGTTTAAGCTAAACCTATCCCCTCCCTTTCTTTTCTTTATTTCTGCACTAAGCCTAATAGCCGTTTTTCTCGTCTCTCTCCACCGCTGCCTCTCGTCTCTCTCGTCTCTCTCCGCCGCTGCCATTGTCGCTGCTCTCGTCTCTCTCCGCCGCTGCTCTCGTCTCTCATCGGCGCACCAGTCATCGCCGCTGCCTCTCGTATTGGCTGCCATCGCCGGAGTCTTCCCTCCCTCATCGTAACTGGTAATAAACTACCCTCTATCTATTTCTGGGATGAGTAAAGAACTGATGCTTTAATGTGCTAATAATGCTGAGATTATTAATAGTTCAGACAGGGATTTAAACTTTGCATAAATAGATATGCTAAAGATGAGGTATATACTAGTATTAATGTCGCAACTGATGATGTAGTTAACTACGATGATTTTTTTTTTTTGGTGAAAACAATAGTTGGTTTTGAGAACACAATTGGGTTTCCTTGGGATTGTTAGCCTTTGTGCTTTATTAATCTGATTGAACCTTTTTTATCCTTTCTTTTGTTGGTCATATCTTAGTAATACTTGAAAAAAATTATATCATGGTTTAAACTACTGAAGATGATGCTTTTAATCCCAAGAAGATGAACGGATGCTTTTAATCTCCCTTTATGAACTGATGCTTTACACAAAACTCTCTGTTTAAACGAAATTTCAATGATGTATGCACAATTAATTTATTAATCTTAGGACCGACAAGTTAGAACGAACCGATCCTATAAAAAACCGGACCGACAAGGGTCGGGTGACCGATACAATCGGTCCGGTCTTGGTCCGTTTTTTTTTAGGACCGGTTTAATCGGTCCGGTCCTTAAAAATCCTAAAAATCGGACTGGACCGGACCGCGAACACCCCTAAATTTTAGAACACAATTAATAATGGAAATAATCCGATAACTCCACAATTAGTAACGGAACACAATTAGTAACGGAAATTTCCCATTACAAAAATATTCATGTACTTCATTTTTTTTCTCTAAAATTTTGAGGAGGCGCCGCCACTCCCTCTCGACCCAATGTGGGTCCGCCTTGGTTCGATTCATATCATTTCGATTAATCAATGGTATATCTAGGATTCAGATGATAAGAGAAGACGTTAAAGTACATAAAAATTTTGAGGGGAATGCTAAATCTATAAAAAAAATAATTTAGGAGTTAGGACCTTTTGAATTTACCACGTACTAATAGTCTATTTTGACACGACTGCCTAAAAGCTAAATAGTTAGTATGCAAAAGCTGGTTAAAATATGGGTAAATAAAAATGGGTCTCTACTCCACATCTCTGTTCACTGAAAAAACACGAAACATTTCACCCCCAGTTGACAGGACATGATAGTCATTACCAGTGGTTTCTAGTAATTTAGTCTTTGGTTAAAATGTCTTTTCACTTGCCCATTTACCATGCGTCCAACTCAAATTAAACATGCAAATAGGATAAAACATTGAGCTACTGTAAACATGCAAAGATATACATAAAGACAAGTGATTGATAAACAGTTTAATCTTCAAACTATCAAAAAATATAAGCCACTACGATCGGTGCTAAGCATGCATCTCCCACAACTTTATGAGCAATCAAACACAATTGCCGACACTATCTTATATTTGTAGCGGCCCCTTACCATGAGGCCCACATGGACCACACACTGAACCCACAGAATAGGACATCATCACAACAATTGTATGTTGTGATCGTTCGTTTTATACCTCATGTATTGAAGATAGCATTAAGAAGGACAATATCATATGCAATGGTTAAGTGGTTGTGTGTTCTAGGGGTCCACTTGTTTCTTTTTACAAAGATTAACAAAAGGTTGACTAAAGAGAAAACTACAACAATGCGAATGAAAAAGTAAGAAGAAAAAAAAACAAGACCCTTGAAAATTTGCAGATTGAAAAAAATCTCCATGTGGGCCTACAAAGATTTTCCGAGAATTACAGATCTAAGAGAATTAATCTTATTCAGTCAAAAAGTAGTTTTGCGGGGGAGATTAGAGAAAATGATGTGAGCACAAAATTGACAAAAGAACTTATCAGACAAGGGACCAACTCACCAACCTGTATTAGATATTTATGAAGAAAATGAAATTTGACTGTTAACATAACATGTATCTAATCCGCATTCATCTAACAACATCACTGTTGTTACAAATTGATAATTATAAGTGAAAAATGGCCGCTAATAAACATGAAGATGGACAATGTGAAAATCAGGAATAATTGACATTGCATAATAATTACCCACTAAAAAGATAAAGAGCAGGAATAATAAATTTGCATAGATAATTAATTAGAAACAACATGGTTCAACACTACTATTTTAGTCCGTACATCACGTCACATATAATTGATATATATCTTTGCACTTTCATTTTCTTTAAGGTTTAATAGGTATAAATCTTATATGCCTACTAGTCTACATGCCATAATCAACAATTGATGGCAAATTCTCCTGCTGTGAGATATACAAAAAGCATAATCTTGACTGGGTAATCTTATATCTTCCATAATTATTTTTTGTTTGCGTATCATTTCATTCATCTCAAAAATTAAAAGCCCCTACATAAAACTGAAACTATAAAAAGAAAAAACTAATTTTTCCGAATCAATTATCAATTTAACTAGAGTAAAATCTGGTACATTAGTGTTAATACAACTTTTAATTTGTGAAATCGTTGAAAAGAAAGTGACACGAGACAGACAGCTATGTTTAGGGGGTTTCTTATATGATTGTTTGAGATTCAAATACACACTTGAATGTCAAAAATCATCCTAAGGCTATTCTGTCAATAAAGTTTTAATTTGACATTCAGAATACGAGGACGGGCAGGGGCGGATCAGGGGCGGATCCACCATAGGCCGAAGCGGCCGGCCGCCCCAGTTCAAATTTTAAAAAAAAAAATAGGGATTTTTTGGTAAAGATTAAAACTTAAAGGTTACCTCTTATTATTTACAAAGATGAGGGGGTAAGTGTGTAATTAATTAAAAAAAATCACCCGTGTTTATACCAACGCACGGGGGCACCAAACACATTTAACTTGTACCTATTTCAACTTTTTCTCCTCTCCTCTCACTATGACCCTCCCCGCCGCTCACTTCCCTCCCCTGCTCAGCCGCTCACCTCCCCTGATCAGCAACAACCCTTGCTGCCGGTTCTGCCCCTGCCAGACCTTCCCCCTCCTCTCCCTAATCTGCTCTGCAAAACAGGTATATTTCTATATGTATTTCTTTTATATGTGCATAGTTTTTATATCTGTTTGTTTGTGCTCAACTCCCGCTTGATTGTGTATTTTTATATGTATTTTTTATGTGCAACACAGGTATATTTTTTATATGTCCTGCTTGATTGTGTTTAAATTTATAATGTATTTTAAAATTAAAATCCCTAGATTGTGTTTAAATTTGTGTGTAAAACTAGTCTGAAATTGTTGTAAATACATATAGGAAGTCATGAAGAAATCTTTTAAACGAAAAAGAGGTGACAACACACGACCCATTAGGGTAATATTATGTTGAAATATTATAAAAAAATCCACGAACGAAGTAGGAATCCAAATTTAGTTAATTACTACCTCAGACATTTTTAAGGTTAAATATTGCAAAAAAAAAAAAGGTAAAAACAACCAAAAAACCGGCTCGGGGGCTCCGCCACCGAACCCCGAGCTTCGTTAGAAATTTTTGTCCCACTTGACTCAAATTCCTTGATCCACCACCGACTACGAGATTGATATTTCAAGTTTAATCATTGCAAGGCAAACAAGCTACAGATATCTCAAAAAAGTAGACCAAGTCCAACGTACATGTAACATATGGCTGCACTTTTAAAGAGTGCATACAACTTTTTGAAAAAGTTTTTGCTTAAAAAGTAGAAGAATAAAATAAATAAAGAAAAACTCCTAAAAAAATGGAATAAAGAGAATACGCGTTCTTTATTCTTCCTTCCCCATACCAGGGGGAATGGGGCTCGTCACGTCACCATATTTAATACCAATATTGAATGAAGACCAGATATACTGTAATAGTAGCAACTGATAAGGAGAAAAACGTCTTCTTACAAATTTATTTTTATTCATTCTATGTGAAATGTTAGATGCCTTTTAACGCTCCAATAAAAATGACATTACCCGATGTAATTAAGAATGAGAATAGGCACTAAAGCTGCACCCACATCAGCCTCCTTTATATCTGCTAAAATGTAGATGCATAAATAGAATCCCTCTATTCCCACTCCATTATAACATTCTCCCACTCCACTTTAATGTAAAAAGACTTTAATACCCTCAAAGTTCATTCACTTAATCCAAAACTCACAACTTTCTCTCTTTTGATCCAAAAGAAAAAAAAAAACTTTTTCATTTTTTTTATTTGTCTAAATACTGTTTTTTAATAAAATTTTATTTTTACAAAAAAAATAATTAAAAAAAAAACTCTACAGTTTTTTCTCTTTATAATAAATAGTTAAACAATTTTTTTTAATTATAAAATAGAGTTGTATATATATATTTGAAAAAAAACAGTTTTTTAAAGATAAAACCAACATTCCGTTCATTTTAATAAAAAAAATAACAATACGTTTTTATATATATAATGTACAATTTGTTTTTTTCATAAAACAATTGTTTTTGTAAACTACAATTAAAATGATGTAGAGTTTTTTTATACACTAATATATACATATACTATTGTGCATTAATGTCTTTAGGGATTGAAAAAAAATAGTTTTTTATAAAAAACAACGCTATAGTTTTTTCTTTTTATAAAAAACAGTTAATTTTTAAAAACACTCAAAACCGTTTTGAAAAGTTTATATAAAACGCTCAAAACCGTTTTGAATATGAAAAATGTTTATTTAAAAAAAATTGTATAAAAAATTGTTTCAATTTTAAATAACCATTTTAAAAAGTAAAAAAATTATTTCCACTGTTATATAGGGGGTCAGAGCACATATACATACCGATGGCGTGAACCAATTTTTTGTATATATTGGTCCGTGCCAGCGGTCTGACCCCCTATACGTACCGCTGACGCGGATCATTTTTTTTTTATATAAACAACAGTTCATTGTTTTTAACCGTGTAAATAATTCTTTTACTTTTAAAAACGGTTATATAAAGTTGAAACAATTTTATACAAATTTCTTTTTTTAAAGATTTTTTTTAAATAAACATTTTTTGTATTTAAAACGGTTTTGAGTGTTTTTAAAAATTAACTGTTTTTTATAAAAAGAAAAATCTGTAGCGTTTTTTTTATAAAAAACTTTTTTTAACCCCTAAAGACATTAATGCACAATAGTATATGTATATATTAGTGAATTAAACGAAAACTCTACATTATTTTGATTGTATTTACCCAAACAATTATTTTATGGAAAAAACAAATTGTACATTATATATATAAAAAACTTATGTTTTTTTTCGTTAAAATGAACGGAATGCTGGATTTATCTTTAAAAAGCTTTTTTTTTCCCAAATATATAAACAACTCTTTTTTATAATTAAAAAAAAAACTTTGTTTAACTATTTTTATAAAGAGACATAACTCTAGAGTTTTTTTTTTAATTGTCTTCTCTTTTTGTAAAAATACATTTTTTTATAAAAATGTAATTTTATTAAAAAACAGTTTTTAGACAAATAAAAAAAAAATGAAAAGGTTTTTTTTTTCTCTTTTTTAGATCAAAAGAAAGAAAGTTATGAGTTTTGGCTTAAGTGAATTAACTTTGAGGGTATTAAAGTCTTTTCACATTAAAGTAGAGCGGGGGAATGTTAGAACTTTGAAGGTATTAAAGTCTTTTCACATTAAAGTAGAGCGGGGGAATGTTAGTGTGGAGTGAGAATAGAGGGACTCACATAAATATTGTGTAGCCTAAAACTAAAACTAGATGTGAACAACCTACATCTAATTAATATATAGGCAACAATAAGTACAAATATATCTAGTTAGGAACACCAATTATCACAACCCAACAAACTTTACAGTGTAATAAACAGGGGTAGTATGAAAGTTAAGTGCAACTCACCAAGTGCCCAGTATGGCATTGGAGCTGGGCGGCCAATGAAGGCAGTGTACTGATCAACCACAGCTAGAGGTGTAGGACCCGAAAAGAAGTAAAAGTCATAAACACCCCCAATCACCTTATATGTCAAAGAACTCCCTCTATACACCACATCCATCCCATTACTGTTCAACAGCAACACAGAATGGGCATAGGGCTCCCCACCCACATTCCTCAAGTCCATATACACAGGATGGGACCCATACAAATCCATATTTAAGTTAATGGCCGATATATCTGTTGTATACAAAGTATAAGGATCGTTTGGATACAGTTTTATCCCATGGGGCTGTGTGTTTTCTCCTAGCCCATAAAGTGAAGCATCTTTGGGCAATCTGGTGGATATCTCGAGGTACTGATCTTTAAACACCATATCACCATATGGGTCTGAATATTCAGAGGTGGAATTGAAAAGGGTCTGGCCATTTGATTTTCTTTTGACTGCAAACCCAAATGGGTCTGAGGTGTAGGAGAAAATGAGCTCACTGCTTGAGTACTCTGAGACTGTTATGGGGTTCTTTCTTGACCTACCAATGGTTTGTTTCAGTGTGGGAGGTTGCTCTCTTGGTAAAAGATTATAAGGAACTTCCCATCTTTGTTTCTCTGCGTCAGTTATATGTACCCTCAAACGGCCTTCTGTTTCATGCCTGAAAAACACATCGGGTGCATTACAATTATTTAAGTTCAAATAAAGTGTAAACTGTTGTGTCAATAAGAAAAAAATAACAACTTTTTGGCAAAACTACTAAGTTTGAGCTGCATTTAGAAGTCATTGTGTTACAAGCTTCCAATTTGAAAGAAAAGATGAAATTTTGGACTTACTTAACGTAGAGTTGCAAAAGGGGGATATCAGGACCGTAGATGTTGTTTTTCTGTTTGACTTGGAGGTGACCCACAAGGCCTCCATCAGAAGACTCCGAAATGGAAATTAATCGGTAGCCTTTGCCAATCTTGGGTGGGGTGGTGGAGGTTGAATACACACCATTACTGCACAAAAGCAAGACAAAAAGAAAAGACGGGAAAGAAGACAGTAATGGTGGAAAAGAGGCCATGGTGGTGGCGGTGAGAAGTGTGGGTAGAGAAGTGACTCTGTTAGGGGTTTGATATTTAAAGAGCAGAGATTGGTAGTCATAAGATACATGTGATGCGGATGAGGTTACAATGATCTCAGTATTTGTTGCCCTGCATGTGACTATGATGTCCCTCGGGTCCCACTGTTCTAACCCCCTTTTGGTCCTGTCTTTGTGGCCTCCATCGCCAGCTTTAATTGCGCACCTTGCGGTGAGTCTTTGATGGAATATCAATGGCGCTTAAGTTACGGCTGTTATTGTGACCCACTTAATAATTATTTTTAGTTAAAAAAATAGTTATGTTAATTTAGATTCAAAGAAAAGTTTATCATATAGTTTAGACGCCAAAATATCATTGTAATGTAGAGTAATATTATAACTTTATTGATTTGAGTTCTTAGACAATAAAGAACAAATCTTAATATCTCGTGAACTTAAGCTCTTTATCAAATCACGTATATTCTGTATTATGAGTGTGATTTTATTTATTACTATCATTATTATTTGTGCGCATTGAATATCATTACTTGTAGGAAATTATCACCTACACTCGTACACATTCCCCTCTTCTATGGGGTGGGTTTATATTGAGGGGAGGCAGTCATTTTCTGCCCCCGATTTTCAACGTATTTTAGGGGCTCCAAAAATATTTGTGTATATATATTTATAGCAACATTTTTCAATCGTTTCAAAAATAATTTGTTCAAAACTGAACGGACAAAATTTTAAAGTTGTCGCAACTACCGAAAAATACGTCGGCATCATTTCGGTTAAACAAAACCTACAATTTATAAATTAATAAAAAATATCTTGTTAAATATGGGGCCCGCAATCCAAGAGTTCGCCTCGGGCCCCTAAAATCTCGGGACCGACCTTTGTCTTAAGCCCCGCTAATAGTTATCTCTAAGAGTTTGAACCTATCTTTGTTGTTATAAGTGATTGTATTGAAGGATTCCATTCTAACTTGGAGTTTTTATTAATCATATTTGCACGTGGTGCAATTCTTGATCGCACAATTACCCCCAAAGTCTAGGGACTCTTTGAGGCCGTTGGGCTTTGCGCCTCTGATCGGATGTTGGTGGTTGACAAGTCTTTTCACTCTGTGAGAGTAACAAGGTTTATCTTCTAGTTGCATGTCAATAATTGTCTAAAGTCTCTGTGCATTGGTCGCTGGACAATTTTATAAATTCACCAAAAAATGAAAAGTTTTCGCATGTTGAGTGCCCCGAAGGCACTCTTGTAAATAGGTTGTTTTTACTTAACTGTGGGAAAATGCAATCGTCGCTTCGATAGCCATCACGCGTGCATCATTATTACTCCTTGGGAACTATAAAGTCATTTTCACCACAAAACAATGTTCCTTCTTCCCTTTCATTTCAAATCTTGTGAACTTCTCGAGAAGGCTTTCATTATTCTAACTTTATTGTAAATACACTTAACTCCACTTCTACCATTTTTCTTCATTTCTCAATTTCTTTTCTTGATTCTTTTTATGAGTTGCCTTTATCCTTCGAAATTGAATCATAAAAATGAGCATTGTTCGCTCTTTGTCTACGAAATTTCAACCGAGAAAACATGATTCATATATGCAGGAACCCATTTTGACCGAATATTATAAATTGATTGTAGCCACCTATTCTAATTCAAGCCACTCCTCTCAACAAGCTTACACCACATAGAGTCAAACTCATCCGTAAATTTTGATTTTCACATGCAATCGAAAAACTCCTTATAGTGAGCACTAAATTTTACAGAATCCATCTTTTCAGAAAATTTTATCGAAATATGCCAACTATAGTATTCATGAAAAGTATAAGTTAGATTTATAGATATTGCTTTTGTCATCGCTGGGTCTTAATCCATAATTATCATTTTAGGTGTATTACCTGGCATGGCTTCTAAAAATTGGACAAATATCCACGGGAAAGAATCTTTAGTCTCATCGCCCAAGAATGCACAAGTAAAAATAATTGTTTAGCCATGATTATTTATCCCCATCAATTATGCAAAAATCATCCCACATCGATTGGTGTTGTATGTGATGTCGAATATGACTACATCACCACAAAAGCTATATGCCCATCTCGCGGATGCATCGCCCAAAAACAATGAGTAATTTTGTGTTCATCATCAAACTCTATTTTCTAAGTGAATGCTAGATTTTTGCTATGTTCCAATTTTAAATATTCATACAATATTTGTCCACCATGTCCTTTCACCTCACTCCGCCTATTTAGTTCTTCATTATATAAATCTTTATTTGTACAACCAATATTCTCGATACCTCCTACTTGTACACTAAGGAAACCAAATTATTGACGTGGGGGTATAGTTGCCATTGCAAGTTATTGCGTTAACGATTTTTATCCATTAGAAACACTTCAATGAGCTCTTAGAAGGTATGCTTTTTGTGGGGATCCCAATGGGTGAGTATGACGCTCAACAAATACACTGAATAAAAATGTACTTGAAGTTGACTTCACTACTGCAAGTTTTGCATTACATCTCTCCTCTAAAGAACTGATTCGGCTCAAATATTACATTTATTTACCCTCTTTACTTATTCATTTTAGACTACCTATATTTTATACGTTTACATATTTTGCGAGGTATAATTGAGCTTTTGTAGGTATTATGGTGCTTAGCGGTGCAATTGGTGCTATTCGGGAAGTTTTCAATATAGTATGCAACTTCAAAGGCATTTTAGTCATTTCAGCATTCGAGTTTCGTGCCTGAACTCTTCACGAAAGTTGTGGAACTTCAAGTCGGCTTTGCGTGGCCTTTGATGATTCTTTAATTCGGTTCCTAACGAGCATGTTATGACCATTTCCTAAGAAGCTCCTTCTTAATTTTTAGGACAAATCATTTATTTTACTATTTACTATATAAGTGGATTTTTGTTGTATTTGAAGACATCTTATTTTTAATTTGTTTTTATCTTGCATTTTAGGTTAGTTTTAGGTTGGAGGGGGATTTTTGGGTGGATCTTTATCTCTCCTAGGGTTTGCACTCAAATGGATTTGTATGGTACTATTCATTTTATTCCTTGTTATTGTAAGTTTCCATTGTAGTTTTTCTTACTTCCTTACTTATTTACTTGCTTTTTATTTAGTTTTTGTTGATTAATTAATTTTTTTCTTTGGTTAATTAGTTTTATTTCTTGCTTTAATAATGTTTTGTAGCTAAGTTAATGGTTGTGGTCACATTCCCACCATTAATGGGTATTGATCTTTGAAATCTAGGTTTTGGGTAAAAATGCATTTAATTAAAACCTCATGTATTAAAGTTGGAATATTAGGCATTTAACTTTCTTTGTTGCGCAATGTTAGTGTTTATAGCGATATTCCGAATTTAATCCATGTGTTGCCATTTTTGATTAAATGTTTAATCTCGCATTTTGGGGTTAGTTCCTTCATGCGTGATGTTTTTAATTAATTGAATATGCTCGGTTAAATATTTTCGAACCAAAATCCTTAATACGCGTTATTTAGCCCATGACGGAGACGTGATCCTAATCCCGTTTTATTTATCTTGTTTAGTTTTATTACTTTTTTCCCTTTTTCCCCTTTTACACCATAATCACCTTTTACACTTTTATTTGAGAAGTGATAAATCAATTAAAGTCTATCAAATATTCCATGTGGATTTTCGATACCCGAACTAGTCGTTATAATCCATTTGAGTGTAGTTAAAGTTTAGATTTTTTGCATTGCAGTCGGAAGCCGATAACAACGATTAGCGTATCTACACGGACGCTAGGTTTTCACCAACATCAAAATGGCGTCGTTGTCTAGGAGTGTTTGTTATAGATTGTAATTCTTTTATTATTTCGTAGTATACTTTTTATTATATTTGTATTCTTTGTTTTTCCTTTCTCTTTAACTTGTGCTAAATTGTTTCCAAAACCTTGAAATTTTGGTTCTCATCGCGTTTTTGAATTGCCTAATTTGAAATGTTTTGATATAACTTTTTAGATAACCTTAATTGTTATGAGAATAGTTCACCAAGTTACACTCCCAAGACTATGTGAGAATTCCTACAAATTCTTGAAAATGAATGACTTGAGCGTGAAATTCAAGAATTTTGTGACACCCTGCCTAATTAAATACCGGGCAATCACTTATTTATTAAATTAAAATCAAGGTGAACAATTGGTTCATTCTTAGCATCACTGTCGTAAATGAAAAATTTTCAAATTTAAACACCCTGATTAATTAAGCTAAGTGTCAAAACCATTTAAAACTTTATTTCCATTTTATTAAATCCAATTATAAAACCTTTAACTATTTACATTTTAAGAGTCACACATTAAGTATGAGAATAAAAATGAACATTCAAGAGTTTAACCATAAATAATGAATCCCAACATTAAAATACGAAAGGAAAACATCCTAACAGTAACAAATCCCAAAATAAAGATACTGAAAGTAAAAGAATTACAATCTCTGACAATACCAACTAAATAATGGAAGAAGGGCGATACATGTCCCCACTGGATAAAACTGAACTAGAAGTAGAGTCAACAATGAGGTCGTCTAAGCAATGGCCTGCAACTCCCACAAAAGCTACAGCGCGTTCCATCCAAGAATCCTAAGCAAGACGCCCCTGTGGCTGGGCACCTGTAATACATATATATATATATATATATATATATATATATATATACACACAAGAGAGTAGAGGTAATAGCAAGCGGGTCAGAGCCCGAATGTAAAACAGTTTTAAAATAGTTTAGCAAGTATTTAAAATGTTTACCGGCTAATGCAACAGTCATATTAGTATGCGACACTCTCTTGAGAATTCTCACCTCTCATCTAGTGTGCACGTCTATCGTACTAATGAATCCCATGTACTTCTCTAGATTTTTCTCCCTAAGACTTAACACGTGAAATTAAGGTTATGATATTCATTTTAGGAAAATCTATCTCTTCAAGATTTCTTACGTTATTTAGAATAATTTCGTATTGTTATAACGTTTTCGAATACTTACAGTGAAGTTGATGAATTTCATACTTTACTTAACTACTATTTTACTCAGTAGGAAGTTCTCATATAGATACACGTATATATATTAATTACTCGTCTAATATATATATATATATATATACAAACAGCACCCCACATAAAATCTATGGTGATAGACTTCCATATATAAGTATATATATACCAATCACTCATAAATTATATATATACTAACGGCACCTCACATAAAAACTATGGTGCTGGCATACTCTGCTATCAAGTCCCTGTATCACACATACTTAGGGAAATGCTAGATCGGAATCACTCTCGAACTGCATTAACACAAAACACAAACAAATGGAGGCGAAACATAGTCCCAAGTCCTAAGAGGTCAGTACATACCCACACGTCTCTTAGGCCCGTCTGAACTATTAATCAGATAGCCTGTACCAAGGAATTCTATGTTCTAGGGTACAAGTCTATATCCCCCATAAAGTCTCATCAAGATAAGACTGTCCAAGTGCGGAAACTCCCGTGATAGTAAGTAGCCCGGGTACGATTTTTACACAGAAATAATATATGCACAATCACACCGTCATATATATATATATATATATATATATTTTTTTTTTTTTTTTGGTGAACAGTGATACGGTTAATTCAAAGTCAATCTCAAGAGATGAACACTAATCTATAAATAATCCTCAAGTCCACAGTACTACAGATAACTGTAGCAGCCCAGTCAAGCCAAACAAACGCCTATCTCAAGGCTATAACGGCGACAATGGCAAATCACAGGACACCGGAAAATTTATAAATAGAAGATCATTCCAGAGTTCAATGATGATTTAATTATATCACTATTACCAAAAATTAAATCCTCAAGGATCCTTTAATAATATGTCTAAACATAATAAGAATATTATCTAAGTACTTAGAGTGGGTTGCCCGAAAGCTCTAAATAAAACTTGAAATATTATTACTAACAATAAAGCATATGATTACAATCGTAATTTACAGATTATTGAAGTTGCAAGCCATAATATAAAGAAAACTTACAATGAAACTTAGAGATTACAAACTTATTGTTGCTGGAATACTAGAACTTGAAAGCTATTATAGATATTGATAACTAGGGATTTATGGTTGCTTGATTGCTTGAGTATTGCTCTTGATGGCTGTGTAGGCTGTGTAGAGAGAAGAAGAGGAAGCCTTCTTATATAGGAGATTGACGAGCCTCGGATAGAATCTCTTTGTACAGTAGAAGCCGCGTGAGTGTACAGTGACTGATATGAACAGTGGTAAATAGTAAAGGGCGCACAGTGGGTGAACAGTAAGGGTCGTCTACTGTTTGCACAGTAAAGGTCATCTACTGTTTGCATGCATACGTCATCTCTTGCGTCTGTTTTTGTCGTGGTAGTGCTTACATATTTATTGCATCTATTTTTATGGTTCCATCATATTATCAATATTGTGCCTGGTTACTGAGTCCATTGAGTCATTATCTGAGTCGGTGTGTCTATAAGCCAAATAATGATAATTACTTTCTCTTTCATTAAATAGTGCTTCTTCAGTGTCTGTAGAATTTTGTGTTTTGTTAAAATAAGTTACATTTCTATTAAAAGGATGTTTTGGTATAAATATTCTTATGTTAAAATTTTCTTTAATCATATACCAGGGGTCAGCTGGAATTTCATTCATTATATTATAGACTTTGTACATTAATAATAAATCAGTTGTTGCCTCTTTACCTTGAATTAATGAGTCATCATTACTTGCTTGAGCATAATAGTTTGAAATTTTATCTTGCCTGTGTTCAATAAAAATATTGTGCCTGCTATGAATTATTTGACCAGTTCCTATCCATTCTGGTGGTATACTTTCGATTATTAATAAAAGATAAGGTGAATTAACTCTTTTAGGCTGTTGTTCAGCTATTGCGTCTATTAAACATTTTGGGAAATTGCAATTTATTTTATCCCATGGAGGAGGTATTAAAATACTACTAACCATTCCATATTCTAATAATAAACTTATAGTAACTTCTATTGCAATCTCAGGATTAGTTTGAAATATTACGTTTGGTCTAGTTATTATAAAATTTTTGAATTTTTTATAGTCAATTTCTATAAATATCATTGTTTCATATTTATTTATAGAATTTAGATGAACATGTTCAAATTTATAAGTACATCCTAAAGGTTCTGGATTAAAACGGAAATAGTTTTGAATAAAAAGCCAATTAGAGACATCTTTTTCTTGTGCAAATCTAATTATTTTATCAGATATATCATTTGGTAATATAGTTTCTACTTTTGTTTTTAATATATATCTGTGATAAGGGTCAAAAGAGGATAAAAAATTATTATTTGAGTAAAGGTCTACAGTTTTCATTTTCTTTTCATTTTCTTGATTTTTAAGATTTAGTACTTTATAATATTTAATAACAGTTTCATGGTCCTTAATGAGTTGTGGATTACTTTTACTCTTATAGTATTTAACTTGTGCTTCTAAAGTTTTCACATAATTATTCATATTGTGAAAAAAGGTATTTACGTAGTTCATTGTGTGGATAAAAGATCCTTTATTGTATTCTCTATTGAACCAGAGGTTGTCTAGCATCTTCTGTTGGTCTTCGTTAACAGGTAGTTTTGACCTGAATTTCTGTTTTGCATTAAGAACAGTAAACAATTGATTAGTATTGTCTTGTGTTCCTGAAGAAGATCCCTGATAAGACATCTGCACAATATTAAGAAGAGTTAGTAATTAATCTAGATAATATATCGGCTAATTGATTATCTTTACCTTTAATATGTTCAAATTGTGGCGTAAATCCTTTTCCTGTAATATTGTCAATAAAGTTTAACCATCTTTTTGTCGCTGATTTACTTTGGTTAGTTTTGTTAAAATGTTTCACTATATTATCACAATCAGTTCTTATTAAAAAGGTTTTTCCTAAAAATAATTGAAATCTATCTATAGTATTTATGACTCCTAATATTTCCAAGTCAGTTGATGGTAATCTACTTTGTGTTTCATTAAAATTTCCTGAGCAATATTTACATATTTCTTCTTCACTTTTATTACTATCTTTATTAGATTTTTGTAATAGTATACCTGCCCATCCTAAGGCTGATGCGTCAGTTTGAATTATTTTGTAATTATTTTCTAATGGTAAATTTAGAGGTTCTAATGTACTAACAATTTGTTTTATTTTTTGTACTAATTTTATATCTTCATTATTAAAATATTTTTGTCCATTTTTTCCTAATTTACTATATAGTGGTCCTACAAGTTTGGATAAATTTGGTATAAAAGACCTACAGTAATTTAATAATCCTAAGAAAGCTTGTAATTTTTTGGTTTCTTCTATTCTGTCTGGAAATTCTAAAACCTTTTTTACTATATGTTCTTGTAATTCTATTTTTCCTCCTTTAATGAAAAGTCCTAAAAATTATATTTCTTGTTTTTCTAATTGCATCTTTTTGCTACTAATTATTAATCCTTGATTTATAAATTCTTTAAAAACTATTTGTAAATGATTTCTATGTTCTTGTTTATTATTACTAAAGACAAGTATATCATCAATATAGACTATACAGAAGTCAGAATGTTTTTTAAAGATAGTGTCCATTTTATTTTGAAATATCTGTGGTGCATTTTTTAATCCAAATGGCATGACTAACCATTCAAAATGTCCTTCTGGACAAGTAAATGCTGTCCATTCTATTGATTCTTTTTGCATCTTTATTTGCCAAAAGCCAGATTTACAATCAAATTTAGAAAAATATTTTTTATTCTGAATTTTATTAATTATTTCGTCTTTATTAGGTATTTTGTAACTATCGTCATAGGTATTATCATTTAATCGTTTATAGTTAATAACCATTCTTGCTTTGTCTCTTTTTATTTCGCTATGATTTCTTACCATAAATGCAGGGCTTCTATGTCTACTTATACTCTTTTTTATTACGCCTAGATTTAATAATTCTCTTATTTGAATTTTGAATTCTTCTTGGTCTATTAATTCACAAGCAATATCTTTGGTTTTTATAGTTATATCTGGATTTATTATAATTAATTTTGCTTCTATTTTATTTTTATTCCAGTGTTTTTGAGGGTCTTCTCCTATTATTTCAGTTTTTTCAGCTAATCTAATTAAGTCTTCTAGTTCTAATTTAGTATTTTTAAACATGATTTTATTTAAATTATTACATTCAATTTTAAGACTTTCACTATTTTCGAGATATTGTAAGTATTCTTTTAAATAATCTTCTTCAATATCTAGTTCATTATTATTTAATTTTATGTCTTCAATTGGTTCTAATATTATATTATTATTAAGTATTAATTTATTTTCTTGTTTTAATATGTTAGATTGATTATTAGGTATAATATGTGTTCCTTTTTTAAATAATTGTATACCAGAAGGCGTATACATAAATCCTCCTGTTAAGGATTGAATAAAATTTAATCCTAAAATAAAAGGGTGATGACTTTTTACATTGGTTATGTATGTTTGGGGAAAAATAAATTGTTCTTCATTTATATATATAGGTATATTTTGTATACACTGTGTTATAGGTATAGCATCTTTATTAAATTGATGTATATAAACGGGGTAATTTAAGTCTTTAGCATCTTCTTTTGCTACTAAATCTACGTGAATTAGACTTTTAGTTGCTCCTGTATCTAACATAGCTGTAGTTTCTATAGTTCTATTTGCAAATTTTATTTTCGTAGGGAAGGTAATTAAAGCAGATTTGTTAGTATTGTTTATTTGTTCTTTAGGTTTATTAATTATTTCTTCAGTATAACATTTTGTACATAGATTTTGTTTACAATTTTCACATATATATAATTTTTTATATTCTTTTTTACACTTAGCACATTCTAACTGTAATAAAGTAAATTGGTTAAGTATATATTCACATTCTTCAATATTATAACAAAGATTTAAATTATCTAAGCATTGTTCTAAGATTTCTATATCATCATCATTGGAGTCTATTGATTCTGTGGATTCTATACTATATATACTAATATTATCTATTTCTTCATATTCATCGTATATACTTTCTAATTCTATTGTGTCTCCTAGATCATCTTCAATGTCATCTAAGATATTTATTTTTTCTTGTATTTTAGATATATTATTATTTTTATTTCTATATGGACAATTTGGTCTAATATGATTTGGGTCTCCGCATATAAAACATTTGCAGTTTGTTACTTTCTTGATATTTTTATTATCTTTTGTTTCGTTATTATTATCTTTATTCATTTTTCATTTTTTTATACCATGGTCGTTTTCTTTTAAAGTTTTTATATTTGTACGGTTTCTTAAATGTCTTACTAGGCCTGATTTTATAACTTTTGTATTTTTTGTATTTCTTTTTAGTTTTATATTTATTATTTTTACTAGTTATGATTCTTTTATTGTCACAACCATACTGAGGTGGTAAATCTAATTGTTGACAGGTATGATAGTATTGTTTTCTAATTTCTTTACTTTCTTTTAATTTTCTACATTCAGATTTTAGTGTATTATATACTATATTAACTCTAGCTCCTATAGATGCGTCAGTTCTCCAGTCATCAGTTTTTTGCCAATTTTTCCATATTTTTTCTCCTATTTTTCCTGGTATTTTTTGTATATATCTATCTAATAGATTGACATCAGTAGTTTTTCCTGTTTGTGTCCAGTATTCTACATATTTTCTAGTGTAGTCTCCTATGTATTCTAATCTACAAATTTGTAATTGTTCTAAGTTTCTAAGTGCTTCTGTTTGTTTTTCTGTGATTGTTATAAGCCTATTACCTCCTAAGAAAGAAGCTTTGATTAAATTAGTAAATTTTTCTATAGTAAAAGATTCTTTAAATTTTAGATATTCATTTCCTAATTTATATGTTAAATACCAATTAGATACGCTTCCTTGTAAAGTGTTTTCAAAATATGATTCACATTCACTCAGGTTAGTAAATTCTATAAGTGTAGTAGCTCTAAAGCATCCTTTTTCCCATATTTCTATTGCAGTCTCCCAATCTAATGGATTTACATTATCTAAATTTAGTATACTACCGTATTGATTTATATTCATACTTGTATCGAATACATATCTGCTTCTACTTTTATTACCTGGTGTTGGTTTAGTATTTTCATTATATTTTTCTCTTGTTGCTCCTAGGTGTTGATGTGTTGAGTAGTCACTAGTAGGTGATTTTGTAGTTGATGATTCTCCGGTTACTTCTTCAGCTGGGTTTATTTCTTCTAAGATTTTTATAATTTCCTGTTCATTTAAAAATTTATCTAATCCTATGTTTATTATTTTTTGTTTATTATCTTCATTAGTTCCTTCAGCACAATATATTGAAATTATTAATTCTTTATTTTCTTCATTGCCATATTTGTTTATTAATTGTTCTGTTGTTAAATTATCACAGTCGTTTATAATTATGTCATATATCTTGTCTTCTAATACTGTGAATAACGTTTCTATTTGTTCTTCTATAATTAATACATTAATTTCTTCTAATAATTCTTCACTTTCTGTCTCGATTGATTTATATCTACTAAATTTAATGCTACTTTGTCCTACTTGATTTTCATATATTTTATTTTTTTCTGGATTTTTTAAATTTGTTATCATTAAATTAGGTAGTTTCCATTCTAACTCTTCATAAATACTACTATCTATTTTTTGTGCTTCTATCATTTCTACATATTTACTATTAAAAGATTTTACTATACAGTCAAATTCGGCTTTAAAATTTATTTTATATCGATTAAATAATTTTCCCATAAAAAGTGTATATACTAATAGATTATTATATTGCCCTGTCATATTATATCCTCGTGTACTTATTGCTATTTTTATATGTTTGCTAAATTCATTAGTATCTATAGAGAAGTTAGGTATACATCCTATTACGGCGGCGTTTTTTGATAAATCTACTTCAGCGCTGGCTATTTGTGCCTGTTTATGATTATTCCATCTATCATCATATATATATACTAATATTTTAGTTCCTGCTTCTAACCTAGTTAATCCTACTATTCCGATTATAATTATTCCTAGATGCATGAATTCTAATTTTATTTTATTTAATTCTTTTGCAGATTCTGGTGTTATTAAATCTAATATTTTTTCAGTATTAACGGCTGCTATTTTTCGTTGACTAGTGTGATTATATATTTTACTAGTGAATTCTAACATATTTTGTTAATATAGCTGTTTTCCTTTAGCCTTTTGAATGCCCTTTTCAATATATGTTTTAGTATCTTCATTGTCGTCAAAAAGACTTTCTATTCGGAATATTGATTTGTTTTTTGTTGTAGATGTCATCCTTAGAATAAAATAGATTTAGTTTTGTTTTTTCAGGTTTTGAGTCTGTCTTTAGTGCTTTAAATTTTTCAATTAATTCGTCTATTTCAGGTGTATCTTGTATGTTTTGTTTTTCGTCTTTCTTTTGTACGTATTTTATGAATTTTTCTAATTCTGTTTTTATTATAGTAATATTGGTATTTATGACGTCTAAAAATCCTTTTATGTAGTCTTGATTTTCTTCAATTTTTCTAATTCTTTCTAGTAAGTTACTATTGTTCATATATTTATCCTAGTCTGCCTTTTTCTGCTAACACTCCTATTTGGGTTTCTAATGATATTAATCTTGCTTTTTGTTCACTGATAATCACTTGTGTATTTTTTTGTAGTTTTAAATTCTGCCTTATTCTTTTATATTTACTCTTTTTTATGAAGTCTAAAAGTTTTTTACCTAATATAATAACTTTTCTTGTTAGTTCGATAGAATTTTTTAGTCTTGCTCTCTCAGTTTGCATTTATTAAAATCTTCCTTTCTCGCTTAATATTCCTAATTTGATTTCTAAAGATAAAACTATTTTTTCTTGTTGTTCGATTACGTAAATAGTACTGTTGACTAAATGATATTCTTCAAATTTTAAAATAATTCTTAGAAAGTTATATTGAGTTCTTATTATGCCTCTTCTAAATTCGATTTCGTTTCTTAGTATTTGTTTTTTAGTTGGCATTAACACTTAAAATCTACCTTTTTCACTTAGTATTTCTAATTCTAACTTATACTGGTGAATTTTTTCGTTAGCTATTCTAATTATCCAACTGTTAATAGTAGCTTGTATATGGTTTTTCTTTTTTATATTTTCTTCTTTTTTAATTATAGCGTCGTCTAATATTTTATATTCAGCTAATAATTTTCTTCTTAAAAATTCTTTTTCAGTTATCATAAATTATCCTAAACGTCCTTTTTCTCCTAATATCTCTATTTCTAACTGATATTTATGAATTTTTTCTTTTATATCTACTATTATCCAATTAATTATAAGGAATCTTTCAAAATTCTTTTGATTTTTAAAATTGATAGCTCGTTTTATATAGAAGTCTAAATTTTTATATTCTAAACGTAGTCTTGCTTTTAGTTTAGTTTTTTCACTAAGCATATAAGATAATTAGAAAGGTTGTAAACTTATGAGTTGTAATCCCACTCTTTTCGTTAAATAATATATCTTATTATATAAAGATATAATATTAAAGCAGCTCTGATACCATTATTTTTTGGTGAACAGTGATACGGTTAATTCAAAGTCAATCTCAAGAGATGAACACTAATCTATAAATAATATATATATATATATATATATATATATATATATTCACATCCACATTATTAAAATAGGTACTCTCTAATGACCCATAATTGTCATTATCTATTATTACACATTTTACTCAATTATCTCGTATAACGGACTCATTCCTTTTTATTCTCATAATTAAGTTATTCTAAACCCACTTCTCGTCTCTCGAAGTATTATCTTTAATTAAGTACAAATTTAGTAAGCCCTCACTCACCTTATAATCCAACTTTCTAGATGTTTCGATTATTAAATCAACGCACGTATGATTTTCTAAGTATAAATATCTCCCCGCTTACCCTTTATATCCCTTCACCTTAAAGTCCCACTTAACGGGGTTTATCTTGCCCTACTGGTCCTTTTTATGTCCCATTATGTTCTAGCAACCCTAATCAAAGTTTACTGCGTATCAAATCGAATTAAGCTAACACGAGCAAAAATGCAGTTTTCCAGGAGTGGTCGATCGATCGATGAAAGGGGGTCGATCGATCGATGCTCTGGGCTCGATCGATCGATCAAGCAGTTATGCAGATTCTGCAGAAAACCCAGTTATGGGATTCTCACCCCAAACTCCTCCAAATCATCATGTTACAGTCCCAAACTCTCAAAAATTGATACCATAAACATACTAAACCCAAATGAGTAATAATCTACGTAAGGCATGCGAGTTTTCATCAAGAATCATGGGTTAAAAGGGTCAAACTCTATATAATTCTCATGAACCCTAATATTTTCTTCATCTTAGTTTCTTTCATTATTTTTCCAGATTTTCTATCACTAATACCATGGAAATTCGTGGTTCAACATCTACATGTGAAATGGATTTCCAGAAATATGATCTCTATCTCTACAACATGAAATTTTTGTCTCCAATTAACGTTTTTCTTCAAGAACACTGATTCTAATCAACCTTAAACTAATATAAAAGGATGCATTAACTTGATAAAAGAAAGATAGATGCTTTCCTGGAAATTTAATCTCTGATTTGTGGAAGAAAAAGGTGTGGTTGTAATCCCCTTCGTGCGATCTACGATTTGGCGGCGACGGCGGTGTAACCGGAGGTGTTCTTGGCCTATAACTCTTGGAGAGCTTCTCCTCTTCCTCTTCCTCTCCAATGGACGTCATTAGTTTTTGGTTATGTTAACCTTAGAAGATAACACTTTCCATCTAATATAACCCTTGCAAATTCATGGGTTTAATTACCCAAAATTACAAAATGTCCAAAATGCCCTCCCGGGGTACTAATTAAGCCTAAAAATGCCCCAAGACTCAAACTAAACCCCCGGGTACACTTTTCTGACTATCTCGACCCTTCCGGACACTTTGGCGCACTCAAAATGACCATATGAGCAACTTATAATTTATTCACTTTTATTAATCAATATTTAGTCCCGACACGACACGGGCGCGTCCCGACTTAAATTTCCATAATTGCCATTTCATTCACACGTGACAATTTTATAAAATAAATCTCATATATTACTATACTCATCCAGTAACATTCAATAAATAACAAATTTCCAATAATTACTAACTCTCGTCACGTTAGTAAATATTTAAAACAACATTCCGGATTAAAATTAAATTAATTTATCTCAATTAAATTTAATAAATCCCATAATTTAAAAGCCATAAAAATACGGGGTATTACATACTTCCCCCTAATAACGGAATTTCGTCCTGAAATTCGGAAAATAAGGCTTACCAGGTAGCACAATTCTGGATATCCTTTTGAGTACGCAAATTATCTACATCGTAAGGCGCTTAATCACTATAGCCCTTTCCTCACAGCAAGCTTGTTTTACATTCTCATTGGAGGCACTTCACATTGCGCTCCCAACCGACAACATTCGCATAGGTCACGCCTATACATTATAAATTTCCATTATCTCACTATCATTAGGAGGCCGCACCTTACTACATGACAACTACTCGTATTTATTCATATACAAAACTCCCATTCTGAGAAAACCATACGAACATTTTACCACTCTTGTTCGCCTAAGACAGTCGTGGAATTCCACCATAGTTATCGTATTATTCTCGACCGATCCAAAATTCTGATTATCCACTCACCTCTAAGCATACGCAGAGGGAGAGTATTTAAGGTTTTTTTTTCCACACCAAACCTTCAATAAGCACCTCGTTCATGACAAACAAGTACGAGTGCTTCCACGTAATTCTACCATAATGTAATATCCTTCCCCAATTACCGCACTGTTCCACTTGTTATCTATTCACCGTTGTGGGAACGAAATGATCACCAAGATTCTAAAATCATCTTCACGCGGCTCCACTATTCGTTAATCACCGTGCGCCTATTTCCTGGCTAAGGGTGATACATCGTACTCGAAACGAAACCTTATCTTTGCTGGTTCCTGAAATCCCATATCAAAGGTGGGACTCATAAATCTCATCCCGATTCAGAAATTAATATTGCGCCGGACCATGCACTGGCGCGATCCTTCCTTTTAAAGGAAGCCTGGGGCGTACTAGTTAACATCGTAAATCATCCCAAAGGAATATCAATCACTTCCTTCTCGGGCGTCTTAAATCACATGTCCGGATGAACCCTTGATCTTGTTTTGAGGATGGTACCCATCCAATAACTTACCGACTTTACCGACCTTTTCCAATTACAGGAATTGTCGATAAACACAAAATTCTTTGGTTGATTCTCCTCTTCCAACCGAACCTTACCTATGGGCGGTGCATGTAGAGACTACTCACTACGTCCCGCTAAACATCGATTTTTTTTCTTGAAATGTCTCACATTAAGTGACACGTAATACTCCCCTTCCTTCCTTGGTGTATGCCGAAAATTCCGAACCGTGCTCTTTCCTCCACGATGCGCACTTCTGGATATTTTATTTCCTACTAACATCATTACTCTTTGTATGTGCAAGTCGCTCTCACACTTGACTACTAACAACTTTGCTCTGAGTGTTCTTCATAATAATTAAATTCTACTCTATTTAAGGAATACTCCTTCTTAAATGGCTTCCCACGGTCTTTCTATTAAATTAGGGTGTACTATTCTAATTGTACACTTATGTATGGATTATCTCCCTCATGTGACGTTTAATCCACTCCATCACTTCCACTTCGTTATGTTAGTCCCACAAATATATATTCCACACGTCCATTCCCACATCCCCTCAACTCGGACGATTTGATTATCAGGTAACCGGGATGCCCACACACCCTATAAACAGTGCATACTAGCGTAAGCATCACATACACTACACACCTAACACCCAATTCTTTATTTTCCCTAGTGCTCGCAACGTGATCACAACACTTGGGTACCCTCAATCACCCTAGAAATCAAAATTTTAAATCCTCTTCATCTTCATTCGACCCCTTAACTCGTGGTGGTAAAACAAAACTTTCAATGCTTTCTTACCACACAATACGGCTCCAGTGGCTTTAAATCAAACTTTCAACTTCCAACTTACATATGTAATTACTTGATCCCATTTCGACCGGGGTACCGAACTTATGGAGTAGTGACCAAACGTCTTCTTATTTCCAACCTTACGCTAAGTTTCATGCGTGGGATGTCTCGCAAAGAGAAATCCAAACAAGGAACCCCCCCAATACACTACTACCTAGAATTGTCGATTATTGAAATCCGTTAGGTCCTCCGTCCATAGCATGTACCCCTTTATTCCGTCTCTTGACGGAAAATTTACATTTCCTCCCGTAATTACACTTAACAAAGAACGTCTCACCAATTTCACTATCGTTCAGTATTGGTTGGTGGTAATTGCATTCTATAAACCTCGAATACATACAATCGGAATTCTCGAAATCCCTCTCCCTAATAATAGGGTCATAACTCTTAACTATCACATCTCTAGAGGATAAATATAACAATGCACTCTTCCTATTACCAAGTCCTGACTTCTAAATATAATACTAAGTTAAATCTTTTCACTCAATAGTAAACCCGATACATACTGAATCAAAATGACAAAGTCCATTCATACATCGGTATCGAATATCCCGAGCTCACTATCCCCTACGAAATCTCTAGGATAGATAATATAAGTGCGAGTCCGACCTTCTTTCAGATGAAGCCTCGCCAGAACAAAATAAAACATGTTGCACTAATGCAACCACTCCGATAGCCTTGCAATAAATGCCCACTATCGTACTAACCATTTCTATAACGTTTTAACAAAGATAATACCATACTCGCATATCTCATCACTACAACGAGTAACCTCAATAAAGTACAAAACACTGTTAATATACTCATTCATCCTCCGCGGATAGCACTAAAGAAAAATCCCGTTACACTGGGAAAAAATATTCACATAATGGTAACGTTTATAATTATATGCATTAAACTCATCTCACATGCAAATCTAGCAATGAACAAAATATAGTGACTCGCTCCTGTCACATAAACACGCCTCATCCTCTAAGGACACAACTTATACATCCACCTTGGCAATCGTCTTGACTGCACAATTGGTTTCCGGACGTAACACGTCTGCCCAAACCAAGACAAAACTACTTTAATCGTTGTCTTTTACTAGGCACTGTATTCTTGTCCCTTTTACTCACTTCGTATAATGTTATCGCGGGCGATTTCACTCTCCACAAAATACCTCAACACATAATCCACTTATCACCTGTCCTACTAACCAGGTTAGGATTGTCCTTCTCTCAAACTTTAGTAGACTCGATTCCTGTTAGCTACTCCGGTTATACCCTTAGCCTTTTAGGCCCTAAAGAACATGCCATTGTCTATAATAGTCCTTACTAAATTTACCATTTCTTGGTAAGAATTTAACTATCCGAATCATTTAAATGGGTCCCCTGATGTGTATCCACACCCCTTTGTGGTGCTACACCACCACCACCGTTGTATTCAGTCTTATTCTCGACTAAATTCTTTGATTCTTTTAGCTTCCCCCACAAAGAAGCGTTATCATCTATATTGACAAAATACGACATTGTCAACCTCTGAATTGGCCGTCCATCAGGATTTCCTCTTTGAGTGTTATCAACTATTATTACGAGTTGATCTCCCACTTGGATTCGTTTCTTCCACTTGTATCTACATCTTCCGATACAAAATTCGCTAACGGTTAAGATTCATATTCACAAATGGACCCCTGTCACGACCTCCTGCGATGAGTTCAGGACAACGTTCACTTCTAATCCTGAACAGTTGAGGAAGGAACATACGGTCAACACTGTACCTAAGGTTCTCCTTTAGACATAGCGTTCCACTTCTAAATTGGTGGTCGACTCCCATCATTATAACTTCATTCCGACAATCAAGAAAAATTTTCTCTAAATTTTCACTTTCAGTTAGCCACACTCCGTCCTATATCTAAACCTTTGGATATTTTGCCTCATTTGGTAAACACACACAATTCCCGCATTTCTAGAATTTCCACAGATAGTTCTCTACCCATTTTGTAACACATTGGGTAAGTTTACTCTCGCACCTCATTCGATCATAGCAGCACTTGGAAATCATTGTTACGCCTTAGTCGCCTTTCTAATCATGGCTTCCCGTTCCATAATGGAGGTGAACTCGACTACGGTCATCATTCTCGAATATATTTTACAACCTCAACTGAGCCCTACCTCTTGATGTCCGCTTAACGGTCCTCTTCTGACATCCGTCATCGCTCGGCACACGCACACGTCCGAATGAAATTAGAATTCACTAATGTATATACGTCATAGCAGGAGAACGGAATCTCATCAAAGAAATCGACAATCCTAAACATAGGGCTCTATATCAAACAAAGTAACGCTGAAAGCATAATAAGCCGCACAGATCCTAAAGGACACTAGAACCAGATGCTCTGATACCACTTGTGACACCCCGCCTAATTAAATACCGGACGATCACTCATTTATTAAATTAAAATCAAGGTGAACAGTTGGTTCATTCTTAGCATCACTGTCGTAAATGAAAAATTTTCAAATTTAAACACCCTAATTAATTAAGATAAGTGTCAAAACCATTTAAAACCTTATTTCCACTTTATTAAATCCAATTATAAAACCTTTAACTATTTACATTTTAAGAGTCACACATTAAGTATGAGAATAAAAATGAACATTCAAGAGTTTAACCATAAATAACGAATCCCAACATTAAAATACGAAAGGAAAACATCCTGACAGTAACAAATCCCGAAATAAAGATACTAAAACTAAAAGAAATACAATCTCTGGAAATACCAACTAAATAATGGAAGAAGGGCGATACATGCCCCCACTGGATAAAACTGAACTAGAAGTAGAGTCAACAATGAGGTCGTCTAAGCAATGGCTTGCAACTCCCACAAAAGCTACAGCGCGTTCCATCCAAGAATCCTAAGTAAGACGTCCCTGTGGTTGGGTACCTGTATTACATATATATATATATATACACACAAGAGAGTAGAGGTAATAGCAAACGGGTCAGAGCCCGAATGTAAAACATTTTTAAAATGGTTTAGCAAGTATTTAAAATGTTTACCGACTAATGCAACAGTCATATTAGTATGCGACACTCTCTTGAGAATTCTCACCTCTCATCTAGTGTGCACGTCTATTGTACTAATGAATCCCATATAATTCTCTAACTTATTCTCCATAAGACTTAACACGTGAAATTAAGGTTATGATATTCATTTTAGGAAAATCTATCTCTTCAAGATTTCTTACGTTATTTAGAATAATTTCGTATTGTTATAACATTTTCGAATACTTACAGTAAAGTTGATGAATTTCATACTTTACTTAACTACTATTTTACTCAGTAGAAAGTTCTCATATAGATACACGTATATATATTAATTAGTCGTATAATATTATATATATATATATATATATATATATATATATATATATATATATACAAACAACACCCCACATAAAATGTATGGTGCTAGACTTCCATATATAAGTATATATATACCAATCACTCATAAATTATATATATACTAACGGCACCCCACATAAAAACTATGGTTCTGGCATACTCTGCTATCAAGTCCCTATATCACACATACTTAGGGAAATGCTAGATCGGAATCACTCTCGAACTGCATTAACACAAAACACAAACAAATGGAGGCGAAACATAGTCCCAAGTCCTAAGAAGTCAGTACATACCCACACGTCTCTTAGGCCCGTCTGAACTATAAATCAGATAGCCTGTACCAAGGAATTCTATGTTCTAGGGTACAAGTCAATATCCCCCCATAAAGGCTCATCAAGATAAGACTGTCCCAGCGCGGAAACCCCCATGATAGTAAGTAGCCTGGGTACGATTTTTACACAGAAATAATATATGCACAATCACACCGTCATATATATATATATATATATATTCACATCCACATTATTAAATTAGGTACTCTCTAATGACCCATAATTGTCATTATTCGTTATTACACATTTTACTCAATTATCTCGTATAACGGACTCATTCCTTTTTATTCTCATAATTAAGTTATTCTAAACCCACTTCTCGTCTCTCGAAGTATTATCTTTAATTAAGTAAAAATTCAGTAAGCCTTCACTCACCTTCTAATCCAACTTCCCAGATGTTTTGATTATTAAATCAACGCACGTATGATTTTATAAGTATAAATATCTCCCCGCTTACCCTTTATATCCCTTCACCTTAAAGTCCCACTTAACGGGGTTTATCTTGACCCTACTGGTCCTTTTTATGTCCCATTATGTTCTAGCAACCCTAATCAAAGTTTACTACGTATCAAATCGAATTAAGCTAACACGAGCAAAAATGCAGTTTTCCAGGAGTGGTCGATCGATCGATGAAAGGGGGTCGATCGAACGATGCTCTGAGCTCGATCGATCGATCAAGCAGTTATGCAGATTCTGTAAAAAACTCAGTTACAAGATTCTCACCCCAAACTCCTCCAAATCATTATGTTACAGTCCCAAACTCTCAGAAATTGATACCACAAACATACTAAACCCGAATGAGTAATAATCTACGTAAGGCATGCGAGTTTTCATCAATAATCATGGGTTAAAAGGGCCAAACTCTATATAATTCTCATGAACCCTAATATTTTCTTCATTTTAGTTTCTTTCATTCTTTTTCCAGATTTTCTATCACTAATACCATGGAAATTCGTGGTTCAACCTCTACATGTGAAATGGATTTCCAGAAATATGATTTCTATCTCTACAACATGAAATTTTTGTCTCCAATTAACGTTTTTCTTCAAGAACACTAAATCTAATTAACCTTAAACTAATATAAAAGGATGCATTAACTTGATAAAAGAAAGATAGATACTTTATTGGAAATTTAATCTCTGATTTGTGGAAGAAAAAGGTTGGTTATGATCCCCTTCGTGCGATCTTCGATTTGGCGGCGACGACGGTGCAACCGGAGGTGTTCTTGGGCTAGAACTCTTGGAGATCTTCTCCTCTTCCCCTCTAATGGCCGTCATTAGTTTTTGGTTATGTTAACCCTAGAAGATAACACTTTACATCTGATATAACCCTTGCAAATTCGTGGGTTTAATTACCCAAAATTACAAAATGTCCAAAATGCCCTCCCGGGGTACTAATTAAGCCTAAAAACGCCCCGACACTCAAACTAAACCCCCGGGTACACTTTTCTGACTATCTCGACCCTTCCGGAAACTTTGGCTCACTCGAAATGACCATACGAGTAACTTATAATTTATTCACTTTTATTAATCAACATTTAGTCCCGACACGATACGGGTGCGTCCCGACTTAAATTTTCATAATTGCCATTTCATTCATACGTGATAATTTTATAAAATAAATCTCATTTATTACTATACTCATCCAGTAACATTTAACAAATAACAAATTTCCAATAATTACTAACTCTCGTCACGCTAGTAAATATTTAAAACAACATTCCGGATTAAAATTAAATTAATTTATCTCAATTAAATTTAATAAATCCCATAATTTAAAAGCCATAAAAAGACGGGGTATTAAAATTTTTCAAGTAATTCCTCATCGTCTTAGGAAGAAACTTTGGTAAGCGAGGAATCGTCTGGCTATGAACAAACCTCCCAAGAAGATGTCATATCTTTTTGTTGGTTTGATCGTGAGTTAGCTTTCAAGGAATTGAATGACCAATCCGAGAGTCTTAAAGCTTGTTCTTTAGAAATAAATGGCCAACTCGATGAGATTATTTCTTCTTCACAAAGCTCGCTTGGGTTGAAACTTGCATTTGACCTCCACCCCTTTTCTAGGAAGAAATAATTGAGAGTGATCCGAGTAGTTTCGCATTTAAACCTCTTATTAATATTTTAATTTTTTTTGAGGTTAAGTTCCTTCATTTCCTTGGTTCCTTACTATTATCGAACCATTAAATTTATTACAAGAACCGATTGAAAGTCTTGAGGACTTTGACCTGATTCTTGAACATGAATGTTATTTTGAGATGTTTCATCTCATGGCTATTCGATTGCACTTGCCTCACCTCCCCTTCTAATTGAAAAACCTTGGGGATGTGATTTTAATTTTCCTAATATCAATGTGGTCTTGTCACCCTTAGTATCCAAATCCCCCATCACCCGCCTAAAGGTTTTAATGGATGATGGTTATTTTCTTTCCCTGTACACATGCCTTCCGTTGTTCAAACGGAATTTCTATTTTTCAGAAGGCATGAACTATATTGAGGGGTCGCCAATTATCCCTCAAAGCCAAATCATTGTGTGGGCGGACCCTCAGAAATTTTAACTCCTTTTGTATAGTCAATTGAGGAATTGAAATTTAGGTTGTACATAATTAATATTTTTTTTATTGTTTATTTCAGTATAGATTTTAGTGTAATTGGTTAAGTTTTTCTTTATTTTTTGTGTATGCTTGGTTCTAACATTTTTTTTTGTAAGCTCAATGAACTTGAATTTACGAAAATTGTGCATCCTGGACATGCGATTGTTAAAAAATTGAAAAAATTAAGTCATAAAAATATTTTCTTTATTTTGCACACTCATACTCACTTTGTTGTATATATTTTTTTCTTATTTTTTTTGTGTGTGTGTCACCCATTGTAAATTTCATCCTCACATTAGTTTTTTTATCGTATAGTTTATATACATATATATTCTTTTTTTTGGTAATACCAGGTTGACCACTGTACCACGGTGTCTAATCCCTTCGCTGATTTTAGGCACCTCTTAGGGTGGGACAGCTGGCCCAGATATTTAAGGCTGCTCCATGCCCAAGGCGGGAATCGAACCCCCGACACTTGGTTAAGGGAGGAGGAGTCCCTACCACTCCACCACACCCCCTGGGTTATATACATATATATTCATCCTTACTTTCTTCTAGTGTATATACTCTTTTATAATATTTTTTATAAATATTTTATATTTATTCTCTTTATAGCCTTTCTTGTTTTTTTTTTTAAATTTATTTTTTTTAACTTTTTTTATTCACCACTTAATTTTCCCATTATAATAGGAGTAGGCATAGCAAAAAAATAAAAATACAAATAAAAATAAAAAAGATGAGCAAAAAAATAAGAGCATATCTTATTTTGGTTATACTAGCAAAGACATGTATGAGAAAAGACTTGATGTTACAAAATAAAACGAAAAAACAAAAACAAAAAAGAAATAGCAGGTCTTGACTTGACATAAATGGAGTAGGCTTAAAAAGAAAAATGCCTTGACAAGCAGGTCTTTGGCTTAACAAATGTAGTAGTCTTTTCCTACCAAGACCAAGATTGGCCTAAAAAAACAAAGCATGGTCTTTGCTAAAAAAATAATACATGCAAGTCTTCATTTCCCATAACAAAAAAATAGGTCTTTCTTTGAAAAAAGAAGTAGGTCTTAGCTATACTAGTAGATCGGGTAAAGATGCATCCATCGAATGGTTAAATGAATTTCGCGCACTGACTTAAATCCAAGGAAAATTTGCAAAATCCGATCGATCGGCCCCCTTCCCATTGCAGACTGACTTAAGTTGAAGGTAATATTAGTATGTGCAGTCGACCGGGGGCAGTAGGTTTTGGCCTATCTTGTTCTCATAAACGATTTACACTCTTCAGCTCCCATCATTTCTTCTTCTCTCAATATCCGAAATTCTTCAAAGCCAACCCTAGGTCCCTCTAACTCCTTTTCCACCACAATCAGCTCCTTTAATCCTACCATTTAACTTCTAAAGTATGATTTATCACTCTTAATTGTTGGATTTGAGGACTTTTTTCGTGGTTATTCATGATTATTGAGTATTATGCTTCTTTTGATAATTTTTGAAGTTTTTTGGGTAGGTGTGTCCCAATTGTTATTCCAACTTGATTTTATGCGAGATTGTTGATGTATATTCATTCATGAACACAAACTGTTATTGGATTCTTGTGTTTGTTTATGAATGGGGCTTGTGTTGGTTCAAATGGAACTCACATACCCTTATACTACATTGTGTACACCAAGTGTTTTCTAAAATGCCTAAATTAATTTTTTTCGAGATGTTTAGCAGACACTTGCGTATTTTTCACTCGTTGTCACACGCCAATATTTTTTGTCACAATGTGATATGTTTTCACCCGGTTTCACACACTTGCACACACCATTTCAACTTGTTCACCGACTAACTTTAATTGCACTTTACAGTTTTTTTTTTATCTTGCCTAATTATTGTTTTATAAGTTGAAATGGCCGCAATCAAAAAGTACAATTCGACCAAGTGTCATCCCTCCCGAAATTTTGAGGGGTCCCATTGTTAAAGGGAAAAAAGACTGGTTTCACGCCTATTTTCAGACTCAATAGAGGTCGTTGGCCCACCATTGTGCGTGGGACCTTGATCATGTACCGGATGTGTGGTGGGTGATGATATGCGTCGGGATCCTCTGGTGGTCCCAATTTTAGAATATTGTTGTAATGGGAAATTTTATTTTTATTTTCTCCCCTTTCTTTCTTTCTTTCTATTAGGGTGTGTTTGATAACACTAATTTTCCATGGAAAATGCAATATATGGAGTCATTTTTCCATCTTTTGGATGTTTGATAAACAAAATTTTTTATGGAATTGATTTCTTTAAAACAAATCATGTAACCACTTTTTTCACAAAAGATGAAATTAAAAAACCTCCTCCCACCTTGTTATTCATTTTCCAGGGAAAAGAATTACCACACAAAAAAAATTGATAAAAAATCCGGAAAATTAATAAAAACCCAAAAATAATGAAAAAAAAATCCAGAAAGTGAATAAAAATCCAAAATAATAAAAAAAATCCAGAAAGCGAATAAAACCCTAAAAATAATATAAAAAAAATAAAAAAAAGAGTAAAAACCCAAAATTAATGAAAAAAACACAGAAAATGAATAAAACTCCAAAAATAACGAAAAAATTAAATAAAAGACCAAAAATATTGAAAAAAAATCACAAAATGAATAAAAACTCAAAAATAATGAAAAAAATCCAGAAACCTATTAAACCCCCAGAAATAATGAAAAAAAATCTAAAATATGAATAAAAACCCAAAAATAATAAAAAAAATTCAGAAAATGAATAAAAATCCAAAAATAATGAAAAAAATATATAAAGTGAATAAAACTCCAAAAATATTGAAACAAATATAGAAAATGAATAAAAACGCAAAAAAAATGGAAAAAAAAATCCGAACGTGAATAAAAACCCAAAAATAATGAAAAAAATCCAGAAAGTGATTAAAACGCCAGAAATAATAATAAAAATCCAGAAAATGAATAAAAATCCAAAAATAAAGACAAAAAATCCAAAAAGTGAATAAAAACCCAAAAGTAATTTAAAAAAATACAGAAAGTGAATAAAACCGAAAAAATAATGAAAACATCAAAAAAATGAAAAAAAAACACCAATTTTTTTTTTTAAAAACAGAAAGTGAATAAAACTCCAAAAATAATGAAAAAATACAGAAAGTGAATAAAACTCTCAAAATAATGAAAAAAATACAAAAAATGAATAAAAACCCAAAAATAATGAATAAAATCGAGAATGCGAATAAAACCCAAAAATAATGAAAAAAAATACAAAAAGTGATTAAAACCCCAAAAATATTTTTAAAAATCTAGAAAGTGAATAAAAATCCTAAAATAATGAAAAAATTCAAGAAAGTGAATAAAAACCCAAAAATAATGGAAAAAATACAGAAAGTGAATAAAACCCCAAAAATAATGAAAAAAATTCAGAAAATGAATGAAAATGAAAAAATAATGAAAAAAATATAGAAAGTGAATAAAAGTCCCAAAATAATGAAAAAAATTCTGAAAATGAAAAACGCCCCAAAATAATGAAAAACGTATAAAAACTCCAAAAATAATGAAAAAAATACAAAAAATGAAAAAAAAATATTGAAAAAAATTCACAAAATGAATAAAAACCCAAAAATAGTGAAAAAAAATACAGAAAATGGATAAAAACCCAATAATAATGAAAAAAATTCAGAAAGTAAATAAGAATCCAAAAATAATGAAAAAAAATACATAAAGTGAATAAAACCCCCAAAATAATGGAACAAATCCAAAAAATGAATAAAAACCCAAAAATAATGAAAACAAATACCGAAAGTGAATAAAACTTCAAAATAATGAAAAAAATCTAGAAATTGAATAAAAATCCAGAAATAATGAAGAAAATCTAGAAAATTCATTATGGGGTAATATTTATTTTCTAGTTTTTTTATTCATTTTCTGTAGTTTTTGTTTTCTTCGTATTTTTTAAATATTATTTGTGGTGTTTGATTCACTTTCTGTATTTTTTCATTATTTTTGGGTTTGTATTCACTATCTGGATTTTTTTCATTATTTTTGAGATTTTATTCATTTTTTGTATTTTTTTCATTATTTTTGGATTTTTATTCACTTTCTCGATTTTGTTTTCATTATTTTTGGGTATTTATTCATTTTTTGGATTTTTTATCATTATTTTTGGGGTCTTATTCACTTTATCTATTTTTTTCACTTTTTGAATTTTTTTCATTATTTTTGGAGTTTTATTCAATTTCTGTATTTTTTCCATTATTTTTGGGTTTATGGTTTTTATTCACTTTCAGTATTTGTTTTCATTATTTTTGGGTTTTTATTCATTTTTTGTATTTTTTTTGCATTATTTTTGGGGTTTTATTCACTTTCTGGATTTTTTTTCATTATTTTTGGATTTTTATTCACTTTCTGGATTTTTTCCTTATCTTTGGGGTTTTATTCACATTTTGGATTTATTTATTCTTTGGGATTTTTATTAATTTTCTGGGATCTTTTTATTATTTTTCTATTTTATATATGTATTTTTTATTTTTTTTCCATGGAAAATATTGGGAACCAAACACAAAAGATGGAAAATAGAACATTTTCCACTTGGAAAATATTTGCAATCAAACACCAACAACAAATTTTTTCCATGGAAAATATTTCCAAGTTTTCAATTCCATGGAAATGGACTCTTGGCGCTTATTTTCTATCTTATTTATCAAACACGCCCTTAGTACTGCGTTGTATTAAGTTGTTTTGTGAATTTAAAAGATGAGAAATGATAATGAAGTTGTTGGTTATTTATTGAATTTTGTTGCGTGTGACCTCCATTTTTATAAAATCAAATGTTCACCATCAATTTGTCTAGTATTTGCACTTCAACCAATCTAGATTATTATGACGAGCGATATAATTTCTTTTAACTTAATATTTGTGCAAATATTTTTGTTTTTCTTTGGTTTGTATAGGTTTCACGTTGACTACCTCAGGGATCGCTCTAAATTCGGGTGATTTATATATATCCCTCGCTTTTTCATAGTGTCTTTAATTTCATGAAGGACAATATGCAGTTCAAGTTAGGGATTGTGTGATTATTCATCTCAATTTCTTCTTTTTTCATCATGAACCATGTGTATATTTATTAATTAAATTTTATAAAATTAAAATAATTATTTAAAAAATTCAAAAAAATTCAAAAAATTCAAAAATTGTTCTATTTATTTATTTTTCTCTTTCTTGGGCTTCTTGCCTTAATTTTCTTTGATAAATTTAATAATTGCCCTATCATATTGTTAATTCAATAATGTATTTTCTATTTCTTTCATGTTATTAAACTTTAGTCATCAAATTATTCAATCTTGAGAATAAATGCATGTATTAAACCTTGAAACCCCATGAACACTTGAGCATATTTTATAAATGATTTAGTAGGACAATTATAACTTGGTATCTTTTTGTTGCTTTGTGTGCACTAAAACCGAGCGAGCTTTGTGCTTTTCTTCATTTGTGAGTGTTTATGCGCTACTCTTTCCTTCTTAAAAATATTGAATTCATTGGTAATCTTACTATTCTTTCATTGATCGTTTATTAATTGAGTTCATATATGAAATGTGTTACTTGAGCATGATTTTTAAAGTTGTTTTAACTCGAAAATTGTGTAAATTTTAGATTAGAATCATAGTCCTTCTTTGTTATATCACCCATATTGACCTTGACCTTAGCTTATATATTTCCCTAGCCAACCCCTTTGAGCATAAATATTGAAACACCCCGTAAATCAAAAGGTATTATTTAAATTAATTTTGAATTTTAGGTAAAATAAAATTTTGAAATTTATTAATTTTAGTATTTTAAAATGTTGATTTTTACTATTGAAAAGTTAGATTTTAATCGAAATTGAAATAGGAGTTAAAATGTGAATTTAAATTTAAATTGATTTTATTTTTCCGCAACCGAACAAACCAATGGTTTTGGCCGAACAGGTTCCCCGATCTGGTATGCCCAAACAGTCCTGTTTTTAAAGAACTCTTTTACTACTCAAACTCTTATTTAGTTTTGATATAAAACCAACTCAGGGAATGACTTTAAAACACATTCTTATCAACCTAGAGAGCAAAAACCTCACATATTTTTTCATCTTCTTTAACATCCAAACCATAGTCCCATTCTATTTAACTTTCACTCAAGATTTGTCAAGATTAACTGGGTTTTCTTAAGACGCATCAAGAACGGATCTTTGTCAAATTTTTTAGAGGAATATACATTTAAGATTAGATTTCTAAATCGAATTTTATTCAGGTATGTATACTCTATTCTATTCCTTTAGTATTATGCGTTTCAAATATCGTCTAAGCGTTTAATCATGGTTTTTTCTTAAAATAAATTAGTAACTTAATTAGAGGAAGTGATAATTAAATTTGATACTATTTTGATGAAATTTTTTAATATGGAATAAGATTTGAAACCCTTGGGTGCGTAGGAGAGAGTAGTGGGTTTTGGTTATTATGGGTGTAGGATCACATGTAGAATTTATGGGGGTTATTTTAATTGAGATCGGGATGTGTAGACACATGAAAATTATGTAGTTAATAAAAGTGGACAATTTTGTTGTGTTTCATAACTTTGCACGTTATTTAATCTATAATGATAAAATGAAAGTAATTACGTAAAGAATGACGAAGGTAGTATTAATTGAATAAAATTAAATTGAGCCATCATGAATAAATTTGTGATATTTTTTATATGTGTTGTTAGATTATGTGATTGATTGATATTTATATTTATCATCGCGGGTACGACGAGACTTTGGTATTATGCTCTCACCTATAATTTAGGATGCTTACTAGGTATGTGATTAGTAGGCAGGCCTTAGTTGCGATTTACGTTTTCTATGCATGGGACTAGTGAGTGTAGATTTTTACGAATGGGTCATTCCAGGGTGGGGCTAAATTTTACGTCGTACCGTCGATTCACTAGCCTAGGAATAAGACTAGAAAGAGATTATTAATAGTAATTCAACTATAATTAAGGTATGACGTATTTATGCATTGGGGACTCTTAGGTATGAGACTAAGGGTGTTTTTGAGGATCTCACATCCCTAATAAGGGCGGGGTGAATAAATATAAAATAATGAGAAACATGAGAAATTGAGAATTAATGCCTAGGAAAATAAATGGGTATTAAAATTTATTGGCGACATAATATGCAGGGGATGACAGTTTAAATGGGTCAATTGGTGTTTATGTCGTGTCCTGTGTGAAACCTAATCATATTACGGTATCGATAGTTTAAACGCATTAGCCAGCTATTGACGAGGGGAATGGGTATTTTGGTGGGAGTACCACCCGAGGCGGGATGACCACTATAATAATGGATTTTGGTGGGAGTACCACCCGAGGCGGGAGGATCGCTATAATAATGTGAATTGTTGGAGTAAGAATTTTATGTCGGAGTACCGCAATGGATAATAATAAATTTAGAAGAATAAAAATTGATTTTAATTTAATTAAATTAACAATATGAGACTGTTGGAGATTTAAAATAATTTTGGTTGAATTTTTGAATAAGAATTATTTTGGGTAAATAGTGATTTATTGTAATTGCGCCTAATCGTATCTCGTTTAATTTAAAATACTCTATTATGATATTTATCATGTATAATGCTACTGTTTGGGTTTAAGGACCCTAATTGAGGGGATTAGTGTGTATTCATGCTCTGGGCTCTGACCTTGTACGTTGACTAACCTTTTTCAAGTATTAGTGCTAGAGTAGCTGCACATGATTATTGAAGATATATCTTGGAGGTGAAGCTGGAGTTTATTTATTTTATGCTTAGTAGTTAGTTTAGTTTCTATTCCTTCGCATTTATTATGAGACTCAGTTTATGGATTTAGTGGGTCATTCGGTTCCACGGTTATTACGTTTTTATTAAGATATTTCATTATGGATTCAATTTATTGAAGATTATATTTATTCCAAGTTAGATATTATTAGAGATTAACATGGTGATGAATTTTTGCCTCATTAATGATTATTATTTATTGGGATTGATTTCTTTATTTTCTTGTGAAATGAATTTTATATGTCTCATATCTGTCACATGCTAATAATGGTATTTAATTTAGGGACACTCGACATAGTTTTGGTGGCAGCCGACACCAGAATTACGTAGGGTGTTACAGATGGTATCGGAGCATGGTCTTAGGTCTCGCGGGCTATGAGTCCGTTTAGCTTCCGCGTTACTGATCTTTGATTCCCTTTGTTGATTTGTACTCTCTAAGGTAGTGGGTCTATCATACGTGTTAATGGTGTTTTGGAGATAGGATATCAGGTGCCAAGGACGTTGTAAGCATTGAGGTTAGAAATAATAATCTTGATAAGAGGAGACTTAGAAGTGATTTACGGAGATGAGGATTATATTGGAGATTGTTAGTGCAGATGTTAGTTATTGTAAATATAAATTTTGGTGATGTGATGAAATTTGAGGACTTTAGCATTTGGAGTTAGAATCGAGTGGTGATTCATGAGAGCGCGTGGTACGTCGTTTTTCATAGTTATATATATATATATATATATATATATATATATATATATAAATTTCGACCGTGGGATTACGTACGGGTAGGATTGGGTGTATGGGTACCCAATGGTGATATTCTATGGAAGGGTATGCATATGTGAGCCTTATTTTATGTTGTACGTTTACGCTTCATCGAATTTCGAGGACGAAATTCCCGTGCTAGTGGGGAAGTACGTAACACCCCATAAATTTAAAAGATATTATTTAAATTAATTTGGAATTTTGGGTAAAATAAAATATTGGAATTTATTAATTTTGTAATTTAAAATGTTGAGTTTTACTATTGAAAAGTTGGATTTTAATCGAAATTGAAATAGGAGTTAAAATGGGAATTTAAATTTAAATTGATATTATTTTTTCGCGACCAAACCGAACCGATGATTTTGGCCGGACCGATTTCTTTGTCTGGTACGCCCAAATAGTCATGTTTTTAAAGAACTCTTTTATCACTCACACTCTTATTTATTTTTGGTATAAAACCAACCCGGGGAAGGAATTTTAAAATACATTCCTATCAACCTAGAGAGCAGAAACCTCTCATCTTTTTTCATCTTCTTCAACCTCCAAACCCTAGCCCCATTCTACATAACTTTCAACTCAAGATTTGTCAAGATTAACTAGGTTTTCTCAAGACGCGTCAAAAACGGATCTTTATCAACTTTTTAAAAGGAATATACATTCAAGATTTGATTTCTAAATCGAATTTTATTCAGGCATGGATACTCTATTCTCTTCCTTTAGTATTATGCTTTTTAAGTGGCGCCTAAATATTTAATCACAGGTCTTTCTTAAAATAAGTTAGTAACTTAATTAGAGGAAGTGTTTTTAATATGAAATAAGGTTTGAAACCCTTGGGTGCGTAGGAGAGAGTAGTGGGTTGTGGTTATTGTGGGTGTAGGATCGCATATAGAATATATGGGGGTTATTTTAATTGAAATCGGGACGTGTATACACCTGAAAGTTATTTAGTTAATAAAAGTGGACAATTTTGGTGCGTTTCATAACTTTGCACATTGATTAATCTATAACGATTAAATGAAAGTAATTGCGTAAAGAACGACGACGATATTATTGATTGAATTATCCCATCAAGAATAAATTTGTGATATTGTTTATATGTGTTGTTGGATTATGTGATTGATTGATATTTATATTTATCATCGCGTGTATGATGGGATTTTGGTAGTATGCTCTCACTTATAGTTTAGGATGCTTGCTAGGTATGGGACTATTAACTAGGCCTTAGTTGCGATTTAATCTTTCTAGGTATGGGACTAGTGAGTGTAGATTTTTACAGATGTGCGATTCCGGGGTGAGGATGATTTTGACTTCATGCCATTATACCATCTGTGACAACCCGCCTACTAAAATAATAGGTGGCCATCCCAATACGCTAATAATCACAGGAATCATAGATGGTCCATTCTCAGCATCACTGTCGACTAAAATAATAGTATGAGATAACCACCAATCATTTTAGAAAACGGACTGTCAAATTTAAAATTTTGAAAAGAAAAGAAAAACACTTAGACAATCCCATTTGTAAAAACGGTGGATATCAAAATCAATGGATAAAGAATGACAATATAATAAATATCACCGAATAAGCGATCGGTGACCATACCAATACAAATAGTACATCGAGTATTACAATTCAATATTTACAATATAATGAATGAGTGCAATACCTTGGGCAAAACACACCTGAATAAATATACTGAACATAACTAGCGTACAATAGAAAGAAGCGTCTAATACAAGTAACCTACAACATCCGCAATATGCTGTAGCTCCATGACAACTGGAATGGAAATGTAAATACGGGTGTCCTTGCGGTAGAGCACCTGTACGGCAAGGAATATATGCAGAAACAAAGAAATATAGATACGGGTTAGGGCCCGGTTTGATATGATTACCATGTGACTAAAAATGCATGACAGTTAAGTGCGTAATTCTCTCGCAGATAACAGTAATATTTCTCACCTCTCAATCTAGCAGCAACCTAGCACAATATCGTGAGATGTTCTAGTTAACCCTAAGTACTAAGGGCTAACTTCTCCCCATTTTCAACACTATTCCCTATTCGCGCGTGGGGTGTCCCGCAAAGCGAAATCCAAACAAGGAACCCCCCCGATACACTGCTACTTAGGCAAGGTTGATCGTCGAGATCCATTCGATCCTTAGCACGAAATAATCAATAAATGTATATGTGTGTGCATATGTGTGGGAGGTCACATCTACAGCTACACAAAGAAAATATAAAATAAAACCCATCCATCATCTAATGGCACAAATTCTAATTTCTTTCTTTAGGAATATACATAAATGGTACAACATTTTATCAAATGTTTACCAAGTTAAACTTATTTACCAATTCTTATTTCCTTTCTTCCATCCAGGAAGAATACATAATTTAAAGCAAGTTTTATTATCATAAAAAGTGCTTTACCCATTTTTCATAAAATCCCACTTCCATTCTTCCATCCAGGAAGTGTAATCAAAAGTCATTTTTATTAGCATAAAAATACTTTTGTATACCATATGCTTCCATTTCCCTTATTCCATCCGAAAAATGTTATCCGAAGCCAAACCATATCCCATTTCCCTTCTTACATCCTGGAAATGTAATTAAATCCAATCCATTATCATGAATTGCTTTAATAAATCTAAGACCGTCCCTCCGGAATTCCTCACTGTACGCGCCCCTAAATGGCTATCATCTTCCAGGGCTTATCTATACAAGACAACCTGGGAACCTACCAACGTCGGGAAGCGGCCATATTGCCTGCGGGAAAGTCAAGACCACACCCAGAATCCCCTAACCAGCGCAGTAATATAAATGCCCATATGGCCTAGGGACTATATCCACCCTGCTCAATAGCCAGGGGGCTTAACAACAATGCACGCAACTTCCCTTATGATAGCGATTTAGGGAGGTGTGTAATCCATAAATTATCATTTATGAAAAACATTACTTTTTCCTTTTGAAAACATTATATTTTACATTTCCAAAAATCATCCATTTGTACTTATTCATTTAGTACCATGTTTTATAATATTCATTCTTTATTCATTAAGTCATATTTATTAATGACCTAAGACCCAAAGTGCCACTAACGTCAAACTAGCCTCCAAGAGTTCATATAATTTTCATAAACCCTGAAAGTGAGTCTCCATGAAGGAGTGTCTCCCAAAAGGCTCAACATTAATACTTTAACTTCCAATCTATCTTTAGGTTAGCCTCCTATATCAATCGGACATTAACCTATACAAGCTAGCCCTCGGGTAAGCCCAAATATCCACTCTTAGCCTAGGACATTAGTCTACCCAATACAACCCTCTAGGACTCCCTATTACTTCTTAAAGGAAGGTTCCTAAGTTCCTATCTTAAAATAAAGAGGCTAAAGAAAACTAAGGAAAATTAAAGGTGAAAAATAGGGAACCGGTCGACCGGTCAAGGGACAGCGGTCGACCGCCCTTTCAGGTTTGTGCTACCAATAAAAGCAGTAAGCTAGTTTTGTCTTGACCGATTGACCGATCCTGGGACCGTGGTCGACCGCGCCTATCAGATCCACGAAAAACCCTTCTTCTTCAAAGCCAAAATCGAACCCTAAAACCCATAATCCTATACTTTCTTCATTACCCTCCACCAACAACATTACCCCAACAATTATACACCGAAAGAAACCCATATAATAACCTTAAACCACACAATCTACAAGATTTAAGGATTAAACACCAAAATCTTACAAAACCTACTATTTTCTCAGATACACCAAACACACAACTATCATAACAATTTAATCACATTAAATCATATACTAGAAAGTAAGAAACTTTCCTCGAGGTTCGTAGTCTCTGATCCTCCTCCGATAGCAACGGAATCCGACCCAAAATCTTCATTTTCTCTGTTTCTCTCATTTTCTCCCAACTCTCTCTTCTCTCTCCTTTGGTTTTTCTCACAAATGAAGAAAGAAAAAGGGTTGGGGGAACTTATAAGGGTTCTAAAACATAAATCCCCACTTTTAATTGCCAATACACCATTAAAATGACTCATAATCACATAATAGAGCCATAACGCGTAAAAAGTGCCCGAAACCCAAAAATACAACGTGGCACTTATTTCGGCTATCTCGACTATTCTAAAAACAATCGCACCTCCTATTTTGACATTCGGTGAAAGTGTGAACTATTTTTATGTTCCAATTTCATTTTAATTCATTAATTTTACCCAATTTTATATATAGGTTATAACCGTCGTTCGCAAAATATCACAATATAATGCTATTTACCTTCTCATAACAGTAAATAGACAAAACATAATAAATATTATCCCTAAGTCTCACGGGAAATAATATTTACTCCAACTTTTCCTATTTTATAAAATTAGCCCATCGGGCAAAATAGTATAAAATAGTCGCTCAAAAACCTGGGTTGTTACATACTCCCCCCCTTAAAGGGAAATTTTTCCCTCAAAATTCAGGCATAACCCATAACCATATAAAGGGTATACTATACCAAAAATCATGCTATCATACTAGCAAACCCCTTTGCAGTGCAGCGTCCCCATAGGACACAGACTAAGGTCATCACTATTCGATCTCAGTCCACATCATCATGCTATAACATAGCACCAATTCGTTCCTCAGGAACTATCGATCCTACCCTTCTACTACGGGAGGAGATATCTACACAATTTCGGCACAAATTTGCCTTACTTTTCGAAACACGTTACACCCTTACTAGGGAATAACTACACTAACTTATAATCGCTCACCCCAATACTACAAACCCTATTCGCATTAGCGTAGTCCTCAAAAGAATTCGGCTCAATGAGCCCAATCATTTAGAAAATCCTCTCGGGCCACTCCAAGTCCAAGAAATATAATGTCCACTGGTTCCATTCCAACAAACAGGCAACTTTTTAGCCGACTACACTAAGCCACATACGGCATCAAACTCGTAGGAAACGATCCAAACTATTGTCTGGAAATTAGATCCATAAAAACCACTACTCAAATCCTTCCTTTAAATCAAACCCACACATCCACTTACGGGTGGTAGGAAATACCCCATATCCATACAATTCTATAACTCTGCTACGAAGAGTTGGGCGTACTCATCTGCACATAGTCCACCCATTTCCATTGAGTAAGCAGCAATTGGACCAATGATCAACTAGAATCATGACCGTTGCATGATCGACAACTCGATACTAATGTCCATGGATATACCCAACCTCGTTCCTCACTACTCTTTGCACACAAGTAGGTGAAAAGGTCAATCACGGGCATAAATTCTCTTACAATAGCGCCCCCTCGGTTAAGCTCGTTCCACTTGGCATTCCATGCCACTACTAAACTCTATGACGGTTTTGTACTCGGCGCCTATAATACTCCCATCCGTATTGCCCTAGGGAAAAGGAATATCCTATCGATAGTCCTTCACGATCACAAACTTGTTGCTCGTGAAAAGACCCAAATTCCTGCCCAGGAAGTAGTGCCTCTAATTCTTTAAGGCGAATACTACCGCTACGAACTCTTCGTCAAGCGGGGATTGACACTTCGTAAAAGTGTGAGACACATGAACTAGGGCTGTATTTTTTTTTCGAACTTTTCGATTTTTTTGATTTCCGATCCGATTTTTTCCGAATTTGGAATGAAATTTTAGTTTGCCGATTTCCGATTTTTTTGAAAAAAATCGGATCGGAAATCGGAAATACTTTTGAATTTCCGATTTTCTGATTTTTTCGATCTGATTTTTCCGAAACTATGCCGATCCGATTTTTCTTCCGATTTTTTCAGAATATTTTTCGATTTCCGATTTTTCTGATTTCTTTTCCGATTTTTTGAAAGTTTCCCATATCCCACATCGGTTGAGAGAGGGAGAGGGCTCCAAAATATGCTCTATAAAAGGAGAGTGTCTTCCTAACTTCTACACAAATGAAAAATGAGTCAAATCCTCATGTGTTTACATGTTGGGTTAAGCTATTTTCATTGTTTCTTTAAAATGAGAGTTTCGAGTAATCGAAAATCCATAATTTATTTTTTTGAAATTTTGGAATTTCCGAAATTTCTGGATTTTTAATATATTTTGTGAATTTCCGATTTTTTTCGATTTTTGTCGATTTTCCGATTTTTTCGAATTCGGATTTTTTTTAGTTTTTCGAAAAAATCGGATCGGAAATCGGAATAGTTATTTTATTTCCGAAAAAATCAAAATTTTTTCTGAATAGGCATTTTCTGATCCGATCTGGCCGAAACACAGCCCTAACACGAACAATAGGTCCATGCTCCCGTATTAATACTTTCCGTTCCTGGCAAAGACTCGTACATTAAATCTACTCTCGATCATAACAACACGAGTGCAGGAGAAAAAATTAGATCACACTTCAACTCCTCAAAAGGTAGGTTACCAACGTAACACTCTATCTACGAGAGGCCCCACCACTAACGGCCTAACATTCCGAATAGCTCAAGATCCCATACTTCTCGTTTTAGGGACCAAATCCTACTTAGAGTTAACCCACAAACCTATTGTAGTCAACTCCCAACCACCCTCCTAAAATAACGTCACATGACCTAAGGGCCTAGCGTCCTAAGAATCCTAAAGTCAATCTATCTATCCTAGTCTAGTCGTATAAATATAATACTAAATATATCCCTAGTGTCCAAGAACTTTCCCGACTTCCGACATTCGCTCGGTTTCATGCGTGGGACGTCTCGCCGAAGCGAAATCCAAACAAGGAACCCTCTCATTACACTACTACCTCGCATTGTCGGTCATCGAGAAGTAACGGTCGAAGACACATAATCGGGAACGCTAAAGTTCTAACTGGTAACTCTACTAATACATATTTACTTCTACGTTCTACCATAACAATCAACTGAGGCATTTACTTTTTTTTTTGGTAAGATGCCACAAATACTTTATCTCAAAATAAACATATACCTCTTTACAAATGGCCTTCTCATTAAGGCACAACCATAAGTCTCTATCGAACTTTCATAATCTTAGTCTTCCCCACATCGATCAGAGGAAAACTATCATAGTGCTCATATATCGCACATCAACTTAGCCCTTAATCACTCATATACATGATTCTTGGCTAAACTTTCCAACCCAGCACCTCAATCAACAGAAAAAGAAAAGAAAGAACAGAAAAGAAAATGCACATCTCTCCACTCCCAACGTCGTTAAGGTTCATGCGTGGAGCGTCTCGCAAAGTGAAATCCAAACAAGGAACCCCTCCACACAATCCCCTTAACTAGCCGGTCGTGGAGATAAGGCACACATACACAAGCAAAGCAAATAAATAATATAATAAAACAAAACAAACAAAGCAAAACAAAATAAAGAATGAAAACTATCTATATACCGTAAACCACCTCTATAAAGTCTCAACCTGTATCTAAGAGAGATATTATAGAACAACTAGTCCTTCTCTAGAACTAGAAATAGGATAGCCTCGCGATTTATTCTCTTGCTATCACACCAACCCAACCAAGAATATCTCTACTCGTATAATACATATAATACAAGTAGTACGTACCACACATATCATCACTCGCCCCATAACGAGTGAAAGAAAATATAGAACTTCCCTGTCATGGAATCCATATAAATACACTACCACAAGCTCAATATACACACCCGAATCTAGGGTAAATACAATACTATTCCATCTTATCACCAGGGACACACCCATCCTCAACTACTGTGGAAATTCCCGCCAATATACTTGCCAATCTCCTTGGCCACTACCAATGGTTCCTAGACACATTATTCTAGTCTTATCCAAACCAAACTACTTCCATTAATGTCCCAACTAGGCATCCAAATCTCTCCCTTGTTCTACAATCAACAAGATCAGAACGCATAGTTCCCTTAACCTCTTCAGCAAAGAGGACATTCTACCAGCCTCCCCGGCCTTAGCTCCACGAGTCTTTCCCCGGGTGGATGTTCACCAATGGGATCTCATAAACACTACTTCTCCAAAAGTGTTAGCAACACTTACTCACGAGCCTATCATTTCCACTGAAAGACCCTCTCTATGGGCAAAACATTCTGCCCCACCATAAAGAGGCGATTACTATTTCCGCCACTTCAACCTTACTCCAATGGGTGAAAGGTTTTCCTCAAATCCTCACACCTGGGCACTTCTATACCCATATCTAGGCCAAAACTCTCGGGCCTTACGTTCTCACCGGACGAGATTACACTTCGTCTATCCAATCGAACTTCAACATGTGGTCCTCGTCAAGGACCTCTCAACTCCAAATTGACATTGCTTGGAACCCCAAGCATAGTACCACTCTCTACCGACAACGGTACTTGGGAAAACTATTTCCACTGTTCTTAGTAGTCACGGAAGCAATATAAAATAATGCTACAAAGGGAGAGACTTCCAAAGCGGCCCTCATCCCCGACTACAGCCTACAGTTCTTAGTAATCCCGTCCTATGACGCCTTCGCCGCAGCCTACCTCGAAGCCCTATATCCGACGACTCATAAGTCTCACCTGAATGCTCAAAAGATCTTAAGGGTTCTCGTACCATAGTAGGAGAACGAAATCTCACAAGATAATTCAACGATTTTAATCTTAGGGCTCTACATCAAATAGAGAGAAACGCAGAAGACATAAAACGTCCGTACAGATTCCTAAGGACTTTAGAACCTAATGCTCTGATTCCATCTGTGACAACCCGCCTACTAAAATAATAGGCGGCCATCCCAATACTCTAATAATCACAAGAATCATATATGGTCCATTCTCAGCATCACTGCCGACTAAAATAATAGTATGAGATAACCACCAATCACTTTAGAAAACGGACTGTCAAATTTAAAATTTTGAAAAGAAAAGAAAAACACTTAGACAATCCCATTTGTAAAAACGGTGGATATCAAAATCAATGGATAAAGAATGACAATATAATAAATATCACTCAATAAGTGGTCAGTGAACAGACCAATACAAATAGTACATCGAGTATTACAATTCAATATTTACAATATAATGAATGAGTGCAATACCTTGGGCAAAACACGCCCGAATAAATATACTGAACATAACTAGAGTACAATAGAAAGAAGCGTCTAATACAAGTAACCTACAACATCCGCAATATGCTGTAGTTTCATGACAACTAGAATGAAAATGTAAATACGGGTGTCCATGCGGTAGAGCACCTGTACGGCAACGAATATATGCATAAAAAAAGAAATATAGATACGGGTCAGGGCCCGGTTTGATATGATTACCATGTGACTAAAAATGCATGACAGTTAAGTGCGTAATTCTCTCGCAGATAACAGTAATATTTCTCACCTCTCAATCTAGCAGCAACCTAGCACAATATCGTGAGATGTTCTAGTTAACCCTAAGTACTAATGGCTAACTTCTCCCCATTTTCAACACTATTCCCTATTCGTGCGTGGGGTGTCCCGCAAAGCAAAATCCAAACAAGGAACCCCCCCGATACACTGCTACTTAGGCAAGGTTGATCGTCGAGATCCATTCGATCCTTAGCACGAAATAATCAATAAATGTATATGTGTGTGCATATGTGTGGGAGGTCACATCTACAGCTACACAAAGAAAATATAAAATAAAACCCATCCATCATCTAATGGCACAAATTCTAATTTCTTTCTTTAGGACTATACATAAATGGTACAACATTTTATCAAATGTTTACCAAGTTGAACTTATTTACCCATTCTTATTTCCTTTCTTCCATCCAGGAAGAATACATAATTTAAAGCAAGTTTTATTATCATAAAAAGTGCTTTACCAATTTTTCATAAAATCCCACTTCCCTTCTTCCATCCAGGAAGTGTAATCAAAAGTCATTTTTATTAGCATAAAAATACTTTTGTATACCACATGCTTCCATTTCCCTTATTCCATCCTAAAAATGTTATCCGAAGCCAAACCATATCCCATTTCCCTTCTTACATCCTGGAAATGTAATTAAATCCAATCCATTATCATGAATTGCTTTAATAAATCTAAGACCGTCCCTCCGGGATTCCTCACTGGACGCGCCCCTAAATGGCTATCATCTTCCAGGGCCTATCTATACAAGACAACCTGGGAACCTACCAACGTCGGGAAGCGACCATATTGCCTGCGGGAAAGTCAAGACCACACCCAGAATCCCCTAACCAGCGCAGTAATATAAATGCCCATATGGCCTAGGGACTATATCCACCCTGCTCAATAGCCAGGGGGCTTAACAACAATGCACGCAACTTCCGTTATGATAGCGATTTAGGGAGGTGTGTAATCCATAAATTATCATTTATGAAAAACATTACTTTTTCCTTTTGAAAACATTATATTTTACATTTCCAAAAATCATCCATTTGTACTTATTCATTTAGTACCATGTTTTATAATATTCATTCTTTATTCATTAAGTCATATTTATTAATGACCTAAGACCCAAAGTGCCACTAACGTCAAACTAGCCTCCAAGAGTTCATATAATTTTCATAAACCCTGAAAGTGAGTCTCCATGAAGGAGTGTCTCCCAAAAGGCTCAACATTAATACTTTAACTTCCAATCTATCTTTAGGTTAGCCTCCTATATCAATCGGACATTAACCTATACAAGCTAGCCCTCGGGTAAGCCCAAATATCCACTCTTAGCCTAGGACATTAGTCTACCCAATACAACCCTCTAGGACTCCCTATTACTTCCCAAAGGAAGGTTCCTAAGTTCCTATCTTAAAATAAAGAGGCTAAAGAAAACTAAGGAAAATTAAAGGTGAAAAACAGGGAACCAGTCGAACGGTCAAGGGACCGTGGTCGACCGCCCTTTCAGGTTTGGTCTACCAACAAAAGCAGCAAGCTAGTTTTGGCTTGACCGATCGACCGGTCCTGGGACCGCGGTCGACCGCGCCTATCAGATCCACGAAAAACCCTTCTTCTTCAAAGCCAAAACCGAACCCTAAAACCCATAATCCTATACTTTCTTCATTCCCCTCCACCAACAACATTACCCCAACAATTATACACCGAAAGAAACCCATATAATAACCTTAAACCACACAATCTACAAGATTTAAGGATTAATCACCAAAATCTTACAAAACCTACTATTTTCTCAGATACACCAAACACACAACTATCATAACAATTTAATCACATTAAATCATATACTAGCAAGTAAGAAACTTGCCTCGAGGTTCGTAGTCTCTGATCCTCCTCCGATAGCAACGGAATCTAGCCCAAAATCTTCATTTTCTCTGTTTCTCTCATTTTCTCCCAACTCTCTCTTCTCTCTCCTTTGGTTTTTCTCACAAATGAAGAAAGAAAAAGGGGTGGGGGAACTTATAAGGTTTCTAAAACATAAATCCCCACTTTTAATTGCCAATACACCATTAAAATGACTCATAACCACATAATAGAGCCATAACGCGTAAAAAGTGCCCGAAACCCAAAAATACAACGTGGCACTTATTTCGACTATCTCGACTATTCTAAAAACAATCGCACCCCCTATTTTGTCATTCGGGGAAAGTGTGAACTATTTTTTATGTTCCAATTTCATTTTAATTAATTAATTTTACCCAATTTTATATATAGGTCATAACCGTCATTTTACATATAACGACGTGAAATATCACAATATAATGCTATTTACCTTCTCATAACGGTAAATAGACAAAACATAGTAAATATTATCCCTAAGTCTCACGGGAAATAATATATACTCCAACTTTTCCTACCAAGTCAATGAAAGCGAAAATGAAGGGGTGTGAACAAATTCGATATGAAAATCAATGCATACAAACATGGCATATGTGCATGATGAATATCGGATACTCCTAACAAATGAACTCAAAGTCTTCCTTTGGTGTAAAAAGGTGGTAATATGAGACATTGACTCAATCAAATCAACAAATCAAAGCTCAAAGTGATTTCCATACCAATAACGTTTAAAACTATTTCATGCTTTTTTCAGGACTTTCAAGGAAGTGCAAACCCGTTTATTTTCTCCAACCAAACTCCCTCAGATTTTTATTTTGAATAGAGGCTTTCTAAATTCTCAAACTTTAGAGAATTGATGGTGAAGCCTAAATGGCCCATATTTGGCATGAATTTCTTTTTATTGCCTTTAAATTTTTCAGGCTCTTTTAACCTCTTTGGACCCCGGATAATTAAATTCCTCCATTTTTCAGGTCCACTTGAACGGTGGATTTTGCGCAAAGAAGTGATAATAACCTTTCGCAGCCCCTCCCCGTTCTTAAACAAACACTCAGTCTCACAAGAATAACGGTTTTTACATGCAATCCAATCTTGTCAAGTTTTATCGCATATTTTTAGTTCTATAGACAAAATTGAGATGGAAACACTCAAGTCAACATGTGATAGATAAGTGCAATAATCAAATAAAGCCGTGCATGTGTGCAATAAAGGATATAGGAGTCAAACATATAGGAAGATATCGCCAATCACATCTCAAAGACTCCAAACAATATAAAGCACATGGATGAAATGATGTAGCGTCTCAAATCTCTAACAAACAGTCACATGGATAAATGGAATGAAGTTTTGACTTGGCTATCTTAAATGCTCATCCATAAAAGGTGCAAAATAAAATACAAAAATCTTTTTGGGCTTTTCAAAATTTTTTATAAAAAAAAATCTTTTTGGATTTAAAAAAAAAAAAGAATAATAAATAGCTGTACAACAAAGCAATAATACATATAAAACAGACTAGCAATAGGAAGCATATGATATGAACATGAAAAAGCATCATATTCTAGACAAAGACCAACCCTCAGTCAACTGTGAAAATCCCCAAAGACTTCCTAAGACTCTCAAATCTAAGGGCACCTAAAGGTTTCGTGAAAATATCGGCTAACTGACGGTCGGTGAAACGGCTCACGTATCCTGATGGGCTTTGTGCGCAAATGCTGGACTGGATTGCGGGATATGTGTATCGTGCTCGTGTTATCACAGGAAATGGTTATGGTGTCCTGTGAAATCCCATAATCCTCCAGCATTTTCTTCATCCACAAGAGTTGCGTGCAACAACTCCCGGCGGCTATGTACTCAGCCTTCGCTGTGAACAAAGAGATGGAATTTTATTTCTTGCTCATCCAGGACACAATGGCATAACCAAAATAGAAACACCCACCAGAAGTGCTCCTACAAGCATCTACATCCCCGGCCCAATCAGCATCTGAATAGGCGAACAAACGGTCATCGTTATCAAAGGAATACCAAATACCGTATGAGAGAGTCCCACTCACGTATTTAATAATACGTTTGAGAGCAAGTAAATGTGACTCTTTCGGGGATGCCTAATATCGTGCATAGACTTCAACACTAAAGGCTATGTCGGGACGACTGGCAATCAAGTAGAGAAGACTCCCTATCATACTCTGATACAAGGTTTGCTCTACGTCCTTGCCTAAAGTGTCCTTACTAAGCTTGGTAGTGGTACTCATAGGTGTACGTGCATGCTTAGCGGAGTCTAAACCAAATTTCTTCACTAGGTCTCTAGCATACTTGGATTGGGAGATGAACATCCCATCCTCTAGCTGACGAACCTGGAGACCAAGGAAGAAAGTAAGCTCACCAACCATGCTCATCTCAAACTCATTTTTCATCTCCTCTTCAAAGTGATGAGCATGTTGAGAGCACGGGATCCAAAGACTATGTCGGCCACATAGACCTGGGCAACCAAAATTGCACCGTCATCTCTCTTGAGGAACAATGTCATATCAACTCCCCCTCTCTTGAAGCCACGAGCTAAGAGATAGGAAGTAAGCCTTAGGGGTGGTAAACGGACGGATACAGATCGGATACCATATTTTCCATATCCGCATCCGCTATCTGAATGTACTATTCATATCCGTATCCGTATTCGTATCCTCCGGGATAGTTAAAACAACTATCGATATCCGTATGCGCTCGGTTACCTTGGATTCAGATAATATCCGTATCCGTTTACATTATTTAGCCATCGCAAAAAATAACAATTTAAATATATCCAATCCAATCCAATCCAAATAAATATATAACAAAATTACTGCCTACTAATATCAACAATTATGGATTCCATAATAATAGTTTCATTCCATAATGATAATATGGCTTAAAGTCATCGATAATTTACAACCATATAAGTTTAAAGCCATCCAAAAAAAATAACAGTCGCATTCCATGACAGTAGAAATAAATGTGCACCTTTTAGATTAATCAAATTTATTGAGAATGATAACCTCATGGACCTTTTGTCTTCAAAACACACTGATATTTTTATTTTAATAAGTATACATTTTGATTTTGTATATAATATACATGTTGTTAACTTCAGTTCTCATCACAATAAAAACCATATCTTTATTTTTCTGTTTCTTTCTTACATTCTATTCTGTTTCTCTCTTACATTCTTTTTTGTTTCTCTCTTACATTTATTTATAATTAAGAAAACTAATGAACAACCACATGAGAGTTTCGTTTCTCTACTAAAATAAAAATAACTTCGTTTCATTTCTCTCTTACATTTATTTATAATTAAGAAAACTAATGAACAACCACATGAGAGTTTCGTTTCTCTTGTTTTGTACGAAAGAGAAATGAAACGAAGTTATTTTTATTTTAGTAGAGTATATGTTCTTTAGTCGTTGTATGTTGTGTGTGATAGGGTGTATTGTAACTTTAGTGTAACTAAATGATAATATACCTAATAAAATAATAATACATGACATTTTATAATATACCCAATAAAATAATAATACTAAGGTTTTTTTTGGGAGTTTGTATTTTGAGTGGAGTATGTGTTTATTTTGTATTGGGGAATAAACGATTAAGTTGTTTTTAATATTTATTTATTAGTAATACTAATACTAATATTATTAGTAAAATTTTAAACATATGTTTGACAGATACGGATATCCGGTAAAACGGATATCCGATAAAATGGATACTCCGTATCGGATACAGATTATCCATGTCGGATACTAGTATTATCCGTATCCATTTTTTTGAATATTTTTATAGAGTATCCATATTCGTATCCATTTCCATATTTTCGAATAAATATCTGCAAATTCGGATTCGGATATCAGATGGATGTGGATTTTTGAATATCAGTTTACAGCCATAATAAGCCTCTCGTACCAAGCACGGGGTGCTTGCTTCAAACCATACAAGTCTTTTCTCAGATAGTAGACGTGCTCCGAGTGCTGAGGGTCTTCAAACCCTTTTGGTTGTTCCACGTAAACCTCCTCCTGTAGAATGCCATTCAGAAATGCACTCTTGAAATCCATCTGATATAACTTGAAGCGCAGATGACATGCGATGGAGAGTAAAAGACGGACGGACTCAAGCCTCGCAACAGGAGCAAATTTCTCCCCAAAGTCTACACCCTCTATCTATGTGTAGCCTTGAGCGACCAACCTAGCCTTGTTTCGGATTATGATACCATTTTCATCCATTTTATTCTTAAAAATCCACCGGGTACCAATCACATTAGTCTCACTAGGTCGAGGGACAAGTTCCCAGACATTATTCCTTTTAAACTGAAGCAACTCATCCTGTATAGCAGATATCCAGTGTTCATCCCTGAGTGCTTCTTTATGATTCTTGGGCTCGACTTTGGACGTGTAGCAAAAATGGCTGGCAACGTTCTCTAGCTGAGCACGAGTCTTGACCCCTAGAGTAGGATCACCAACAATGGCAGAAGGGTCATGACTCTTGCGAACCCAAGCGGGCGTGTCCCCTAACACAGGAGTGGGGTCCACAGAGTCTGGGTGAGGTACAAGTAGATCACTGCTAGAAACATCCTCAACCTCACACTGAAGTTTAGAGTCAACAAATGCCGAAGGTTCGTCATCTTGCACGGTGACGTTTATTGACTCCATAACCTTAGAGCTCTTTAGGTTAAAAACCCGGTATGCTCTACTATTCGATGAATATCCCAGCAGTATTCCCTCGTCGCTTCGGGAGTCAAACTTTCCTAATTGCTCTCTATCCCGTAGAATGTAGCATTTACTCCCCAAAACACGGAAATATGCAAGGTTGGGCTTCTTGCCAGTCCACAACTCATAAGGAGTCTGAAGTGTGTGTGGACGCAGATAAACCCTATTCACCGTGTGGCATGCAGTAGACACTGCCTCTTCCCAAAATCTCCTAGAAACATTACGACCTAGAAGCATAGATCTATCCATCTCCTGGATCGTTCTATTCTTTCTCTCAACAATCCCATTTTGCTGAGGAGTCTTCACAGCAGAAAACTCATGTTTGATCCCAAGGCTATTACAATACAAATCTACCTTTGCTTCCTTAAATTCAGTGCCGTTGTCACTACGTATCCTATTAATATTGACTCCGTGTTGATTTTGCAGGACACGACACTTGGTCGTTAAAAACTCTACAGCATCGAATTTCTCTCTCAGAAAACTGTAACACCCCGCCCTCCCGGGGAGAGCGAACGGAGCGCTAATGCGATAAAATAAATCCAAATCCACAAGTGACAAGGTATAGAGCATCTAAATAAACCCACAATAATATAAATCCACTAATCTCAACCTCTTCAATTACAACAAGTCTCTCGAATTAAAATTACTAATCTTCAAAGCTCTATACATCAAAATAATACAAATCTTTTCCAAACAATCCTCGCTAAAATCAATCTCCATAGCGCCCCAAAATCCGCGCTAACCTGCCAACTAAAAGAAATGGTGAAGTACACAATACGACAGGAATATGCTCAACAATAATGTTAGGGAAGAACCAAACGCAACAATACGAATACAAACATTCAAATCAAAATGCAAATCTCAAAGCATTTATCAATATAATTTCTCAACAACACTTTAACCGGGTCACCAGACCTCACCACATCCATATATGCTTTATCAAGCCATAGCCCGGGAAACAGGAATTTTGGCAGGTGCCCAACATCCGTGCCATATTAAAATCTCATGACAACGTGCTCATCAACAATATAATGATACCACATGAATCAAAATAATTTCAACAATTATTTTCTAGATTTCAATGAATTTAACAATTCAAACATGGGTTCAATTAAACAAGAATTCAAAAAGAATGACACTCGCGAGATTTAAGGAGCATATTGTGTAAAACCCCATACCTTAAACCATGATGAGAAACCAATGATCACATCCTCAAGATCAACACAAAAGATCTATAAAATCTCCTCCAAGAACCTCCAACAAAATAGCCCCAAGAACACCTCTAATCTAAGGTTGGAACTCTCAAATCTCAAGGGACAATGTGTATATAAAAATAAGAGGAATATAAAATATATTTGCTGCCAAAATTTGTGCCAAAAGTATGTTAAAAAGGTTTGCCCACGACTTCCTTTTATAATGCAAAGAAATGAAGAGTTGGAATCCAAAAGACTCCTTTAAATAAGGCAAAGAAATAAAAAGTTGGAAGTTAAAACAACTCTAAGAGTTAAAAACATTTAAAAATTATTTTAAAATCAGTTTGAAATTTTCGCCTTTAAAAATAATAACCAACATATTTGAGCTATAAAAATAATTTTATCAAAAACTTTATTTTCCTCCATTTTCCAAAAAGTAATTAAAATAGCCCAAAATTACGCGGGGTGTTACAAAAACCTATAATGGAGTATCTGGAGAAATCATCCACCATAACGAGAATATACCTCTTACCACCCAGACTCTCGGTACGAGTGGGACCCATAAGATCCATGTGTATAAGCTCAAGAACACGAGAGGTGGTAATAGAATGCAACTTCCTATGGGGACTACGAATTTGTTTTCCCAACTGACAGGGTCCACAAACTGTCGAAGTTGGCCTTCCAAGAGATGGTAAGCCACGTACTAGGTCCTTTTTAGCTAAGCGAGTGAGATCTCTAATGTTTACGTGACCTAGACATTGGTGCCACAGATCCATAGGAGTGATCGTGGCGCTGTTGCAGACAAGTGAGGAATTAGGCACAGTCCCATAACAATTGTCCTCGGTCCTCACCCCTTGCATCAAAAGTTTACCGGCTTGATTGTAGACATTACACGCGTCCCGATCAAACTTTACTGCAAAGCCAGTGTCGCACAACTGGCTAATGCTGAGAAGGTTTACTTTTAAACCTTTGACGTACAACACATTCTCTAGCTTAGGAAATCCTGGTAACACTACAGTACCTCGTCCTACAATGCTATACTTGCTCCCATCTCCAAAGGTGACTCTGCTATCCTAATAATTCGTAAGAGATGTAAAAAGTGAGGCGTCACCTATCATATGTCTAGAGCATCCACTGTCAAAATACCACTGTGAGGTATTATGTGCTTTGAGAGCAACATGAACAACAAAGGCCTTTTTATCTTTCTTAGGCACCCAAGAAGTGGTAAACTTTTGTTTGCCTTTGTTGTTGTTGGTTTTAGATGGAATGTGAGAAGCATTCACTGACGGGAAAGACATCCATCGGAATTCCTCCATCAAACTCTGAGACGTGGCAGCTAAAGACTCAACTCGCTCTCTCAGACTAGAAAAATCATCAGTATGACGTGGTGGAGCAGTAGTACGTCGCGTCCGACCCATGCTATAGCAAAACTCCCTGAGGTGGCCTTTTCTTTTGCAATAAGTACAAAAGAACACAGTCAAAGGCAGACCTTGGTTTGCTTTTCTTGGTCGATCTCTCCTTCGAGGATTTTGATGATGGCCTTAAGGAGTCATAGTAAACTCAGGAACAGGTCCAGGTGCAATTTGGGACATGGAGGCACCATCATAACCTATTCCTTGCCGATCACCAAAACCTAAAGCGGGGCCGAGGAGCATCTTTCCCATTTTCCCAAATCTGTCCTCGATTTGAACCTTAACTTTCCGTGCTTTCTCAAGATCATGAGTCAGATGGGCAACAAGGGATTCAAGTTTCTTCCGAGTCTCCACGGAGGAGTGGAGCTCACTCGTAAGACTAGCCACTTGTTTAGTCAAGTCCCCTCTCTCTTTCTCAAAATTACTCTCTCTCTCTTTAAATAAACTTTCTTTCTCAACACAGGTAGATTCTCTCTCTCTCTCAGGGCGGTGAAGGTGGAGGACTCTCCCTCTCTCATTTTTCTTAAATCTTCCTCTAAGGAGGTGATCTTAAGAACTAACGCTTTGTTACGCTTTTTAGTTTTAAATGACTCAGAATACAACTCAACGTAGGCGCGTTGAATATCACTCTCGCTCTCACTTGTATCATCCTCCCCCTCACTCACATCGATCTCACTGTCGAGGTGTACCTATGAAGCATCATCCTCATCTTCGTGAGGAGAACTAGAAGTGATCACATGACTAGACATGAATGCGGTGAAGTTGCACTCATGCGGTGACTCGACACCAGAATCTACCGACTCGATCTCACTGTCGTCGCTAAGGGTATCATTAAGGATAACTTTTCCTTTCTCTCTGTCCAGACGTGTGGCACACTCAAAGGCTCTATGACCCCTACCGTCACACTCAAAGCATCTCTCACTTTCTTTCTTAGGAGGATCTTTAAAATCTTTTTCATTTTTCTTTTCAAACTTATTTTTCTCAAATTTCTTTTTATTATTAAAATTGCCATTTTTCTTAAATTTGAGAATCCATTTGAAATTTTTTGCAAAAAGAGCCAAATCATCTAAGTCAAAGTCACTATCAGAATCTGACGTGTCAGTCTCTCTCTTTCTAGATGACTCTACCCTCTTTCTAGCCGACCCCTCACTCTTTCTCTCTTTGGCATTAAGTGCAATTCCCTTATCTTTAGACCTCGCAGTTTTAGGGAACATATCAATTTCATATGTTTACAAGTCTCCTACAAGTTCTTCCAATTTTAGAGTATTTAAATTACCCATAGAATTTAGCACAGTGACTTTAGGGATAAAACTGTAACAACCCTCACTTTTGAGAGCATATTTTATATTTATTTACTAGGAGTAGTAATTAATTACAAAATGATGGATGTTAAGTAAATATTAATTTAATATGAAAAGGTTAATATTTACTGAAATGTTGTATGATTACCTGATGAGTAGGTAAAAATATCCATGTGGTGACTTGTTGTGTCATAAAACATAAAATGACATTTTGGTTTAATGTGAAACCAGAACTTAAAATGAGTTATAAAATTTCCAAATGATTATTTGGAGGGTGTAGTTAGTTCCGGTAGGTACGAGACAGTCAAAATAAGTGCCATATTGCATTTTGGTATTTTGGGCACTTTTGACTGGTTATAGCTTAAATGTGTAGTGCGTATCATTTTATCGCGTATTAGACATTTAAGTGGGCTTTTTAGACTTAAGCCACATTTTATTTCCCCAACCCCATTTCTATTCTTCCATTTTACAAAAATTGAGCCCTTGAGAGAGTAGAGAGAGGAAGAGAACTTGGGAGAAAAAGAGAGTGATTTGGAGATTCAAGCTTGGATTGTTACTTTCTTCTTCATCAAATAAGATTCTTGCAAGCTTGAGGCAAGTTATCTACTTGCTACTATGTGATTTAAGTAGAATAATTAGTGTTGATAGTTGTGAATTAGTTGTGTTTAATCATTTTAAGGTTTTGTTGGATTTATGGGTATTAAACCCTTAGAAATTGATTTGGATGATAAATGTTGTTGATGATGGTGGATAGATATATTTATGATGTATGGGTTGGAATTTATGAGTTGGGTAGAAAATTTGGAGTTCAAGACTCCACAACCATTCTTGACAATTTCGCAAGGGCCAATCGATTCGGCCCCTAGGGAGAATCGATTCGCATAGATGCAGTTTCCCAGGTCTGTGTACCTGAATCGATTCGGGTTAAGACCGAATCGATTTGGTAGTTTGCAGAATGTTGGATTTTTCTTCCGAACCAATTCACTTTCAGGGCGAATCGATTCGGCCCTGGGGGCGAATCGATTCGGTTCCTACAGTTTTGGGTCATTTTCTTGTTTAAATTTTTATCTTTTTCTTTAGGCTTAGGACCTAGGAACCTTCTTGAATGAAGTAAACTTAGAGTCCTAGAGTATTAGTTAAGTTTGGTCGCCATCCTAGATTATAATTGGGTCATCTAGGGTTTATTTCCCGGGGTATTTAAAGAAATGTTAAGGCATTTCTTCTTTTATTTAAACTTTTAGAAGTTTGGAAGTTAAATACCCATGCTTGGAGACTTAGGGGCTTATCGACGCTATATAAACTTTGGGAATTATAGAATCATAATGATCATTGGGAGACTAAGCCGGGGCTTGAAATTTGAGGAATATTAATGATGATATTTGATGGGAATAGGTTCAAATAAAAATGAACCCAATTTATTTAATAATGATAGGTTCGAATAAAAAGAACCAAACACATGGATAATGGAAATGGAAATTTGTAATGAATATTGAAAATGATAACGAGATGAACTTGGTAAATGTTAATTTACTGATACACACCTCTCTAAATGACATCATAAGGGAAGTTCGCTCGCTTGGTGATGCCCGATGGCTAATGAATGCAGGGTCGATATAGTCCTAGGCCATATGCGGGGTTTTTATATGTTTTCTGCGCTGGTGAGGGGATTCCGGGTGTGGTCCTGACTCTCTCGTAGGCATATGGTCGCTTCTCGACGTATCGATAGGTGCCCAGGTTGTCTTGTATAGATAGGCCCTGGAAGATGATGGTCATTTGGGGGCGCGCCCAGTGGGGAAACTCGGAGGGGCAGGCTTAGAATGGTTATATGTATGATAACATAACTTTTTTGCATCAAGTGGGACTTGATGGATATATATTCCATAAAGAGCATGGATTCGTGCCATAAAGAGCACGGGATTGAGATATGTGCCATAAAGAGCACTTGATTACTAATGGTATTCCTATTAAGGAATGGAAAGATAAAATGGAAAGTTAATTAACTATGGTAGTTAATAAATGAAGGGGAAATCATATCTTCTTGATTAAACCAAATAAATGGTTTTATTCCTATTAAGAAATGGAAAGGGATATGGTAAATGGATTAATGAGCAAAGGTTTTAAATTCAAGTTAATTACTTTTAAATTCTCTTTTGCAATTGTATTACATTCATAATCGTAGTTTAACATGCTAGATAACATGCCATATTATCATCCTTATCATTCATGCATAACTATTCATTTCTATCATGCTTTTTATTTCTTCTGGTGATCATATAGAACCCGGCCCTGACCGGTTTATTTTCCTTGTTGTGTATATGATTGTATCCGCTCAGGTGTTCCACCGCAAGGACGCCCGTTTTGATATTTCCATCCCTTTGCTTTTGACAGGCTGTAAGATTTTGCGGAGTATTACAGGACCTTGAATTAAACGTTTTCTTCTTTGTATTCTAGATATGATCGGGTCTTTTCATCGGGCGTGTGGCCCAAACTTTTGTACTTGTTTAATGAATGTATTATGTAAGATATTAAATTATTGAAATCCTTTACATGTAGCTGTGGACCGACAACCTATTCGGTCTTTTTGTATACATTCGTGTTAGATGTATTATATTCTTGTGGAATTCCACTTGCTTATCAGATTTGGGTTATTTAAATTTAATTTTCTTAACTGGTTTTAAATTTCTAAATTTTTTGGCAACCCGTTTTCTGATTTATTGGGTGGTTTTCCCATATACTCAGTTTATTTTTGTTGATGCTGAGGATGATATCCATCCATGATTCCTGTTATGTTTGAGTATCGGGCTGGACACTCCTTATCTCGGATCGCGGATTGTCACAAAAACGCTTAGGCAAAGAATGAAGAATCTTTTGAACAACTCTAGCATTAGGAATATGCTCACCAAGATTAAAGCTAGTATTAACAATGTCAGAAGTCTAGCATAAAAATCATCAAAACATTCAGTCTCATGCATGGTGATGGTTTCAAATTGAGTTGTTAAATTTTGCAATTTGAATTCTTTCACAGAATTAGTTCCTTCATGGGTGAGTTGTAAAACATCCCATGCCTCTTTTGACGTGGTGCACGTCATTATGCGTTTGAACTCATCAGGTGTGACAGGCCCAGAAATAGCACTTAGGCCCTTAGAATTTAATGGTGACCATTTAAATTCGTCTTCAGTACAAGAATTGACAGGTTTTAAATTGATCACATTACCAACCGTGACGGAGAGAGGTGTCCACCCTCTTTCAACCAAAATCCAGACACGTTTATCAATGGCTTTTAATGCAGATCTCATGCGAGCTTTCCAATATGCATAGTTTGTCCCGTAAAAAACTGGCATTTTATTATATAACTTCTCCATAATGAACACACTTGTTTTCAAAAGTCAATTTTTCAGAAAATTGATATCTTAGAAAAATTTTGCGGAAAATTACATGGTAAATTTGTGTAACTGGCTCTGATACCAATTTGAGAGGAGTGCGCTTGCGTTCAAATAAGGAAGTTATTTAATTAAACACAGTTTTCACCACTTAAGTCCTAAACATGCATCTATATGTGATTAAATATGATGATGAAACATGCAAGAACACATATATGAGGAAAAATCCCCCAACGGGGCAAAACCTTTTGTTTTCACAATAATTTTGTAAGAAAAATGACTTACAACGGATTACAATGAAAATACAGTGACACATAAATACCCTCAGGTGTCGATTCTGTTGTCGGCGGCAGGAACAATCCCTTTCCAGTAGGGCAGCAGTGACAAAGAGAGCGACTTCTTCACAAATTACTCCAGATGAGTAAATGATCTTCTTGAAGGTTTAAAGACTCACACACATATATGGGAATGATTTTGTGAATCCAAAGGTTTAGATAACCTTAAAAGGTGAAGTCTTATTCTGGGCACTTTTCGCAAAATTTTGAGATTGCAGAAAGACTTAAAAACATGTAGAAGGAGATCAAATATTTATACAAAATTCAAGGCGGCGACTCATTCGAACGAGATAGCATGTCGCTCGAACGAAGGACATAAGTCGTTCGAACGATATCGCACGACAGGTTTATCTCGCGCGAACGACTTTGAAAAGTCGTTCGAGCGATCTCGTCGATCGAGACCATTCGCTTATACACTTAGAAAAATTCTACTTTAGATAAAAAATTAATCCAGAATTCAAAAATAATTTTCAAAAACAATTCCCAAATATTTATGAAAATATTTAAAGTTCCAATAAAACATTTTACTGATAGAGTGTAGTGGAGTAGTGGGAATGAGCTGAGTAGCACATTGCATGTAGCATGATGCACGTGAAGAAGGTGGTTGCATTGAATTCGGATACAGGCCGTCGAGGATGATCGTGTTGACGTGCCGAATGTAGCTGTATCAGACATATGAACTGTGATCTAGGAGAAAACAGAAAATTCCTAGAATCTACCCCAGACATTTATAAAATTATGTCCTTACAAGTTGTTTTTGTTAATGGAATCGGGTTGCGAAAGACAAAATCTCTTTGCATGAAAATCCACCATTAAATTTTGGCCTAAAGAAATGTGGCATAAATTTTTTTCCAAGTTTTTCATTGTTTAATTGGTATGTTCATAAATAAAAGAAAAACAAAAAGTATATTAATGAGAAAGTTTGGTTGGATATATCAATGGGTTTGTACAATGAGTTTGTGTCCTAGTTAAGCTATTTTGTCATGACTCTATTAGTTTGTAGAATCATTCAAATTCCAGGTATGCATTGTGTATGTTTGGTCAATGAGTTCAATTTATATTATCACATGAGGCTATATTTAAGTGTGATAAAGTTTTATAATCAAATGAGAACTATGTGAACATTTTTAGGTGATTGGGTCTATATTTCTTTAGTCTCTAGTTCACACCCCTTTACTTCCGTTTACCACATGTACTTAGACACATTTTTGCCATACGAGTGTAAAAGGCTTACTGTATTTTGTGTCATGTGTGGTGTTTATACCTATGTATATATGCGCGTGCGTTATTGGTATCTTATGTGTATTTATATATATGGTATCTCTTTATTTTTGAGTCTTTGCTATGCTAGCTAGTCCATGTATGATTTGAATACAAAATTGATATCTATCTGCTTACGACTTTTTGTTTGATATCTCATGCTTATCATAGTATATTTTAGTGGTATCTTTTGCCATCGTATCATAGTTAGATTTATTACTCTTTGTATGGATTAGTTGTATTTCATTGTTGCCCATATGCTTTAACGCTCTTGTCTCTTTATACATCATTGCATGTTTAACTTATTTTTCCTTAGTTCATAACCCTTGTGTAGTCTGAAGGGGAGAAATGGTATTTGCCTTAATTAGGGGAGAAATAAGTGATTTTATAATTCTTTAGCCTTTGTTTATTCCTGAACAAAAAGGGGGATATATAGTATCTAATCCTTTGAATTTGGGGAGATCTAACTTAGGGGGAGACGTCTTTCTTAGGTAGATTATTGTTAGATAAAGGGGGATAATTAATTAAGGGGGAGTATTATTATTTTATGCACTCTAATTTGTTGTATTCCCTATGCATTTAATGGCGTGCTTAAGTGTGTAGGAATTCATCTTTAATAGAATTTCTTAAAGCGGCAAAGCATTTCCTATGAGTCGAGTCAAGTGTTTGTATTTTTATTTTTTGGGTGGGATTGAGTCTAGATGTGCTTGACGGCCCTTAGGATTTTTGGTTTGGTTTTGTCCTAGAATAGCCAAATGGGGAGATTTGTAAGGAGAAATTTCCAATCGAGTCAATTTGTAATGTTGCCTTAATTCCAGACAAAGTAATTTGAGTTATAGGATAGATGTTAAAGTTTTATCCTTATAAGCCTATGAGAAGTGTATGTTGAATACAATGCGGCCAAGAAAAATTGAAGATATCATTACCGGTTTCAAGTGCCTTATTTTTCGTCCTCAACATTGTTTTATTTTACAAGGTCTATAAAAGGTATGAATATATATATATATGAGATTGAAAATTTACTTGGGTGTTCCAATGATGACATCTTAATACATGATGCTTCTGAGGCCATTATTTTTTAATCCCAAAAATTTGATGGTATAGAGAGTGGCGAAGAAGGTGAGAGTGACAAAAAAGAAGAGGAGGAAGAATGGGTTGATGTGAGTGAACTTGAAATAGCTTTTCAAGAGTTGTATGTCGAATCGATTAAATTAAAAAGGGCCAACTTGAAGTTAAAAGTTTGTTTGAGGGAACGTGCCAAGGTTAATAATAAGAGTGCTTTAGTGGAAGACCTTAGGAAACGTGAGAGATCTCTTCGTGCGAAGCTTGAGTATGTAGAAGGTGAGAGAGATAACCATAGTGGTTTAATGGAGGCCATGAATAAAGAGCTTCTTGGGTTTGAAGAGAGTAAATGTTTACTTGAATCTAGAATTTTATAATTAGAAGAGAAGTTGAGAGATTCAAGTAGGGTCAAATTTGATTTGGAAGGTAGGTCCAAAAAATTAGATAGGAACCGTTTAAATTAAAAATAACTCATGTGGTATTGGTTTTGACACTCAAAATGATTGAACAAATAAAGTCAAAACCATAAGTTTGAGAGAATCTACTAGGAACACTTTCAGAGGTCAATCCTTTGGAACTACATTTCTTCGGGTCTTTTCTTGTAGACATTGTGGTCGAAAAGGCCATCTTAGTTAATTTTATTTTGATCTTAAAAAGGATTCTAGACAGTGCAATGGCAGAGTCACCAAAATGCTCAAATCCCAAGAGTATCACTCTTCACTAGTTTGGGTTAGGAGATTCGATTTAGTGGCTTTACAAGATAGGATTTTTAATTCTCATTTGCTTTCATGTGATACATATCTTGCTAAATTTAAAGTTTAAACATGTTAGCATTGTTTACATACACTAGTTTATGTTCATCATGATATATTCTTGCTATTTGTATGTTTGTTTGTCATTTTCTAGCCTTTGCTTCATCATATATGTATTGCTAGATTTATGACTTGTTTATCTGTTTTGGTATTGAATGAAAAAAATACAAAAAAGAGTTTTGTTTGTCTTTTGAGGTAATTTTGTGTTGGTTAAAAATTTTGAAAAACTCAAAAAGATATTTTTTTTGTGGCATATACGTGTGTCTGAACATCTTATCCACTTCCATGTGGCTAGAACTTTTGATTAAGATTTTCAATCCTTAAAGTGTTCTTTATGATGATTGCATGGAGTAGTTTGATTTTGTATTGCTTAATGGATTCTAATTCTATATGCCTTGATTCACACATGCACGAGCTCATTTGAAATGTAACTTCACATGTATATTTAAGCTAAGTGAGATGTTCTCCTATTGATTTAGTTATCTATATGTTGCCATGACTGTGGGGTATTTGTGCATGTAATAACCGTTTTTCGAATTTAAAAAATTGAAAAATAAGCTTATCCTTTGTAGTTGTTTGTGAATTGAATCGGGATGCGAAAGACAAAACTTCGTTGCATGAAAATCCACCATTCAATTTTGTCCTAAAGAAATGTGGCATAATTTTTTTTCCAAGGCCTTCATTGTTTAATTGGTATGTTCATAAAGAAAAGAAAAACAAAAAGTATATTAATGAGAAAGTTTGGTTGGATATATCAATGGGTTTGTACAATGAGTTTGTGTCCTAGTTAAGCTATTTTGTCATGACTCTATTAGTTTGTAGAATCATTCAAATTCTAGGTGTGCATTGTGTATATTTGGTCAATGAGTTCAATTTATATTATCACATGAGGCTATATTTAAGTGTGATAAAGTTTTATAATCAAATGAGAACTCTGTGAACATGTTTAGGTGATTGGGTCTATATTTCTTTAGTCTCTAGTTCACACCCCTTTACTTCCGTTTACCACATGTACTTAGACAAATTTTTGCCATACGAGTGTAAAAGGCTTACTGTATTTTGTGTCATGTGTGGTGTTTATACCTATGTATATATGCGCGTGCGTTATTGGTATCCTATGTGTATTTATATATATGGCCTCTCTTTGTTTTTGAGTCTTTGCTATGCTAGCTAGTCCATATATGCTTTGAATACAAAATTGATATATATCTTGTTGCGACTTTTTGTTTGATATGTCATGCTTATCATAGTATATTTTAGTGGTATTTTTTGTCATCGCATCATAGTTGATATTTATTACTCTTTGTATGGATTCGTTGTACTTCATTGTTACCCATATGCTTTAACACTCTTATCTCTTTATACATCATTGCATGTTTAACTTTTTTTCCTTAGTTCATAAACCTTGTGTGGTCTTAAGGGGGAGAAATAGTATTTGCCTTAATTAGGGGAGAAATAAGTGATTTTATAATTCTTTAACCTTTGTCTATTCCTGAACAAAAATGGGGAGATATGGTATCTAATCCTTTGAATTTGGGGAGATCTAACTTAGGGGGAGACGTCTTTCTTAGGTAGATCATTGTTAGATAAAGGGGGAGAATTAATTAAGGGGGAGTATTATTATTTTATGCGCTTTAATTTGTTATATTCCCTACGCGTTTAATGGTGCGCTTAAGTGTACAGGAATACATCTTTAACGGAATTTCTTAAAGCGGCAAAACATTTACTATGAGTCCAGTCAAGGGTATGTTTTTTTATTTTTTAGATGGGATTGAGTCTAGATGTGCTTGACGGCCCTTAGGATTTTTAGTTTGGTTTTGTCCCATAATAGGCAAAGGGGGAGATTTGTGAGGACAAATTTTCAATCGAGTCAATTTGTAATGTTGGATTAATTCTGGACAAAATAATTTGAGTCATAGGATAGATGTTCAAGTTGTATCCTTCCAAGCCTATGACAAGTTTATGTTGAAGACAATGCGACCAAGAAAAAATGAAGATATCATTGCCATTTTCAAGTGCCTTATTTCTCGTCCTCAACATTGTTTCATTTTCCAATGTCTCCAATAGGTATGAATGCATATATATATATATATATGTGCTTGGAAATTTATTTGGGTGTTGTTTTTATATGAATGACTTTGTATTTTTCTCAGAATTTTTTTTAGAACTTTTCATAAAAGTTTTCGACTTCAAAAGGAAATTTTATATTTGCTGAAAAGTCGTTTGAACGATCTTGAAATCTCATTTGAACGAAATTCCCAGGTCATTCGAACGAACTTCTAACGAACTTGTGCATTTTTCTTCTGAATTATCGTTAGAAAGTCGTTGGAACGAAGTCGCTCGAATAAGGTCATTCAAACGAAATATCGAACGAGATATTTTCTGAATTCTCGTTCGAATGATCCTGCACGTTGTATTCTTGTTCAAATATACTCGTTCGAATGACATTGAAAAGTTATTCGAACGACCGTGTCAGTTTTTGTGCAGTTTCGTCGGTTTTTGTTCAACTCGCCCATTACTTTTCCCTCATCTTTTTACTGTTTATCTATGTGCGGGAACCATTTTTTTGATAGTTTTTTCATTCTCTCCAAGAGAAAAAGGGAGTAACATTCTTAAGATAAAAAGTTCCACTTTGTGTTCATGATTTTAAGGGAACAATTTCTTCAAAAATACATATGTTTACACCCAACTTGTTTTGGTTTAAATCCAAGTTCATATATATATACTTAAAAATGTTTTAGCACCACGTTACTTTTCTTATCCTATAAAAGATATGTTTCCACGGAGGAGTCCATTCGGTTGAAGTATTGTGTGTTACAACGGTAGAAAGGCCATCATTTGTATTTGACGGTAGCTATACCCCATCGGTGGATTCCAAGACTGTGGTGGAGTCCGTAGTTGTCGACTAGGCAGAGGTTAAAGAGCGAAGGAGCATAAAGGCATGGATGGAGTCAAGTTGTTGTTGTAAGTTTCTCTTGTCATGTCTTTTGTAAAATATTCGTACTTAGTGGACTTGTAGGCAATGCCGTTCGAGGTTTTTCCCGTACATCGCGACGTAGTGTGTTGTGTTTATTTTATCTTGCAAAAATCATCTTGATGCAGACTTAGGTTAATCAAGATGAAATTTTGTTTAAATCCAAAATATGTTTAATTTGGTGCTAAGTTTAATTTTAGGTAAGCTTGTTGTAATTAATTCAAGTTGACATATATTACTTTAAAACTTTGTTGTAACTTAATTTCACTTGTAGTTTAATTTAATTTTAATTTGAAGAAATTAAAATTAGAATTATTTTATAATTGTTAAAATTTGAAAAGAAATTTTAATTTGGAATATTGTATTGAACTGTCTCAAAATTAGTAGTTTAAAACTTGGGGGCATCCCCCTATTTCAAGTGGTATCAGCGCATATACATTAAGAAATCACTTTCTGAATTGTGTCCGCATGTCCGTGTATTACCTCCCGTTCCGAGTGCTTCTATTTGTTGAGTGAAATATCCAGACATGATTGAGTGGAAGCATGCTTTAATTTTTATCCAGGCTATAAGCATTTTTACCGAATCAAATATTTTACATGTAAATGCACACCACTCACATTTGATGTTTTACTTTCATATAGTTATTCTTTTAATGTTAGTAGTTTTGAATTATTGGGCAAAATTCTCTTTTTCTTTGTTAATAATTTATTGAAATATCTAGTTGTTGTTGAGCTTGGCATTTTGGTTGGTTGGGAATGTTTTGAGGAAATTTGATGTTTGTGGGTTTCATCCCCGAAAACCCTCACGAGACAACACTCGTCCACTAGGATAACCTAGGAGTTTAACGGATTATTGATTATTCTAAATGCAATTGTTCACCGGCTAAAGTGGATTTTATCTCTTTTGTAAATATCTCCTATCTTGCGGTTTACTTGTAGTTCTTTTTTCTTTGTATTTCATTGCTAAGGACTAGCAATATGTAAGTTAGAGGATGTTATTCGTCTCGAATATTGCATTCTTTACCCTTTTTACTTATGCATTTTAGCTCCCTCCGGTACTTTAATTCCTATATTTATGCTTGTTAATCAGACTACCTCTATTTTATATGCTAACATGTTTTGCGAGCTATGATTGAGCTTTTGTAGGTATTTTGGTTCTTAGCGGTGCAATTGGTGCTATTCGGGAACTTTTTAATGTAATACGCAACTTCAGGGACGTTTTAGTCATTTTAGCATATGAGCTTCGTACCCAAACTCTTCACAGAAGTTGTGGTCCTTTGAAGTCGGCTTCACGTGGAGTCTAACGGTTTGTTAATCTGGTTCCTAACGATCAAGTTATGACCAGTTTCCCGAGAAGATCCTTATTGGTTTTTAGGACAAATAATTTCTTTTCCATTTATTTCTTTTACCAGTTACTATATAAGTGGGTTTTTGTTGTATTTGAAGACATCTTATTTTTAGTTTGTTTTTATCTTGCATTTTAGGTTAGTTTTAGGTTGGAGAGGGGATTTTTGGGTAGAGTTGTATCTCTCCTAGGGTTTGCACCCAAATAGGTTTGCATGGCACTATTCATCTTCTTCCTTGTTAATGTAATTTTCCATTGTTGTTTTTCTTACTTTCTTACTTATTTACTTGCTTTATATTTAGTTTTTATTAATTAATTAGTTATTTGCTTTGGTTAATTAGTTTTATTTCTTGCTTTAATAATGTCTTGTAGCTAAGTTAATGGTTGTGGTCACATTTCCACCATTAATGGATACAGAGCTTTGAAATCTAGGTTTTGGGTAAAAATACATTTAATTGAAACCTTGTGTATTAAAGTTAGAATATTAGGCATTTAACTTTCTTTGTCACGCAATGTTAGTGCTTATAGCGATATTTCGAATTTAATCCATGTGTGAAAAATTTCGATTAAATGTTTAATCTCGCATTTTTAGGTTAGCTCCCTTCATGTGTGATGTTTATAATTAATTGAATATGCACGGTTAAATGTTTTCGAACCAAAGTCCTCAATGCACGTTGTTTAGCCCATGGCGGGGATGTGATCCTAATTCCGTTTTATTAATCTTGTTTAGTTTTATTACTTTTCCCCCCTTTTCCCCTTTACACCATAATCACCTTTTACACTTTTATTTGAGAAGTGATAAATCAATTGAACTCTATTAAACATTCCCCGTGGATTTTTAATACCCGGACTAGCCGTTATACTCAATTTGAGTGTAGTTAAAGTTTAGATTTTTTGCATTACGGTAGGAAGCCAATAACAACGATTAGTGTATCTACATGGATGCTAGGTTTTTGCCAACAACAAGAACTCTAACGCCTTGATTTTTTAATGTTCGCAAATAACGAACCCTTTCCTTGTTTGAAACACACATATGCCTTCCATATAATTTCATCACTTCCTTTGTTCTTCTTAATTGATTAATTTCGAATGCTAAAACCTGCTTATTTAGCCTATGCATTGTAAAGGTTTTTTACTTCATCGATTGTTTGAAATTCCTACCCAATTTTTCGCTTGATATCAGGTGATACTTATTGTAAAAAAAATATGAACAATTAGAATTTGTTTCTACATTTTTTTACAACACAAGCGTCCAATGGTAAATCTCCATTTTGTGTGAAGTCAACTTCCAACTCCAAACTTTCTCACAAATATATATTGCCAAAATCAACACTTACAAAATCCATATTAAAAAATCTATTAATAAGAAAATGAAGCTAAACTAGTAAAAAAAAATCATGAAATGGGATTTAATCTATTTTTAAAAGTAACAAATGAAAATCAATGGAATTAGAAATTACCTATGTTGGGCATGAATCAAAACTACGGAACAATCTTTTTTATTAATACTGCTTGATTCAGTCACATTGAGGGTTCTGATTTAGGGATTTAGAAAAATAATGACTAGATTTTTTATTTTGGGTGGAAGACGTTGAATGAGGTTTTGATTTTGGATGTGAGAGGTTTGGTTGCCAACGTTGAAAGTAGAGTGTTAAAATCTAAGTCAGCTAACGTCTTTTACACCTGCTCAAAACTCGTATCTAAGACACTCGTTTTAGAGACACGCACACACACACACACACACACATGCACACGCGTGCACACACACACACACACACACATGCACACGCGTGCACACACACACACACACACACACACACACACACACATATATATGCGTAACTAGACATAGTCTAATAATTATACCCCAAATATCTAGGCATACGAATATAAGTCAATCCATGTGGTAACCCCAACTTAATTATGTGGAAATAATCATACTCGTGCTAACCTAACCTCCACCGTATGGTCTCACCGAACAACCAGTCCTAGAATGATAATACATAATTATGCGCATCATAATTGAAACATACACTATAAGAAAAATCAAATTTTGTGACATAATGAGTGTGTCGCGAAAGGTAATAATTATTTCGTAAATGACATTTCGTGATATACTACCATATGTTTCCCCTTTGTAACAGAATCCCTATCTGGGAATGTATTTGGCGACATAAAATAATTACTTCACAAAATATAATGATTTTTGTGACAAAGATACTTGTCTAGGAATGTATATATTTATATTAAAAAATACCTCACTTTGCATGACATAATGATGCGTCGTACCTTTTCCAACACATATTGTGTAACAAAAAGTCATTTTTTAGTATATGACTTGATTTTCAGGGACACCAACATTATGTCACAAAAAGTGTTTTTTAACAATTAATTTTAGAAGAAGAAGATAAGTATATATAAATTTTTCATTGATATAACATGTATAAATGTGCATTCATAACAATTTTGCATTCAATCTATGTCTACAATTATCCATCAAAATAAGTACGCCTATACATTAGAGGAAGAAAATCCAAATATAACAAGTGATTTAAAAGACAATTCATCCCAATCAAAAATATATATAACTAAAACACGTGTTCAAAATAGCACCGAATGCAAAAATAAAATAACATCCCAAAAAACTCAGGGTCATCCAACCGACTAGCTTGATGAAATCCTGCGATATCTAGCAAAATCCATCATCAATATGTGATAAGAAATAAAGAAACACATGTTAATCATAATTGTGTTAAATAATATGAACAAAATTTAACGTTTATCATTATCAAATTCATGTATGTTCAAGTTAATCAATTTAAAAACATATTAATTTTAGAAAATTTTGGCAGAGTTCCTTTGTTTATTCGTGAAATCCAAAATATTTTAACATTTAAATAAACTTAACAACAACAAAAAAGCCATAACTAAACCACCAATAAATCCCTTTCACCTATTTAACATAAATAATATCATTAATTAAGTCATAGAGTTTCACCGAACTCATGTTCAAGTTTTATACTTAGGAATTTGAATTCTAGAATGATGTCTGAATCCACAAGTCCCATTACTACATGTGTTATTTGTAAAAGTTACTTTAATCAAATATGAGGTATTTATGCCTCTTTTAAGCATGTTTTATTGTTGTTTTATGTCTCCAACGCCTAATTTTCAATATTCAACCTCAGAATTTTCATATATAGATAAAAGTTTTGACCCATAAGTCGCATGACTGCACGAGTTGTTTCAACAAGTTACTTTGAACCCATATATTGTATTTGTGCCTCTTTTCGGGTCATTTTATTCTTATTTTACGTTCTCACATTCTAACCCCAATTCTCAAGTTTTATACTTAGAAATTTAAAATTTAGAATAATGTTTCAATCCATGAGTCCCATGATTACAAGAGTTGTTTGTACAAGTTACTTTAATCATTTATGAAGTGTATATGCCTCTTTCTAATATGTTTTATAATGGTTTTACATTTTTACCCATTAGCACTCAATTTTAAAATACACGTGTGTTATAGTTAACCAATTTAGAACAGTTATTAATTTTAAAAAAAATTCTCTAGAGTTTTCTTTGTTTATTTGTGAAATACAAAATGTTTTAACACTTAAAATAAACTCAATAAAAAATCCACAACAAACCACTAATAAATTCCTTCCACCAATTTAACATAAATAAGCTCATAAATTAATTCTATAAATATTAAGGTTCACCGGACTTATGTCCAAGTTTTATACTTATAAATTTAAAATTTAGAACGACGTCTAAATCCATGAAATCTGTGACTACACAGGTTATTTTTACAAGATACTTTGATCATGTATAAGTAGGGTTGTGGAAATAACCAAATCGACCCTAACCAATATCTGAATCGGCCCAAACTGACCCCAAACTGATAGGGTTCTTGCACCTCCGATTGACAAACTATGTTGGGCTGACTAAGCCCACTATTTTAATAGGGTCCCATATCATGTCGGGTTAAGGCTCCACCTTATATTGTGTTAAGGGCTTAGTTGAATTAAATTTCTTGCTTGGTAAAACAAGTGGATCATCTTTATACTAACAACTCCATGCATCGATGCTTGTGTGCATTTGTTTGTATAGTTCTTATACTTTTGGTGTTAAAACATTCACATTGAAACAATATCTTTATTCCTGTAAATGTATACTATTTACAAAACTTCGAACAAGTAACCGTAAAAGTCAATCGCACATTCCTTGTATTCCCCCTTAGGTACCAACCCACTATTCTTACTTTTACGATGATTGTCGCACTCCATAGTATGGAATCAAACTCCATTAAAAATTAAATTTGAATAAAGATCCACTGCTTATGACCAAAGTTCATCGATTTCTTTTTGTGATCTTTGCGTTCGTATTAGATTCATCTAAAAAACAACATAAACAATATGTTAATGTAAGGACACAAATTTTCAATTAAGTCCATATGTAGTGTTGGCTTAATTTCAGACAAAATCATTTGAGTCATAGGATAGAAGTTTGTTTCTATCAAGCCAATGATGTTTTTGAAGTGTTGAAGATGTAGCGGCCATAATTTAAAGTTTCATCATTGCCCGGTTTCAAGTGCCATATTTCGCGTCATCAACATTATATCATTCCAAGGTCTAAAATGGTATGAATGCAAATTATATATATTTAGGACCTTGGATATTTTATTTGGGTCTAAACATTTTTATATAAGGCCTTTTTATTTTTCAAAAAATTATTTTAAAACTTTACATATAATTTTCTGGTCTTAAATAACAAAATTTAGATTTCTGAAAAGTCGTTCGAACAAGGTCGTTCGAATGACAATTCTAACGAGATATTTTCTAAATTCTCGTTAGAAGTTTTGTTCGAACGATTTATCAAACGAGTTGTTCTCTGCTTTTCGTTCGAAGTTTTGTTCGTAAATATCGTTCGAACATCCTAGTTCGAATGACATCAAAAAGTCGTTCGAACGACATTTCAGTGGGAACAGTTTTTTGTCAGTTTTTTTCTCACTTTTCCCACTAACCTTTTATATGAGAAAACAAGTGTGGGAAACAACTTTTTGATAGAAATTTTCCTTCTCCTAAAGAGTTTTGAGAGCTTAATTCTTCCAAGAATAAGTTCCCTCGGTGTTTGTAAAAATATTTTATCTTTAGAACAAAACTAAGTCTTGTACACCCAAATATTTGTTTGTGTTTAAATCCAAGTTCCCATGTATACATATATCTTTGCTTGGAGAGTGTTTGGCACCGATTTTTCTTCTCTACCCATAAAGAAGACAGTTTGGGTTCTTCTCTACGCCCAAAAGGAGAAAAATTTACTGAGGCATTTTCACATGGTGAAAGGCACCATGTGTGCTTGACGGTGGACTACGCCTCCATTGGTGGACTCCAAGATTTTGCTAGACTCCGAAGTTATCTATAAGGTAGAGGTTGAAGAGTGAAGGAAGCGTCGGGACTTGAAGGAGTCGAGTCGAGTGCTGTAAGTCTTCTTGTCATTGTCTTTGTAAACATATCGTACCTAGTGGATTTGTTAGGCCAGGACCATCCGAGATTTTCCTATTATGGGTTTTCTTCGTATATTGCGGCGTAGTGTAATTGTGTTTAATTTGTCTTGAAAAAATTACCTTAGATGCATTATTAGGATAATCAAGATAAAAATTGATTTAAATATCACACTTGTTTAATTTGGTGCTAATTTAAGTTTGGATAATTTGAGTAAGTTTAATTTAATTCATGTCCAAAATTTAAATTGATAAAATTTGGTTTGGCCTATATTGAAAATTAGAATAAATCATTATTAGGCAAATTTTAGGACATGGGTTAAATTAATTTTGTTTAAGTGAAATTTAATATGTTTGAGTAGATTAATTTCACTTTAAGTTTAACTTAAATTTAATTATAAAGAAATTAAAATTTGAAGTTTGTTTTGTGTTTAAAATTTGAACTGAAATTTTAGTTGGAATTTAATTGAACTATCACTTAATTTGCAAGTAGCTTTTAAATTTAGGGGGTTTTCGCACCTTGCAACTGGTCTCAGAGCTATAGGCTATAAACCTACCCATTTCAAGTGGTATTAGAGAGAGTTACACTAAAATATTGTGTGATCTTAGGATTTTTTTTGGAAAATATGCATTTTTCAAATTTTGATTGTTCTAGCATGCTTGCTCATGACTCTTCACTTGATATATCCTATGAGTAATGGCTTTCATGTTTGCATACTCTAGCTTTTGTGCTTCATGTCATATATTCTTGCTAGTTGTATGCTTGTTTGTCATTTTCTAGTCCTTACTTTAATAAATATTGCTTTTCTAGAATCATGACCTATTTATCTTTTGTATTTTATCCTTTACATTTTTGGGTATTAAATGAAAAAATAAAAAATGATTATTGTTTGTCTTTTGAGTTAACTTTTGTGTTTGGTGAAAAACTTTGAAAACTCAAAAATATTTTTTTTATGTGTTTGTAGTTTGACACACTTTTTATGGCATATACCGTGTTTGAATCCTTCATTTCTGCTTCCATGTGGCTAGAAGTTTTGGTTGTGTATTTCAATTCTTAAATTGTTCTTTATCATGGTTACATAAAGTAGTTTGAATTTGAATTGCTAAAAGGATTCTTATTTTTATGCCTCTTTTGCACCCGTGCACGAGCTCTCTGAATTTTAACTTCACATGAATATTTAAGCTATGTGAGATGTTCTCTTATCAATTTAGTCATCTACTTATTTTGTGACTATGAAAGATTTGTGCATGTTATTCCGTTGCACATGAGATTATTGTGTGTTAAAAATGATATATGAAAGTGCAAGGGGAAGGGCTACAAAAGGAACAACTATCCTTTGTGATTAAGCCACTGTTTGAAACGGACCTAAAATAAATACGTGATCCAAAGGCCTAAAAGAAAAATATGGCATTCAAAGAAAAATATAGCCAAGTCCTAGTTTGTTTAGATTGATATTTCCTTCAAAATAAAAGAAGAGAAAATATTATTTTTGATGGAGTTTGGATGGTATAACATTGGTTTTACACAATGTCTTGTATTCTAGTTAGACTATTTTTGTCATGACTCTATTGGTTTGTAGAATCATTAATATGATAGGCTTGTATTAATTGTGCTTGTTTTGTTCTTTGAGTTCATTTTCTTTCACATGAGGCTTTCTATATGTATGATAAAGTTTTGCAATAAAATGGAACTCCTCGAACATGTTTAAGTGATAGGGTCACAATTTAATAGTTGCTAGTTCACACCCCTTCACTTCCATTTCCATATGATACATTTATGCCATAAGAGTGTGAAAAATTCATTTTATTTTGTGTTGTGTCATTTGTGTTGTATATATATATATATATATATATATATGATATTCTTGTTAAGTCTTTGCCTTGCTTGCTAGTCCATTTATGCTTGTAATTCATTATTGGTATCTAACTTGTTGCGAATTTTGGTTTAATATCTCATCCTTATTATAATATATTAATTGGTATCTTTTCTTATCGCTTCATAGTTGATATTCATGTCTCTTTATGTGGATTAGTTGGACTTCATTGTTTTCCATATGCTTTATCGTTCCTATTTTTACACCATTGCATGTTTCACTTGTTTCTTCTTAATTTATATCCCTTGTTTATACTTTAGGGGGAAAAATGGTATTTGCTTTAATTAAAAGAGAAATATGTTAATTTTATTCTTAACCTTTGTGTATTCCTGAACAAAAAGGGGGAGAAATGGTATCTAAACCTTTAGTTTGTGGATATTTATCTTAAGGGGAGTCGCGGTCTTTCTAGGTAAATCATTGTTAGATAAAAGGGGAGAATTATTTAAGGGGAAGTATTTATTTACATTGAATTTAATATTGTTATATTCCCTATGCGTTTGATGGTGTGCTTAAGTGCGTAGGAAATTCCTTTTAGCGGCATCTTTAAAGCGGCAAAGCGGTTTATCCTTGGGTTGAGTCATAACGTCTGTATTTTTATTTTGTTTTGGGTGGGATATTGTGTCTAGACGAACTTGACAGCCCTTTAGGATTTTTTATTGGATTTTATCCCAGAATAGCCAAAGGGGGAGATTTATAAGGACACAAATTTCCAGTTTAGTCCATATGTAGTTTTGGCTTAATTCCGGATAAAACCATTTAAGTCATAGGATATAAGTTTGTTCCTATTAAGCCTATGACGTGTTTGAAGTGTTGAAGATGTAGCAGTCAGAATTTAAAGTTTCATCATTACCTGATTTCAAGTGCCATGTTTCGTGTCATCAACATTATATCATTCCAAGATCTCCAAAGGTATGAATGCAAATTATATATATTTAGGACCTTGGATGTTTTATTTGGGTGAAAACATTTTGATATAAGGACCTTTTATTTTCCAGAAAATCATTTTAAAACTTTACATAAAAGTTTCTGGGCTTAAATAGCAAAATTCAGATTTCTAAAAAGTCGTTCGAACGACATTTTTCTCGTTCGAACGAGGTCGTTCAAACGACAATTCTAACGAGATCTTTTCTGAATTCTCGCTAGAAATTTCATTCGAACGATTTATCCAATGAGTTGTTCTCTGCCATTTCGTTTGAAGTTTCGTTCGTGAATCTCGTTCGAACATGCTCGTTCAAACGATATCAAAAATTGGTTCGAACCAGATTTCAACGGGAACAATTTTTTGTCAGTTTTTTCCCACTTTCCCACTTTTCCCACTAACCTTTTACATGAGAAAACAAGTGCGGGAAATAACTTTTTGATGGAACTTTTCCTTCTCTTAGAGAGTTTTGAGAGCTTAATTCATCCGAAAAAAAGTTCCCTTGGTGTTTGTAAAAATGTTTTATCTTTAGAACAAAACCAAGTCTTGTACACCCTAATATTTGTTCGTATTTAAATCCAAGTTCCCATATATATATATATATATATATATATATATATATATATATATATATATATACACACACACACACACACACACACACTAGGGTATGTCCGTGCCTGAAGGCACGATGATATTCGGAAAAGCTAAAATAATCATAATAAACTAACGATCGACCCGATTTAATTTCAATACAAATAAGATAAAATTAAAAAAAAGAACAAAGTTCCCTTTATTTACAGGACTATCCACCCGTTCAAGGTATAAGAATCACTTCAACAATGAAATAAATAGTGACTCATACGTCTCCTATCTAATAATATTCCAATACAAACGACAATGTAACCCAACTCTTTGAGCATACAACATTTAGATATCATTATATAACTAAAGTACCCCACTTAATTGTACAAAAACATGGAGATCATAGAATATAATTCTTAAGACTCAAAACACAAATGATCCATTTGAATATAAAGAATTAAACATATGGACATTCAATCTAGCTACACAGTTTTGCACAAATTCTGTGGCCATCCCCGATCCTCGCCACGTGGGCGGGCGCGTGGAGGAAGGATCCTTCGGGTCCCGCGCGTCCCTCTCGGGAGCGCTTCGGACGGCGTCATTTGAGATGTGGTGTAAAAATGTAGAGAGATTCAGAGTCGCCAATCTATTTTACTCAAAACAGACAAAATAAAAAGGGGAAGCCACCCCGAAGGATGGCATCCAAAGACATACTGGTGCGTGCGAAACCAAGATGATTCGAGAAGGGTTCGGAGGCTTAGTTACGGAATGGGAAGGTGTTAGGCACCCATTCCGCCCTTTCGGTCTCTCATGAATATTTTCTATTTTCATTTTGTTTCCCCCCCCCGTGATATGTGTGCATGTGTATATATATATAATGGAGGTAAGAATCCTCCACTTGTATCATGGAAAAGATAAAGCGAGTCGTCCGTAGGAAGATATAAGAATAATATTAGAAAAATAAGATTTACGCGATCACCCCTACGTTGACCGTTATCATGGAACGATAACGCATATGGAGCAATACGTTACTAAGGTCAAGTATATAGAATATAAGAAGATTAGATTTAGAGCAAATAGGAAGATGAGAGAAAAAGTGGGAAAAAGGACTCGAGTCTCGGGTTTTACCCCGAGACGCCTACGTAGCCTATAAAGGCATCAAAGTCCACGTAGTTCGTATACAAAACAAGGGGTGGGGTTTATCCCATAAATCCAAATGGGAGATCTCTTATTTGTAAGTGTGTGTGTGTGTGTAGAAAAAGTGTTTTAGTTGTGAGGAAAGTGTGCGAAAAGTATGAGAATCCATATTTGGAATTTATGAGCAAACCCTATTTTTCTTGTTTTTTTAGGTTTTATTTATATGGAAATAGGAGATGTGCAATAATAATAAATAAAAAGTATATTAGGATGTGTGAGATGAGATAATAAAAGCGCTAAGTAAGAAAACAACTTATTGGGAATTTATGAGAATTTACGAGAGAGTTTGAGAAAGTTGGACCTTCTTGAAGATCTTGAGCTTGATCTTGAATGTTGGAGAGCAGACCTTGCACTTAGATGATGATGGAGAGTGACTAGTTCACCAAGTTTGATGAAAAGGGTGATGAAAAGTGGAAGAAAAAAAGGGGATTTGGAAGTTGAAATAACGCTGCCTTCGGTAGAGGTTTCTGGGATGCGTTGAGAGAGATTTCTATCAGATCTGGGCTCTGCTTGAAAATGAGGTGAAGGCCTCTTTTTATAGGCCTAGGTAAGTGCTGATTGTCATAGATTCGTTCCTACCTATCGACACCTGCCGATAGGCAGGGTCTAGAACCTGCCATTTGGCAGTGCGCTTCAGGCTTTTTTAGAAAATTGGCCGCCGAGGGCAAACCGTTGGTCAGAATCGAGCATGGGGAATACCATTAGAAAGGTAATTTAGAGACATTTAAAAGTATTTTGGACCACTCCCGGGTTTAAAAGTTGACTTTGGGTCAAATATGGCTCGAAAGCGTTTGTCGGTCCATTGGATGGGGGATCGTTCGGACACAAACGGATCGTTCGTCCACATGGTAAGTTCGAATCGTGCACGGGGCCAACTGTTGGAAAGTTTAGGAGATTTAATTAGACATTCCAAAGAGTTTGACCTGGTTCGGGGAGTTGACTTTGGTCAACCGGGCCCGAGAAGTATTTGGTGACCTCTTAGAGTCGAACGGATCATTCGTCCGCATGGTAAGTCAGAATCGCGCAAGGGATGGACCATTGGAAAGGTTAGGAGATGTACTTCGACATTAAAAAGAGTTTGACATGGTTTGGGGAGTTGACTTTGGTCAACCAGTCCCGGGAAGCATTCGGTGGCCTCTCGGAGTTGAACGAATCGTTCGTCCGCATGGTAAGTCAGAATCGCACATGGGATGGATCGTTGGAAAGGGTATTCAGTGCCCTTTGAAGATTCATTCAGCCTCGGTTGAGATGAAGAGTTGACATAGGTCAAATAGAGCTCGGGAGCGCCCGATGACCTCTAGGTCAAGTTCCGGATGCAAACAGATCATTCATCCACATGGTAAGTCGGAATCGTGCACGGGGCTATCCATTGGAATGGGTTTTCAGTGCCCTTTGAAGATTCATTCAGTCTCAGTAGAGATGAAGAGTTTGACTTTTGGGTCAAACTAAGCCGGGGAGTGCCAGATGGTTTCTAGGTCAGTACTTGGGACATGACCTAGGTTTGTAGTGATGGAGGGAGGTACTAGGGACCTAAGGAGAGTTAGGGGGTAATATAATCGGGTGTCTACAGAGCCCCTCGACGGGTGAGTTTGGAACAAATAATGACGGTCGAATAGACACCACATGATGCCTTTGAGGGAGTATGATCGATTCAAAGGGTCGAGGCCAATTCTGCGGACCTAAGGAGTATGCTGGGGATGAATGACGATCGAAGGTTTAGGTCAATTATGAGGACCTGAAATGGTGTTGAGGGGGTGTGACCAATTCTGCGGTCTTAGGGTGAAGATTTAATACCCGAGGTCAATTCTGACCTAAGAGTGGTGACAACCGAGGATCGAGGTCAATTCTGACCTAACTCAGGTGACGATCTAAGATCGGGGCCAATTCTGGCCCAAGAGTGGTGATGACCGAGGATCGAGGTCAATTCTGACCTAACTCAGGTGACAATCCAAGACCGGGGCTAATTTTGACCCAAGAGTGGTGACGAACGAGGATCGAGGTTAATTATGACCTAACTCAGGTGACGATCCAAGACTGGGGCCAATTTCTGACCCAAGAGTGGTTAAAGATTGTATTTTGATTCTGCTGGAGAAAGAGCTTTGTGATTTTGATCTGAGCTGGGGAGATGATAGCTGGGGAAGCTTTTAGTAGACCTCGCAGGGGGGAATAACCTATTTTGGGTGCTGTAAGAGAATTCCGCTGGGGAAGTGATAAGGTGACCCTTAGAGATCCTCCGAAGCTTTGATGGGAGGATTTTTCACTTGGTTTTTAAGGATTTTGCCGAGAAAGAGGGGTTCCGCTCGACGAAATGTGAAGTTTTCTTGGTGAAAAGGCTTTAAATCCCTCCTGGGATTTTTAGGAATTTTTTGAGGCTTTTTGGTATTTTTTGGGAATTTCTGTATGAAATTTAAGGTGGGTGCCGATCGGCATAGTATGAAGGGTTCCATTCGGCAGTGGCACGGACTTTTGGGCTACCTCGGGAAGGAAAGGGGTCAGTGCCGATCGCTATGGTAGGGCATGGTGCCGATCGGCATGACGCTTGGCATCTTATATAAAGGGGCGAATCCCCTCATTTTTTTCACTGCTTCTTTTGCTTTTTCTCTATCTGCAATTCTTCTGCAAAATCGTTCTATCATTCCGATCTTCAAGAAATGGCCTCTTTTGTGAGCACTGCAGTCCATCAGGAGTGGTTGACCGTTGATGATTGGGCGAATGTGGAGTGGAGGGGTAGGGCTCCTCTTACTTTGGGGAGTGAGAACTACTTTGATGCGTTTGAGACTGTTGCGGATGAGCGGACCTTGCTGCGGGAGCCATCGCGTCATCGCTCTTCTAGAGTGAGTCCCGATGGTTATGTAAGTAACCCAACCTTTGACATTCTTCTCTTTTTGGTGATTTTTCTTTCTTTTTTGACCTTTAATGAAACCTTTCTTTTTGCCAGTCTGATATTTCTTTGAAGAACATGCGTGCTCGTGGGACAACGGGGCTCAAGGATGTCTGGGAGCATCTCCTACCTGTGGTGTATTGGATGGTATCATCAACGGGTTTTTGGCGGTTGTCATCTGCGCTGGATGAGACACCTCATTCGACAGCGGTCCTGTGCGCTTTGTGAGAGAGGTGGTGGGACACTACCCACGCCTTTCATTTTGGATTCGGGGAGATAACGGTGACTCCCATAGACGGGTAGCAATTGCTGGGGATGGATTGTGATAGAGAGCAGATCGAGGTGGATCGCTCTTTACGGGTGAGACCGAAGGCAGTGCGTGAAGCACTTGGTGATGTAGGGAGGATAGTTTATGAGGATTCAATCCGGTTGTCCCTGCTGAAGGATGTTCTGCTGAACAGGGTGATTGATGTGAAGGACGGGCTGCAAGTGAGGCAGATGGCCCGATTATTCATTCTACTGGTATTGGGAGGTTTCATGGTGGCGTCGAGCGGCGACGTCGTTCATTTATGGTTTCTACCGTACTTGAGGATATTTTCGAACATCCCCTTCTATGATTGGGGGAGTCTGACCTTGGCGACCCTTTACTTTTCTATGGATGCATTCAGTCGGTGCTGCCGACAGACCTTTACTGGGGCCACGTACCTTCTTGAGGTATTCTTCAGTTTGTGCATTTCTTTTCATGCATTCGCATTTTCCTTTCAAGCACTCGCATTTTCCTTTCATGCATTAGCATTTTCCTTATGCGTCTCTTTTTGCTTGTGAATTCAGATGTGGTTCTATGAGGTGATTGGGTGCAATACCCGGCTGATTTCTTTGAAGGACGACACTGGCGAAGACTTCTGTCGATTGTATCGATGGCGTAAGGCTAATCGACAATCGAAGGGATCTCTTTCCCTGGAGGCGGTGCTTTAGGTCTTGAATGACCTGACTAGTGGTAGGGTAAGACTCTTTCTATTTCAATCTTGGTTTTTTCTCCTTCTGATCTTGTATTGATTTATGCTCGCTTGGAGATTTTCAGGTGACCTTTTACCCGTGGGGGACAGCCATTCAGGATGCGGGGGCGACCGGGGTAAACGAGCGGATGAGGCGTTTGCTGGCTCATAAGTTCGGCCATTCCTGGTACCTCGGGGAGAGAGTGGTTCCTCAGATTGCTGAGGAGGAGGTGGTGATGCCACCCGCGCAGCCTCCTACGTCTATGAGGCATGAGCGACTGATGTTGGAGGATGAGAGGATCGCGGCGATGATCGATGAGTCCTACTTGCTATACATCGATACGGCTGCACCATATGACTATATGGATTTTGTGACAAGCTGGTTGATGGCACCCAGCATATATGATGCACTGCCTTTCCCTTCGGCGGGTTCGAGTTGGGTGGTGGGATCTTCCCACAGTGGTGGTGGTCCATCAGCATCTTCGGCGGCAGCGACCTCGGAGGTCCCTTTTGTACGGCTGCATACCCCTTCATACTACATTCGGCGGGCTGATGGAGGGATGGTGCCTATGCTGCATCGTCCTCATGCTATGGATTCGGAGGAGTTGGGTTTGACAAAGGAGGTCCTTCGACCTGCGGTATACCTTTTTGTTCTTCTCTTTCTTTCTTTTCTATTTTGGTCATTTCTGCTTTGATACTGATTTCACTTTTTCTTTTAGCAAGTACGGGTGTCGACCACTTGGCTCAGGGACATTAGAGACTGGATATCTTCGGCGACTGCCCATATTTGGGATACAGTTCCCGTTCTTTCTTGCTTGGTGCCGTGTGCCTTGTCCAAAGAGGACTCTGGTTCGGGTAGTGGTGGTGCATCATCTTGTCGTAGGGGGAAGAGAGCACGTCGCAGGGGTGGAAGCTCTTGAGAGAGAGAGAGAGAGAGAGAGAGAGAGAGAGAGAGAGAGAGAGAGAGAGAATGTGGGTTCGGGCTGAGTCCCATTGTTTTTGCTTTTTCTTTCTATTTTCTGTAAAATGATGTAACACAGAAAACAGATAAATGCAATGCAATGGAGTTTTTTGACTATCTTTTATTTAATAATGAATGAATGCATGCACATGTGCTTTTTACTTTGCTGCTGAGACCGTAAAAAGGAGTATTTTTGGAATTTTTTTGAAGGAAGGTTTTTGATTAAAAAGGGGAATTAAAGGGATTTTGAAATTCTGTCGAGAATATCAATTTATTTTTATTGAGTTTTCTTATTTTACAAAAGAGGAAAAAAGGGAAATTTCTAAAAATGAGGGGGTTGCCGATCGACAAGCACCCTGACCTGCCTATCGGCAGTTCAGTCCAGTCCCATCAATTCAAAACTTTGATTGGTACCCTCTGCAGCCTTTGGTACCTTGTGGGGTAGGATTCCCTCCTAATTTTACAGGGATTGTGTCTCTTGTGAGGGTTCTAAAGTATAAAACGGGGTAAGGGTGGAGTGTTTTCATCACACCTTTGCATTTTTACCTACTTTCTCACCATCTCTTAGCCTTGCAAGATTGCTCTCCCTGGTAGCATTGAGTTTGCTGGCTACCTCGAAGTCTTGGAAGCTATGTGCTCTTATAATGTCCACTACGATGCTTTTAACATGCGTCGAGTCTCCTTGTGGTGCAATCGGCCTTTTGAGTGGAACGTGCTGACGACGACGATACAATTCTGGTATCTCGAAGACCACGTATTCCACTTTGGGTTGGAAGAAGTTTGTCCTACCTACGAGGAATTTTCTGCCATACTGGGTGTAAATCCCAGTGTTGTCGCGGCTTTGCCCAAATTTTCTCTCTCTCCCAGGGATTTGTTGTCCGGGCTTCTTCATATTTCGCCTTCGGCAGCTAGATCATTGGTTGTTGGAGGAATGTTCTCCCTCCCAACGGTGCTACAGTCTATGCATTTTCGGGAAGTAGGTGATGCTGGCTATGTTGGAGCCGTTGTTCTCGGCCTGGTTTCAAAATTACTGTTGGTGACTGGGGAGGTGCAAGTGGACCCACAACTTGCAGCCATTACTTCATGGATGTCATACCGTCACAATCCTGTGACGGTGATATTGGCGGAGACTCTGAATGGCCTGGATGCCTGGAGAGAAGGTCGTTCTAACTTTTTGAGGGGTAGCCCTGTGATGCAGTTCATGTGGTTATCTGAAAGATTCCGCTTGACGACTCCTTCAGAGTATCCCTTGTCGGTCGTACCCAACTTCTTTTCACGCTACTTCATCAGCGTTGGCCTGCATGTTGAGAACTGCGAGAATTGGCTTGTGGAATATGGGGCTCGTGGGCTTTATTGGTCAGTGCCTTGGTGGGTACAGTTGCAGCCTGTCCTGGAGCTAGGAGAGTATTCGTATGTGCATCTGGTTGGTCTAAGACAGACCTCTTTTTACTTCCCTTAGCGTCTTTTGTGCTAATTCGGCTGGGCGCAGGTTGTGCCCCCTCGGACCTCAAACTTCTTTTCGGTAGAAGATTTGACTGAGCACCTGCGTCTGTTGCTTGGGTATCTGTGGGAAAATTGACGTTCGTCGACCCGTCCTTCTCAGTTTGTCGGGAAGTTTTGGCATGTCCCCAAAGATTATATAAAGTGGTTGTGGAGGAAAGTAGTTAGCAAGATGTTGGCAATAGAGACTAGACAAAGATGTTTTGTTTTATCTAACACCATGGAAGGGGGTGTTGTGGTCTTTTCGAAGATGGTTAAGGCTCATCGATCCATGGAATGTTTAAGGAACTCTATTCAAGCAGGGGAAACTTGGGGACCTTAGGATGTAGATGATGAGGGTGCAGACTCCTCTGGTAGCTGTGGGTAGGACTCCTGGGGAGTTTATTTGCGTAACAGATGTGGGGATTTTATTTGTTTTTTTGGTAGTGGGGAAGGGAGTTATCTGACGCGAGGGGAACCGAGTGTTCGTGTAGGGACACTATCGTTGATTTCGGCTCCCGCTCGACATGCAAAAGAATAGACCTAAGCTACGGCTACACTTGACAAGCAAGTAAAGCGGTAAGTCGGGTGTCGAGAATCCACAGGGAATTATTAAATTTCAGATGTTAATTGTTTTAAAACTTCAAGAATAAAAGTGTAAAAGGTGATAGGTGGTTATGGTGACAAAAGAAAATGAGAAGTTACGCTAAATTAAAGTAAAGCGAGGATCGGGATCGCATTCTACCAAACGGATCGAAACAACTACTAACTAGAGTTAAGGCTCGAAAGCAATCTAATCGAGCATTTCCAATTAAGCATAAACATCACACAATAAGGAATTTAAGCCAAAGTTGCGAGATTAAACATTTAACGGAAAATGGTCGCACGCGGATTAAACTCGGATTGTCGCTATAAACTCTAACGTTGCATGACAAAGAAAGATAAACGCTTAGCAATCCAACTTTGATACGCGCGGTCTCAATTAAACGCGATTTTGCACTAAACCTAGTTTTCGGAGCTCGGGGCCCGAAAATGGCGGAAATGAAATCCCGACCCTATTTATCTAAGGGTGCATGGTGAGTTAAACTAAATTATGCTAATTAGACTAAGAAAGCAAGAATTAAAGCATGTAAACTAGTTAGAAAGCATTGAAACTAAATTACAAGGCAAGAGAAGAAGAAGAACAAACTATATAAATGGAGAGGAAGTGAATAGTTCAATCTTACAAACCACATGGGTTGTCAATCCAAGAAGAAGAAGAAAAGAAATCTCCACACCAAACCCTAACTAAACTATCTATTCTGAAGCTCTCTAAAAATAAGGTCTCTAAGGTCTTTTTTTTTTATTACAACCAAAAACAACTTATATAGTAAGTTGTAAGAAAAGAAAATATCTGCAGGGGAAAATAGGGCATCGATCGATCGACCCCTTTGGTCGATCGATCGACAGTATAATTCGTGGAAAAAATAAGAAGAGTTGATCGATCGACCCTTATGGTCGATAGATCGACCAAGCAGGGGCAGCCTGCAATCCTCCCTGTTTTGGCATACAATCCAACGTCGCTCCAATCGCCGTAACTTTGTCGTTATGCATCGGAATCGAGCACCGTTCGCGGCCACGCGAAGCTAGCGAGGAGAGCTACAACTTTCATGTAGATGTCGGGCCAGGTGCCCAAGCTGTCAAAAGACTAAAATGCCCTTGCGCGTGCGGTTGTGTACGGAAATCGAGCGAAACGCATCCGGACTTCACACTTAGCATCTAAATACCTACAAAAGCTCAATTAACACCTGCGAAACATGTTAACATAGAAATCCGAGGGTTGTCTGGTTAACGAGCATAAATATAGGGAATAAGATACCCGAGGGGGCTAATAACGCGTACGTTAACGGGTGAAATACGCAATATTTCCGCCGTATCATTATCCTTTCCTTTTTCTTATGTAATCCGTACTGTAATTTCTTATTAATGAAATAAAATAAGTTTCTGATCATCCAGCTCTGCCTTTCGATGAGTTTTTGTATTTTGAATTATCTATACTGATCGCTAAGGCATACATAATCCTTTTGTTCAAATATTTTTAGAATGAACCGCCGTTCTCGGAGGTAAGAAAAGAATAGTATTTTGTGAAAAAGAAAGGGCCGCACTCATGTGCGGTGCATGAGCTGCCTACGTACCTATGGGTTTTTTTTGAAAATGTTTTTATCTGTTTGCAAAATATTTTTTTTTAGAATAAAAGAGGGATGAGAAGCGTCGCAGCGCACCGAGATTTCGGACTAGGGGCAGAATTTCTTGAGACGATCTAGGTTGACTGGACGAGCCATCTACTCCCCATCTAGGTCTGTAAGCATGGCGGTACCGCCGGATAAGATTTTCTTCACAATGTAGGGGCCGATCCAATTGGTCTTGAATTTCCCTCTGGGGTCCCAGATGAGTTCTATTATCTCCTTGAGGGATAAATCCCCCTCCCGGACACTGCGGTCCTAGACTCTCTTATTGAATGATCGCGCTATTCGGCGATGGTACCCCTGTATGTGGTAAAGTGATTTTAATCTTCTTTCATCTAGGAGGGCTAGCTCATCAAGAAAATTTTGGCACCAGTCTTCTTCACTAACCTTGCTTTTGAGCATGACGCGTAGTGAGGGTATTTCCAGCTCCACAGGTATAACTGCTTCCATGCCGTAGACCAGGGAGTAAGGGGTAGCCCCAGTAGAGGTTCGGATTGAGGTTCGATAGCCCCAGAGGGCGTATGGGATCCAGTCGGCCCAATCCCTACAACTTTCGGTCATCTTACTGATGATGGCTTTGAGGTTTTTGTTGGCGACTTCAACTGCACCATTGGTCTGAGGTCGGTAGGGAGAAGATTTGTGTCTCTGAATCCCATACTTGTTGACTACTTCTATGACTTAAGCTTCGAAATGAAACCTGTTATCTGATACCAGCTCGTGCGGGACCCCATATCGGCAGTTGGTATTTTTCTTGAGGAATTTGGCCACTTTCTTGGCATTCAATACTACATAAGATTCAACCTCGACCCATTTGGTAAAGTAATCGATGGCAGCCAGGATGAACTCATGTACGTTTGAAGCCTTTGGTGTAACCTTCCCTATGATGTCGACACCCCAGGTGGAGAACAGCCAGGGAAAGGTCATGTGGTATGATTCTCGCGGAGGCAAATGTTGAAGGTTGGAGAATTGTTAGCATTTGAGGCACCTCCGGACATAGGCTATGCAATCCTGGATCATGGTGGTCCAGTAGTAGCCCTATCGAATGATCTTCTTGGAGAGCATGTGACCATTCATGTGGGGTCTGCATTCCCCGCTGTGGATTTTCTGTATTATTTTCTCAATCTCAGCCCCTGCGATGCAGTGTAGATAAGTTCCATCGAAATTCCTCTTGAGTAGAGCTTTATGACAGATGATGTAATGGGCGGCCAGTCTTCGGAGGGTTATTCAATCTTTCTTGTTTGAACCCTCGGGATACCTACCATGTTTGAGGAGGCACTAGATATCATAGTACCAGCAATCGGCTAGTTCGGGATCTTCAGTGGGGACAAGCTCAATATGGTAGCAATGAGTCTGTTTTTCTTTCTTTTGAACTAGGAATGGAGTCATTGTTATTCCTTTGGGCATGTCGACTATAAAGGCCAAGGTGGCGAGAGCATCAGCTATGTTATTCTTTGCTTGGGATAGGTAATGGAAGGTGATATCTCGGAATCGGGAGGCTAACTCTTCTAATTGGGCATGAAGGGGTTGAAGCTTTTCGTCCTTGACTTTCCACTTTCTGAGCACTTGACCAATGATAAGGGTAGAATCCCCATAGACATCAAGGTATTGAATACCTTTCTTGAGAGCAACCTTGAGGCCCACTGTGCATGCCTCGTATTCCGTCATGTTATTGGTGCAAGGGAAATCCAGATTAATGACGATGGGAGTGTGGGAGTCATCTGGGGCGATCAGAAGTATCCCAATGCCATATCCCTTTTTGTTGGAAGCGCCGACAAAGAACATTTTCCATCGAAGGCGGTATTGAGTGATGCAGAGGATATTTTCATCTGGGAATTTGGAGATCTGGACATCTGCTTCTACTATAGGGGAATCGACGAGGTAGTCAGAGATGGCTCTTCCTTTAATGGCATTCTGTGTGACATACACGATATCGAACTCGGTTAGGAGAATCAACCATCGGTCCAATCGATTGGATAAGGCGGGTTTCTCAAGCAGGTATTTGATGGGATCCATTTCGGATACAAGTTTGATGGGGAAGGCGAGCATGTAGTGTCGCAACTTTTGGGTGACCCAGACAAGTGCGACACATGCCTTTTCTAAAGCAGTTTAGTTGACCTCATACCCGACCAATTTGCGACTGGCGTAATAGACGGCTCTTTCTTTGCTGGAGTCTTCAAGGTATTAGGCTAGCAAAGCCTCAGCTGCAGTGTCGATTATGGTTAGGTATAGGAATAAAGGGAGCCGAGACTGTGGTGGCATGAGAACTGGAGGTTGGGTCAGATATTATTTGATTTGGTCAAAATATTCTTGAAAGGCCTCATTCCAAACCTTGGTTGAATCTTTTCGAAGGAGCTTGAAGATCGGTTCACAGATGGAGGTTAGCTGGCTGATGAACCGGCTGATCTATTGTAATTTCCCAATAAACCCTCAGACTTCTTTCTCTGTTCGGGGTGGTGGCATCTCAAGTATGGATTTCAGCTTTGCAGGATCTGCTTCTATCCCCTTTTTGCTGACCATGAATCCCAAGATTTTTGCCTTTATAACGCCGAAGACACACTTCTGTGGACTAAGTCACATCTGATACCATAGTAGTCGTTCGAAGAACTTTCGGAGAGAGGGAACATGAACTTATCTAGTTTTTTATTTGATAATCATATAATCCACATAAACCTCGACCTCCTTGTGGATCAGATCGTGCAGGATGATTGTGGCAGCCCTTTGGTAGGTAGCCCCAGCATTCTTGAGACCGAATGGCATAACGGTGTAGCAAAAGGTTCCCCATGGGGCGATGAATGCGATTTTTTCTTGGTGGTCTCGGTGCATATTGATTTGGTTGTATCCGGAAAACCCGTCGATAAATGACTTGAGAGCGTGACTGGTTGTGTTGTCCACGATCATGTCGATATTGGGTAACGAATAATCATCCTTTAGAGAAGCTTTGTTTAAATCTCGGTAATCTACACACATTCGAACCTTCCCTCCTGATTTCGGCACAGGTACAATGTTGGCTAGCCACGTGGGATATTCGATCACCCAAATGAAACCCACGTTTAACTATTTGACCACCTCTTCTTTGACCTTGAGCGACCATTCAGTGCGGAGTTTTCTCAATTTTTATTTAACCGGCTTGTAATCTGGGAGAGTGGGGATCTCGTGTTGAGCTATTTCAGGATCGATGCCAGGCATATCATCATAGGACCATGCGAAGACATCTACGAACTCCTTCAGTAATTCTTTGAGTTGTGCGCGCTCATGCTCGTCAAGGGTGGCCCCTATCCTAATCTCGCGCAGTTAGCTACTAAAACCGAGAGTAATAATAACGGTATCTTCTTCATTAACTTAAACGCGATTATGTTGTTTATTATTAACCTTATTCAGATCAATTAATAATTGTTCATTTGCAAAATCATCATCATCAAAAGTTTAATTAGAATTCAAGCAGTTAATGTAAGGCACAACAAGATACTCAAAATCTTCATATATTTCATTGATAGGAAAAACAACATTGAGAACCTCATCAAAAGAGGTCTCGATTACATTTGAGCAAGGATAGGCAACAGAAGAAGAAATAGGGTAAACATTGGGGTTAGGGGAGATTTCAAGGGGTAGAACTGGCACAGCATGCCAGTTGAGGAAAGGAGTATCAGCAGCTTTAATCAGACGGGATGGGTCCATTGATGAAGTGTCTGAATGAACCATGCAGAGTGCCAGCCCCAGTATCTGTAAGTTGAAGGAATATTCAGAATCGCTTTCCTTAGTCTCTTTGGCATCTTTGATGAGCGATTATACTTGGTGTGGGAAATTTTCGGCCCATGGGTAGCTATCTTGGAAAAAGATCTCCATTCTCGACCTCATCTTCTTGTCTCTGTGGTCATACCATGGTTCTGGAAAATCATAAAAGGGGAAGTCCTCGCCTTCTTTGATGAATCATCCATTTAAGGAGTCTCCTGAGATAGTTCGGATGCAGTCTGATCTTCTCTTTGGTCGAGACTGGCAGATCATTCTGAGCTCTTGTTCTGATGGTTGATACCCCAAGCCACAAGGAGGGCAAGCTTTCTTCAGTTCGATGGGCTCGAGTATCCCTTGTTGCCTTTGCCCTAGTCCCAGTCTGGGCATGAAGTGCATATTTCTAAACATCTGAATCACATTGATATTGCCATGAGGGTCATATTTCGAATAAACCCTTTCTTTGAAACCGTCCCATGTCGGGAGTAGGAGTGGTTTAAGTCGGAATCCTGATAGGAGCATATCATTTGACCTGTGCTGTATCTCAAGAATTGGACTGCTGGTGTTTGCCCCCTCGGTATTTTCGTTGTTGCCCAAAATGGTGATGACTCACCCGTCGGTGAAGAACTTCAATTTTTGATGGAGTGAGGAAGACACACCCTTGATATTGTGGAGCCAGGGTCGTCTGAGAAACAGGTTAAAACAAGCTGAGATGTCTATGACTTGGAATTAAACGACGGGGTTTATAGGGACAACTCCTATTGCAAGTTTTATGGACCCCATCACCTCACGCCGGGTATTATCGTAGGCACGCACAGCGACGAAGGTTGGAGCGAGGTCGCTTTCTTTCAGGCCTAAACACTTGAAAGTTCTCAGAGGGTAAATGTTCAAGGCAGATTCGTTATTGACAAGGGAGAGTGGCATGGCCTTTCCCATAACTCCGACGGAGATATTGAGTGCATGATTGTGATTCAGCCCAATTCTGAGGATTTCTTCTTCAGAAAATGATAGCATTCGGTTAAAGGTCAAGGATCCGACCACATTTACCGCTTCTTCTGGTGTGGTAGAGGGAGGAACTATGGGTCCGGTGAGTAATTTGATTAAAGCATTTCTATGTAGCTGGGAAGACATGAAAAGCCCCCATAAAGTGATGTTAGCTTGGGTTTTCTTCAGTTGATCGAGGATCTTGCTCTCCTCGATGGTCATCTATGGCATAGGAAGGTTTCCAATGCCCTTCCCTTTGTCATTTGCTCGTAGTGAGCTTAGAACCTGGTGATGTCTCCCTGATCTGGTCATGTGATTTACTGAAGAAGGAAAGAACATGAATCCCGTTTCCTCGTCAATCTCAGGTTATGCTGCCACCCTATTTTTTTCTCCGAGGAGTTCTTCAAATGATATCATACAACATATATCGGCTACTGGGCCAGCTCTTCCTGAAGCTTGTTCTTCACTCGAATCTTCGAATTCTTCCCCCCATCCGGTGGTAGCAACTCTGTCTTTCCATGTAAAGTCGATGCATTCCACAAATTCAGCGGCTTCTTTAAACAAGTTCTCCCATTATGTGGGGATATGTGTGATTGAAGGGACCAATCGCCCTTGTAGCTTCAAAGTGTCAAGTAACTCGGTGATACTGTAAATGCTGTTGGTTTGCTCGAATAATTCTGCTATAGTCTGGATAACATCATCTAGGATGACTTCGTCGGTTGGTACCACCCACTTGTCTGAATCTCGAGCCCATTTTTGTGCCTCCAAGAACAGTGTACTGAACTTCTGGCAATCGATGACCATCAATGAGGGCAATTTTAGCCCGAACTCTAGGAGTGGGTTTAACACCTCTGACAATTCCATACTTTCATTTTTAGAACGGGTATGGACAGCGATGCATGCTCTGGTAAGGAGTGACAGTGCCTGATCAGTGAGGATAGTAGGTGTAGGAGGAAATATGGGCAAATTTGAAGAGATTTAGGAGAGTATATGGGTGTGATTTGACTTGAGGGATCGAAATCTGGGTTTTCTTCTAAGAAGATGGCATTGGTGTGATTCGGAAGTGGATTGTGAGTAGTGTTTGGCTTAGGATTGGATGGTGGGGCGATGGTACCTCGGTCAATGAGATCTTGGATTACGTTCCGGAGGTGAAACCATTGGTCGGTGGTATGGCCGGTAGTTTGGTGGAAGGCGCAATGAGCATCGGCCTTGAAGTTTCTTGGGAGTGGATTTGGAAATAGACGGGGATCCAAAGGTTTGATGAGGTTTAGGCTTAATAGGGCTTGGTAAACTTTGGAGAGGGGAGCATGGAGCTCAGTGTATTCCCTTCGGATGGGGGCAGGGCGGCTTTTCGGTGCCCACGATGTGGTTGGTTGAGAGATGTTGTTGATGGACGAAACGGTAGTACTGTAAGGCTTGTCATACTTTATAGGGGTGAATTGTCCGGACACCTTCTTTGGTTCAACCTCTATTTTAACGAGGCTTTCCTCGATTTCCACTCCTACCTCTCTGAGAGCATGAAAGTGGGGATAATATTGTCCTCCCATCGTCGCTCGGACATGGGGCAAGAAGTTTTTCTTCACTATGTTGACCCGTTCTTCTTTAAATGGCCGATTGGTCATAGTAGCTGCTCGCTCCCTCCACCGGGTTATGAAGTTACTGACTGATTCTCCTGGATTATATTTGAGCATCTCTAAATCACGACGGGTGACCTCAAGCTCTTCGTTGTATTTGTATTGTGACATGAATTCTCGAGCTACATCCTCCCAGCTACGAATTCTGGATTCCTCAAGAGACAAAAACCATCGGAGGCACTATCCTTCAAAGTTTGCTGAAACAATTAGGCCATCACCTCTTCAGAATCCCCTAGTAGAGTCATGGAACTATGATAACTGCGAAGATGAACAATTGGGGGTCCACTCCCTCTGAACTTCTCGATATTTGGCATCTTGAACTTCTCGGGTAACCTTGCTTTAGATAAGGAGACATGTGGGTGTAGTCCATGTAATTCCCAGAGATCCTTACCTGGTCAAAATTCTTGGTGAGCATCTTGAGATCTTATTTAACTTAATTCAACTCCTCCTCCTTTGGATCAACGACCACAGACAGGTTAGCCATAGGCTGGGCAATGTTTAGCGTGGAAAGCTGGGCAGGCGACGGCCCATTGACAGGAAGGGCACGTGGAGCTTGTTAATATTCTTCCAGAACGCAGATAGGCTCGGGTGGACCCATAGCACGAGGGAACATGGCCTCGAGATCTTGAGGAATAGGAACCTGGTTTTGTTGCATCTCTTGGACCTCGGTTTGGAGGTTGTCAATCTTGGACAGGAGCTGAGCTAGGACTGTCGTCAGATCCGGCTGTATGACTGGTGCTTGATCTGTATTCTCCATAGAAGATGGATGGATTTTGGACTCGAAATAAGTAGTAGAAGAATGGATGAAATTCCGGGGTGATTTGACTGAAGATCGAACCCAATAGGGAGCCAGGCCAAGGGCTTGCGATCGACCTGAGAAGGCGTAGGATGAGATTTATTTTTGAGAGAAAAGGAAGAACTATTTTTGGATTTTCGATAAAGAAGGGAGAAGTGTTTTTGGATTTTTGATAAAGAAGGGAGAAATGTTTTGGATTTTTTGATAAAGAAGGGAGAAATGTTTTTAGAGACGGAACTCAGCATGATTATTACGGTTATTATGTTTTCACTTGTATTTAATTCTCCTAAATGCAATACCAGACGGGACCCGAGCCTGGAAAAGTGGGGGTCCTAATATATGCAAAGCTACGGTTTGGACTTGTAACTAGGCTCACAGACAGGGCCCCGTTTTAAAAATGCACAAAAATTAGGCGTCAAGTCGACTCAAAATTTTAGCAGAGTTTCGGGTTGAAATTGCCAATATAAATTGCGTGTCCTAGGTCTAACACCTACATGCGGGTATGCAGTTGGTTGGGTGAATCGGCATGGGTTCCCCCCTTTGGTATGACTTCCACGATATACGTCTTGCTCTTACGGGCAATCGGTACGTGTGGACAAGACATTTGATATGCCTGAGTGTACGTGAATTACCTCACCATATACCTTGTGGGGACGGTACGTGTGAGAGTGAATTCGATATACTCGACGTACATGAATGAATTCCCTGTGATATACCTCCCGTCATGACTTAGGTCAAGCGGTACGATGCGGGGGAACCGTTCGATATACGTCGAAGGTACTTGGTCAATGGAAGGTAAGAGTCATATCGCTTAGGCTAACTGCGACCTGCCGGACCAGCGCCCATCACGAAGTGAGCCTCCAGTTACTGGGTAAAATTTGGTCAATATCAATGCTCTTTGGTGATGTCGTGTTAATCATGCATGATTCTCTTATTAGTATCTTAATATGAGAATGCCTTTCTTGATTATGCCAAACAGGGAGCAAAGTATAAGTATCCCAAAAGGTACACCAAGTATGGGTGGGTGATGCGTGCAACATGGGGATATACATGTGATCCAAGGTGCACGTGGTGTGAAATGTACATGGAGGAATTTCTACAAGTATGTGAACATAAGCATAAGCATGGGATACATATGAGAAAGGGGAACATACAAATATGGGGGGAAACATAAGCAAATATAACATTCATATAAATAGAGTCAAGCCCACAAACAAAAACACATATCCCCAGCAGAGTCTCCACTGTGGCCATCCCCGATCCTCGCCACGCGGGCGGGCGCATGGAGGAAGGATCCTTCTGGTCCCGCGCGTCCCTCTCGGGAGCGCATCGGCCCGCGTCGTTTGAGATGTGGTGTAAAAATGTAGAGAGATTCAGAGTCGCCAGTCTATTTTACTCAAAACAAACAAAAGAAAAAGGGAAAGCCACCCCGAAGGATGGCATCCAAAGATATATTGGTGCGTGCGAAACCAAGATGATTCGAGAAGGGTTCGGAGGCTTAGTTACGAAATGGGAAGGTGTTAGGCACCCATTACGCCCTTTCGGTCTCTCATGAATATTTGCTATTTTCCTTTTGTTTCCCCCTCGTGATATGTGTGCATGTGTATATATATAGAATGAAGGTAAGAATCCTCGACTTGTATCATGGAAAAGATAAAGTGAGTCGTCCGTAGGAAGATATAATAATAATATTAGAAAAATAAGATTTACGTGATTACCCCTACGTTGACCGTTATAATGGAACGATAACGCATATGGAGCAATACGTTACTAAGGTCAAGTATATAGAATATATGAAGATTAGATTTAGAGCAAATAGGAAGATGAGAAAAAAAGTGGGAAAAAGGACTCGAGTCTCGGGTTTTACCCCGAGACGCCTACGTAACCTATAAAGGCATCAAAGTCCATGTAGTTCACATACAAAATGTGGGGTGGGGTTTATCCCATAAATCCAAATGGGGGATCTCTTATTTGTAAGTGTGTGTGTGTGTGTGTGTAGAAAAAGTATTTTAGTTGTGAGGAAAGTGTGCGAAAAGTATGAGAATACCTATTTGGAATTTATGAGCAAACCCTATTTTTCTTATTTTTTTAGGTTTTATTTATATGAAAATAGGAGATGTGGAATAATAATAAATAAAAAAGTATATTAGGATGTGTGAGATGAGATAATAAAAGCGCTAAGTAAGAAAACAACTTATTGGGAATTTATGAGAATTTACGAGAGAGTTTGAGAAAGTTGGACATTCTTGAAGATCTTGAGCTTGATCTTGAATGTTGGAGAGCAGACCTTGCACTTGGATGATGATGGAGAGTGTCTAATTCACCAAGTTTGATGAAAAGGGTGATGAAAAATGGAAGAAAAAAGGGGATTTGGGAGTTGAAATCACGCTGCCTTCGGGAGAGATTTCTGGGATGCGTTGAGAGAGATTTCTATGAGATCTGGGATCTCCTTGCAAATGAGGTGAAGGCCTCTTTTTATAGGCCCAGGTAAGTGCGAATCGGCATAGACCTATTCCTGCCTATCGGCACCTGCTGATAGGCAGGGCCTGGAACCTGCCATTTGGTAGTGCGCTTTAGGCTTTTTCAGAAAATTGGCAGCCGAGGGCAAACCGTTGGTCAGAATCATGCACGGGGCATACCATTGGAAAGTTTATTCAAATACCTTTGAAAGTCTTCGGACCTCTCCCGGGTTCGGGAGCTGACTTTTGGTCAAATATGGCTCGGAAGCGTTTGTTGGTCCATTGGATGGGGGATCGTTCGGACACAAACGGATCCTTCGTCCGCATGGTAAGTCCGAATCCCGCACGGGGCCAACCGTTGGAAAGTTTAGGAGATGTACTTCGACATTCCAAAGAGTTTGACCCGGTTTGGGGAGTTAACTTTGGTCAACCAGGCCCGAAAAGCTTAACTTTGGTTAACCAAGCCCGGAAAGCATTCGGTGACCTCTCCGAGTCGAACGGATCGTTCATCCGCATGGTAAGTCAGAATCACGCATAGGATGGACCATTGGAAAGGTTAGTAGATGTACTTCGACATTCCAAAGAGTTTGAACCAGTTTGGGGAGCTGACTTTGGTCAACCGGACCCGGGAAGCATTCGGTGGCTTCTCGAAGTCGAACGGATCGTTCGTTCGCATGGTAAGTCAGAATCACCCACGGGACAGACCGTTGGAAAGGGTATTCAGTGCCCTTTGAAGATTCATTCAGCCTCAGTCAAGCTGAAGAGTTGACATAGGTCAAACAGAGCCCAGGAGTGCTTGGTGGCCTCTAGGTCAAGTTTCGGACGCAAATGGATCGTTCGTCCGCATGGTAAGTCAGAATCGCGCACGGGGCGGTCCGTTGGAAAGGGTATTCAGTGCCCTTTGAAGATTCATTCAGTCTTGGTCAAGATGAAGAGTTTGAATTTTGGGTCAAACTGAGCCGGGGGGTGCCCGATGGTTTCTATAGGTCAGTACTCGAGACATGACCTAGGTTTGTAGTGATGGAGGGAGGTACTAGGGACCTAAGGAGAGATAGGGGGTAATAAAATCGGGTGTCTATAGGTTCCAACTACAAAAATATAGAGATGAGAATATATCAATTTCATTTAACCAAAAATAAAGAAACATAGAGGATGACTAAAAAATAATTTGTAAAAACTAACAATTAATAAAAACATAGAAGATATCAATTATAAATTATCTCAATTTATAATTGGTTACAAAAATATTTGATAATAGCTATTTTAGATGCCATGTAAGCAAATTGTTAAGTACCTTCCACATGCGACATCATGCTTCCTATCAACTTTCATCAACTAAAAAATAGAGTAAAAAACGAATGATAAGTAATAATATCATATTTTAGTAAATAAATCAAGTGACACATAATAGTTCTCAACTGACACATAATAGTCATACATCAGTCACTACTCAATAGCAGGGTGTTAAAAAAAACTGGTTGCACTCTGGAAAATTAATTAATCTGCGTATGAGGAATTAAAAATGTGATAAATAAATTTTAATGTCCAAATGTTGAAGAAAAATTAAGCATTGTTCTGATGTCATGGTGAGTTGTGTATTTATGGGCCAAATGTTATGCCAAAAGGACTGAATTGCGCCAATAGCAACATAATATACAGAATAACAAACTATTTTATGCCTTCAGTAAAATTTATTGTCCAAATATTGAAGAAAAATTAAGCATTGTTCTCATGTTGTGGTGAATTTTGTGCCTATGGGCCAATTTTATGCCAAAAAAGAAATAAACCCCACCAATGGCAATGATAAAAAAAATCATTATTCTTAGCACTCGACAGTTGATATCAGAGTGAGACATCCTAATTATAAAGTTGGAACGGAAATCTACAATAACATATTGCGTACTATTTTTTGTTGTTTCTTTTTTGGTAGAAAAGTAATGAGTGATCCAATATAGAAAATATGTATGTTCTTTAGACTGTTAACAATAGAGAAAAATGTTTTGTCAATTAACAATAGAGAAAAATAACTCCCAGGCACCCAAATTCAGGCCTTATGCATACACAATATAATATTCAGTATCTTTCTTTGAAACAAAACAAAAACATTTGTTATGCATCTCAAGGAAATCCTTCCCTTTTTGGTATGATATTTCTAAATTTAAGGACAATTCGTCTACCACATGGGTGATTTTGATGGTTATAATGAAGAGTGTCCTCCCTTGACTAAAAAAGAAATTAAACACAACAATTCAAACTTTGAGAAAGCTTCTAAAAGAGGATGGAGTTAGCCTCGAAATTAAACATCTAGAATCAGGGGTGAATCAGGTAGCTGGGTAAGGACACAAATTTCCAATTCAGTCCATATATAGTTTTGGCTCAATTCCGGACAAAAACATTTATTCATAGGATAGTATGTAAATGTAATATTCTTAGACCTATGAAGTGTTTGTTGAAGACATAGCGGCAAAGAGTATAAAGCTTCATCAAATATGCCGGTTTGCGTGCCTCGTTTCTACGTCATCAATCATAGTTCCATGCTCCCAAGGTAAGAATGCAATTCTATTTATATAGGAGTTTGGAATAAAGTTTATTGGGTGTTAGGTTTAATATAAACTGCGTTTTTATTTTCAGAAAAAGCTAATTAGAACTTTAAATTAAAGTATATAAAGTTTCTGGGCCAAAATCGAATTTTACAAAATTTCTGAAAGTCGTTCGAAATGTCGTTCGAACGAGTTTTTCGTTCGAACCAGGTTTCGTTCGAACGAGTTTGCCAACGAGTTCTCACTAACCTATACTGGTCTGTCGTTTGAAATGTTGTTCGAACGAGCTTGTTCGTTCTAACGAGGTTTCTAACGAAGTCCATACCGGTGCGTCGTTAGAAGTCTCGTTCGAACGAGCTGTCAGGAGGGAACTGTTTTTTGGCAGTTTTTCACCCCCTTCCCCACTTGGTTTTTAACCTACTTTTACTGACTTTAATATGTGCGGGAATGACATTTTCCAAATAAACATTTTCCATAACTTTTCCAAAATATTTCCATCTCTTAGAGAGTGTTTGAGAGCAAAAATGGTTTAGGAAAATGTTCATGTTTTGACTGAGATTTTTAGAGAAAAATATTTTCATCACTCTAGTGTTTCCACCTAATTGAGTTTATCCAAGTTCATATATACATATCAAATTGCTTGGAGTTTGGCACCGGTTTATCTCTATCGAATTCATGAAGAGAATTTTTGGTTTGCTTCTACATCCATCAAAGAAGAAGACTTTTAGTTGTGAATCTATCCACTTGGAGAAAGGCTCCATGTATGGGTGACGGTGACCATAGAAAGCCCCATCGGTGGATTCCGAGATCGCGATGGTGTTCCGAGGTTATCCGCTAGGAAGAGGTGTCTACAAGAAGAAGCGTCGAGGCTTGAGAGGGATCGAGTCAGTCGTTGTAAGTCTATCTGTCTTGTACTTGTAATTCCATATCTAGTGGATTTGTGGCTAGGGCCGTCCGAGGTTGTTTCCCGTCTTGGGTTTTTCCTCGTACATCGCGGCGTAGTGTGATTGGTTTATTTTATCTTGCATTAATAACATAGAACGCATGCTTAGACTAATTCTAGATAAAATTCGGTTTAAATCTTCACACTCATTTAATTTGGTGCTGAATTAAATATTGGTTAAATTTTTTTTATTCAAGTCCTTTGCTAAAATTGGTTTCGCCTAACTTTGGTTAATTGTTAATTATGACTTAGGCAAATTCTAGGGCTTGAATTCTTGATTTGGTTTAAGTGAATATATTAATTGTGTAATTTTATTGAACCATCATCTTCCTAACGCTTCCGCATCATTATCGAATTTATATAAAAGGAAATTACAATATTAGTTTGAATTTAAATGAGAAAATCTTAAATTCAGGGATCCATAAACTAACAACGTTTTCAAATTGGTATCAGAGCCAAAGCGATAAATTATTTCGTTAACGATCTTTTAAATAATTTTTGGCTAAAATGGATTTTTCCCCATTTTCAAAATTTCCTATTTTCGATGGTTCAAATTACGCGTATTGGAAAGCGCGTATGAGATCGGCACTAAAATCTATCGATGAAAGAGTTTGGATGTCTGTTGTTAACGGGTGGTCCCCACCAACTTATTTAGTTGAAAATGAACGTGTTATCAAACCCACCGATAGATGGACTGAAAATGAGTTTAAACTTGCTAATTTCAATTCCCATGGTTTAAATGCCTTATTTAGCGCTGTCACACCGGATGAATTCCGGCGAATTATGACGTGTGAAACCGCTAAAGAAGCTTGGGATATTTTACAATTAACTCATGAAGGAACTAGTGTCGTTAAAGCTTCAAAACTTCAAAACCTCACCACTCAATTTGAAACTATCAAAATGAATGAAAAAGAAACTTTTGATGAATTTTATGCTAGACTTTCCGATATTGTTAATTCATCGTTTAACTTGGGAGAGAAAATACCTGACGACCGTGTTGTAAAGAAAATTTTAAGGTCCCTACCTGATAGATTTATTCCAAAGGTGACCGTTTTAAATTCTATATCAACTTTAGCCTCTACTAAATTAGAAGAGCTTGTAGGTGATTTACGAACCTATGAACTAGATATGTTTCCCTCTAAAACTGAAAAGAAAATTGAAAAGGGAGTTGCTTTAAAAGCCCAAAAAGAGGTCAAACAAGTAGTAGAGAGCGAGAGTGATAATGACTCGGAAGACATGGATTTATTTGCTCGTAAATTTAGAAAATGTCTTAAATTTAACAAAGATAAATTTAAAAATGATTTTAAGAAATTCGAATCTTCTAAGCATGACAAAGGCGAAAAGATTCCAAAAGCCGAGAAGATCCCTAAACATAGTAATGAACATTTAGATAGGGACGAGTCTGATAAGTGTTTTGGTTGTGAAGGTTATGGCCATAGGGCTTATGAGTGCCCCACTAAACTAAGGAAAGATGGTAAGTGACCCATTTCATATAATGCAACCCTTAGTGATAGTGATAAGGAAGAGAAGCCCGATTCCCCCACTAAGAAAAATTTTGTGGCTTTTATGGCTAGTCATGTGAGTGATAGTGAGAACTCATCGATTGATGAAACGACAGCACATGCCACTTCCAAGGTCATTATACATGATTCTCTTATTTTTAATGATAGTGAGAGTGAAGAAGATAGATAGAGTGAAAATGAAGAAGAGGTTAATGTGAGTGAACTTCAAAATGCTTTTCAAGAACTTTATAAAGAATCTATTAAATTGAAAAGAGCTAATTTGAAGTTAGAAGCTAGTTTAAGAGAAAGTGTCAAGGTCATTAATGAAAATGTTTTAATAAAAGACCTTAGGAAACATTTGAGGACTCTTCAAGAGAAGCTTGAATATGTAGAAGGCGAAAGAGATAGCCTCAGGGGTTTAATGGAATCCTTGAAAAAGGAGCTTCTTGCTTTTGAAGAGCGAAATGTTTTACTAGAATCTAACATTGTAGAATTGGAAAATAAATTAAAAGATTCTAGTAATGTCAAATTTGATTTGGAATGTCGTTCAAAAAAACTAGATAAAATGTTAGGAACGGTCCAAATTAAAAATGACACTTGTGGTTTAGGCTTCAATACTTGTAATGAATCTTCTCATAAAGCCAAGACCAATGTTTTAGGAGAATCTACTAGGAATGCATTTAAAGATCACTCCTTAAGTAAATATTTTCGACATGTTTTAGCTTGTACACATTGTGGTCGAAAAGGTCATCTTAGGAAATTTTGTTTTGATCTTAAACGAATTCCTAGAAAATCCCATAGTAAAGTAACTACGGTTGTTAACATTCCAACTCCCCAAGATAGTCATTCTTCATTAATTTGGGTTAGGAAATCCGACTTGGTTGCCTTGCAAAATAGGGTTTTTGATTCTCATTTACTTTCACATGCTTCCTCCCTTACTAAATCTAAAGGATGAATGTGTTAGTGTTATGCATACTTTAGCTTTTGTACTTCATGTTATATTCACATGTTATATGTATGCTTGTTTAGTCATTTTCTAGTCATTGCCTCATTTCATGTCATATGCTATAACTTATGACTTGTTTATCTTTTTGTATTATATTTTGTGGTTGAATTAATTGAAAAATATAAAAAGATTTTTGTTTATCATTTGTGTTTTATTTATTTCATTCAAGCTTAATGAAAAATACAAATGATTTTTGTTTGTCTTTTGAGTATATACTATTTATTTTTGGTTAAACTATGTTAAAAACTCAAAAAGATTTTATTTTGTGTGTATTTTAGTTTGACACACTTTATGTGGCATATATTTGTGTTTGAATCCCTTCTTTACGCTCCCATGTGGCTAGAACTTTTGGTTTAGATTGTCAATCCTTAAAATGTTCTTTACCATATTTTATGGAGTAGTTGGATTTTGCGTTGTTTAAATGGATTCTATTTCTATATGCCTCTCTTTTCACACATGCACGAGCTCTTTTGAAATCTTAATGTCACATGTTATATTTGAGCTTTTTGAGATGTTCTCCTATCAATCTAGTCATCTACATATCTATGACCTAGGAGGACTAGTGCATGTCAAAATCCGTTGCATGTGAGATTTGTCTGAAAATGAAAACATGATAAATAAAATGTGCACGGGGAAGGGCTCCGAAAGGATGAATTAAATCCTTTGCAATAGTAAGCCACCGTTTATCGGATCTAAAAGAAATACGTGATCCAAAGGCCTAAAAACAGAATATTTGGCATTAAAAGAAAACAATTGCCAAGGCCTATGTTTGTTTGATATATTCATTCAAAAGCAAAAGAATATATATACTTATTGAGGGAGAATTGGATGGTATATCAACGATTTGAACAATGTCCGTTTATCCTAGTTGTCTTTAATATCACGTATTAGTTCTTTATCCTTTGCCTATTCCTGAACAAAAAGGGGGAGAATGATGATAGGGGGAGAAATGGTATCTAATCCTATTTTTATCGTATCTTAGTTTGGGAGAGATTTATCTTAGGGGGAGACGTCTTTCTAAGTAGGTCATGTGTTTGATAAAGGGGAGAATTAATTTAGGGGGAGTAATTAATTAATTGCATTTAATACTTTCATATTCCCTATGCATTTGATGAGTTTGCTTAAGTGTGCAGGAATTATTTTAAAGCGACATCTTTCAATGGCAAAGCGTTTGATCCTTGGGTTGAGTCAAGTTTGGGTGGGTTATGTTTTTGTGTCTAGTGTGCTTAACGGCCCTTTAGGATTTTTGTTTTGGTTTTTGTCCCGGAATAGCCAAAGGGAGAGATTTGTAAGGACACAAATTTCCAATTGAGTCCATATATAGTTTTGGCTCAATTTCGGACAAAAACATTTATTCATAGGATAGTATGTAAATGTAATATTCTTAAACCTATGAAGTGTTTGTTGAAGATGTAGTGGCAAAGAGTATAAAGCTTCATCAAATATGCCGATTTGCGTGCCTCGTTTCTACGTCATCAATCATAGTTCCATGCTCCCAAGGTAAGAATGCAATTCTATTTATATAGGAGTTTGGAACAAAGTTTATTGGGTGTTAGGTTTAATATAAACTGCATTTTTATTTTCAGAAAAAGCTAATTAGAACTTTAAATTAAAGTATATAAAGTTTCTGGGCCAAAATCGAATTTTACAAAATTTCTGAAAGTCGTTCGAAATGTCGTTCGAACGAGTTTTTCGTTCGAACCAGGTTTCGTTCGAACGAGTTTGCCAACGAGTTCTCACTAACCTATACTGGTCTGTCGTTCGAAATGTCATTCGAACGAGCTTGTTCGTTCTAACGAGGTTTTTAATGAGATTCTAACGAAGTCCATACTGGTGCGTCGTTAGAAGTCTCGTTCGAACGAAATGTCGTTCGAACGAGCTGTCAGGCGGGAACAGTTTTTTGGCAGTTTTTCACCCACGTCCCCACTTGGTTTTTAACCTACTTTTACTGACTTTAATATGTGCGGGAATGACATTTTCCAAATGAACATTTTCCATAACTTTTCCAAAATATTTCCATCTCTTAGAGAGTGTTTGAGAGCAAAAATGGTTTAGGAAAATGTTCATGTTTTGAGTGAGATTTTTAGAGAAAAATATTTTCATCACTCTAGTGTTTACACCCAATTGAGTTTATCCAAGTTCATATAGACATATCAAATTGCTTGGAGTTTGGCACCGATTTATCTCTACCGAATTCAGGAAGAAAAGTTTTGGTTTGCTTCTACATCCATCAAAGAAGAAGACTTTTTGTTGTGACTCTATCCACTTGGAGAAAGGCTCCATGTACGGGTGACGGTGACCATAGAAAGCCCCATCGGTGGATTCTGAGATCGCGGTGGCGTTCCGAGGTTATCCGCTAAGAAGTGGTGTCTACAAGAAGAAGCGTCGAGGCTTGAGAGGGATCGATTCAATCGTTGTAAGTCTATCTGTCTTGTACTTGTAATTCCGTATCTAGTGGATTTGTGGCTAGGGCCGTCCGAGGTTGTTTCCCGTCTTGGGTTTTTCCTCGTACATCGCGGCGTAGTGTGATTGGTTTATTTTATCTTGCATTAGTAACATTAAACGCATGCTTAGACTAATTCTAGATAAAATTCGGTTTAAATCTTCACACTCATTTAATTTGGTGCTAAATTAAATATTGGTTAAATTTGTTTTATTCAAGTCCTTTGCTAAAATTGGTTTCGCCTAACTTTGGTTAATTGTTAATTATGACTTAGGCAAATTCTAGGGCTTTAATTCTTGATTTGGTTTAAGTGAATACATTAATTGTGTAATTTTATTGAACCATCATCTTCCTAACGCTTCCGTATCATTATCGAATTTATATAAAAGGAAATTACAATATTAGTTTGAGTTTAAATGAGAAAATCTTAAATCCGGGGATCCATAAACTAAGAACGTTTTCAAGCTGGATATTTTCAATGTGGTTATTGACAGTCAATAGTGCCCATCAAGTTAAAGTTAAAAATGTACATGATGTTAAAGTTTATATCAGGTAAAAAACAAACCATTCTAAACTAAAAACACCCATAAATAATACATAAAAACACCAAAAAATCATGTATCGTGAACATAAAAAAACTTATATCAAATTTAGGAGAAAACTTATTGACAAATATACCAAAGATAAAACAGTATCTAAGTCGATAAACTTGTGAGGGGTGTAATGTTATGCTTCTTATATAATCAACCATGTAATGTTATGCTTCCAATAACCTATCATAAATGAAATGTTATAATCAATTTTTTGCGGATATGTACTGTAATTCAAATGGAAATCAAATTAAAAACATAGTAATAGAACCATCCACCAGCTTGAATTTTCCGAAGTGACATAGGCACACAAACATATTAAACACAATGCTGCATGTGAAAACTCGTTTAAACTTCACCATTGAATTTAGCTTCGTACTCGTATGTTTGCAAGAATATTGCTGCAATCAATCTGCGAGCAAACCATCTATTATGAATTTCTTGTTGAGCACGCATTGTTGCTTCCATATTTTCAAACCGCAAATACACATAACCAACACTGTTCTTGTTAACATGGACATGCATCACACGACCATAATTAGAACATTCTTCTTGCACATTCTCTTTAATGTCCAATCAAACTCTGGATCCATCTCAGAGGATGGATCAAACATATTCTTCAAAAGAAAATATTCGCGGGGTTCCCAATAGATTCTGATGCAGACTGAAAAAGTTCTGGAAGAGCTAGAATAGGAACTGCACCTAGTACTACACTCATAGGCATGTGTATGGATTGTTGCATTGGAGCTGATCCATTAAGCATAGGGGCTCCAATAGACGCCATAACACTTGAAGCAATACCACTATGATCCATCTTCTGCATAATCGTTGCTTTAGATTGGGTGAATTGAATAAACCCAAAACCTTTGCAATTGAATGATGCATGTACCTTTGAACATCATATCACATTGTATAAAAAGTGTACATCAATCCCATCAAGAGCCACTCCAACGAAAGTATCGAAAACCTATATGAATAACACTTCCCAAAACAAGAGAGATAGACATACATTATTTTTGGCTAACCTGATATATTCATTACACAAAAGAAATAGTTCTAACTTTGTTCATTACATTATTTTTTACATTAATAAAATTATCATTTTCACCCCTTTAAAAGTACATCATTAGATAAGGGCATGAAAATAAGAGGCTAAAAAAATTATATTTAGTACATCATTAGTTGGGGATGTTGTTATAAGTGGTTGGAAAGGTAAATTCCAAGTTGGTAAAATTTAATATTAGAGACCCCAATTGCAATCAATTTCAAATGAAGATCATAAATATTTCGAAAGAAGAAAATTTAAAGAAATTTACATTATGAATGACACTCCTCTGGATAAGAGAAATTGACATACCTTTGAGAAGTTAGCAAATTAAAGTAAGATAGTAGTTTTTCTGGGAAGATGGAAAATAAATAGTGTGGTGACAATTATTATGCAATACAAATAGATAAGAGAAACGTAATCACCAAGTAAGAATAAGGAATGCAAAATGATAATCACACAACAAAGGATGTACGTGGTTCAGCAAAGATGCCTACGTCCACGGCGGTGCAGTCGGTATTATTTTTATGTTCTTCGGAGAGTGATTATAGAGAATACAATGTGTCCCTTGCCCCGGACCTAGGGTTTATTATATACATGTTTATTTCAGAAAGTGGGAGTTTTGGACTCCCCCACGTTTTCCATCTCTTCCTAGAAACTCTCTTAATGGGAACATGAGAAGAGACTAAATCATAATCGGTTAAGACATGGAGGGTCTGGACTTTGGGCCGCTACAAATGGGCTACTCGTCCAAGCCCATCATTCTAATTTGGGTACCCACAATTGCCCCTAAGTTTGTTGGGCCATGCTTGGGCTCAATAAATTTAAATAATTTGTCATAATGGCTTCTTTGTACATCGTGCAGCTCTTCCCAAAGTTTGAGGACTGATTCTGGCGGCACCCGCTTCGTGGTCTGTGCACTATGATTAGCAATATTTAATGGTTTTCTAGAGCAGCCATTTTTCGACCGTCGTTTCAACCTTCTCTGTATTCTTCCATTTCATGTGAGCTCTAGCGATTCACACTCCTTTCTCTCAGTCTCCATTCTTATTGCTTCCTTGTTATTTGGGCTCGTGATTCTTCATCGTTCGAGTCGAACTTTCATCTTGTAAGTCTCCTGTGCCTTCTCTTTGTATTTTCTCTTTGAATTTGTAGTTTTCTAGGGTTTTCCAATGGCAAAGATTGGTAATAGGTCGGTGTCTGAGTTTAGGAGGTTTTATAACATCCCAGAGTGGGTAGAGATTGAGTGTGTTTATCCCCCTAGAAATGTTGAAGACATAGAGGGTGCCCATTAGATCCATGTTTTGATACTTTCCCATAGGTGACTTACTTTTCCTCCCAACGACCTGTTCTTGCACTTCTTTGGTTACTTCAATATTGTTCCTGCACAGTGTTCGCCCAATGTGTGGAAGATAATTAATGGCATCCATAGAATCAATCAGTTATATGGTACCAAGTTAAAGGTTTGCCGAGGTCTGTTTTTGCTACTCTTTTTCTCGAACTAGTTCTGGTGTTCTCTATCTCAAAGTCAAGAGCCCTGATAGGGTATTGGTAGTAAACCTACCTGATTGCCATAAGGACTATTAGCAAGAGGGTTTCCTTGCTAGAAACTGACAGTTTTCTTTCCAGTCTGAAACGTTGAGGTCTTATCGGTTCTCTATTCCCTTTTATAGGGAAGAATACATAGGTAGAATTTGCTCTGTTCTTTCAATTTTTGTTGATTTATGATCTTTCTGATTTTTCTCTATTTTTTCTTCAGTGAGGTCGAAGAACTTGGAACCTGCTCTCAGCGAGGTTTGTCTCTCTGAATTGGTCAAGGCCTGGAATATCAGGGAGCCCTTAGCTGAGGACAAGCATCCATGGTTCGCTGCTTTTTTGCTCGAATATAAGAACGTTGGTTCTAGTTTTATAGCGAGGTCGGTAGACAGTATCCCTGAGTTTGATACCTCAAAAGAGACTGCTGCTGATCTTATTCAGTTGGACGAAGAGGAGAGCAGTTCTGAGAGTGATATCGCAGGTGGTGCTGAAGGCAACTTTGGTGAAGGGAGATCCGATGGTAGTAGCTCTTCTGATTCAGAGGAAGTATCTAAAGCTAGAGAATCTTCGAGCACATCCAACAGTTCAAGCAAGGAGATGGTTCCTCCAAAGAAAAACTTGATTCGGGATGATGATGCCGACGATCACGTGCTCCTCGCTCAGAGATCAAAGAAGCAGAAGTCCTGTACTGGGGCTGTAGCTACTGGCTCTCGGTCTTTTACTCAAGTGCAAGAGAGGAAGAGGAAAGAGGAAGAGCAGATGAGAGAGAAGAAGAGAAAAGGTGGAGGAAAGAAAGAAGATATAGGACAAGAGGAGGATGAAGGAGATGAGGAGAATGAAGAAGGAGAAGGAGAAAGAGAAAGAGTAAGAGAGGAGAAAGATGGAGTCAAGGACAAAGGATGGGCAAGCCTTAGTCCCGGTGTCTGATTTTCCCGAGGGAACCTCAATTGTCGTTTCTCCTCAACTGGCTCCTGCGCTGCTCGAGAGGGAAGTTCTTCCTGCAGATCGCCAGAGGGCGCTGGGGTCTAATCAATTGGCCCTACAAGCTAGCCAGAGGCTAGCCCTGGTAAGATCTTTTCCATTTTCTAATGCTTAACAAGTTTTAGTTATTTCTCCTTCCTGATCTCTTCTTTGTTTTTGGCAGTTTGTGACTGACTTCGCCGTGCTCTATCGTTCTCATGATGAGCTGGTGAGAAGGAATGGCGAGCTGGAGTAGTAGAGGGATTCTTTAGAAGTGAGGGGTACTCAACTAGTGGCTGATTTAAAGACTACTGACGCCGCCTGAATTTCCTCTGGCCTGGCCCTCATCAATTCTGATTGATAGAGGGATGCGGCTGTTAAGGAGCTGAATGAGCTGAGGCAGGCCTATGAACTGGTCTTCTCAAGCAAGCTGGCTGTCGTAGAGGAGAACAAGGTGCTGGCCGAGCAGTTAAAGGAGAAAGAGTCCCAGGTAGCAACCATCAAGGAGGACTCATATAACTCCGGGTGGACTACTGCATATGAAGACACCGAGGTTCAGATAGGCTACATCAGCCATCTAAACTTCAAGAAGGGTTGGAATAAGGCCCTCCTAGCTGCTAGTGTTGATGCTTACTCTCTTTTATTCGACGAGCATGACCCGGGCCCAAAGCCGACTGTGGATGAAGAAGCTCATGCCCCTGCTATAGAAGGCGTTGAGCCTGTCTCCCAGATGTTGCCTGCCGAGGTCCTTCCTGCTCAGGCGATAGAGGTTACCCCTGCTGAGGGGGGTGCTTCTACTATCGCTGATAAGGGGAAGCAGCCAGCTACCTCTGGGCAGCCTGAGGTTGCTAATTATTTATCATCTAGGGTTACTTTTTGTATCTTTATTTGTAACTTTTCTTTTTACTGCTCGATATACTTTAACCCTTATCAATGAAAAGGTTTCTTTTTCCCAGTGCACTGATTTATCTTTCTTTTCGATGCCCTCTTATGTCTTGTAGTTGACTGATGTAGAAGAGTATATTCCTGCCATATCTCAATTGGGCAGAACTCTTGGTCCTAATGCAAGTCCTCAAGTTAGCCAGGCCTTTGTTATGCTTTGCAAATCTCTTAGGTCAAGGAATCAAAAGTATAAGGATCAGTTTGAGCTTGTGGCCAAGTTGAAGGATAGGCTCCAAGAGATGGAAGAGGTTGGTGCTTCAGTGTAAGAAGAGGTGAATTCACTGAGAACAAAGCTTCTCGATGCTTCTGAGATCAACCAGGTTGGGGAAATGCTTCAGCAAGAAAATAAAGCTTTAAGGAGAGAGGTCTCGCGTCTTAGGGAGCATGCATCGAGCACCGTTCCTGCAGTATTGCAAGGATCTTAATCATCGCGAGCTAGGGCTGGCTCGAGCGACGATCCTTCTTTGCTTCGAGGTTCTACTGGTCCATCCGTTATGCGAGCTGACAGGAGCACCAGGCGTTCAGATAGGGAAATGGAAGAGCTTCGCGGTGATGTCCAGCGAGCATATGTGATTGCTGCTGGGCTTCAAATGTATGTTACTCGGTTGCGTTACCTGTTTAAAAAAGGACCTCAGCGAGTATGGGCCGACGGTTATGACCAGGGTTGGCTAGATGCTTCAACGAGGCTGATAGAATTTGAAGAGGTTGCCTTCATCAGGGGGTGGTTGAGTGCTTTGAAGGAGATTCAAGTTCCAAGGAACTCAATGCTCTGGTATCGCCATGAAATATCTCCTTCCACTCGGATGCCCAATCCCTTTCGGAGAGATGATCAATGGATACCCATCGATGCCATCCCTCGACAGCTATTGGAGTCGGATTCTAACGAAGCCGAGGAAGAGTTAGTTCCTTCTCGTGATGATGGTCAAAGAGATCAAGTGGCTGATTATCTCGTTCAGAGGCCTCACCCCCACTGAGATTTTGGCAGTAGTTACTCTGTGTATTTTGTATTGAAGTGATGTTATGTCAATGTTTTGGGCGAGCTCCCGACTAAACATGTATTGTACTTGTTGTAAATATGGTGGATTAATATAAAATTTATGTTTTGGGCTAATTTAGCTGACTAAACAAGTGTATTATATTCTCCATATTCTCTCTCCTTTATGATCTCTAAATTTGTATTATGACGCAAGCGTCCTTCCAGTCCAGTATACTATTGAGATACCATTGTTCACCACTTTACCTTTTAGGTCATGTCGTCACACTCCCTTAGGCCTAAGTGTGGCAATTGGCGAGGACACACCTGGTGTTGGATGCTCTATCCGATCAGGATTTTATTCAACCAAAGATGGTTTGGCGACCAATTTTAATTTGGCCACATTGCCTAAGGATTTCCCGTAGGGCTTCATATATTGCCAGGGGCAATGCTAAGAGGTCTTTCGTGTTTCATAACGAAAGCCTGAGGAAGGTGATTTCCCTGCTATGGTGTAATGATCAATGTGACTGCCATTTGGAAAAAGGTGTGTGATAAAGCTTATATAACTGTTACTCATTAGAACGCAGTCGTTAAACGGCTTTCATTAATGACAAGGAAAATGAACTACTAGTTCCACAACAGAAGCATAAAAGAAGAATCTAAAAATAGAATTTCTTGAGATTGGCTGCGTTCCATGCTCAGGGGATTTCTCTGCCTTCCATATTTTCTAAGTGATAGGCGCCTTGAATATTATCTCTTGTTATCTTGAATGGTCCTTCCCAGTTTGTCCCTAGATTACTGTCTGATGGTTTCACTGCGCTGCCCAGGACTTTCCTTAGGACATAGTCCCCAACTCGAAATGTCCTTGGGTTGAACCTCTTGTTATAATGCCCTACGAGATGTTGCTGATAGCTCACTAGTTTTACTAGGGCTATCTCCCGGTGCTCATCAACTAGGTCGAGCTCAGCGAGCAATGCTGCATCATTATGGCCCGGGTCGACGAGGCTGGACCTCATTATCGGCCATCCAGCTTCTAATGGGATGACTGCTTCCATTCCATATGTTAGCGAAAATGGGGTCTCCCCTGTTGCTCGTCGTGGAGTGGTTCGATAAGCCCATAGAATATGTGATAATTCATTCACCCACGCGCCTTTGGCTCGCTCAAATCGCTTCTTTAATTCGTCGATCACAGTTTTGTTGGAAGCCTCGGCTTAGCCATTTCTCTGAGGATAGGCCACCGAGCTAAAATAGTGTCTGATTCCATGTTCTTTACAGAAACTCTGAAAAGAGACACTCTCGAACTACGTTCCATTATCAGTGATGATGGTTCTAGGGATGCCAAAATGGGTGATTATATTTCTCCATATGAACCTTATCATATCTGCATCTCGGATGTTCGCTAGGGGTTCTGCCTCGGTCCATTCGGTGAAGTAGTCAGTCGAGACCAGTAGATACTTGCGATTGCCGGTGGCGGTAGGAAGTGGTCCTACGATGTCCATCCCCCATTGGGCGAACGACCATGGGCTGGATAATGATTTTAGGTCGCTAGCAGGTTGGTGGACCATAGGAGCGTGAAGCTAGCATTTCAAGCACTTGCGGACATACACCGCAGAGTTCATTTGCATATATGGCCATAGCCCTCCTTTATTGCTCGAAAAGACAGAGATCTTTCCCCAATATGGCTTCCACAGATTCCTTCGTGAAGCTCATGTAGAACTTTCTTGACATCCTTTGGGTGAACGCATTATAGGTAGGGACCGAAAAATGATCTCTTGTATAGCCTGCCCTCAGGAGATAAGTGAAAGTGAGCATCTTTAACTCTTATCTGGTGAGCAGTATTCTTATCATCTGGAAGTGTGCCATCCTTCAAATGGTCCCTTAATGGGTCCATCGACCTGGGTGTAAACTTAATTCGGAGCACTTGCTCCATGCTTGGTAGCTCGCTGTTACGGTTAATGCTCGAGTGAGAGAGGAAATTGATGGGGATTGTCCTCTTAAGTCAGAATCGATTGCTGAGCTTAGGGCTACTAGGGCGTCAGCATGGCTGTTCTGTCCTCTGGGAAACTGTTGTACATTGATCTCTTCGAAGCTCGCCATCAGCCTTTTCACTAAGGCGAGGTACGCTGCCATTCTTTCATCTTTTGCATTGTAATCTCCACTTATCTAATTAGAGACTAATTGAGAATCGCTAAACATCTGTAAATGCTTTGCCCCCAAAGTGTGCGCCTTCTGAAGGCCGGCTATTAAGGCTTCGTATTCTGCTTCGTTATTGGAGGCTGCGAATCCAAGCCTGATTCCTTGTTCAAGGATTGTATCCTATGGAATAATGAGGACAATGCCTACACCTTCCCCTTTTGAGTTGGAAGCTCCATCAACGAATAATTTCTAGGTTTCCTTCGTTGCGTTGTTCCCCTTTTGTCTTGTTGGTGGATTTTGGTTGGAAGGTTGCTCACCTGTGAACTCGGCTATGAAATTAGTAAGGATCTTCCCCTTGATTGCGTTCCTTGGTTAAAATTGGATGTCAAATCGTCCGAGCTCGACTGACCATTTAGACGGTCTGCTACACAAATCTTCCTTCCTTAGGATTGCTTTAAGGGGGTGTGATGTAAGGACGATTATAGTGCGGGCTTCGAAATAGTGCTTCAGCTTCCTCGAAGCCACTACTAGTGCAAAGGAGAGCTTCTCCAGTGGTAGGTACCTCTGCTCGGCATCTAGTAGGGTCTTTCTCACGTAATAGATGGGGTGATGGATTCCTGCAACTTCACACATTAATGCAAAACTGACAGGGTGGTTGGAAATGGAGAGGTACAAGTACAAGGGATTTGCTTCCTATGGCATGACGAGCAGTGGTGGGGAACTGAGGTAAGCTTTGAGTTCGTCCAGTGCTCGCGAGCAATTTTGGTTCCTTCTACCATTTTGCTTCCCTTTAGAAGCTGGAAGAGAGGCTTTCACTTCTCGGAGGACTTTGAAATGAATCGATTTAAGGCAGCGAGCATACCGGTGAGCTTCTGTACGTCCCGGATTGTGCGAGGAGGTTGTACCCTGTTTATTACATCGATCTGGTCTGGGTTGGCCTCGATGCCTCTCTTACTGACCAAGTACCCAAGAAATTTTCTTGACTGGACACCGAAAGAACACTTTCTCGCGTTAAGTTCCATTCGGTATTTCCCGAGGATTTCGAAGGTGCTTGATAGGTCTGAGAGGTGGTCTGCTTTTTTTTTTTTTTATTTTAACGAGCATATCATCGATGTAGACTTCCATGGTGTCTCCCATTTGACCCTTGAACATCTTGGTGACCAGCCGCTGGTAGGTTGCCCCTGCATTTTTAAGCCCGAAGCGCATGACCTTGTAGCAGTATAGTCCAACTGAGGTGATGAATGCTGTTTTGTCTTGGTCTGGGGCATACAGAGGGATCTGATGATACCCGGAGTATGCGTCCAGAAAACTCATTCTCTCGTGAGCTGCAGTAGCGTCTACCAGTTGATTAATTTTTGGGAGGGGGAAACTGTCCTTAGGGCATGCTCTATTGAGGTCGGTGAAGTCGATGCAAACTCTCCACTTCCCATTGATTTTTGGAACTACTACTGGGTTGGATAACCATTTGGGGAATTTCACCTCCCGTATGGATCCTTCATCCAGTAGTTTTTCTACTTCTTTCTCCACGACTTTTGCCTTCTCGGGTGCAGTTCATCGTGCCTTCTGTGTGATTGGTTTGAAGGTGGGATTAATGTGTAGCTGATGACAAACCATGTTAGGATCAATTCCAGGCAGCTCGTATAGTTCCCACGTGAAGACATCTACGTTGCATCTCAGCAGAGATGTCAAATCCTTCTGTTCCTGGTCAGTGAGAGAGGCTCCAATCAAGAAAACTCTATCACCGTCGCTATCTCTAGCTGTAACCTTTAACAGGTCTTCGACGACCCGCTCAGAGGGGAGGAGCCTGGTCTCCTCTAATCCAGGTCTTTTGTACTTTAATTACTATTTAGAAGGTGTTAGACCTTCTTATTCTTCAACTTTCTCGCTAGGCTGATCGGCCTTCTTCTCTGGCCTTGGTCGGATGGCTGCTATGAAGAACCTTCTTGCCATTGCTTGATCATCTTGGATCTCCTTTACTCCTCGCTCGGTTACATACTTGAGTTTTTGATGGTAGGTCGAGGAGACTACCTTCATCACATGTAGCCATCCCCTACCGAGGATGGCTTGGTATGGCGAGTCAATGTCAACCACCAAAAACTCAATCATCTTGGAGACATTTCCCACGCGTACTGGCAGTACAATCTTTCCGAGGGGCATAGTTATTTTTCCAGTGAAGCTAACTAAAGGGACAGTAGCTTCCTTAAGGTCGGCGATGCTTAACTTTAATTTTCTAAATAGGTCGAGATACATTACCTCGGACGAGCTTCCTTGGTCGAAAAGCAACTTGTCGACGTCAAAGTTAGCTATCCTGAGGGTAATGATCAAAGAATCGTGATGTGGGGTTCTCACTCCCACCAGATCTTTATCTGTGAAAAAAATATGCTTATTATAGTTGATGTCATCTGCTCGTCGACGCTTTCCTGACTGTGACTTCGCTGGATCGATCTGAAAAGCTTGCATCACCGCTGTAAGCTTCTTCATCTCCATTCGAGCTGAATTTCCTTGGATCTACTTGGCATCAGATGCCCCATGAATTATCGCAAAATCATGTCCAGCATCATCTTCAAGCACGTTGTCAGGTCTCGCTTCTCTATTGGCAACCTCTTTCTCTACCTTCTTCTCCACAAACTCGTTCAAATTCCCGGATTGGGATAGCTCCTCGAGGTGAGACTTAAGGGCCTTGCAATGCTCGGTCTTATGTCCTCCCTCTTTATGAAAAGCGTATCTCAGCGCGTTATTTCTTTTTGAGGGATCTCCCCCATCTTCCTGGGCCACTTGATGAATGTCTCGTCTTTGATTTTCGCGAGAATTTTATAAATTGTTTCATTAAAGACGGTGTTGACCGCCTAAAATGCTCTTGACACATCATTGTTGCCTCTGTTCTTAGGTCCATTTCTTCCCCATTTTTCCTCCTTTCTTCTGGTTCTCAGTTTTGTCACTGCCTTTGGCAGCGAGCTTAGTTCGACCATTTTTTGCTGTGCCGAGGAAGGTCACATCTTCCACCTTGGCATACTTCTTGATGCGATCCATTAGGTCATCGATGGTCACGACTTCTTTCTTTGTCAAGAATTGGTACAGAAGGGAAGAGATGGGTAGCCCAATTTTGAAAGAGGCCACAGCCACTTGCTCCGAACAGTCCTTGACCTCGTTGAACAATTCCCAGTACCTCTTCGCGTAGTCTCGGAGGGCCTATTGAGGCGTCTTTTTCATTGTCAGCATGGCATCCATCCTTTTGGGATGGGAGCTACTAGTAATGAATCGGGTCGTAAAGAGATCGGCCAGGGATTTGAAACTTCTGATGGACCGGTGGGGGAGCCTTTCGAACCATCTCTGCGCCACATCATGCAGGCTCGAGGGGAAAATTCTGCACATTAGTGCGTCTCGATGGTTCCATAGGGTCATGGCTTGTCGGTACTGCCTGACATGATCAATGGGATCAGTCTTACCGTCATAAATTTTAAACCTTGGAATGGAAAACTTCTTGGGGGCTTCTTCTTCCTCAATTTCCCTCGAAAAGGGTGATTTCATCTTAGTTTTGAGAGCTCGCCTAGCGAGTTCTTGGGTCGATCTGGTACCGTGATGGGCAGGATGTTGGTCCATCTCCCTTCGGACCAGATTTCGTATGTTCTCGTTACTATGATCCGGGCTTCTGTGGATGCGAGCTAGTCGCAGTTGCTCGAGCAAGTCTTCCTCTGACTCGTTTACCTCGGCTCTCTGGGATCCACGCCTGGGGCTCCTTCCTCGGCTGCGAGACTTGATCGCCTTAGGGCTAGGAGTGTGGTATGGACGTTTCTTAGTACTATGATGGAGCTCTCTCTCCATTATTTCTAATCTTCTTTTGAGGTGAGCGTTCTCAGCCTCGTGCCTGCGAGAAGACTCCCTCTGCTCTTGGAGCCTCTCCTCGTATGCATCAATCAGCCTGGATATCTGCGTGGATCTCGATGGTCCTTGGCTTTCTTCCGAGGCTGGCCTTTCTGGGTGAGCCCTGTGATCTGAACACCAAACTTCAGACCTAATCCTACGAGGAGCAGGGGGTTCTTGAATATCCTCTGCCTGGGGAGCATTACTACTGTGATCAGACATTTCAAACTATTTTTTTGGTGTGGGCTTTCTGAGGGAAGATAAACGTTCCCATAGACGGCGCCAATTGTGGTGACAATTATTATGCAACACAAATAGATAAGAGAAACGCAATCACCAAGTAAGAATAAGGAATGCAAAATGACAATCACACAATAAAGGATGTACGTGGTTCAACAAAGATGCCTACGTCCATGGCGGTGCAGTCAGTATTATTTCTATGTTCTCCGGAGAGTAATTATAGAGAATACAATGTGTCCCTTGCCCCGGACCTAGGGTTTATTATATACATGTTTATTTCAATAAGTGGGGGTGTTGGACTCCCCCACGTTTTCCATCTCTTCCTAGAAACTCTCTTAATGGGAACATGAGAAGAGACTAAATCATAATCGGTTAAGACATGGAGGGTATGTACTTTGGGTCGCTACAAATGGGATACTCGTCCAGGCCCATCATTCTAATTTGGGTACCCACAAATAGTTAGACAAACCTTAATAATTGTACCCAAATAAATTAAGAAAATGTCTTATATTACATCTGCAAAGGACTCATACCTTAAAGACATTGTAACTACAATTTTCTTTTGGAAACTTAAATGCATAATTAATTCATAAAAGGCTAACCATTGTATGATTGAGGATGTTTTCAAAATTGTATTAATCACTAATCTATCAAGGTTACATGTGTTCATCCAAGATCATTAAATGAACACAACAAAAATAAAAATGAAATTCCTCAAATAATAAAAATGTAAAGACCTGGGAGCAAACAGAGGAAATTCCAAAGTGATCTTCATTAATTTTACACATACATAATACTCTACACAAGAAGAGTATTCTTCAGGCGTATTCTAATACACGTTACATTCTACACGGGAAGAGTTAGAAAGTTAAAGCATTCCTTTAAAGCTGTAACAAAAAACCCCTGAAATTTAAAACCCACCATTAAGTTGAAGCTCAACCAATATGTTACTTGACACATGACTCACACGAAAGAGTTAAAGTTCATCTTACAAACAACAAAAATTCATGGCGAAAGTAAAATGGACAAACAAATTAAAAATTCCACAGCTGATGGAGCTGCGAATCAACAAATAAAGAATAACATGAGGGTTTAATGCAAGTATGAAGTATGAATTTCAGTGATGGAGTTGCGAACCAATTACGCAATAAAATCTGCAAACAGAAACCCAAATAGAAATGCAGAGAATTGGAAAAAGGTAAAAAAGTATATAATATACCTGATTTTGACCCGATGTTGTGAGTCCTAGATTATGATCTACAAAATAAACAAATATAAGCATAATATCATGGTTTTTAAAAAAATATTTCATTTTATAAAAAAAAAGCAATGAAATATAGTTAGACGGAGTGTTTTTTTCTCCGAAACGAACACCTTCTTTCATTCACAGAAGCACTACCAAGTGTTGAACCAAGCAATTGTTCAAGTCTGATCTAATTGAAAATATGGATAAGTTAAGAAAAAAATATACACAAGTTGTGATAAAAAATGGGATATTAAAAAGGAGCTCTGCACAAAACACAAAACGGAGTTGAATGCACAAAACACAAAACAGAGTAAAATGGGATATTCATTCCATACTAATGAGAACAATGCATCACCAATTCAAGGATCTAATGTTGTGAAATGTTTATTCAATCAACCTATTAAAAGTGTGTGATAATTTAAAAAAACATATGCTCGAGTGAATGAAAATATTGAAAGTTGAGTTGCAAGGTTTAATAAGACTTGTCTTTCAAACATATGCTCCAGTGCTCCTCCGACTTTGTCTTCTCATCCAGATACAGAGTTTGACAGGTCCATGCCTATTAATGTACACCAAAAATAGCAAATGGGATTTGATTTGCCTCAACCTACACCTTAGTTTAAGGCTTATGTAGATCCTCCCCCACAAACCTTAAACCATGCCGATTATGTACAAGTTCCTTCCCAGATGGGGTTCCTAGGTCAGCTTATGTGGACTGCAGATCCCGTATTCTGCCAATAACAATTTCGTGATAATGCACTTGGTGTTTCCCCTCAAAATTCCCAAATAACAGTATGAAATATTTGGTTCTTTAACTTCTATCAAAAGTATATGCTTGTATGGAGAAATGTGCAAAGAAAACAAAAGAATAAGAAGTAGAATGACAATCAGATCTTAAATCCATGAGGTAATCGAAAATACCGAAAAATGTGTGAATTAAAAAATTAAAACAACATTTAAATTAAAGAGGAAAAGAGACAAAAGAGAATATTTATTAGTCAAATTTCACAATGATTATTAAAAATTGATTTCCAAGACAATTTTATGGGAGTTAGGAGTATAGTTAAAACTCAAATCTCTACAGAGAAGATATGTAATATAAAGATACGTGAACTAATAATGCTAAAAAAATTACATCTAATGATTAAGAATTATTACCATTTGGATGAGTGAAAAGATGGAAAATGAAAGAAAAGTCATTTAAATTTCTTGCATACTATTGCTGCACTGTGATACCATCTACCAAAAAATGAATATCGAACACTAAAACATAATTCGTACATAAATTTTAATTAGAAACTTTAAATAATTTTTTTAATCAATTTTGCTTAAAAAACTTAGAAACCCTTAATATCAAGGTTGGGAGTTAGGGGATAGGGAACTCAAATATAATAATAAAACCTCTGAGTAGAAAACCCACGGGACCGTAAATCAGGTTAAACCTCTGGAAGTCGAAGTACTAAAGCCATCAAAATCAGATGAAACAAATAGAGATGATTAAACATACAAATTCAATATGCTTGATAATTTTATAGTGGTAGCTCACTTATTTCCATAAAAATGAATGAAAAAAATAAATTGATATACTAAAATCAAAAGATGTAATTAGCCCAAAGATCTTGGATCTCAGTTTTCCAGTGCTAGATTGGGGGTCTTCTCTCCCATAATGATCATTGTGACCATTTGCAATAAAAAAATTTATCATCATTTTAATCCTAAATGATTTTCTGGACTGAAGAAAAAAATGTATAAACGGGTGTACCTTAAAATAATCCAGAGTATAACGATGCACTTGTGAATCTTCACGTATGTGATGGCTTCAGTTGGTTTGGTTTCCGTTTAGCTGTTATTACAGTTGCTTTTAGCTGTTATTACAATTGCTTTTTAGTATGCTAAACTGTTGCATACTACAACTATTTGAAGCACGAAGTACGAAACAATCAAATAGATGTTGCATACTACAACCTAAAATAGATGTTGCATAATAAAATAATATGCAACATACCAGTAAATCTGCAGTTGCCTAAAACCTGAGATATAAACACGAAGTTGCATACCAGATAATCAACACATAATGTATACACATTTTGTGTATACTCACAATCAATACATACTGCAAATTTAGTGTTTTAGTATGCAACATCAGCTTTATATATATATATATATATATATACACACACACAGATAATCAATACATATTTTATACACCTTTCGTGTTTGTTACATACTACAACATCAATTTTTAATCCTTACATACGAGATTCAAATAGATGTTGCATACTACAACCAGAAATACAAACATGATGTTGCAACACAGATAATCAACACACACACTCATATTGAAATATGCACACACACACACACACACACACACACACACACACACACATATATATATATATATACACACACGCAGTTGAGGAATAGAAGGTTTGGAGAACTAACCAAAAAATTGCAAAAAATAAAAATGAAAAAAGGTCGCATTAGATGAAGATTGAAATAAATTAAGAAAACTCAAATGAAATGCAACTATATAGAAAGTAGATAAAGAGATAAGAAGGCATTGTCATTTGTCATCGCCATTGGGCACCAAAACCTCAGACTCCAATATCTATAAATAAACCATTCTTGGGATTTCAAATAACAAAAAATATATAAATCAACGACTCTTTATATCATAAACCAACAATAAATGTCTATATGTAAACCCAACAATATTAAAAAGAGGAATATCATACTAAAACCAAAGCCCCAAATTACTTTCAACACATGTTTTTTTCTAATTTTTACGAACGAAAAGCCTCAATGTTGAGATATAGATACTGAAAGAGAAACCTTAAGAGGGGAGAGAATATACCTAATGTTGCAAAACCTAATATTTGAAAAATAGAATACAGAACCATGTTAGGAGATAAAAGATAGGATGTAAGATATAATACCCTCAATTACCGTGATGTGAGAGCGAGAGATCGTGCTTGTAGAGATAATGAGAGTTCAGATCCATGTCGAATGATGCTCTTCGAAGGGTGGTCAAAGTTTGGGTGGTCAGATTTTGCGAGAGTGGTGAGGTTTAACTCCAATTTGACGTCCATTGCGAATGACAATTGTCTTGGCATTTACATAGTATATAGTATTGTAGCATTCACATAGTCTAACCTTAGAGTTTGTGAAGTGTACAGTAGCATATAGTATTGAATCATGTATCTAAAAAAAGAAGAAACCCAAATGGAAGCTCACTAATAGCGCGCGAGAGGTGTGCACGTGTAGGCGCACATTCGTTGTTTTATGTCTCGCCGCGACTATACAAACAAACTTAAATTACTACTACACTCAACTGGTGAGTATAATGGTAAGTCGGGTATCGAAAATCCATAGGGACGAGTTGCAAGAATTTATATGATTTAATATTCCGAAATAAAAAGGAAAAAGGTGATTACAAACTAAAAAGTAAAAGATGCATAAAAGGAAATGATTAATCTAGGCAAGGGTATTGAAAATAGATTATGAAAGCGGATAAAACTATAGGTTGCGTCGAATATCCCTCACCCGAGTTAATTTGTATAAAATGGTTACATGGGTCAACGAGTTATTACAAATACGTCTCGTTTAGACAGTTAATTAAACCAAGGGTTGTCACGCCCCTTAATCATCTTAAAAGCCTAATAAGATTTTTGCGTAAAAAAATATCCAAAAATTACGTGCGAAAGGTCGTAAGCACGGGACATACATGATATGCCCCGTCAAATATCCTATGCATAATAACTAGGACAACACACCCGAAATAGACCCGTAAACACTATCACCAAGCAAAGGAACGCGTTAACCCAAGTGAGTTCCATTCAAACACAACCTAATTTAAATTACCTAGAAAGCATGTTAAAAACGCGATAAATAAAGCGATAAAGAAACGCGATAAATTTATATTGGAAAGCGAGTAAATCAAAGCATGTAAACTAATTAACAAAGCATATAAATCTAATTAGAAAGCAAGGAAATAAAGAAATACAACTATATTAATGGAGAGGGTAATGAATAGTCAACTTACAAACCCAAAAGTGTGTCAATCCAAGAGGAAATGAAGAAGAACTAAGCAAAAACCCAAACCCTAGGCTAAACTATCTTCTAAAACTATCTAAAATCGTTTACCTCTGTTATTACAACCAAAATTGATATATATACTAAGCTGGAATTCAATTAGAAAAGAAAAGAGAAAAGAAAAGAAATGCCAAAAGATCTCTAGAAAATAGGGGATCGATCGATCGACAAAAAGGGTTGATCGATCGATTAAGGCCAATTTTCAACTGCAGAGAAGGATTGATAGGTCGACCAAAAGGGTCGATCGATCGATCAAGCAGGGTGAGCCAAGAAACAACTTCTGCATTCTTTTCTTCTCTTTTCTCTTCCTCTTTTGATTTCCTTACTTTTCCCTCCGCTGAAATCGCCGTAACTTCTTCATACGGACTTAGAATCGCGCACCGTTCGTGGCCACACGAAGCTAGCGAGGAGGGATACAACTTCCGTGAGATATCGGGCCAGGTACCCAAGCTGTGAAATGACTAAAATTTCCTTGAGCGTGCGATTGCGTACGAAACTTCACTGGAATGCGTCCGAACTCCATACTTAGTACCTAAATACCTACAAAAGCCCAATTATACCTCATATAGCATGTTAATAATATAAACCGAGGTTGTCTGGTTAATGGGCTTAAATATAGAGATTAAGGCACCCGAGGGGGGTAAAATGCGTAGGTTCGGAGGATGAAATACGCAATATTTGTGTATCATCACACCCCCGAACTTACACATTGCTAGTCCCTAGCAGTAAAATAGGATGCAACAAGAACTACAAGCAAACCAAAAGCAGCAGATAGTACAAAAGTATGCTATAAAAGCAAAAGGCCACTTTCGCAGGCAATTCGATTGCATTTAGCGTATGCAATAAGCCGTTAAACCCCTAAGTCACCCTAGTGGACTAGTGTCATCTCGTGAGGGTTTTCAGGGATGGTACCCATAAACATCACATGGTTTCCTCAAAATATGCCTAACCCAACATGCGACAAGCCGAACAATGGCAAAAAGGATTTCATACACATTATTAACAAATTGAATGAATTCAAACAAAAGTCCAAATCATTAACATTATAGAATGCACCTCATAGAATTGAAACTTTAAAATGTGGGAGGGGGTGAGCACATGCAAAGTGTGATTTGGCAAAAAAGTTATATAAATCGGATAAACATTAAAACAAGCATACATTCAATCCTCACGGGCATTACACTCATCAAGTGAATTCACTCGAAACAGGGAGGTAACACACGGAACATGCGGGCTAAAGAGTAAATGTAAATGGAAACTAGGTCGCACACATGTCACAAATAAAGAACGCTATATATAAAATGAAAAAATACAATCTCAATGAAAGGATACCGCACACTAAAAGAGGCGAAATGAATTTTCACAGATTATCAAAACTATTATGACTTTTAAATTACATCAACCTAAGATCACATAGGACTTTACTAGGGTTGTAATGTAGGTTAGGCTATGGTACGAAATGAAGGAATGTATGTACGGATTCAAGGTGTTCTGAAATGAAAACTCGAGATAATGGAAAAATGCGGGCAATATCAAAATTGGAAAACAAGTTCCTAAAAGCATTAAATATATCATCGGGGAGAGTAATCAAAGCTTATTGAACACTATACAACATATACAACTTTCTCTTTCTTTTTTTCTCATTTTCTCTTTTGTTTTCTTTTGATTTTTGCTTATCTTTTTCTTTACTTTTTTCACTACTTTCTTTTCTTTACTTTTCAAACTCTCATATGCATAAATTACAACCAACATCATAACAACATCATTCAATCCCAAGTAACATTCCAAACAAAGGTATGGAAAGTGTATATATGGGCTAAAACTTCAATTTATAGTTGGTTATGGGATTGGGGTTATGAAACGAAGGGCTATATTTAGACTCAAAGGGGTTACCGAGGGTAAACATATAAGGGTGAGGCCAAGGACAATATGGGTGATATAACAAAGATGGCCTATGATCATTTCCAAAAGTTTACGCAATTCTCGAATCAAAACAATATATGAAAATCATGATCAAGTAACACATTTCAAGTATGAACTCAATTAATGAACGATCAAATGAAAGAATAGTGAGATTACCAACGAATTTAACGTTTTCAATGAGAAAAGAATAGTGTATACACTGAAAAACGACAAAAGGTACAAATCTTACTCGGTGTAAGTATATACAATGCAACAAAAGATTACCGAGCTATAAAAATCTTAAACCAAATCAATATAACGATAAAAGTGCATGTGCTCACGGGATTAAAGTTTAATTCATGAAGTTATTCATAACATCAATAATGGAGACTAATGTCTAATAACTTCTAAAATCGAGAACATGCATCATTGGGTTGTCTATTGGATCGGGCAATTATTGACATTTATCATCGAAAACAAAGGCAAAATGCCCAAAAAAGGAGAAAAAAGAATGAAAATCTTTTTGAAATTTTCAATTTTCTAAGAAAAGCCTACTAAGTTACTAACACGAGAGCAAAAACATGGACTAAATAATGAAATGGATAGAATATCCCACACCCCTTAACTTAAAACTTGACATTGTCCTCAATGTTAATTAATAACCAAGTCAAAGAGAGGAAAATACCCAAAAGTGGAGCGATCCCCATAAGAAGAAGTCCAAAGAATCTACAAAACAAGTTAGTATCGAGCATAGCAAAAAGAAATAACAAAAAGTTAAATAATTACACTAAACTAAATTAAAATGGGAGGAAAAAATAAAAAGAATGAAAATAAAAAGCTAACTATATACAACCTACCATTTAGGCCTCACACTAACTGTACACTAGAAGTCTAAATAGCTGAGGGTCCACTGTGAAAACAATTTGACTTTGGAGGATAACCGGTGTACCCTCACTAACAAGCATGCCCTCCGAAAAATATGAATTCCGTTTTAACAACGGAAGGCATGTGTAAGGCGAAAGAAATGAACCATCGTCAATTAAAAGTTTTGGAGGGACGATGGGGGGTTTGGATTGAACGGGTGATAAAAACAAGTGGGGACCGAGAAAATCCGAATATCCCCCCAAAGATTTTGAAGTTGGAATGGGAGACGGCGCACATCAAGGCAAAGATGCGATCATGGAGGGCGACTCGAGCAAGTACTCCTCATCGGCGATAGGGTTTAAAACATTAAAGTTTGAAACCGAATCATCGGGTACTTGTTTCGGTAGGATACTAGAGAATGAAAATGGGGATGAAAGAAATTCAAACTCATGAGATGAATCCTCATCGCATGAAGTTTGAGTTTCGAAGGAAATAATATCATTTTCAATGAAATGTTCTTCTTTGGGGGCCTAAGAAGAAATCATTTCATTACAAATAGATATTACGTTATTTTCATCCTCACTTTCAATATCTATTATGCAATGGGAAAAGTCTATAATGGGTTGTTCCAAAGTAGGCACAAGTACCTCATTTGGTTCAAAACATTCCTTGACCTCGAAAGTCTCGGAAGCAGAATCGCCATCGAACTCAAATAATAAATCCAACTCATGTTCCCATGAATGATTTTCTTCCCGATATCGAGTTTCAATTTTCTCATTCTCATACATATGCAAACCCTCACCGAATGTCATGGGTCGAGGTGCGGATGCATGAAAATGGGAACTTTGAAAATTACCATCGGACTTAAACGAAACTCATTATGATAGGAATTTTGAAACTATTCGAATTCGTTTCAAAATTCCTATTATAAGGGGGTAAAGGCCCAAAATCATTGTTATCATCATCAAAATTCCAATAACCTAAGTTTTGACTTTCGTTATACTCGCCCAAAGTCATATTTGAATTTGTTATACTTTGGGATTCTAAGTATTCATCGAAAGTCACAGGTTTGCAAGAATTTTGAGAATTATAACAAGGATGACCGAAAGAATTAGAATATGACATGCTTACCCCAAAAATGGCTCGAAGTGGCGGATTCCACAAAGTAAGTGCGCGTGGAAAGAATTCGAGCGTTTTAAGTGCTCAAATGTGGAAGTCCTGAAAACAAACCTAAATTACTACTACACTCAACTGGTGAGCACAGCGGTAAGTCGGGTATCGAAAATCCAAAGGGACAAGTTACTAGAATTTAATTGATTTAATATTCCGAAATAAAAGTGTAAAAAGGTGATTACAAACTAAAAAGTAAAAGTTGCATGAAAGGGAAATGTTAATCTAGGCAAGGGTATTGAAACTAGACTAAGAAAGCGAGTAAAACTATAGGTTGCATCGAATATCCCTCACCCGAGTTAATCTGTATAAAATGGTTACATGGGTCGATGAGTTATTACAAATGCGTCTCGTTTCGACAGTTAATTAAATCAAGGGTTGTCATGCCCCTAAATCCTCATAAAACCCTAATAAGATTTTGGCATCAACAAATATTCCAGAAATTGCGTACGAAAGGTTGTAAGCACGGGCATACATGATATGCCCCGTCAAATGTCCTAGGCACAATAACTAGGACAACACACCCAAAATAAACCCGTAAACACTATCATCAAGCAAAACAACGCTTTAACCCGAGTGAGTTCCATTCAAACACAGCCTAATTTAAATTACCTAGAAAACATAATAAAAATGCGATACATAAAGCAGTAAAGAAACGCGATAAATCTACACTAGAAAGAAAGTAATCAAAGCATGTAAACCTAAATTAGAAAGCATGGAAATTAAACTAGAAAGCAAGAAATGAAGAAATACAACTATATTAAATGGTAGGGGAGATGAATAGTCAACTTACAAACCAAAAGGGGTGTCAACCTAAAGAGAAATGAAGAAGAACTAAGCAAAACCCCCAAAACCCTAAGCTAAACTAACCTAAAATCGTCCACATTACCTAATGTCTGAATATTACAACAAAAATTGTATTTATAGTAAGTGGGAATAAAACAAAAGAGAAAAGAAAATAAGGCAAAATATCTCCTGAAAATAGGGGATCGAATGATTGACAAAAATGGTCTATCGATCGATCAAGGCCAATTTTCAACTGCAGAGAAGGATCGATCAATCGATCGATCGACCAAAATGGTCGATTTATCGATCAAGAAGGGGTAAGCCAAGTAGCATCTTCTGCATTCTTTTCTTCTCTTTTCTCCTCCTCTTTTGCTTTCCTTGTTTTTCCCTCCGTTGAAATCGCCGTAACTTCTTCATACGGACTCAGAATCGCACACTGTTCACGGCCACGCGAAGCTAGAGAGGAGGGATACAATTACGTGACATGTCGGGCCAGGTGCCCAAGATGTGAAATGACTAAAATGCCCTTGAACATGAGATTACGTACGAAACTTCATCGAAATGCGTACGAACTCCATACTTAGTACCTAAATACCTATACAAGCCTAATTATACCTCATATAGCATGTTAACAATATAAACCAAGGTTGTCTGGTTAACGGGATTAAATATAGAGATTAAGGCACCCGAGGGGGCTAAAATGCATAGGTTCGGAGGATGAAATGCGCAATATTTGCGTATCATCACTCACTCCTTGCTTAAAATTAACTAGACAAATGGAAGAAAAGATGTTAGAATGGTCCATTCTTTTCAATATGATAGTATAAATATTAGTCACCTAGAGTAGTTTGGTCACCTAGAGTAGTTTCAAAAACCTCAACTGACATCGAGTCCATTTCATTACCCAAGCTCAACCGTTTACTCGCCCGACTACTACTCTGCCCTTCTTTAGGATAAATCAGCTTCAACTGCTTCTTCAAATATTTGTATGACAAAAATATATCCCTCCAATTCGGTAACATCTGGAGGTAATTGTGATGCCTAATAGGTTGGTCGACCATTACTGGTTGTAGAAATGTGGCCACTTTTTTCAGGCGGAGGATCGTCCAAGAGAAATTGACAGTAGCATTCAATACATTTCAACCAAAAGGTTGCCACTGCCTCAAAACTCCAAACTAAGATTCCTGCATTCAAACAAAAAGAAATTGTATAAAATTTCCCACAATGCGTAAGCATGAATTTATAAGTCTAATAAAATTTCACATGGGAACAAAACAATATAATAATATACAATTTGATCAGACTATGAATTTACTCATAAAAGCATCTTATCAATTCAAAACTATTTAGAAAATTAGTTATTTATTAAAAACTCTAATTTGAAAATGTTCTTAAACTATACAAAATAAAAAGTAAACAAATGACACAAAAATGTGTTAGAACCAAAATAAAAGGTTAAGGATCATAGATTGTACACCTGATTTGTACCATGGTATGGTAAATAAAGAGTGATACCTGCAAACAAACTATAAAACATGTCATTTGAACCATAAAACCAACTAAAGTATCAAATATATATAGATCTGAAAAAATTAGAGAATACTTGGATGGTTAGAACAAACCCCACAAATCATACTCTAAGAAACCCCATCTAACCCTAATAAATCAAGCATTAACAAAATTACAAAATCACACCAACAAAATAACAAGAACTGCTAAAAAATCGAACCATGTAAAGAGAGAGAGAAAAAAAACATACTTGAGGCTAGCAACGGGGAGCAAAGAGAAGGTAGGGTGGGCCAAGGAGAAAAGAAGGCATGGGTTATTGCCGAGAGAGAGGGTGAGGGTTTGTCGTGTGGACTGAAATGAATTTTGGTGTGTGTATGGGAGCGTGTGTGGGAAGCTGGGCATATTGGTGTGTGTGTACCAAAACATTCTTGTGTTTGAATTAAAGTAAAATAGAGGAACTAATTAGTCAGAAAGAAAAGATGGGGAATCCAAATTTGTAAGGGGTAAAATAGGAAGTGCAAAAAAGATTCATATTGATGACATCATGATGCTATATATATATATATATATATATATATATATATATATATATATATATATATATATATATTTGCTTGCAGAGTGTTTGGCACCAGTTTTTCTTCTCTATCCATAAAGAAGATAGTTTGGGTACTTATCTAAACCCAAAAGGAGAAAAGTTTTCTGCGGCGTTCTCACATGGTGAAAGGCACTATGTGTGGTTGACGGTGGGTTGTGCCTCCATTGGTGGACTCCAGAGTTATCTACAAGGCAGAGGTTGATGAGTGAAGGAAGCGTCGGGGCTTGAAGGAGTCGATTTGAGTGTTATAAGTCTTCTTGTCGTTGTCTTTATAAACATATTGTACCTAGTGTATTTGTTAGGTAGGCCAGGGCCATCTGAGGTTTTTCTTGTTGTGGGGTTTCCTCGTACATCGCGACGTGGTGTGATTGTATTTAATTTATCTTGCAAAAATCACCTTAGATGCATGCTTACGATAATCAAGATAAAAATTGGTTTAAATCTCACATTTGTTTAATTTGGTGCTAATTTTAGTTTGGATAATTTGGATAAGTTTAATTTAATTCATGTCATTTGGTTTGGCCTATATTGAAAATTAAACTAAATCATTGTTAGGAAAATTTAGGACTTGGGTTAAATTAATTTTGTTTGAATGAAATTTAATATGTTTGAGTAGACTAATTTCACTTTAAGTTTAACTTAATTTTAATTTTGAAGAAATTAAAATTTGAAGTTTGTTTTGTGTTTAAAATTTGAATTGAAATTTTAGTTTGGATTTAATTGGACCATCGCTTAATTTGTAAGTAGTTTTTAAATTTAGGGGGCTTTATCACCTTACAGTTGGTATCAGAGCTATAGGTTAGAAACCTACCCCTTTGAGTTCAATTTCATATTAAATGTTAATTAAATATACGTAAATTCATTTAAATAGCTTACGCGTTATTTGAATCGCTTCGAAAATGTTAGATGTTGTATTTGAGTTATGTCACATCCACTTAGATTGTTTAGTAGATTTTGTGCTCCATCTTTAATGAAATTTGGTTTATATATATATATATATATATATATATATATATATATATATATATATATATATATATATATATATATACAGTCAAAAATATTTCAAGTTATGCATATGCAATTAATTTTAACAACATACTCCAGATATGATTCGACCTCATCGGAGTTATACAATATAAACCACTCAGCCATATTAAGATCATTCTCAAACACGTTGGCAACCCTTGTGCTTTATTCAGAAGTATGAACATTTTACGTGAAAATCATCAACCTCAGGCCACATTCACCACCATACTTATTCCGTTCTTATCTATTACATATAGTTTTGACGTCAGTAAGGTACATTGGGCAAAACGTTAGACACTCATTAACATTGTAAACCTCGGTAATGGAGCCTTCTAGTCGAGATCTTTTGGATACATACTCTTTTAATATTCCAAGAAACCTTAATTGGAACACTTGTAAATTTAATACTACATATCTAAAAAAATTAGGTAAAACACCTCCAAATCTATAATAAGGCTTCTTAATGTAATAATTACCCTAGTAACATCCATCGATACTGTGCATGTACCGCAAGCTTGGCATTACATGCTAATTGAACCATCAAATGGAACATCAAATAAAAAAAAGCGAGAAGAAAAATCTTCTCCGTCTTGAAGACTATCATAATTATTCGTTCTTCTAACTTCTCCATATCACTCTTGACTAATGTCTTGGAGCAAAAATCCTAGAAGAAATTACTCAACTCAGAAAGAGTAATATAAATATCCTTAAGGAGGTACCTCTTATCCCAATGGCAAGACATTATTGAAGCGGGATATGACAATCATGGATTTTTAGGATCATTAATTTACTAGCTTTTGTAGTCACGCACCTCAAGATATTCATAGCATAACCATCTAGATACTTAACCAATTTTAATTACTCACAAAAAACCTCTCTCTCTCTCTCTCTCTCTCTCTCTTTTGGGATCAATGTGCGTGTCGCATGAGGCTTGACATAGGATCCATCAGGAAAACTTTATAGATGCAATTATATCCTTATGCCCATATCCTCTGAATTAATGTTCGCCATTTCAGTGTCCTTGTTCTTCCTATCCACATTCAATTTGTTCAAAGAAAATTATCACACATGTTCTTCTTTATATGTATAACATCAAAGTTGTGATGGAGATTATGTTTCTTCAATAAGGGAGCTCAAATAAGATGTTTTCTTTGTCCAATTTAGTTTTGGTTTGATCACAAGGTCTTTTCTTATCATTTGGATGATTCCCAAACTTGACATCTGATGGTAATCCAACTGACTAAGTATTTTTTCCGTCGGTAATTCAAAGGATTTAGTTTGATGCTCAACCTTAACATTAAAGGCCTTACTCCTTCGCCAAGGGTGGTTTGATGATAAGTAATATTTATGTCCCATGTACCCAAACTTACATCTCAAACGTTGAGATAATGAATCCTCATTACACGTGGGATAAGCAAGATAAGCTTTTATTCTCCACCCAGACAAGTTACCATTGCAGGAAAGTAATTTATTGTCCTCATCATAGACGCATGCATTTGAAAAGTCTCTTTATGGGAGCCATCATAAATCAATACACCATTTATCATAAATTATTCAGCTCATCAATTAACGGTTCCATGTAAATGTCTATATCTCTCCATAGGGCCTAGGAATAAGTAGGGACATCATGGATAAAGGGATCTTTCATGCACTTATAACATTACGTATTGGTGGGCATTAGTATCATAAGCTACATACTATCGAAGCTTTTCATGTTCCCAAAAGGGTTGAATCCATCAGTGGCTATACCTAGCCTCACATTTTGAGGCTCCTGAGAAAACTCAGGATAATTTCGATCAAAGTACTTCCATGCCTCACTATCAGTCGTATGACTTATGATCTCATAATCCACATGCTTATCACTATGCCGTCTTATGTCAGTAGTTATCTTCCTTGATTTGTATGATCTTTGCAGTGTCCGTCTGAACATTGCTCTAGATTAAGATTATGTTTCCAAAAAAATTCACAATCATGTTTGCATACATGGATGGTCTCATATCCTAAGCCTAAGTCATATAAGAATTTCTTGGCTTCAAGGATTGACATTATAACCAAATTTCTTTCCAGCAAAAGTTCTAATAATACCCTAATTAGCATATAGAATGACTTGTTGATCTACATGCCACTTACCTTCAAATGAAAAATTAAAATCATGAATTTCAACAATTTCAACAGAGTATACTTCTTGTAGCTTGGGTACACCTCATGCTTGTGACACCCCGCCTAATAAAATATCGGGTGAACAGTCCTATACCAAATTAAAACAGGAATCCCAGTTGGATCATCCTTAGCATCACTGTCGAAAACTTTTTAAAACTTACTAACCACCTAGTATTCCAAAAACTAGTGCCAATTTTAACTTTTTAATTAAACAAACAATACATGCGGAATTAAAATATAAACCATTCACACAACTGAATGAAAGTAAATAGAATAATAATTACACAACTTGCCGAATAAATCACCGCCAAACAAATAATCCAATACAAATATTCAACACCTGAATGAATTACACCTGAAAACTATATCGAGAATTCTGGGCTAGAGGCCCTAAATAAAGCTGAGATCGATACAAGATTCCTACTCTAGGAATAAATGATTGATGCGTGTAATCCAAACTCCTGCTAGGATCCACATATGTCGCAGCTCCGTGTCCCTGGAATAGAATATCAATCTTGGCGTCCCTGTGCCTGGACACCTAAAAGGTTTTGAAAATAGTTTTATAGCAAGGGTTAGAACCCAAAAAATTTTGAAAATTTTAGCAAGTGAATTAACTGCAGTAATTTAAAATGCATGAATGCGCTTCATATTTAAGTTAGTGTCGCACTCCCTTGAGGACATTCTCACCCCTCCACTATTGTTCACACCTACCGGTTACCTCAACCCCACCTAGTTGTACTACCCCGTCCAACTAGTCCTGGTATAACATTCCCTTGATGTACTACTCTAACCCGAGTATAATGATTCTTGAATTATAAGTTATTTCACAATTAACTTAATTAATTCCTCTTAAATAACAGCATATAACCGTGTCACAAGTTATATAAAGTACATACATCACACACTGTATTATTCCCACAAATGATTAACTTAATTAATTTCTCATTAATTAACAGCATATAACTGTAACCTGAGTTATATAAAGTAAATACATCACACACTCTTTATCACCTACATATAATATTTACTACCATATTATACGTACCTTTACTAACATCCACACATATATCATACGTGTATCCATCCTTCCGAGCTTACCCTCACCGGATGATTCCCTCTAGAATGCTATTTCACTAGGTGTGCTCACAAAACCTAGTTTCCCCAAGTTAGAATCGCTCACCAACTTGGACCAAAATATAAACGAAGTGGAGGTGGTCATATTCCTTCCCTGAAAGTGATATAAATCCCTCACCCATATATACCGGACGCTATGACCTGGGGATATACTCGCCCTACTCCTCAAGCTAGGGGATTCACCCAAATCGCGCAACCTCCCTTGATAGCATTAAAGTATTTAAATTGAATAAATATCTAGTCACTGATATTTACTATCACACACAATATATACACATATATATATATACTATCACTACCCGTATATATATATTATGAACCCCGGTTTTACCGTGTACGCAAAATCCCGTACACTACCTGAAATTTCCTGAATCTGTGCCCGACTCAATGTAATTAATTTTCTCACTTAATAACTTATCCTCTTACCGAGTCTATGGTTCGACTCTAATATAATTAATTCACACCTCAATTAATATAATACTTTCCCCGAGTCTATCGCCCGACTCTAATTAAATTAATTAACACACATATTAATTTAATGCCAATCCGAGTCTGTGGTTCGACTCTAATACAATTAATTTACACATTAATTAATTAACCCAAATTCTGAGTCTGTGGTCCGACTCTAATATATTTAATTATCACATTAATTAATAAGTACCCTTCATGAGTCTACAATCCGATTCTGATTAAACTAATTATTCCATCCATTAATTTAATCCTACTCGAGTCTACAAACCGATCCTAATTAAATTAATTAATACACTTATTAATTTAATACTACCCGAGTCTACAATCTGACTCTTACTAAATTAATTTACGCATTTTATTAATTTAACAACTTGGTGTCACCCAACCATTATCCCCGGACTCACTTACTTGGCCCGTATCTTAATATTTCTCGAGTCTATGTTCCGACTCCAAATTAATTACTCTCTCTCAAAAATAAATTTAATACTTTTGTGTCACATAACCAACATACCCGGACTCACTCACTCGGTCCATTTTTACATCTCATAATTTCTTTTTCACATTTTTCGCCCACAATGTGTCACACATTTATCTCCATAATTTCCCAATTATTTTTACCTATAATTACCAACATATGCGGACTCGCCCACTTGGTCCACAATTAAATATCTCCCGAGTCTATATCCCGGCTCAAAATTTATTTAGTTTATCTCCAAACTTAATTCACTACCTTGGGTTCGCATGACCAATATACCCGGATTCACTCACTTGATCCGTACCTCACTATTTTGGAACGAAATCTCTCGAATTCATCCATTAAATGCCCCACATTAATTCATCCTAGTCCCAATTACTTTCTCCCATAATTGCTAGGAATATTTGTTTCATATTTATTTATCACTAATTAATGTTTGGGAATTAAATTTTTAATTAATTTTCCCTTTATATACAAACTGGGCGAACTGCCCAGAATTCCGAATCATCGATCGATCGTCCCTGACTTCGTCTTCTCCAAGAATCAGTCCCACCATTAACGAAAACCTCCAACTTTTATTCTTTCCCCTGGACTAACCCAAGCCCAATCAACCCTATTTCTATATAAGAATAGGATCAAAATACCTTGTAGAACATCAAACTGAAATTAAATCTCACGATTTCTTACTTTTTCCCGATTTGGGTATTATCCGGATTTCAAATCCCCAATCCGAATTTCATTTATTTTAACAGCAATTAACTATCTACTCTTACTGGTTTTAACATCTGATTTAGTCTTCTACATTCTAGAATCATAAACACGATCAATCTCCCCCTTAATCTCATTAAAGTATATAAATTTACAAAAACCCAATTTGAATTTTGGTGACACACCCAAAACGAATTTTCATACACACATCACTATGATGTGAATTGATTATCAAACTTTTAGAAATCACAACAGTTAACCACTTGCCTGTAAGTGTTCGTAGTGTCTGATCCGTTGGCGTAGTCCCTCAATCTGGCTCCAATAACCTCCAATTTGTTCTTGATTTGCTTTCCCCCAAATCTCCTCTCAAACCCTAGGTTTAGAGTTATGTTGGCTGCCATTCTTTAATCTCCCCATTAGATTAAAAACCCTTAATCCCGTTTTTCACCTAATGGGCTTAATTAAAGTGGCCCAACTCACCCCGCGTGGGCCGGACTATGCCCAAAAATACCCCGAGACCCAATTGCTACCCCCGGGTACTCTTTTCTGACTATCTCGACCCATCCGGACTCAACCGCGCACTCATAATTGGCGTCCAAATTAATTTATAAAAATCCTTATCTCACACCCAATTTAGTCTATACCGATTCCCGGCTGGGATAAGTGTATACCTCGTCATTAATACTCGAAATGATGTAATTAAATTATTACTATTCACTTAGGAAATAAATTTCCCTAAACATTAACCATTCACTCCCCGATTAATATTTAAATATATATATTGCCATAATTAATTCAATTAAAATTACAACACACCAGTAATTTAAAATTCCCGAATTAATTAAATATTAACTATACAAAAATAAGGGGTGTTACATACTCCCCCCCTTATAAAGGAATTTCGTCCTCGAAATTAAGATAAGCTTAGTGTTCCAATATTCACTAATCAAGTGCCTCCAAGCCCACTATATCCATCACATCCGCTTCTAACCATACGTTACACAAGCATGCATTTAAACCTTGTCAGGGCGCCCATACACCCTATACCCGTGCTTAACCGCACAAAATTTGTCTTAATTAACCCGGGTGCCCATACACCCTATCCCCGCACTCTATCGCACGAAAGTTACCGGACTATGCTAGTCGTAACCCGTAATATAACTTCGAACCCGTAGTCATATTATATATATATATATATATATATATATATATATATATATATATATATATATATATATATATATATATATATATATATATAATTACTGCTCGGGTACTCAACCCATGCTATGTCCAACTATCTCCACATAAATACTTATCTCTCAACACAAAAGAATATACGCTTACCCTTATGCTACCAAAGACAACATAATACCGCGCCCTTACTACCACTAGTCCTTGTGCAAAATAAACCCCGAGCTATCTCTCTTTGCTCGAAAATCAATTTAACCACCCTGATTCACTTCAGTAAACATCCCCACTTACCGGGATAAAATGTGAGAACACAAAATCTCACTATGTGCCATCGCACCACGCAATACAACATATATATCCACATATATATAGGCTATATGCCCTCTCCGGTGATACCTAGTACCAACCACACCCTGGTGTCGCGGACACCAAAATTTAACTCCACTATCCACAATAGTTAAATTCCATCGCTATCCAGCCGATGTTTAAAAAGTATTATCAACTCTACTCCCATAATTCTCGAAAGTAGTAATTCCTCGCATAATTCAACCAATCACTCAGTGTACGCCTCCACTCTCCCATGAAGAACACTAAGGAACTCCGCTACCCTACGGAAAGTTTACCCACATGCTATGGCTGCTACCGCCAACGCACCCACTAAGTTCGACTCACCTGCGAACTCTAGTGAAAAATAAGTCTTATACTGTGACATCCTATTTGTTACTCAACAATATACCCCATGACCCTAGGTTAAAATAATTACTTCTATACTCCAGCTGCAACGGCTGGTTCTCGATTTCTGAAGCAGCTTCTCCCTGACTGAATGCACCCGTGACTTGCTTTAGTGGTTGTACATCCAGGACCTCGTCCTGTAGTTGACCCCTACCTCATTTAAGGCAATATCTCTTCATGTGTCTCGCTTTTCCCCAAACAAAACACTTTCTAATATGTTCACCCTACCAATGATCCCTTCCATGCCAACCTTGTTGGAATTCCTGGCCATCCCGCCAATAGCCTCCAGTTCTAGATCGTTTGGCATGATTTCCTTGCCGGAAATCCTGCCCCTGATCTCCCCCAGTCTACTGCTGGGATACCCCACACGTATTATTCCCTTCAGCCTCATCTGGCTGGTTAATCCCCACTCCCTTCCCGCTTCCTTTTGCGGGGAAGCGATATTCCCAATAGTGCCGAAGTGTTGCGTTAATGACATCAGTATAACCTACTAATGCGGAATTATCAATTAAATGTTGTCTGATTCTCCAGACTAACCCATCCATAAACTTTGCTTTCCTTCTCTTTTCCTCGCTTACCTCATCTGGTACAAAATTTGCCAACGAGTGAAATCTCCCTCGTAATTGACCACTGAACGGTCTCCCTTTGAGTCTCCTCATAAAATTTTCTCCTCATTTCGATCTCGACCACTGAAGGAAAAATACTTGCGGTCGAACCGCACTCAAAACTCTGCAGTAGCTAGTGTGTCCCTTTCCTCAACTGTGTTGATCGACCCCCACCACTGTAGCGCCGCTCCCACTAACTAAAAGTGGTTAGCATTTATTTTCGCACCCCATCGCAATATCCCATGCGTAGGTGACGCTGGATACCTCTCTTCCTTGACACGCTAGTACTACACCTGAACCTCCTCGCAACTCTGGTGGATTCCCACTAAAAATAACTTCTCTTTCTTATTTGCACCCCAATGACCCCGCGTGAGTCTGAACATCCGACGCCACTAACACTTGTGGTGGATCCCGTGGAAAGTACCTTGTCGTTTGCGACTACCGTCATTTCAATCGCCCGGACCATTAGTTCGGTTACCTGTGCTGCCAAAATTATCTTTGGCAGTTGCTGCCGTAACTCTTACTCCTGACGAGCCTCCCTCGTCTCACCTCCCCCTACTGCCCTAGCTGCTCTCCCTCTCCTGGGCGTCATCTGGAATGAGAATCGAATTGTATGAGTTCACTTTCAAATATAAATTCGCAGAAGAACGTATATGCGCATACGTATGAGAATACAACAATCCTATGATAGGGCTCTATATCAAAGATTGCTAAGCCGAAGCGTGAAAAGACGCACAGATCCTAAGGACACTAGAACTTGATGCTCTGATACCATCTGTGACACCCCACCTAATAAAATACCGGGTAATCAGTCCTATACCAAATTAAAACAGGAATCCCAGTTGGATCATCCTTAGCATCACTGTCGAAAACTTTTTAAAACTTACTAACCACCTAGTATTCCAAAAACTGGTGCTAATTTTAACTTTTTAATTAAACAAACAATACATGCGGAATTAAATATAAACCATTCACACAACTGAATGAAAGTAAATAGAATAGTAATTACACAACTTGCCGAATAAATCACCGGCCACCAAACAAATAATCCCATACAAATATTCAATACCTGAATGAATTACACCTGAAAACTGTACCGAGAAGTCTGGGCTACAGGCCCTAAATAAAGCTGAGACCGATACAAGATTCCTACTCTAGGAATGAATGATTGATGCATCTAATCCAAACTCCTGCTAGCATCCACATATGCCGCACCTCCGTGTCCCTGGAATAGAATATCAATCCAAGCGTCCCTGTGAATGGACACCTAAAAGGTTTTGAAAATAGTTTTATAGCAAGGGTTAGAACCCAAAACATTTTGAAAATATTTAGCAAGTGAATTAACTGCAGTAATTTAAAATGCATGAATGCGCTTCATATTTAAGTTAGTGTCGCACTCCCTTGAGGACATTCTCACCCCTCCACTATTGTTCACACCTACCGGTTACCTCAACCCCACCTAGTTGTACTACCCCGTCCAACTAGTCCTGGTATAACCTTCCCTTGATGTACTACTCTAACCCGAGTATAATGATTCTTGAATTATAAGTTATTTCACAATTAACTTAATTAATTCCTCTTAAATAACAGCATATAATCGTGTCACAAGTTATATAAAGTACATACATCACACACTGTATTATTCCCACAAATGATTAACTTAATTAATTTCTCATTAATTAACTGCATATAACTGTAACCCGAGTTATATAAAGTAAATACATCACACACTGTATTATCACCTACATATAATATTTACTACCATATTATACGTACCTTTACTAACATCCACACATATATCATACGTGTATCCATCCTTCCGAGCTTACCCTCACCGGATGATTCCCTCTAGAATGCTATTTCACTAGGTGTGCTCACAAAACCTAGTTTCCCCAAGTTAGAATCGCTCACCAACTTGGACCAAAATATAAACGAAGTGGAGGTGGTCATATTCCTTCCCTGAAAGTGATATAAATCCCTCACCCATATATACTGGACGCTATGACCTGGGGATATACTCGCCCTACTCCTCAAGCTAGGGGATTCACCCAAATCGCGCAACCTCCCTTGATAGCATTAGAGTATTTAAATTGAATAAATATCTAGTCACTGATATTTACTATCACACACAATATATACACATATATATATATACTATCACTACCCGTATATATATATATTATGAACCCCGGTTTTACCGTGTACTCAAAATCCCGTACACTGCCTGAAATTTCCTGAATCTGTGCCCGACTCAATGTAATTAATTTTCTCACTTAATAACTTATCCTCTTCCCGAGTCTATGGTCCGACTCTAATATAATTAATTCACACCTCAATTAATATAATACTTTCCCCGAGTCTATCGCCCGACTCTAATTAAATTAATTAACACACATATTAATTTAATGCCAATCCGAGTCTGTGGTTCGACTCTAATACAATTAATTTACACATTAATTAATTAACCCAAATTCTGAGTCTGTGGTCCGACTCTAATATATTTAATTATCACATTAATTAATAAGTACCCTTCACGAGTCTACAATCCGATTCTGATTAAACTAATTATTCCAACCATTAATTTAATCCTACTCGAGTCTACAAACCGATCCTAATTAAATTAATTAATACACTTATTAATTTAATACTACCCGAGTCTACAATCTGACTCTTACTAAATTAATTTACGCATTTTATTAATTTAACAACTTGGTGTCACCCAACCATTATCCCCGGACTCACTTACTTGGCCCGTATCTTAATATTTCTCGAGTCTATGTTCCGACTCCAAATTAATTACTCTCTCTCAAAAATAAATTTAATACTTTTATGTCACATAACCAACATACCCGGACTCACTCACTCGGTCCATTTTTACATCTCATAATTTCTTTTTCACATTTTTCGCCCACAATGTGTCACACATTTATCTCCATAATTTCCCAATTATTTTTACCTATAATTACCAACATATGCGGACTCGCCCACTTGGTCCACAATTAAATATCTCCCGAGTCTATATCCCGACTCAAAATTTATTTAGTTTATCTCCAAACTTAATTCACTACCTTGGGTTCGCATGACCAATATACCCGGATTCACTCACTTGATCCGTACCTCACTATTTTGGAACGAAATCTCTCAAATTCATCCATTAAATGCCCCACATTAATTCATCCTAGTCCCAATTACTTTCTCCCATAATTTCTAGGAATATTTGTTTCATATTTAGTTATCACTAATTAATGTTTGGGAATTAAATTTTTAATTAATTTTCCCTTTATATACAAACTGGGCGAACTGCCCAGAATTCCGAATCATCGATCGATCGTCCCTGACTTCGTCTTCTCCAAGAAGCAGTCCCACCATTAACGAAAACCTCCAACTTTCATTCTTTCCCCTGGACTAACCCAAGCCCAATCAACCCTATTTCTATATAAGAATAGGATCAAAGTACCTTGTAGAGCATCAAACTGAAATTAAATCTCACGATTTCTTACTTTTTCCCGATTTGGGTATTATCCGGATTTCAAATCCCCAATCCGAATTTCTTTTATTTTAACAGCAATTAACCATCTACTCTTATTGGTTTTAACATCTGATTCAGTCTTCTACATTCTAGAATCATAAACACGATCAATCTCCCCCTTAATCTCATTAAAGTATATAAATTTACAAAAACCCAATTTGAATTTTGGCGACACACCCAAAACGAATTTTCATACACACATCACTATGATATGAATTGATTATCAAACTTTTAGAAATCACAACAGTTAACCACTTGCCTATAAGTGTTCGTAGTGTCTGATCCGTTGGCGTAGTCCCTCAATTTGGCTCCAATAACCTCCAATTTGTTCTTGATTTGCTTTCCCCCAAATCTCCTCTCAAACCCTAGGTTTAGAGTTATGTTGTCTGCCATTCTTTAATCTCTCCATTAGGTTAAAAACCCTTAATCCCATTTTTCACCTAATGGGCTTAATTAAAGTGGCCCAACTCACCCCGCGTGGGCCCGACTATGCCCAAAAATACCCCGAGACCTAATTACTACCCCCGGGTACTCTTTTCTGACTATCTCGACCCATCCGGACTCAACCGCGCACTCAGAATTGGCGTCCGAATTAATTTATAAAAATCCTTATCTCACACCCAATTTAGTCTATACCGACTCCCGGCTGGGATAAGTGTATACCTCGTCATTAATACTCGAAATGACGTAATTAAATTATTACTATTCACTTAGTAAATAAATTTATCTAAACATTAACCATTCACTCCCCGATTAATATTTAAATATATATATTGCCATAATTAATTCAATTAAAATTACAACACACCAGTAATTTAAAATTCCCGAATTAATTAAATATTAAATATACAAAAATACGGGGTGTTACAATGCTGTGCATCCACCTATAGTTTTTTTTAATGTTTTTTACCTCTTCATTTTGTGCACCAATAATCGCTTCACCCGTATCCGATCTCTCCCATCATGGTCCATGTAATTCCCTTGCAATAGTCTTCCATCAGTTTGGGAATCTAATCCCCATCCTCTTTTTCATTGTCTATCATTTCAATATCATTCTCATGATCTTATACATGGGTTTCACACTCGAGAATATATTCCCCGTAGTACACCCAACTTTTATAAGATTGAATCATCGCATGCCGAATTAAATGATTGTTTACCACTTCATGATTAAGCCAATATCGATTCATACATTCATTATATGGACATCAGATAGTGCCATTGTTGCTCATTTCGGCCATTAAAAATTCAAAAAGAGACACCACGTCACAATATTTCTTACCTAATATCTAGCTAAGTATCATCCAACTCTTGTCCTCCATAACTGTTATACCACCAATTAATGAATTATTTAACACAATTAATTATTTCACTATATTATTATGAGGCCTAAAGCAGATACAAGTCCACTAAATATACTATCCAATCTATATGCTATCCATTTTGTATATGAAGCATAAATAAACATCTTGGCCATTAACTAAATTGAATTAATATTAACTAGAACTTAGAAACAGACCCTTCCACTATGTAGTTTAGGTACTCGTCCTCTAAATTTCCCCTTTGTTGTTAAGTGATTTACAAAATTCAATCATTTTTTCATTACAAAATATAAAAGCAAACCCATCCTCAATATTTTCTCATCGTTCTCTGACTCAATTGAAATCTTAAATGTAAAAGAAAGTCAAAACCTTGTGTTCTAGTAGTAAATTACAAAAATGTAAAATTCTCTACTAGTTAGATTTATATCGACACACAGACACAGACAGACACATATAAATACACACCCACCCACCCACACCCACACCCACACCCACACCCACACCCACTAGAATGGTTTTGATCTCAACTATCCAACGGTTGTGATTGAATATTGGGGGTTTATATCTAATGGTGAAATTTTATGCCACATTGCATCATAATTCAATGACATGCTTCAATGGTACCCACGCCTTATGCCATCTCCAATGGGAGATCTAAATGTGTACATTTAGATTGTTTGGCTTCACAGTGGGACGAAGAATGTGCACATTTCGGAGAGAGAAAAGCTAGTGGGGATGTAAATGTAGATTGTGGATACATAGTGTGTAGTCTATAGGGCCCACAGTTGGGCGGTTAAGATTTGCCCACTTAGCCTATGGGTGGTAGAATGTTGTCCGTCCAAAGTCCTTCCAAAAAAATAAAAATAAAAAAATGGCCTGGGTGTGGAAGGGTTACCCGCCCAGGGGCGGTCCCACGCTTGCCACCTCATATTTGCATCGTCCCACTGTGAGAAATACATCAACAATCTATTTCAAATAATGCACATTTACATCTTTTAAAGTGATCCCACTGGAGATGGCTTTAGCAGTGTGCACAAGCATGGGAAACTCCCATCTGTCAAATGATTAAACCAACTAGAATGACACTCTCGGACTCTAATATGGAAAGTTATCATCTCTCTCTAGAAACCACTTCAACCCATCACTTCCTATAAAATATACTTTACCCCATCATTCCTCTCTCATTCTGGTCTGAAACTAGTATTTTTTCCTTCTACTTCAAGAACAACAACTTGTATTTTTTTTCTTCACATTTTGAGATTAACTTGGGGTTGTTAGGGTTGGTTTCCTTCTTATTTGTCCATTCATTTCAATAAGTGGTTTTAAATGATTTGTTCTTATAAATCATCTAATAGTCAAAGAAGCTGTTTCAAATATGCCATTACATATTATAGATAGGTAAATCAAAGTTCTCTCTCTCTATTTCTCAAACACACACACACCAACACACGCACATGGGGTAGTTTTTTGGGTTTCATAGAATGGACCTTGAATACATTGTGTTTTAAAATTTTGAATGGATAAACTATTAATATTTTCATTTGGTGAGATTCCATACTATAGTCCACCCTCTTTAATATTTTCATATGATTTGTTTGATCTTTTTCCACAGTAATGTTGAGATGGTGAGATTCCATTCTTTCTTTGTTGATTTCAAACACAACCTCTAATTGTTTGAGAGATTCAGATGAATCAAAAGGAACTCAATGTGGACCTATTTGGTTCTTTTTAAGGAATAGAGATATTTATTGTTACACACGCACATAAAAAACACCCAACCTCAAAAATTTAAGTTGGAAACTTTCTTTTTAATATCTTTAAGCTCTGTTGGGTTTATTAATTGAATTTATAGTTTGCCTCAAGCTTTAGACTATTATACACACATATTAACCTTTTGGTCTCTGTACAAGCTTTTGTATTAAACCCATTGTCCCACCACATCTATGTAATACCCCGTATTTTTGTGATATTTATTTATGGGATTAATTAAATTAAATGCGTATTAATTGGAAATTATTCCGGATTAAAATACTAGCGAGATGCGAGTTGGTATTTGAATATAATGTGCATATATGATTATACATGACTATTGAAGTATGAAATTTATCGTGAGATTGACATACGGGAAGTTGGAAAATTTTATTGAGACGCGTGTGACAGTCGCGTCAGGTTAATATTTATTTTAATTAAAAAGTGAATTTTAGTTCTATTAACCGTATGGTCGTTTTGAGTGCGCCAACGCGTCCGGAAGGGTCGAAATAGTCAGAAAACACTAGCCGGGGGTTAAGTTTGGGTCCCGGGGCATTTTTGGGCCATACCGGTAACTTATAAGGGCATTTTGGTAATTTCTAAAATTGGGTAATTAAAACCCACGAAAATTAGAGTTAAGATCTGACTTAGTATTAACCCACTAAGCCATTTCCAACCCCAATTTAGGAAGTGGGCTACGGGAGGAGTTATAACTTGGCAAAACCAACCTCACCTCCATTAACACCTTGAGAAGAAAGCTTGGAGAGAGAGAGAGAGGAGGAATTCTGCAGAGGAGAGAGAGAACCATTCATCAGATTCGTTATCAAATCTAGAGTTACCCTTAAGGCAAGTGATTTAATTTTGTTTTTATAGAGAATGTTTCTTCCATGTGTAGGAATTGATAAAAATCTGATTTGTTCTTGGGAGTTAATAAAAAACCCATTAAATTGGAAATAGAATCTTACATATTGATGAGGAATTGCATGTAGAATTATATGTAGGCGATTATTCTGATGTTAATAATATCTTGGATGAAACAAAAATGGATTATAGTAGGTTCAATGATGATTTACAAATGTTAGGGTTCATGTTCATATAATTTAGGGATAAATGAAGAGATTTGAAGATTTGATGAGGTTTAAGATGAGTTAGCCCTATATAAACGTTTGATTATGACCTATGAGTGTTTAGTACGAATTATGAACCTTAAAATGATGTTGGGTCGATTTTTATGTGAGATTAGGAGTGAAGAAAATTGGGAAAAACGAAAAAAGGATTTCTGGGCTCGAAACTGGCCACTCGTTAGAAGACCTGCCCAGGTTGTTCGAACGAGCTTCTAACGAGTTGACCTTTGACTTATAAAGAGGGTGAAGTTAGTTCGATGATCTCGTTCGAATGAGATCTCGTTAGATAGCCCCGTTCGTTCGAACGAACTCTCGTTCGAACAGCCTCGTTCGAACGAGACTTCGAACGAGTTGACAGTTTAGGCTTTTTAGCCTGTTTTGATCCCGAGTGCCCCGTAACCTTGTGTATAGGTAGAGATAGCTTTCCCTTGATGATTAATTGATATATTTGGGATGTTTGGGATATAATGAGGAGTCAAACCTAGAAGTGTAGTTTGAACCTAAAGGAAAATATGAGTAGTACGTGAGTGTCTATTACGTTGCGAGAACTATTGACGGACTAATTTATTATATTAACCGGGAACATATAAATTGTGTAGTATTATATGTCGATACGGGAGTGAGAAGTGTACCACCAATATATTATGGTGATTACTAAGATGTGTGAATACTTAGTATATGTATTGATTTTATGTTTATGGCATACCTACCATACTTTCTATCACAGGAGGTTTGCGTTCGCTTAGGGCCTTCTAATCCTTGTGTTGCCCGGATTTAGACTGGTTACCTCGATGAACATAGGTCAGAGAAGGACTTATTGGGATGTTAATAAGTCTGCTGATCGTGGGAGCGCAGGTATGTGCGTAACCAATGTTATGTGACTGTGTTCGCCTCCATTATTTGTGATGTTGTTATTTGAGAACGAATCCTGAGAGATTCGGAATACGTGATCCTTATGTACGTGATGTATCGGGATGGATAGCAGAGTATGTGTGCACCGCAGCTTAGTCTCGGGGTTCTTGTATTGTATATTTATGACGTGGATAATAGACACTTAATTAATGGGAACTTCCATGTTAATATTGTGAATATAATTATGGTAATGTTTTGCGAAAACATAACGGGTTAATTGATAGTGAATTATTAATTGAGAATCCGAGTGTATGTAAAGCCCTCTATTTAATTGATAACGTTAGAATATAATATGGGAAGCGAGTAGTAAGGGGTAGAACTTATTACAGTTTGGTTAGTTATGGATGTCTTATAGAAGGGTACGGTACGTTAGGAGTGCACATGTAGTCGAGAGGTGAGAATTCCATGTGAGTGCACGTCCTAACATGTATTTTGCATTTAATGTTTTAATGTTATTAAAACACTTGCTGTTTTTAAAATGATTTCCACTTTCGGGCTCTGACCCATTTGCTTTCAAATCTATTTTTATAAAAACCATTTTAGGTGCCCAGCCACAAGGACACCATGCTTAGGATTCTCATTCAGGTGACGAGCTGTAGCTGTTTGTGGAAGTTACAGGACTTTGCTTGTAGACGCTTCATCTATCTTGACTCGATATTCTTCAGTTATCAGTTGTAGGGCATGTCGCCCATTTCTTTTAGAGACATTTCATTTATTTCAGTTATTCAGACTTCTGGCATGTAATTATTCAGGATTCAGACTTGTAGTATTATTTTTCAGTTGTGGGATTATTGTGAGGAGTTTTCCTCCGGATTTATATTCATGTTGTTGGTTATTCATTACTTCATTATAGTGAATGGTTGTTATTATTTCATTATTCTTTTACTACATGTTAATCAGACTTAACTTAAAATTTGGCACTTACTTTTTAAATACTAGGTGGTTAGTAATTATTAAAATGTTTTCGACAGTGATGCTATTAACTGAACCAACTTGGCATTTTGAATTAATTTAATAAAGGAGTAGCTAGCCGGTATTTAATTAGTCGGGGTGTCAGAGGTGGTATCAGAGCATCAGGTTCTAGTGTCCTTTAGGATCTTAACGGCTTATTATGTTTCCGCTGAGCTTTCTTTGATGTAGAGCCCTATATTTTAGGACTGTTGTATTCTTTTGTATATGCTACATTCTTCAGCTATTTTAAGTTTATAACTGCGAACTTATAAACTTCATTCTTATTTCAGATGCGTCCAGAACGTGCACAAAGGATTCCCAGGGATGCAACGCCAGAACCACAACCCGCACCAGTTCAGGGCACGATGAATGCCGCCGAGGTTGCAGCCATTGTGGCCCAGGCGGTAAATGCCGCATTAGCTGTAGTTCAGCAGGCACCACCTCAGGCACCGATAGCCGCGCCAGTTCAGGCTCATGCATTCCCATCTGCTTGGGAACGTGTACGTGATGCTTTTCAAAAAGCACACCCTCCGGAGTTCGCAGGTAGCTCCGATGTGGTAGTTTCGAGTCAGTGGAGGAAGGACATTCAGCGGCACCTGAGGATGTATGAGTGCACAGATGTCCAGAAGAAGATACTAGCTACTTTTAAGCTAGTAGGGTCAGCACTGCAGTGGTGGGAGTCTATTACCACCGTGGACGAGAGAGATACTCTCACTATTCAGGAGTTCTCGGTGCGGTTTAACCGCAAGTACTTTCCGTCGGCTGTTCACACAGAGATGAGGAGGAAGTTGATGAGCCTCAAGCAAGAGGGTAAGACTGTGGCCGAGTATGAGGCCGAATTTACTGATCTTCTGAACATTGCTCCGGATGAGATACCGACTGAGGAGAAGAAGATACAGAAATTTACGAACGGGTTGACATGGAGGATTCGTCAGCACTTGTTAGGGAACCTCTCGTTAGCCACTTATTCTGATGTGGTTAACGCTGCATTGCTCCATTGCCAGGATCACCGCTTTCACATGGCTGAGGGCAAGCGATCGAGAGAGTCTAGCTATCAGGGAAGGACTGGAGGAAGTGGTGCCAGTGGGGCACAATCTATTCAGGGGCAGAAGCAGGGTGATCAGGGTACCCAGCAGGGGGATCACAAGAGGTTCAGGTCAGGAAATTTCAGGCACGGATAGGGAAGTTTCCGGCAGGGCCATCAGGGTCCGAACGGCCATCAACACCAGCAGGGTCAGAATGGTCAACAGCAGTTTCAGCAGGGCCAGCAGAGCCAATGGAAGAATGGTAACGTCCACCAGGGCTGGGGATAGCAGGGATAAAGAGGGGGGAACTTTCCGGAAAAGTGCTTCGTTTGTGGAAAGACTGGCCATAAATGCCAGGACTATCCTGATAGGGGCAGGGCCCCGCATCAGCAGCAGGGTGCTCTACATGATCCACAAAAGCCACTTTTTCCACCAGCCCTCCCAGCTCCAGCCCAAGTGCCAGCTCTTCCAGCCATTCCAGCAGTTCCTGTGCAGTAGGGACAGTTACAGTATGGACATGTCTATAACGTCCACCAGGCAGCAGCTCCGCAGGCACCACCCGCGATTGAGGGTATGTTTCCTGTCCATGGTACTATTGGTTGGGTTTTGTTTTATACGGGGGCAACACATTGCTTTATAGCTACATATTTTGTGAAATCCTTTGGGTTGTTAGCCACAGCAGAGAGTACAGTGACGTGTGTAGACTCACCATTGGGGAGTGGGTCACTTATTTTCTTTATATGCCGGGGAGTAGGGGTAGATATTGGTAGTTTGGTATTACCTGAAGATATGTTAGTATTAGAGATGACCGAGTATGATGCCATTATTGGTATGGATTGGCTTGTTGCGTACCAAGCCATGATTGACTGTTTCAGTAGGAGTATTATCTTTGCCATTCCCGGGCAGGAGATGTTTTTGGTGGCGATGCCTCGTTCCGAGGGAGGATCGTCCACTCATTTGTACTAGATAGAGGAGGAGACCTCTAAGGAGGTGGTGATACCACTTGATTCGATTCCGGTTGTTAGAGAGTTTGCCGATGTATTTCAGGATATACCTGGATTACCCCCCAGTCGAGAGATAGACTTTGTCATAGACTTATTGCCAGATATGAGACCTATAGCACGCGCACCGTACCGTATGGCTCCGGCAGAGATGCGAGAGTTACGGGATCAGATTGAGCAGTTGTTGGGTCAGGGGTTTATTCAGAGGAGTACTTCGGCGTGGGGTGCCCCTGTGTTGTTCGTAAAGAAGAGAGATGGTTCACTGAGATTGTGTGTGGACTACCGAGAGTTGAATAAGGTCACGATACAGAATAAGTATCTGTTGCCTCGAATCGATGATTTATTCGACCAATTAAGAGGAACTTCTTTCTTCTCAAAGATTGATTTGAGATCGGGATACCATCATTTGCATATCAGTGAAGAGGATGTCTTGAAGACTGCGTTCTTATCGAGATATGGATCTTACGAGTTTCGAGTTATGCCTTTTGGTTTGACCAACGCTCCAGCAGTGTTTATGGACTTGATGAATAGAGTGTTAAGGGATTTCCTAGACCAGTTTGTCATTTTCTTCATCGATGATATTCTGGTTTACTCCCAGACAGAGGAGGAGCACACCGAGCATTTGAGGCAAGTTTTGCAGACACTATGTCAGAACGAGTTGTATGCAAAATATGAGAAATGCGAGTTTTGGCTGAAGGAGGTCCAGTTTTTGGGACATATTATTTCCGACCGAGGAATATCTGTTGATTCGGGGAAGGTATCCACGGTGAGGGAGTGGGGACAGCCTACGACACCGATAGAGATTCGTAGTTTCTTGGGCCTAGTAGCATACTACAGGAGGTTCATTCGGGGATTCTCGAAGATAGTGGGTCCTTTGACACATCTGACTCGTAAGGGTGTACCATTCATCTGGAGTGATGCCTGTCAGTTGGCATTCGATGAATTGAAGGATAAGTTGACCTCAGCACCTGTGTTAGCATTGCCGAGACCGGGAGTTGAGTATTTAGTTTACACCGATGCGTCTTTGCAAGGACTTGGAGGTGTATTGCAGCAGGAGAGTCAGGCCATTGCTTATGCATCCCTTAAGCTAAAGCCTCACGAGAAGAATTACCCCACTCATGACTTGGAGTTGGCGGCAGTTGTATTTGCCCTTCGTATTTGGAGACATTACCTTTTGGGGGAAAAGTTTTGATTGTTCACGGACCACAAGTCCCTACAGTACCTATTCACGTAAAAGGAGTTGAATATGCGGCAGCGAAGGTGGCTTGAGTTTGTAAAGGACTATCAGTTTGATATCCAATATCACCCGGGGAAGGCTAACGTGGTAGCAGACGCGTTGAGCCGCAGAACTGCTGATGAGGTGGCAGGGGTGTGGAAGGCAAAGTGGAAAGAATTTGGACACCAGGATGCAGTATCCCGATCATTCATGTCGGTAATGACTGTTACACCGCAGATTGTCACGAGAGTGGTAAAGGCACAAGCAGATGACTCGTTCTGTCAGGAGCAGATAGTTCGATTATTAGTAGAAGGAGCCGAATCCTATACCGTTAGCTCAGACGGGGGATTACGCTTAAATGAGAGATTGGTAGTTCCGGAAGGGGAGGAATTGCGGCATGAGGTGATGGCCGAGTCGCATGACTCACGGTTCGCGGTACATCTCGGTGGGGACAAAATGTACCAAGATATGAGACGTCAGTATTGGTGGAGCGGGGTGAAGAGAGATATTGCCGAGTTTGTTTCTAAATGCACCACTTGTCTGTTAGTAAAAGTGGATCATCAGAGACCGGCAGGACTGCTACAGCCGTTAGAGGTCCCGATGTGGATGTGGGAGAGCATATCCATGGACTTTATCACGGGATTGCCTACGTCACAGAGAGGTCATGACTCCATTTGGGTAATTTTGGACAGGTTGACCAAAGTCGCTCATTTCCTACCCGTAAGGACAGACTGCACTGCGGGACAGTATGCCCAGCTCTTTATTGCAGAGATAGTGAGACTTCATGGTGTGCCCCTAAATATCATGTTTGACCGAGACAAGATATTTGTTTCACGGTTTTGGGAGAGTTTTCAGGAGGCCATGGGCACGAAATTGCGGTTGAGCACGGCGTACCATCCGCAGACCGACGGGCAAACCGAGTGTACGAACCAGATGTTGGAGGACATGCTAAGTATGTGCATCATTGATTTCAGGGGTGGATGGGAGCAGTATCTTCCACTGGTAGAGTTTGCTTACAATAACTCCTACCAGTTCACCATTCGCATGGCTCCATTTGAGGCGTTGTACGGTAGACCTTGTCGTTCCCCCACAAGTTGGTTGGAGGTAGGGGACAACAAAATACTTGGACCGGAGGTGATTCAGGATACTTCGGCAAGGATGGAATTGATTCAGAGTCACATTCGAGTAACTCAAGATCGGCAGAAGAGCTATGCTGATGCGAAGAGGTTCTTCAGGGAGTTCCAAGTGGGGGACCAGGTTTTGCTCAGAGTATCTCCTATGAAGGGGATTATGCGTTTTGGGAAGAAAGGGAAGTTGGCACCGAGATATGTGGGACCATTTCCTATTATTGAGCGGATTGGACCGGTTGCGTATAGGCTTGGGTTACCGAAGCATTTGCATCGGATTCACAATGTATTTCATATTTCCTCGCTAAGGAAATATCTTAGAGATGATTTGGCTCATTCTCACATTACTTTGGAGGACATCGATCTCCAGCCTGATAGCTCCTACGAGGAGGGGCCGATTGCTATTTTGGACCGAAGTGAGCGGAAACTGCGGTCAAAGATAGTCCCGTTAGTGCGTGTTCAGTGGCGACATCATAATGTTGAGGAGTCCACATGGGAGCGCGACGATGAGATGCGCGAACGTTATCCAGAGTTGTTTTTACCAGGTACTTTCTAGTTCCGAATTTCGAGACGAAATTCAGTTATTTGGGGGGAAGTATGTAATACCCCGTATTTTTGTGATATTTATTTATGGGATTAATTAAATTAAATGCGTATTAATTGGAAATTAATCCGGATTAAAATACTAGCGAGATGTGAGTTGGTATATGAATATAATGTGCATATATGATTATACATGAATATTGAAGTATGAAATTTGTCGTGAGATTGAAATACGGCAAGTTGGAAAATTTTATTGAGACGCGTGTGACAGTCGGGTCACGTTAATATTTATTTTAATTAAAAAGTGAATTTTAGTTCTATTAACCGTATGGTCATTTTGAGTGCGCCAACGCATCCGGAAGAGTCAAAATAGTCAGAAAACACTAGCTGGGGGTTAAGTTTGGGTCCCGGGGCATTTTTGGGCCATACCGGTAACTTATAAGGGCATTTTGGTAATTTCTAAAATTGGGTAATTAAAACCCACGAAAATTAGAGTTAAAATCTGACTTAGTATTAACCCACTAAGCCATTTCCCACCCCAATTTAGGAAGTGGGCTACGGGAGGACTTATAACTTGGCAAAACCAACCTCACCTCCATTAACACCTTGAGAAGAAAGCTTGGAGAGAGAGAGAGAGGAGGAATTCTGCAGAGGAGAGAGAGAACCATTCATCAGATTCGTCATCAAATCCAGAGTTACCCTTAAGGCAAGTGATTTAATTTTGTTTTTATAGAGAATGTTTCTTCCATGTGTAGGAATTGATAAAAATCTGATTTGTTCTTGGGAGTTAATGAAAAAGCCATTAAATTGGAAATAGAACTTACATATTGATGAGGAATTGCATGTAGAATTATATGTAGGCGATTATTCTGATATTAATTATATTTTGGATGAAACAAAAATGGATTATAGTAGGTTCAATGATGATTTACAAATGTTAGGGTTCATGTTCATATAATTTAGGGATAAATGAAGAGATTTGAAGATTCGATGAGGTTTAAGATGAGTTAGCCCTATATAAACGTTTGATTATGACCTATGAGTGTTTAGTACGAATTATGAACCTTAAAATGATGTTGGGTCGATTTTTATGTGAGATTAGGAGTGAAGAAAATTGGGAAAAACGAAATAAGGATTTCTGGGCTCGAAACTGGCCACTCGTTAGAAGACCTGCCCAGGTCGTTCGAACGAGCTCGTTCGAACGAGCTTCTAATTAGTTGACCTTTGACTTCTAAAGAGGGTGAAGTTAGTTCGATAATCTCGTTCGAACGAGATCTCGTTAGATAGCCCCGTTCGTTCGAACGAACTCTCGTTCGAACGAGACTTCGAACGAGTTGACAGTTTAGGCTTTTTAGCCTGTTTTGATCCCGAGTGCCCCGTAACCTTGTGTATAGGTAGAGATAGCTTTCCCTTGATGATTAATTGATATATTTGGGATGTTTGGGATATAATGAGGAGTCAAACCTAGAAGTGTAGTTTGAACCTAAAGGAAAATATGAGTAGTATCAGAGTGTCTATTACGTTGCGAGAACTATTGACTGACTAATTTATTATATTAACCGGGAACATATAAATTGTGTAGTATTATACGTCGGTACGGGAGTGAGAAGTGTACCACCAATATATTATGGTGATTACTAAGATGTGTGAATACTTAGTATATGTATTTATTTTATGTGTATGACATACCTACCATACTTGCTATCACGGGAGGTTTGCGTTCGCTTAGGGCCTTCTAATCCTTGTGTTGCCCGGATTTAGACTGGTTACCTCGATGAACATAGGTCAGAGAAGGATTTATTGGGATGTTAATAAATCTGCTGATCGTGGGAGCGCAGGTATGTGCGTAACCCATGTGATGTGACTATGTTTGCCTCCATTATTTGTGATGTTATTATTTGAGAACGATTCCTGAGAGATTCGGAATACGTGATCCTTATGTACGTGATGTACCGGGATGGATAGCAGAGTATGTGTGCACCGCAGCTTAGTCTTGGGGTGCTTGTATTGTATATTTATGACGTGAATAATATACACTTAATTAATGGGAACTTCCATGTTAATATTATGAATATAATTACGGTAATGTTTTGAGAAAACATAACGGGTTAATTGATAGTGAATTATTAATTGAGAATCCGAGTGTATGTAAAGCCCTCTATTTAATTGATAACATTAGAATACAATATGGGAAGCGAGTAGTAAGGGGTAGAACTTATTACAGTTTGGTTAGGTATGGATGTCTTATAGATGGGTACGGTACGTTAGGAGTTCACATGTAGTCGAGAGGTGATAATTCCATGTGAGTGCACGTCCTAACATGTATTTTGCATTTAATGTTTTAATGTTATTAAAATAGTTGCTGTTTTTAAAATGATTTCCACTTTCGGGCTCTGACCCATTTGCTTTCAAATCTATTTTTGTAAAAACCATTTTAGGTGCCCATCCACAAGGACACCATGCTTAGGATTCTCATTCAGGTGACGAACTGTAGCTGTTTGTGGAAGTTACTGGACTTTGCTTGTAGACGCTTCATCTATCTTGACTCGATATTCTTCAGTTATCAGTTGTAGGGCATGTCGCCCATTTCTTTTAGAGACATTTCATTTATTTCAGTTATTCAGACTTCTGGCATGTAATTATTCAGGATTCAGACTTGTAGTATTATTTTTCAGTTGTGGGATTGTTGTGAGGAGTTTTCTTACGGATTTATATTCATGTTGTTGGTTATTCATTACTTCATTATAGTGAATGGTTATTATTATTTCATTATTCTTTTACTGCATGTTAATCAGACTTAACTTAAAATTTGGCACTTACTTTTTAAATACTAGGTGGTTAGTGATTATTAAAATATTTTCGACAGTGATGCTATTAACTGAACCAACTTGGCATTTTGAATTAATTTAATAAAGGAGTAGCTAGCCGGTATTGAATTAGTCGGGGTGTCACAATCTATGGTGTTCACCATCCAATGGATTAAAGTTGAAGGTATGAAGCATTTCTTTTAATTTTAGTTCGATTCAAATTTGAGTGTTGGATAATATGTGTACAATATTTTTAGGACTAACTTCAATCTAAAATGTGGAATTTTTTAAATTTAGATTTTTTTAATTGCATGCTATGTGTTTGACATAACCCCCAAATAGTAAAATACCTAACATTTATTTTTCTAGAATTTTTGTTTTTTTGTTCTTGTAATTTTTTCATTTTTTTGAAAGATGTAATTCATTTTTTTCTGCTTTTGTAATCGAATATGATTGATTTAAGTCATATCCGATTATAAGGTATACTAATTACAATCAATCTTTCTTTTTCAACTTTAAACAAGTAAGTTTGTTTGTACTGTTTACTACATTTACTTTGATCTTTTTAACTATAAATGTAGAGCATTTATAGGTCATTTTTGGGTGTTTTTGGATAAACCCACCGGTTCTTTCTATAGCCCCACAAAATTCTCATATAGATATTAAATGAAAATAATTGTAAAATTACAAGCATACCCCTGTTAAGAGACCCCAAACAATCCTCATCTTAAAAAAATATGAACTCTGTGCAGTCCTAAAACTAGGAGACGAAGCATATCCCTGTTACCAACATTCCCTTTTCATGATTGGAACTAAGAGAGAAAATATTATCGACCAAGAGATATAAAGCGGCGTTAAAAAAAGAAAAATATTTATGTAGATATAGAAAAAAGTCATACCCTTTATTCAACAAAACCTGTCAACCCAATGATTCAGTCTCAACAAATTCAAACAATGACTGTAATGAAAACTTATGATATTTTTTTAATTCTTTGAGTCCGATCAAACTCAGGGGAGAGTTCAAACCTTTTTTTAATTCTTCATAAAATGGAACCAAATAAAATATGGTGAACAACAAACTTTTTTTGTATTTCTCTAATGACGAGAGAGGACCAGCTATGGCTCTACAATTTCGATGGTAGCATAATATTGAATGGTTTACTGAACATGTGGGTTAAGATTGATGAAGAAATAAGTGTTGGGTATGGAATGAGAGAGAGAGAGCGGCTGAAATGTTTGAATCGGATGAGAGAGGGATGAGTTATGTTATGTATGCACCTTTAATCCCATTTTGTTATTTTTTTTGGGCAAACCCCAAATGTGGGGATGTTCAAAGGGTATCAGCCCATTACGGGGGGGTTTAAAAAGTCGGGGGCTTCAAAAAGAAAACGAGGGTTTGAACAAAAACACCCTTTTTTTAATTAACTATGTAGTACGATTCTCACCCGAATATGAGTTTACTTCTTATTGGGTTGGTGTTTAAGAACAATTCATATAAGGTATTTGTTGTTACTTTGCTAAACAAATGATATATCTTTTTAGACAGGTTATGGTGGATGTTGATGAAATCATTGTGGGTTGGTAAGTTAAGATCACTTCACACACCACTTCACTATTTTAGGTTATGGTGGATGTTGATGAAGTTAATGATGTTGAGCTCTGTCAGTAGTTATACAACAATGGTCCATGGGCTGACTGCTTTAATTACTGAATTCTTGAGGAAAAAATGTATATTTTTCTTACTTACTAATCATGTTCCTAATAAAAAAATGTAATAGTATTGTGTTTTAATTTAGTTATTCAATTCGTTAATATGAACAGGGTATGTTATTGCACTTGAACATTTACAAATATTAAAAAAAATAATTATGGATGTGTCTTGGATAAGATATGTGGATGAATGGTAAGTAGTATCCACGATACCTAAGTGATCACTATAAAAGGACCAATTAAATTTTATAAACAATAGGCATATAATATGTTATTGTATGACCCATGGTTACAGTGGTCCATTTATACTATAAATATATGTAGAATAGTTTGTAATTATTCTTTGTTCATCTATTTCTGATAGATTTTTCTTGCCTCTCACTTTATATAAAAAAGAACCCCATTCGTTCTTAAGTTTAAAATCAATTATTATTTCTCAAGATCAAAGTTGGAGATATATGCTTTATAAACTGAAAGCATGAGGTGCGCTGCATATGTTTCCATTATTTATGAATGCCATTGAATTTAGGGATCTACACCATATGAGTTAATATATATATTGTTGAAAGGAGGCGTTCTGATTTATCTTGGTTGCCCTATTTAATATGTGCACCCTTAATCACGGCACAATTCACGGTAAACTCAGGTGTTGTGGAATGTGAGCAACGGTTTATGTGATCATATCCTCCTAAACTACTTTCTATTATGCTATCTAGGTTGCAAGGTACTTTTAACATTTAATTTTTATCATGACTTGATTGGGTCGACTAATAATATTGGTGTGTATTAATTACATATTGTTGGGACCTCAAATAATTTTGATAAGAAACGAACATTAATGGTGATATTTAATTCAGAAGAGTTAGACAATATTATTAGCCACATGACATGAAAGAGAAACAAAGCACGGAGTTTCACTCCGTCAATGCATCCCCCAAATTACAAAGTTTCACTCTGACAATCTACATATGGTACATAGTAGTATAATCCATTGAGATAGACATAATGAAAACAACCCCAACCAGATAGGTTTAACTTGAAAAAATTATTATTTGGTTACTAACCTCACTTACCACTTTTGGACATCAAGATTCCAAAATCAATGACATCCATTTTTTGTCAATTTATTTTCGTTTGGTTCCCTCAATGGATAAAAGACTTTAAGGCCACGAGGAAAATTAACTCCATTATGTGGTGCATCTTGAAGAGTCACGCCCACATCAAGTACTTTCACAGCGTTTCTAAAAATGTAGAGTTTAATTAGATATCTTTGTATGGATTACTGCATGAAAGGAAGTAACCATATCATATCTCATCCATTTCCATTGTCAAAATAGTATATTTTCTTCCTGATATCTTTCGAGAATGTTTCACGACGTATTAGTTTTTTTGGAGGTAGTAATGACAAACACCATCATCATCATCTAAACTAGGGGTGGAAGTGGTACCTGTTTTTACCGTACCGTACTATTTTAGTCCGAAAAAATGGTTTTGGTTTCATATATTAAAATACTAGAAACCAGTCTTACCGAAACCAAAATTATCGCAAAAAAGTTGGTTGGTTTTGGTTTTAATATTTAAAAAACCGATTTACTGAAATTACCGTACCGAATTTATCGAAACCAGAAAAAACCGTACCGAACTTACCATACCGTACCCAATTTACCGAAACAAAAAAAACCGTACCGAAATTATCGTACTGTACCGAATGTACCAAAATTACCGTACCGAATTTATCGAAACCAGAAAAAGTTGGCTTTGGTTTTGGTTTTAATATTTTAAAAAGTTGGTTGGTTTTGTTTTTGGTTTTTTGGGACTTTTAGTGCTGTTTACCGAAACCAGAAAAAATCGAAATCAGAAACCAGAGAAAACCAGAATTTACTGAAACCAGAAAAAATCAGAAGAAACCAGAAAAAACCAGAATTTATTGAAAAAACCGAAATACCGTTCGGTTTGATTTTGGCATTGATTTTTGTGTACCGGGTGGTAAACTGGTACAGTTTGGTTTTACCATCCAGAGTTTGGTTTTGGTATTGATATCTACTATTTACCGACCAAACCGTACCGCTTACACCCTTAATCTAAACTGTCGCTAGGAAAGTCAATGCTAGAATTGGTTGGAACATCAGTCAATTATTTATGTAGTTTCCCCACTGTTGTTGAATGAGATAAAGAACCCACCATCATGTCATTGGGAACCACAAACCTCAATGCATTCACCTTAGAGAGTTCTCTATCATGGATTAGCCAACATGAACGAACAGTTACTTACGTAGGTGAGATTCATTATACTTAAAAAATACTAAAAATATTGACTACCCAAATAGGAGTATCCCCAAAACCAGTGAAAATACACACTCGTTTTTCTCTAATATATGTTCTCTCTTGGTTTCTTCATTTTAGGTCCCTCTTTCTTCTCAATAATGATGCTTCTTGTTGCTTCTAATTTCTATTTTAATTAATACTACCTCTTTATATTCTTACAATAATAAACCTCTCACATTGAAATTAAACCCAATTTATTAGTCTTCAATAATCAACAATGACATGAGGACCATGAACTTTCAACTAGATGGCATGTTCATCTTTCTATGATCTTCTTCTCTTTGATTTTGGGTTTCTATCTATTTCTTGATCAGAAGTTTATCATTTAAAATTTATGATTTTTTTGTTGTAGTGTTCAATCTTAGATCTTGGGTTTCTATTTTCAAGCTAATGCTTTCATTTGCATAACTCAAAACATAAAGGTTTTATTGCTTAGTTGGTGTGTTTGATCACAAATTTATTGACTTTTTGTTCTTGAGACTTTTAAGGGATTCGTGTGCCTCACTCAATAAACATAATTTTCATTTAATTAATGTTAGAGTATATAAGAGTTGCTTTTGCAAAAACAGGGTCTATAACAAATTTCCCCCTTTTATTTAAAATATCATCTTTTTTCCAATTCATGATAAATATGAACGGCTATATTTTAAGAGTTCACGACCTCTTCCTTTATAAACAATCTATACAAACTTGGCATAACTTTGGAGTTTTAATAGTTCATGAGTTCCTGCTTTGTAAAAATCTTTTAGTGTATAAGATTTTTCAGTTTCCTATAGTCAACCTAAAATTGATCAAATATAATATTGTTATTATGAAAAATGAAAACATTTATATACTAATTTGGCATGACTTTGATGTTTTTTTCACTCAATACCCAATAAGTTTATTTATTTATTATTATTTTTTTGCCTAACCCAGTGGTAGGGGTGTTCACGGGTCGGTCGGTTCGGTTTTGGGCGGGTTTTTTGAGCCGAACCGACCATGTCGATTTTGGGAGGAGAAAAACTGAACCGAACCGAACCGAACCGAACAGGGTCGGTTTTTGACTGGGCCGGTTCGGTTAGGTTTTTTCATTTATTTTAATAAAAAATATTTTTTTAATACCTAATATAAATATAAAATTAAAAAATATAATATAATATGCCAACACTAATATAAATATAATATAAAATATAAAATTAAAAAGTACAAAAATTAATTCGGTTCGATTCGGTTCGGTTCAAAATCGGGTTTTTTATGCCAAAACCGAAAACCGAACTGACCTTGTCGGTTTTATACCTGATCAAACCGAACCGAACCAAACCTTAAAAAAACCCGGCCCGAAAATTTTCGGTTCGGCTCGATTTTGTCGGTTTGGTCGGTTTTTTTTCCACACCCCTACCCAGTGGGTTTATTTTTGGAATTAATAGTTCAATCCATTTTAATTCATCACTTATAGTGATATATCTAAAGGTCTTGAATTCTTATGTGTCATGTAGTTATTTGTATCCAATTATATTAGGCTAGAGTAGGATTTTTTATCTCTCGAATAAAATATTAAGTGCAGTCATGAGTGGGTCTCACACACTTCATTAGTCCATATAATTATTTACAACCTCTATAAAATTCTTGAATGGTAAAATATTCATTAGAATTTCTACATATTTTTTGTAAAGGTGTGCACATAAACAGTCTAATTGGTTTAATTTTAGTATTTGGTACCTTCAGATTGGTAATGCTGAAAGCATCAAGTCTGTAATTCTTAGTTAAAATATGAGCATTCATATTATGTCGATTTCATGTTACTCTATCTACATATTTATTTAATGAATTTTGTGAGTATAATTTTGTACATACATGTCGAATGAGCTATAGTTATGGTTGCTACAAGGCGAGTCTTTTTCAGTGGTGGAAGTATGGAGACACGGGCTTTAAAGTATGTGCCCACCGAATTTGCTAATTATTTCCATTAATATTTAAAGTTAGAAATTATAATATAGGTTCAAGTTAGATATATTAGGATATTTTTTTTGTGTGTTTATTTGTTCAGGATTTGGACCTTTGGTCAGTTAAAATTTTAAATTAATCATATGCCATCAAGTAATGATGTTGACACAATGCTGCGATTTAACATGAATCGCAAATTTTATAATCATGCCGTCGGCATAGGCTCACCCTAGTATATATATAAACTAACATTCAGAATTTTCTTAATCAAATTTTCTTCTTAAATTTATACCTTTTTATTTCTTTACATTTAAGAATGTCTTAAATGTATAGGGTTGCGATTTTTATAATTTCTACAATGTTTAGGCTTCTTCGATTAAAACTTTCTTATGCTAAATCACATAGAATTTGTAATCTGTCTACTATAGCTTAGATGCCAATTTTTTTTTATTATTCTATAAAAATATAGCATCACAAAAAATTAAATTAAATTTATACATAAAACCTAGGTCAAAAAATGATAAAACCCAAAATAAATGTAAAAAAACTACAACGTGTGGGTGTATTTTCTATAAACCATAACTTAAATCATAAAACACAATAAAAGCTCATATTTTTTAGGATTGGCGGCTAGACTTTCACAGATGATGAAGTTTACAACAAGGTGAGATTCGACAGAGGTGGGAGAGTTTTATAGCAATGATTTGGGAGCATATGCGAGAGGGTCGGAGGTGACCAATGACAGATGGACGCGGGAAGGTTTTCTTGCAGGCAAGAAGTGGGAAGTGGAAACCATGATGGACGGAGGCGGGTGGTGGAGTGTTTTGAAGTGTTTTTTTGCGAGCAGACTGGTGGTAGTGTTTTTAAGGGTTTACTGGATGGGAGTGTGATTTTGAGGAGTTAGTGCAATATGTGTTTTAGATTTAAAAAAATGGAAGGGTTATGATTTTTCATATAAAAAGTTAAAACATAAAGATGTTAATTATTTTTATTAAATACATTTCACGATATGTTTTAAATATCACTAAAAGTATATACAATTCCACAACATGAAATAAATGTCGTTAAAAACAATGGACTATTCCGCGATAATAATAACATGTTGCCAAAATGAGGGGAGCGATCTGCGACATCAATTAAATTTTATCAAACGTAAATATCATTAGCGGGAAAAAAGTTTGTGTGGAGGGAGCCAAAATAAGACATTTTCGCAACATAAATGTTATTTGTCGCCAAAAGTATGCCTTTTTGCGACATAAAAAGGCATATGTCGCAAAAATATATAGCGAAATTTATTTTCCTTATTCGGATAGGATATCACATAACATTAGCATACCCAATACCCATCCAAATCCCCAAACTGGATTGTACCAAATTAATTAAAAGTTTATTAGCTATACTCCATAATTAGATCACATATTTGAGTTACATTAATTCACCATATTGTAAATATATATAAACTTGTTGAATTATATAAAACGAAAACCCTCTGAAAATATTCTAGATCAAAACCCTAAGTCCTTAAGTCAAAACCTTGCAAAAACGAAAATCGGACAAATAGAGCCCATAGTCAATTGATTGACCATATACCCCGATTGATCGATCAATAATGTTGATCGATCAACCAAAAATGCCAAACAAACCCGTTTGATCGCCTAAAAACCTCGATCGATCTCACCCTATCAAAATACCCCAAAACGACGCCATAATACAAATATCATCCCAAAACCTAACATAATCGAATTTCCCCCTTCAGATCATAAGTAAGGTTTCTCAATAGTCCTAAAACTTTCTAAATATCATCTGTAATGAATACTAAAAATATTTCTAAGCTTGTATAACCATAATTGAGATCAAATCCATTAAAATAATGGTAAAATCACCACTTTAAACATACTTCAAAGTAAGTTTCACCCTTGATTATGTTTCTTCCACAACTAATATATATCAACAGTATATACAAATAGCCCATAAACATGAGTTTTAATCATCAGAACAAATATATAAACACAAAATAATAATCGTTTCAACATAAACGTTATAAAAATAATATTTTTAACAAAATATACTATAGCTAAATTTTTAATTCATATTAGCCCAATATAAAACCTCACTAACAATTAGGATTGTAATCCATAATGAGATTTTCATCCTGAAGTATGCTCTTACCCAATTGATTCAAATTCAACGATGAAATCATAAATAGTTTATATCAACATAACAGGAAAGATAGTATCTCATAACTTTAAATAAGCTTGAGTTTATTAAACTATCTTGTATGTTCTTCCCCTTCTCCTAAAGTGATCCTTTGCTGCTATGTTTTAATCTTAAGATATATTATGATGGTTAATTACCTATTTATAATCCTCATCACTAGGTCCACTATGGTCCCATTTTAGGACCCCAAAATAAGCCCAAAACACTAACCCAACATCCTAAAAGTTAGACCAAAGGCGCATATACTCTGGGGGCCCAATTTAACCCATAAAAAAAAATACTATTTGAGACCTTTTTACTCCCCAGAGCCTTGTCCAACCAAATGAACCAAAAACATCAATTCATTTACAATTGAGTCAATTTAATTTAAGAGTTGTTCACATATTATTAAAAATTCTCATTTTAAATTCCATTTTAATAATCCAAAGCAATTAGACCCAATAAAATACCCACTGAATCACCTTAGTAAATATTTTGTATTAAATAATAATTTATTTAATTTCTAAAAATACTGGGTATTACATTCTTTTCCCTAATAATAGAATTCCGTCCTCCAAATTCACACAAGTTCTACCTCATATCACAAAGAGAGACAGAGAAACAGTTAGTTGTTATAAACAAATATCCACTTAGTGGATATTTTTGTCGGATGAAAAATCCAAACGAAGAAACCCCCATATAAAAGTGTGACACCCCATAAAATTCATAAATAGATTGATCAGGTCTAATATAAAAATCAAGAGAATAAAAAAATATTTATTAATATTCTCAGCATAATGAAATAAATAAAACTGAACAAATGATATAAATAGTGGTAAAAAATATTAAATAAGATAAAACCATCTCTAATACCATCTTACTTCCGTTACAAAATAAAATTAACTCTGAAATATAAAATGTATCTCAAAATATAATAATCATCTCTGACTAAAAGTACCACATGTACAATCTCTGACTCGGGATAAATTAAATAAATACAACGTCTTGCTAAATCAAAAATGAATATATGAAGAAGTTGGGATACACTCATCAAATTCTACATCCTAGGAATCATGAATGGAATGTCTCTAGAGACATGTCTCTAACGATCAACCCAAGTCTACAGTAATAAAAACATAAGATGTGAAAAACAGATTCAACAACATAAACAACAAATTTAAAAAGAATAAGAATTTAACTAAAGTTGGACCACAATAATAATAATAATAATAATAATAATAATAATAATAATAATAATAATAATAATAATAATAATAATAATAATAATAATAAAAATACATCTTCTTCCTATTTGAAGTGAATTTTAAGTCATTTAAGATACCCAATCCAAGAATCCGAAAATAAATATGCAGTTTTACTCCCCATCCTATATATGACCCATGTGAATAAAGTACATCTCTTAGTTTATTATTCTTTACTTTCTCATTCTTAAATTATTCTTTTATTGAAAATAATTTATCTTATGGTAATCTCTTACCTTAAGCGCATCTTACTAACTATCTAACATATGACTAATAGGCTTTAGATTCGATATTCAACACGTGTCTCAAGTCCATAATTCTAGAGCGATCTCATGCCACTAATATAGTATATACATCTCTAGTATACTTATTACATAAATCATGAGTTATAAGTTTATAGATATACATATCTAGTATAAATCACACACACACACACACACACACACACACACACACACACACACACACACACACACACACATATATATATATATATATATATATATATATATATATATATATATATATTCAATATAAGATATAAACCAGTATGACCAAATCAAGTACTGTAACATAGAATCACATAAACCATATGAACGATAATCTTTATTCCTGACCCCACATATGTATAATCCCTAACACATAAAATTAATTGGGCTATGATCAAGCCTGTAAATAAAAGTACAAAGGTATATCCCTATTGCCTTCAAGGATCATTCACGCATACTAGGCAGAGTTATAGGACGTCCCAACCTATAACCTCATAACATCATCATCATAGGGGAAATCACTATTCCTTCAGACCAAACGTACATGCCCCATACTCAAGGTTGTACTAGAGGATCTCCCCGTTAGTCCCAATTAGGAGACGAACACTTTAAACATGTAAGATAAGGGTAAAATACGATTTAGGCAGAGCTCGTAACATCATCAGGAAATACCACGTGCGGTCAATGTCGTACGATACCTATCAAATCCGTCCTAGAACATTCACCATAAGCAAACACACCATTCTGGTATGATTGTATATAAATTAAGTAATAGGTATGACCTAATGTTACTTGGTCGCCAAACAAATATGTATTAACCCTAATCATCTGGTTGCACATAATAACATTAAACAATACGCAATTATGTTACATATAAAGTCTATTAATAGTTTTAGTTGATACAAACATTAATTATAATCAGTTATATATAACATTAGAGGCTCTCCAGGGAAGTTGCAGACATGCATTAGCCCGGTTTAGTTGCACACATGCATTGGCCGATTCGAATCGAGGAGGTGTAGGAATGTGATGGATTTGAGGTGTGTGTATCTAGTTCAAGGAAGGCCGATGAGTTATTATTTGCGAGCATTGGCAAACGGGAGTTCTTCATGACAAAGACTTGGTACATTTTTCGAGGGTGAGATTTGGAGGTTGTGGGAGGTGAGGAATTTTTCCTCTCATCCGTGGTTATTTCTTAAGGTGGAAGATGGTGTTGATGTGTTTTAATGTTTCGTGTAAAGAAGGTGTATGCTAAATGTATTGTGTGGGGGTGTACTCATCGGGTTAGATGAGGAGCAAGCTTCACCGTACGGTTACATGGGAAGCATTCAGGGAAGTTCTTAGTTTAGAACTTGGTTCCTCGGCGGGTGGAGTTGTTTGGAGTATTGGAGTGAAGACTTACGGTATCTCACTTTATGGTTGAAGTTTGAGGTGGCTTAGCGTCGGATGGAGCGTATTGGCTTGTTAGATGTCAGGATGATCTTCGAGCGGATTTGATATTTGCATTTCGAGTTCGGTTGGATTGTGAGGATCGCCTGGGGGAATTGCATTAGCTTAGTATATGGTGGGACAGTCTTCAAGCAGGTTCAATTTCAGCATTCTAGAGATTGGTTGGATCGTCAGGATCGCCATGGTGGAGTTTGTTGGTTTTGGCTCTCGTATGATGTTTGGGGAAGAACTGAGATTGAGGAAACTTTGTGTTGTGTTATTTTTAGTTTTGGTTTATTTACAAATTTACCATTTTGGCTCAAATCTATAAATACAAGTGTTATTTCTAGGTTTTGAGAGAGGACATGTTTGAGAGCTATTTTGAGAGTTATCAAAGCTAAAGAGAGGTAGAGATCCATTTGAGAGGTGAGTTCTTGTGAGGTTGTGAGTGAATTTCTAAGAGAGATAAATTGTGTGTGTGTATAACCTTTGGGTTCCTCCATTTATCTATAGAAAGAAGAAATCCTCCTTGGTGGATGTAGCCCAAATTTAGGTAAACCACGATATATCATTGTTGTTACTTTGATTGTTTGTTGCTTGTATGATCTTATTGTCTCTTCATTGATATTTGGTTGAATCGACTGGGAGTTTGCACACTAGTTCATTTACAGAACAAGGTATTGGGTGTTTTTCGCACACCAAGTGTTTAATAAAATCCCCGAGTGAGTTTTATCATCTTGGTCGCTAGAGATAGTCTTGCTTTAGCGCAACATTAAATTGGTAGAGGAACCTTTGGAGAAAAAATACCAATAAATTGTGATTTCAACAGGTACTCAGTAATGAAAGATACATTGGTGCATAAACTATCCAATAACTGACGTTGAATATCCATCTTAATATGAATAGCATGAAACTGATCTCTCATAAAATCAAACTGATAAAAGAAGGTGCGTAAACTCTGATGACCTCGTGTCATAGGATCATCCTCAATAGATGGATAACGAGAAGGAATATGTTCATTTAGAATGATATGTTTTCTAGTCAGACAATGAGTAGACTGATCTACTGCTCGGGAAGAACTCATGGTAGATATTGCATTCATAATTCATGATCTCTCCTCAGAATGCAATCGAGGCACAACCAAGGAATACAAAAAATTTAATTAACTTACAGTAGGTTAAATCGTCTCTCCCTGTCTATATACAAACTCTCCTTATCACCTGAATGATCAAATTTGGATAGTTAATCACCTGACACCACGCCAAAGCATACATCAATCTATTAATGTGGTGTGAAAGATCGTTAGTATATCGACATGCCATTTTGTTGTAAATAACCAAGATATACATGAGGGAATAACGATGATCCATATCAGATAGGAGAAAAAGTGGGCACATCTATGTAGTCTCATTACCGGCTAAGATGTAGCTAAAGCAGTAGCCAACACACCACCCTCACAATATGCATAAAAACTTATCGGGTAGATACTAGATTGAAATCCTTGGTATGATGTAAGGATATCAATTAAAAGCATAATGTTCTTACTAGGTACAAAAGGAATGTAAGACATGTGTCATCAGAAGGTATAATCATGTTCTCATATAACTCGTAAATAATGAATAATGGATAATCATAAATAACCAAAATAAAAAATAAGAGATACTTCCCCTCATCACTCCTCTCAATATGAACTAAACAAGGTCTCTCTCAACAATGATGGGATGAGAAACAAATGTCGATGACAAAACAAAACCATCTCTAATAAACCTGATACCACAGGCATCATACTAAGAATTCGGAACGTGAGTGGAGGCACTCATGGACTGACGACTATGACGCGTTGGCGTAAAATTGATGAAACTCTCATGGGCTCTCAATGACTCACCCGGAGCACTAGGAACTCTCTTTCTAGCACTTCTATTTTCTCTAGTCTTGATGAATTTTGGATAATACCAACAATAAAGAATATAAGGAAGAAGATCAAAAGTATAAAAAAACCCAAATAGAGTAACTAAAATCACCCAATCCTCAAATTAACTCACCCAAATGAATCCTAAGATGATAAAATCGACATATGAATGCTAAGAGTAAAGCAAATTTATGTTGATTAGCAAGAAATGATGACTTACTCAAGAATGTTTACAAGAAAAACCAAGTCTCACAAACCTAGAGCTTTATACCAACACGAGACCAAACAACCCTTAAGAACATCGTTAAAACCACATGATGGACCAAAAATTGATTTGGGGAGGAAAATCGCCTAAGGTTCTACCTCTGGAAGTGTTTTGAAATGAGAATGAACAAATTGGATCGAAAAACACTTTCAAATATTACGAAAGATGTTCCCAAGCCAAAACTTTCCATGCGAACACCCCCATTTCGAGTCTAAGAACTAAACGGAGCATCCAACAAAAAATAATAATAATAATTAGAAAAACACCTTGTTTATCCTGGAATCTCAACACTCAGTAAGTCACAAGTGTGAATGAAAATGCATGAACATCATTCGATTTGGGATAAAATGGAAAACAATAGAAAATACCAACAACTCTCACCCGCACATATATACAAATGCAAGTGAAAATCATTTACGGGAGTGATTGTGATTAGACAAATATTGGTCTAATGATTTAACATATTCATTTCATTTAAATCTTGATCAGAAGATACGAATTGAAAAGCACGTTCAAATCAAATTCAATCAATTCAACATTGATAGCATACAATTATGATCAAATCAATGTTTTAAAACTTTGTAGTGTACTTCAAGGCATGATTCATGAAAAAATATACATGAATGCACATGATCAAATTATGCAAATAGTAAAAATAATGCTTAAAAGTCAATCATTTCATCAATATCCCTTTGAACTAAAATAAATAGTTTCAAGCCATTTAGCACCCTCAAGCAATTGTTGATAAAATCTTTTGAATGCCATTTATAAGAAAAAATATTTTGAAATGCTTAGCCCTATCTTGTTTTTCATGCCAGTTCAAGCACTTGACTTACGGCTATTTTCAACATATTTTGGCTTTTGCCATTGATTATCTTTTCACACAACTAAATGAAGCCTACCCAAAAACATTTGAATTTCTAAAAAGGTTGTAGTCACTCCTAACGGTAGCCTATATCAATTTTTATGAAAATGGTCCTTTTTCAACTCCTTCAATCATAAGACTCACAAAATCTCACATATGGACCAAAGAAACAGTAATAAGATCATAAGGATTTGATAATGATCATATCAAGCACTAATATTAAGATCGACATAATAAGCATCATATGCACAAAATGACATACATGTGCTCAAGTAGTGTGAAATCAATGACATAAATCTCAACAAGTTTAAAAATCATGATTTATCAAATGGATTTCAATCCAAAATTTAATAAATCAAGCATTATATATTAAATGGTTTAAAATTAACTTTTAAATCATCATTTAACTTAAATCGATATGCAAAGCATCACGAATCAAAGACTTAACCACATATATCATAGAAAGAATAATCACAAAATCTTTTTTACTTTTTTTAAAAGAATGATGCATGAATATTTACGAAATCATGTTTAGATAAGAAAACAATGCATAGAAAGCGAATTCATCAAGAATGCATGTATGCATCAAAATATCACTAACCCATGAAGAAAACATACCAACGAGATCAAATTAGATCTCACTCATGTTCACTTGTTCCCCATAAATCAAGAATGAAGTAAGAATGGGAACCTACAATAACTTAGTCATCCTTAGAAAAATATTATACTAAGTAAATATGGGTGGATCATCCCCTAGGTCAACCGAACGGAGAAACTTCACTTCTTTCAATACAACCTTTTATTTACTCCCTCTCAATTCAACCTTGACTTTTGGTGCGTTTCTGGGAATACCTCTAATGCTTCTAGGTATCCATCTCTCTTTCCTCCTCGTATTCTTATGCCTAGTCCTCAAAAATTGAGTTTGGTGTCCAAGTCTAGGAATGTTTCCTCTAGCCTCACCATTATCATGTACAATAAAAGTCATTTTTCTCACTAAAACATCCCTTTTCTCCCTAAGTTCATCAATAGGATTCCATTGAAATGTGTTTTTCCTATTTCTAAAAAACTTTTGATTAATTTTCTTCAACCACGAACATGCTTGATTTTAATGCCCATGTACTTAATAAAAAGTAAAAAAGTCAACATTCTTCCTTTCACGCCTTCTCTCACCTTTTTTCAAATTTGTTCTCATAAAATTTTCCTTTTGATGAACTTTCTCAAGTCTTTTCTTTTTAAAACAAAATTTCACAATGTCATTTTTTTCACAAAATGAACATCCAAAGTCATTTTTAATAATCTTGGACTCAGGTTCAACATTCTTCTTTTGTTGCATAGAAGTTTGTATCTTATTCACTTTTTATGAGAACTTGAACTTTCAAAATCAACTTTTGCCTTTCGAAGATTGTTCTCAATATTTGGTTCATTGAAACCTATCTAATGGTTGTTGGGATTTAATTGAGCATTGCTTACCGAATTGCTATCAAGAACTTTCGTTATATCATAAACTTTTGTTCCAAATCCTTTTCATGTTCAAGATCAATTTTTAAATTCTTAAAACCAATTTTTAAATATGAATTTTCGAGTTCAATTTCTTCTTTTTCTTTCAAATTAGTCGCATTTTTTGTTTTCAAAGCCTGACATTGTTTGTTCAAAACATCAATCAATTTTTCAAAATCAAGAAATTTTGATTGAACACTTTCCAACATTTCTTCTTTGTCATTAAGTTAGTTTTGAAAATCTTTTAATGAAGAAAAAAATTGATGTTTGAATTCTTATATGTAAGCGTCTCTTGATAGAGTTCCTCAAAAGCCTCTTGTATATCATCACATTCACAATCACTCTCCCCTTGTGATTCTTTATTCAAATTACATGAATTCTTACTACTACAAGATGATGAGTTTGACAATGACCTATCATTAATATTTTTCTCTTGATTATTTTTTAGCACATTATTCAAAGTCATATGATCATAACTTTCTTTAACATTTTCTTCAAGTCTGACCATAAAAGCAATATCTCTACCACACACATCACTAGAAGAACTATCCTCACTCTCACTCTCCAAATCACTAAGAGCAACTTTATATGCATTATTGTTCTTATCTTCATTCTTGTTTTTTTTGAGTTTCTTTAAATGTGTTGGGCACACATTTATATGATGACCAATTTCAGTATAACCAAAGCATTTATCCTCATCTTTGGGCTTTCCCTTCTTAAAATCTTCTTTATCACTAAATGGTTGGTGTTTAGTAAAGTTGTAAGGTTTGGCTTCAAACTTTTGATTAGTTTAAATAACTTTTTATTGTTTTTTTAAAATTATCTAAACTATTTCACAAATAAATCCATATCTACTTCAACATTCTCCTTTGTTTCCCAATATTTTTCACCAAATTACTCTCATTAGACTCAACAACAAAGCGAAGTCCTTCTTTTGTTTTCTAAAAATAACATTCTCTTCTTGATCATAAATTTGAAGTGATCCAACCAACTCTTGAAGACTACACATAATTGTGTCCTCGACTTGATTCAAGATGGAACCTTAGTAGCAAACCTAGAATCTAAGGTTATATGTACCTTCTTCACAACTCTGCCTTTTGTAATCTTCTTTCCTAAATGCAATGATTGTTTCACTTCTTTGTACGGACATTATTTTAGATTGTCTGTTACCTTTAGAGTATATCGTATACTGCTACAACTGTCGAAGAATAATTCAAGATCATTCAAGTGTCATGACGGATCCGTTTATCAAAGTCCTTCAACATTAAAACCTCTGCGAGATTAATTTTGGTAAGGTGGTGTTTAAGTACCTTGATGGTTCACTTAGAATGTTGGGATATTTTTTATAAAATATTTTCTAAGTGTTGGAGCAGAGTTTTCGTCAAAAGTTTTTTTTAGGCTTTGAGGCAGAGTATTTTCTGGGAAAATAAAAAATTATTTTTTAATTTTTTCGTTCGAGCGACATACCTACTCGTTCGAGTGACAACCTGTCTCGTATGAAGCTCGTTTGAGCGATGCGTGTCCCCGTTCGAGCGAGATGATGTTTTCTTTTGAGTGAGCCACTGCCTGAGATTTTCCATAAATTGGTTCTTCCAACTTCGTTTTTGAGTAGAAGACCTGCGAAATTTTAATAGACAAAACTACTTTGGTATAATACTTTGTCTTCTCAGTTTTAGGTCTTTAATCCCTTTTGTTTTCAACTCACAAAATTCCAATAGTTTATATATGAGTTGTTTTGGAACCCAAGAACACAATTTTATGAAGTTTCTCTTGTAGAGAAGATATTTACTATTGATCTAGGTACCGATTGATTGAGGTACTGGGTTAAAAACGATTGCGTGTCGATAGGGAGTATGCGTGAATGTTCCTGGGCTGATTTGGATTGCGTATTCATGTTGATCTTCTGCTGTTGATTCATTGCTAAGTCTAGGCTGCAGTCTATGTGGGTTTTCTGCGGTTAACTCACTCTGAATTTTATTGTAACCATTGTAAGTATTATAGTGAAATAAAGGTTTTACCCGAAAGGATTTTTTACTGAAATTTGCGAGTTAGCAATTTTATTTGTGATGGTTTGAAAAATACACATGTAGTTGCATATTTAGGAACTGATTTAATTTGGTTCAATATTTACTCCTGTTAAATAAGTTTAAATTGGGAATTTGCGAATTTATTTGAATCGGTATCATGCACGCCATTCTCAAATTGGTATCAGATCAAGTTTCACTAATTTATTGTGAATTTCGATTTTTTTGCAAAATTTGTGTGATATTGATTTGTTTTAAAATCTGGTTTTGAAAAATTATCGCCATGTTTCAGAATGCAAACTTATATTACCGGTTGTCGATTTTTGACGGGTCTAATTATGCTTCCTGGAAAGCCCGCATGAAATCACATTTAAAAGCAATTGATGAACGAGTTTGGGTAATTTCTGAAAGAAGTTGGACTCCTCCCACTTTCATCGCAAAGAGTGTCGTGAATTTAAAACTTGTGTCAGACTGGACCTAGGATGAGCTTAGGTGGAGCACTTTTAATTCACTTGGGCTTAGTGTAATTTTTGGACACGTCATCCTCGACGAGTTTCGACTTATTATATCGTGCACCAGGACTAAATAAGCGTGGGATGTTTTGCAACTCACCTATGAAGGCTCTAACGCGGTCAAAAAGTCTTAAATTCAAAATTTAACTACTCAATTTGAAAAGATAACCATGCTTGAGACTGAGTGTTTTGATGAATTTTATGCACCTTTGTCTAACATTGTCAACATTAGTTTCAATCTTGGTAAGCCTATACCTAATGCACAAGTGGTTATAAAGATTTTAAGATCACTACCAAAATGTTTTATACCTAAGGGGACTGTTTTGAATACCTTAGGTAATTTGAGTCGTTTAAAATTAGAAGAGCTGGTAGGAGACCTCCAGACGTATGAGATTGACATGCTTCCTAACACTGTCAAGCCTAAGGATAGAAGGATAGCACTTAAATCCTAGTCTAAGAAGAAGAAAAAAAGTGTTTTTTGCTAGTCTGAGGATGAGTCTGATTTTGATATGGCCATGCTTGCAAAGAATTTTAAGAAATTCTTAAGTTTTCAAAACAAAATTCTTCCAATAAAAGATTTTTTGAGAACAATAAAAATGAGGCCAAAGAGAACGGTGGGAAAGAAAGTGAGAAATAGGAAGAGGAGAAGTGTTTTGAGTGTGAGGGAAAAGGCCATAAAGCATTTAAGTGTCCCACTAGACTAAAGAGAAAGGGAAAAAATAATGCCATGCCAGCCATTCTTAGCGATAGTGATGAAGAGGTGAAAGATTCCGGGGATGAGTTGTCACATGGGAAGTTTGTTGCCTTTTCTGCTAGTCACGTGAGCACGCCTAGTTTGTCCCACAAAAAATAGGATACTTTTCACGTGAAACCCCCAAGGATGATTTGAGTATATGTAGCGTGTCTAGGAGTGAGTGCTCTAGTGATGGTAATAGTGAGCTCTAGATCGCATTTAGAGATTTGTACACCAAGACCCTAAAGGCCAAAATGTTGAACCAAGACCTAACTCTTAGGATGAGAGATCTGGATAGAGAGATATAGGGTTTGAGGGTGTTTGACGAAAAATAATGTCAACTTGAGAAGGTGAAGGTTTCCTTGAGTGAACTGTTAAATGCTTTAGATCGAGAAAATAATGATTTGACCACCACGGTGTCTAGTCTGACGACATATGTATCCCAACTCGAGAGTGATCTCAAACATGCCCAGTAGGTCAAAGTCCCTTCAGAGAACGCATCTAATAAGTTTGAAAAATATGGTTCTCAATTCCTTTTTTGGGTAAAGGTAAGAGTTTAGGAATAAGTCACGAAGGTGCTTTGATTAGGCACATATTCTTCATATTTATCCCCTTAATTTCGGTATTTTTATGATCCCGTGCAGAGTAAATAGCTTGGATTTGTCTCATATTTATGATACTAACCCTTTTTGTCAAGTATTTCGTGTTTTGTGTATTTCTCATGTGCTTTATATGTATTTTATGCAAGTTAGTGCGAAGGAGAACTCAAAACAGTGAAAAAAGCAAGAAATGTGAAGTTCAAGGGCATTTTAGTAATTTTTCAGCCTTAATCCGGAGGTGTGTCCAATTGGAAAGTTGGATATATTCCAATTACAAGAACACTGGAAAAAACGGCACCTCAATCCGAGCTACGGTGAAGAAGTTACGAGGTTTTGAAGTTGCGAGATAATGAAGAGTCATTTTCAGAACTGAAGAGTTAAAACTCTTGAAATTTCTTGTTTAATTCATTTTTATTAGTTGTAAAACGTAGGGAGGCAAGGTAAGAGTCAAATTTAGGTATTATAAAAGGGAAAACCCTATTAGGAAGTGGGTGGAGTTATTTTTATCAAGTTGTAGGAGGCTAGTAGTTAATTTTTAGAGGATTCTTGTAACCAAGAACCCTAGTTTTGAAGTTTGGCTACTATTAAAGATTCAAAGATCTATTCAAGATTCATCATTCATTCATTGCAATTAATTTTAATTTATTGTCTTCACTTATTTCCTAGTTAGTTTAATTAATTGTTGCTTTCTAGTTTTCCGATCCCAATTCAAGTCATGTTCTCAATTTTCTAGATTTAGTTATGGATTCCCGCACTTTCACTTTTAAGTTTTCTTTTATTTTAATCATGTTAAGCTAAGTTTTTAAGGGTGGGGATGCATGAACCCAACCCGATGTGGTATTCATATATATAAAAAATTTTCCTCTAAATTAAATAAGTGATTAGATCGTGTTGTATTGTTTCACAACCATTGTAGAACTTTTAACCTCGTTTGCCCTAGGTAACCGTGGTGCTTAAGGATGCAACATGCGTGAACTAGTGCAAAACTGCTTTACTAATTCTTTGATTATGTATGATGCGGGCTTGAACCTTATATATGTAATGCTTTGGAGTACTAAAGACTGGGTCTGATCAATTATCTAATTTATGACTAATTTTGTACTGGCATACACACTAGGGTTTGGGGGAGTGTACTCTTTACCCACTTCTTCATTCATATTAATTCCTTCTTAGTTAGTTAATTTCACATGCATAGGTTAATTTAATTGAATCTAGTTAATTCATAGATAAAATCCAAAAAAATCAATCATCTTTTTCTTTTCTTTTATTTTAACATCAACTTTAGGATTAAACTACCTTACCTTTGTCGTCACGTTGAAAGTGTAGTTACAAGTTTAGTTTTTTTATATTGAGGTTGGAAGCCGATAACAACGACTAGTGTATTACACGGACACTCGGTTTACACCTCGATCATGCTTCTACTTCCCAAGTTGCACTCGAGCCGATTCGTACTTTAGTGTTAGATTTGCATGGCTCTCAATCCAACCCACCTAGGCATCCCGTACCTGATAGGAGAGCTAGTGGGAGATGATTTGAGAATGTTATATGTAGGCTTGTTTATGTCTTCACACACTGTAAGAAGAAAGGACACCTTATGGTGTTTTGTTTTAAGTTGGGTCATGTATCATGTTTTTCTATTACATGATTTCACACACATGCACTAACACATGATGCTCCAGATGATTACACGAGAGAGTTTGCACATATTAGGGAGTAGGTAAATTTTTTGGTCAAAACTTTACATGATTTGATGGAGGTTTTTCATAGGATGTCACCACTTTTGGAAAACTCCATCGCACCAAATGGTTGAGGTTTAAAGTTGTTTGCTAGCATAGGTTGTTTTGCATGATGATATTGTTCGGCTATTGCTAGTGTGTATTTTTTTGTATTAGATTTCTGTTTGTGAGAAAAAAATTTGAAAAATACAAAAAGATTTTCATTTTTTTAGGAAAATTTGAAAAAGCCAAAAAGATTTTATTTTGATAAATTTTTTGGAAAAGGCCGAAAAGAGTTTTGTAGTTTGTTTTAAATCGTATAGGAATGGACATTTAGGATGACCGAGTCACAATTTCATTCCATATCCATGTGATGATTTGATATTTTTTTCATATGTGTCATCATTTAATTTTGTGCTCTATAATGTTTGGAGTTATTGACACGTGATTAGTTGTTACTACCTACATGTTTGACTCATGAGATCCTTTAATGCACACTTGCACAATTTTTTTTTATTGTTGTACTTTTTTATCACATATTGTTCGGAGTGTTTTCATCTCAATTCTGTCTTTAAAACGAACCATATGCGATAAAACTTGACAATGGAAGTAGTGCATGTAAAAGTCGTTTACCATGAGGATTTAATTGCAAAAAAATATGATGAGTGAATTATGGAAAAGGGATGCGAGAGTAAAAAATTAACTCATCATGAAAGCCACCATTTAAAAGAGATCAAAAAAAAAATTAAAAGGCAATAAAAAGATAAATATGCCAAAAAGGGGCCACCTCAAAAGAAAAATAAATTATTATTATTTATGAGGCAGTTTGGATGGAAAGAAATAAAAAACGGGTTTGCATGTCCTGACAGCGTCATGAAAAAGCATTTACATAGTTTTAGACGTTATTGGTGTGGGAATCATTCTTGACTTTGATGTGTTGATGGATTGAGTCGATGTCATTTAAATTCAACACTTTCGACACCTAAGGACGATTTTGAGATTCACTCATTAGGAGTACACATATTAATCATGAACATATGTTATGTTTGATTGCTCTGATTTGCCTATCGAATATGTTCATACCCATTCATTACGTTTCCATGATTTGGTTGTCTTAGTGTAAATTCATGGTATGTGATTTTTGTAAAATTATTTTCTACATATTTTGTATGAAAATTTGAAAAATCAAAAATAGTTTGTCGAAACTTCTGAGTTACTCTTTGCATGAGCATAGATTGATTCAAATTTTCTATGCATATTTTTCGTGACAACTCCATGTTTATTTTATTTATTCGTTTCCTTGTCTATTTCGAAAAAATAAAAAAGGGGAGAACGAATTATTGGGAGATTTTCGCATTATGGGGGATATTTGATTATTGATTGATTTATTCTTATATCATTTCAAACTCGATGCGTAAAGAAGGTATTTGCTTTGTCTCATGTGTGTAGGTTAAAAATTGAAGATCAATTATTTTTGTACACCCTTATGAGAAAATCTTAAAGATTTGAAGTTGAATATTTTTTGAAGAAGAGTTTTGGACTTGCATGTTTAGTACCTTTTCAGTTTTGGCTTCATGGGAGGGTATTAGATTCGTATAGGCATTTTGATTTGACAATTCGGATGTTTTTATTTTGTACCGGCATAGACACGAGGGAGATTTGTAAGGACATTATATACATCGTCCGTTACCTTTAGAGTATGTCGTATATTGCTTCAACCGTCGAAGAATAATCCAAGATCATTCAAGTGTTAAGACGGATCCAATTATCAAAGTCCTTCAACATTCAAACCTCCGTGAGATTAATTTTGGTCAGGAGTTTAAGTACTTTGACAGTTCACTCAAAGTGTTGGGATATTTTTTATTTGAGAATGTCGTGGGTGATACCAATTCAAATAAATTCGCAAATTCCCAATTTAAACTTATTTAACGGGTGTCAATTTTGAACCAAATTAAATCAGCCCCTAAAATGAAACTATGTGCAAGTGTGTCAAACCATCCCAAATAAAATTGCTAACTCGAAAATTTTAGGAAACCCTTTTCAAGTAAAACCTTTATTTCACTATAATACTTACAATGAAATCCTCAATGAGTTAATTGCATAAAACCCACATAGACCAAAACCTAGAGTTAGTAGTGAATCAACCGTAGAAAATCCACTCGAACGCACAGTCCAAATCAACCCAAGAACACTCACGAGTACTCCCTATCGACACGCAGTCGTCTTCAGCCCAGCACCTCAATCAATCGGTACCTGTATCAACAATAGAGATCTTTTATGCAAGAGAAACTTCACAAAATTGTGTTCTTGGGTTCCAAAACAACTCGCATAAATTATTGGGATTTTGTAAATTGAAAAGAAAAAGGATTAAATCCCTAAAAGTGATAAGACAAAGTGTAGACACCTCATTCTGTTACCCCCTAAACTCTCTTTAGGTCCCTAACACCTCCCTTCATCACTACAAACCCAGGTCATACCCCGAGTACTGACCTAGAAGCCATCGGGCACTCCCAAGCTCCATTTGACCAAAATTCAAAGTCTTTAGCTCGACTGAGACTGAATGAATCTTCGAAGGGCACTTAAACCCCTCTCCAACGGTCCTTCCCGTGCGTAATTCTGACTTACCATGTGGACGAACGACCTATTTTCCCCCAAAACTCAATCAGGAGGCCACTGGGCACTCCCGAGCTCCATTTGACCAAAGTAAACTCTTAAACTAAATCGAGACTAAATGAATCTTCGAAGGGAACTGAATACCCTTTCCAACGGTCCATCCTGTGCGCAATTTTGACTTACAGTACGGACGAACGATCTGTTTTACTTCGAGAGGTCACCAAATGCTTCCAAGGCCCGATTGACCAAAGTCAACTCCCCGAACTAGATCAAACTCTTTTGGAATGTCGAAGTACATATCATAAGCTTTCCAACGATCTGCCCCATACACGATTTGGACGTACCATGTGGAAAACGATCCGTTTGCGTCCGATGATTCCCCGTCCAATGGACTGACGAATGCTTCCGAGCCATATTTGACCCAAAGTCAACTCCCAAACTCGAGAGCTGTCCATAGAATTTCGAAGGTCTCTGAATTACCTTTCCAAGGGTCTACCTCGTGAATGATTCTGATCAAGGATTTGCGTTCTGCAATCGATTTTCTAAAAAGGCCCAAAAGACACTGCCAAACGGCAGGTCCCAGACCCTACCTATCGACAATGTACCTAAACGCACCTACCGATTAGCAGGAACATGGTTATACCAATCGACAATTCCTTGGTCCTATAAAAAGGAGGTCTGACCTCACTTGCAAGGAGAGCCCAGATCTGAGAGATACCTCTCTCAGCAAATCCAGAAAACCTCTCGCGAAGTCAGCGTGATTTCTACACCCAAATCCCTTTCCAACCTTCACTTTTCATTATCCTTTACATCAAACTTGTTGAATTCACTACCCTCCATCATCATCCAAGTCTAAGGGCTGCACTCTAACATTTAAGATCAAGCTCAAGATCTTCAAGAAGGTCCAATTTTCTCAACTCTCTCTTTAAATTCTCACAAATTCGCAATAACTTGTTTTATTACTTAGCACTTTTATTATCTCATCTCACACATCCTAATATACTTTTATTTAGTATTATTGCACATCTCTTATTTTCATATAAATAAAAACCTAAAAAATAAGAAAAAGAGGGTTTGCTCATAAATGTCAAACGGGAATTCTCATACTTTTCTTACACTTTTCTCACAACTAAAACACTTTTCCTACACACACACACGCAAATAAGAGAATCCCCCAGTTGGATTTATGGGATAAACCCCACCCCTCATTTTGCATGCAAACTATGTGAACTTTGATGCCTCTATAGGCTACGTAGGCATCTTGGGGTAAAACCCGAGACTCGAGTCCTATTTTTTACTTTTTCTCTCATTTTCTATTTTCTCTAAACTCCACTCTCTTATATTATCTATAAACATATATTTGTCCTCAGTAGCATATTATTCCCATGCGTTATCGTTCCATCATAACGGTCAACGTAAGAATAATCGCATAAATCCTATTTTCTAATATTTTTATACCTTCCTACAGATGACTCACTTTACCTCTTCCATGGTATAAGTCGAAAATTCTTATCTCCGCTATATATACACATGCACACACATCACGAGGAAAATAACAAAAACCCATGAGAGATCGAAAGGGCGGAATGGGTGCCTAACACCTTACCATTTTGTAACTTGTCGAATCATTTTGGTTTCGTATGCATCAGTATGTCTTTGGATGCTGTTCTTCGAGATGACTCTCCTTCTTTTGTCTGTTTTGAGTAAAATAGACTGGTGACTCTAATCTTTCTACATTTTACACCTCACTCAAATGACACCGGCCGAAGCGCTCCCGAGAGGGACGCGCGGGACATAAGGATCCTCTATCACGCTCTCCCACCCGTCGCGAGGATCTAGGGGGATGGCCACAGTGGCGACTCTGATGGGGATTATATTCTTTTGAGGGCTAGACTCTATTTACATGGATGTTATGTTTGTCTATATTTTCCCTCAATTTTGCATGTTCCCCCTTTATTACTCATGTGTAACCCCATGCTTATGCTTCAATTCACACACTTATAGAAAACTCTCTATGTACACTTCGCACCACGTGAACCTAGGGTCATATATATCCACATGTTGCACGCATCACCCATCCATACTTGGTGTACCATTGGTACTAGTACTTTGCTCCCTGTTTGGCATAATCAGAAAATACATTCTCATAAGATACTAATAAAAGGATCATGCATGATTCACATGACATCACCAAAGAGCATTGTTATTGACCAAATTTTACCCAGTGATTAATGGGTCACTTAGTGATGGGTGCTGGTCTAGTAAGGCCCAGTTAGCCTAAGCGATATGACTCTCACATTCCATTGGCCAAGTACCTTCGACGTATATCGAACGGTTCCCCCCGCATCGTACCGCTTGACGAAGTCATGACGGGAGGTATATCGTAGGGAATTCATTCACGTACGCCGAGTATATCGAATTCTCTCTCACACATACCGTCCCCACGAGGTACATGGTGAGGCCATTCACATACACTCAGGTATATCAAATGGATTGCCCACACGTACCGATTTCCCGCAAGAGCAAGACATATATCGTGGAAGTCACGCCAAAGGGGGGAACCCTTTCCGATTCACCCAACCAACTTCATACCCGCATATATGTGTCAAGACTAGGACACATATGATAGATTGTCGGTTTCAATCCGAAGCTCTGCCAAAATTTTGGGTCGGCCTGCCACCCGAATGCTCGCGCATTTTTAAAATGGGACCCTGTCCGTGAGCCTGGTCACAAGTCCATCCTTAGCTTTACATATATTACAAACCTAATTTTTCTAGGCTCGGGTCCCGTTCGGAATTTCATTTTGTATTTAGGAGAATTAATACAAGTGAAAACATAATAATTATAATAATCATGTTGGGACCATCTCCAAAGGGAAAATTCCCTTTTTCTTTATCCAAAATCCAAAAATATTTCTCCTCTCGTTATCAAAAATCCAAAAACATTTTTTCTTTCCATCTCGAAAAAAAAAATCATCCCTTTTTCTCAAAAATAAATCCCATTTTACGCCTTCTCAGGTCGATCGCAAACCCTTGGCCTAGCTCCCTATTGGCTTCGGTCTTCAGTCAAATCACCCCAGAGTTCCGTCCGTTCCCCTCTTACTCCTTTCAAGTCCGGTATCCATCCGCTTTCCATGGAGAAAACAGATCGAGTACCCGTTGTGCAGTCAGATTTGATGGTAGTCCTAGCTCAGCTTGTGTCCAAGATTGACAACCTCCAAACTGAGGTCCGAAAGATGCAACAAAACCAGGTTCCCATTCCTCAAAACCCTGAGGCCCTATTCACTCGTGCTATGGATCCACCCAAGCCTCTCTGGGTTCCTAAATAATATCAGCACGCTCCATGTGTCCCTCCTATTAGTGGGCCTCCGCCTGCCCAGCTTTCGATGCCGAATCTTACCGAGCATGGGGCTAACTTGCCTATGATCATTGATCTGAAGGAAGAAGATATGAACAAAGTCAAAGAGGACCTCAAGATGCTCACCAAGAAGTTTGAGCAAGTCAGAATCTCAAGAAATTACATGGACTACACCCACATGTCGCCTTATCCTAAAGCAAGGTTACCCGAGAAGTTCAATATGCCAAGTATCAAGAAATTTGGAGGAAGTGGACCCCCGATTGTTCATATCCGAAGTTATCACCGTTCCATGACTCTACTAGGGGATTCCGAAGAGGTGATGGCTTAATTGTTTCAGCAAACTCTGAAGGATAGCGCCCTCCGATGGTTTTTGTCTCTCAAAGAGTCAAAAATTCGTAGCTGGGAGGATGTAGACCGGGAATTTATGTCACAGTATAAATACAATGAAGAGCTTGAGGTCACCTGCCGTGATTTAGAATTGCTCAAATAGAACTCTGGAGAATCAATCAGTAACTTCATTGCCCGATGGAGGGAAAAGCAGCAACCATGACCAATCGGCCTTTCGAGGAAGAACAAGTCAGCATAGTGAAGAAGAACTTCTTACCCCATGTCTGAGCAATGATGGGAGGACAATACTATCCCCGCTTTTGAGTACTCAGAGAAGCAGGAGTAGAAATCGAGGAGGGTCTTGCTAAAATAGATGTCTAACCAAAGAAGGTATTCGGACAGTTCACCCCCAGAAAATATGATAAGCCTGGGAACTAGAAAGCCACCCTGTCCTAGTCCGAAAGGAATACACCGAGCTCCATGCTCCCCTGTCCAAAGTTTATCAAGCCTTGATAAGCCA